>CM057051.1:29143802-30583802 GCA_029948455.1 Solanum rostratum
AACTTCCCTTTCTGAAAGAACTATAGAACCCCTTCATTTGGTACACCTTCAAATAGACCTAGTCACCAACTTGGAAGTCAAACTCCCTTCTTCATACGTCTGAGTAGGACTTTTGTCAACTTTTGGCTATATACAATTTATCCATTATGCTATTAATTGTCTCCATAGAATTTATCAACAAGTTCAGTCCTATTAATGCCACCTCACCAACTTCGAACCACCTAATGGGCAATGTACATTGTCTACCCTACAAGGATTCAAACGGTGTCATTCCAATACTTGCATAGAAGCTATTGTTATAAGCGAACTTGACAAATGGCAAATTTTCATCCCAATTCCCCTTGAACTATGACACAAAAGTCCTCAACATATCTTCCTAGGTCTGAATAGTCCTTTTGGCTTGCCCATTAGTTTGAGGATAAAAATGCTCAATTTCAACTAAAAACTTCATGTTGATTTCCTCCGACTTTGAATTATGAATACCAATATCTTAGGAAAAGCCACCCAACCTTTTGTGTTAAACCTTTACCTGCTTGCAGTTGGTGCAGTCAAACACGAATTGGAAAATGTCCTTCTTCATTGCATTCCACCAATAAATCTCTCTCAGATCTCTATACATCTTGGTAGTAGGGGGATGAATAGAGAAGGAGGACTTGTGGGCTTCTTATATGATAATCATTTTCAACTCATCATTATTAGGTACACAAAACCTACCATGATACCGGCGCTCACCATCTTCCCTTTATGAGAAGACATCCACCTTTCCATATTTTATCATAGTTTTTAGTTTAACTAAAATGGATTCAAGATCTCGCTTGGCCTTAAACTCGTTAGTCAAAGAAGAGGATGACAAATGAAGAACCATCTCACTACCACCTCTGGACTCATTCAATCGCACTCCCAAAATTACCAACCTATGAAAATCTCTAGCCAACTCTCTTTTCCCAAAATCTTCTATATGGGACACCCTCCCCATTGAAATTCTTCTAAGGGTGTATGCTACCACGTTGGCTTTTTCTAGGTGTTACTTCACACTCATAGCATAATCCTTGATTAGCTCTAGTCATTTCCATTGCTTCAACTTGAGATCCCTCTGGATGAACACATGTTAGAGGCTTTTGTGGTCGGTGAAAACAGCCACATGGACTCCATACAAATAGTGTCACCAGATCTTTAAGGCAAACACCACTACCACGAGTTCAAGGTCATCAGTCGGGTAATTTTTCTCATGGACTTTTAACTACCATGAATCATAGACCATTACCTTCCCATGTTGCATTAGTACACAACCCAACCCAATCCTAGATGCATAGCAATACACATCAAAACCATCACTCCCCTCGGGCAATGGCAATATGGGGGTTGACATCAACCAATCCTTCATGGTGTGAAAACTCCTTTCATTTTAATCTGTCTACATGAATTTAACATTTTCTTGAGTTAGCTTGGTGAGTAGAGATGAAAAGGTGGAGAAGTCTTGTACAAACTGTCTAATAGTAACCAGCTAGACTCAAGAAACTTCTTATGTTAGTGGGAGTCAATGGCCTTGGAAAAATTCTTACTGCTTCTATGTTTTTTCGATCAACCTTGATTCCCTCTCTTGATTTCACATACCCAAGGAAGGTGATGTTGCTCAAACTGATTACTCAAAGGCAAAAGAGGCAGTTATCATCAGCATAATAACCCATCTTTAAAGATTGGGGCTGATTCCACATGGAATCATTTCTCAAGGCGGAAGTGACTCATCAGACCAAGTAATTGTAGGATCTGTGGGGTCGCAATAATCAGAATAAAGTTCAGCTGACAAGTTATGATTGTTCGACTAGGCAACTATCAAGGAAAGATGTTGGGGATATGTAAATATGGGCAATAATCTAACAAATGGGTCTACATGCTTGACTACATGAGTTTATGTTTAGTAAATAGGCTAGGTTTCTTGTACCCCAAATCACCCATGATATATGGGTAATTCACCTGAAACAACTAAGATATCACATACGGACCGTAGAGGGCACGTTTGGCCTAAGAAGTTGAGAAAAACACCTACTACCTACGCAATTGAATCCATAAATGTGGATATCAACTGAAACCCCATAAGGTTTCCAATCATTATATCCATTCCATACTCTAATAATCCCGGCTATAGAACAATTAGAAATCTGAAAAAGAAACCCCAAGTTTGCAACCTTAAATTCATACATTAAACAAAGGAAAAAATATAAATTCACCCAAATCAATTACAAATAAGTCAAGACATTGCAAACCATGTGAGTTAGTTCAAGACCCATATCAAAAGTACGCCCCCAATATGGGGTTTTTAGCCACACATACTAGAATTTAAAGATTGATTACAATAGATAGTAGCAGAAGTCATGGCGAACAATAATGAATACAAATCAGCGGAAAAAATGGTTAATCCTCTCCAATTTGGGGCAACAAGATTGAGTAAAAATTAGTGTTTATCACTAGCTAATCCTTACAAATTTGATGCCCAAAAGATTCAGAACCCTAGCGTCTTCTGTACTCTAAGAAAAGGTTCTATGTACTTCTACTATAGTGTAATTATTCTGATATGGAATGAACAAATGATGTACGATGTCCTTTCTTAAATTGCTTATATACTCTGTGCAAAAGGTGTGAAAGTTTGTTTTATGAAATGCCATTTGGCGGTCAAGGCCGACCATTGCCGAGCACTCCTATGATGCACCGAATGTGCACTGGACCACTTTTTTGTGCATCCTTGTGAGGCTTCTTCCACTAAAAGATTAGTCGATGACTCTTTTTTTAGCCTATCCAATTCAGTGATGCACCAAAATATTCTTCATATCATTTTTCTGTCAGTGTTTCAGGGCATTAGGTGCTCCATCTTTAGGCGATCAATTATGCGCTTCAGCGTATCATTGAGTATGTTTTCCAAGATCAATTGTAAGCAAACTCTTGACATGACCTGGAACATTAATTGCTGCATAGTTAGGCAATCTCCTTCTGCGTTTGGCGGATCACTGAGGATGTCAGCGAAATAACTTTTCACCACCTTTCAGCCCTTCTGCTCGCTGTCAAAGATTCCACAAAGACCTGCCCTTTAGCTTTAACTCCATTTCCTGTCATGGCACATGCATATTTGTTAGCAATAGGAATTCTTACCATATTAAAGGAAATATTTCTTTGCAATTTAACCCTGAAAATAAGTTTGAAATATGGACACATCAACACCTCAATTTTAGCCTTTGTTTATCCTCAAGAAAATCAAACATTGCAAATAGGTCAACAGGGATCAACACATATATTTTCACCTTTTTCATCCTTTCTTGAACTTCCACAAACAACTTACATAACCTTGAAGCCTTAAAAGATGAATAAGGAGTAACCAAAACATAGCTATGCTCACAATTGCTCATGTAGTTATTAATCACTGCCAAAAAAAATCACTTTTTTCCCTCACACCAAAGAAGATCCTGAACACTCAAGATTATACCATTGATTTATAGAGGATCTCTTCAACTCTCGCTCTCCCAAATGAAAAATAAACATTATGCTTCAAACCATAGGTTTATCCTTTTTCTTAGTCAGAGTTCACCTTACCTTCTTCCAAACTAGGATCCCAAAAGACATTGCTAGGACTGTGATGTAGGGTAAAGGTTGGTTAGGATAGCATATGCTCGTAGTGGCTCATCCCTCTTTAAACTCTACATGTTCTTTTTAAGCACAAATGTTCTTTTGGTCCCTTTTCATTCATCTGATCTTGGCATCTCTTTTGCTTTTCATTCCTCATCCTAAATGTCTCCTTTTTGGGATTTCTTTCAAGATAACACTCTTTTGCTTTCTCTTTTTTTTGAAGGCTCCTTGGTTTTCAAAAAATTTGTTTTTAACCGTTTCTTTTAATTTTCTTCTATGATTCCTCAACGTTTTTCTTTCATTCTCCCCCTTCTTTTTCTGACTCTTTCAGGGTAGACACTTCCTTCTTCCTACTACCCGCCCCAAACGTAGCCTTTGGCCATTGCTTTACTTTCAAGTTCAAGGAGGGATTAGAGAGGAACAAAAAGGTCTTGTCTTTCACAAATAATGTGTCAGGGATATAAGGTTGCCAAAGAAGGGATTAAGGCACAAAAGGGGTTCACTGAGGATTTAATTCACTGTCAAGAGATGTCACAATGGTCAAATTGGACTAATGAAACCAATGAAGGCCTAAGATTCTCTCCTAATCAGGAATCAATCAAGTCACTTCTCAAGACAAATAGGGCAATTTCAGGATGATACAACACAAGCATTTCAACAAGATCACAAACCACACAATGACAAAATGGTTTTGCATTCAAATAATGACAACACATTTGCAATTTTTTTACCATCACATATCCAAGCTCGATTTCTCTAACAATAAACTCAAGATTCCTCAAATCCATTCAGGGATTGATTTATCAAGAGGGGACTAACTAGTGAGTACATGTTCCTCGTCCATGGCACTATCCGAATCGAAGATATAGATCATCACTGCTCTAATTTCTAAGGAATAGAGATACGTATAGATCATCACTGCTCTAATTTCTAAGGAATAGAGATACGATATCACATTCGCATGCTTATCATCTTTGCACGAGGTTTGACAAAAAATTTAAATCATGCATTTATTCAAAATAAACATTACTCTATTACAACCTAAATTAAAATTTACTTATAACCCAAAAAGTCGAAAATAGTCTAAATATCTATCAATAGCACAATTTACTAAATGAGAACACCATCATTGTCTCATCAAAAATTAAAATATCCAGAATATGGGGAATTCTTCAAGCTCACTCCTGCTAAAAACATAAACATTTCCCTCAATGTGCAAGAGACAACAAAGAGTAAGCATAAGAGAAAGTAGTGAGTATGTGAATCCCCCTGTCAAGTCAACCCTGTTGTGGTGATGTTGGTGCTGGAGCTGAAGAAGGTGCCATGGGGGCATCTATGCCCTCTTCTAGATGTATGCTCTCAAGGACAATATATAGCTTAGCAAGCACAGGTACACTCACACTAGATATGCTAATCATGGAATGGTCTAGTAAAGAAGTTGCAAGCGTTGCATCTATGATCTCGTTCTCTACTCCATCTAGCTTCACTCGGTGCTCTTGGCTCTACTCTACTCCCAGTGTCTCCTTAACAGTCTCTAGAGTGCTCTCCTCCTGATTCTCTTCACTTTAATCACCCAGAGTCTCTAACTTTAGCCCTTCATTTGGGATTGTAGTTACATCCACCCCGAGTGGTGGATCCTCCTGCCAATGAAAAATGTTCTCAACAGCAGACTAGAGGGATGTCACCTTTTTCTTCAATTAATCAATATCAACTTTCAAAGTTGAGGCGTCTGTACAACCACTCATCTTCTAAACTACCATCATTCTATTTTCCAAACTCACTTACTTTTTCTCATTGTCATGAATTGTCCCTCAAGTCTATCCATCCTCAGCTTGTGAGCATCCATTAGCTCACGTTCTTTAGCCTCACCCTCCACATGTGAATTCAAAGCCTTGGCTATGTCATCCTTAACTATCTTGGGAATGTATGACTCAACCCTTGTAGCATGAAGATCAACAACTTTTGTTAAGCAGACAATCACAAAAATAATGGCCTTAGTGAGTAGGGGTTGATCAACTATGCTTTCTATTTTTGCAGATGGAATAGGGGTAGAAAATGGTTGCGCAGTAAGGGAGGAAGAAGATATACATGGCTCGGTGCCTAGATTTGTAGCTCTAGACTCAAGGGACTCTACATCAATCATCGACGTTGTGTTAATCAGCCCCTTCCTAGCCCTGTCCTCCTAATCTCGCAAGTATTCAACCTTAATCAATCAGATATCAGTGGTCGCCAAGCGAGTCACCTGTGTATCAATCTTTTTGTTCTTTGGGGCTCCAGCTTGCTTGAACAGAGCTGTAATGAGACTTGAGAATGGCAAGGAAGTTTTCTCCTGTTTTACACTGGGGAGGATCTCTGAGGCGATGATAGATCTAAGATTCATCTCCTTTTTGTCCATTTTACGACCCACCAATATGGATTTAGCATGAAGTAGCATAGACTCATTTTGAGAAGGTATATAATTGCTGCTAATGAACCCAAACCAACACCCCTTAGGTATGTTTAGCTCTTTCTTCTCAATGATTTCCCCCTCTTTCAACCATGAGGGGACTGGAATTCAAACAAATGGAGCTGACCACATTTTGATATATCCAAAGGTTTTGAGTTGTAATAGGTCTTTCAAATAGCTCTGACTCTGGAATGTGCAATCCAAAGTATTGTTAATTTCCATCTCTCCACATTGCACTTGCACACCCTTAACCTCTACAACATCCAGGGGCTTCGATGCAGTTGGTACCCTACTTTTGTTCTTTGGAACAACTTGGCTATAGGCTTCATAGAATTCACACACAAGATTAGGTACATATGGGTCCCGATGTTTTGTAAAGCTCTGAGTGTTATGGAATTTAAGCACTTCCTAAACCTCCGGGTACCGATCAGTCAATCTAGTCAATCCTTCTGTTGATAGCTAATTTTTCTCAAAGATTGTCCTATGCCCTTAAGCGTCGAGCATGTTTAAGAACTTTAGGCTATCATTTCCTAAATGTTTTGAGTGGGATGTGAGATAGCGTCATGCAGGGTCTTGGTTCTGGACTCACTTTTGTGCCTCTTTGGGCTGGACACCTTTTGCAAGGGTGAAGGCCTTGTGGATTTTTCTAGAACATGCTTTCTCTTGGTCATTCTACATAATATACATCAACATTCTTGTGAGAAGCATTGATAAACCATAAGGCAAAACATTTGACCATATGAAAGATATTCAGAATAGACTAGTCAATTGGACCACGAATCATACTCGGCGAATCACCAAGCTTCTTCAATGGTCAAATGGACCGTCGAATTATTGCAAAGATTTCAGACTTGAGGCCACTGCTACTTTAAGAGATACTCATGTTCAATAGGCTATTCGCCGATTTGATACAATGACAAAGAGAGTTTATTATCAAAAATTACAGCAGTCATTCGAGACAAACAACTAAATAAGCCTGTCTACATGTCACTAGGTTGCATTGTCGAGTGCACTTAGGTGGTCAAAATGACCATTGCCTATTGTAACTGACAAGGCCACTCATCCATTCACCAATACCTTGGCAATTTTCACAGATCACATAGATGAATTGCACATATTAATCCACCACAACCCATTAGTACAAGCTTAATTACTAGCTATCACTATCACATGGTTTTAGTGGCTATGCACTCAATCAAATGATGACATCACTAGATCTATCATAGGGAAAGTTCAATTGCTTAAAAGTGATTAGGGGTTACTCAGACTTCACCCATTGGCCATAAAAACAATCAATTCAAATGGCAACTACATTACGAGAATATATTCATATGATCATGGACTATTTTCAATTAAGTACATTTAAGTATCTATTCAAGCACAAGATTTGGGGTCAAGCCCACAAATTAATTAGCAATGAGTAAAAAAAAATTCACTCATGACTCTAACTCAACTCATTCATATCCCAGATTTTGACATACATAAAGAGATATCAAAACCTAATATAAATCATACAAACATGCAACACAGGGTTCAAAGGCAACTCTAAACTCCTACCCACATGAATTTCTCAAGAATTTCAAAGTATAAAGAATGATTTTCACATCAGAAACCCATGATCAACGTCAAGAACAATGGCTTCTCCAATGAACATGAATAAGGCATTGAAATCATACCTGTTCAATGATAGGACACAATGTAAACCTTTAGTGATTCCCTTGATGATTATTCCTAACTTTTTGGTGGAAATTTTAAAATAAAACAAGGGAAAAGCTTATTGGCGTGCGAGGGAAGAGAAAAGGAGGGAAAGGGGAAAGTTAAAGGGCCAAGGCATTTGAAAAGAATTATGTAGGTCGGTGATTGTGCATATTTGGCGACACCAAACCACACCACCTAGTACTCTTGGAACTGTGCCAAATATGCTAGGGACTGACCTTTTCCATAGTGAGTTTACCTTGCCTTTTACCTTGAAGTCCGATGAAACTTACCAGCGCCAACTAAGATCAGCGATTCACCGATTGAATCTTTGGTTCACCAAATTGTACAAAACATCTAGTGTCACCACTCAACCAAAAATGCGGTAAATTGATCATTGCCTATATGGCTTGGTGATACGCCGAGTGGATCTCCTTTGTCACCCTTTCCAACTTGCCGCTCCCTTTTTCTTTTCAACCATGAACAATTCAACATCCATTATTCAAACTAAAATGCAGTAAAATACTCCTCTTGGATTGCCGCCAAAGCAGTATCTTAGTTAATGTCGTCGCACAACATCGTTCCTCTTTACCTCAAGTTACCGCTAACTAGCCTATAGTATACAATACGCTCGGATCATCTCCCAATTTCAAAGATTTACAAATGTTGAAAACAACCTCCTCGACATTCACTCTAAGTTTCAAGTCACTAATTTCCAAATCAACCACAACTCACCCAGTGGCTATGAATAGACTTCCCAAAATTATAGTCACATCCGTATCATCCTTGCAATCCAAAATCATAAAATCAATAGGATGGACAAATTTATCCACCTTCACTAACAAATTGTGTAGAATTCCCACTGATCTTTTGATAGACCTATCAGCCACGAAAGCTGCATTGTAGTTGGTGAAGGGGTTTAAAACCTAGCTCCTCAAAAATAGTGAGGGGAATGAGATTTATGCTTTCCCCTAAATTACAAAGCGTTCTACTAAACTTTGAAGCTCCAGTTGTGCATGGAATGCTGAACGCTCCTGGGTCTTCCTTTTTCGTCATCATATTTTGTGATAGAATTGCACTTCAGTTGTGAGACACTTAAATCGTCTCATTTTCAAGAGTCATTTTGTTTGTAACCAATTCATTCATAACCTTGGAATATCAAGGGATTTCAATTAATTCTTCCACCAGGGGTACATTTATTGCCAAAGAATTAAACATAAAATGAATTTTTTGAAATTTAGCATCCCCCTCTTTCTTCTTCAATTTTTATGGGAATGGAGGATTTACTTTGACATGAGGTACCTTTGGCCTCTCCACTGAACTTGCGTTTTTGGGGATAGCGTTCTTGGCTTTTGCTACATTGTCCTATCTTTTCTCTTGCTTAATATTCTTGGGGTTACCAAGAGCATCATCACCTACAACTTGCGACTCCTATTCATCATCCTCAAAAATAATTATATCTTTTTTCTCTTCTACCTCTTTAAGACTATAATCAACAAACGGTGATAGTTTAGCATCGTCGATTAACTTTCCACTTTGAGTAGTAATGACCTAGCACTACTAATCATTCCATTTTAGATTAGCCATCGTGTCACTAGGTAGACCTCCCTAAGCACACTGATTCAAATTAGCTGAAATATTCCCTAGTTGAGTCACTGAATATTTAATGGATGTCGAATTATATGTCAGAGTTTAACTCAACTAGGAAAAATTAGATTTCATTTCTTTTAATACCTTGTCCGAATTCTCCACCTTACTTAAAATTCGTTAAAGCATACCCTTTGTTCGAGGATTCTCTTCATTAATCACTAGTTCAACAGCTTTCACTCTATCATGTGGTGTAATGTACATGTCTCCCACATGATTTCGCTGACCCCCAACTTGAGGTTGATTAGTCCATGCTCAATCTCGCCATCAGGAGTTGTTGTTCCAACCTTCATTCCTTGAGGGGCTTTTAAATGCTGGTCGAGAACCCACTATTTGGTTACCCATGTAGTGACATTCTTCGTTGTAACTAACTTCCAATGGTACACCTTCAAACGTCACCTCCCCTGTAGCTAGCACAACATTTACACTCTTGCGATTTCCTCCCATGAAATGCTTGGTTAAAAGATCAAGCAAAGTTAACATCTTAACCATATTCTCATCCTTTCCTTAGTCCTTAGCAAGTTGTTCTTTAGTAGGACCTCTGTGTTGTGGAGGGACAACAACATCTCTTGTATAGCAGGCTCTATTAATTTTTGTCATGCCATAAAAAAGGTTGCAAGCTTTAGTGGATGGTTGTGTCATTAGACCTCCTCTTACTAGTTGATCCGCCACTCCTTTGTTTGTAGCATCAAGACTCGCATAAAACTATTGTAAAAACATATAGTCTAGAACTCCATGGTTAGGACATTGAAGCAACAGTTGCTAAAACCAGAGCCATCTTACATGTAATGGCTCACCCTGTAGCTGCTTAAAGTTCTAAAAACGTTTTCTCAATATAATCATCTTTTGTGCGAGGAAAAAATCTCTTAAAGAATGCAGTTTGTAGCTCCTCCCATGAAGTAATGGAATCACGAAGCAACTCTGCTAGCCAACTCCATGTCTCTCCAAAGATGGAGATAGTAAACAGCCTTAGTCGGATAGCCTCCTAGCTTACTCCCCCTGAAGTTGAATGGGAGACACACATCAATAATGTTCCTCAAGTGCTCATGAGGATTTTCATGCCCAAGAACTCAGAATTATCCCATTAATTAGAAGAGTTGCAATATGGTGCTCATCATATGGAAATTTACTCCTCCAGCTAATGGGGGTAGTCCTATAGTACCAGCGCTTCCAACCTAATCCCAATTAACATATTATGTCCTTTTCATGTCCCCGGCATTCTCATGTTGAATACTTCCATAATACTCTATCTTTACACCTATTGTTCAATAGGCAAAAACAACAAGAAAATAGTAAAACAAATTCTAACTACAAGAACAAAGCTCAACAAATACTACCAATATGAACACACCACTTCCCCGGCAACAACACCATTTTTTATGTCTCTCAACCCGACTACTCAAAGGCAAAAGAGGCGATCATCATCAGCATAATAATCAAGCTTTAGAGATTGGGATCAATTTGATAGGGAATTAATGTTCAAGGCGGATATAATTTGTTGGACCAACTAATTGTAGGATCTGGAGGGTTGCAATAATCAGAATAAAGTTTAGCTAACAAGTTCCAACTGTCGAATTGGGCAACTATCAAGGGAAGATGTTGGGGATGTGCAAATGTAAGCAATAATATGACAAATGGATCTAGATTCTTAATTACATTAGTTGATGTTGAGTGAATTAGCTAGGTTGCTTGTAACCCAAATCATCCATGATTTATAGGTGTTTCGCATGAATAAGCTAAGATATCACACAATGATCGTCGAGGTCACACTTGGCCTAAGAAGTTAAGCAAAAAAACCTCTACCTTAACCATGAATCCATAAATGTGGATATCAACTGAAACCCCATACAGATTTAGGACATTATATACATTCCACACTTTAATAATCCCATCTATGGAGGAATGAAAAATCTGAATCAAAACCCAAAGTTTGCAACCTTGAAATTTGTATGTTAAAATTAGGAACATATACTAATTCATCAAAATCAACCATAGATAAGTCTAGACATCACAAACCCAGCGATTAAATTAAACTCCCATATCAATAAGTCTCGACATCACAAGCCCAGCGATTAAATTAAACACTCATATAAAAAGCATACCCCCAACATAGGGGTTTTAGCCACACATGCTACAAATTAAAGATTGATTACCATAAATAGTAATAGAAAACATGGGTAGCATGAGTACAAATCAGTAGTTATCACCAGTTAATCCTCTCTAATTTTATGCCTAAATGCTTCAAACCCCTAGCCTCATTTGTACTCTGAGAAGAAGGTTCTATATATACTACTATAATGTACTTGTTCTTATATGGAATGAACAAATGATGTATAATAACCTTTCTAAAATTTCTTATATACTCTGTGTAAAAAGTGTAAAAATTTATGCTGCGAAATGCCATTTGGTGGTCAAGTCCAAACATTGTTGAGCACTCCGACGATGCAACGAATGTGCACTTGACCGCTTCCTTGTGCATCCTTATGAGGATTCTTCCACTGCAACATTAAGCGATGACTCTTTTCTTTCCCTATCAAATTCACTGATGCACCAAAATATTCTTCATATTGCTTTTCTATCAGTGTTTAGAGGTGTTTGGTGCTGCAACTTTAGGCGATCACTTGTGCGCTTTGACATATCGTTGAGTATGCTTTGTAACATTGATCCTGGTTGCACTATTGAGTTGACCTGGAACATTAGTTTCTGCATAGTTAGGCGATCACTTTAAGCGTTTGGTGGATCGCCAAGAATTTTGGCAACACCACTTTTCACTGCTTTTCAGCACTTTTGATCACATTCAAAGATTCCACCACGACTTGCCTTTTTGCGCACTTTTCACACCATTTCCAGTCATGGCACATCCATATTTGTTAACAATTGCAGTTATTAGCACACTAAGGGCAATATTCCCTTGAAATTTAACCGCCAAAATAAGTAAATATATGGACTCATTAGAAGGCAATTTCATCTAACCAAAACTTGCACTTATCAAACTTTACATAGAGCTTTTGTTCTCTAAGGGTCTACAATACTACCCTCAAGTTCTCCATATGCTCTTGCTCACCTCCGGAGTAGATCAAAATGTCATTAATGAACACTACCATGAACATGTCTAGGTAAGACTTGGACACCTAGTTCATGTAGTCAATAAATATTGTCGATGCATTAGTTAGGCCAAAGGATCACTACAAATTTGAAATGACCATACTTAGTCTGGAAGGTCATCTTAGGGATGTTATTTTCTCTCATCCTCCATTGGGGATAACCAAATCTAGAGTCAGTCTTCGCGAAAATAGTGGCCCCTTATAGTTGATCAAATAAATCATCTATTCTCGGGAGAGGATAATTATTCATGATGGTGACCTCATCAAGTTATTGGTAGTCAATACACATGCAGAGAGAGCTATCCTAATTTCATACGAATAACACCAGGGCACCTCGTGGAGATCGACTAGGTCTGATGAAACCCTTCTCATAGAACTCTCAGTTGCTCTTTCAACTACTTCAGTACTGCATGAGTCATTAGATATGGAGGGATTGAGATGGGCTGAGTATCGGATAAGAGGTCTATACAAAAATCTATCTTCTTTTTTGGAGAAAACCTGGTAACTCATCTGGGAAGACATTGGGGAATTAACTTGCAACACGGACTGACTCAAGAGAGGGAACTTTGAAGTGACATCCTTAACCCTCACCATGTGGTAGATACTCCCCTTGGAAATCATCTTATGGGCCTTAACAAATGAAATTAATTGACCTTTCCATGAAGAATTATTACCCTCTCATTCAAGAACTTGCTTATTAGGGAATCAGAATTTGACCCCACAGGTTCTACAATCATTGGAGGCATAGGTAGCATTCAACAAATCCATCCCAAAAATTACATCGAAGTTTATCATGGAGAGCCCAACTAAATCACATAGGATTTCCTTATTTAGAATGTTAATAGGACATCCCCTATAGACTTTTCGGGCTACAATAGACTCACCTACAGGGTTACTCACCTCATAAGGCTCATAGAGGACTTTTGAACATGTACGCAACTTATATGCAAAGAATGGTATTAAAAAAGACAAGTTTGCTCCTAAATCTAAAAGTGCATATGCATCTGAATTATAAACTCGTAACATACCGATGACCACATATGGTGCTTCCTCTACCTCTTGATGACCGTGAAGGGCATAGAATTGATTATCCCTAGGGGAACCATGAGCTTGACCCCTATGGCCTTGGGGCCTTGTGCCTCTATTCCTACAGTCCTTTGCATAGTGACCGGGGTTTCCATAGGTGAAGCAGGCATTGCAACCGACTAAGCATTCTACTTTATGGGGTCTTTTACACTCGGGCAAATTAGGACATTAGGGCTTTAGAGCAACCCCTGTGTCCTTCCTTGAAGGAGGAGTATTGCTGGATCCATGTCTTGGGCTTCCTTGAGATTTGTAGCCACTACTCCTTTGGCAAGAATAGTTTTCGCATCAATACAAGCCTGTTTGGACTCCACTGACCTTCCTTGAGCTTCTACTCATTGATTTTTTTGGCATACGTCATTAGGCAAGAAATATACATCTCTTTGATTGACATTGCCTACTTGCTTTCTTTGGAGACCAACTCAGAGACAACGGAAATAAACTTGCTCATGCGAACCTCAAATTCGCGACTTTGAATGGAGCATACTTGGATAATTGGGTGAACTTCAGGGCATATTCCCCCATACTTACACCCCCTTGCTTCAAGTTTTTGAACTCTTGGACCCTCACCTCCTTAAGCTCAATATGGAAGAACCGGTCTAGGAAGGCACAGTTGAATTCCACCCAACCAATGGAACAAGCTTCTTGAACTCTCTCATTAGCCTATTGCTCATACCAAACCTTAGAGACTCCCTTAAGATGGTAAGCAACCAACTTGGCTTTTTCCTCTAACGGCACACCCATCACTACCCCAACCTACGAGGCTTCCTCTATAAACTCCATAGGGTCCCCATCCACCTTTGATGTATAAAACTTAGGCAGGTTCTTTAGCATGAAGTCACGGACTCTAGATGTTGTGGTAGGCACTTTCAGAGGCACTGTTATCTCCCTTTTTGCTTGGTTAGCCCATGCTTAGTCCATAACTGTGAAAGTGGCTATAAACTCCATATGAGACACTCCCTAGTCCTGATAGAGTGAAGGGAGTTGTTGCTCCGGAGTGCCTTATTTGTGGGGAGCTCTTCAGGGCGGCATAACCTAGAATGAAGCAAAAGCTCATCAACTCTAAGGCACGTCATTGAATAAGAAAGAAGGAAACACTTTCCTAAGCTGTCTGGTAGCCTCTTATTCAATATCGTGGCACTCATCACAACCTTGAATGAGACTCCATGCTATGGGGTATGCATGGACATTCGAGAAATATTAAAAAATCTTTCATGTTTTCATACCAAATTTGTTATGACCGAACCTGGGTCCTAGTCGTCACACGACAAATGAGGTTCCCGGAGGCACCTCAACCATGCCATCTAAGCATCTCAACCATTCTTAGGTAACAAGCAAGACATAATGCGAAAAGAAAAATAAAAGGAAACGGGACTATTGGCTTTTCAAAATGAAGCAACATTGAAATAGTGGAATAGCCAAGTCATCAATTTGTCCATACGCATGCCAACTACATCATATATCGATTGGACCAATAACAGACACTCTCCACCAATAGAAAGATGTCTAGATAATACAATACTGTACTAAGTTCCTCGGAAGTTCTACAAAACATTATCTTAAAATCAAACTAATTACAAGTTAGAAGGAAAGGGTAAAGGAGTCCTGATCTAAGGGCTCACCATAACAGTAAAGCTAGTCTTGGATGCCAAATACTAATCCTGAGCCCATGGAGGAGTACCTGTCATTACATAGTTAAATGATGCAGTCAAATATACGTTACTACTTTTCAATATACTAAGTATGTGAGATGCAATGCATAGATGAAATTGTGATTCCAATATAATTAAACATAAAATGTAAGCATACATAAGGATAGTGAGTCACGGAATAAAATTAAGCATGCAAAAGGAATACTACTCACGCCAATATGAGACAATGCTCGTTCAAAACATGTATTCAGGATATATCACGATATCGTATATAAACTTGTGTGAAGAGGCCATACCCGACAGTTAGACAATGTGAGCTACTACATGGACTCAATGAACTCCTTCCATTTTGAAAAAGCCAAAGCATTTCTTCCATTTGGAAAAGGGGAATCCACTTGCAAAGGTAGTGATGTCGCCAAGCAACACCTCATTTTTTAGGTTAAAGCGGTCATTGTCAAGATATAGAACCTAATTGAGGTTAGGGTCGGACATTAGGAAATATGGTAAACTTAGAAGAATTCAAGTTTTGCAATTAGATTTTATTAACCAACTTATCTCCAAAAAAGGGGGGGGTATAATCAATAGGGTTATTAAATCTAATCTATGACAAATGTTTAACCAATATGAAGATAAACTAAGGTATTATGTTCCCCTTGATTCCCTAACTTAGTATCACTAGATAACCAAATTCTATTCTAGTACGTAGCATGCATAACGAAAAGTTAAGTTCACCAAACCCTTAAGCCCAGGAGAGAGGCGAATTTCACTATGTGACTTGGTCCATCCCTGTAGTATGACACTACAACCCTTACCTATTGTCCTAATACAACCTCCGCTTTGCCCAGTTCGGTTGATTAGATGAGAAACATCTATCAAATCTTATTAATTAATCTTTTTTCCTATTTATTACTTCCTTGGTCCAGTAAGTAAGACTCGGCAGGTTCTAATGTTGGCCACAATAACAAAGCATTAACAACAAAGGGAATTAATTAATACATGCATGCACACTATTCAAGAATTATAAATTATTCGATTTTACCTCGTTAGTTCTCCATGGTTCCCACAACCCTGTTTGTGGATTTAGCTACTCATCATCAATGTAAATGCAAAACTTATGAATTTATATAATTGAATTAAGCACAAGAAAATCCCACTCATCAATGAGAATCACCAATTAAAATTAGAAGATAAAATTAATGTTTTCAAGTGTTTCTCAAACTCTCTAATGTTTTTTACTATTGTATCTCCCTACTTTTGTGCTAAATCCTTTAGAAAAATAACCTAAAAATATATTTGTAATGTTTAAAAGAACAAATCCAAAACAAAATAGCACAATTGGGTCGGCATACTCCATGGGGTGCTCTATGGGTCGTATAGTGATTGATGGCTCGTAGTCGGGCTTTCATACTTTGTTGCTTCAATTCTGGAAATGGCTTCTATGACACCCCTCTATGACCCGTAAAAGATTCAACACACTGTAGTGGGTTTCGTTTGATGGAATTTCAAAAACACCTCATTATCTGGTCCTTAGGGTACAAGACTTGGTCTATGACATGTAAAGTGTTCGACGACTCATCTACATGTTCGTATACCAAATATCAGAAATCAACCTTTAACTAGAATTATACACAAACCCTCCACCACGGCTCGTAGAATACTCTATAGTCCTTATAGGGTCTCGTGGATCCTCAAAAACAACAAGTTTTGCATATTTTGCTTGAACATTATGCCAACCCTACAAACATGCAAAAGAAACACCGAAACGTATCAAACGTACTAACATCGCATTGAGAACAACAAAATTCCATGTTTAAAGTATTAAAAGTATTGTATTTTTACATTACATTAAAGCCTACATTTAAAATTATTGCTTGCCCTCAAGTGACGGACTCAATCTATATAAGCAGCACAGTAACACACAGACCTCAATCCAATGGCATACATCATATCAAGCTTAAGCATAGATACCCAACCCTTTGTTCAAAACACAATCAGATAGCCACTCAGCAAACTACTACATACTACTGCATGCGATAATGCAACTACTTCAAGAGAGGTCCTATCAACAAGCCACAATCACTGAGTCTGTAAGACCCCACCTATGAGGGGTATGAGAGGTGCAAGAAAATAAGCTTTAAATTTTTTTTTGAGAAACAGTCAGTGCTTACGAGTGGGTTTTACGAGTATTATGATGGACTATAGCTCATGTATGATTTTGTGGAACCTGTCCAGACATTGTGAAATTTTTTATCTTTTAGGAATTGAATATATGTCGAATAAGATGACTCATAAAGTCTTATACGAGTCGTAGACCCTGACGTGAAATGAGAATCAAAGAAGGGGTCTCTTAAAGTCTATCAAACTAAACCTCTAACTATGGCCCGTAGAATGGACCATGACCTTTAAACAGATCTCGTGGTCCTATCGAGTGATTCTTATAGGGGAAGTCCCAACCATTCCTATTTCCCATAAAGACCTTATATATCCCCTCCATGACTCCTCATGTAATTTCAAGCCCCTTTCTCATCAAGTCAAGTGCAAACGATTCCAATCCCTATGTTCTAGCATGAGTTCGTATATGTGTCAACTTCAAATTGTCATATCCCTTAGCACACAATGAATTAGATGTTTGGCAATGCACCAAATGAAAGCTCTTTGAATTGTCTTTCCAACACAATTGGTTTCACCTCATTTAGAGTTTGGACCAAATGGTTATGCCCATTTTAGCGAAGCATTGTCAAGCTGTCAATTAATATGACCCACTCTACAGGCCATGGAGAGAATTAGGGCCTGTAAACGGGGTTTCATGAAACTTTCCAGCTAGCTTTTTAAAAGGGTGTTTTTGACCTTTCCCTATTCCCTAATTCCAACACCTCACCGTTTTACTTCATGTACATCCTATATCTGCCCTTTCCAACCCTAATTCATCCCAATCTTCCTCATTCTAAAAATATCCTAATTTCCAAATCCTCTCAAAACACTGATAATCCTTCAAGCTTCTATGGAGAGGGAAATAATCTAGGTTTTGGTTTATTCACTTCCAAATCGAAATTTCTCTTCTTTAAGTTGACAAGGTATGTGGGTTTGATTGTGGGGAACATTCCTTCCCACAAGTCCAACCATTTTTCTTCCCTTAATACATGAAGTTTATAAATCTTTATGGGTATTTATGAACTTTTGCATACGATATTACTATTACGCATTCTATGATGGTTTATTTTTGTGCATTATCATGAAGTAAAATATCATGTGGAATTTATGAATTTATATTAGTATTGAGGAAGTCTTAAGTAGGTTTTACTAAATAAGTTGAATTTCATGTTCCCATGTCGATATTTTGGAAGATGTTGTAAATTATTGTAATAAGTTGATTAAGAATGGTTCAAACTAACTACATTTCACCATGTGTCAAAATAATGAGGGTTTGACTACAATATTGGTAAGTTGGTTTTAATGACTTGAAAATGAGTTAGTTTTACTCCTCTCTTGACATATACTCATGAAAAGCTTAATTTTAACTACATGTACATATACCCACCATGTTTGACTAAATTTTCTTGACAAGGATTTTTATGAAGATTTCATGAACTATTTGCATGACATGATTATAAAGAAAACTATGATGCTATTATGATATGTATTATTTTATTTTATCTTTGTATAATACTATGGATTAACAAGTCATGGAAATATGTGATTTAATATGAGGATTTAATGATGCCCTAACTATAAATTACTATGATATGGTGGGTTATTTTGCATGATTGGAAAAAGGGGTTTTATTATTCTTCTCATAGCCATAGGTGTCATCATTTCACGGTTTAAAGCATGTCTCCACACCCACCATATTTTACTAGATCATAAATCAATATTCTTATGTAAACAAAGGCTTTATGGAAAGATATATGATTTACGAATGATATAAATTGTGACGGGCTATTATGTATACTATGAATTATGAAATGTTTTGAAAGCTATGAAAAGTTATGAAGCCCTATCTTCGATATGATGAAGCCTTGGTTTTTATGAGATACTCCATGAATGAATATACTAAAATGCATTCCATATTATGATAATAAGGATAGTTTGAATATTCCTTGGGATTGTGACCTAGCACCGAGCGGACCTTGGTAAAAACCATTGTCTCATAACTATGTTTTAACCATAGGATTGTAAGCTAGCTAATGGATCTATTTAGCTTAAGTTACATGATTCACCAAATTGGGAGATGTTCCCATATGGTTAATATACCGAAATTGGAGATGTTCCCATAAGGTTAATATTCCCAAATGGGAGATATTCCCGTAATATACCAAAATGGGAGATGTTCTCATAAGGCTGATAAAACATGTGCTCTCAAATGTGAGATATTTCCATAAGGTAGCTATGAGAAACTTTCCATAATGGGTGATCCTCCCATGAGGTTAGCTTTTGGTTTACCCCAGCAAGGTAGACGACCCCTTTATTAGGTATGGAGTGAACACCAGGATTCCAAGTAGTAGCTCGCTTGGTCTTATATGTCCGTTATGGTCCCTTCTCATGTATGAAAAATATGCTAAATGATTTGATAATTCATTCTTACATTATTTGAACATGACATTGAGCATGCATGACATATTGAACTTACATTCATTGACTACAATTATGTGTATTTTTTCAGATGGCCTATGTCTCTTGTTGTATTTTAACTTGCATACTTAGTACATTACAAGTACTAATACATACTTTTTTCCTACATGATCTAACTATGTAGCAACAAGAGCTTCTTCCCATCCTCCTCCTCCATGCGGTTAACTAGTTTGGTGAAGGCTTGCTATTTGTGAGTCCCCTGCAATCACGATCAACATTTGTTTACTTTCATGCTTTTATTTGAACATCTCTATTTTTGAATACTATCTTCAAAGGTGAGCTGGGGAGATGTCTTAGGCCATGCTCCATTCATAATAAGAGGTGTTGTTGGACGCATGGGTTGTTTTTTATGAACTTTACTATTATTATGTCTATTTGTTGTTAGAGTTTTCCCCTAGTCTCTTATTCCCTTTTTGTGGTGAATGTTTGCTATGTTGACAGAGTGGATGTCCCAAGTCCCTAAATGCCCCATAGTGTGAGTCATACTTATGAGCCCCTAGGACTTATTTGCTATATGAGTCATGTTTATCCTCTCCCCTAAGACATCCCCTAGCATGAGTCTAAAGCGCCGATTCCCTTAGAAATTATGAGCTATATGTTTATTAATCTTTTATTTTTTTCGCAAAACCAAGGATGTTCTATACATGCTTAAGGGGTTTGCTTGGGGATCCTTCCAGGTTCCCATTCTCCGTGAGTCATGTAGGCCTAAGGCTTTGATTGTTGCATGCATGGTATTAGAGCACTAGGTTTATAAATGGTCCTCTGAAATCAAACACACCACATCGAGTAAAGTTTTGTTCATGTTTTTGAAGCAGACTACAACTATGAATAGGAGGCTATGAGGTGTTTTAGGAAATAAATCACCTTTAAGATTTATTTCTAATTCTTATCTGTTACATTTTAGAAAATGTCTCAAGCTATTCAAAACAGTGGACAAGATGGTGGCCACCCCTTGCTTGAGGATCAACTTCCTAACAATGACATATTAGATGGGGAAATTAGCAATACTCTATAATGATTGACAAAACTTGTAACCATTTAACTAAACCAACAAGCAGGTGCCCTAAAGATTTCAAATAATAAGAGGAGGCAGAGGAAGGCTAAGAGGGACCGAGTTGATGGTGCTTCATCTTCTAATAGTCTACTGGCGCCCAAGCAGAAATAGTAAAGTTTCCCTTCATCATTTGTCAAGGGTGTGGCAAGAAGCATCAATGAAAGCGTTTCGCCGCACTAAGGGTTGTTACAAGAATGGTTGTATTGGGCATAAGATGGGAGATTGTGATGTGGCCTCCGCATAAAGAGAAAGAGGGTTTTAGTTTGAGATACACTCTCATATGCTAAGCCCAGCAGTAATGGTGAACCAAGTTATATTAGGTACCAAAAATGTTGAAAGAATCATGCCAACACATTCTTAAGAAATACGGGTGGATTCTTTTAGTGTTACAAGATAGGCCTAGAAGATTGTTGATTGTCCATACAATCAAAGGAAGGGTAAAGATGTCCGTCCAATAAGACATGGCGCTCATGGGACTCAAAAGGAACAAGGTGGTTCCAAGGATGGTGCTGCTACTATTCCCAATTATCAGGGCAAGGGTGTTGGTGTCCAAGCTTCTCTTACATGCCCCAAGTGTGAAAGGTACCATTGGGGAGATTGTTTGGCTGGTTCGAGTGTAATGTTTTTGGTATGGCCCAAAGGATCTCATGTTAAAACAATGCCAATGGGCTACTAAAAATTATGAGGATGACCATCGATGATCTCTACCATACCTTTTTAAGGGTCGCTAGACCTAGCACCGTGCTTCACCGGTATGTTAAAGTTTCACGATTATAATGTGTATGCTTTAATGGTTCGGGTGCCACTCTCTCATTCATTACACTATTTGTTGCTAATAGATTTCATGTATGTCCTGAAATATTGTGTGAACCCATTGAGTTGTTTGCCCTCGTTGGTGTGTTCATTATTACTAAAAGAGTCTATAGGGGTTATGGCATTTCTTTATTGCATAGAGTCTTGCCTTATGATTATTTTTATTTTGACCTTGTATATTTTGATATCATTCTTGGGATGGACTGGCTACATACATATCATGCTCCCATTGACTGTAGAACCCGCAAGGTTAAGTTCCAAATTCCTATTGAGCCCATCCTTGGGTAGGAAGGTCATAATATGGTGGTGAAGGGTAGGTTTATTTCTTGTCTTAAGGCCCAAAAATTGATTTCCAAGGGTTTCACTTACCATATTATTAGGGTATGGGATATTTAGTCTAAAGTCCCTCTTATCGAGTCGCTTCTGATTGTCAACGAGTTTCTTTATGTCCTTCTCGATGAGCTTCATGGTGCTCCTCTCAAAAGGGAAAAGGATTTAGGTATAGACATTCTCCTTTTTACTCAAGCCATTTCCATTCCTCCCAACCATATGGCCCTGACAAAGTCGAAGGAGCAATTGAAGGATTTATAGGAGAAGGGTTTTAAAGCCTAGTAAGTCACTTTGGGGTTAACCAATGTTGTTTGTAAGGAATAAAGATGGCTCACCTAGAATGTGCATCGACTACTGGAAAATCAGTAAGGTCACAATAAAGAACAAGTATCCTTTTCCAAGAGTAGATGACATATTTGATCAATTACAAGGGGCTAGTCATTTTTCTAAGATTGATCTTCAGTCCGGATACCACCAACCAAGTATGAGGGAGTGTTACTTTTCTAAGGAGGCTTCCTAGAAAAGATATGGAATTTTGATTTGCAGTGATGTCATTTGGTTTAACTAATGCACCATACAATAATTATGCGTATCATGAATAGGGTATTTAAACCCTACCGTGGCATGATTCTTGTGGTATTCGTTGATTATATTGTGGCTTACTCTCAAAGTGAAGAAGAGCATGTGAAGCATTTGAAGGTAGCGTGGCATACTTTTAATGTAGAAAAGTTGTTTAGTAAGTTGAGATATGTGTATTATGATTAAAAGAAGTTGCAATCATTGGTAATGTGGTGTAAGGTGAGGGAGTCAAATTGAATCCCAAGAAAAAGGAAGTCCATTGTTTGGCTTGGTTGGGAATTAGGTTAAATAAGGCAGAAAGGTGGAGTGACGGTTGTTGTAGATTTTTCCAACCCTTTATGATTGAAGAGGTAAAATCTAAACGGAACCTTGACCCCGCGTTTTTAGAGTTGAAAGCATTGGTGAACGATGGCAAGGTAGAGGTTTTCTCCGGGGGGGTGGGGGGGAGATGGTGTGCCAAAAGTTGATAACTTCAAGGGTTTGGTTTTGAGAGGGACATAAATCATCTCATTATATCAACCCAATTCCAAAAAATATAGGAGATGTATAGAGGTTTGAAGGATGTATATTAGTTGAGTGTAATCGATAGTCTCACTCTTGAAAGGTGTTGTTCATCTTGGCATGAAGGGTAAATTGAGCCCAAAGGTCATGTGTCCTTACAAAATTTTAAAAGGAGTTGGTAAGGTAGCTTATGAACTTGAGTTGTCTAACGAGAAGGAGTTGGTTTGCCCCGTATTCTATGTGTCTATCTTGAGGAAGTGTGTAGGTGATCCAAACTCCATAGTACATTTAGAATTTGTAGGTGTTGTGGAGGAAACATGACATATAAAGAAGTTCCCATGAAAATATTGAATTGTCAAGTAAAGAGGTTGAGGAATAGAGGTATAGCATCTGTGAAAGTACATTGGAGGAAGCAACGAGTCAAAAGTGTTACTAGGGAAGCTAAAGTGAACATAAAAAGTGATAACCCTATCTCCTGTATTCTAATAAAGCTTGGGGTACTACAATCCTTCCTATTTTAGAACCTCTTCTCCTTGCATGCCATTCTCATGTTATTTATGCTTGGTTATGTGATTTTGATGTTGCCTTGTGAATGCTAGTTGTGACATGGTTTAAAGAATTTGAATAGTGCATGTGTTGCACTTTAGCAGATGGTGCATTTGGCATATGGTGCATGAATCCGTTCCTCAGATCTTGCCTTAGAACATGGAGAGACGAATTTTCCCAAGGGGTAGATATTATAAGACCCCACCTATGAGAGGTATGATAGATGTAAGAAAATAAACTTTGAATTTTTTTTTGGATAAACTGTCAGTGTTTATGAGAGGGTTTTACGAGTCTTAAGATGGTCTACTGCTCGTTTTTGGTTTTGTGGAACTTCGTTAGACTTGGTGAAATTTGGGATCTTTTAGGAGTTCAATCTACGACTTACTAGATGACCTAGTAAAGTCTTATATGAGTCGTACACCATGACATCAAATGAGAATCAGAGAAGGGGTCTCTAAATGTCTATTAGACAAAACCTCTGTCTTAGAATAGACCACGACCCATAAAGGGATCTCGTGGTCCTGTACAGTGATTTTTCTTGAGGAAGTCCCAAACTTTCCTATTCCCTTAATGGTTTTATATATACCCTCCATGACACCTCAAGCAATTCTAAGCCCGTCTCATCAAGTTAAGTGTGAACGACTCCAATCGCCTAAGTTCTGGCATGAGTTCGTATGTTCGTTAACTTCAAATCATCATATCTCCTAGCACATGATGAATTAGATACTGGGCATCCTACCTAATGAAAGCTCTTTGAATTATCTTTCTGGCGCACCTATTTTGACCTCATTTGGAGTTCGAAAGAAAACATTATGCTCATTTTAATAAACACTATCAAGCTGTAAGTTTCTACGACCCACTCTATGGGCCATGGAAAAAATTACGACTCCTAAATGGGGTTTCGTGAAACTGTCCGGCCAGCTTTTAAAAATGGCATTTTTGACCTTTCCCACACCCTAAACCCAATACCTCATCGTTTTACCTCATATACGCCCTATATCAGCCCTTTGCAACTCTAATTCATCCCATTCATCCTCATTCTAAAAATATCCTAAGTCCCGAATCCTCTCCAAACATTCCTAAGCCTTCAAGCTTCTATGAAGAGGGAAACAAGCTAGGGTTTTGGTTTCTTCACGTCCAAATCAAATTTTCTCTTATTTAAGTTAGCAAGGTATGTGGGTTTGATTGTGGGAAACCTTCTTTCCCACAAGTCAACCCATTTTTCTTCACCTACTATATGAAGTTTATGAGTCATTATGGATGTTTTATGAACTTTTGCATATGACTATACTATTATGCATTCTATGATGGTTTATTTTTTCGCATTATCATGAAGTAAAATATCATGTGTAATTTATGAATTTATATGAGTATTGAAGAGTCTTAACTAGGTCTTACTTGATAAGGTGAATTTCATGTTCCCATGTCCATATTTTTGAGGAGGTTGTATATTATTCTAATGGGTTGGTTAAGAATGGTCCAAACTAACTATTTTTCACTATGTATCTAAATAATCAGGGTTTTACTACAATATTGGCGGGTTTGTTTGAATGACTTTAAAAGAAGTTGGTTTTACTCCTCTCTTGTCTTTTACTCTTGAAAGGCAACGTGTACATATACCCACCATGTTTGACTAAATTCACTTGATAAGGAATTTCATGAAGATTTCATGAACTATTTAAATGACATGATTATGAAGAAAACTATGATACTATGATGATGATTATTATATTATTTTATCTTTGTATAAAATTATGAATGAACGACTCATGGGAATATGTGATTGAATTTGAGGATATACTGATTCTTTAGCTAGACTCATTATCATAGTATCATAGTTTTCTCCATAATCATGTCATTCAAATAGTTCATGAAATCTTCATAAAATTCCTTATCAAGTAAATTTAGTCAATACTCTACTATTATATGGTGGGTTATTTTGTATGATTTGAAAAAGGGGTTTTATTAATCTTGTCATAGCCAATGGTGTCATCATTTGCACGGTTTTAAGCATGTATGCATACCCACCATCTTTTACTACATCATGAATCAATCTTATTATGTTGACAAAGGCTTTGTAGCAAGATATGTGATTTATGAATGATATAAATTGTGAAGGGCTATTATGTATGCGAAGAATTATGAAATGTTATGAAAACTATGAAAAGTTAGGAAGCCCTAACTTTGATATGATAAAGCCTTGTTTCTTATGAGCTACTCCTTGAACTATGAAGATACTAAAATGCTTTGCATATTATTATAACAAGGATGATTTTAGTATTCCTTGGGATGTTGACCCAACACAAATTGAACCTCAGTAAATGATCATTTTCTCATAGCTATGTTGCAACCATAGAATTGTAAACTAGCTAATGGATCCATATAGCTTAAGTTGCATGATTCCTCGAAATGGGAGATGTTCTCATAAGATTAATATACCAATATGGGAGATGTTCCTGTAAGGTTAATAAGATACATATACTAAAATGGGAGATGTTCCTGTAAGGTTGATTAAAAATGGGTGCCTAAATGGAAGATGTTCCTGTAAGGTAACTATAAAGCACTTTATGGAATGGGTGATGTTCTTGTAAGGTGAGTGTTTGGTTTACCTGGGCAAGGTAGACCACACCTTTATTCGGTGTAGGGTAAACACTAGGATTCCAAGTAGTACCTCGATTGGTATTACATGTCGGTTATGGTCCCTTCTCATCTATGTATAATATGCTCTATGATTTTACATATTGACCATGGCATTGAGCATGCATGATATATTGAACTTACATTCGTTGACAACAATTATACATATTGTTACATGTGCCTTATGTCCCTTGTTGCAATTTAACCCCGCAAATTTAGTACATTCCAAGAACTAATGCATACTTTTTGCCTACACAATCAAACCATGTAAAAATCAGAGCTTTCTTCCATCCTCCTCCACCACGAAGTTGACCGGTTCAATGAAGGCTTTCTATTGGTTAGTCCCCCAAATCCGAGTTAACATTCATTTACTTTCATGCTTTTATTTGAACTACTCTATTTTCTGATACTATCTTTGAGGATGAGCCAAGTAGTTGTCTTCACCCCTGCTCCATTCGTAATTAGAGGTGTTGCATACATGGGTTGTATGTTATGAGATTGACTCTTATTATGTCTATGTGTTGTTTGATTGTTCCCATGGTCCCTTATTCCCTTTTTGTGTGAAGTTTTTGCTATGCTGACAAGATGGAAGTCCCAAGTCCCTAAATGCCCTCATAGGGTGAGTCATACTCACTCGCCCTTTAGACTTATTTGCTATGTGATACGTGTCCATCCTCTTCCCCATAACATACCTATAGCATGAGTCCAAAGCCCCGCTTTCCTTAGAAATTTATTAATCTTTTATTGTTTTTGTAAAACCAAGAATGTGCTATGCATGCTTAACAAGCTTATTTGGGGATCCTCTCGGGTGCCAATTCGTCGTGTCACGTCTAGGCCCTAGGCTTGGGTCGTGAAAGAATAAGTCTAATGTTAACAATGCAATGCAAGTGCTTTCACAGAAAGAAGTCCCACATCTCACTCTCAATAATATTTTCATGTATAACCTTGGGACTATGCAAAATCACTCAGTCTCACAAAAGACATTCATGAATCATGCTTAATACCATATTCTATCCCCTATAGTCATGACTAAGACCTTTTACTACTTTACTAGGATCACTTTAGCACTATTATGGTTTTTTATGTAGGCTCAGGGGGCTTTGGTACGATGTTTTGGGAGCATAGTGACTAAAATCCCTCCTTCACATTGCGTTTTTCTACACTTTTGTCCTACCAGCACTATTAATTTTATTTAATTGTCCCTTTCTCCTATTTCAAGCTTTCTTGGGTACTTTATTTTCATTTTTCAGCTTTTTGCCTTGTATTTACACTTCATTTTTCTTTTTAGCTCATAACTAAAGCGTCACTCATTTTGCTTGCACCCAGTACACATTATTACTCCTCTTCCATGTATCACTAACTTTCCCCCTCATTTCGTGTTTTACAATTACACCAACCACCCTCAACTTAGGTTTTGGCCTGAGTTGAGGTGCACATTATCCAACCTCGGAACCAGGGCCACTTTTGGTAGTCACCCTCAATATAGGATTTTTGCTTTAGTCAAGGTGCATAATGTTCAAAGAAGGACCAAGGCTGATTTTAGGATTTTACAACTAATAAGGCTAGGTAACTTAGGTTTTAACAATGACGCAATACATGTAAGGCTCATACATTAGGATCAAGGGATATTTCACACATTTGGTTGGTCATTTAGGCTAACTGGACTGTTATGAACAATGGCCTGAGATCCTTTCGTAACCAACTAAACTACAGTCTAAATCAGAGCAACAGGGCAAATTCTGAATAGAAAACGTAGTACGTGAATTTAGCAAATAAGCTCACACTCACATGGTACAGATCACATTATCAATGTAGACTCTCACATCATGCTTTCCATCTCAATTAATCCTCACTTATCAGAACAAGCACTGTCAACACACTTAAACATGCATGGTTGCAAATAAAAAAGGAAATGGGTATTTTTTTGACAAGAAATACATAAATGTCATAGATATCAGTACTACATGATACAAATACTACCTAAACATGTTGGTTCAACAGAAATTAAATATCAATGGGGAAAAAGAACTCAGGCATGAAAACCCCTTAGGATTCAAAAATTGGGATAGTTATATGGCACAACTACTCAAACTTCATTGAGGCCCATAACTACTCACACCCCATTGAAAAAGAGGTGCATTGTCCTTAATGCACACAATCAAAACAAAATAAAGTACCAAGGTCAAAAAACATACTTGGGCACCTAAGAACAAGTTCCTACCTTGGGGTGCCTCTCAACAGGGCTAGATTTATTGTCGCGGCACGACATAAACAACTTGAGTAGTCAAGCTTCCTCAAGTGTCTATTCTTCCATAGTCTTTATTTCCTTGACATAAACGACTTGACTCTTTGGCCATTCACTTTGAATGTCCCACCATTTCTCTTCTCTAACTCAACGGCTCTATGACCAAAGACATGTGCTACCCAAAAGAGTCTAAACTATCTAGATTTGAGTTTCCCAAGGAACAATTTTATCCTTGAATTATATAGCAGCACTAAGTCCCCTGGCAGAAACGGACGATTATCTATGTGATGACCATGTTGCAGCTTCATCCTTTGTTTGTACAAGGTTGAGCTCTCATATACCTTCAAGCGAAATTCATAAAGCTCATTGAGTTGGATTAGCCTAGAGTTTGCTACATCATTTCAACTTCTTTGACGCCCACATCACCTTATGCTCAAGCTCCACCAGCAGATGACATGCTTTCCTAAAGACAAGTTGATACGGAGACATGCCTAAGGGGTCTTGAATGTCGTTCGATATGACGGAATGCATCATAAAGCTTTCACGACTAGTCTGTCTAGTTTACATTCACAGTCATGGATAGAATCTGTTTTATTTCCCTATTAGACACCTCCACTTGCCCGCTTATCTAAGGATGGTAAGGGGTTGCCACCCGATGTTTTATTCCATAGTTTTCAAGTAGAGCCTTGAATAGTCTGTTGCGCAAGTGAGAATCTTCGTCGCTAATGATCGCTTGAGTAGTTTAAAAACTTGAGAAGATGTTTCATTTTGGAAACACTGTGAAGCTTTTGCCATAATTGTTGGGTGAAGCAGTTGCCTCCACCTATTTTGATACGTAATACAGGACGACCAAAAAGTATTTATTTCAATGCGAGCTAACAAAGGGACCCGTGAAGTCTATTCCCCACACATCAAATAACTTAATCACCATAATGTGGTTTAGAGGGATCTCATGCTCGCAGGAAATCCCACCTTCTGTTTGGCACATATCACATGCTTTGGCATAGTCGTGAGCGTCCTAGTTGATTGTGAGCCAATAATACCCAAACTATAGGATCTTGTATGTTGTTCGCACTTCACTATGATGCCGACCTACTAGTGATGAATGACACGCTATGAGGATACTCATCATCTCAACCTCAAGAACACAATAATGGATAATTCTATCCGCGCATACACGAAACAAATATGGGTCATGTTAAAAGAACTTTCTCACATCAGACATGAACATCCAGCACTAGTGGGTATTTAGAGCAGGCGAGACAATATCACTTACCAAGTAGTTTGCATAGTATGCAAAACATGGTATTAAATCATAGGACCCATCCAACACTCTCTCATCTAGGAATGAGTCATCGATCTCTAATACATCATCAAAATTTGGCATTATCCAATCTTCTGACCATGAAAGGTGATCAACGACATGATTTTTGGTCCTTTTTTGTCGATAACATTGAAATATAATTCTTGAAGGAGGAGTACCTATCTAATCAACATTAGTTTTGCATCCTTATTTTCCATCAAGTACCGTAGTGCTGAGTGGTCTGTGTGCACCACCACTTTGGTCCCAAATAGATATGACCTGAATTTCTCAAACGTAAGGACCACGAAGAGTAACTCTTGATCAATGACTATATAGTTCTTCTAGGATTTATTTATGGCCTTTCTAGCATAGTATATGGGATGTAATATCTTCTCTTGGTTCTATCTTGATACTACACCTAGTACAACCCCACTTGCATCACACATTATTTCAAAGTGCTTTGTCCAGTTTGGAGATACAATGATAGGGGGTGAAATCGACTTTTGCTTCAATCTTTCAATGGATTTAAGGCATGCATAATAAAAAATGAACGTAGCATCTTTCTGAAGTAACTTGCACAATCGATGTGCAATTTTAGAGAAGTTCTTAATGAAATGTCGATAGAACCCTACATGCCTTAGGAAGCTCCTCATACCCTTCATAGAGATGGGTGGGGGAAGCTTCTCGATCACTTCTGATTTAGCTCTATCAACTTCCATTACTTTAATGGAGATTTTGTGGCCTAACACAATGCCCTCTTTCACCATGAAGTGGAGCTTTTCCCTATTCAGCACCAAATGGCATTCATCACACCTTCTTAGCACACCATGCAAGTGTTTCAAGCAGTCATGAAATGAGTCCTAAACCATACTAAATTTGTCCATGAAGACTTCAATAGTTTCATCCACCATGTCTGAGAAGATAGACATAATGCATCTTTTGAATGTTGCTAGAGCATTACACAACCCGAATGGCATCCTCTTTGATGCGAAGGTGCCATAGGGGCATGTGAACGTCGTCTTCTCCTAATATTCTAGAGAAATGGTGATCTAGTTGTAGTCTAAATACCCATCAAGAAAGCAATACCAACCCTTTCCAACCAATCCGTCTAGCATCTGATCCATGAATGGCATAGGGAAGTGGACCTTTTCAGTCGACATATTGAGCTTCCTTTAGACCATGGACACTCTCCACCCCGTGACTGGCCTTTTGGGCATCAACACATTGTTATCTTCTGGGACCAAAATAATACCTTCTTTCTTCTAAACCCACTGAACCGGTCTCACCCATTCATTGTCGGTGATCGGATAGATCACTCCTGTATCCAACCACTTGATGATTTCTTTGCGCATGACCTCTTGCATAGAGGGTTGAGACAACTTTGATGCTAAATACTCGGCTTGTAATTCCTTGACCAACTGTATTTATGTGGACATATCCTGGGAGGGATACCAATGATATCTGCAATCATCCACCCAATGGCCTTCTTGAACTATTTAAGTTCAATGTAAAGGGCATTCACGGTGCTTATCATTCAGTTCCACAACAACTATGACTAGTAGAGTGTTGTTGGTGTCTAGAAATGCATATCTTAGATGTGCTAGAAGATCCTTTATCTTTAACACCAATGGTTCTTCTACGGACGACTTGGCAGGTGTTGACTCTCGATTCTGCAAGTCCAACTCCAACATAGTTTGGCTCTAAGGGGCATAGGATACCCCCAGCGCATTTACTGTCTTCTTATAATCTGGGATTCCATCACTATCAAAGTTTATAGCACAACATCTAGAGTGTCGACACCTAATCTTACCTTAAGAGGTACTTTTGGCTCAGCATCATCAACACCTTCCATAATTGAGATCTCCCTCTGATCATCCTCTTCTGTTGTATGTTGGCATACATTGAAAACGACATCATTTTTTCCCAAGCTAAACATATATTGGCACCTCTCCATGTCTACCAAAGTGTATCTAGTGGCTAAGAAGGGCCTCCTGAAGATGATAGGGACTTCAAAAATAACCTCGCAATGAAGGATCACAAAGTCTGCGGGGAATATGAATTTAGCTACCTTGCCAAGCACATCATAAAGTATACCCATAGGCTTTTTCACCATGCGATAAGCCATTAACAACCATATGCTTGTCGGAGTAAGGGATTCATATCCTAGCTTCTGGATGACCACAAGGGCAACAAAATTTTTCTGACACCGAGATCACACAATGGCCTTGCGAATTCCATATCTCAAATGGATCAGGGTATGATAAAAGCACAGAGATCTTTTCGGTTTTAAACCAAGGAATTCGTAGCAATTGCAATGAAATATTAAACCTCTTGGGAGAGCTCTTGACTCATAGTGTGCTTCTCCGTAACAAAGTCCTTCGTGTACTTTGCATACCCTAACATTTTCTCCAATGCCTCAATGAGAGGGATGTTGATGGATATTTTTTTGAGCATAAAAAGAATGTGCTTGAACTTGGCCTCCTCTCCCTTCTTTTTAATTCTTTTAGGGAAGGGAGTAGGAGGCCTATGAATGGGCTTCAACTTCTGTGGTGCGTCGACAGCATCACTCACCCCATCGTTGCAACGATTATCTCCATTATCCGCATCATTGACCTCCATTATATTCTCTCGAACATCATCTTAATCTATCCTCATGGGAGGATCAATGGTACTCTTGCTATCACAAGTACTAACTGCAATGCACTGCTCTTCATTCTTTGGATTCTGAACTATGTTGCTAGGCAGTGTACCCCTCTGACGTTGATCATGTTGAGTTGACACTTGAAAAACTGTTTCTCAAGCTTTTTGATAGTAACAAAATGAGACTCGATTTTCATATTTATACGAGACACCTCAGATTTTATCCCCATTAGAGTCTTATCCTATGTTTCAGCTTTTTTCAACAAGTAGTCAAACAATTTATCAACTCTTGAGCTACTCGCACCTGTATTGCAATTGTGTGGTTGCACGTAAGGACTATATACCATCTCTACGACCCCATTCGATATCTCTATCTTGGCCCTAATTCCATTCATAGTACCCTCCGTGGTGGTCTTTGAAAGCTCCATCTCAATTAAAGCTCCAACCTTGGTTTCCTTAACGTTACAGCCAATACTCTTTATCAGACCCTTGTGCTTTGGTCTAGAAACCCCATATTTGATCAGCAATGAAACAACAATGCTCTTCCTAATGGAGATCATCATACATGGGGACTTGCGAAGGCTAATGAAAAACTACATTGACTCATTCTTAATCCTACTTCATCGTCACCCCCATACATGTACAAATTTAGGCAAGATCTTGCATGATCTCTTAATTTGTTTTAGCTTTCTCTGAACTAATACAAATAGTGCACAAACTTTTGGTAGATGCTCTGTCTCTTTTCCTGTATACACGATTGGACTTGATGACCCTCTCCATTCTTTTCACGATCCTTTAAAATGGTTGCTCTAAGAACATACCCCCATAATAGTATTAGCACAGGCTTGACTATTCTCATCTAGGGCACGGTAGAAGATCTCTACCAAGGCATCATCATCAATTTTGTGGTCCGGGACACTCCTCAAGCACTTAGGGAACCGCTCCTATGTAGTAATGATCGAGTCAACAGAAAGTTGCTAAAAATTGTGGATTTGATCTCTTGGCTTGAGCTTCTTCAATCTCGGGAAGTACTTCTCCAGAATGTCTCTCAGCAACGCATCCCAATCGGTGATCAAATTCTGGGGCAGCTCAGATAGCCATAGTGTTGCATTGCCTATCAGAGATAATGGGATGATACGAAGTCCCACAACATCCATAGACAGATTTTGTGTTCCCATCACACTCTTATAGACAAATGCAACATTATGTAGATAGCTATGTGGATTTCTCATTCTCATTCTCATTTTGGTTCAGAGATGCATTTTCCGTGTTGTAGGCCTTACCTAATGCCATTATTCTCAATCTTCTCTAGCTCCTTAGGCTAAACGGAGTAAAGGGTATGCCATGATTTCGTGTGCTCGGCATAGACTACAATTATCCCCTGAAAGAAAACAAAAACAACAAAAAACGTAAATTTAGGGAAATTAGGATTAATTCCCAAGTTACTTGAATTAGTCAAGTCTAGTCGTATTCCATGGAAACAGCGCCAAGATGTCACCCAAGCTACACCTTATTTTTGAGGTTAAAGCAGTCATTTTCAAGATATAGAACCTAACCAAGGTGAGGGTTGAAGCCAAGGGAATATGGTAGACTTAGAAAAATTCTATTTTTGCAATTCGAGTTTATTGGCCAACTTGTATCCCCAAGGGGGGGTTTATAATCATTAACAAAAATAACTCTAGACTAAGATAGGTGTTTCAAAAATATGAAGAGAAACTAAGCTATTATGTTCCCCATGATTCCCAAACTTAGTATCACCGGATAACAAAATTCTTTTCTAGTGTGTAGCATAAAGAATGGCAAGTTAAGTTTAGCAAACCCTTTGGACTACGCGAGAGGAGAATTTTACTACATGACTTGGTCCATCCCCACAGCGTGATAAGACAAACCCTTACTTATTATCCCAATACGACCTCCCCATGGCGCAGTTCGATTGATTGGACGAGAAACATCGATCGAATCATGTTACTTAGTCTCTTTTTCAATTCATTACTACCTTAATCTAGTCAGTAACACTAGACACATTCTAAGGTAGGCCACGATTAGAAAGCATTCAAAATGAAGGGAACTGATTAATACATGCATGCACACTTTTCAAGAATAATGAATTATCCTATTTTACATTGTTAGCTCTTCATGGTTCCCACAACCATAGTTGTGGATTTAGCTACTCATGATAAATGTCAATGCAAGACTTATGAATTCGAATAAAATAATTGATCCCTTACATAATTGAAGTAAGCACAAGAAAACCCCACTCATCTATGCGAATCACCTGATTGTAATAAGAAGATGAAACTAATGTTTGCAAGTGTTTCTCAAACTCTCTAATGTTTTTGCCTACTATCTCTCATTGATTTCGTGCTAAATCCTTTAGAAAAATAATCTAAAAACCTATTTATAATGTTTAAAAATACAAATCCAAAATAAAATAGGACAACTATGTCGACAGGCTCCACGAGGTGCTTTACCGGCCCTATAGTGATTTACGGCTCGTAGTCAGGCTTTTGCACTTTGTTGCTTCAATTCTAGTCATGGCTTATATGACATCCCTCTATGGCCCATAAAGGATTCTACGACCCATAGGGGGCTTCTCTGATGGAATTCAAGAAAGTCCTCAATCTCGAATCCTTAGGGTACGAGACTTTGTCTACAGTTCGTAAAATATTCCAGGACTCATCCGCATGTTTGTAGACCAAACTTCAGAAATTTTCCCTTCACTAGAATCACACACAAAACCTCCTTCACGGCCCATGAAGGGTGTCGTGGATCCTCAATCAACAACTTCTTCATATTTCCCCAAACATTGTGTTAACCCATAAATCTTGCAGAACAAACACAAAAATACATCAAACCTACAAACATCGCATTGAGAACATACAAAAATACCATGTTTTAAGCATCAAAAGTGTTTTATTTTTACAAGACATCAGGTAGATATCTAAAACATAGTATCTTTCATAACATTGGGGCCTACATGGATCCAATAGACTAGCCTACAAGGCTTCTACGATGGCACATTGTTAGGGACATTGAGATTTACCTTCAATAATCATGCCTAATCCAATGGGATGGGTCCAAATCACAAGTAGTGCTAAGTCATCCCACAGAATCTTCAACGTAACTTAGGATTATAAGTAGAAATCAACAGGAGTAGCTCTAACTTAAGCGTCATCATTTAGGGAAGTAACCAATCTTACATATTGCTTTAGTAAACTTTAACATTGAAGCTCTTCGAAAATTCCCTATTCATAGTCATAAATCATAAGAAGCTTTCTTCAAAATGGTGTGGGCTTAATTGATGAATGGAACAATCATAAATCGTATAAGTCTTAAGAAATTTCTTTACAAAGAAACATCAAAATTTTCCAACCTTAGTCATATCAAAACACATTTTAGAATAACCATCACACTTCAAAATATATGTAAATTTACTCAACAAAATAGTCATTAAACGTTAAGAACGTCATGTAATAGCATAGGAACCATAAAATCATCATAAGCAAACATTAAAATATTAGAACTTTAAAAAAAGGTAAAATGCATAATAAGGATCTTTATGGGTGAAGGGATTCCCATAAATCAACTCACATACCTGAGAAACTAGAGAGAATCACAGTCTTGAAGGAGGATCTTGGAAAACCCTAGCTCTAGAGAGCTCTTGCCTTAGAAATTTGGAATTAGAAGAATGAGAGAATGAGGGATTTTCTTAGGGCTTGAAGACTAATATAGTTCCCCCTTTTCATCCCCCAAATGACGTTGTTTAGGAAAACAATTAAGGGAAATGACCAAACTGCCCCTAAATTAAAACTGTCAGAAGCCATCTATGAAACCCCGTCTATAGGCCAAAGATGGTTTTACAGGCCGTAGACCCTCTCGTCTGATGGCTCACCTGAGAGTTCTCAAACATGGCCTTTTCTGAATTACGGATTAGAACAAGTAGGATGGGTTGCACTAATTTCTACAGGCCATGAATGGACTCATAGACTCCTCCTGCACTTAGCAAAACTTTTATCTTGTATATGACACCCTTTTTAAGAGACCTTATATGAGTTGTATAATATTTTACGAAACATCTAATATGTTGTGGATTAACATCCAGAAGACTTAAAATTTCCTCATGGTTGGAACCCCACTCATGAACCCTCTATGGGTTGTAGAAGATTCCATGGGTTGTATATAGTCTCGTGAACTAGGACCCCAGTCATTTTTCCAGGCCAACTTCTCTGCACTCAGGGCTCCAAAACTAGGGGTTGTTACAATTCTTTTCTTTTCATTCATCTATTTATCTCTCTTTTTTCTTTTTATTTCTTTTTCATTTGGGAAGCCTCCAAGCTATAAACATCCTTCCTTATCTTCCTATATCACCCTCAACATAGGCTTAAAGTCTCAATTGTCACAAACGCATCAACCTCAAGTAGGGAGAAGAGTTCAAAAGAAGGTTATCTTTTCAAAAAAAGGTCAAGGCTTGTAATTTAGGGTTCTAATAAAAAGGATTAGGCTCAAAAGGGGATACTAGTGAAAAATCAATGCAAATGTTGGTTATTTAGGATAATAGACTCAAATTAGACCAAAGGATCCCTATGGTCATTTTTTAAACCAAAGTCTATCAAGGCCAACATCTCAAGACCAACAAGGCAAGTTCCTTGCGACACAAGTGCACACAAGGAAAAAAACAATACTCACCACACACATGACATGCAAATCAAGTTAGAAAGGTTCAACATACCTAAAGACAAGCATAAGGGACTCATTTTCCAACATATATCCATCTAGCAAGTAAGAGTCACAAAAGAGTCATTGTTTTCCCAAAATCATTGCAAAACCGTTCAAAATCAATAATAGGACGGGTATGCTTTTTTCACAATCCATAACACTTGACAAAATATATTAGCACAAAAAAGTGACAATCTCTCACTATAGCTCCAACAAAAATCAATGGCGACTCAAACTTCACCAAAGACAACATCCAACTCACACACTGACACACCCAATCGACAATTTTCCCTTAAGAATGTTATCACTCAATCCATTATCCGAAACAATTGATTATACACACCAACACAAATAATCTAAAAGATATGAAATATAACTAAAACAACTAATCCTAAAGATAATGTAAATAAGCTCAATAAGGGCATACCATAATCATAATAAATCAAGCTCGACAAAGGCATATCAATACAAAAACAAGAATGTACAGTTAAGAATCAATCAAGAATATACAAGATAAGAATCCAAGTGACTGAAATATACAATCAAATCAAATCAATTCATAGGAGCACCGCAACCTAAAATGGTACGGTGTCCTCACAGTACAATAAAAAATTGAAGGGAATATGAAGGACTCCCTGAAATGATCACTTGACATTCAAACAAGAAGTGAGGGTCAACTTATAATCGGGATCTGAAGAACTAGACCCACATAGCTGCCTTAGCTTGATCATCATCTTGTCAAAACATTTGCCCTTTTTCTTTTCATGCTCCTTAAACTTTCTTTGTCTCTACTCTATCTTCCCATGTCTTATGCTCATATGCTCCTGTCTCTGAATCATCTACTCTAGTTGGTCACTCAAGCTGCAATGGAAGTAAATGAAGGTTTATCCTCTAATGTAGCTATTGGTGGGCCTTGAGGAAATCCTGCAACAAGCTGCCTAATCTACTCATCCATCCGATGAATTTTGGAGGATATCTCATGGTAGGAGGACCAAACTAAAGTGGTCATGTTGAACCTGAAGAACCTGTAGCTCCCGCAGAAGATCCTCCAGCCTCTAATTCTAGCTCTATGAACTACCCAAAAAAGGTATCTAATACAACAATTCATCTCTTTTCCCTGGCCACCTCTCCTCTTTAGTGGATATATATCTTTGGGAAACTCCTTCTCCTCATTAGTATGTTAGAAAAATAACTCTACTTCAGAGCATAGTCTAGAAATCAATGAGGGGTATACTAAGCACTTTGCCCTACCCGGGCCACCTCTACATTTTAGTCAACTATCAACTGTCCAATAATAACTTGAAGGCCATCTGAAATAGCAACAATGATATGTGCGTGATGTAAAGTAACCTGGTATCATGTATAGAGAGGATGCCTCTGGCACAAATGATTGAAAGCCAACATTAGGCTTCCATCGAAAAGTCATTTGAATCAACTCTGTTTTGCGAGATGAACCAATATAGAGAAACTCCATCATGGAACTTCTCCACCAACCATCGAGTTCCCAACTCTTAAAATATATCTATTTTCACTTAGTTATTTGCATCCAATTACCCATATATAGCATTGATTCTTGTTGGACTAAAATCAACTCTCACTCCTTGGACATGATAGCCACTAGATTTCCAAAGTTAGTATCTGACTCATTATCATAGAACTCAACTACTATGGTGTGGTTGGATATAATTACCTCCTCAAAAAAACACATCCAAGCCACAGCCTGCAACTGACCAAAGAAATCGAGTATCTTCTCCTCTACTTTGCCAAAGCAAATTCCTTTTTCCCAAATCATTATCTAACCAAAGTATTCATCATACTTGCGGGCACATTGGGCTAAAAGGAATTTGCTTTGATCAAAGTAATCATCCTCACCTACCTCCAAGGGATCTTAATATCAAGAGAATGTGATCGGGTTCCATTTTATCTCACATTTTTTCAATTATCAAAGACAACATGACAAAAACACCTTATAAACATTTTATATCATATGCATTAGGAAGCATGTAGTAACCCAAAGAAACCAAAGAAAAGATGTCTGGATTATTAGTGAAGAGATAGCATTTTTAATAGTGACCCACTTGTTCTCCATGTTTGCGCCATACGGGTACATTCACAGAGTTCAAGTCACTCTAGGCTATTGGTGTTTTCGAAGAGCAAAGAGTTACTAAAACTCCATATTAGCAGAATAGTGTCCGCATTCGCAGAGAATATTTGATACCCAGTAGAATTTTTTTCAAGGCGTTGAGGGACATTTCATTAAACATGCACTAGGAACTCTTTTACAGCAACGTTATGACAAAACAATTGTGCCGAAACTATTTCCAATAGCACAACTTTGTTCCCCCAACGACATACAACGGTTTATAACAAAGATTCTTTTCACGTTTCAACATTCAAGCACAAATTTGGGACCTAAAAATCCTAGAAGTGAGATGTCACGGTAGCATCAATTTCAAGCCAAGAACACAACGATGGGGAAAGAAAGCAAGACTTTAACAGTTTAGCATCATGGTAGGAAGAATTAAGCACTTTAGCATCATAATTTTCAATCAATTTTCATAGTTGCACAAGTCACCATCGATGAACAAATATGGGGGATGAGTTGAGTGGACATACCTCACGATGAATAACTGTAAGGACCCGAAATTTTGTAATACCTCAACAAAGCATGAAAATTGGTTGCGGAAAAGTTTTGGACCAAGGTGGCACTTCATGGGAGCCATCACGGTTCAGTAAATTTTCCGTAGTGTAATATTTCTAAGTATAGGATCCTCATGCTCAAGCTAAGATCAATTTCAATCCTTCAATTCAAGCTTATCTTTGTTGTTTAAGATCTTCATGGGTCCCTTATATCAAGCCAAGTTCAAAGGAATTCCCTTGGCTAAACTCTTCTCAAGTACCAATAAGAGGGTCAACTTTGAGTGGGCATATCTCTTAGCTCAAAGTGAAATGGGTGTCCCATGAAATATGAAATCCAAGCTCTTTGAATTATATTTCCAAAACATCCGGTCTCACCCCATTCCGAGTTCGGAGCAAGACTTTACGCCCGTTTTCGTAAAACCTATCTGGGCTAGACGGGAGCCTTCACGGACCGTGAAGAACTTCACAGACCGTGAAGCTAACCGTGTCAAGGCCCTTATGAAATTTAAGGATCCATTTCATTAAGGTGTTATTGATATTTTGATTCATCCCCAAGGCTTTTTATGACCTTTAAAACCCTTTTTACATTCCTAAACTTCTCCGACACTAAACCTAAAGGTTCTTCATATGATTCGGCAGAAGGGTAAATTTTAAATTGTTCTATCTCTTAGAACAAAACGAATTAGGTGTCCTACAATACAGCAAATTAACGCTCTTCGAGTTAGCTTTCCAACGCACCTAGTTTCACCTAATTCCGAGCTCGAACCAAGGAGTTATGCTCGTTTTTGTTAAGATTGTTCGTGCAGGCAAGCCACACGGCCAGCCACACGGACCGTGTGGCAGAAAACGGTCCGTGAGGCTGAAGTTAGTCATGATTTTCTTGCCAAATTGTGTTCTAAGTGTGTGTCCTTCCTTGGTACCTTCATACGGAACCTTTTACGTCCGTGAAGCATCACACGGTCCGTACGACCTTCTGTTGGAAGCCCTTTGGCTTGAAATAGTTGCTGAAAATTCCAAGTCCTTCACCACGGCCCTGTAAACAGTCCGTGTGAAGCTACACGGACCGTTTACTGAACCGTGTGGCCCATATGGACAAATTTCGGGGTCCATTTCATTAATGGCGTTTTCGAAATATTATTTTTTTCCAATGAAAATTTGGTCATTTCCCACTCCTCCTAAGCCCCCTATATAAACCATTCACCCTCATATTTCAGCATTTTTCTCTCTTTTTCATTTCTCTCTCTCTCTCTAAGACTTCACTCCACCAAGACTTGCCAACATCTCTCTAGGACTTGTCAAGCTTAGGCTCTCAATTTGAAGTCCATCCTTCTTAGTGTTGTCTTCAATCAGGTATGTGGGGTTTGATTCTTTGTTCCTTTATACCAAGAAGACCCAAATTCCCTTTTAAACTAAATTATGAACTTGACTCCTTAAAATGTAAATTTTACTACTTGTTCTTGGTATTTTGAACCATGCATGTGTTAGTTAAGACTCCTTATCATGATTTATGTTAGTTTTATGGTAAAGAACTATTTGGATTATGAAATTATGACCATGCATGTCCCTTTAAATGTGTTATTATGCATGGGTGATATTTAATATCATTTCTATTAATTTTATTGAATTTCCTAGTTTTTACATTATATCATGTTTTAACTATTCTGTAAATTACCCATGTCATTCCTACATTATGCATTGCATCACATTCATGACATTGATACATGGAAAATTTGGAAAATGTGGGGTTGAGCCCAATTTTGTCCTAAAAGGAATTATAATGGGATTTTTGGTAAGACATGGGATATGACAAGAAAGTGATCACTGGTATGTCTGTAATTTTGTTTCTTGGAGCATCTTGGTTGCTTGCACCATCTTGTACCTGTAGATGAGCTACTCCTTGCATTGGCATCTTGAATATTATCTTGTAAATTAGCGTTAAGCCCAATTATGTCTTGAACGTTATGAACTTGCACTTGACTCTCTTGAAAGCATAAGTATATATATATATATATATAAGTATTCTTGTGGGATGTGTAAGACTTAGCACCGATGGATTAGGGGTCCTCCCCCTTTCCTTGAACTATGTGCCTATATGGGGACGGATGTAATTCGTCTATCTGTATATGATTATGATTTGTCTTGCATCGATTTTATAAATCCTTCCGAAAACAGGTCGTAAGGAAGGTGACCACCTACCGAAAGGCGGGTCGTAAAGTGTGGTGTAGATTACCCTTGGCAAGTAAACTTCTCCCTACCGATAGGAGGTCCCAATCGGTCCAATTCGTGTAATAGCTCTCATGGATTTGGTTTGTCGATCATAGTCCATCCCCATTATGTATATAGGAGCATTATCGCATTGCACGCATCACACATCCCCTGGCATCTTGTATAATAAAAATTTTATTGCTTATATATATCCCTTGTATATTATGTGCCCTTGTTACTTAACATGATTTTGCAGGTTCGGTAAGTCACGTGCATTGCATACCCGCATACTTAGTACATTCAACGTACTAACGCATACTCTATGCCTACATGATTTTACCATGTAGGGACCGTGTGTTATGATTATCCACCACTTGACGGGTAGCTCGAATTCAGAGAGTTGATATTGTGGTGAGTCCTATCTTCTAAGGACAAGCCACCTTCCTTCTACCTATGTCGTTATCTATTTATCTTCTTAGTTGAGGGTGAGCCGTAGACATATCTTGGCCCCCGTCCCATCTTATGACTAGAGGCAAATGTTGGGCACTTGTAAAACTTTCTCATTTTGTTTAACTATAAATGAATGGATTCTTGAGATTTGATCTCCGTCATTTAGTTATATGTGCTTAAATGATATTTTTAACCAATGATGTGGAAATTTGATACTTTGAGGCTTGTTTGGGGACTCTCGGGTCCCCATTCGCCATGTCACATCTAGGCCCCGACCTCGGGTCGTGACAAAAAATGGTATCAGAGCACTAGGTTTATAAATGGTCCTTGGAGTCCAACATGTCGCGTCAATTAGAGTCTTATTCATGGGTGTGAAGCGCGCCACATCTATGGGTAAGAGGCTACAAGGCGTTTTAGGAAATGTTTCACTTATCTTGATTCTAATTGTGCCATGGTGTGTGTCTTAAAATCCCTTGTCTCCATCCCTCCCTATCGAAATAGGAGAGTTACCTTGATCTCATAATGCAAATTTAGGAGAGGAAGGCGTTGTAGCGATCTTATGGATAGGTCCAAAAGGGAGTTAGTGAAGGATATGCATTGTTTGACATGTTTGCTCCTTTAGATATCCGAAGTTTTCTTTGGTTGGCTGGTTACGATGGAATTTTGTTGGAGGCTTCTCATCTATTGCATCTTCGTTGATCAAGTTGGCTAGAAGAAGGCAAAGTTGTATGGTCGGATTAATGTGAGGTGAGTTCTCATGCCTTGAAAGGTCGGCGTACATCAGATTCTATTTTGGCATTAACGGATGGCTTAAATAGGTTGGTGGTGTATTGTGGTGCTCCTCGGTTTGGTTTGGGGTTGTGTTCTTATGAAATATGTTAGGGTGGTAGCTTGGGCTTCAAGGCAATTGGAGGTGCAAGAGCGTAATTACCAGGCTCCTAATCTTGAGTTAGCGGCTGTGGTGTCCGCCTTGATGATTGGGAGGTACTATTTGTAGGGGGTATATGTTGATGTTTTCACCTACCACAAGAGTTCGGAATATGTGTGCACTCAAAGGGATCTTATCTTGGGACTAAGAAGAGGGTTGGAACTCCTTAGGGGCTATGAGATGAGTGTACAATGTAATTTTGGAAAGGCAAGTGTTATAGTCCCTGCTCGGAGTAGGCTATCTATGGGAAATGTGGTTTCTGTTGGTGAAGGGAAGAGAGAGCTGGCAAAGGATGCTTACCGATAGACTAGATTGGTTTTTAGGTTGACCGACTCTAATAATGTTGGTGTTCATGTTTAGAATGGGGCGGAATCTTGAGAGATTGTTGATGTTAAGTCTAAGCAAGATCTAGATCTGTCATTGGCTATGTTGAAGAGGTTGGTTGCCAATAAGATAGTGGTTTTCTCCCAAGGGGGAGATGGTGCGTTTCGGTATCAAAGTCAATTATGTGTTCCGGATGTGGGTGGTCTTAGGGGAAAATGATTGATCCCAACATGCTCGGGAAATCCTTTTCAACTCTTCTCCAGGAAGATTGTGAGTGGAGTCCATAACTCTTTGTATTTGATTCACCTGGAACCCACTAAGATGTGTTTGGATTTGAAGGAGGTGTATTAATGGCATGGGATGAAGAAGGACATAGCCGAGCTCGTACCCAAGTGCCCGAGTGTCAGCAAGTGAAGGTAGGGCACCAACGGCCCGGTGGTGCGGCTCATGTTATTGAGATCCCTACTTGGAGGTGGGAGAATGTAAATACGGATTTTTGTGAGGTTTGCCCTAGACGGAAGGTGATATGACTCTAATTGGGTTATTTTTGATCGGATGACTAAGTTAGCTCATTTCCTACCGGTCTAGGCTACTTTTAGCGCCTAAGTGTATGCAATGTTGTACATCCAAAGAATTGGTGAGGTTGTACGATGTGTCTAGATCTATCATGTTTGATCGCGGTACCTAATTTTCTTCTTACTTTTGGAGGTCGTCTCAAGGATGACTTGGTGATAAGGTAAAGTTGAGCACCGCCATTCATCCTCAAACCGAGGGGTAAATTAAGAGGATAATTTGAGCTTTGGAGGACGTGTTGAGGGCTTGTGTGTTGCAATTCAAAGGTAATTGGGGTGATCATCTACCACTTCTTGAGGTTGCTTACTACAATTTCCCTCATGCTAGCATTGGTATAACTCCGTTTGGGGCTTTATAGAGTAATATGTGTAGATCTCTGGTGGGGTGGTTTGAGCAGGGGGAAATGGCATTGATTGGATCGGATTTAGTATTGGAGGCTATGGAGAAGGTGAAGTTGGTTGGGAAAGGTTGGCAGTGGTTCAGAGTCATCAAAAGTCTTATTTGGATATTTGAAAGAAGGATCTTGAGTTTTGTATTGGTAATTGGGTGTATCTGAAGGTCTCATTCATGAAGGGTGTGATGAATTTCGGGTAAGGGAGAAAGCTAAGTCCCCAGTATATAGGTTCTTGTGAGATCGTGGTAGTGGATTGGGGATGTAGCTTATAGGTTGGATTTGCCTCCGAAATTGAGCTATAGTTATTAGGTTTTGCTTATATCTATGTTGAGGAAGTGTTGGTGATTCTAGTGTTATTTTGACTTTGGAATGTGTGGAGGTTGAGGAGAACTTGTCTTATGGAGGAAGCTCCGGTTGAGATTTTGATAAGACAAGTGAAGCGGTTTCATGACAAGGATGTGGCTTCGGTTAATGTACTTCGGAGAAACCAATATGTGGGAAGTTCTACGTGGGTAGTGGAACCAAGTATGATGCGATGATACCTTTATCCTTCCCAATCTACTCAAGCCTATAATATTAGGTTCTTCCTTTTCCTAATGGTCATAATTCTTCCATTCTTGAGTCTCATGACATGACATGCATACATGTGCACGAAAATGATTTTTTTTCCAGATGATTTGAGTGATTTAAATACGTTTTGATATCAGTTTTAAAGGCTTTACGATTTCCAAATGATAGTCTATGCATTGTATCTTGTGTTCGTGTGTTTCATGTTCTAAGTCAAGCCCTTCAAGCCTTGCTCTTCCACATTCAAGGACGAATGTTCCCAAGGGGGAGATGATGTAAGGACCCGGAATTTTGTACGACCTCAACGAAGCATGAAAATTGGTTGCAGAAAGGTTTTGGACCAAGGTGGCACTTCATGGGAGCCATCACGGTTCATTAAAGCTTCCGAAGTGTAATATTTCTAAGTATGGGATCCTCATGCTCAAGCTAAGTTCACTTTCAATCCTTCAATTCAAACTAATCTTTGTTGTTTAAGATCGTCATGGGTCCCCTACATCAAGCCAAGTTCAAAGGAATTCCCTTGGCTAAACTCTTCTCAAGTACCAATAAGAGGGTCAACTTTGAGTGAGAATATCTCTTAGCTCAAAGTGAACTGGGTGTCCCATAACATATCAAATCAAAGCTCTTTGAATTATCTTTCCAACGCATCCAGTCTCACCCCATTCCGAGTTCGGAGCAAGACGTTACGCCTGTTTTCGTAAAACCTGTCTGGGCTAGACGGGAGCCTTCACGGGCCGTGAAGCTAACCGTGTCAAGGCCCTTATGAAATTTAAGGATCCATTTCATAAAGGTGTTTTTGATATTTTGATTCATACCCAAGGCTTTTATGACCTTTAAAACCCTTTTTACATTCCTAAACTTCTCCGACACTAAACCTAAAGGTTCTTCATATGATTCGGTAGAAGGGCCAATTTTAAATTGTCATATCTCTTAGAAAAAAACGCATTAGGTGTCCTACAATATATCAAATTAAAGCTATTCGAGTTAGCTTTCCAACGCACCTAGTTTCACCTGATTTCGAGCTCGAACCAAGGCGTTATGCTCGTTTTTGTTAAGACTGTTCGTGCAGGCCAGCCATACGGCCAGCCACACGGACCGTGTGGCAGCAAACGGTCCGTGAGGCTGACGTTAGTCATGATTTTCTTGCCAAATTGTGTTCTAAGTGTGTGTCCTTCCTTGGTACCTTCATACGGACCCTTGTACGGCCCGTGAAGCATCACATGGTCCGTACGACATTCTGTTGGAAGCCCTTTGGCTTGAAATAGTTGCTGAATATTCCAAGTCCTTCACCATGGCCCTGTAAACGGTCCGTGTGAAGCTACACGGACCGTTTACTGAACCGTGTGGCCCAGACGGACAAATTTTGGGGTCCATTTCATTAATGGCATTTTCGAAATATTATTTTTTCCCAATGAAAATTTGGTCATTTCCCACCCCTCCTAAGCCCCCTATATAAACCATTCACCCTCATATTTCAGCATTTTTCTCTCATTTTCATTTCTCTCTCTCTCTAAGAGTTCGCTCCACCAAGACTTGCCAATATCCCTAAAGGACTTGTCAAGCTTAGGCTCTCAATTTGAAGTCCACCCTTCTTAGTGTTGTCTTCAATCAGGTATGTGGGGTTTGATTCTTGGTTCCTTTCAACCAAGAAGACCCAAATTCCCTTTTAAACTAAATTATGAACTTGACTCCTTAAAATGTAAATTTTACTACTTGTTCTTGGTATTTTGAACCATGCATGTGTTAGTTAAGACTCTTTATCATGATTTATGTTAGTTTTATGGTAAAGAACTATTTGGATTATGAAATTATGAACATGCATATCCCTTTAAATGTGTTATTATGCATGGGTGATATTTACTACCATTTCTATTAATTTTATTGAATTTCCTAGTTTTTACATTATATCATGTTTTAACTATTCTCTAAATTACCCATGTCATTCCTACATTGTGCCTTGCATCACATTCATGACATTGATACATGGAAAATTTGGAAAATGTGGGGTTGAGCCCAGTAATGTCCTAAAAGGAATTATAATGGGATTTTTGGTAAGACATGGGATATGACAAGAAAGTGATCACTGGTATGTCTGTAATTTTGTTTCTTGGAGCATCTTGGTTGCTTGCACCATCTTGTACCTGTAGATGAGCTATTCCTTGCATTGGCATCTTGAATATGATCTTGTAAATTAGCGTTAAGCCCAATTATGTCTTGAACATTATGAACTTGCACTTGACTCTCTTGAAAGCATAAGTATATATATATAAGTATTCTTGTGGGATGTGTAAGACTTAGCACCGATGGATTAGGGCTCCTCCCCCTTTCCTTGAACTATGTGCCTACATAGGGACGGATGTAATTCGTCTATCTTTATATGATTATGATTTGTCTTGCTTTGATTCTGTAAATCCTTCCGAAAAGCGGGTCGTAAGGAAGGTGACCACCCACCGAAAAGCGGGTCGTAAGGTGTGGTGTAGATTACCCAATCGGTCCAATTCGTGTAATAGCTAGCATGGATTTGGTTTGTCGGTTATAGTCAATCCCCATTATGTATATAGGAGCATTATCGCATTGCACGTATCACGCATTCCCTGGCATCTTGTATAATAAAATTTCTATTGCTTATATATATCCCTTGTATATTATGTGCCCTTGCCACTTAACATGATTTTGCAGGTTCGATAAGTCACGTGCATTGCATACCTGCATACTTAGTACATTCAACATACTAACGCATGCTCTATGCCTACATGATTTTACCATGTAGGGACCCTGTGTTATAATCATCCACCACTTGATGGGTAGCTCGAATTCGGAGAGTTGATATTGTGGTGAGTCCTATCTTCCAAGGACAAGCCACCTTCCTTCTACCTATGTTGTTATCTATTTATCTTCTTAGTTGAGGGTGAGCTCGGGACATGTCTTGGCCCCCGTCCCATCTTATGACTAGAGGAAAATGTTGGGCACTTGTAAAACTTTCTCATTTTGTTTAACTATAAATGAATGGATTCTTGAGATTTGATCTCCGTCATTTAGTTATATGTGCTTAGATGATATTTTGAACGAATGATGTGGAAATTTGATACTTTGAGGCTTGTTTGGGGACTTTCAGGTCCCCATTCACCGTGTCACATCTAGGCCCTGACCTCGGGTCGTGACAAGAACCCAAAAGGGTGAAGAAGAAAGAACTTGAACCTTTCTTCAAGAGTTGTGAGGGAAAAACCTCTTGACGAATAATTTACCACAAACTATTTTTCCCATGCCCGTGTTTCCATCTGAGAAAGTAGGACATGTCTCAAGAGACTTGTCTTTTGATTCACTACAGCCCATCAGATCTCTGCCTTCATAGACAAGTAGGTGTGTTCGACATACTCCGCCTTCTTCACACACTCTGCATCTGTAGACTTATGGACGTGTCCATAGAAAGTAAACAGAGTTGACTTTAGCATTCATAGAGTTTATATGGGGTGCAAGACTTAGGCCAATTTTTTAACTTTCAGCGGTCCATCCTTCAGCAATAGGCAATGCCTGGGCCCAAAAAGTGCGGCTAGAATGGCCCCAAGCTCATCCTTTGTGTTTTTTATGGTGTTTCAACCTAAATCTTCTACTTCAATCAACTTGACATTTCCTAACCTTTGCAAAACCACTGCCAAAGACTTGAAAATTGTGAGGGTTAGCTAAAACCAAAAATTATAATTAAGAAGCTACCATAAAAATTTAAAAATTCAAAAACTAAAGTAAGAAATAAAAATTTGAACAAAATTTGGTTGACCATCCTTTTTCTATTTCCAGTTTGATGCGATGAATCTTCTCCCTAACTTCAAGATAATCTTCCATTTGAGCACATGGGGACCTTAGAGACCATGAACACTTTCTTTAGGTCTCTCCACTTTGGAGACTTGAATTTCCCACCCAACTTGACATCAATTTCTCCATTATGCTCGCTGGGTAGAAATCAGAGCATCAAGAGGCCTCTTTCACATTTGACATCACATTTCTCAGCCTTCAAGAAAATGACACTCTCAATTTCAAATGAACTAAAGTTTCTATATATGAATTCCATGCTTTTTTTATCAAATTTAGTATCATTTTTTCAATATTGGCCTCGTGGATGATTATTAGCTTTGATGGCCCAAAAATTTATTCTACATCAAACAACATCTTGTCTTCTTGAGACTCAAATTCATGTTTGTTAATAATTAGACGAGGAGCCTCACTCACTTCAATGCTCTTTTGCAAGCCGGACGCTCAATTAAAAAATTTCATTTCAATTCGAGCCAACCCTCAAATCTATCAATGAGTTATTAGATGTAGTCAACCCTCATGATGGATAATAGATCTCTTCGCATCTCATCTTTGAGTATTTTTGTGAGCAAGTTAGTGAGCCAATATTACTCACAACAACCATTTTTCCATTCAAATCCTTAACACCAATTCAGCCAATAAGAAGTCCTCCAATATGAAGAAGATTGAGAAAGGGCTCATATCCACAAAGCGAGAATTCATCAAAATTAGCCATAAAACCAACACAGAAAGAACAGAAAGAAGTATTCACCAATCGAATTAAAATAGTAACTTACAAGCCCTAAATCAACTCAATATGCAAATTATTCTCCCGTAACTATGCAAATTTTGGTGATGTTCAGACCTACTACACCAATGGAAGTACGGACGATCGTTATCATCACATTAACAAAGCAAAAGAGTCAGGTATGAATCCAATAGGGAACAATGTAAGGGAAATTGAATAAACTAAGGAGTACGAGCTACCTGTTTCAATTCAACAAGTGAATACCAGAAACAAATACTAACAAATTAGGGGGAAACTATGCTACAACTACTTCTAAGGGTAATGGGGTAAGGATTAATCAAGCAAAAGAGAAAGGATAATGAATATGGGAATGAATTAAAAATCAATTAATCCATCATATGAAGCGTTAAATAAACTCAATGGGTAGGCTAGATTGCTTTTATTTACTACCTCAATTACGATTGTAATGATATTTTGCAAGAGCCTATTAATGCCTCTATATGTGATCACTCAAAGACGCGCCTTGCTTGAGCAAATCATGATAAAAATTCCTAAAATCATAGTTGTTGAGTTCGTTTAAGGCACTCAACACATAAACCCATTACCATCATACAAACCCTCCACTTTAACTATATATTTTCATACAATAATTGAAGATCCAAGTTAGATTCAAGTTCGTGACCTCAAATCATAAGTCACACATGAATGTAAACATGAACTCATAAATCAATTGAATCAAATCAAAATAATTTAGATTGAAACCCACTTGCTTTTCAAGTAAATAATCAACTAAGCATGAAATCAAGAGAATGAATCAATCCCTATAAACAAATTAATGTCTAATACTCAATTAAAACTATGAATTTAAGAAAAAGGACAAAGTGAGTAAGCAAAACATAAATACAAATGAAACTCACACTCTTCAGTCCACTCAAGAAATTGTAGAGAACTTGCTCTAAGTCCTCATCCAAATCCCAAAATCTACACTAAGGTGTGTTTCTTCTCTCTAAAATTATATGAACTTGATGAGGGAATGAATAGTCTTTTTGAACCAAGGCTGGGAGCGACTGTATATTCATTTTGGGAGTTAAATGGTGAAATTCCATGATTTCCCTGAAGCTCGTCACATTAATCCTCCACGTTCATGAAGGCTAACTGAATGTAACACTCCGCGTATGCACCTCAACATTCTGTGATCGTAGACAATGATCTTCTTGTGTTCCCCTTACTCATCATGACCCAGCGCGTTTGCACTTCATTGCATGATACTGCTCCGTGTTTGCAGGCTTAAAGGTCGTACTCATGAAGTATAAAGGAATGCCAAGTACACTGTTCCTCCAATTCATATCCTTTTTGCTCCAATTAAACTCTAATCCCAATATTTTATACAAAACTCCATTTACAACATCTTTACTTGATAATATGCACCATTTCAAACATAATTCACCTCAATTTATAATATTAATAAAATAAAATCATCAGAAAAAAGTAAGAAATGAGTGTAAATTACACACTTATCAGTTACCTTTTAGGTTTCACCTCAGATTCCTCCTCTTAAAACATACACAAATCAACGCCCATTATTCAAAAGAAAAGCTTACCTAACCATTTTGGGTTCCCTCCCAAAGAACATCGTAGTTAACATTGTAGCACGACGTAGTTCTTTCAATCCCTTAAGTTACCTATGAGTGATCTATCACTAGCTTCACTTGGAGGTCTTTTGCTTGCTTCAAAGCCTTGAAAATATTGAATATGATTTTATATTCATTCACTCTAAAAGTCAAGTCCCCTCTCTCAAAACAAACCAAGGCTCTTCTAGTGGAAAAATGGACTACCTAAGATAATGGGCACGTCCACATCTAGCTCACAAAGTTATATAGTAGAATGAACTTATCCACCTTCACCAAGACATCGTGTAGAATTTTGACTTGTCTTTTGATAGACCGATCAATCATGATCATCTGCATCAATGTCGGTAAAGGGGTCTGTTGCCCTAATTGTTCAAATATGGATAAAGGCATGAGTTTTTCGCTTGTGCCTATGACATATAGTTCCTTGATGAACATGTAAACTCTAATGGTTCAAGGAAATATGAATGCACAAGTGTCCTCTTTCTTGGCAACCAAATTCATCGTCAATGGTCCTCATCTCACACTCGAGGGTATTTTTATTTTTCACCAATTCTTTCATAAATTTTGCATCTCTTGGAATTTCAGTCAATGCGTCAACTAGCGGAAAGTTTATGGACAAAGAATTTAACATAGAAAGAAACTTCTGAAATATAGCATCCTCCCATTCCTTCTTCGATCTTTGAGTGAATGGAAGATTGATTTTAATCTGAGGTTCTTTCAACTTCATATCTGACATTGCATTTTTGAGGATTGCTCTTTTAACATTAACAACATCATCCCTAACTTTCTCTTTTTCTCCACTTTTAGGATTACCAAGAGTCTCACAAATTTCATCAACAACTAAGTAGCATCATCTTCAACACTCAGTGCACCGTTACCCTCTTCTACTTCTTCTCCCCTTCTTCAACACAAGTATGGGTCTAATGCCTTTAAAAACTTTTCCATTGTTGGTCATGATAGCCAAAAATTTCTTGTCAATAGTCTTCGGTTAGTAACCATGTCACTGGAAAATCCTCCCTTTGGCCTTTGGCTGAGATGGGTATGAGATATTATCAAGTTGAGTCTCCAAATGCTTAATGGAAGATGAGTGCAAAGTCACTGTTTGACTCAGCTGTGAGACATCAGACTTCATCTCCTTAAAAAAAGAGGCCTCTACTTTGTTCAAGATTTAGATTAGCACATCGTCAGTCCAAAATATCTCTTGATTAACAATAGGATCAATATCATTCACCCTAGCATAGGGTGGACTGCACCTTTCTTTAGCTCTATCATGATCTCTCTAACCTCCAAGTTGGGGTTTCTTTGGCCAAGCACTATGTCTACATCCAGCTCTATCTTTAAACCTTGATTCCCAGGTGGCCTTGGAAAAGCCGACCGAGAACCCATGACTTGGTTGCCCATTTAATGCACCTCTTTGCTATATCAACCATCATATGGTACATAATCCTAAACTATATGACCAGCATCAACTCCAACATTAACACTCTTTCAACTTCCTCCCATTACGTGCTTAGTCAAGAGATCCAACCGAGTTAACTTTTAGACATGATTATGTCCCTCTCTTGATCTATAGCAAGTTGTTCTTTGGACGGACCCCAGTGAATATAAGATACAAATTCATCCCATGTATAACAAGCCCAGTTAATCTTGGTCATATCGTCTCAATAGCTCCCTAGCAGCTGTAAACGTTTGTTTTATGATTCCACCTCATACCAACTAGTAAGTCAAACCTTTTTTTGACTACATCAAAACTTATGTAGAGTATTGCAGTAATAGCTTTTCTAGGACTCCATGGTTCGGGCATTGAAGCAAATCATTTCAGAACCGAACCCATGTCTCTTATAATGGCTCACCATCAATTCATTTGAAGTTCTCTATACTTCTTCTTAGCTTACCTGTCTTTGAAGGAGGGATAAATCTTTCGAGGAATGCATCATACATTTCCACTGACGAAGTGATAAAATCTCGAGGAAGCTCAGCTTGCGACATCACAACTTCTCAAGTGATAGAGAATGGAAAGAGCATCAATTTGATAGCTTCTTGGGTTACTCCCAAGAAATTTATAGGCAAACAAACATCAATGAAATTTTGAAGGTTCTTATGGGCATCCCCATGGGCTTGCCCTCCCAATAGCTCCTTGAGTTGAATAAGTTGTAACATAGTGCATTTGTCATGGAATATAGTACCTCCAACTAATGGGGGTAATTGGATTGCTTTTGTACTCTATACTTGATCCAAGTTGACATCTTGAAAGTCATTCACCTCTTCGACATTATCACCATTAACACTTCCTTCATCCTCTATCTTAACACCTATTTTCACAATAAAAAGAACAACACAAAAAGTAATAAAATAATTCTAACTACAAGAACTAAATTCAACTAAAACTTTGACAAAGAACTTGCAGAATTTCTTGGCAACGACACCAATTTTTATGACGTTTAATCCTACTATTCAAAGGCAGCAGGGATGATTGTTATCATCATATTACCTAACAAAAGTGTCAGGGTCAAATCCCACAGGGAATGTTGGTCCAAAAGGCTAAGTTATACATTGAACTAGGCAATTGTAGGTTCAAATTTGGGGGTTACAACAAATAAAACTAAAATTCAGCTACATGATTTCTAAATTAGCATATCAATCAATAGATTAAGAATGATGTTATGGATGTGCAAATATGGGAACTGGGTCTACCAAGCCGTGTCTAGAGAATTGACTAATTGAGTTAAAGATGAGTGAATATGTTAGGATGTTGGTAAACTCATGCTTTAATTACGACAACGAAGGTGTTTCACATGATTCAATTAAGACATCATATACAGATCGCTCAAGGACACGCCTGGCCTAAAAAATCATAGAAAAACCCTTAATGCCTTAGCCATCAAAATCCATAGATATGGCATACAACTAATGCCTCGAAAGATTTCTAGCTAATACATCTCTTCCATACTCTAACTATTTCTACTAAAACAATAATTAGAAATGTAAAGTAAATCCCAAGTTTATAACCTCGAGTTTATAGATGAAACTTAACAATAGATATAAATTAATTCAGATTAACAACAATATAGTTAAAAATCAAACATAGAAATCAAAGACCCATATTATGAACTACATTCTCTGAAAAATTAGGTGTCCATCCTAAAATCAATTTAGATTCGAACCAATTCTTACACACCCCCAACATGGCGGTTTTAGCCACTTATGCTCGAAATTTAACATTCAATGCCAAATTCAGCAGATGAGTACAAGGGTAACAAGAATAGTAAGAAAAAAGTTGATATAAACAATAAATCTCCACAATTAGTTCCTCTACAAGATTGAAACCCTCTAACCCTTGTACTATTGAGCAAGAATATTCTATGTATTTTACTCTCACTCTCCATATATCGGTAATACTTAATATGAACGATATGTACAATAACCTTTCTAAAAGGTTTAAAAAGTCTATGCAAAATTAGTGGGAGTTTATGCATCGTGTAGCCATTTGGCGGTGAAGATTGGCCATCGTTGAGCACTCCGGTGATGCACCGAACGAGCACTTGACCACTTTCCTTTGTATCTCGTTGAAGGATTGAATCTCTGCAAGATTTGGGGACAGCTCGTTACTTTACAGATCATGTTTGGTTATTTGCCAAAGTTCCTTCTTCGTCACCCATCTATCATGAGCTTGGGGTCTGGAGTGCTGCAACTTAGGTCGTCTCCTTGTCCATTCAGTGATACGCTAAAAAGGTTAGGTGACTTCAACTTTCACCACCTTTTTAGCTCAGAGGTGGTCTCACTGAGTCTCCAATGACCAGTCGAGCATGTCGATGAAGCCACTTTTGTTCGCCTTTTTGACATTTTTCTCCTTTTCTTAGGTTTGTTGAATATTGTCAATTTGTTCAATTTTAGCTCCATTCCTGGCTTAAAAATGGATATTAGCTAGTAATCAAAATATAATACCATAATTAGGACAATATTTCCTCATATTCTATGCCCTAAATAAGATCATAGACTTATCATCTCGTTTGTATAGCAAAGTTTGACTATAGACTGGGGCAAACATGGAACCATGTTGTGATGAGTGATCTAGCCCAAAAGGCTACCTTACTTTGATGGGTCGTAGGGTACATAGCTTGGTGAGTGTAGCACCTCACTTCTTAGTTGTACTAATCCTATGCATATAGAGCATTATATGATTTGTTAGAAGAAGCACCAACTTTAAAAGTGCCTATCTTTTAGATTGAAGGGCTATATTTATGTCTAATGCTTAAGACGGGACAGTGTATATAAGTTTTAAGCCAAATTTAGGAGATCGTGGCCTTAAATGAAGTAAAAGAAAGTGAGGTGATTTTAGGACATAGGAAACTAACATGTGAGCCACCTACGTGCTTAGCTTAAATAGGCTAGGTGGACGGAGACAAGGCCCAACATCGAACCTATTCAAGTCTGATAATGAATAAAGCTAAGTTTAGTGTGTAATTTTGGACCATGGTTTAGCATCGTAAAGGGACAATATGAATAGAAAAAGGGTTAAAGTATATTCACAACCCACTTGACGATTCGGTCCGAAACTAAGTAAAGGTAAAAGAGAAAAATGGGCAGTCAAGGCCAATCAAATTGGAGCCCAATAAGGGCCAAGTGAAAGGGCCAAGTAGGTGCATAACTACCTTGCTAATTTGTGGCTTAAATTAGAGGAGAAATTCGGCCAAGAGTTTCCCTTTAAAACGTGTTAAAAACCAGCAACTTCAAGTCATTTAACATAGACCAAAAATCAGATGTTTCAAAGTTTTTCTCCTTGCTCTCTCTTCACTTTGCAAAGCAGCCAAAGCACAACTTTAGGGTTCTTGAAGAGTAATTGATTCTTGAAGGCTATGTTATGTAGAAATACCTATGGTTTAGTATAATTTTTCCATGAAAAACATGAGGAGTATGTTGATTATACTTGTGTTGTAATTTTAGACAGCATGTATTCCAAAGATTGTTCTACAATTTTCTTGTTTATTTAGAGGCTTTTCTCTTCTCGGTCGGCTGGATTATGAAGTAAGGTTTATGTTTTTAACAAAGTTTAGTTATGTAGTGATGTAAGAAGGCTGCTGCACCATTTTTATCTTCCGCAAAAACGAGTTTTTGTATGATCTCTTAATTGTGCTCTTAGTAGGAACTTGTGGACTGGTAATTGGGAATCGTTGTTCCACATCCTCCATCTACTTTGGGACTATTTTTTTACTGTGTTTAGGACTTTTTTATGTGCAAATATGTTGGAGACAGTTTGGTTGAAGTTGAAGCAGGCTTGGGATTGTTGACTTCAAAATGTCGCGAGAAGACGTAATGTCATGCTGCCTATTTGTGTATTGTGTAGAATTTTTTTATGTGATATGTTTTGTGAGATATTGTAACACTGTTATGGGACTAAAACAAGTTGTATATGACATGTACATTAGAATGTGTACTATAAAATACAATTTGAAGTTGAAAGGTTGAAAGAATACTCTTCGGTTAATAATTACAAGCTTACTGCCTGAGTATTTTTTTTGTGAGATTGGACTTCCAAGATGTGTTTATTGGATACTAATACTAGTTTTATTACCAACCCTAGTGTAGATAAATATTTCTAGGAAATGGAGGTTACTTCGAGATAATAACGGCGTAGTACAAGGAGGTATGTAAGGCTACTCAATTTCCTATTATTTAGCATGAAATCTAGATTCTTCCTTGGCACATAGAGACACTTACAAACTCCACCATAACTGATAACCATGTCTTCACTCCTTAAAATGTTCATATGATCCCATACATGGCCATTTTCAAATCTGCATACATACTTTGATACCAAAGATACACGAGTTCTTTTTCACTAAGTAAAGTCCATGTGTTGTTTCACCTCCTATGCATTTCATTAGTTGTGTAACATACTCTTTTCATTGTGGTATTGTCTTGCATGATTGTTTATATGCCACATGTTATATCTATAGTTCTACAGCTCTAAAATGTTATGACCACCAAAAGAATCATCTCAAAAGTAAATAAAAGATAAGTCAAAGTTGCTTGTTGATGGGTTGTATCCCAGGGGTGGAAGAATCACCTAGCATAGGTCGATCCCATATTACGAGGGGTATCCCAAGGGTTAAAGAAAAGCATAGCATGGGTTAATCTCGATATTGATTCATGATTGATCAGCTGATCATTTATATGATATAATGTGCATAGATTATACAGTAAAGAAAGGTAAAGTAATAAAAGGACATAAAGTACATGATCCCACAATATGACTAAAGGTGATGTCTTATCCTAACACACTAGTCTATGATTTCATTTGAGTTCTTATTTCATGTACCGTACTTCCTTACATATTCAGTACATAATCTTGTACTGACGTCCATCACGGGGGAACAACATTTCATGTTGCTGGTACAAGAGCTAGTAGATCTCCCCTATAGGAGCACAAGATATACAACTGTTGTTACTAAGCTCCAGGTTGCTTCGGTCATTGGTGTATGTAGAGCATATATTTTTGTATTGTATAGTTGGTCATGAGGCAGGGCCCGTCCCAATCCTTATAGATATTGTTCCTTATCTATAGACTTTGTAGACTATGTAAAGTAAAGTGTGGTCATGTATCGTACTTTAGACATCGTGGCTCCAACGACCTAGTCATATGTATTTCTTTTGGCTTGTTATTACTGTCTACTTTCTTGAAAGCATGTTGAATGTGAAAGCCCCTTGTAATGTTCATAGAAGGTGTATGGTTATATGTTGGTTCTCCGTAGCCTTGTTGATAAGGAGTGTTAGTCTGCCTTAATGGGACTTTGGGCGTGATAGTAAGGCACGAACGTCGACTGGGTTTTCGAACCCATACCTATCATCAACACTTCGCTTAACTTCCCAGAAAAATTTTGGTGGGCTGTGGTCCGCATGCATATCTAGAAGATGCAGGAAGACACCACAATCACACCTTATCACACTTTGCTAGTAGCCAGAATCTTAGCTGGTTAAAATACTTCTTTTGCTTTCAGCATAGTTAAGGAGATCCGTTAGCAAGCCCTTTGGAGGTTGATGTCTATTCTTTTTCCTATCTTGGTATACAAGCTATGTACTGATGCAAGTTTATAGATTAACCCAAATGTCGACTGGATGATAGATATGCAATGTACTTAGGATATGTCCCGTATAAAGGCTAATAAGAATTCTATTGCACCTTTGCGAGCACCATATCCCGCTATTAGACTTCGAAAGAAGTTCGTTGAGCCTTCATATCTTGAGGCTTACTCTGCAGTACCAGAGGCTGTGCTGACATATACTCATCATGTGGATATGGTTTGTATATCCATTGAGTTTATTAAGGCCTTCGTACAGCACTGGACTCAAACTGAGTCAAAGTTGGCTTAGTTAGTTCAGTAGATTCGGCCATGGATACGTAAGGCCATTACAAAGGTAGTGCAGCGCATGTTAGAGTGCTATAAAACCACCCTAGATTAGCATATGAGAGTGCTTCATGGTCGGGTAGATTCATTAAAAAGGCACTTGGAGAATCGCCTCGGTATGATACATGCTCCTGACCTTTCTACCATTCGGACGGATATCCAACAACTCTACGAGGAGATAGAAGCGGCAACACCAGCATCATTTACCATTCTAATACCTACCATCTCTCTACTAGTGCTAGACCTATTTGCTGAGGGGCCCACTATTCCATCCTCTAGGATGAAATGACGTACTAGTGATGAGAACCCAGATGCAACATTGTGACACACTCAGAAAATGGAGTACCAAAAACATTATGTTGCTAGATGGGTTTCTATCTTAGATGAGGATATGCAACTTGCACATGAGCATGAGATAGTGCAAGGTGGTGGACCTTATTTACTAGTTTCTACTAACCACTCATATTTTTAGGCTTGGAAAACTAAAAGATAGAAATTTGGTTGTAGGTATGATCTTATGAGAAAGCATGAGTTATAGAAGGAACCATGGGTCGTAGGTAGGTTTGTGTAAAGTTCCTAATGAAAATGGAAACTGTAAGGATTTCTGGAAGTTGACTTACGTGATGTCAAGATATACAGTATAAGCAACCATCGCCTATCAAACATGTTCATAGAAAGTGGCCCTAAAGAATCCAAAATTTTATAAGTATAGAACCACTTTACGTAAGGACTTATGGCTTGTAAGTTAATCCATGGGTCATCTTGTTAGTTTCATAGGTTTAAAGTTGCAAATTTCAGAAACTTTACTTTTGTGGCACATGGTTGTACGAACTGATGTACGGTCTTTATGTTCATCCATACCCCATGGGAAGGGTTTCCTGGATGGCTTCGAAAGTTTTAATGAAGGTTGTTTTTGGCATTTCCAATTTATCTAAGTCCTAAACTATGTAATTTTTGCTATCTTAACTAATTAACGAAACTAAACTCTATAAGTCTTATTCCTTATTAATTCAAAGCCTTTAATTAACAAAATATCTCTCAAGGGTTCTCAATATTTTTGTCTCTAAGTCAAGTGTTCCATTGAAGCTAAAGCTTGAAGGTTGATTAAGGATTTCAAGATTTTCTCCTCAAATTCTGAAGGATTTTACTTGAGGTTTTTCGGGATTCATTCATGGATTGGTTTCATCCATGAAGCCCAAATCCAAAACCTTCTTTTAATTAAAGTTTTATAATGATTTCTTATGCACTTTTAAGATATGATTACTAAGGCATGGATTATGATTCCGATATAATTATTATGATTAATTATGCATGGATTATTATGAATTTCACGATGTACAAGATTTTCAAGGAAAAGTATGTGATTTCAATGTGCGGATGATTAGGGAGTAATGACTTTTTGTTGGTTCCTTTATCAATGATTCAATTTGATATTAATTTCATGTTTTCTTTATGAATTCTATCTAATTGTATGATTTTGACTCAATGACCTATGTACCCATACTTCGTTGTAGTCTCTTATGATGAAGTTATAGATTTTTTTTCTAATCTCCGATATGTAAAAGCATGATTTGATGATGATGTTATAACAATGATAATAATGATACTATGACAAAAGATGGGATGAAAATCCTAATGTTTATGATGATGACGTTTAGGTAGGAATGTCTACCTACATTATGATGAAAAGCAAAGTAAATGAACTACTTTAGGACGCAATGTTTTCATGAAAGAGATAATGACTATTTATGAATTATGGAAGTATGAACAATTTTGAAGCTATGTATCTTCATGATTTATGTATTCCATGGAATATGACAGAGCACCAAGAGAGCTTTGGTAGACACCATAGTCCCATAACTATGTGTCACGATAGAAATGATGTTCATATTTTTATGCCTAAAAGGTGTGCTAATGGATCCATTAGCTTTAATGGACAGTTGTAATGACCTAGTTGGTTATATTTTATATTATTTATAAAAATTACTATTTTACCCTTTCGCAAGTTGCTTTGGGGCTATTTTGAACTATTTGAATGGTCAAAACTGAAATCGTGTATTTTTAAGATTGAAAATATGTGTTTTAGGATTTTCGAAAGCTTATATTGTTGAAAAAGTAAGTTTTTATGGTATTCTGAGTTTTGGAGGTAAGATCAGGGATGAATCGATTTCATTAGCTCAAAAGGTCGAAACTGAAATGGGAGAAGCTACATAATTGAATTTGTAGTTAAGTGAGGTTTTTAGGGCCAAAGGTGTGATTTTAGTTACTTTTAGAACCAAGGCTTGACCTGGTCAACATTCAGATTACAGAAGCTCGAATTAGAATTTTGACAATTTGAGTAGTCCTTGATGTTGAAACTAGTTCTAGAAAGGATCACCTAATGATTTTTGGTGTTGGCAGGGGCAGAGTTGGTATTTTGATGTTTTAAACTAGTTTAATCTTCTAGAATCGGTAAATATGGTGAGAAGGGCCTAAAATCGATTTTTTGTTATTTGGTTGAGTTAGGATTGCTCTTTTTGTTATGAATACATATTTGGTTTATGATTTAAAGAGTTCGGTTGAGTTTCAATGGTCCATTTCGAGTAGGAAATTGGACTTAGGTTGCTGCTTTTTTTATGATATCTTGTGTAGGTTAGTTTCTTCTTTACCTTCGCAGAGAAGCCTTATCATTTAAGGAGGGTCTGGTGTTTGTTTTCCTATGCATTCACGGATTGTCTCCCTCGTTTGTGGAGTTATAACCTATTTAGACTCCATGTTCGTAGGATGGGCTCCACAATCGCAAAGTAGTTTTTACACCTGGATAGATTAAAATAGAGTAACATCATTTCGAATCCATTTTCGAACTTCAAAGAACTTTGAGGAAATTTTGAAGAAAGGTTTTCAAAGATTATTCTTGGATAAGTATTTCTAATACTGAACTAATCCTTTTCCTAATTTTTTAGCTTGATTTCGTCATTTATTTCATGATTTTGGTTATCCTAAGGGATTTTTAAACCACGACTTTCAAACTTTAAATTTTGATATCTCATTCAATTTAGGCTCGATTTGGGGGAGATTTTCACCCGCGATTTTCATTTTTTCGTGGAGAACCCAATTTTAAAGTCAATTTCTTGATTTGGGACTTTTGAATTTTTGCCTTAGTTTTTAACCATTTTTATTGTAAGCCTAATTCATACCAAATTAGGTATAGAAGATCCATCATGTCTTGGTCTGTAGTATCTATTGTTGATAGTGGTTGATTGATCTAGGCATCGTTTGGACACTTGAGTTGATTGAAAGCTTTTTCAAGTGCAGTTTATGCTTTTAGGTAGGTTCATCTAATCATTATGTTATTGGATTTGAGATATTGAGTATTTAATGTGATAATTGTGAGATCTAGATTGAAGGTTGGGTAATTGTGTTGATATGATGGAATATTGATGGAATTTGTGATTTCGATTGAGCCAAACAATGTGTATTTGTAATCCTATTGATATATTTAGTTGTGTATTTTCTGATTTGAGGACCCTTGGGGTATTATTGTTATATATTGATATTTGTGACTTGAGTTATCAAAAATTATAGCAACTTGATGTCTTACGTGACACGTTGATGAATAATGTGAATACTTCTGGGATGATTAAGATCCAGTATTATTGTTGTACTTGTTTTTGGATATGATTGTGATAATATATATATTGTGGGGATGAGTGAGATCTAATAATGGCGATATAGTTGATCATTGATATCATTATTATGACTATATGAGCTATTAGGGAAGATTTTAACTCCTATTGTGATTCTTGATTTTTCTTACAATTATTATATGAGTCTTATGTGCTATTATAGTTGTAATGATATGGTTAGATTCTTATACATATTCATATTGGTATAATTAAATTGTATCTACTACTTGTTGCATTTTACCACCCCTTTGACCCGAGATGGAGGCAAGGGAAAGATTCCCTCTCTATATCCCTTGACCACAGGCATGTGGCATGGTTGAGACATTGTACTGATCCCTTGACCATGGGCAAGTAGCATGGTTAAGACTCTATACTATTCCCTTGAACAAGGGCAGATAGCAAGGCTAAGACGTTATGATACTCCTTGACCATGGGCAGGTGGAAAGGTTGAGTGACATTTGATATATGGTCTGATGAGGCTTCATAGATTGTATTTATATCTATGGCTTTGGTGACCCACTAACCCACTTATTAAGTTGGGGACATTATCTTATTTATCATTTATGTATATTGTGTATTAAACTTTTTTGACATAGGTGTTGAGATTCTTCATTATTGCATACTTATTCGATTTCTCTTACCCAGTCGATTGAACCTATAGGGTATATTTCTATGTACTCACCCCTACTCTGTTTCATCTCTGTAGATTGAGCACAAGCACCTACATAGGGTTGCTGATTCACTCTTTCTGACTTTTCTCCATCAATCCTTATACTATTAGTAAGGCTTTGACTTCGAGACAGTGTGGATCTTTAGGGTTTTCTTTTCTTTTCTTTTCAGACATGTATAAGATATTATGAGACATCCTTGTAATATATTGGAGACATATACATCAAAGGAAGAACTGATGTAAAATCCCTAGCTCACCTTTGATGTATACATCAATTCTTTAGGCCCACTAACATCTATGTTGTAGAGGCATGATTTGGACCTAAAAAACTAAAGTATAATCCCTCATGGAAACTATGACATTCTTACTTTTGTGTTGTTCCTCTTTCTTATTCTCTTATATATGCTTATTTTACCTTATTAATGATTATGATATGAATACGAAGCTTGGATGGGGTGCCTTCGAGTATCACATTTGCCATTTCATGGATAGGCCCTACGTACGAGTCATGACAAAAGTGGTATTATAGATCAAGGTTTGAAAGAATCCTAGGTAGTCCAGTATGCCGCGTCGAGTAGAGTGTTTTCATTGGTGTGAAGCATGGCACACCTTTCTATAAGAGGCTATGAGACATTTTAGAAAAACTTAGCTTCTTTTGTTCTCTATGTCATAACTCAAAGCTTCCGTATCCTAACACTTGTCCCTTGGTGTTTTAGAAATGGCTCCACAATGAACTCTATTTGCAAAGAGGAAATAATTTTAATACGAACCAAGTTCCTGCGGCTCCTCAAGCTCCTGAAATCCCTTAGTAGACCAAGTTTCTAATAATGAGTTTAGAGCTACGATCACTATGTTAGCTCAAGCCGTTGCTTCTCCAAAGACTATTACTTTGGCATCAAGGATAAAAGTTTTTGCTAGAATGAAACTCCTCGAGTTTCATAGTTCAAAGGTGGATGGGGATTTACTAGAATTCATTAATGAGGTGTACAAGGTGGTTGAGTTATTGGGAGTATCTAAAGAAGAGAAGGCCGAATTGGAAGCTTATCAACTAAAGAGTGGCTCAAGTTTGTTTCACTCAATGAAAGTTTAAGAGAGTGGATGAAGGTGCTATTGATTTGGAGTTGTTCAAGGTTGCTTTACTTGATCGCTTCTATCCACTTAAACTAAGGGAAGCCAAGGTGATGGAATTCATAAACTTGAAGCAAGCTAGTATGAGTGTGAGGGAGTATGCCCTTAATTTTACCAAATTTTCAATATTTTCACCTTCATTGGTAGTCCACTCCAGAGCTCGCATTAATCAATTCACTTTGGGTGTGTCCGTTTTAGTAAAGATGGAACGCAAGGCTGCCATTTTCATTAAGGAAGTATTTATTTATGGATCATGACATCTGCTGAACAAGTGGAGAGCGAATATTGCAAAAGATGATGACAAGGGAGTCCAAGAGGGCTTGATATGATGGTGGATTTTCTTATGGTAAGTTCAGCGGCCGTCGATTCCAACAAGGCCAAGGGTCATCTAAAGGTGCTCCTCAATGGTTTGACAAAGATGAATGGGCTAATCGTAAGACTCAAGCTGGTGTTATGAAATATGGTGCTAATCCTCCTAAGTGCCTCATGTGTGAGGGTAATCATATGGGGGAATGCTTGAGAGGTACCAACGCACGTTTTGATTATGGGAAGATGGTACCTAAGATCGCCAAGTGTCCTAATGTGGCCAATAAGGATAAAGAAGGGTGCCCACAAGGTCAAGTAGTTCAAAGAAGGCAGATGCAACAAGCTTCCCATGCTCAAGGTTGTGGTCCATGTGGTAAGGAGGATCCCAATATGGTTACCGATATGTTAAAAGTCTTTGACCATGATGTGTATGCTTGTCTTGACCCCGATGCCAATATGTCTTTTGTTACTCCTTATATTGCCATAAAGTTTGATATGTCAATGGAAGTTTTGTTAGAGTCTTATTCGATCTATACTCCCATTTGTGAGTCAATCCTAGCCAAGAAAGTCTGTAGAAACTAGCTCTTGTTAGTCTTACGTAAAGCCTTCTCATGTGATCTAGTTGAGCTTGATATGACTGATTGTGATTTCATTCTTGGTGAGGATTTATTGCATGCGTCCTATGCTTCTATTCATTGTAGGACTCGTAAGGTCACACTCAATGTCACTAATAAGCCTATCCTAGAATGGAAGAGAATCAATTTTTTGTTTAAAGGGAAGTTTTTCTCTTATGTGAAAGCTATGTAGATGATTTCAAAAGGTTGTCCATATCATGTTATTCGAGTCATGAATTTCTAGTCTCATGTTCCTACTCATTATTTAGTCCCCATAGCTTATAAGTTCCTTCATGTCTTTTCGGATAGCTTGCCTAGTATTCCTCCCATAAGGGATGTAACGACCCCCAGTTTAGGAGCCCTGATTATAGAGAAGTTGGCCTGAAAAATGATCGGGGACCTAGTTCACGGGATAATTTACGGCCCACGCAATTTTCTATAGCACGTAGAGTGGTTCGTGAGTGGGGTTCCACCCATGAGGAAATTTAAAGTTATCAGAAAGTTAATCCATGACTTATCAGACGGCCCGTAAAATATTATAAGTCTAGTATAATGTCTCCTAAAAGGTTACAAGATACAAGGTGAGCTATGTGTTGAAGGACACTACGAATCTGTCCATGGTCCATAGAAATCAGTACAACCCATCTTACTTGTCGTAGTCCTGGGACTCTCAGGTAAGCCATCATACGAGAGGGTCTACGACCCGTAAATAAATCTATAACCCATAGGTAGAGTTTCGTAGTTAGCTTCCAAAATTTTAATTGAGGGGAAGTTTTGTTATTTCCTGTAATTTTATTCCTAAATTACGTTGTTTGGGGGATGAAAAAGGGGACCTATATTAGCCTTCAAGACCTAAGAACACCCCTCATTCTCTCATTCTTCTAATTAAAAATTTGTAAGGCAAGAGCTATTAAGAACAAGTCAAGGGTTTTCCAAGTTCCTTCCTCAAGACGTCAACTCTGATTATCCCTAGTTCTTGTAAGGACCTAGACTTTGTACGACGTCAATGAAGCATGAAAATTTGGTACCAGAAAGTTTTGACAAAGATGATGCTTCATGGAAGCCTTAATGGTTCGTGTGGTTCTATATGGACTATGTGGAGCCTCCTTGAAGTAGCCCTTAGACTTGTGTGGGGTGTGAGGGCATTAGTGTTGAGTTTAAGACCAAGGCATACCACACTTGGCCCACACGTCGACCGTGTGAGACCATGGACTTTGTGGTGGACCATATGGTGGCCTTGGGCTTGAGACTCCACAGTTTTAAGCTCAAATCATGTAGTATGACAAAGTATACAGTCTGTATAGAGGGGTATGGTTTGTATGCTCTTCCGTGTGGGTTCTAGAGTGAAATTTTTCTATGTATTGGATCACCATCTCAGAACTTTGTCATAAAGAAAATTTTCTAAGTGGAGTGGGACAGAGGAGGCATAGGACTGTCTGGCTTAGTACGGTCCGTACCACCCTTTGTATAGATGCCTACGTTGAATTTTTTTCTATATATGGAATTACCATTTTGGACCACCGTAATGTGAAATTTTCCTAAGTATTTGACCACGGGCAAGTGTACGGTCCTTATGGCCTATCACGGACCGTACCACCCCTCCCTTCGACATAACTTCAATTTTTCTACTAGATTTATTAATGGCAATTTCATAATTATGATTTATCCTACGGATCTCTTGTGACTTTCAGTGCTACCTGAAGACTTCCAAATGACCTATCCTTTATTCGTTCATTCAAATTCATTCCTCACAATTAGAATTTTCTCAAGTCACTCTTAAGAACACTCTTTCACTCTTGTGAATCTAAGCTTGGAAATCAAGGGAAGGCTCATTTTTCTTCAAATATCTTCTTGCATCTTATTTATTAAGGTATGTGAGGTTGATTCTTGGTCTCTTTCAACCAAGAAGAACCAAACTCTTTTACACTAAACTTCATGGAATTTTAGCTACTCTAAATATAGGTTTTTAATATAATTGTTTATTAAATTCAATTGATGTATGGGCTATGTTTATTTGTCTATTCCAAAGTGATTTAAGCCCTAGTATTAAGAATTGCATTGAATTTATTAATGTGCATTTTCCCATTAAAGCTTGATTTATGCATGGGTAATCTATATTATGATTTAAATGTGAAAATTTTACTTATGTCTTTAATTGAATTTCATAATGTATTGTCGATTTATGTTTGAATCTCTATTATTTATGCTATTCTTATCTCATTCATCACATATGCATTTACGAGCATTGAGCTGATGAAAATTATGAAGTGGGTTAAGCCAAATTATGTTCATGTATATGATTTTTATAAGATATTGGTGATGATAAGAATTTGATCACATAAATGTGTATTGTTATTGTCTCTTTGAGCATATTGGGTGCTTGCACCATATTGTTAAACGAATGAGCTATTGCTATTGTCTATGCATGAAAAGTATGGATTGAATTGTGATTTGGCTTTTTAGCCCAATTATGAATGTTTAAGAAATATGTTTGGCTTTTAAGCGTAAATGTGCATTGAAATGATTTGAAATTATCACTGCCTCTTTCGAAAGCATGTATATGTATAAGTATTCTTGTGGGATGATGACTTAGAACTAAATGGATTGGGGAAATCAAGCTATCCCCAAGGGTCCTCTCCTTTTGCTTGAACTATTTGCCAGCATAGGCATATTGTTAGCCATTACCGAAATGACTGGGTCATGTAGAATGGTTACACAATTATATGATATTATACAGAATGAAATAGAAATCCTTCCGTAATGATCGGGTCGTAAGGAATGTGGCCATCAGACCGCTATAAGCGGGTTGTAAGGTGTGGTGTAGATTATCTTTTTGTAAGTAATCTTCTCTCACTCGATGGGAGGTCAACATCGGGAAAATTTATGTGATAGCTCGTATGAGTTTGAGATGTCGGGCAATATATTTGAGCATTATTGCATTTCATGCATCATGAATTTCATGGCATATTGTTATACTACTTTTCTTGGGATATATACTTATTTCTCTATTATTTGCCCTTGGCATCTAACATTGAATGCAAGTTTGATAAGTCATATGCATTGCATGTCCGCATACTTGGTATATTTAAACGTACTAACACATACTTTTGCCTACCTGATCTAACCATTTATCGACTGGGACTACCTTCATCTATTGTACGATAGTTAGCGTGGATCTTGAGATTTGCTTGTTGTGGTGAACCCTGTCTTCCAAGGACGAGCCATTGTTCCTCTACCTATGGTGCTTTTGTTTATGTTATTTACTTTGAGGGTGGGCTCAGGGCATGTCTTGGTATCAGAGCACTAGGTTTATAAATGATCCAAAAGAGTCCAACTTATTGTGTCAAGTAGAGTCCTATTCATGTGTGTCAAGTAGAGTCCTATCCATGTCTTGATGGTGTTCTAGGAATTGTCTCACTTTTTCATGTCTTATGTCATTCTTTGGACCGTATGTTTGGTTTCCGTATCCTGATGATGTCCTTGCTACGTTACATAAGGTGGCTCTACAAAGAGCTCCCCTACCAAAACCGGCCCCAGCTTGTGAGGTCCAAGTTCCCCAAGGGCCTATGGAAGAGCCTCTCTATAATGGTGAATTCTATACGGCCTTTACTATGCTTTCCAAAGCGGTGACTACTCAGACTAGGAAGGCTAATCTTCCATGGGATCCCACTTTGGCTTCTAGGGTGAGTGATTTCACCCAGATGAATCTTTCGAAGTTCTATTGGTCAATGGCTGATGAGGATGCTCAAGATTTCATTGATCAGCTCTCTAAGGTGTTGATTGTCAAGGGGGTAACTTCTAAGGAGAGGGCTAAGTTGGTTGCATATCAATTTAAAGATGTGGATCAAGTGTTGTACACCCAATTGACAAGGAAGATGGTTTGTGGGTAATTCAGTTAATTGGGAGGAATTCAAGCTTGCATTTCTAGATCAATTCTTCCCACTGGAGATTAGGGAAGCTAAGATGATATAGTTTATCAACCTTAAATAGGGTGGCATAAGTGTGAGGGACTATGCCCTTAAGTTCACAAAACTCTCCAAGTATGCTCCTATGTTTGTGGTTAACCACCGTGCAAGAATGCACAAGTTCATTTTTGGTATCTCTGATGTGGTTGTGAAGGAATGTTGTACGACTATACTTATCCAATACATGGAAATCTTCAGGCTCATGGTATATGCTAGATAGGTTGAGTGAGAAAAGCTAAAGGGGAAAAACGTGCATGATTCTAAGAGAGCCCGTAATGATGATGGGTTCTCCAACTCCAAAGGTGGAAGTTATAGTATCTTTTAATTAGGCCAAGGTTCTAATGCTAGTTTTGTCAATGACAGGGTGCCTCCTCTCAAGGCAACTGCTTTTGGTGGACTATTGCTTCCCAGGTGTGGCAGATGTGGTAAGAATCACTTGGGTGCTTGTTGGAGAAGATGCGTGCATGCTTTGGGTGTGGTGACAAGAATCACAAGGTTGCTGATTGACATAAGAATGCTAAGAGGGGACAAGGTCAAGTGCAAAGTGGTCAAGGCCAACAAAGAGCTTCACATGGTGTTGTCCCAAGAAACAACAGGTTCCATGCTTTTCATGCTAGCCAGTTGGATGAGGAGGCTATAGATGTTATGACTAGTTTGGGGAATGTCCTTGAATTTGATATTTATTCGTTGCTTGATACAGCTGCCAATTTATCTTTCATGACTCCTCTGTTGGCTGTAACTTTGATTTGAGTCCTGAAATCTTGAGGTAGCCTTTTTCAGCTTATACTCCCATGGGCGAATATATTGTTTCTCATAGGGTTTATCGAGGTTGCCTTTTTCAGCTTATACTCAAAGGAAGGGTAGTGACTCCGCTATTAAAGGTCGATTTATTTCCTACCTTAAGGCCCGAAAGATGATCTTGAAGGGGTGTATCTGCCATATTGTGAGGGTCAAAGATGTGGAGTCCAAGTCACCTACTCTTGAATCCATCCCGCTGGTGAATGAGTTTCCGGATGTGTTTCCCAAAGACTTGCCCGGTATTCCTCCCGAAAGGGAAGTAGACTTTGGCATAGACCTTCTCCTAGGTTCTCAACCCATCTCTATTCCTCCTTATTGTATGGCTCCCGCTGAGTTGAAGGATCAGTTGAAGGATTTGTTGGAGAAGGGCTTTATTAGGTCAAGTATATCTCCATGGGGTGCTCCGGTGTTAATTTGCAAGAAAGAAAGATGGATCTCTTTGGATGTGCATTGATTATAGAAAATTGAATAAGATAACCCTCAAGAATAAGTATCCGTTTTCATGAATCGGCGACTTGTTTGATCAACTTCATGGGGCCACCCATTTTGAAAAGATGGACCCCCATTCTGATTATTATCAGTTAAAGTTTAGGGAGTGTGATATTCCTAAGTTGGCTTTTCACACGAGGTACAAGCATTTTGAATTTGTGATGATGCATTTTGGTTTCACTAATGCTCCGGCCATATTTATGGATCTTATGAATCGTTTGTTGAATTAATTCTTTGATAGTTTTGTAATTCTCTTCATCGATGATATCCTTATTTCTTCTCGAAGTGAACGGGATCATATGGATTATTTGAGATTGGTTCTTCAGAATTTGAGGGAGAAGAAGTTGTAAGCTAAAAATATTATTTTTGGTTGAGTGAGGTATCTTTTCTTTGTCATGTGGTGTCTGGTGATAGTATTGAGGTTGACCCAAAGAAGACCTAGACCATGAAGAATTGGTCTAGACCATTGACTCTTTCAGATATTCGGAGATTTCTTAGATTGGGTAGTTATTAAAAAGATTTATTGAGGGTTTCTCTTCTACGGCATCCCCATAGACTAAGTTGACCCAAAAGAAGGCTAAGTTTGTATGGTCATATGAATATGAGAAGAGTTATCAGATCCTGAAGGATCGGCTTACATCGGCTCCTGTTTTGACTTTATTAGATGGCTTAGATGCGATTGTGGTGTATTATGATGCTTCTCGATTTGGGTAGGGTTTTGTATTTATGCAACATGGTAAGGTTATAGCTTATGCATCAAGGCAATTAAAGGTGCATGAGCGTAATTACCCGACTCATGATCTCGACTTAGCGGTGACAGTGTTTCCCTTGATGATTTGGAAACACTATTTGTATGGAGAGCATGTTGATGTTTACACCAATCATAAGAGTTCGCAATATGTGTTCACTCAAAGGGATCTTAACTTGAGTCAAAGAAGGTGGTTGGAACTCCTTAAGGACTACGCCATGAGTATACAATATCACCCCGGCAAGGCAAATGTTATAGCTGGTGCTCTTAGTAGGATACCTATGGAAAGTGTGGCTCATGTTGATGAGGAAAAAAAGGGATTTGCAAGGTATGTTCACCGTTTGGCTTGGTTGGGTGTTAGGTTGGCCGACTCTAGTGATACTGGTACTCATGTTCCGAATGGGGATGAATCTTCTATGGCTGTTAATGCTAAGGAAAAGCAAGACCTAGATCCATCATTAGTTGAGTTTAGGAAATTGGCCACCGAAAAGATGATAAAGGTCTTCACCAAAGGGAGAAATGGTGTGCTTCGGTATCAAAATCGATTATGTGTTCTGGATGTTGATAATCTTATGAGGGTGATCATGAGTGAAGCCCTTACTCACATTATTCTATTCACTCGTGATCTACTAAGATGTATCAGGATTTGAGGGAAGTGTATTGGTGGCATGGTATGAAGAAAAATATAGTCATGTTTGTATCTAAATTCCCTAATTGTCAACAAGTGAAGGTAGACCACTAAAGACCAAGTGGTTTGACTCAAGATAACAAAATTCCTACTTGGAAGTGGAAGGATGTGAATGTGGATTGTGTTATTAGTTTGCCTCGGACCCGAAGGCAATTTTACATAATTTGGGCTATCGTTGACCGAATGACTAAGTTGGCTCATTATTTACCGGCTAAGACTACGTTTAGTGCAAAAGAGTATGCAAGGTGGTACATCCAAGAGTTGGTGTAGTTGCATGGTGTGCCTAGGTCTATCATGTCAGATCGTGGCACCCGATTTATTTCTCACTTTTGGAAGTCATTTCAAAGAGGACTTGGTACTAAGGTGAAGTTGAGTACAGTTTTTCATCCTCAACCCGATGGATAAGCAGAGAAAACAATTCAAACTTTTGAGGGCATGTTGAGAGCTTGTGTGTTGGAACTCAAAGGTAATTGGGATGATCATCTCCCACTAATTGATTTTGTTTATAATAATAGCTTTCATGCTAACATAAGTAAGGCCCCGTTTGATGCTTAAAATTATAGGAGGTGTAGGTCTCCGATAGGGTGGTTAGAGTTGGGAGAGATGGCTTTGATTGGCCCAAATTTTGTGTTGGAGGTTATGGATAAGGTGAAGTTGATTAGGAAGAGGTTTAAGATGCCCGAAAGTCGCCAAAAGGCCTATTCGAATGTTAGGAAGAGGGATCTTGAGTTTCATGTTAGTGATTGGGTGTATGTGAAAGTCTCACTTATGAACGGTGTAATGCATTTAGGGAAGAAGATCAAGCTAAGTCTCTGATATGTAGGTCCTTATGAGGTTGTTGAGTGGATTGGGAATATGGCTTATAGGTTGGATTTGCCTCAAGATTTGAGTTCTATTCACCCGGTCTTCCATGTGTCTATGTTGACAAAGTTGGTTGGTGATCCTAGTGCTATTGTGTCTTTAGAGAGGGTTAGGGTTAAGGAGAACTTGTCTTATGAGGAGGTTCTGATTAAGATTTTGGATAAGAATAAGCGGCTTTGTAACAAGGATGTTGCTTTGCTTACAGTACTATGGAGAAATCAACATGTGGAGACTGATACATGGGAGGTGGAGTTGGACATGATGAAATAGTACCCCCATCTCTTCCAATCTACTAAAGCCTAAGGTATTTGCTTATTCCTTTTCCAAGTAGTCCTAATTCTTTCACTATTGAGTTTCATGACATGACATGCATAGATGTGAAACAAAATGATTTTTATGATGTTTTAATTGATTTGAATATGTTTTGATATACATTTTAATGACTTTATAATATTGAAGTGATGAAATATGCATTGTACCTTATGTTTGAATGTTTCACATTCTAAGTCAATCCTTTCAAGCCTTGTTACAGCACATTCGAGGATGAATGTACCCAAGGGGGAAGTAATATAAGTACTCAGACTTTGTACAACCTCAATGGAGCATGGAAATTTGGTTCTGGAATGTTTTGGACCAAGATGAAGCTTCATGGAAGCCTTCATGGTCCGTGTGGTGCTATACGGACCATGTGGAGCCTCCTTGAAGTGGCCCTTGGACTTATGTGGGGTGTGAAAACCTTAGTGTGGAATTTGAGACCTAGGCATACCACAATTTGACCCCACATGGACCGTGTGAGACCATACGTATCATGTGGTGCACCGTATGGTAACCTTGGGCTTGAGAATTCACAGTTTTGAGCCCATGTAAAGTGGTATGGCCAAGTATACAGTCCGTATGGAGGGGTATGGTCCGTATGTCCTTCCGTATGCGTTCCAGAGTGACATTTATTTAGGTATTGGATCACCGTCTCGGAACCTCATCGTGAAGAAATTTTTCTAAGTGGAGTGGGATGGAGGAGGCACGAGAATCGAGTGGCTTGGTACAGTTCGTACCACCCACCATATGGATGCCTACGTCGAATTTTTTCTATGTATGGGATTACTGTTTCGGACCTCTATTAAGTGAAAAATTCCTAAGTGTTGGACCCAGTCAAGTGTACGGTCCATATGCCCAATCACGAACTGTACAACCCATCCCTGCAACGTAACATCAATTTTTCTACTCGTTTCGTTAATGGCATTTTCATAATTATGGTTTGTCCTAAGGGTCTCTTGTGACTATCTATGCAACCTAAAGACTTTCAAATGACCTATACTTTATTCCTTCATTCAAATTCAGTCCTCTCACATAGAATTATCTCAAGTCACTCTTACGAACAATCTCTCAAAGGACTCTTGTGAATCTAAACTTTGAAATAAAGTGAGGGCTCATTCTTCTTAAAATTTCTTCTTGAATCTTCTTTATTAGCTAAGGTATGTGGTATTGTTTCTTGGTCAATTTCAACAAAGAAGACCCAAACTCTTTTACACTGAATTTAAAATAATTTTAGCTCCATTAAATGTCGGTTTTAAACATTATTGTTTAGTAAATTCAATTGAACTATGGGCTATATTTATTTATCAATTTTAAAGTGATTTAAGCCCTAAATATGAAGAATTTCATTGAGGTTATGAAGTTATGAATGTGCATGTCCCCTTTAAAGCTTCATTTATGCATGGGTAATCTATATTATGATTTAAATGTGAATTTTATTTATGTCCTTATTTGAATTCCATAATATATTGTCGATTTAAGTTAGAATCTCTATTACGCATGCTATTCTCATTTCATTCATAGCATATGTATTCATGAGCATTGAGTTTATGGAAATTATGAACTGGGTTAAGCCCAATTATGTACATGTAAATGATTTTGATAAGATATTGGTTATGACATAAATGTGATCACATAAATGTCTATTGTTATTGGCTCTTTGAGCTTATTAGGTGCTTGCACCATATTGTTAAATGAATGAGCTATTCCTATGCATTAAAAGTATGGATTGAATTATGATTTGGCATTTTAGCCCAATTATGAATCTTTAAGAAATATGTCTGGTTTTGAAGCATAAATGTGCATTGAAATGATTTGAAATGACCATTGTCTCTTTGAAAAACATGTATATGTATAAGTATTCTGGTGGGATGACGACTTAGCAGTGAATAGATTGAAGGCATCAAGACCCCATCCCTAAGGGTCATCTCCCTTTCCTTGAACTATGTGGGAACATAGATATATTAGTAGCCATAATCGAAATGACTGGATCGTAGGAATGGTTACACATTGATATGATATGATATGATATGATATGATATATATGATATGATATGAAAATCCTTTCGAAATGACCAGATCATAAGGATGATGTCAGTCACACGGAAATGAGCAGGTCGTAAAGTAATCTTCTCTCACTCGATGGGAGGTCAACATCAGCCAAATTCATGTAATAGCTCGCAAGAGTTTGAGATGTCAGCTATGGCCCCATCCCCACTATATATAAGAATTATTGCATTCCATGCACCATGAATTTATGGCATATTCTTATACTACTTTTCTTTTGATATATACTTCTTTCTATATTATGTGCTCTTGTCATCTAACATTGAATACAGGTTTGGTAAGTCATATGCATTGCATTCCTACATACATAGTACATTGAAACATACTAACGCATTCTTTTACCTACATGATCTAACCATGTAGGAGTTGAGGACTACCTTCATCCACCTTATGACGGTTATCTTGGATCTTGTGGTTTGCTTGTTGTGGTGAGTCCCATCATCCATGGATAAGACACTATTCCTCTACCTATGATGCTTTTGTTTATTTTATTTACTTTGATAGTGAGCCTAGGAAATGTCTTGAGCCCTATCCTATCTTATGACTAGAGACATTGTTGGATATCTTGTAATAGCCTTTTATGTTTAAATGCTAAGTGTTGTACTCGAAGATTATGTTTATGGATGTGGCTCTTTATGGGATATCATTATGTGGATTAGTTATGAGTATTATGATGTGTTCTATGATATGATGTGAAAGATCCTTAGTCCCGAATTTCCCCCATAGAGTGATTCATACTTACCCGCCCCTTAGTATTATGTGTTATGTTTTATTTGAATACATGTTAGTCCCTTTCCCTATGAAATCCCCATAATGTGAGTCCTACTTTCCTATCCCTTAGAACTATGTGGTTTCTATTTGCATATACTTCCGAACCGATTTTGTGATTATGGATACTATGAGGCTTGTTCGGGGACTCGTGGGTCTCCACTCGCTATGTCAATCCTAAACCCTAAGTCCAGGTCATGAAAGTTTCTCAGGTATGTGAGTATATTTATGGGTATCTTTCCTCTCAAAAAGTTCCTTATTGTGCATTTTAACTTTTCTTTAAGTTCCTATATTTTAATGCATGATTATGATAATTTTATGGTTCTTTTTCTATTACATGATGTTTTTAAAGTTTAATGACTATTTTGTTAAGTAAATATACATATATTTTGAAGTGTGATATTGATTCTAAGATAGGTTTTGATGTGGCTAAGTATGAAGATTTCGATGTTCCATTTTAAAGAAGTTTCTTAAAACTTATACGATTCATGACTGTACCATGCATCAATCAAGCCCACACTATTTTCATGAAAGCTTCTTGTGAATTATGACTTTGAATGGGGCATTTATGAATAGCTTAAAAGTTAAATTTCACCAAAGATATATGTGTGAGATGATTATTTCTGTAAATGATGTTTCAGAGAGACTCCTAAGATTGAGCTACTCCTATTTATTGCTACATATGATTTTATATTATGTCTAAAGATTCTGCGGGATCACTTATCACTTAGAGGACTTTAGATTGGGATTCATCTCACTACATGGGGAAAGAGCCCTTGAAGCTAAATTCAAATGTCCTTAACTATATGCCACCATTGGAACCTTGTAGGCTTGGCTAGTGGATACACGTAGGCTCAAAAGTTATGAAAGATACTAAGTTTCCTATATCCACCCTGGAAAGTAGATTCCCGTTTTCCTAATGGTAAGCGTGCATTGGCCTTTTCCCAATAGAAAGAGTTCATTAGATTCCATGCAGTAGCTCATGTTATCTTACTATTGGTTCTGGTCTATTCTTACAAGATTTTATGAGTCCATATTTTGTCTTAAATTCATGTTTTAAAAGTGCATTGTCTCATATCGGTGTGAGTTGTTCTCCTTGTGCATGCTTAATCCTATTTCATGTCTAATTAGGCCTTATGTATACTTATATGTTATGTTTAATTATGATGGAATTATAATTTCATCAATGCATTGCATCTCACCTACTTAGCACATTCAAACATACTAACACATATTTACTTATATGATTTAACTATGTAGGGAAGGTACCCTCCACCAGCTCGTGGCTAGTATCCACCATCTAGTGCTTGCTCTACTCTTGTGGTTACCCTTGATCGGGAATCAAAGACCAGAGATGAACTAATTCAAGTTCTATTTGAATATAGAGATGTCTTTTCTTGGTCCTACGATGACATGCCAGGTTTGAGTGTTGATCTGGTAGTTCACAAACTACCCACATATCCTGATTCCTCACCTGTCCAACAAAAGCAAAGAAAGTTCAAGACAGACGTGAGTGATAAAATAAAAGAGGAAATTATGAAACAACTAGATGCAAATGTGATTAGAGTTATGCAATACACTACGTGGTTGGCCAACGTTGTGCCAGTGCCAAAGAAAGATGGGAAAACCAGAGTTTGCGTCGACTATAGGGATTTAAACAAAGCAAGTCCAAAGGACAACTTCCCATTACCCAATATTCACATTCTAGTTGATAATTGTGCCAAACATGAGATTCAATCTTTTGTGGACTGTTATGCTGGATATCACCAAATCCTCATGGATGAAAATGATGCAGAGAAGACTGCTTTCACTACCCCTTGGGGGACCTACTATTATAGGGTCATGCCATTTGGTCTTAAAAATGCAGGGGCAACTTACATGAGAGCTATGACCGCCATATTCCATGATATGATGCACAAGGAAGTTGAAGTATATGTCGATGATGTCATCATTAAATCTAGAACACAAGCAGATCATGTGCGTGACTTAAGGAAATTCTTCGAAAGATTACGAAAATATAACCTTAAGCTCAATCCAGCTAAATGCGCATTTGGAGTACCTTCAGGAAAGCTTCTGGGTTTCATAGTTAGTCGAAGAGGCATTGAGCTAGATCCTGCCAAGATAAAGTCTATTCAAGAATTACCTCCTCCGAGGAATAAGACAGAAGTCATGAGCCTTCTAGGGAGACTAAATTATATCAGTCGGTTCATCGCGCAGCTTACCATCACATGTGAGCCAATCTTCAAGCTGTTGAAAAAAGATGCCGCTGTCAAATGGACGAGTGAGTGTCAAGAAGCTTTTGACAAGATCAAAGAATATCTAATGCACCCTCCAGTATTAGTCCCTCCGGAGCCCGAAAGATCTTTATTCTTATATCTCTCAGTGATGGATAATGCCTTCGGTTGTGTTCTAGGTCAACATGATGCCACAGGCAAAAGGGAGCAAGCAATTTATTATTTGAGCAAAAAGTTCACAAAGTATGAGGCGAAATACACTCTTTTAGAGAGGACATGTTGCGCCTTAACCTGGGTGGCTCAAAAATTGAAGCACTACCTTTTGTCATACACAACCTATCTCATATCTCGAATGGACCCTTTGAAATATATTTTTCAAAAACCTATGCCAACGGGTAGACTAGCAAAGTGGCAGATCTTACTTACGGAATTTGACATAATGTACGTTACTCGTACCGCCATGAAAGCACAAGCATTGGCTGATCATCTAGCAGAAAATCCAGTTGATGATGAATATCAGCCATTAGACACATACTTCCCAGATGAAGAGGTTAACGTTGCTGAGGAAGAAGGGCCAAGGGATAGCCAGATATGGAAGTTATATTTTGATGGAGCTGTCAATGTCAATGGAGTGGGAATTGGAGCAGTCCTTATTTCACCAACTGGACACCATTATCCTGCCACCGCACGCCTTCAGTTCTTTTGTACCAATAATACAGCAGAATACGAAGCTTGCATTATGGGATTGAATATGGCAATAAATTTAGATGTGCACGAGCTAGTGGTTTTGGGAGACTCTGACTTGCTTGTTCGACAGGCTCAAGGCGAATGGGAAACTCGGGATATCAAACTCATCCCATACAAGCACTGTTTAGAGAACCTTAGCAAAAGGTTCAAGTCCATTGAGTTCAGATATATCCCCAGGTCCCACAATGAGTTGGCCGATGCTTTAGCCACCTTAGCCTCAATGCTTCCATATCCAGGCAACACCTATATCAATCCCCTAGAAATTCAAATCAGGGATGAGCATGGTTATTGTAATATAACTGAAGCAGAGCCAGATGGTGAACCATGGTATCATGACATCAAACGATTCTTAAAAGAAAGAGAATATCCACTGCATGCCAATAGAGATCAAAAGAAGACTATTAGGCGACTTGCCAATGGTTTCCTTCTAAGCGGGGAGGTTTTATATAAAAGAACTCCAGACTTGAATTTATTAAGATGTGTGAGTTCTCAAGAAGCAGAAATGATCATGGCTGAAGTACATTCGGGGGTATGTGGCCCGCATATGAATGGTTATGTTTTAGCAAAGAAGATTATTCGGGCAGGATTTTACTGGTTGACCATGGAAAGAGATTGCTTCCGTTTTGTTCGAAAGTGTCATCAGTGTCAAATCCATAGTGACTTGATTCACTCACCCCCTTCAGAGTTACACTTTATGTCTGCTCCTTGGCCTTTTGTTGCTTGGGGCATAGACGTTATTGGGCAAATCGAGCCAAAAGCTTCTAACGGGCATCGATTTATTCTGGTCGCCATTGACTATTTCACCAAGTGGGTAGAAGCTGTTACTTTAAAAGCAGTCACCAAGAAAGCAGTGGTGAACTTTATACATTCCAACATCATATGTCGTTTTGGTATGCCGAAGATCATTGTCACAGACAATGCGGCAAACCTTAATAGCCACCAAATGAAGGAGGTTTGTGAGCAATTTAAAATTGCCCATCACCATTCAACCCCTTATCGACCCAAAGCAAATGGAGCTGTAGAAGCAGCAAATAAGAATATCAAGAAGATTCTTAGGAAAATGGTCCAAGGATCCAGTCAGTGGCATGAGAAATTACCTTTTGCTCTTTTGGGATATCGCACGACCATCCGCACATCAATTGGTGCAACTCCTTACTTATTAGTCTATGGAACTGAGGCTGTTATACCTGCAGAAGTTGAAATCCCTTCACTTCGAATCATTGCTGAAGCAGAAATTGATGATACAGAATGGGTGAAGAAAAGGTTGGAACAATTAGTATTAATAGATGAAAAACGATTGACGGCAGTTTGTTTCGGCCAATTGTACCAGCAAAGGATGGCTCGAGCCTATAATAAGAAGGTATGCCCCAGATATTTTGCGGTCGGTCAGCTTGTTGTAAAACGCATCCTGCCCCACCAAAAAGAAGCTAAAGGAAAATTTTCCCCAAATTGGCAAGGCCCTTATATTGTTAAACGAGTATTACCAAAAGGAGTTTTGCAATTGGCAGATATGGAGGAAAAGGTAGTCGACATAATGGTTAATGCCGACTCGGTCAAAAGATATTATGTTTAATACTTTTGGTTCGACACCGGCGTGACTAGTGTTCCCAAGATAAGATGACCTCTGTTCGAACACCGTCTACCTCTTCGAAATTTTCCCTCTTTGGAACTGCGAAAAAAAAAGAAAAAAAAAAGAAAAAAAAAGAAAAAAAAAGCAAAAAAAAAAAAAGACAACCCTTGATCGAACTACGTGCGACCTGATTCCTAAAAGGATACGTAGGCAACCCTATCTTGGGGTTCGGTCTGACCAAAAAAAAAATTAAATTATGTTTTGGCGTGTTCAAAGCCGAGGCACACTTTAATGGTTCCAAAGTTGTAAATCTTTCTAAAAGCCTTTCTCACATGCCTTAAAAAGACTTCTCAATCACTCTTCAAGAAGCTTCAAAGCACGGTGTCACAGATGTGTGATTTTACAAAGGTGAGAGTCTTATAGGTGAGAGCCCTACGACACCATAAGATGACGGTAAAGGAAAATGAAAGAGAGGTCAGCTCTAAATTGAAAGACACAACATTGTTTTATGAGATTTAGACTGTTCGGATGGATCAAAACGTATGAGCCGAAATGCATGTCATGATTCCTTAAAATCGGTATGTACGTTTATATAAATTCTTTGATTCTTTTATTTCTTTCTTTTCCTTGTCCCCTCTTCAAGAGATAACCTTCCCTCGTAAAGTTATGATCCATTGCGTCACCCCATCGTACTTGTGTTGAGTCTCTGCTCTCAAAATCTTGTGTCATGTGTTAAAGGAAAAGTTGCAAAATTCACTAACAGTTTTTCAGTTGAAGAGCGAGGGGCATACACAACCGGTGAAACACATTTGTGGACTAGCTAAGATAAAGAAAAGAAAATTTTGGCAAGTCTCCATAGGGGAAGATCACTAAGGCAAGGGAATGCTTGTTGAAACAAGATGATCCACGCAATATGCACAAATCAATATTTGATCGAAGCATTCATGGCGCACATCCGAAAAGATAGGGATTGACTTTTAAGAGCTTTCAAGCAATTTGATCAATCACCAATAAAGTCAATCTTCCAAGCCGAGTGGATTGCCTGACAAATCAAACTCCACGGGATCAAGGCCACAAATCAACCACCAGTTAGGAAAACTAACAAATCGTTCTTTGATTAAACAGGTACGAGCAAATCCTGTAAATATTGTTGAGAGACGAGCACCAAAGGTAAGTTCTCAAATCTTTATGTGCGATCCAATGTGCGCATAGTAAGATTGTTGTTAATTATCAGAAATCGGTAAAAAGGACCTTTGTTTCCCTAGTCGAAACCGGGGCATTTTTTTAATTTAAAAAAAATAATACTAATAATAATAAATAAAAATTCATGATTAAAAAAAAGGGGGTTTCAAAATTTCTCAGTTTCAAAATTGGGGCATATTTTATTTTATTTTATTTTTAAAATAAAAAAAAAGTAAAATAAAATAAAAATAATTCATTTGTTTAGGGCGCGAACCCTCATAATATTCGCTTAGGGAGCGAACCCTCATAATATTCGCTTAGGGCGCGAACCCTCATAATATTCGCTTAGGGCGCGAACCCTCATAATATTCGCTTAGGGCGCGAACCCTCATAATATTCGCTTAGGGCGCGAACCCTCATAATATTCGCTTAGGGAGCGAACCCTCATAATATTCGCTTAGGGAGCGAACCCTCATAATATTCGCTTAGGGCGCGAACCCTCATAATATTCGCTTAGGGCGCGAATCCTCATAATATTCGCTTAGGGCGCGAACCCTCATAATATTCGCTTAGGGCGCGAACCCTCATAATATTCGCTTAGGGCGCGAACCCTCATAATATTCGCTTAGGGCACGAACCCTCATAATATTCGCTTAGGGAGCGAACCCTCGTAATATTCGCTTAGGGAGCGAACCCTCATAATATTCGCTTAGGGCGCGAACCCTCATAATATTCGCTTAGGGAGCGAACCCTCATAATATTCGCTTAGGGCGCGAACCCTCATAATATTCGTTTAGGGCACGAACCCTCATAATATTCGTTCATATCTTCATAGGGCATGATAGCCGCCATTTTTATTTTCCATAAAGCATAAAATCTAATTTCATTCAATAATAGAGTATTTATTTTTTTCCTTGTTTTAATCACTGTATTATTTTTGTTTAATATTATGTGCAAATCAAGCAAAATAACCCACAAAAGTTTTCTTAGCACAAATTGGAGCAGAAAAATTTTGTTTTGTTTTTTTTCTTTGATTGCAGGCAGGTCCCTCTGCGACCACAAGTTTGGACATCAATAACAGAGTAACATTTGTCCGATTTGTGAAGTGAAGAATGACATTAAAAGTCGATTCGGACTCATGTAGCAGCTTAACATATCAAGATTCTGCTTCCCAACTTCAATTCAGGAAACAAGTGTACACGAATAGTGTACTAACTTTCTTTTGGAGAGGCATCTGTAACTCAGTTGAGGTTTCAAGTTCAAGCCTTAACACAAACTTCAAGATTAGATTGTGTGATCAAGATACCCGCTAGGAAAAGGCGAGGTGATAACTGAAGATGCAAGGGAAGACATGAAAGAAAAGAGGGTCGAGCCAAGTAGATTTGAATAGATCTTGTATCGTTTCCTTTTAGTGTTATTATCTTCAATGTAATAATAGGAATCACGAACCGGAATCTCGATGGGACTAGACTCAACTCCCTAATCCATCCATCCATCTCTGCAACTATTTGAACTACACGTGACCTGATTCTCTTATAACCCGAGATATGTAGGCGGCCCAAAACCAGGGCTCGGTCATTCTTGCTTACTCTTTCTTTTCCCCTTGTTTTCCCTTACCTTTTAATAATGTTAGGCCAAAAATTAGGCACGTTAACTTCTTTGCTTAAAAACTCTTCATGTTCTCAAGCAAAGAGGGGCATCCCGTTAGCACCTAATTTTTGACCAAACTTAAGTCATTTACTTTTTAGTATTTAAATATTTTTAGTTTTGAGTCTAAATTAGATATTTTTATCTTATTTAGAATAAGTTGAAAACAACAAAAAGAGAGTCATATTTTAATGTTAGTTTTGTTCTAAAAAAGAAAAATTTATAAAATATATGTTTTTTTTTAAATTTTGATTCTAATAAACAATCTAGTATTGTTATTACTTTCTTAATTATATTTTAGTTAAAACTTTCTATATCTTATTAATTTAAAATAGTTTTGTAATATATATATATATATTTTTTCTTTTCTTACTTTTCTTTCAAAATAAAAGCAAGACAAAATAAATAAACTTAAACAAAAAAAAAAAAAAAGAGAACTACCCATTATTTCCAACTCCTCCCCAATACTCCCTCATTTTCCACATCTTCACATCCCCCACTCCCTTATTCTTGGAAACACACGACACACACACACATTTTTTCAATTTTTTCTCTTTCTTTACATTCTATAAAAAGCACAAAAAACAAGACACAATTTTTTTTTATTTCATCTTTCCCCTTCTTCATATTCTACAAACACACACACAAAAAAAAAACACAAGTGAAGAAAAAAAGTTGAGTTTAAGGTTTGCTTTTGGGAGTTTCAGATTTGTGGTTCCTATTGCAGTCTTTTTTTTTTAATCATTCATCACAAGAGGTAACACTTATCTCTTTTGTCCACTTTGATATGATCATAATACATTAAAATTGTCAAATTTTGTATGTTTATGACTCATTAACATGCATTGATATGGTGTTCAAATCTTTCATATCAACTTTCTGTTTAGTTTTATTGTTAAATTTAGTGTAAAACTGTTAGATAGTTTATTTCATGTTGAGTAAATTATTTTCATTGTTAATTTTTGTGGTTTTGTATGTACTTTTATGATTTAGTAAAAATAAATGATGAAAATAATCAATGACTAATCATTATGTAAAATATTTTGTTTCAATTAATATATGTTTTTCTTTTCATTTTAAATGGCTAAAATAAAAAAGATAAAAAAAAAAAAGATTAGTCATGATTATTAACATGTTCATACTAGTGTTGCATGTACAAAATTTGTATGAAAATATATTTTGTGTTTCTGATAATTTGTGTTTACTTTTTGGTTAAAAAAAAACATAAACAAAATTTGTAACTTTCTTTGCATCTCATTTAAGTAATTTGTTTTACTTTTGAATACTATTAACAAGTTTATAGTGATCCATCGATTAATATGAATTTTTTAACTGTACTTTTCATAAGTCATAATGATTAGAATAAATAAATAAATAAAATTTTTAGATCTCGTATTTAGGAGAATGATTGGGTGGATAAATAATGATAGGCAAATATTAGGACTCAAACTTTATAAAATGAACTTTTTTTTAAAAAAAAAAAAACTACAAAGTGATAATTAATTTGTGGCAAGATTGGAAAGCGCTGCTATCAATACACCACGAATCAATAAAATATGATGGTTTTTTTTTTTTAAAAAAATGAAGTTATGATAAATTGAGGAAGGTAAGTAAATAATTTTTTGCAAAACCAAGAAATATAATGTTTTCAAAATTAGTTTAAGTCATACATAAATCAGTAAAGCAACCATGCTAGAACCATGGGACTCGAGGGGTGCCTAACACCTTCCTCTCGGTCAATAGAATTCCTTACCCGAATTTCTGGTTCGTAGATCAAAATAATAATAATAATAATAAAGAGTCATTTCTTTCTGATTAGGGATTAAAAAAAGGTGACTTGGAACACCAAAACTCAATTCCAAGTGGCGACTCTAAATAAATAAATAACCCCTTTTCAAAATGTCACTTTAATTGGAAAAACTCTATTTTTTGAAACCTCACGCGGGGGAAAATAGGGGTGTGACACTATGCCTGCATGATTTTACCATGCAGGGACCGAGCAGTTTGAGCATTATCCGCAGGACAAACAGTCCCTCTTTGTAGCTTTTGTTGTGGTGAGCCTCGTCTTCCGAGGGCAAACTTTATTTCTTGTGCTCCTTATGTACATTTGATTTGCTGAGGTGGAGCCCGGAACTTGTCCTGGCCCCCGTCCCTTACTTAGAGGCATACGTTGGGTGTTTTTGTAAAAACCTTGTTATTTTGTTAAACTAAAGAAATGCTCTTTTCTTGGACTTGAATCTCCGTTGTTTATTTATTCGTTTTAATAGCTCTTGATTTAAACTGTGTAAACTCTGGGATTTTGAGGCTTGTTTAGGGGCTTTTGGGTCTCCATTCGCCGTGTCACATCTAGGCCCCGACCCCGGGTGAGAACCACTTGGCCTGGCTGCTTTATTCAGCGGAAGACTTAAATGATAATGAAAGGCTTAAATATAACAAGCTAAAATTTTTCAAATATCTAAATAAACTTAATAGTGGAAATGTCTCAATAAAAACTAAAAATAAGATCTGAAACTCCTGACATACAGTCTATGGAACCTCTAATTGGAATAGTCTGAAACAATTACCGTGACAGGCCCACGGTAACCACAACTGAAAAAAAATATTGAAATATAAATGAAGATTCTAAAGCCTCTGACTGGTAAGAGGCCTCACTAATAGATGAATGAATAGTTGGTCCTCAACGAAGTGTCTGCTGAGGAACTCTGTAACCTGCGTCTCCATCATAAAAAATTACTGCTCCAAAGGACATCAATACGTGGAATATATGATATGTAAAATAGATAAAATCGGGAACTTAGGATAAGGCACTATACTCAAAGTAACTAAAACATGTCTTAAAATAGGATAACATGAGTAATAAGTAAAGTGCGTGCTGAGAGTAAAAACATATGCTTAAACTCTGTATATGGAACTAGTAACTTTAGCTTGGGGTGTTTCTCTAACTGACAACCACCACTATGAGCTTCGTGATGATACAACGTCTTGTCCATGCTGCAAGATCCATCCAATACTTTTCATGGGTAAGAGACGAAAACTAGGGGAGTCGATACATCAAAAACCTGGGCCATCTCAGTGGCAAGTGAGTTGTACTCTTGGTACAATCCTATCCTACGCCGGTTGTGTACTTAATGAGTTCGCGTTATTATTACTCTCAACCATGTCGGTGCTCAATGCTACTCCCCAAAAATAACTTTATAATTCTAATAACTTTAATAGTAAGAGTTCTCAAAATGTCTTTTTAATCTTTTGGGACTATCCCAACTTTAACTTTTCCTAAATTTTCTTAACTTGTCTCTTTTCTTTGACTGAAAGTTGTATAATTGCAAAGTGTCTCAAAACACAATCTTTATTACTCAGTTGTCTTATAAATACTGAAGCTTTAAGTACTTCTTAAACTAAACTTAAAATTATGCACATAATAATACTTCACGAAATATATAGGGTTCTCACAAATACAACAATAACTGTAAATCTTGTCACAATAGTTTAATTTAGCAGTGAAATCAGTCTAGGCCATGATTTTTATTGAGAAAAATTCATGAGCAAGTATTTTGATAAAATTAACTAGTAATGGAGAAAACCTGATCGCAACTCATAAGCTTGATCTTGGGTAGAGACTAGTAGTTAAAGATACTAAAATATATGTAGGATAACTTTTGGAGGGTCTTACATACCTGAAGAATTAGTTTCTTGAAAGAATTGAAGAAGGTTCTTGAAAGCCCTAGCTTTTTTCCTTTGAAACTACGATATGAGCTTAGAGAGTGTTTGAGCATTTAAGATATGAAGGATTACGTTCTAGGGGTTTAGTTAGGTGAAAACTGATAATGTTAGGCTTAAACAGTGAGAAAAGATGAAAATAACCCTCTTTAAAAATGCTGAATGGGTCGACTACGAGACCCCCTACGGCCCGTAGGGACCCTTTCGTAAACGTTTGGGTACATTTTGGGTCTCTAGATCACTTTTACGAGCCCATTCTATGTCCCATAAAAGGTTTACGACCTGTAGAATGGTCCATAAAGTCTGGGGCCAAAAAATTGAAGTTTTAGGACTTTTTCATGAATTAGTAGACGGTCTGTACTTTAGTTAGTAAAGATATTTTGTAGATGCACTCTGCATCTGGTAGCCTCCAGTAAAACGACCATTATATTTGACTCTGAACTCCAAATGAGTGAAACCAGTTGCGTTGGAAAGTTAATTCAAAGGGATTTCATTAGGTATGTAATGGGACATATAATTATTTGTGTGCTATGAGTTATGAGCATTTGAAGTTGACCCTTGAATAATCTGAGGCTAAATTTATGAACTCAACTAAGTGCTAGAGGTCCCTTATGACCTTAATACACTTCCCTCATATAAGAGTGAGGCTTGAAATATAGGTACACGTGAGGATAGAGTTATAAAGTGTCAAAATACCTTCCCCTCGAGATCATTCATCTTTGAATGAAGGTGAAACTCGGAAATATTAGCATGTTTGCTACTCATGAACTAGTTTATCAGCAAGAAACTATCTTGATATCTTACTACTCATTTTTAAGGATGTATCTCAACTCAATGTTAGGAATAAGGAATATTATCTTTATGCTCCTCATTAGAAGGCACAAATAGGTGAGGATATCTAGCTTTGATATCTGCCTCCGCTTCCCTAGTAACTTCTTCGACGAACTGGTTCCTCCATAATACTTTAATAGAAGCAACATGCTTGGTCCTCAATTTATGAACTTGCTGATCTAGTAACTTAACTGGGATCTCTTCATAGGACAAGTTGTCTTTGAATCCAATACTCTCTAAAGTCACAACTAGTGTGGGGTCCCCCAAACACTTCTTAAGCATAGAAATGTGGAATACTAAATGAATAGCAGCTAACCCTGGTGGCAATTCCAATTCATATGCCACATTATCAATCCTCCTAGTAATCTGGTATGGACCAATATATTGAGGACTTAGCTTCCCCTTTTTCCCAAATCTCATAACTTCTTTCATTTGTGAAACCTTCAGGTACACCCAATCACCTACCTCAAATTGCAAATCTCTCCTCTTTACATCTGTATAAGACTTCTGTCAGCTTTGGGTTGTCTTTCTTCTTTCTTGAATAACTTTCACCTCCTCCATAGCCTGATGGACTAAAATAGGTCTTATCAATCCTGCCTCACCAACTTCAAACCACCCATTAGGTGACCTACACCTTCTCCAATAAAGGGCTTCATATGGTGCCATGTCACGTCCCAAAATGGGCCGTGAGTGGCATCCACACTTTCCCTCCTAGGTGGGCGAACCATGATACAAATCCCAACCTATATAACCAATTCAACTTATAAAATACGAAAATAATTGGAAGCTCAATTAACAAAAGAAGAAAATAACAAAAACCACTAACTTCATTATATGACATTCCCCAAAATCTGAAAGTCATCACCTCAAGGGCATCTAATCTCAAATACTAAGTCTAAGAGTAGCAACACCAAGATAAATAAATAAAATAGCTTATCTTAGAAAACTAAAGACATGAATCATGTTATAACTAATAGAATCCAGTATGAGCTAGAAGGTTAGCTCACCCTGAGATCTATACACCAATGATCGACTGGAGCTGATGGTTAGTCAAAATCGATGAAACACTCGTTGCACTCCACAAAAGCAAAAGAAAGAAAAATACAAGTCGGAGTCAGTACGAGCCACATGTCCTAAGTTGGTATCATTGGCCGACTCCAAATAGAAATTAATCTATATAAGGAAATCAACTATACATTTAACAGTGTGCAAGCAACAAGCAATACATATAAGTGATAGCATCATAAAACGAGTACGTAATCAGACAACAATATCAAGAACAACATGAGGACTTAGGCCTCCACAACATAGTTCTTCTGAGAGATGGGTTATTTGAGATTGAATATATTAAATCATTTAAATATGTTTTTCTTTAATATTATCATGCCGGAACGTGACACTCAATTTAATGTATATTGTATTAGAACGTGACACCCGATTCCATAATACCATGTCAAAACGTGACACCCAATTCACAATACCATGTCAGAACGTCACACCTAATCCAAATAAAGCATATCAGAACGTGACTCCCGATCCAAATATACCCTGTGGAAACATGACACCAGATCCAATTATACCGTGCCGGAATGTGACATCTGATCCAATCATATTTAATTCATCATTCTTTATCATTACTTTCCACTCTATTAACAATATTTCATCAAGCCTTCTTTATTCAAGACATCACTTTGGTAGAGTAAGTTCAAGATTATAGATTTCACGGTCTTGGGATTGCAGACCAATCACAACCACATTTCAATCATCCAAGCCACAATAATAAATGCATAGGAAATTTCACGATAATACTCAATGAATATCAATCACTACTAAGATTCATTCTAATACATGGAATACACCATAAACTACCTCCACCGAAGAACCGAAATCAAGTGAGCTAATTCACCAATGTCATCCCCTTCTTAAATGCCTCAAAACCTATTCAGTCTATCAAATAGGTAATATTCATAAGAAAACGAGTTTGGGATTACACATATCATTATATGTGTAGCATAGACCAAACACTCACGTAATTCCACAATCAATTTCTTAAATTTAAAACCTAAAGTTAAATCTAAATTTTTATTCAAATACCCAAAATTGTATTCTACAAACCCTACACCTAAACCTCAATTTATTAAAATTATGGATGATGATTCCATATGAATATAATAAATCTTCAAAACTGAAATATACACAAAGCAAAGTAATATATTATTTTCAAATACATAAGAGTCACTAAGAACCCACCCACTCTATCATTACTTTACAGCGATTGTCTACCATTAACTTATTGTTATATAATAACTATTTCCTTACTTTACAACAATCCTAATAGCCAAGTAAATTGTCACTGTATCCGTAAAAAAATGACATGTTGATGTCTAGCCTTAATTCCACTCAAAACATCATCAATATTTCATATATAAAATGTAGCCGCTCAAAACTTCTAGCCTAAATGTTAAGCGTATATTTTTTTTCTTCTTTTTGAAGCCATCATATTTCCGTCCTCCACCACTCCTTGTTTAGAATTGTTCATTTATCCTTTAACATGGTAAACCCTACTAACTTTTATTTTAATAAATACTAAATTATCACTTGAGAGCAACTACTAATTTAATTATCTAAAATTTCCCTTCAACTAAATAATTATTATTATCGAATAGTTCGAAAAGCTCCTTTAAAATTTATATGATAAATCTTTTATAACATATAAAATTCTATTAAAACGATGGGTTGTTACATGCCATTTGTATGCTAGCCTTGAACCTGTTGTTATCGAAAAAATTCAATCAATGGTAAGTGATCATCCCAATTACCTTTAAAGTCTATAACACATGCCCTCAACGTATCCTCATGAGTCTGTATAATCCGCTTCGCTTACCCGCATGTCTAGGGATGGAAGGTTGTACCAAGGATCACCTTCATACCAAGCCCTTTCTGAAAGGACTTCCAAAATTGTGCTATAAACTAGGCTCCTTTGTCTGAAATAATGGATATGGGAACCCCATTCAATCTTACGATCTCTTTAATGTAAACTCTGGCGTAGTCCTTAGCTGTGTCAGTCTTCTTGACAGGTAGAAAGTGAGTTGACTTGGTCATTCTGTCTACTTTTACCTATATCAAATCATGTTGTCTACGAGATTGAGGTAAGCCTGTAATGCAGTCCATGTTGATCATCTCCCACTCCCACTCTGGAATTTCAATATTCTAGGCCACACCGTAAGACCTTTGGGGCTCCATCTTGACTTGCTGTCTATTCGGGCATCTGGACACAAACTCTGCAATATACTTCTTTATGACACCCCACCAATAAATCTCTCCCAAATCTCTATACATTTTTGCTGCACCAGGGTGAATAGAGTATCTGGCATTATGTGCCTTAGCTAGAATCTTGTCTCTAAGGCCATCAACACTTGGTACACCTAGTTTTCCTTGGTATCTTAAGACTCCATCTCCCCACTTTGCAAACACTAATAGCTTTTTCTTCTGAAAATCTTCTTTTAACTGTAGGAGTACAGGATCCAAGTCTTGCTTTTCTTTCACCTCCAACACTAAGGATGCATCTGCCCTATTTTTGATAATCACACTACCCTTGTTATAATCTCCAATCTATACCCCCAAGCATGCCAATCTGTGTACTTCCTTAGCTAGTTCTTTCTTTCCATCCTCGATATGTATAGTGCTTCCCATGGTTAACCTGCTAAGAGCATCAACAACTACATTAGCTTTACCTGGGTGATAGAGGATGCTCATGTTGTAGTCCTTCAACAACTCCAACCATCTCCTCTTTCTCAAGTTCAACTCCTTTGGGTTGAATACATACTGCAAGATCTTATGGTCAATAAATACATCCATCTGCCCATCGTAAAGATATTGTCTCTAGATTTTGAGGGCAAACACCACAATACGAAGCTCTAGATTATGATTTGGGTAGTTCTTCCAATAAGTCATAAGCTGTCTAGAGGTATATGCTATTACTTTTCCTCTTTGCATCAATACGCATCCCAAACCAACTCTTAGAGCATCATAGTAGACAACGAAGCCATCAGCTCCCTCTTGTAGGGATAATACCGGAGCTGTAGTCAACCTAGTTTTCAACTCTTGGAAACTTTTCTCATAAGCTTCAGACCGTACGAGCTTAACCTTCTTCTGAGTTAGCTCAGTCAAGGGAGCTGAGATAGAAGAAAACCCATCTACAAATGCCTATAGTAACCTGTCAAACCCAAGAAACTCCTTATGCCTATTGGAGTTATGGGCCTTGACCAATTCTTTACTGCCTCAGTCATTTGAGAATCAACTTTAATGCCCTCACTAGAAACAATATGACCAGAAAAGCCACAGATGCTAACTAGAACTCATATTTGGAAAATTTGTCATATACCTGTTGATCCTTAAGGGTTTGAAGGGTAATTTTAAGATGGTTGGTGTGCTCCTCCTCATAATAAGAGTAGATCAGGATGTCATCTATGAGTACAATGATGAAAATATCTAGGTATGGCCTCAACATTCTATTCATAAGATCCATTAAAGCCGTTAGTGTATTTGTCAGTCCAAATAACATGACTAAGAACTCATAATGTAACACCCCTATTTTTTATTAAGCTAAGACCGAGTCATCCTTCATATAATATAGGATTTTAATTGATGATTCCTAATTAATTATAAGCCTTAAAGTCAATTTCTTAGTTTAGAAATAGAATTAGAGATGATCTATGGTCTAACTAACCCTCTAGTACGAAGTTAAGCTAAAAACTTTCTTAGCGTTTGAGTTCCAATGTAATATTTTATGAAAGTTAGGTAGACCAATGACTTTTAGGTTGTATATAAATGATAGGATCAATTCCTAAGTAGTTAAAGTATATTGGATATGATTAGAGTTTTAAGGGATCTTTTACATCAAGTTGAGTCCAAAGAATTTCTACCGACTAAGTTTTCATATGAATTGATAGATGGATCAACTTCAAATGAAAATATCTACTAAAGTATGATGAGTTAGGTGACCCACAATATATAAAATCAATGATATTTGAATTAGATTTCCAATGCATCTAATTTCTCTTTAATTAGAGTACGGAGTAGAAAGTTATGACCATTTTACTAAAGACCTGCAGAGTCGTCTGAAGGTCCGCGATAGCTCTCCGTTGTGGACCTGACACGAACCCTTTCTGGATAAGAGAAATGACGTCCTTTATTTTTTATTTTTGGGGTACTTTTATCCTAAAACCATTGGAGGTCTATTTAAGGTCCCAAAACGCATAAAATGTCAGTGTTTATGATTAAAACCTCTCCTTCACTCCCAAACATAACATTCAAGAATCATCAAAAAAAATCATTAAATTGGGGTTAGCTTTCAAGATTCATCATCAAGGTAAGTTATTCTTCATAAATGTCAAGCTACCCAACCAAAAGTTTTTCATTTATTCATAAATCTCTAATATAATCTTAAATCATAACCTAGGGTTTCAATATAACGAATTCAAGAATTCCAAGAAAGGATTCCTTGATTCTTCTTTTTCAGGATTTGGGGTTCTTCATCAAGAACTCTAAACATTCTAAGTCAAGAATTCAAGAATCAAAGAGAAGCCCTTCAAATAATGTCTTTCCAAGTTCTCTCCTTTTAAAAGAACTACCGAGGTCGAGGATTTTCTCCAAGAAAGCTAGTATTCATTAAATTTCGATTGTAATCTCAACTTTCTAGGTATGTAAGGCTAACTCAAAGCATGGAATTATTCTTCCATATGCCCCCTTGATTGAATTAAGTTGATAGTTGAATGTAAGGAATTCTATATGTGAAATTCTTGAGTATTCTATAGAAAATTATACCTATTTTATGTATTTTCTTAAGTTGATGATCATCACAAACCTGATTTAATGCATAAATGGTTTTCATGAATTAGTTCACAAAACTCTATATGTTATTTTACCAAAGATTGCGCGAATACACTTAGGGGATGTGTCTAGAGCCTTGATGATATAAATGTGCTTCTCGTTTATGATTGTGGTCATGATTATGAGAATGTTGATGATGATGTTGAATAAAACTAATGTTTATGGAGTCTTAAAGAGCATGAATCAATTCTAAAAGAGTTGTTCCTAATCTAAGAGTTGATGGTTGATGAGACGAGTTGATGTACTATGTCCAAATGAGACTAAATGAAGAGAAATCCTGATGTTTGATGTCTTATGAGCATGTTGAGTCCTGGGAGGAGTGTTGAGCACCAAACGAGAGAGAGTTAGTCTAACTCAAACTCAATAACTTTGTGGCCAGCGTAGGAGAAGATTGAACCGTAAAACCAGATGTTTCCTTTGTCCCAAAAGAAGACTTGATATTATTTATTTTGGATCCACTAATGCCATGTCCTTTACCCTAGCAAGGTACTGGATGGATGTTGCAATGACATTGCTTCGTCGTATCATCATCAGCTCATAGGTGATGGTTATCGGTTAAAGAATCTCCCTGAAAGTTTCTTCCTTGAGTACTCTGAGTTGAGATGAGATGAGATGTGATTAGATAAGTTCCTTTGAGACAAATCTGATTTGATTGGTGAGGTTGATTGGTTGATGGGTCACTTGTCTACTCTTTATTCTTGCTTTAGATATACATTTGACATGTTAATTGTTTACTATTTCTGACTTGATGTTGTTCCACATTATTCTACCTGCTCTTGTTTCACTCAACTATTTTACGTACCGTACATTCCACGTACTGATGTCACTTAGTGATGCATCATTTCATGATGCAGATACAGGAGATAGAGGACTTCAGCAGATGCACCATTGAGGTTTAGAGTTCCCTAGTTCCAGAGAGTAGTGAGTCCTCCTCTACTTTTGGAGGATATCATTTATTATCTTTCATTTGTTTTGAGCTACTATTTTGAGTTTGTGGTAACCATGACCTGTCATGGTACCATCCTGGACTGTAGAAGTAGAGGCTTCATATACTAGGAGAGGATGTTTTGATGTTGAGGTCCTTTCCTCTTTGAATTCAGTTTCTTAAAAATTGTTATTACGACATGTCATAGATATCATGATTGATTCTTATTGGCCTACGACCTTTATTCATTGATAAAGTAACTGAGGTGCCCACTGCCTTATTCTCCTTATTTTTTAAATTTTTTGCTGTATTCGATGATTGAATGACTAACTTTAGACCGAGTGGTTTGCTTGGGGACTAGCAATAGTCTTTGAGATCCAGCCACGTCTAGGGTACCCTCCTGGGGCGTGACACATAATGACTATAGCAAGTTCTGAAAGTTGTCTTGGAGATGTCACTTTCTCTAACTTTAAGCTGGTGGTACCCAAATCTAAGGTCTATTTTGGAGAAACAAGTAGCACCCTGGAGTAGGCCAAACAGGTTACCAATTCTTAGAAGAGGATAGTTTATCTTTATAGTAACCTTATTAAACTGGCGGTAGTCTATGCACATTGTAAAAGAACCATCCTTTTTACGCATGAAGAGAACTGAAGAATCCCAAGGAGAGATGCTTGGTCTAATGAAACCCTTATGGAGGTCTTTCAGCTGCGTTTTCAACTCCTTTAACTCTAAAAGAGCCATACGGTATAGAGAAATAGATATAGGCTGAGTTTTGGGAGGGTATCTATCCTAAAGTCTATCTCCCTATCAGGAGGGACTCCAGATAGAAGGAACTCATTCACGACTGGAACGGACTGGAGGGATGGTGTCTCGGGACGAGAATATTTGACTATAACTAGATGGTATATACACCATTTTGTAATTAAATTTCTGGCTTTTAAATATGAGACAACTCCACCCTCAGGAAAGACTGAGCTGCCCCTCTTCTCTAAGACTGGCTCATTAGGAAACTTAAACTTGACCATCTTCGTTCTGCACTCTATGGAAGCAAACAAATATGAAGCCAATCCATGCCTAGAATGACGTCAAAAAATCTACCATGTCTAACTCAACCAGATCAACTAAGGTATCTTTATGGTAAACTGACACTGGACAATCACTATAGACTCTTTGGGCTAGAATAGATTCCCCAATGGAAATGGAAACACTAAAGGGCTCAAAAAATATTCTAGACTGATCTCAAGCTTCGTGGCTACATAGGGGATCACAAATGATAATGTGGAACCTGGGTCTAACAATGCATAGATATCATAAGTAAATACTTTGAGCATACCGGTAACTATATCTGGTGATTTCTTCCGCTCCTGTCTGGTGGCCTTTGCATATAAATGGTTTGTTCCCCCGCTTGTACTTGATGTAGCATCCCTTTGAATTGGCTTACCTTGTGGCGCTGAAGAGATTGACTTGGATCTGTTATCCCTCATGTTTAGCCTTCCCATCGGATAATCCTTCAAAAAGTGCCCCACCTAACCACATCTAAAACAACCATTTGTGCCCATAAGGCATTCTCCTGGATGAGACCTGTCACAATTTCCACAAACTGGATAACGAGTTAATCCTTGAGCTACGCTCCCCAGTGATTGATGATCCTGAAATCTATGATTCTGTGACCCTTGTTCACTTCTGACCCTCGGTGTAGGTTCCCTAGGCTGAAAGGATGAATAATTGGTATTTCCAGCCCCCTTTTTTTTACCTATCTCCTAGCCTGATGTCTTGCCCTTTTTTTGAACTCCTCGCTATCCTGCATTTTCTCCTCCTCCACTTGTTGCGAGCTATGTCCAAATCCCCAATTAGCATAGCATTTCTTCCCTCTCTCTTAGCCCTCCGAGAGAGCCCTGATACAAATAAATCTATCCTAGTACACATGTCCACCACCATAGTCGGAGCATAATGGGATAGCTGCGTGAATTTGAGGTTGTACTCCCGCACACTTATAACTTCCAGCTTTAGATTCAGAAACTCCCTCACTTTAGCCTACCTCAACTCTTTAACAAAGTACTGTCTTAGGAAAGCCTCCTCGAAAACTGTCCAACTCAAAAAGCTGGCACCCCTTCTGCTCTACCTCCCTTCCAATGATTAAACTAGAGTCTAGTCACTCCCTTGAGCTGGTAGGCAGCCAACTTAACCCGCTCGGCATCACTTGTGTGCATGACCTGCAATATTTTCTGGAGCTCCTCAATGAAGTTCTCAGGATCCTCTTTTACTTTAGAGCCCGTAAACTCATGTGGGTTCATGCTCAGAAATTCACGAACCATGGTGGTGTCAGAACCATCCTTCCTGCAGTCTCCCTATCAACCTTCTTTTGAGGTGGCTGCCTATGCCAAAGTATGGATGGCATGGCGAAGCTCAGCATTCGAGATATCTGGTAGCGGTGGCTGTTCAACAAGCATAGCTGGACCCCTAGGTCCCTCAAGAATTGTTAGCTTAAGCTGGTTTGCATTCTGCCTGGCTGGGCGCCCTCTACCCCTGGCTGGTCTGACGGCTCTACGCAAAGGGATGATCTGAAAAACAAGGCATGAATGCATGAATTAGAAAGGACTTAACTGAGGTAAACTCTGAGGCATGAGAGGGAGTAACAGACATTTCCTAATACCTTGTAGCTCCCTATTATGGATGTGGCATGCTTCACACCAATGATACAAACTATACTAGAGACAGTTCCATAGACTCCCTAGAACACTTGAACTCTATGCTTTGATAGCAAGTTTGTTAAGCCTCGAGTTCACACCCTGGATATGGAAAGCACCAAGAACCATTTCTGGTCCCAAGCGAACCACATGGCCTGGCGACTTTACTCAGCAGAGGACTTAAATGATAATGAAAGGCTTAAATATTACAAGCTAAAGATACTATCAATATCTGAATAAACTGAATAGTGGAAATGTCTCAACAGTAACTAAAAATAAGATTTGAAACTCCTAACATACAGTCAATGAAAACTCTAACTAGAATAGTTTGAAACAACTACTATGACAGGCTTGCGATAACCACAACTGAAAAATGAATACTGAAATATTAATCAAGACGCTAAAGCCTCTGACTGGTAAGAGGCTCTCACCAATAGCTGAATCAATAGTTGGTACTTAATGAAGCATCTACTATGGAACTTTGTCACCTGCGCCTGCATCATAAAATTATCCAGGTCCAATGGATGTCAGTACACGGAATGTATGTAAAATAGCCAAAATTGTGAACTTGGGATAAGGCACTATACTGAAAATAAATAAAAGATGTCTCAAAGTAGTATAACATGAGTAATAAGTAAAGTTCATGATGAAAGTAAAAACATATGTTGAAACTCTGTATATTGAAACTAGTTTACTTCAGCTTGGGGAGTTTCTCTAACTGACAACCACCACTATGAGCTTTGTGATGACACAACATCTTGCCTACGCTGCCAGAGCCGCCCAATACTTTGTCAGGGTAAAGGATGAAAACTAGGGGAGTGGATCCATACAAAAAGTAGGCCATTTCAATTGCAAGTGAGAAGTAGTACTCTTGGTACAATCCTATCCTACGCCGGCTGTATGGTTTATGAGTTCATGTTATTATTACTCTCACCCATATCGGTGCGCAATACTACTCCAAAAAATGACTTTTATAGTGCTCATAACTTTAAGAGTAAGAGTTCTCAAAATGCCTTTTTTAATCTTTTGGGACTAGCCCAACTTTAACTTTTCTTAAATTTTTCTTAACTTGTCTCTTTTCTTTGACAGAAAGTTGTATCAATGCAAAGTGTATCAAAACACAATCTTTATTACTCAACTATCTTGTAAATACAGAAGCTTTAAGTACTTCTTAAACTCAACTGAAAAGTGTGGGCATAATAGTTCTTCACGAAATATATAGGGTTCTCACAAATGCAACAATAACTATAAATCTTGTCTCAATAACGTAATTTAGTAGTGAAATCAGTCTAGACCATGATTTTTATTGAGAAAAATGCATGGACAAGTATTTTGATAAAATTAACTAGTGATAGAGGAAACCTTACCTCAACTCATAAGCTTGATCTTGGGTAGAGACTAGTTAAAGATACTATAACGTACGTAGGATAACTTTTGACGGGCCTAACATACCTAGGGAATTAGTTACTTGAAGGATTCGAAGAAGGTTCTTGAAAGCCCTATCTTTTTCCCTTTTGAAAATACGTTCTACGTTTTGAGAGTGTTTCAGAATTTAAGATATGAAGGATTATGTTCTAGCGGTTTAATTAGGTGAAAACTTACAAGTTTAGGCTTAAAGGGTGAGAAAAGATGAAAATATCCCTCTTTAAAAATGTTGATTGGGTCAACTACTAGACCCTCCACAGCCCGTAGAAGCTTCTACAGCCTGTAAGCACCCTTCTGTAAATGTTTGGGCAAATTTTAGGATCTCTGGATCACTTTTACGAGCCCATTCTACGGCTCGTAGAAGGTCTACGACCCGTAGAATGGTCCATAAAGTCTAGAGCTAAAAATGTGAAGTTTCAAGACTTTTGCCACAAATTAGTAGATGGGTCGTACTTTGAGTTATGGCCCATAAAAAGGTTTTGTAGATGCACTCTACATCTGGCAGTCTCCAGTAAAATTGCCATAACTTTCGACTCCAAACTCTAAATGAGGTGAAACCCATTGCGTGGGAAAACGAATTCAAAGGAATTCCATTTGGTAGGTCATGGGACATCTAATTATTTGTATGCTAAGATTTATGATCATTTAAAGTTGACCCTTAAATAATCTAAAGCTAGAAAAGTAATTTATAGGAAAATGTTGAACTCGACTAAGTGCTAGAGGTCTCTTATGACATGAATACACTTCCCGCATATAAGAGTGAGTCTTGAAACATAGGTACATGAAAGGATAGAGTTATGGGGTGTCACAATAAGTGCAGGGGCGGTGATACGTAACGCCTTGCTCATTTAGGCAAATCCCACATCGTAAAAGAAAGGGAGAATCCTGGGCTATTTAAGTAAAAAACTGGTCTGCATACTGTGAGGCACCTTTTGGGGTGAGCTCAAAGGGAAATATCTGTCATGGTCTAGGCCCAAGAGTAGAAAATATTTCATAGTGTTAGGCGAGGTCGTTACAGGTGGTATCAGTGCCGACTCTCGACTAGTATGGTGGTGGGGAAAACCTCAGTGAGGACGCTAGGTCCCTAAGGGATCCCTCTTTCTTGGGTACCCCTCTTTCTTGTTCAACATGTTTATTAGCATAGAAAGTGGTACATGACCATGATGATATGAAAGCTCTTTTTAACCCCTTTAGAAGGAGTGTATCAATCTCCACTCTACATAATTACACATATTCTGAATTCATTTAACAGGGTCTTGCTATAGTAGGTATATTATCCTCAACAAAATCTTCTTCATCTGGAAAATTGACAACATTCTTTTTCTTTTCCCACAATTGGTTTGGGTGATCCCCATGTAACGCCCAGTAAAATTAGCAAAATACCCCTAGAGGAGAGATGTGCGTATAACACGTCTTCTGATGCTCAGATATAAAATCTAAGGCCAAATTCATGATCAACACAAAAAATTAAGTGGAGGAAGGGTCTCGGTCGATTTTTAGAGCAACTAAGACTTAAGATAATTTTTCATTTCGAGACGAGAAATGATGAGAGTTTGCGATGGAGCCGCGTCGCCAACGTATCGCGGAGGCGCATTTACACTTTTTGTTAATTTTTCAACGTGATTGGTAAGACTCGTTCCGAAATTTTTTTGCCAAAAATGAGTTGTTCGCGACCAATCCACGTCGCGGACTATGCTATTTTATGGACAAAACATTTCTAAAATTTTTAGGGGCATTCTAGTCCATTGCTAACATCTTCTAGAACTTGTATACGATTAATATAGGTCGTATTCATTATTAAAGGGTTCAAAACCCATTCTAAAATCCTCTTCCTAGCAAAATTCACCAAGTTAGGGCTTGAGGAGAGTTGAGGTTTAAAAGTCAAGAGGAGATTCTACGAGCAATTGTTGTTAGCAATCATCCCAAGTATATAAGGCTAACCTAAAACATGCGATTGTTCTTCCATGTGCCCCTTTTAGTAAATTGAGTCCATGATTGAATTTGATGAGTTATATGTGACAATCCTTAAGTATTTTATTGAGAATTTTCTTGATTCATGTATTTTTCTTAAATTGATGATCATCAAAAACTTGATTTACTACATAAGTATTATCATTGATGATCATCATGTCTATTTTACTCAAGAATAAAAGAATGAACTTAGGGGATGGTCTAGAGCCTTGACGATGATGATGTTTATAATGTTGTTATTGTGGTCCAATTTGTTGAGAGTATTGATGATGATGATGATGATGTTGATGAGAGTGATTTTCATGAGTCTAAAAAGTTGAAACTAAATTCTAAAAGAACATATCGAGTCTAGGATATTGATGTTGATGTTGATGTTGATGTTGAATTACTATGTCCCTATGGGACCGATGATGATGATGTTGATGTAATACATCCCAATGGAAGCTTTGATGATGATGTTTTATGAGCATGTCGAGTTCTGGGAGGAGTATTGAGCACTGAAATGGGTAAGAGTGAGTCCCCCTCGAACTCATTAACTATGTGATCCGCATAGAGGTGAGGATCGAACCATAATACAGATGTTTCCTTTGTCCCAAAAGAGAACTGATGTTATTTCTTGTGGATTCACTAATGGTGATGTCCTTTACCCCGGGTAGGGTACTGGATGGATGTGTCAACGATATCGTTTCCTTGGATCATCACCGGCTCATAGTTGATGATTGTTGATTAGAGAAACTCCCAGCTAGGTTCCATCTTGATAGAACTCTGATGTTGATGTGATGTTGTGAATCTTGATATATGTTAATGTTTTATTATCTACTCTTTATCTTTGTCCTAGATGGGCATGAGTCCATTGAGTTGAGTTGAGTTGAGTATTCCATGAGATGAGTCTGACGTATTGATGATGTATTGATGAGATGTTGACGGGTCAATTGTCTACTCTTTCTTCTTGCTATAGATAGACATTTGACATTTTGACGGAGTATGATGTTGATTTGATGTTATCCCTGTATTGTTCTATCTGTATTGTTATATTCAGCCATCTTACATACCGTACATTACACGTACTAACGCCACTCGGCGCTGTATCATTTCATGATGCAGATACAGGAGGTAGAGGACTTCATCAGACGCATCGTTGAGGTTTAGAGATTTTGTGTTCCATTATTGATGAACCCTCCTTGCTATCTGGAGGAGCCTTTTCTGTATTCAGTTATCTTGTTTTATTTGAGTTGGATAGCCATGGCATGTCATGGTACCTTCTTAGACGGTCTAGTTGAGTTGAGTTAGAGGCTTCATAGACATGAGTTGAAGTTGATGTTGAGGTATTTTCCCTCTTTGAGTTGAGTTAGTAATTATCCTTATTTATCCTCGATGTTTAGACTGAGTTATTTTCCATTGGCCCTTCTTATTGATGTAGGCTGATTTATGTTGCTCACTGCCTTATCCTAATTCCATTATACTTGATGTTGAGTGACTTTCGAGATGATCGAGTGGTCCGTTTGGGGACTCTCAATAGTTTCTGGGTGCTAGCCACGCCTAGGGTACCCTCTCGGGGCATGACGAACTTGGTATCAGAGCACAGAGTTCAAGAGTCCTAGGGAATCTATGAAGCCGTGTCTAGTAGAGTTTTGTTTGTGTGTTGTGCACCACACTTCATAAATAGGAGGCTATAGGACATTAGGAATGGTTACACTTCTTTGATATTCAGAGTTCATGCGATAGAGTTTGACTCTATGAAACTCTTTTCTAATTCGTGCATTATGTGTTTATGCTCAAGCCTCCTAAATGCAATGCTGAACAAAGACATACCTCAGCCCCAAACATTGAGAATCCCCCACCAGAGATCCCTACCTAGCCTAAGATGAGGAGACGTGGCCAACCTGCCAGAGCTATTGAGGTCCCATAGATGCCACCTACTCAGTCAACATCCACTTCAAAAGTAGACTTCAGGGGAGCCATTGTTATGCTCACTCAGTTAGTGGATTCCTAGAGTAATAGCCAAGGTCCCCAGGCCCCTAGCTCTAACTCCCAAGAGCTTATGGCTGCAACAAGGCTCAAAGATTTCTGAGGATGAACCCGCCAGTCTATACTGGGTCGAAGGTTAGGGAGGACCCAAAAAATTTCATTGATGAGATGTGTAAGATTTTGAGGGCTATGCATACGAATGAGGTTGAGGGGGTCGAGTTGCTCTCTTATCACCTTAACGATGTTGCTAATGTCTGGTATAATCAATAGGAAGATGGTAGTCGTGAGAATGTTGAACTTGCTGAGTGGGAGGAGTTTGAGTGTGCTTTCCTCGGTCACTCTTTCCCCAAGAGTTGAGGGAGGCGAAGGTGGAGGAGTTTGTGAACTTGAAGCAAGATGGGGTGACTGTCAAAGATTACAACCTCAAGTTCATTCAACTGTCTTGGTATGCCCCAGAGATGGTCCAGGATATGAAGGAGAGAATGAGAAAATTCGTGTCTTGACTAGGCAGGCATGTAAAGAGGGAGTGTAAGGAAACATTGCTAATTCCAGGTATGCACATCTCTAGACTTAAGGTCTATGCCAAGCAAACTGAGGAGGACAAGAAGAAGGACAAGGAAGAGCATCAGAGTAAGAAGGCCAAATCGGTAGGGTATGAGCCTAGCCAACAGACGCATAATAAAGGTTATAGAACCTATTTTCAGAAGACGTCTTCTAACCATGCACCTTTGATGGCAAGTGCGCCTGTTAAGCAAAATAGGTATGATCAGAAGTCTTATGGTCACAAGAATGTTAGAGCTCAGGGTCCTCAGTCCCAAGCTAGCGTGACCCAAGGCCCAAGAGGGATGCCACCTTATGGAAGATGTGGCAAACTTCACCTTGGTGCATGCCGTTAGGGTTCAAATGCTTGTTATTTATGCGGACAGCCAGGCCATTTCCAGGGAGAGTTACCTATGAGGAGATGGGGTGATACGGGCCGTCGTCAAAAGGATACTACTGCGGATGAAGGAGGCGGGACGAACTGTCTGTATTCGATGGGTCATCGACAAGACTAAGAGGTTGCACCAGATGTTGTTACGGGTATGCTCCGAGTCTTTTCTTATAATTGCTATGCACTGCTTGATCCAGGTGCCACCATATCCTTTGTGACTCCCTATGTAACCAATAAATTTTAGATGTTTCCAGAATGTTTGCTTGAGCCTTATAATGTTTCTACTCCCATCAGAGAGTCTATCCTACCTGAGAGGGTCTATAGAGATTATGTAGTATCCATCTATCATAAGGATACTTAGGCTGACTTGGTAGAGTTGGAGATGGTTGACTTTGTTGTAATCCTTAGTATGGATTGGCTCCATGCATGTTATGCGTCAATAGATTGTAGGACCTGAGTTGTCAAATTCCAATTTTCGAATGGGTCCTAGAGTGGAAGGGAAGTTCTATTGCACCCAAGGGTAAGTTTATTTCTTACCTGAGGACTAGGAAGATAATTTCTAAAGGCTTTATTTACCACCTCGTGCAAGTTAAATCTTAAGATATTAAGTCCCTTTCTCTTGAGTCAGTTCTGATTGTGAATGAGTTCCCTGAGTTCTTTCCTGAGGATTTACCAGGAGTCCCTCTTGATAGGGAGATTGCCTTCGGTACGATGTTCTTCCTGAGATACAACCTATTTTAATTGCCCTATATAGGATGGCCCCTGCCAAGTTAAAGGAGTTGAAAGAGCAGCTGAAGGATTTGTTAGAGAAAGGCTTTATTAGGCCATGTGATTCTGCTTGGGGTGCTCTCGTTCTGTTTGTAAGAAAGATGGATGGGTCGCTCAAGATGTGCATAGAATATAGGCAACTGAACAAGGTCACGATCAAGAATAAATATTCTCTCCCCAGGATGGATGATCTGTTTGACCAACTATAGGGTGCATCATGCTTTTCAAAGATAGACCTCAGATTGGGTTACAATCAATTAAAAGTGAGAGAATATGATGTTCCAAAGACTCACTTCAGTACTAGATATGGCCACTTTGAGTTCTTTGTCATGTCCTTTGGGTTGACGAATGCACCTGCAACTTTCATGGATTTGATGAATAGGGTGTTTCGGCCCTGCCTTGACATGTTTATCATGTTCATTGATGATATCTTGGTATATTTGAGGGATGAGGAGGAGCATGTCAAATACCTTAGAGTTGTCCTTCAAACTATTAAGGACTATGAGTTGTATGCAAAATATTCGAAGTGTTAGTTTTGGCTCAAGTCAGTGGCTTTCCTAGGCCATATTATTTTGGGTGATGGAATCCAAGTAGATGGCCAGAAGATTAAAGCGGTTAAGAACTAGCCAAGATCGACCTCTCCAACTGACATAAGAAGTTTCTTGAGGTTGGCAGGCTACTACTGCAGATTTTTTGAGGGAGTTTCTTCCCTATCCGCACCATTGACCAAGCTGACTCAGAAAAAGGTCAAGTTTCGATGGTCTGAGAAATGTGAGAAGAGCTTCAAAGAGCTGAAGACTAGATTGACCACCGCACCTGTTTTGACTTTGCCCGATGGAACGAATGATTTTGTGATATATTATGACGCATCTTGAGTTAGGTTGGGATGTGTGTTGATGCAGAGTGGGAAGGTGATAGCCTATGCTTCCAGACAGTTTAAAGTTCATGAGAAGAACTTTCCGACCTATATCTTGAGTTGGCTGCGGTTATGTTTGCACTTAAAATCTGGCACCACTACTTGTATGGATGCATGTGGACATGTTCATTGAGCACAAGAGCTTGCAGTATGTCTTTAGTCAGAGAGAGACCAATCTGCGACAGAGGAGATGTTTGGAGGTGCTCAAGGATTATGACATGAGCATCCTATACCGCCCAGGTAAAGCTTACATTGTTGTTGATACCCTTAGAAGGTTGTCAATGGGTAGTACAACCCATGTTGAGGAAGAGAAGAATGAGCTAGTGAAGGAAGTACATTGGTTGGCTCAACTAGAAGTTCAACTCAAGGAGAATGATAAGGGAGGAGTCAATGTTCAGAATGGGTCTACATCATCCCTAGTTGTAGAGGTAAAAGAGAAGAAAGTATAGATCCTATCATACTCTAATTGAAGGAGGTTCTCCACAAACAAAATCTGATGGTCTTCTCCAAAGGGGGAGATGGGGTGTTGAGATACAAGAGTAGGCTATGTGTTCCTGATGTTGATGGTGTCCGCGAGAGGATCATGGATGAAGCCCAAAACACTAGATAGTCCATTCATTTGGACTCCACCAAGATGTATAACGACTTGAGAGAAGTTTATTGGTTGAGTAGAGTGAAGAGGAACATTGTTGAGTTTGTCTCAAAGTGCCCCAATTACCAGCAATTGAAGGTTGAGTATCAACGGCTAAGTGGCTTTGCTCAAAACTTTGAGATTCTAGAGTGGAAGTGGGAGATGATTAACATGGATTTCATCACCGGCCTATCAAGGTCCCGGAGGCAGCATGATTCCATATGGGTGATTATAGATAGGATGGCTAAATCAGCGCACTTCTCGGCAGTTAAGATGACTAATACTGCAAAAGAGTATGCCAAGATGTACATCCAGGAGATTGTGAGGTTGCATGGAGTTCTCTGGTCCATCATCTCGGACAGAGGAGCCCAATTTACCTCTCAATTCTGGAAGCCTTTCCATAAAGGATTGGGTACCCAATTAAATTTGAGTACAACCTTTCATCTACAGATGGATGGTCAGGCAGAGCGCACTATTCAGATGGTAGAAGATATGTTGAGGGCCTGCATCCTTAACTTCAAAGGAAATTGGGATGACCATCCACCTTTGATTGAATTTTCATATAACAATAGTTATCATGCAAACATTCAAATAGCCCCCTATGAGGCCTTGTATGATAAGAGGTGTAGATCACCCATTGGGTGGTTTGAGGTTGGAGAAGCCGAGTTGATTGGGCCTGACCTTGTCCACCAATAAAAAGGAGAAGGTGAAGATTAGTAGAGAGAGGTTAAAGACTGCACAAAGCCTTCAGAAATCTTACACCGATTTGAGGAGAAAAGACCTAGAGTTCGAGGTAAGTTATTGGGTATAGTTGAAGGTATCACCCATGAAGGGTGTCATGAGGTTTGGAAAGAAGGGGAAACTAAGCCCTCTATATCGGCCCTTATCATGTTATGAGGAGAATTGGGAAGCTTATGAGTTAGAGTTACCTTCCGAGTTAGATGGAATCCATCCAGTGTTCCACATCTCTATGCTGAAGAAATGTTTGGGAGATCCTGCCTTGATAATTGCTGTTGAGAGCACTAGAGTCAAAGATAGTTTGTCCTATGAGGAAATTCCAGTCTAAATCCTTGATCGACAGGTTCGCAAACTGAGGAACAAAGAGATAGTCTCCGTTAAAGTTTTGTGGAGGAATTAATTTGTTGAAGAAGACACGTGGGAAGCTGATGAAGAGATGAGAACTAAATACCCGCACCTGTTCATGCCTGATGACGAGAATATCGACGGTAAAATTTCTAGTCTTACCTTAAATTGATGTTTCCATCCTGAGTTGATGTGTATATTTTGATGTTCTGAGTAGATGTTATTGAAGTCGATGAAGAGTTGAGAAGTTGAGTTATTGAGTGAGTATCGAGATGACTCATCATTCGAGCACGAATGATCTCAAAGGGGAGATGATGTAATGCCAGGTAAAATTACCAAAATACCCCTAGAAGAGAGATGTGCACATAACGTGTCTTCTGATGCTCAGATGCAAAATTTGAGGCTAGATTCATGATCAGCACAAAATATTTAGTGGGGGATGGGTTTCGGTAGATTTTTAAAGGACCGAGTCAAAAGATAATTTTTCATTCCGAGACAAGAAATAGTGAGAGTTCGTGAAATAGCCGCGTCTCGGACGTATCGCGGTGGCGCAATTACGTTTTTTCTTAATTTTTTGACGGGATTGAGAAAACTTTTTCCAGAAAACTTTTGCCAAAAGTAAGCCATTCGCGACCAGTCCGTGTCCCGGACAATGTTATTTTACGGTCAAAAAATTTCTAAAATTTAGAGGGGCATTCTAGTCCATTCCTAACAATTTTTAAAACCTATATACGATTAATATAGGTCGTATTCATGAAGAAAGGGTTCAAAACCAATTCTAGGATCCTTTTCCTAGCAAAATTCACCAAGTTAGCGCTTGAGGAGAGTTGAGGTTGAATAGTTAAGGGGAGATTCTATGAGGAATAGTTGTTAACAATTATCCCAAGTATATAAGGCTAACCTAAAGCATGGGATTGTTCTTCCATGTGCCCCTTTGAGTAAATTGAGTCCATAATTGAAGATGATGAGTTATATGTGACAATCCTTGAGTATTTTACTGAGATTTTTCTTAATTCGTGTATTTTTCTTAAATTGATGATCATCATAAACTTGATTTACTGCATAAGAGTTTTCATGAATCATTGTACAAAATTCTATGTCTATTTTACTCAAGAATGAACTTAGGGGATGAGTCTAGGGCCTTGACGATGATGATGTTTATGATGTTGTGATTGTGGTCCAAATTGTTGAGATTCCTAATGATGATGTTGATGAGATTGATGTTCACGAGTCTTAAAACTTGAAACTAAATTCTAAAAGAATATTTCGAGTCCACGATGTTGATGTCGATGTTGATGAGATGATGTTGATGTTGATGTTGATGTACCATGTCCATATGGGACCGATGATGTTGATGTTGATGTATTACGTCCCTGAGGGACCGATGATGATAATTTTTTATGAGCATGTCAAAATCTAAGAGGAGTATTGAGCACCGAAATGGGTGAGAGAGTCTCACTCGAACTCATTAACTACGTGGCATGCGTAGGAGTGAGGACCGAACCGTAATATGGGTGTTTACTTTGTCCAAAAAGAGGACTGATGTTATTCTTGTCGATCCACTGACGGTGATGTCCTTTACCCCGGGGAGGGTACTGGATGGATATAGAAACGACATCGCTTTGTTGTATCATAACCGATTCATAAGTGATGGTTGTCAGTTAGAGAAACTCCCTGCTATGTTCTATATTGATAGAACTCTAATATTGATGTGACGGTATGAGTCTTGATGGATGTTGATATTTTATTATCTACTCTTTATCCTTGTCCTAGAAGTGCATGAATCCGTTAAGTTAAGGTGAGTCCCGTATTCTTGAGATGTGTCTGACGTATTGATGATGCATTGATGAGATATTGACAGGTCAATTGTCTACTCTTTATTCTTGCTTTAGATAGATATTTGACATTCTGACGGAGAATGATGTTGAGTTGATGTTATCCCTATACTATTCTATCTATATTGTTATATCCAGCCATCTAACATACCATACATTCCACGTACTGAAGCCATTTGGAACTGCAACATTTCATGATGCAGATACAAGAGGTATAGGACTTCATTAGACGCATCCTTGAGATTCGGAGATTCTGAGTTCAAATATTGGTGAGCCCTCTTTGCTATCTAGAGGAGCCTTTTCCGTATTCAGTTATTTTATTTTATTTGAGTTGGGTAGCCATGGCCTTTCATGGTACCTTCTTAGATGGTCTAGTTGAGTTGAGTTAGAGGCTTCATAGACATGAGTTAAGGTTTTAGTTGAGGTTTTACCCCTCTTTAAGTTGAGTTAGTAATTATCCTTATTTATCCCCGATGTTGAGACTGAGTTATTGGCCATTTGCCCTTCTTATTGATGTAGAATGATTTATTTTGCTCACTACCTTATCCTAAGTTCTCTATGCTTGATGTTGAGTGATTATTCTGATGATCGAGTGGTCCACTTGTGGACTCGCAATAGTCTCTGGGTGTCAGCGATGCCTTGGGTACCCTCCCGAGGCATGACAAACTTGTTATCAGAGCACAGAGTTCAAGAGTCCTAGGGAGTCTATGAAGCCGTGTCCAGTAGAGTCTTGTTTATGGGTGTGTTGCACACCACACTTCATAAATAGGAGGCTGTAGGACATTAGGAATGCTTACACTTCTCTTATATTCTCAGTTCATGTGATAGAGTTTGACTCTATGAAACTCTTTTCTAATTCATACGTTATGTGTTGTAGATCAAACCTCCTAAACGCACTACTTTCCAAAGAGATACCTTAGCCCCAAACGCTGAGAATCTCCCACTAGAGGTCCCTACCCAGCTTGAGACGAGGAGACGGGGTCGACCTGCCAGAGCTACTGATATCCCATAGGCGCCACCCGCTTAGTCAGCCTCCACTTCGAAAGAAGACGTCAGGGGAGCCATTACTATCCTCACTTAGTTGGTGGGAGCCATTACTATGCTCACTTAGTTGGTGGCCTCCAGAGCAGTAACCGCGGTCCCCAGGCCCCTAGCTCCAGCTCCCAAGAGCCTTTGGCTGCAACCAGGCTCAGAGATTTCCTGAGGATGAACCCACCGGTCTATACGGGGTCGAAGGTTGGGGAGGACCCACAAATTTCACTGATGAGATGTGTAAGATTTTGAGGTCTATGAATGCGAATGAAGTTGAGGGGGTCGAGTGCTTTATTATCAGCTTAAGGATGTTGCTAATGTCTTGTATAATAAATGGGAAGATGGTAGAGGTGAGAATGCTGAACATGCTGAGTTGGAGGAGTTTAAGAGTGCTTTCCTTGATCACTTCTTTCCCCAAGAGTTGAGGGATGCGAAGGTGGAGGTGTTTGTGAACCTGAAGGATGATGGGGTGATTGTCAAAGTGTACAGCCTCAAGTTCATTCAACCGTTCCGGTATGCCCCCGACATGGTCCGGGAAATGAGGGCGAGAATGAGAAAGTTCATGTCTTGACTGGGCAGGCTTGTAAAGAGGGAGTGTAAGGCAACATTATTGATTCCAAGTATAAACATCTCTAGACTTATGGTCTATGCCCAGCAAACTGAAGAGGACAAGAAGAAGGATAGGGAAGAGCAGCACAATAAGAAGGCCAACTCGGTAGGGCATGAGCCTAGCAAACAGAAGCAGAATAAAGGTGAGAGAACCTATTTTCAGAAGATGTCTTCTAGCCATGCACCTTCGATGGCAAGTACGCTTGTTTAACAAAACAGGTATGATTAGAAGTCTTATGGTCACCATAATTTCAGAGCTCAGGGTCCTCAATCCCAAGTTAGCGGGACCCAAGGCCTGAGAGAAAAGCCACCTTGTGGAAGATATGGCAAACTTCACCTTGGTGCATGCCACGAGGGCACAAATTCTTGTTATTTATGCGGCAGCCTGGTCATTTCTAGGGAGAGTGTCCTACGAGGAGATGGGGTGATGGAAGTAACAAGCTCAGTCTTCTGCAGCGTCCCTTGTGGGCGGTTATCAAAAGGCTACTACCATGGTTGCAAGAGGCAGGAGAATCGTCTGTATGCGATAGGTCATCGACAGGACCAAGAGGTTGCACCAAATGTTGTTACGGGTATGCTTTGAGTCTTTTCTTATAATTGTTATGCACTGCTTAATCTGGGTGCCACCATATTTTTGTGACTGGCTATGTAGCCAATAAATGTTAGATGTTTCCAGAGTGTTTGCTTGAGCGTTATAGTGTTTCTACTCCCATCAGAGAGTCTATCCTAGCTAAGAGGGTCTATAGAGATTGTGTAGTATCCATCCATCATAGGGATACTGGAGCTAACTTGGTAGAGTTGGAGATGGTTGACTTTGATGTAATCCTTGGTATGGATTGGCTCCATGCCTGTTATGCCTCAATAAATTGTAGGACCTGAGTTGTCAAATTCCAATTTCCAAATGAACCAGTCCTAGAGTTGAATAGAAGTTCTGTTGCACCCAAGGGTAAGTTAATCTCCAACCTGAGGGCTACAAAGCTAATTTCTAAAGGCTGCATTTACCACCTAGTGCGAGTTAAATTTGAGGATATTGAGCCCCCAACTCTTGAGTCAGTTCCGATTGTTAATGAGTTCCATGAAATATTTCTTGAGGATTTACCTGGAGTCCCTCCTGATAGGGAGATTGACTTCTGTATCAATGTTCTTCTCGAGACAAAATCTATTTCAATTCCCCCATAGGATAGCCCCCACTGAGTTGAAGGAGTTGAAAGAGCAACTGAAGGATTTGTTAAAGAAGAGCTTTATTACGCCAAGTGTTTCTCCTTGGGGTGTTCCCGTTCTATTTGTACGAAAGAAGGATGGGTCGCTCAGGATGTGCATAGACTATAGGCAACCGAAAAAGGTCACGATCAAGAATAAATATCCTCTCCCAAGGATAGATGATCAGTTTGAACAACATTAGGGTGCCTCATGCTTTTCAAATATAGACCTCAGATCGGGTTACTATCAGTTGAAAGTGAGAGAATGTGATGTTCCAAAGACAGACTTTAGGACGAGATAGGGCCACTTTGAGTTCTTAGTCATGTCCTTTGGGTTGACAAATACACCTGCAGCTTTCATAGATTTGATGAATGGGGTGTTCTGATCCTACCTTGACATGTTTGTAATCGTGTTCATTGGTAATGTCTTGGTATATTCTAGGGATGAGGAGGAGCATGCCAAACACCATAGAGTTATCCTTCAAACTATGAAGGAACATGAGTTCTATGCGAAGTTCTCAAAGTGCGAGTTTTGGCTCAAGTCAATGGCTTTCCTAGGCCATGTTGTTTTAGGTGATTGAATCCAAGTAGACGCCTAGAAGATTGAAGTGTTAAGAACTGGCCAAGACCGACCTCTCCAACTGATGTAAGAAGTTTCTTGGGGTTGGCAGGCTACTATTGCAGATTTGTTGAGGGAGTTTATTCCCTATCCACACCATTGACCAAGCTAACTCGGAAAAAGGTCACGTTTCGATGGTCTGAGGAATGTGAGAAGATCTTCCAAGAGTTGAAGACTAGATTGACCACCACCCCTATTTTTGACTTTGCCCGATGGGACGGATGATTTATGATATATTGTGACGCATCAAGAGTTGGGTTGGGATGTGTGTATTGATGCAGAGAGGTAAGGTGATAGCTTGTGCTTCAAGACAGGTTAAAGTTCATGAGAGGAACTATCAGACGCATATCTTGAGTTGGTGGCGGTAGTGTTTGCACTTAAAATCTGGCGCCACTACTTGTATGGATGCATGTGGACATGTTCACTAAGCACAAGAGCTTGCAGTATGTCTTTAGTCAGAGAGAGATCAACCTGCGACAGAGGAGATGTTTGGAGTTGCTCAAGGATTATTACATGAGCATCCTATACCACCCAGGTAAAGCTAACATTATTGTTGATGCCCTTAGCAGGTTGTCAATGGACAGTATAACCTATTTTGAGGAATAGAAGAATGAGCTAGTGAAGGAAGTGCAGAGGTTGGCTTGACTAGGAGTCCAACTCGAGGTGAATGATAAGGGAGGAGCCAATGTTAAAAATGGGTCTACATTATCCCTAGTAGTATAAGTAAACGAGAAACAAGATCTAGATCCTATCATACTCCAATTGAAAGGAGGCTATCCAAAAATGTTGATGTAGTACGTCCCTATGGGACCGATGATGATGATGTTTCATGAGCATGTTGAGTTCTGGGAGGAGTATTGAGCACTAAAATGGGTGAGAGTGAGTCCCACTCGAACTCATTAACTACGTGGCCCATGTAGGAGTAAGGATCGAACCATAATACAGATGCTTCCTTTGTCACAAAAGAGGATTGATGTTATTTCTTCTGGATCCACTGACGGTGATGTCCTTTACCCCTGGCAGGGTACTAGATGGATGTGGCAACAACATCGCTTTGTTATATTAGCACCTGTTCATAGCTGATAGTTGTCTGTTAGAGAAACTCCTAGCTATGTTCCATATTGATAGAACTCTGATATTGATGTGATGATATGAGTCTTGATAGATGTTGATGTTTTATTATCTACTCTTTATCCTTGTCCAAGATGGGCATGAGTCCATTGAATTGAGTTGAGTCGAGTATTCCTTGAGATGAGTCTGACATGTTGATAATATATTGATAAGATGTTGAGGGGTCATTTGACACTCTGACGGTGTATGATGTTAAGTTGATGTTATCCCTGTACTATTCTCTCTGTATTGTTATATTTGCAGCCATCTTACATACTGTACATTTCACATATTGACGCTACTGGGCGCTGCATCGTTTCATGATGTAGATACAAGAGGTAGAGAGCTTCATCAGACGTATCGTTGAGGTTCAGAGATTTTGACTTCAGTTATTGGTGAGCCCTCATTGCTATCCAGAGGAGCCTTTTCCGTATTTAATTATTTTGTTTTATTTGAGTTGGGTAGCCATGGACTTTCATGGCACCTTCTTAGACGGTCTAGTTGAGTTGAGTTGGAGGCCTCATAGATATGAGTTGAGGTTGATGTTCAGGTCTTTTCCCTATTTGAGTTGAGTTAGTAATTATCCTTATTCGTCCCCGATTTTGAGACAGAGTTATTGGCCATTGGCCCTTCCTATTGATGTAGATTGATTTATGTTGTTCACTACCTTATCCTAATTTTGTTATTCTTGATGTTGAGTGATTGCCCTGATGATTGAGTGGTCCTCTTGGGGACTAGCAATATTCTCTAGGTGCCGGCCACGCCTAAGGTACTCTCCCGGGGGTGACACCCCACATGTTTGTAATGAAAACTGTTTTTTATAAATTTGATTTTATTTCGGTCTTTATTGTCCTGAAAAACAATTTCAATCCTACGGCTACAAATCTCATGTAATTTTTGTATGCTTTTAAGATATCATATCCATGATTCCATATACGAACTTTGAAAAAGATTGTGTTATAAAATCAAATCATACTTTCTTATTTCAAAAGTACCCACAAAACCTGTATGATCCCAATAAGTTATGACATAGATGTTCCTGAAAAAAGGTATTCCCTAAATTATTTGGTTTGATATTTTTTTTACTAAAACAAAACTTTTTGGAATGCATGTATTATTTGTACAAATATAAGCTTTAGGAATTTTATAATGAATATCCATTTTATGACCACTAGCATTTCTAAGAACATGAGTGGTTTTCTCAAAATATCTTGAAGGTATTAATCCTTCTTGAATGCAGCTTAAATCAGCACCGCTATCAATAAGAGAAATACAATCTTTTTTCATGTTATAGTCAATAGAAAGAGTTACTTTAACAATTAGTTTATGACGAGTTATTAACTCGATAGTTCTTAAAAAAATTTCTCTATCTTTTGCAGCTGCATCGGTGACTATAAGAATATTTTCAGAAGTACCTTGGACATTACTGGAAAATTTGCTAGAACATGTATATCAAAGTTAGTCGGGAAAGAGATATTTTCTTCGACTTTATTTTTTTTATTTTTAGGTGATGTAATTCTTTCATCAAGTAATGTGTTAGAGCTTTGAAAGAAGCAATTTCTTCTTTGAGATTATTAATTTCTTGTATCAAATCTTTTATTGAAGTGGGAGTATATTCCCCTTGAGACCTTAATTTTAATTGTCCCCATACTTCAGCCATGGTATAACCATTCGTAGGAGGAGGTATAACCTCAGATTCTTTTATTATCCATTGGAGTATCGGTATTACCAATGTTTTTCTATAAGTTGGGATCTTATATTTGGGTCATTAATCAATTTAAGTATTTCAGCCCACTTATCACTGCTAAGAACATTCAAGTTTAAATTCTTGAATTGAGAATATATTTGGTAAAATTAATCATCTTCCTTTTTATCACAAGGTTCTCCAATTTTACATGGAATACATTCTTCTTTTATGAGGATATATAATTTTCCTCACGGAGAGATTTTAGATCCTCACTAGTACAGAATCTGTCTTCTTGGTCACTTGACTCAGGGCTATTACCCTCTAAAGATGAATTTAAGAAAATTTTACATATAAATCCTTCACATTATCCTCTAAGTCAAGACTCTTAATTTCGTCCTTGACTTTGCATTTCTTGGCATAATGACCAATCTGTTCGCACTTATAACATGCATTTGAATTTTTAAAGATTTTCTTCTTTTCCTTATGACCCTTTTTTCTCTTATCCTTCTTATCTAAGTGTCTCCTTTCCTTGTGTGGTCTATAAGGTTTTTACTTATAATCTTTGTTCTTTTTATGAGATTTTTTGGATAAGTTGGGCATATCAAAGGTGAGTTGTCCATAAAACTCTCCCAATTGTTGGCATTCTGTTAGCCTATGCCTTTTTATCTGTTGATTCAAGTTGATCTCTTTAGACAAGGATAAACCTTCCTGGGTACAGATACTTATGAGATTTCCATATGTGTAAGCATTATAATTGATGCTTCCTTTATCTCCTCTGAGGGCCTTCCTAACCCTTTCAGCGGATAAGTTAGGTAGTCCACCTATGAACTTGGACTTCAAATGAGAGTCATTACACTTTGGTAATTCCATAACTCTGGAAAGGAACATGTCCTTATACTATCTAAATGAGATTAGGGTCTTACATCTGAGGTTTTGGAGCATTTTCCTAATGTTTACACTATTATCTGACCACCTACTTGAGAAATGTTCTCTGATAGTCATGATCAAGCTATAAACTATACTCGTAACAGGAATATCTGTTTCTTCATCTTTTCTTGCGGTATAGATAGCCGATTTTTGGCTGGATGTGAGAAAATTATCCCACCATCCTTTTAGTTGTTCAGTTAAACCGACTACGATCATATCCGCAATGATCTTTTGCTCATTATTATTTGACTTACAGATAGTACTGCGCATAAGAATTCTATATGCCAATGTATAAATAGGACGATCGCTATAACCATCGATATTCCATTCATAAATATGATTTCCACTAAACTTTCGTTCAACACAAATTCCTTTTCCTCTAATAATACATCCTGAGGAGTTGGTCTAGGATAGTAATACATCCTCTGTATAGGTTTTGAAGTATTTTTTTTTTTGAGATTTTATTAATCTCATCATGACTATTATCCTGTCTACAAGATATATCTAGTTGTAAAGGTCTAACCTCTTTATCATTATTATGTTCAAGACCGGCAAACGTTTCTCGCAGAAGTACTTCAATATAATTGTACATTGAGAGTTTAAAACCTTTGCATTGGGAGGTGGTTGAACGGTAGGAGTCACAACTTCTTTATTATGAGCAGATGTCTCCTTTTGGTTAATTTTTGAAATAAGATTGTCAATTTTAATATGGAGAGAGAGGATATGTTCCCCTAATACATTAAATAAATATCTGTATAATTATTTTGATGGATTAACATTCTAATTTGTTTATTATTATTAAAGCAATATTTTTTCTTCTATTAGGTCACAAAAAGCTTTGAAATGAACTTTATTGCTATCCTTTTCAATTTGAAAACTTTGTTGTGGAGGTAAACTAGTAGTGAGAGTTTTACCATCCAATAATTTATAATCTTGTTCCAAAACATAGATATATGTATAAACATATTTTATCATAAACCATGAGACAAATGAAATACTTTATTATCTTTAAAAAGGTCATTATAAATTCTTCTTGAAATAAATCTCTATAAGTTTTATTAAAATTCTTAAAAAATCATCTTCTAAATAGTTTTCATCTGCGTAAAAAGAATTTATCTAAAATACTTTTTCTAACCAGTGATCCTGGCTTAAAATCAAGTAGGTTTACTTGCTGGAAAGTTCATATCAGATGCAGTAGGTTCCTCCATATTAGGAGTGACAATATTATCTTCAGTTTTGATATTATCGACTTTATAAAAGTCTTTTTCTTCTCTCATCTGAGAAGTGGAAGCTCCTGAAGGCATATCAATAATATAATCTACTGGAGATATATGGATGAACTGGATCTAAGCATTCTTGATGGAAAACATATTAGCATAACTCATAAGCAAATTTTGATCAGTAAATTTGATGTTTACCGTACCATTAGGTGTTTGCTCAATATAAGAAATTTCAGGATTTATATTATTCTTTGGTGGGACAACTTCTTCTATTACCCATTCTTTCAGAAAATCAATTTCATGCCATTTTATGGGTCTTCTACTTATGACCTTATATTTGCTAAAGTTTATTTCTATCAAATTGTTTTCATTCTTAAGATCCATTTTTTTACACATAGGATTTAAGATATATAAAGGCTTATAATAAATTCGACAACAAATGCATATTACTTCGGTACCAAGCAAATAATCACAGTTATGAAATTTTATGCTCAACATTAGAGTATTTAAAGAATTTTCATCATTTAAAGAAATTTTTAAATTAAGATAAGCATTATAATAAATAGGACCATGAGTAAAGATGGTTTGTACCGTCCCTATTACGGAGTTTTTCCAATTATGATTTTTGCCATTTCTTAGAGCTGCTATAAAGCTCTCAGGTAATCCTCTTAATGTGAGGGGCTTAAAAGTAACTTCGACTAAACTAATATGCATGAATCTATAAGATTCTCTATAAAGAGAAAAATCACTTTCAGATAATAATCTAAAAGTGCTATGATCAAAATCAACTGTAATAGTTTCTTGATTTACAAATTTCTTTAAATGATGAAAATTCTTTAAATACTCTAATATTGAGCATAAAATTGCATGGCTATGATGATTTGTCTGGTATTGAAGTAATATGTATTTGTTATCAAATTTATTATAAACCTTTATATACCTTAAATCATATTTGTAAAATTATGAATTTTAAGAATGAAATAATTTTGATTGAAACAAACTTTAGCAAATCTAAGGTCATAACTAGAAGACCCATAAAATCGGATAAAATTGATTTTCCGAAAGAATGAGTAATATAAGAAGCTTCCCCACCTAGGAATAATATAAATCCTAAAATTTCTGATATTGAGAAAACACCTGATGGTACGGTAAAGATCAAATTTACTGATGAAAATTTGCTTTTGTGTTATGCTGATAATATAGGGTTTCCTTCAAGAATGCTTAGACCAATTCATCTTATATATCTCCAGTAGATTATACTGTTCATATGCCTTGAAAAGCTTCCACTTCTTAAATAAGAGAAGAAAAAAGACTTCTATAAAGTCGATAATATCAAAATTGAAGATAATATTGTCACTCCTAATATGGAGGAACCTACTGAATATGATATGAACTTTCCAGCAGGTATTTTATTAGAAGAACAAAACCTACTTGATTTTAAGCAAGGATCACTGATTAGAAAAGGATTTGAAATGAATTCTTCTTGCCCAAACGAAAACTATTTAGAAGATGGTTTTTCGAGAAATTTAATAAAACTTATAGAGATATACTTCAAGAAGAATTTTACAATGACCTTTTTAAAGCTAATAAAGCTATTTAATTTTGTCCCATGGTTTATGATTAAATATGTTTATAAATATATTTCTATTTTTTAACAAGATTATAAATTATTGGATGGTAAAACTCTCACTGCTAGTTTAACTCCACAACAAAGTTTTCATATTGAAATGGATAATAATAAATTTCATTTCAAAGCTTCTTGTGACATAATAGAAGAAAAAAAATACTTCTTTAATAACAATAAACCAAATTAGAATGTTAATGCATCAAAATAATTACACAAATATTTATTTAAGTGTATTAACGGAACATATTCTTTCTCTCCATAGTAAAATAGACAATCTTATTTCAAAAATCAACCAAAAGGAGACATCTGCTCATAACAAAGAAGTTGTGACTCCTACCATTCAACCACGTCCAAATGTACAAGGTTTTAAACTCTCAAAGTACGATTATATTGAAGTACTTCTATGAGAAAAGTTTGCCAATCTTGACCTTAATAAAGATAGAGAGTTTCTAACTTCACAACTAGATATATCTGGTAGACAGGATAATAGTCCTGATGAGATTAATAAAAACTCAAAAAAATATGCTTCAAAACCCACACAGAGGATGTACTACTATCCCAGACAAACTCCTCGGGATGTATTATTAGAGGAAAAGGAATTCGTGTCGCATGAAAGTTTTAGTGGAAATCAAATTTATGAATGGAATATCGATGGTTATAGTGATCGTCAAATTTATACATTGGCACACAAAATTCTTATGTACAGTACTATCTGTAAGGCAAATAATAATGAGGAAAAGATCATTACAAGTACGATTGTAGTAGGTTTTACTAGACAACTAAAAGGATGGTGGGATAATTATCTCACGGCCAACCAAAAAGTGGCTTTCTATACCACAGTAAAAGATGAAGAAATAGGGACTCCTATTACGAATATAGTTTATAGCTTAATCATGACTATCGTAGAACATTTCTCAGGCAGATGGCTAAATAATAGTGAAACAATTAGGAAAATACTCCAAAACTTCAAATGTAAGACCCCAACATCATATAGATGGTATAAGGACATGTTCCTTTCAAGAGTTATGGAATTACGAGAGTGTAATGACTCCCACTGGAAGTCTAAGTTAGATGGACTATCGAACATATTTGTTGAAAGGGTAAGGAAGGCTTTCAGAGGAGATAAAGGAAGCATCAATTATGAGGCTTACACATTTGAGAAGTTCATAAGTGTCTGTACCCAGAAAGGTTTATCCTTGTGTAATGAGATCAAGTTGAATCAACAAATTAAAAGGCATAAGCTGACAGAACGCCAACAATTGGGAGAGTTTTATGAACAATTCACCTTTGATATGCCCAGCTCACCCAGAAAATCTCATAAGAAGAACACAGATTATAAGGAAAAACCTTATAGACCCCATTGGAAAAGGATACACTTAGATAAGTGGGATAATAGAAAAAAGGGTCATAAGGAAAATAAGGAATTCTCTAAGAATTCAAATGCATGTTATAGGTGCAGACGGATTAGTCATTATGCAAAAAATTGCACAGTCAAGGATAAAATTAAGAGTCTTCACTTAGAGGATAATGTAAAGGATTAAATATGTAAAATTTTCTAGAATTCATCTTCAAAGGGTAATAGCCGTGAGTCAAGTGACCAAGAAGACAAATCCTATACTAGCGAGGATCTAAAAGCTCTCTATGAGGAAAATTATATGTCCTCATCAGAAGAAGAATGTATTCCATTGAAAATTGGAGAACCTTGTGATAACAAGGAAGATGATGAATTATACCAAATATATTCTCAATTCAAGGATTTGAACTTGAATATTGTCAGCAGTGATGTCTGGGTTGAAATGCTTAAATTGATTGATGACCCAAATTTAAGATCCCTACTTATAGCCAAAAATGGTAATACCAAAACTCCAAAGGATAATACAAATCTTAGGTTATACCTCCTCGTATGAATGGTTATACCATGGCTGAAGAATGGTGACAATTAAAATTATGGTCTCAAGGGGAACATACTCCCACTACAATCAAAGGTTTGGTACAAGAAATTAATGAGCTCAAAGAAGAAATTTCTTCTTTAAAAGCTCATAATACATTTCTTGATGAAAGAATTACATCACTTGAAAATTTAAGAAGTAAAGTCAAATCCCGACTAACTTTGATATCCCATGTTCTAGCAAACTTTTCGATAATATCCAAGGTACTGTTGATAATACAACATGTACTTCTGATAATATTTAAAATTCATTGATGCAGCTGCGGAAGAGGTAATATGAAAGTAACTCTTTCTATTGACTACAACAATAACAACAACAATATACCCAGTGGAATCCCACAAGTGGGGTCTTGTGAGGGTAGAATGTACACAGACCTTACCACTACCTCATAGAATTAGAGAGATTATTTCCTGGGAACCCTCATCTAAAAAACCCATAAGCAGAATAAGCTAGATATGAACAAAATGAAAGGAAAGGGAACAGAAAAAGCGACTACTAATAAAAAACACATGTCAATATGTAACATACAAATGACAGATAATTACAACACATGATATAAAACATACCCACGTCAGATACCATACTATACCTCAAGGCCAGCCATCCACCTAACCCTACCAACCAATTAGCCTGCTATTCTAATTCGTGACCTCAACTCAATTCTATCAAAGGTCATGTCCTCGGTGAGATCTAGTTTCGTCATATCTTATCTGATCACCTCCCCCGAATACTTCTTCGGTCTACCTCTACCCCTCCGTGTAACTCTAAAAACCAACCTCTCGCACCTTCTAAAGGGAGCATCAGTACTCTATCTCTTCACATGTCCAAACCATCACAGTCTCACTTCCCTCAAATTATCAGCCAGCGGAGCCACCTCTATCTTCTCCTGAATGGTCCTGTTCCTAATCTTATCCCTCCTTATGTGACCACATATCCATCTCAACATCCTCATCCCTGTGACATGCATCATCTAAGCACTCCACCCCATATAACAAAGATAGTCTAACCACCATTCTGTAAAACTTACCTTAGAGTTTAGGTGGTATCTTCTTTTCACATAATATTTCAAAGGCGAGCCTCCATTTAGTCCATGCTGCCCCAATACAATGTGTGACATCATCATCGATATCTCCACTAATCTTGATGATGAACCCCAGATACTTAAAGTTTTCCCTCATGGGGATAGGTTTAGTGCAAGCTTGACATCAATGTTTTCTTCATCCCTCGCAACCCTGAATTTGCACTTCAAGTATTCTATTTTGGTCCTGCTCAGCTTGAATCCTTTGGATTCCAAGGCGTGTCTCCAAGAATCAAGTCTATCATTAACTTCAGTCCGAGTCTCATCAATCAGTACTATGTCATCTGCAAATGGCATACACCATGGAACCTCCTCCTAGATAGATAGCATCAACTCATCCATCACTAAGGCAAACAGGAAAGGGCTAAACACAAATCCTTGATGGAGTCCCATCTCAACAGGGAAATACTCTGAGTCTCCTCCCACCATTCTTACCCGAGTTTTGGCTCTGTTGTACATGTCCTTAATCACCTTGATATATGCCATTGGGATACCTTTCACCTTCGGACACCTCCATAGGACATCCCTTGAACTTTGTTATAGGACTTCTCGAGATCAATGAACACCATGTGAAGGTCCTTTTTTTCCCTATATTTCTGCACTAGTCTCCGAACAAGATGAATTGCTTCAGTAGTCGACCACCCCGACATGAATCCAAACTGATTATCTGAAATAGACACTACTCTCTTACCCTCATCTCAACCACTCTCTCCAAGACCTTTATAGTGTGACTTAACAACATGATACCCCTGTAATTGTTACATTTTTTTGATATCCCTTTATTCTTGTACAATGGAACCATTTACTCCTCCTCCGTTCATCAGGCATCTTGGCAGTCTTCATAATGGCATTGAACAGTCTAGTCAACTAATTTATGCCATCCTTGACCATGTTCTTAAAAAAATCTATCAGAATCTCATCAGGTATGACTGTCCTCCCTCTCTTCATCCTATTAATAGCCCTTTTAACCTCCTCAACTCTGAATTGCCCGTAATAACCAAAATTACGATGATTTTTGGAGTGTGCCAACTCACCCAACTCAATATTTCTATCTCTTATTTCATTTAAGAGTTTATGAAAGTAAGCTTGCCACCTTAGTTTAATGGAAGTGTATTCCACCAACACCTCACCCTCCTCATCCTTGATGCACTTAACCTAGTCCAAGTCGCGAGCTCTCATTTCTCTCTCTTTAGCGAGGCTATACAATCTCTTTTCCTCGCCTTTATCACTTAGCTCCTCATATAGGCACTCAAACATTGTTGTCTTAGCACTCATCACCACTATCTTTGCATCAGATTTAGCCCTTTATATGTCTCCTTATGCATTCGCTTTTCATCTTCATCCCTACATTCCAACCACTTTGTGTAAGCAACCTTCTTATGTAAGCAACCTTCTTATCTTTCACTTTGTCCTGAACTTTCTCATTCCACCACCAATTGCCCTGACGTCCACCAAAGGTCTCTCTCGAAACCCCTAGTACCTCACTAGCTACCATTCTAATGCAACCAACAAGATTGTCCCACATATTGTTCATATTTCTACCACTACTCTAAGCATCTGAGTTTCTTAACTTTTCTTCCATCTCTCGGGAGAGGAAAGGAGATAAGGCATCCACATCTAATCCTCGGTTGGCATAAATAACCTTCTTCTTCTTTTCTCTCTTGATATCTAAATCCATCACTAGAAGCCTTTGTTGAGTGGAAATATTTTCACTCGGAATAACCTTACAATTCTTACATAGACCTATCGCCCTTCTGGAGAAGTAGGTAATCTATTTGAGTCTTAGCTACTGTACTACGAAAGGTAATCAAGTGGATTTCCCTCTTCGAGAAACATGAGTTTGCAATAACTAACTCAAAGGCTTTGGAATAATCCAAGAGAAACGTCCCACCTCCATTCCTCTCCCTAAAACCAAATCCTCCATGAACATCTTCAAACCCGCTAGTGGTTGCCTCGATATGCCCATTAAAGACACCTCCAATGAAGATTTTTTCTGTCTTCGGTATGCCTCACACAACCTCATCCAGATCTTCTAAAAAGAGCCTTTACTTCCTCATCTAGGCCTACTTGGGGCGCATATGCACTAACTACGTTCAGTACATCCCTACCAACCACGAATTTGATAAACATCATCCTATCTTTAACCCTCCTAACCTCAACCACATAATCCTTAAGGTCCTTGTCAACTAGGATACCTACACCATTTCTATCCCTAGAACCACTTGAGTACTACATCTTAAACCCATCCATGTCCCGAGATTTGGTTGATCTCTTGAACTTGTGCTATTTTAATATGTCTCCACTTAAGACATTTTACTAGCTCTATGGAATTCCTGGTTAGTGATCCTATATTCCATAATGCTATCCTTAACTTACATACGCCCATGACCCTCTCACCACCCCTACTCCTTATCCCTGTCCCCAACCCTAACCGATGACATGACCCTATTCTATCATTCGATTCTGATGCCACTAAACTTAAGAAGTAATAGACTACTAAGCTACAAAGATCAAGAAGCATTCTAGGGAAAACTATGAAACCTAACAAATAGCACAGGGAATATACAATATACTACTTACTAATCACAATACAAAAAACAAGTACAAAGAGGTGGATGAAGCACTATAACATTAAGCAAGAAATAAACAAATCAATGCACAATATTTGTGATAAAGAAAAAGGATAATAGGAAGTCACAAACAAGAAACCAGGAAAGAGACAAGGTGTTATTCCAATAAACCACAGTCCCTTGAAATTCGATCTCCTTGCGAAATGAAACAAATTAGAAAGATCGGGTTTATTTCAAGACTAATGAACAATATTAGTGAGAAAGAATAAATAATAATAGGTAGCCACAATATTAGTGAGAAAGAATCATGAAATAATATCAAAAAATGAAATGGTGTAGGAAAAAATAATCAAGGGTTAGAGTTCACCGGGATGTTGATCGATATTTTGATTACCTGGATTGAATGTTGTACAAAAATGCTACTGAGGAGTCTTGAGAAATTAATTCTTGAAAATATACATGAAGAGCAACAAGAAGAAGAAAATAGTTGGGGTGTTCTTGTGGGGTTAAAAATGGAAGAAAGATGAAGTCCAACTCTTTCTATCGACTATAATATGAAAAAAGAGTTTATTGATCTTGTTGATAGCGGTGTTGATTTAAGCTACATTCAAGAAGGATTAATACCTTCAAGATATTTCTAGAAATCTACTTATGTTCTTAAAATGCTAGTGGTCATAAAATGGACATTGATTATAAAATTCCTAAAGCTTATATTTGTACAAGTAATACTTGCATTCCAGAAACTTTTGATTTAGTAAAAAATATCTCAAACTAAATAATTATGGGAATACCTTTTTTCTGGAATATCTATCCCATAACCTATTGGGATCCTAGTTTTGTGGGTACTTTTTAAAATAAGAAAGTACGATTTGGTTTTATATCACAACCTTTTTCAGAGTTTATATACGGGATTACGGATATGATACCTTCAAAGCATAAACAAATTGGTTTCCTACAACATGAGTTTTGTAGCCTTATGATTGAAAGTGTTCTTCGGGATAATAAAGTAAAAAATAAAATAAAATTTATAAAAACCAGTTTTCGTTGCAAATATGTGGAGATCACCTAAACCAATTCTAGGAAAGGAAAAAGCATGTTGTTAGTCTTCCATATGAAGAAGATTTTGTTGAGGATAATATTCCTACTAAAGCGAGAGCCAGTCAAATGAATCTAGAATACCTAGAATTATGTAAAAGGGAGATTGATACACTCCTTAAAAGGGTTTAATAAGAGCTTCCAAATCAGCATGGTCATGTACCATTTTCTATGTTAATAAACATGCTGAACAAAAAAGAGGGGTACCCAGGTTAGTTATAAATTATAAACCTCTGAATAAAGATCTAAGATGGATCCGGTGTCCCATTTCTAATAAAAATGATTTATCAAATAGATTACATGATGCTATAGTATTTTCAAAGTTTGATTCAAAGTCAGGATACTGGCAGTTTCAGATATCTGAAAAGATCATTATAAAACTGATTTTAATGTTCCTATGGGACTATATGAATGGAATGTTATGCCTTTTGAATTGAAAAATGCTTCTTCTGAATTTCAAAAAATCATGAATGACATTTTTAATCCTTATACTAGTTTCATCATTGTTTGTATCGATGAAATTTTAGTATTTTCAAAAACTTTAGAAATACATTTTAAACATCTAGATTTATTTAAAAAAAACATTGTCATACAACATGGGCTGGTTATATCCAAACCTAAGATGCAAATATTTCAGACTAGTGTTAGATTCTTAGGCCATAATATAAAAAAGAGGAACACAATCCCAATTCAAAGAAGCATGGAATTTGCATCTAGATTTCCTGATATGATAACTGATAAGTCCTAACTTCAAAGATTTCTAGGAAGTCTAAGTTACATTGCTCCTTTTGTAAGGATTTGGTAAAAGATATGTCACACCCCAGGACGATATCATTGGCATGGCAGGCACTTGAAGAACCATTGTTGATTTCCCAAGAGAACAACCTTGCCTCATCCCTACATCACCTCAACAGCAAAAAAAATTACTCAATTAGAATAAAACATTATCAGAATAAAACAATACTAACACAGAATTTTCAATGAATAAGTTTGGAAATACAAAATACTCAACAAATCCTCTACTAAGTGACTACGAAGCTTCTACTCAATAGACTAAATAGTGTCACGAAAGGCCTTGACACCCAGAATCAAAGAAAGAAAAATACTAGATCAACTCAGAATATAAAAGGGCTCCTCCAGAAAGCATGGTGGGCTCACCAACTTTGAGGAATGCACTGATCCGGACCTCAATGATGCATAGGCTGAAGTCCTCTATCACTTGTATTTGCATCATGAAATGAAGCAGGTCCAAATGGACATCTATACATAAAATATATTGGTATGTAAAAATAGTTCATGAAGATAAAATGCAACTCACTCACCTCAACTCAACTACTCATGCTCAACTCAGTACATGCAAGCTTTGAAGTAAATCATGCTTTCAAAGTAAACTCGGTAGAAGTAGACTCAGTTTAAACGTATCATGCTCAATCAGTGTTGCTTAGGAGTTTCTCTTAACAGGCATCTAATCCCATCCCCTTTAGCTTGGTGATGCACAACGAAGATGATAGCATTGCCACGCCCGTCCTTAACTTTCCACAGTAAAAGATGATCAACACTCTCATGGATCCATAGTAAATGTCCAACTATAAGGACATGAGTTGCCAAAACATGTTGTACAACTATCCTACGCTGGCAACATAGTTCTATGGGTTAGAGTAGTTATTTACTCGCTCCAAGCTTGGTGCTTGATATTCCTCCCAAGACTAAAATATGCTTAACTCATCAATCAACTCAATCGTCAATACATAGTAAATCCGTCAAACGTAAATCTCATTAGGTTATCTCATCTCGACTCATCTCAGTTACTCCTTAATTCAGTCAACAGATGAAGACAATCAAACTCAACTCGGACTTAACGGTCCTTCAGACTCACTCAATTACACTCATCATGCAATGCAAGTACGATTCATGATAGTATATATGACAATGTCCAATATGCTTTTCATGCTTGACAATGCTTAAGATACTCATCTCATACAATCAATATCAAACTCAAATCTCAACTAAATCCATGCATAGAATTTCATAGAATTATGCAATTTGGGGTTTATGATATCAAGAATTAAATACTCATGTTAATCTTATACCAGTAGTCATGCAAAATGATAAATATCTCATATATATCATAACGACTCATAATAAACATTGAAACTCAATAGCTAGATGATAGTGATTTCAAAACTCAACTCTATCTCTAAATTTTGACTCCAATTAGTGAAAAGGGTGTGAACAAATGTGATTTCACACTTTGATACGCCTTAGTACCTGGGAATAGAAGAAATAATCCAACTCCAATCGATCCTCATGCTAGAATTGGGAATTCTCACTCTTTTCCCTCTTTTGGTGTTCTGAAGAAATCCCTAAGAGTGAAGAATGGTGAAGAAACACTTAGGATTTGTTTCAGGACTTAAATTAAGTCCAAAACATCCAAGGTTTTAATTAAAAGGGATAGAAATAGACAACATTACCGCTCTTAAAAACTATTTGTAGGTTCTATGAGACACCATCTATGGATCATGGACCATTCTACGAGCCATAGATGACCTCTCCTAAAAACGAGGTCTTGAAATTTGAGTTACTGCAATTTGGAATGAAACCTCATCTATGAACTGTAAAACGTTTTACTGGTCATCTGCTAGCTCATAACTCAAGATACTGAAAAGTTGGTATTTGAACTTGCAATTCACAAAACCAATCTATGGGCTATGGAATAATTTACGGGTCGTATGCTACTTCGTATATAGGCCTGAAACTTAGAAAATTTCACCAGGTCAAATGGGGGTTTACTAGATACATTTTACGGGCCGTAGATGCTCTTATGGATTCTCTTTTGAACCATTTTTCTCAGTCTTTTCTCTGCGTTCTCTGTGCATCTACTCCAGATTAAATAGAAGGAATTAGAGGTGTTACATTATCTCCCCCTTAGGATCATTCGTCCTCGAATGAAGAAAAATCTAGGGATTAGGTCAAGGCACGAATCTCTCTATGGACTCTAACAATAAAATAACTCTCACATCACTCATGCAATCAATCTATCAAGGAACTCATCAAGTAAAACAATAAAACAATCAACACATCACACCAATCCTCACTCGGACTCTAGAGCACTATCGTCTAGCATGCTCATAATGAAAGGAGAACTAAAGGAATGGAAATTCATGAATTTACAGGGAAATCATTACCATAAACTCTTTCATTATCAGAAGGCAGGAATAAATGAGGGTATTTGTCCTTCATTTCCTCCTCCGCCTCCTAAGTAGCTTCTTCTACAGATTGGTTCCCCCATAATACTTTGACACATACAATTTCTTTAGTTCTTAGCTTGTCAACCTGACGTTTAAGGATTTGGATAGGAATCTCCTCATAACTCAGACTGTCTTTTACTCCAATACTCTCGATAGGCACAACCAACTATGGGTCTCACAAACACTTCTTAAGCATGGAGACATGAAAGACCAGGTGGATGGTCGCTAATTTTAATGGTAGCTCTAACTCATATGCCATATTGTGCATCCTCTTTATGATTTGATAAGGTCCAATGTACCTTGGACTCAACTTTGTTTCTTTTTGAACCTCATCACATCCTTCCACACTTTCAAATACACTCAATCATTGACCTCAAACTCTAAGTCTCTTCTTCTAACATCTGTGTAGGATTTCTGTCTACTCTGTGCAGTCTTTAACCATTCCCAATTGATACTGACTTTCTACATAGCTTGATGAACCAAATTTGGCCCACTTGATTCCGCTTCACCCACCTCGAACCATCCGATTGGTGATCTATATCTCCTACCATAGAGGGCCTCATAAAGAGCCATTTGGATGCTCGAAAGGAAGCTGTTGTTGTAAGAGAACTCAATCAAAGTCAAGTTGTCATCCCATTTACCTTTTGAAGTCAATTACGGAAACCCTCAACATATCCTCCAAAGTCTTTAAAACATATCCTCTAAAGCCTCACCATCAGTCTGAGGGTGGAAAGCAATACTAAGGTTCACCTTTGAACCTATCATTTTCTAAAAGGACTTCTAGAATTGGGCAGTGAACTAAGACCCTCTATCTAATATGATGGACAAAGGAACTCCATGCAATCTGACAATCTCCCTTAGGTATAACCGAGAATAATCCTCTGTACTTGTTATTTTTACTGCTAAGAAGTGTGCAGATTTTGTCATCCGATCAACTATCATCCAAATTGAATCATGTTGTCTATGGGACCTCGGTAAGCCTGCGAAAGAGTCCATGTTAATCATTTTCCACTTCCACTCTGGAATCTTAATGTTTTGGGCTACTCCACATGGCCTTTGGTGCTCAACTTTAACTTGTTGGAAATTAGGGCACTTGGAAACGAACTCAGCAATGCCTTTCTTCATTCCACTCCCCCAGTAGACTACTCTCAAGTCATGGTTCATCTTGGTAGACTTTGGATAGATGGAATATCTGGAACTGTGGGCCTCTACCATGATCCTCCCTCGAACCAAAAATGCAGTCTGCCTTGATACCTCAATACCCTATATAAACTCCCCCTTTGGCGAAAGCCATCACCTTCTGCTTATGTACATCATCCTTCAACTATAAGAAAACAAGATCTTGATCTTGTTTCTCCTTCACCTCCACTACTAGAGATAATTTAGACTCATTGTACACAAGAACTTCTCATTTGCCTGTTTTACCTAGTTGAATCATGCCAGCCAGTGAACCTCCTTGGCAAACTCCTTTTTCTCTTTCTCTACATGGGCAGTGCTTCCCATGGATAACCATCTAAGAGCATCTAAAACCATACTAGCTTTACCTGGAAGGTAGAGGATGCTCATGTCATAGTCTTGAAGCAAGTCAAGCCATCTCCTCTGCCTCAAGTTATGCTCTTTCTAGCTGAAGACGTATTATAGGGTCTTGTGGTATGTGAATACATCAAATATGCTCCATACAAGTAGTGGCGCTATAGTTTAGGAGCAAACACCACTGCTGCCAACTCCAAGTCATGAGTGGGATAGTTCTTCTAATGCACTTTAAGTTGTCTAGAGCATAAGAAACAACATTCCTTCTTTAAATTAACATACATCCTTACCACACTCTCTAAGCGTCGCAATAGATGACAAATCCATCTGTCCCATCCGGCAAGGTCAATACGGGAGCAGTAGTTAACCTCACCTTCAGCTCCTTGGAACTTTTCACTCTCATCAAACCATTGAAACTTGACCTTCTTCAGCCGGTCTAGTCAATGGTACAGATGTGGAGTAAAACCCATCAGCAAACCTATGGTAATAGCTAGCCAATCCCAAAAAACTCATTGTAAGGACTCATATTTTTCGAACGACTTTATCGAACCTCATAATTGTTGTTCCAAGAAAAACTTTGACCAAGTGTCACTCCATGGGAGGCCCACACGACCAGTGAGAAGCCTCACGGACCGTGTGGTCTCCCGTGGAGAGGTACTTGACCATAATTTTGATATGGGGATTCGACAGAGAGTTTTCAGATTTAGTGTGGGCACACGTCCACTCATACAGTCTATATGATATGGTACGAGCTGTGTGGTCCACCGTATAAGCTCGTGACGTGAATTTTTTCAAAGTATAAAATTACTGTCTTACAAATTTTTCGTGCAAGAATTTTTCTAAGTATCGTCTCACCGCCGTTGACATAACCCGTATAGCGTCACACAGGTCGTGTAGCCGTCCATATGGTAACTCTTTGCTTCGAAAAATTCTAAGTGTGGAACATTGCTAAAATTTGTTTAAGTGTCACCTCACGGGAACTATTCATGGGCTGTGATGCGTCTCACGGATCGTATAGGTGTTAGTGAAGCCGTGACGGCCCTCCATCCATTTCATTAATGGCTTTTACGTAAATTTGACTTATTTTAATTGTGTTTTAGGACCTTTCTACCTATCCTAGACTACTAAATCAGCTGATACCCTTCCATTCTAATTCATTCTCATTGAAAACACTCTCACTAAAACATCCATTCCTAAAAATCCTCTCTAAGTTCTTCTCTCAAGACTCAAGCTAGGGTTCAATTGAGGTTTAACTTCAAACTAGATTCTTCTCAATTTAAGCCTCTCAATCAAGATATGTGGGTTTGATTCTTGGTCCTTTTCAACCAAGAAGACCCAGACTCTTTTCAATTTATTTACATGAAATTAAGCGTACCTTAAATGTGTGTTTTCATTATTTGATCTTATTAAATCCAATTGATGTATGGACCGTACTTTATCTATGATTTTAAATTACTTTAATCCCTATTATGATGATTTACATTGAAGTTATCAAGTTATGTACATGAATGTCCCCTTTAAAGCTTGATCTATGCATGGGTGATTTATATTATGATTTAAATATGGATTTAATTATAGATTTACTTCAATTTCATATTATAATGCTGATTTAAGACTGAATCTATATTACCCATGCTATTCTCACATCATGCATTGCATTTGCATGCATGAAAATGTGTCTTTATGGAAATTATGAAGTGGGTTAAGCCCAATTATGTTTTATGAAATGATGTTGATATGATTTTGATAAGGTATTGGTTCTGACAAGAATGTGATCACATATATGTCAATGATTATGGCTTCTGAGAATTTTGGGTGCTAGCATAATTCCATATTTGTAAGAGCTAGTCCTATGCATGAATATTATAACCACGAGCTATGATTTGGCATATGAGCCTAAAGGTGCATTGATCGGATATGAAATGACTATTGTCTTTTTTAGAAAGCATGTATACATATATATACACAATATGTATTCTCATGGGATGTTAACTTGGCACCGATGGATTGGGGGCGTCAGGGCTATTCCCAAGGGCTCTCTCCCTTTCCTCGAACTATGTGCCTAGCATATGTTATGAGAATCATCTCCAAAATAGGAGATGTTCCCATAAGGAAGGTAGTCATACGAAATTGGAGATGTTCCCGTAAGGTGAAGTATTATTATATGATATAAAAATCCTATCCGAAATGGGAGATGTTCCCATCAGGGGGTTACTTCATACAAAATGAGAGATGTTCTCGTAAGGTGAAGTATGGTTTACCTTTGGCAAGTAGACCACCTCTATACCGATGAGGTCATATCCCCGCTAAATATGAATATCATTGCATTCATGCATCACAAATTTCATGGCATATAGTAATACTACTCTTCCTTTGATATATGATTCTTTCTATATTATGTACCCTTGTCATCTAACACTGAAATGTAGGTTGATAAGTTATATGCATTGCATGCCCGCATACTTAGTACATTCAAATGTGCTAACCCATACTCTATGCCTACATGATTTTACCATGTAGCGGTCGAGCGCTAGAACTATACTTCGTTTGACGAGTAGCTCAATTTGAAAAGTTGAACTTGTTGTGAGTCCTATCATCCAAGGACAAGCCACCTTCCTTCTACCCATGTTATCCTATGTCTACTTTCTTATTTGAGGGTGAGCCCGGGACATGTCTTGGCCCCTATTCCATCTTATGACTAGAGGCATTGTTGGACATCTTGTAGACTCTCGTAGACTTTATATATGCTATGTGTTGTATTTGGAGCTTATGTTCTAAGTTTCTCAATTGGAAATGGCCATTATGGATAGATTATAGAATTGTGATGTGTATCCATGTTTGGTGTGGAAATGTGGAAGGTCCTAAGTCCCGTTTGCCGCCATATAGTGAGTCCTACTTATCCGCCCCTTGGTTCTTATATGTTATATGCTATGTGAATCCATGTAAATCCATTTCCCCTCGATGTCCCCATAGCGTGAGTCCTTCTTACACATCCCATAGTATTATGTGTTTATTTTTTGATTGCGCTTCCAAACCAATGATCTGGATTTGGATACTTCAAGGCTTATTTGGGGACTCTCGGGTTCCCATTCATTGTGTCATTTCTAGACCCTAGTCTCAGGTCGTAACACTTACATTGGTTGGTGAGGTTGGTATAGGCCAGTTCTTAACCACCTAGGTCTTTTGACTATCTACTAGAATGCTATCACCCTAAATTATATATCCTAAGAATGTCACGGATCTGAGCCAAAACACACACTTTTAAAACGTTATGTATAATTCATTATCCCTGAGCGTTTGTAAAGCAATTCTAAGGTGATTAGCATGTTCCTCGTTATCTCTAGAATACACAAAAATGTCATCAATAAAAATAATCAAGAACATGTCAATACAACTAGTCATAGGTTGCTCGATCAGGCCAAATAACCGACTAGTAGTATCCCCTTTTTGGGAAAGGATAGCGGGTAAGGCTTTTCTTTTCCCCAAACTACTTTACTCTTATCTTTGGTGCGGGGAAGATCAGTTTGAAAGCTCGCAAGGCTTATAACCTTGACCTCACAAGTTTATATCCTATCTCCACAACATCTTGTTTTGGTAGCTAGTAATTAATTCCCGCCTTTCAATTTTCGGGGGTGGAAGGCAAAAGAAAACGACATTTGTCAACCTAAAATACATCACCAAGAACTTGAAGTTACCATATCGGGTTCAAAAAGATGTATTTGGAATGTCACATTCCCTCACTTTCAATTGGTAATAGCCTGATCTGAGGTCTATCTTAGAGAAAATAGTGGCACCCTGAAGTTGGTCAAATAAATCGTCGATCCTCGGAAAGGGATACTTATTCTTCTTATTCAACTAGTGGTAGTGGATACACATCCTATTTCTATTTCGCCATATAGAATGGCCCCTGTAGAGTTGAAAGAGTTAAAGGAGTAGTTGAGGGACTTGTTAGAGAAGGGATTTATTAAGGGAACCATCCTTCTTTCGCACGAACAAGACCGGAGCACCCCATGGAGAGACACTCGGCCTAATAAATCCCTTCTCTAACAAGTCCCTCAACTACTCCATTAACTCTTTCAACTCTACAAGGGCCATTCTATATGGCGAAATAGAAATAGGTTGGGTATTGGGAAGAATATCAATTCCGGAGTCAATCTCCCTATATGAAGGAACTTTTGGTAGATCCTTAGAAAATATATCAGGAAACTCGCTCACAATAAGAACAGACTCAAGAATAGGAGGCTCAACATCATAAGACTTGACTCGCACGAGGTGATAGATACATCCTTAGAGATCAATCGTCTAGCCTTGACATAAGAAATGAACTTACCCTTCGGCGCAATAGAATCTCCCTTCCACTCATTAACAGGCTCATTCAGAAATGGGAATTTGACGGTCCAAGTTTGACAATCAACATAGGCATAGTAGGCATGAAGCCAGTCCATACTAAGGATTACATCAAAATCGACCATTTATAACTCTCGAATCAACAAGAGTATCCTATGGCAGATGGACACCACACAATCTCTATAGATCCTCTCGGCTCGAATGGACTCACCAACATGGATGGAAATGGAAAACGACTCAAGAAAGCACTTAGGAAGGGCCTCAAATCTACCAACCACGTATGGCAACACAATAAAACAAGTTGCACCCAGATCAAGTAAAGCATAACAATCAAAAGTAAATACACGAAGCATACCTATAACAAACTTTGGTGCGACCTCTTAGTCTTATCGATTCCCCATCGTATACAGACGATTTGTCCCATTTCTTGCACCTAGTGTAGCACTTTTCTGGTTACCCCTCGCTGGTGGTGATGTGGTAGAAGACTAGACCTAATTGCCCCACATTGGACACTCTCTGTGGAAATGGCCCAGTTGGCCACACTTTTAACAACCATTTCCTCCATCCCTTCATTCTCCCAGATACATCCTACCACGTTTCCCACAAGGTGGCTTCCCTTTAGAGCTAAGGGTCACACTTAGTTGAGACTGTGCACCCTGTGCCCTAAAGTTTGGCTGACCTTAGGACTTATGGTCATAATTGTGGCTCGGGGTTAGTGCACTGGCTGAACATGGTGCTTAGCTAGAGGACCTCTTCTCGAAGTAAGACTTATCTCCCTTACTCTGCTTGGTCTCATTGGGTTCAGGCCCTGCTGACTTGGCCTTCTAGCTCAGATGCTCCTTTTTGTCTTTCGTCTTATCCTCCTCGGTTTGTTGAGAATAAAGCATAATTATGGAGATATCCATACCAGGGATCAGCAACGCCACCTTGCACTCCCTCTTCACATGCTTGCCTAACCCATATACAAATTTCCTTATCCTCTCTCTCATATCCTGGAACATCTTTGGGGAATACGTGGACAACTGGATGAATTTTAGGTTGTACTCTGTAACAATCAGGCCCTCTTTTTCAGATTCACGAACTCCTGAACCTTTGCCTCTCTCAACTCCCGAGGAAAGAAGTGATCGAGGAAGGAACTCTCAAACTCATCCCAAGCAGCGGGCTTAGTCTCCTCACTTCGACTTTCTTCCCACTTATTGTACCAAATATTAGCAACAACCTTGACCTGACAGGCAGCAAGATTAACTTCCTCAGTCTCGGTTGCATGCATAGTCTTCAACACCTTCCACATCTCATCAATGAAGTTCTGAGGGTCCTCCTCATCCTTTGACCCGATAAAGACTGGTGGGTTCATCCTCAAAAAGTCTCTCAGTCTTGTGGCAGCCATTGGCTCTTTAGAGCTAGAACTAGGAGTATGTGAACCATGGTTCCCACTCTTGGTAGCTACCAAATGTGTGAGCATAGTGATAGCTCCCTTGAAGTCTACCTCTGTGGTAGGAGCGGGTGGAGCAGTAGGTGTCTCAGCAACACTAGTGGCTCTGGCTGGTCGACCACGACCCCTAATTTCCATTTGAGGAGGAACCTCTGAAGTGGGGTTCTTAGCATTGTTGATTGAAGCATTTCTCTGGGTCACGGTACGCTTAGGAGGCACGATCTGCAAGCGCATAATGCACAAGTTAGAAAGAGCTTTATAGAGTTTTAACTCTATCACACAGACTCAGAATACAAGAAAGTGTGACAATTCCTAATTTCCTATAGCCTCCCACTTATGAAGCGTGGTGACAACACACCTACAAACAAGACTATACCAGGCATGACTTTATAGACCCCCTAGGACTCTTGAACTATGTGCTTAGATACTAAAGTTTCATGCCCTGGGAGGGTACCCTTGGCGTGGCCGACACTTGATGAACCATTGTTGATTCCCCAAAAGAACCACCTAGCCTCATTGTCATATCACCTCGATAGCGAAAGAAATTGCTCAATTAGAATAAAACATTATCAGAATAAATATAACTCTACTAACTCATAGTTTCCAATGAACAAGTTTGGTAATACAAAATACTCAACAAATCACCTACTCAGTGTCTATGAAGCCTCTACCCAACAGTCAAGTTAGTGTCATTACAAGCCATGAAACCCCAAACCAAAGAAAGAAAAATACTAGATCAACTCAGAAGATAAAAGGGCTCTTTCGAAAAGCAAGGAGGGCTCACCAACTCTGGGAATGTACTGATCCAGACCTCAATGATGCGCGGCTAAAGTCCTCTATCACCTGTATTTGCATCATGAAATGAAACAGGTCTAAATGGATTTTAGTACATGAAATATACAGGTATGTGAAAATAGCTCAAGAAGATAAAACTCAACTCACTCACCTCGACTCAACAAATCATGCTCAACTTAGTACATGCAAGTGTTAAAGTAAATCATACATTTAAAGTAAACTTGGTAGAAGTAGACTCAGTTTAAAAGTACTATGGTCAATCAGTGTTTCTTAGGAGTTCTCTTAACCGACATCTAATCCCACCACCTTTAGTATGGTGATGTACAACGAAGGCAATATCGTTGCCACACCCTTCCTTAACTTGCCATGGTAAAGGACGATCAACTCACTATCACTGTCAAGTTTTGGGACATGAGTCGCCAGAACGTATTGTACGACTAACCTACGCTAGCAACATAGTTCTATTGGTTAGAGTAGTTATTTACTCACTCCCAACTCAGTGCTCCCTACTTCTCCCTAGAATAAAATATGCTCAACTCATCAATAAACCCAATCCTCAATACTCAATCAATCAGTCAAACCTCAGTCTCATTAGGTTATCTTATCTCGACTTATCTCAGTTATTCCTCAATTCAGTCAACACATGAAGACAAACAAACTCGACTATGGCTCAACAGTCGTTTAATTTGTTTTTCATGCTCGACAATCGTCAAGTTATATACTCATCTCACATAATCAATATCAAACTCAAATCTCAACTCTGTCCATGCATAGAATTTCATAGAATTATGCAATTTAGGGTTCATGATATCAAGAATTAAATACTCATGTTAATCTTATACCAGTAGTCATGCAACATGATAACTATCTCATATATATTATAAGGACTCATAATAAATGCTGAAACTCAATAGTTAGATGATAGGGGTTTCAAAACCCAACTCTTACTCTAAATTTTGAGTCAAATCAGTTAAAGGGACATGTGAATGAATGTGGTTTCACATTTTAGTACACCTTACATACTTGGGAATAGTAGAACAAATCCAACTCTAGTCGATCCTCATGCTAGAATTGGGAAGTCTCGCTCTTCTCCCTCCTTTGGTGTTCTTAAGAAATCCCTAAGTGTAAAGAATGGTTAAGATATACTTAGGTTTGTTTTAGGACTTAAATTAAGTCCATAACGTCTTATAATTAAAAGGGACAGGAATAGAAAAAATTACCCCTCTAAAAAAATGTCCTCTAGGTTTATAAGACCCCATCTACGGGCTATAGACCATTCTACGAGCCATAGATAACCTCTCGTAAACAAGGGGTCCTTAAATTTGAGTTGCTATAATTTGGCATGAAACCTCCTCTTGAGCCGTAAAATGTTCTATGAGTCGTCTACTAGCTCATAACTCAAGATACAGAAAAGTTGGTATTTGGACCTCCAATTCACGAAACCAATCCACGGGTGGTGGAATATTTTACGAACCGTATGCTATCTCGTATAGAGGTCTCACATTTTAAAAATTTTACCAAGTCAACTAGGGGGTTTACAAGACCTATTTTACTAGTTGTAGATGCCCTTGTGTATTCTTTTTTAAGCCATTTTTCTCAGTCTTTTCTCAAAATTCTCTATACATCCACTCCAGATTAGGTAGAAGAAATTAGCGGGTGTTACAAGATATGACAATCTTATATGATCGCCTGAAGAAAAATCCCAAGGCTTGGTCTCATGATCAAACTCAAGTAGTGAACAAATTAAATCTAAGGTTAATAACTTTCCTTGTCTTACACTGGTTAATCCAAATTGGGATAAAATCGTTGAAACAAACGCCTTTGATATTGGCTATGGGGAATTTTAAAACAAATTTTTCTTGAGAAAAATGAGTATCTTGTCCAATTCTATTCTGGAAAATGGACTAATAGTCAGAAAAATTATGCTATTGTGGCAAAATAAATCTCAGCCATAGTAAAAGGCGTATTAAAATTTGGAGGAGATTTATATAATAAAAAATTTATAATAAAAACATGTTGCGAAGTTGCAAAATTCATCTTAAATAAAGATGTCAAACATGATGTATCTAAAAAAAGGTTTGTTAGATGGCAAGCCTTATTAACGCCATTTGATTTTGAAATTCATTATAAATAATGGGACGGACAATAGTTTGACCAATTTTCTCACTAGAGAATATTTAAGCTTATAGCTTTCCTCTATTTTTGCAGATATATGAGACTGACAATAAATTGGTCCTTTTATAGAGGACGACGAGATAGTGGCAGGTGGAGGATATAATAATATCCTAGCATAAATGGGAAACAAGAAGCTAATAGCTTCAAATATTGCCAGCTCATCAACATGATCATCCATTGGAATCTTGAGAGTTAACTAAGACCATCCTATGTACCAACAATATATGGAATTCATAAAATCAAAACAATATTCGGTAGAAATGCCCTCATATGCAGCGATAACCAATGAAGAAAACATAGACACAATTGAAGTTATGCAGTAAATGGAAAAGATGAAGTAATACTTCATCTTGAAGGAAATGATCTCCAATGGGAAGATGACCCATGGCAATTAATGAGTCACTATTTTGATACGGCATCATATGTTGCTGCCTCTCATAAATCAAGAATGCATTATCAGATAATACTCTCATGCATTCAATCTGTGGAATTCAAAACACTTTTATCCAGCCTACACTAGGAAAGTTTATAACTTTTCAAACATAATAGCAAAAAACGGTTTATACACCTGAAGAGTGGGAATTAGTACTATGAGGGAAAGGGAATACAACAATCCTAAACAAAGAATTCTAGTAAAATTCAATTACTGAGATTATGTTTAAGGTTTTAATAAAGCCTTATTATATGAAAATGCTAATAAAAAACATTCCTAGTTCATTAAACTATGTTCCAATGGTTTTAGCCAAAATTATATTCCAAACTGGTTTGGCAAGTGGTGGATTTTATATGGTCCAACACTGGAAATATTACAAGGTGATTACAAAAAAATTATATTTAGAATGGATTGAGGTCCCCCCTAAAATAATAAATGCCAAACAAGGGGACAAATATTTTGATGGAATTGCCTTAATATAGTTTTTCATAGAATTCTTAATTCCATGGATAATGAGGTGGGTCGTAGAAGTGTATGATAAAAATGAATTTCCTACACTTTGGAGAAAATTTCATACGAAGTTCTGGAACAAGCTCCTTCATAAGGACCAAGATAATAAATTAAATGGCAAAGAAATTCTAGATGAAGTTAAAAAGGCCATTGAAAAATACAAACGGCTAGAAATGATGAACATGAAGAATCTAGTCCATTTAAATTTCTTTCAAGAAAACTTTTAATGCAAAAGAGAGTCTTGACAAAAGAGGATATTATAGCATCCTATGTAGCCGAAATGAAGAAAGATTTGAAGAAAATATGGGAATCGATGAACCAAATAATATGCCCATCTCCACGGCAATATCAAATGAAGAAAACACAGCTTGCAGGAGAAGCACAACAAAGTGATAACAATGAACAAATGAATATAGAAGACTTTCTTTAGCACTACAAGATAATAATCCAGAAAGGGGAGAAAACTCCAATACAAGAGCTAAGGTCAAGAGAAAGATTTGACAAAAGAATGGAAGACATTATAAGAATCTTGAAGACTTTAATAAAGATATAGGACCCACATGTCGGGGTAAGTGCTTAATGACGTAAGCACTTATGTTATATAATTTGTCTTTTAGTTTTAAATCCTTTATAAAAAGACCACTTATTTTAGTTGAAAGGCAGGCTTTAGCCACCAACTCTCTGTTTTCTATTTTGTAAATTTCCTTTTAAATAATAGTAAGGTTGCTTTCAATACTTGGAATCCTTGGATGTTTCTATTAAAGTGTTATTCTTATTTTACTTTATTATTGTCACGCCCTGGGAGGGTATCGTTGGCGTGGCCGGCACTAAAGGTAATTAATGCTCTTTTAAAAGTATGCTCAACAAACCTTAGACTTAATTTAAAATGTCATGCTCAATAAATGTCCCTTAGGAGTTTCTCTTAACCGGCATCCAATCCCATCACCTTTAGTTTCGTGATGCACAACAAAGGAGACGTCGTTGCCACGCCCTTACTAAAATTTCCATGGTAAAGGACGATCAACCTCTCTCTTGGATCCATAATAAATGTTCACTCGCAGGACAAGAGTCGCTAGAACGAGCTATACGACTATCCTACGCTAGCAACATTGTTTTGTGGGTTAAAGTGTACATTTACTCACTCCCAGATGGGTGTTCGATACTCCTCCCAAGACTAAAACATGCTCAACTTATCAATAAACTCAAATCTCGACGTCATTGGGTCATCACATCTAAACATATCTCAAGTTATTCATCAATTCATCCGATCAATGCAAACCATCAAACTCAACTCAGACTTAAATGGTCATTTATACTCATTCAAATTTACTCATCATGCAATGTAAGTTTCATTTTAGTATGAGTAATTTTGTTCAACATGTTTTTCATGCTCTGTGATAATCAATTTTCTAGACTCATCATCTCAACATCAAACTCAGGTCTCAACTCGATCCATGCATAGAATTTTATAGAATTGTGCAATTTAGGGTTCATGCTACCAAGTATAAAATACATATGCAAATCTCATATCAATGATCACACAATACAACAATTTTCTCATGTAACATAATATATAAGGCCTCATGATAAATGTAAGGATTTTGAAATTGGATGGTAGAATTTTCAAAACTCAATTTTTGTCCTCGATATATACTCAATAAGTAAAGAGGCGTGTGAACGAAGATGGTTCCACACTTTAGTAAGCCTTACATACTTGGGAATGGAAGAAACAATCAGATTTCAATGAATCCTCATGCTGGAATCAAGACTTCTTGCTCTTCTCCTCCTTCTAATATTCATCAAGAAAGCCCTAAGTGATGAATGGATGAAATACGTTTAGGGTCTCATTCAGGACTTAAAGTAAGTCCAAAACGTCCGAGGGTTAAATTACAAAGGATAGGAATAAACTAAATTATCCTTCCTAAAAAATGTCGCCTGGGTCTATGAGACCCCATCTACGAGTCATAGAGCATTCTATGGGTCGTACACAGCCTCTTGTGAATAAGAGGTCTGAAAATTTGAGTTACTAGAAATTTGCACGAAACCTCTTTAATGAGCCGTAAAAGGTTTTACGGGCCGTAAACCACCTCTAGTAAATAAGAAGTCCAGAAACTTGAGCTATTGGAATTTGTCACGAAACCTCCTTTACAAGTCGTATACCATTTCATATATAGGTCTCAAACATAGAAAGTTTCACTAAGTCATCTGGGGTTTCACAAGACCCATTCTATGAGTCGTAAACCTCTCTACGAGTTGTAAAAGGCCCTCGTGAACCTTCTTCTATAGCTTTTCTCAGTCTTTTCTCAACATCCTCTGTGCATCCACTTAAGATTAGGTAGAAGGAATTATGGGGTTTTACAAATATTTTACTTTAAGAGATTATTTCATCCAGATTGTCTTAGCCTAATGAGAGGCTAAACTCCCATGTGTTGGATTAGCATTAACTTAAACTATTAATGGTATGGTATGAAAGGGACTGTTCTGATGTTCTTGGGGTCGGACTAGTACATCTTATGATTGGGAAGATCCTGGCTAAGTCCAGAGTTGCTATTAAAACCCATGATATGGTGTGTAGTTTGTTATGTTTGGAACTATAAAAGATCTCTCCATTCACGGAATGTATGAAACGTAAATGAACTTGTAATTACATCGAAGAGATCCTACCAGGGTGACTGGATGACCGCGCGAAGTACCGCCAATTGCCACCTTCTCTCCTCCTACGAATAGTTATACCATGGCTGAAGTACAGAGATAATTGAAATTAAGGTCTCAAGGGGAACATGCTCCCACTACAATCAAAGATTTGGTACAAAAAATTAATAATCTCAAAGAAGAAATTGTTTCTTTAAAAACTCGTAATATAGTTCTTGATGAAAGAATTACATCACTTGAAAAAGAAAAAATAATGTCGAAAAAAATATCCCTTTCCCGACTAACTTTGATATCCCAAGTTCTAGTCAACTTTTCAGTAATATCCAAGGTACTGCTGGTAATATAATACGTACTCCTGATAATATTCTCATAATCACCGATGCAACCGTAGAAGACATAGAAAATTTCTCACGAACTATCAAGTTAAGAACTCGTCATAAATTAATTGCTAAAGTAACTCTTTCTATTGACGATAATATGAGAAAAGATTTTATTGCTCTTATTGATAGTGGTGCTGATTTAAGCTGCATTCAAGAAGGATTAATACCTTCAAGATATTTTAAGAAAAATACTCTGTTCTTAGAAATGCTAGTGGTCATAAAATGGATATTGTTTATAAAATTACTAAAGCTAATATCTGTACAAATAATACTTGCATTTTAGAAACTTTTGTTTTAGTCAAAAATATCTCAAATAAAATAATTCTGGAAATACCTTTTTTCAGAAACATGTATCCCATACCTATTGGGATCATACAGGTTTAGTGTCTACTTTTGAAAATAAGAAAGTACGATTTGATTTTATATCATAACCTTTTGCAATGTTTATCTGCGTGATTAAGGATATGATATCTTCAAAGCATAAACAAATTGGTTTCCTACAACATGAGATTTGTAGACTTACGATTGAAAGTATTCTTCAGGACAATAAAGTCCTAAATTAAATCGAATTTATAAAAAAACGTTTTTCATTACAAATATGTGGGGATCACCCAAACCAATTCTGGGAAAAGAAAAGGCATGTTATCAGTTTTTCATATGAAGAAGATTTTGTTGAGAATAATATTCCTACTAAAGCAAGACCCTGTCAAATGAATTCAAAATACCCGGAATTATGTAAAATGGAGACTGATAAACTCCTTCAAAAAGGTTAATAAGAGCTTCCAAATCACCATGGTTATGTACCGCTTTCTATGTTAATAAACATGTTGAACAAGAAAGAGGGGTACCCAAGTTTGTTATAAATTATAAACCTCTGAATAATGTTCTAAGATGGATCTGGTGTCCCTTTCCTAATAAAAAATATTTATTAAATAAATTATAAGATGCTATAATATTTTCAAAGTTTGATTTAAAGTAAGGATACTTGCAAATTCTTATATTTGAAAAAGATCATTATAAAACTACTTTTAATGTTCCTATTAGACAAGATGAATGAAATGTTATATTGAAGGTTTTAATAAAGCCTTATTATATAAAAATGCTAATAAAAAGAATTCCTTGTTTGCCAAAATATGTTCCAATATTTTCAGCATGAATTATATTTCAAACTAGATTGGCAAGTGGTGGACTTTATATGGTCCAAAGCCTGAAATATTACCAGCAGATTATAAAAAATTATATTCAGAATGGATTGAGATCTCCCCAAAAATAATAAAGGCCCAACAAGGGGATATATATTTTGATGGAATTCTCTTAATGTATTTTTTTCATAGAATTTTCCATTCCATGGATAATGAGGTGGACCGCAAAAGTGAATTGTAAAAATGAATTTCCTACACTTCAGAGAAAATTTCATACAAAGTTCTGGAACAAGCTGATTCATAAGGACCAAGATAAAATTTCATAAAAAGTTCTGGAACAAGCTGACTCATAAGGACCAAGATAATAAATTAAATGGCAAAGAAATTATTGTCACGACCCAAAATAGGGTCATGACTAAATGACCACTTAAATTCCAAACCCTGAAATGAAGTACATTAAGTGAAGAAAACCAATAGATAAATAGTCGCCACATAAAAATAATATCCCAAAACCTGGTGTCACGAGTATAAAGAGCATCTAATATATATACAAGTGAAATGAGTGTGTCTCTATCTTCGAATAAAAATAAAGACTAAACAACTAAGATATACTCCAATGGAAATTCGAAGCCCTGAGTCTCACCACTAGATCTGATATGAACCAAGTGCACGAGCAGATCAACTACCACGTGGGTAATCCTAACGAGTATCTGTTGGGGAGAAAGGAGTAGGGGTGAGTATTCATAATATGTACCCAATAGGTTTAACCGACTGGGAATTAGAAATTGAATAAGCTATGAAATAATCTAGGACCGCTTCCACCTGCAACAGAAAAATCAATCCGGCATCGGTGCCGCTAATTTATATAGAACGATGCAAATAAAGTTAACATATAATCTGTCATAAGCCAACCCAAAACAACCACAAGTAGTATAATAAATTGTATGCAATGTTGTGCAATGCAATGCAATGAAAGGTGGTATCAAGACCGTCGCACAGCCTGTCATATACACCCCATCGAGCTAAGGCTCCCAGACTAAGGGGACCCATGGGGACCTCGCAGGCCATATACCTCAATCATAATATATCAACTACCTTGCCACCCAAGTGCCCGTGGTAAAGGACTCATGATAAGAATCACCATTCAAAACCTCCCAAAATATCATGACATGTAGTATGAGGATGCATGAAATCAAGATACAATTATGGAAGCAACATTCCTCTCAATAAGCACAATAAATATCAAAGTTCTCGAGTTTAGTAATTATAATATTCACCCTCTTTTATATATATTTAGATATAATTCTCTTTTAAAATATCTTACCTCATTTAAATAACTTTATTTTCTCAAACAAACCATGATCCTTAATATATATATTACAATATTCTCCCTTTCTCAACATGTCATATTCACACTATTCTCAATTTAGGATTCACATGCTCTCGAAGCAAAACAATAAGAATTATCAACCCAAAACATGATACGATCCCATCCTATAGATTACAACATAAGGATATTCAATAACTCAATCCCAATCTCAAAGAAGGATAGCCAAACAAACCTCAATGTCGTAACCGCACGCAAACACTTCTACCAAATGGGTGGCAACTTTCTATCAAGAACAAAACATACACATCACAAGGAGTTCAATGACACCCACATTGCTATATATCTAACCTAGACCCAAAACTCGTTCAATTCTAGAGTCAATTCCCCTAATTTCGAGCTTAGGGTTTAGTCTAAATTCCTTCAAATAACATTATCCTAATGATATTAACAATTCATTATTTCCCATATCCCAAAATTCAAACAAAATCATCATCACTGCCTTTATTGTTATGGATCAAAAATAAGAAAAACTACCAAGAAGAATTAGACTTAACATCACAAGTATGAATTTTAGCTATTCATGTAAAAGTTGAAGAAATAATGCACGAATTTCCATATTCAACAATTCATTAACTTCCTTTGTTTCCATCCACTCAATTCTCTAGCATATATAATAATTCTAAAAATAAGCTATCACTATAGATAATCACACTTCCCTATACCACATATTTCCTTGGACACCAACAATCTATCATATAATTCAACTCCACTATTGTTTCTTTAGTTACTAGGAGAATTGTCATACAATATATATATATATATATATATATATATATATATATAACAATAAATGCACTAATCAACTAAAAAGAATCTTGAGATTCCTCACCTGAAGTCCAAGTCGTAATTCTCCCATTTTGTTTTTAGTTAAGGGCCGCACAAGTTCACACACATATCTCTCTTCTTCTTTATTTTATTTAACCTAATTATGTACTACTAACTCATCCATATCTACAAGTGGTATAGAATTTTAACTAAATTAATATTTAACCTACAATTTATATTGATTATTCAAACTTGCCTGTAGATTAAATAGCCCTAGTTATCAAATAGTCCAAAGTACCCACTTAAAATTTTACGAGGTAAATCTTTTAGGAAATCACGAAGACTAATTCTCAAAACAACTTAACGGGTCATTATAATTATAGATGAAATTAAAAAGGCGATTGAAAATTACAAAAGGCTGGAACATGATGAACATGACGAATCTAGTTTTTTTTAAATTTCTTTCAAGAAAACTTTTAATTCAAAAGGGAGTCTTGACAAAAGAGGATATTGTAGCATCCTTTGTAGCCGACTTGAAGAAAGGTTTGAAGAGTAATATGGGAATTGATGTGCTAGATAATATGTCTATCCCTACGGTGACATCAAATCAAGAAGAGACATGTCTTGTAGGAGAAGCACAACAAAGTGATAACAATGAAGAAATGAATATAAAAAACTTTCTTCAGCAACTAAAAGATAATAATCCAGAAAGGGGAGAAAACTCCAACATAAGAGCTAAGGGGAAGGGAAAGATCTGAAAAAAGAATGGAAGATATTTAAAGAATCTTGAAAACTTTAATAAAGACATAGGACCTACATGTCAGGATAAGTGCTTAATGACGTAAGCACTTATGTCATACAATTTTTCTGTTTATTCTTAAGTCCTTTATAGAAGGACCACTAGTTTTAGTTGAAAGGTAGGCTTTGGCCACCAACAATTTGTTTTCTATCTTGAATTTGTTTTTTAAAATAATAGTAAGGTTGCTTCTAGTATTTGGAATCCTTGGACGTTTCTATTAAGGTATTATTCTTATTTTACTTTACTATTTTACTTTAAGAGATTATTTTATCAAGTTTGTTTTAGCCTAATGAGAGGATAAACTCCCACGCGTTCGGTTATCATTAACTTAAACTATTAATGGTATGGTAATGAAAGGGCCTGTTGTCATGCCCCGGGAGGGTACCCTAGGCGCGGCCGACACCAAGAGACTGCAGTCCCCAAGAGAACCACTTGATCTCAGGACAGTAACTCAACATCAAGCATAGTGGAATAACAAGATAAAAGAAGTGAGCTACATCAATCAGTTTACATCAATAAAGAGGGCCAATGGCCAACACTTAGTCTCAACATCAATGGTAAGCAATGTAAATGCTAACTTAACTCAAAAAGGGAAAAGACTTCAACATCAAACCTTATCTCATGTTTATGAAGCCTCTAACTCAACTAGACAGTCAAAAAGGGTACCATGATAGGCCATGGCTACCCAACTCAATAAATAATATAACAGGTAAGGGAAAAAGGGCTCCCTCGGATAGTAAGGAGAGCTCATCAATGATTGAAATCAGAATCTCCAAACCTCAACGATGTGTCTGCTGAAGTCCTCTACATCCTGTATTTGCATCATGAAATAATGGAGCACCGAGTGGTGTTAGTACGTCTAATGTACGCTATGTAAGATGGCTGAATACAATAGTACAAATAGAATAGTATAGGGATAACATCAACTCAACATCACACTCAGTCAGAACGTCAAATGTCTATCCAAAAATAAAGAGTAGACAAATGACCCATCAACATCTCATCAATATATCTGACTCATCTCAAGGAAACTAGACTCAACTCAACCCAACTCGAAGGACTCATGCCCATCTAGGACAAGGATAAAGGGTAGATAATAAAAACATCAACATCTATCAAGACTCTTACCATCACATCAACATCAGGGTTCTATAAGTATGGAATCTAGCTGGGAGTTTCTCTAACCAACAACCATCACCTATTAGCCGGTGATGATATAACGAAGCGATGTCATTACCACATCTATCCAGTGCCCTGCCTGGGGTAAAGGACATCACCATCAATGGATCCACAAGAAATAAAATCAGTCCTCTTTTGGGACAAAGGAAACATCCATATTATGGTTCGATCCTCTACTACGCGTGCCACATAGTTAATGAGTTCTAGTGGTACTCATTGTCACCCATTTCGGTGCTCAATACTCCTCTTGGAACTCGACATGCTCATAAAACATCATCATCAAGATTTCTCTTCATTAGTCCCATAGGGACATAATACATCAACATCCACTCGGATCATCAACATCAATTCATCTTATCAATATCAACATCAACATCATGGACTTGAAATATTCTTTTCGAATTTAGTTTCAAGTTTTTAAGACTCATGAACATCATTCTCATCAACATCTTCATCAAGACTCTCAACAATTTGGACCCCGATCACAACATCACAAACATCGTCATCGTCAAGGCTCTAGACTCATCCCCAAAGTTAATTCTTGTATTCTTTAGTAAAATAGTCATAGAAATTCCTGTAAAATCATTCTTGAAAACAACTTATGCAGTAAATAAAGTTTATGATGATCATCAATATAAGAAAAATACATAAATTAAAAAGAAACTTAGTAGAATACTTATAAATTTTCACATATAACTCATCATCTTCAATCATAGACTCAATTTACTCAAAGGGGCACATGGAAGAACAATCTCATGCTTTAGGTTAGCATTACATACCTGGGATGATTGCTAACAACACAAATCCCTTGGAACTTCCTCTTGACTCTTCAATCTCGACTCTTTTCAAGACCTAACTTGATAATTTGCTAGGAAGGGGATTGTAATATAGGTTTTGGAACCCTTCCTTCGTGAAAACGACATATATTAGTCGTATATGGGTTTTAGAAGGTATTAGGAATTGATAGAATGCCCCTGAAATTCTTTTGAAATTTTCTAGCTGCAAAATAACCAAGTCCGCGAAGTGGACTGGTCGCAAATAGTTCATTTTTGGTAAAATTATCCCGAACGCATTTTTCTCAATCCCATAAAAAATTATGGAAAAGCATAAGTTACCCTCTGGGATGGGTCCGCGATGCGGCTCTGTCGTGGATCCTCACTATTTTGCGTCTCAGAACAAAAAATTATCTTTTGACTCGATCTCTTTAAAAATTAACCGAGACCTTTCCCCACTCAAATTTTGTATCCGGCCTCGGATTTTCTATTCAAACATCAAAAGATGTGCTATGCGCACCTCTCTCCTCTAGGGGTATTTTGGTAATTTTATCGGGTGTTACATCATCTCCCCCTTAGGATCATTCGTCTTCAAAAGATAAGTAAGAGCAGTATTATGGCACGAATAAACTCAAGACTCATCTCGATACTCACTCAACAACTTAACTCTAAATCGACCTCAATAACTCTACTCAAAACATCAAGAATAGACACATCAACTCAGTATAGAAACATCAATTTAAGTTAAGAATAGGAATATTACCTTTGATATTCTCATCATTAGGCACGAATAGGTGCGAGTATTTGGATCTCATCACTTCCTCGGCTTCCCATGAGGCTCCCTTAACATATTGGTTCCTCCATAAAAATTTAACAAAGGCTATCTCTTCGTTTCTTAGTCTGCGAACCTAAAATCAAGGATTTGGACTAGAATTTCCTCATAGGACAAGCTATCTTTGGCTCCAGTTGACTCAACAGGGATCACCAAGGTAGGGTCTCCCAAACACTTCATCAACAAAGAAATGTGGACCACCAGATGGATTCCGTCTAACTCAGAAGGTAACTCTAGCTCACAAGCAACCTTCCCAGTTCTCCTCACAATCTGAAAAGGGCTGACATAGCGAGGACTTAACTTCCCCTTCTTGCCAAAAATCGTGACACCCTTCATGGGTGATACCTTCAAGTATACCCAATCGCTCACCTCAAACTCTAAGTCCCTTCTCCTCCCATCGGTCTTAGACTTCTAACGGCTTTGTGGAGTCTTTAACCTCTCTCTGATAATCGTCACCTTCTCCATGGACTGGTGGACAAGGTCGGGCCTAATCAACTCATCTTCTCCAACTTCAAACCACCCAATGGGTGATCTACACCTCCTCCAATACAAGGCCTCATAGGGGGCCATTTGCATGATTGCATGATAACTATTGTTATATGCAAATTCAATCATGGGTAGATGGTCATCCCAATTTTCTTTGAAGTAGAGGAAGCTGGCTCTCAACATATCTTCTACTGTTTGTATAATGCGCTCTGCCTGACCATCCGTCTGTTTATAAAAGGTTGTACTCAAATTTACCTTGGTACCCAATCCCTTCTTGAAAGACCTCCAAAAGTGAGAAGTAAACTGGGCTCCTTTGTCTGAAATGATGGACAAGGGAATTCCATGCAACTTCATAATCTCTTGGAGGTACATCTTCACATATTCCTCCACAGTAATAGTTGTCTTGACTGCTAAGAAGTGTGCTGATTTAGTCATCCTATCTACAATTGCCCATACAAAAACATGCTATCTCCAGGATCTTGGATAGGCTGGTGATGAAGTCCATGTTAACCATCTCCCACTTCCACTATGGAATCTCAAAGTTTTGAGCCAAGCCACTTGGCCTTTGATGCTCAACCTTCACTTGCTGGCGATTTGGACACTTTGAAAAAAACTCGGCAATGTCCCTTTTCATTCCACTCTACCAATAGACTTCTCTTAAGCCGTGGTACGTCTTGGTGGAGCCTAGATGAATGGAGTATCTAGTGTTGTGGGCTTCAGCCATGATCCTCTCTCAGACACCATCAACATCAGGAACACATAGCCTACTCCAGTATCTCAACACCCCATCTCCCTATTTGGAGAAGACGATCACTTTTTGATTGTGGACAACCTCTTTCAATTGGAGTATGATAGGATCTTGATCTTGCTTCTCTTTTACTTCTGTTACTAGGGATGATGCAGACTTACTTTGAACATTGATTTCTCCCTCATCATTCTCCTCAAGTTGGACTCCGTATCGAGCCAACCTATGCACTTCCTTCACTAGCTGTTTCTTCTCTTTCTCAACATGGGTTGTGCTACCCATTGATAACCTGCTAAGAGTATCAACTACAATGTTAGCTTTACCTGGGTGGTATAGGATGCTCATGTCGTAATTCTTGAGCAATGCCAACCATCTCCTTTGTCGCAGGTTGAGCTCTCTCTAACTAAAGACATACTGCTGGCTCTTGTGGTCAATAAACACGTCCACATGCACTCCATACAAGTACTAGCGCCAAATTTTAAGTGTAAACACTACCGCTGCCAACTTAAGATCATGGGTCGAATAGTTCCTCTCATGAAATTTAAGCTGCCGGGAAGCATAGGTTATCACCTTCCCTTTCTGCATCAATACACAACCTAACCCAACTCTTGATGCGTCACAATATATCACAAAATCTTCCATCCCATCAGGAAACTTCAAAAGAGGTACGGTGGACAATCTAGTCTTCAACTGTTGGAAGGTCTTCTCATATTTCTCAGACCACCAAAACTTGACCTTTTTTTATAAGTTAGCTTGGTCCATGGTGCGGATAGGGAAGAAAATTCGTCAATGAATCTGCGGTAGTAGCCTTCCAACCTGAAGAAACTTCTTATGTCAGTTGGAGAGGCCGGTCTTAGCCTGTTCTTAAACTCTTCAATATTCTGGGCATCTACTCAAATTCCATCACCAGAAACAACATGGCCTAGAAAAACCACTGACTTGAGCCAAAACTCATACTTTGAGAACTTCGCATACAATTCATGGTCCTTAAGAGTCTGAATGACAATTCTAAGGTGTTTGGCATGCTCCTCATCATTCTTCGAATACACCGAAGTATCACCAATGAACACGATTACAAACATATCAAGGTAGGGTCTAAACACCCTATTCATCAAGTCCATGAAAGCTGCAGGTGCGTTTGTTGACCCAAAGGACATGACTAAGAACTCAAAGTGGCTATATCTAATCTTGAAGGCTGTCTTTGGAACATCACATTTTCTCACTTTCAACAGATGGTAACCAGATCTGAGGTCTATCTTTGAAAAGCATGAGGCACCCTCAAGTTGTTCAAAGAGATCATCTATCCTGGGGAGATGATATTTATTCTTGATTGTGATCTTGTTTAGTTGCCTATAGTCTATGCGCATCCTGAGAGACCCATCCTTCTTTCATACAAAAGAATAAGAGCACAACAAGGAGAAACATTTGGCCTTATAAAGCCCTTCTCTAACAAATCCTTTAACTGCTCTTTCAACTTCATTAACTCAGCGGGGGCCATCCTATATGGGGGAATTGAAATGGGCTGCGTATCGGGAAGAACATCAATCCCAAAGTCGATCTCCCCATCAGGAGGGACTTCATGTAAATCCTCAGGGAACATCTCAGGGAATGCATTCACTATCGAAACTAACTCAAGAGTAGGGGACTTGATATCCTGATATTTTACTCGCAGAAGGTGGTAAATACAACCTTTAGAAATTAGCTTTCTACCCTCAAGTAGGAAATAAACTTACCCTTGGGTGCAGCAGAACTTCCCTTCTACTCTAGGACCGGTTCATTTGGAAATTGAAATTCGACAACTCAGGTCCTCTAATCTGTTGAGGCATAACAGGCATGAAGACAATCCATACCAAGGATTACGTCAAAGTCAACCATTTCCAACTTTACCAAGTCAACCAAAGTATCCCTATGATAGATGGATACTACACAATCTCTACAGACCCTCTCAGCTAGGATAAACTCACTTGTAGGAGTAGAAATAGTATAAGGCTCAAACAAACACTCTAGAAAAATCTCAAATTTATTGGCCATATAAGGAGTCACAAAAGAGAAAGTGGCATCCGGGTCGAGCAGTGCATAACAGTTATAAGAAAAGACTCGGAGCATACCCTTAACAACATCTACTGCAACCTCTTAGTCCTCTCGATTACCCATCGCGTACAGATGGTTCGTCTTGCCTCCTGTACCTACAGTAGTAGCCTTCTGATGACTGCCCGCAGGGGGTGGTGTAGAAGACTGAGCTTTGTTACTCCCATCACCCCATCTCCTTGTAGGAAACTCAAACTGAAAATCGACAAGCTGTTCGCATGAATAACAAGCATTTGTGCCCTCATGGCACGCACTAAGGTGAAGTTTGCCACATTTGCCACAAGGTGGTTTTTCTCTCGGGCCTTGGGTCACACTAGCTTGGGACTGAGGACCCTGAGCTCTGAAATTTAGGTGACCATAAGATTTCTGATCATACTTGTTTTGCTGAATAGGTGAACTTGCCACCGAGGGTGCATAGCTAGAAGACCTCTTCTAAAAGTAAATTTTATGACCCTTATTCTTCTTTTGTTGGCTAGGCTCATGCCCTGCCGATTTGGCCTTCTTACTCTGCTGCTCTTCCCTGTCTTTCTTCTTGTCCTCCTCCATTTGTTGGGCATAGAGCATATGTCTAGAGATGTCCATACCTGGAATCAGCAATGTTGCCTTACACTCCCTCTTTACATATTTTCCCAATCTAGACATGAACTTTCTCATCCTTGCCCTCATATTCGGAACCATCACTGGGGCATATCGGGATAACTGAATGAACTTGAGGTTGTACTCTTTGACAATCAACCCATCTTTCTTCAGGTTAAAAAACTCCTCAACCTTCACCTCCCTCGAATTTTGGGGAAAAACGTGGTCGAGGAAAGCACTCTCAAACTCCTCCCACTCAGCAGTTCAACATCCTCACCTCTACCATCTTCCCATTGGTTATACCAGACATAGAAACATCCTTAAGCTGATAGGATACAAGCTCGACTTCCTCAACCTTATTCGCATGCATAGCCCTCAAAATCATGCATGTATTATCAATAAAGTTTTGTGGGTCCTCCTCAACCTTAGATCCCGTATAGACTAGCGAGTTTATCCTCAAGAAATCTCTGAGTCTGGTTGTAGCTGTAGGCTCTTGGGAGTTTGAGTTAGGGGCCTGGGTACCTTAGCTATTACTCTGGGAGGCCACCAACTGAGTGATCATAGCAATGGCTCCCCTGAAGTCTGCTTCCGAAGTGAAGGCTGACTGAGCAGGTGGTGCCTGAGGAAGCTCAGTAGATCTAGCAGGTCGACCCTGTCTCCTCGTCTCAATCTTTTTAGAGGCCTCTGGTGGGGGATTCTCAGCGTTTGGGGTTGTGGCATCTCTTTGGGCTACAGTACATACAGGAGGCATAATTTGCAAATGTGTAAAACACGAAGAAGAGAGTTTCATAGAGTCAAATGTTATCGCAAGAACTCAGAATATCAAAGAAGTGTAACCATTCCTAATGTCCTATAGCCTCTTATTTATGAAGTGTGGTTCACAACACACACATAAACAAGACTCTACTAGACACAACTTTATAGACTCCCTAGGACTCTTGAACTCTGTGCTCTGATATCAAGTTTGTCACGCCCCGAGAGGGTACCCTAGGGTGGTCGGCACCCAGAGACTATTGCTAGTCTCCACGCGAACCACTCGATCTCAGGAAAGTCACTCAAAATCAAGCATAGTGGAATATAAGATAAAGAAGTGATCTACATCAATCAGTCTACATCAATCACTCTACATCAATAAGGAGGGCCAATGGCCAACACTCAGTCTCAACATCAATGGTAAGAAAATGAAAATGCTAACTTAACTCAAAAGGGGAAAAGACCACAACATCAAACCTCAACTCATGTCTATGAAGCCTCTAACTCAACTCAACAGTCTAAGAGGGTACCATGACAGGCCATGACTACCCAACTCAATAAATAAAATAATAGTAAAAGGAAAAAGGGCTCACCAATGACTGAAATTAGAATCTCCAAACCTCAACAATGTGTCTGTTGAAGTCCTCTACGTCCTACATCTGCATTATGAAACGATGCAGCACTGAGTGGCATTAGTACATGAAATGTACGGTATGTAAGATGGTTAAATATAATAGTACAGATAGAACAGTATAGGCATAACATCAACTGAACATCACACTTAGTCAGAATGTCAAATGTCTATCTAAAGCAAGAATAAAGAGTAGAAACATGACTCATCAACATCTCATCAGTACATCATCAATACATCAAACTCATCTCAAGGAAACTCCACTTAAATCAACTCAACTCGAAGGACGCATTCCTATCTAGGACAAGGATAACGGTAGATAATAAAACATAAACATCCATCAAGACTCATACCATCACGTCAAAATTAGAGTTCTATCAGTACGGAACCTAGTTGTGAGTTTCTCTAATCGAAAACCATGACCTATGAGCCGGTGATGATACAACAAAGCGATTCCATTTCCATATCCATCCAATACCCTGCTCGGGGTAAAGTACATCACCATCAGTGGATCCAAAAGAAATAACAACAGTCCTTTTTTGGGACAAAGGAAACATCTTTATTACGGTTCGACACTCTCCTACGCGGGCCACGTAGATAATAAGTTCGAGCAGGACTAACTCTCACCCATTTTGGTGCTCAATACTCCTCCCAAAACTCGACATGCTCATAAAACATCATCATCAAAATTTCTCATCATCGATCCCATAGGGACATAGTACATCAACATCAACTCGGATCATCAACATCAACATCAACATCATGGACTCGAAACATTCTTTTATAATTTAGTTTCAAGTTTTTAAGACTCATGAACATCATTCTCATCAACCTCATCATCAAGACTCTCAACAATTTGGACCACAATGACAACATCACAAACATCATCATCGTCAAGGCTCTAGATTCATCCCTTAATTTCATTCTTGCATTCTTTAGTAAAATAGTCATAGAATTCTTTGTCAAAATCATTCTTGAAAACAACTTATGCAGTAAATCAAGTTTATGATGATCATCAATTTAAAAAAAAATACATGAATTAAGAAGAATCTCAGTAGAATACTCATGGATTTTTCACATATAACTCATTATCTTCAATCATAGACTCAATTTACTCAAGGGGGTACATGAAAGAAAAATCTCATGTTTAGGTTAGCCTTGTATACTTGGGATGATTGCGAACAACACAAATCCCTTGGAACTTCCTCTTGACTCTTCAATCTCGACTCTTCCCAAGCCCTCACTTGATAATTTGCTAGGAAGGGGTTTGTAAGATGGGTTTTGGAACCCTTTCTTCGTGAAAACAACATATATAGTGGTATATGGGTTTAAGAAGGTGTTTGGAATGGAACAAAATACCCCTTAATTTTTTTTTAAATTTTCCAGCTGCGAATAAGCCCAGTCCGCGACACGGACTGATCGCGAATAGTTCATTTATGTCAAAATTTTCCATAACAAGTTTTTCTCAGTCCCGTCAAACAATTATGGAAAAACATAAGTTACCCTCCCCGATGGGTCCATGACGCGGCTCTATCGCGGATCCTCACTATTTTGTGTCTCAGAATGAAAAATTATCCTTTGACTCAATCACTCTGAAAATCGACTGAGACCTTTTTCCCACCCAATTTTTCATCTTGATCACAAATTTGGCTTCGGATTTTCCATTCGAGGATCGAAAGACACGTTATTCTCACGTCTCTCCTCTAGGGATATTTTAGTAATATTTCGGAGGTTACGCCTGTTCCCATGTTCTTAGGATCGAACTAGTATATCTTATGAATGGAAAGGTATTGGCTTAGTTTGGAGTTCTTGTGAAAACCCATGACATAGCATCGATATGGCGTAGTGGGTTATGTACGGAACCATAAAATATCTCTCCATTCTCGCAATGTATGAAATGTAGATAATTCTATAATTACATCGAAGTGATCCTGCTAGGGTGACTACATGACCTCGTGGATTACTGCCAGTTGCCACCTCCTTTGGTATCAGATCCATTTCCCTAATTGTAATAAGTAATGTTAATCAAACATATCTCATAAAAATGAATATCATCAAGAAACTACTACTGTTAAAAACTGTAGAAACGAATAGCATGATATGATTCAACAATTGGATCTCCTTAATAAATGGACTATCCAAATAATTTAGCCCAAGGTCATATATCAAATGGGTATATTTTAAAAAATAGGGTTCAAACTAGTTGTAAAAACAACAGAAAAAACTATTAGAGGTTATTCTGATCATGACACATTTAGATTATTATCTGAAAGTGATTTTGCTTCTTATTGAGATTCTAATGGATTCATGCATATTGGTTTAGTTCAAGTTTCTTTTAAGACCCTCACATTAAGAGGATTACTTGAGAGCTTTATATCAGCTCTAAGAGATGGTAGAAATTAGAATTGGAAAAATTCCCTAATAGGGTGTAACGCCCGGTAAAATTACCAAAATACCCCTAGAGGGGGGTATGCGCATAATGTATCTTCCAATGCTAGTACGGAAAATTTGAGGTTGGATTTGCGATCATCGTGAAGAATTGAGTGAAAAATTGGTCTCAGTTAATTTTTAGAGCAATCAGATCAAAAGATAATTCTTTCGGTCCGAAATGAAAAAACAGTGTGGATGCACGACAAAGGTGCATCGTGCTTCTTTAGGGACTTACTCTTACTTTTTCAAGATTTTTCACAGGATTGTAAAACTCATTTGGGAAATTTTCAAAGAAAAATACATTTGTGCGCGACCAGTCCACGACGTGGACTAGGTTATTCCGAAGCTAAAAATTTTCTAAATTTTCTGAGGGCCATTTAGGTCTGTTCCCAACCCTTCCTAAACTAAATACATGATCTAATTAGGTTTTTTTGACGTAAAACGGGTCTAAAACCCCCATTCTAAGTCCTTTTCTAACAATCTAACAACACTATGGCTTGAGGAAAGAGGAGAAGAGCTTGAGATTGAGGAATTTAAGAGAAAATCCTTGAAGTGGTTATTGAGAGCTACATCCCAGGTATGTAAGGCTAAACTAAATGCATGAGATTGTCCTCTCATGTGCCCCATAAATGGTCATAGAGGAGTTGAGTGTCCATGAGTCCCCATAAATGTTTCATAAATCGATTCTTGAATGTTTTCTCACAAATCATATCTAATTACAGGTATTTTCGTATGTTGATGATCATCATGAATTTATTTTCTTGAATTGGAGGTTTTCATGGGAAATTGCATAACCTTACATGTTAACTTTTGAAAACATGCATGAATGAATCTAGGGGTAGAGTCTAGAGCCTTGACGTGAGATTGTTCATTGTGAATGTGATTGTTATCGTGGTTAGAGAATGATGATGAGTTGATAGAGATTGATAGTCCTATAAGTATCCATAAATGAGCTCTAATGATGGTCTATTTGATTGTCCAAGCCTTGAGCTATTGATTGGGATTGACTAATGAAAAGGTCAAAGTCCCTATAAGTTTGATTGATGATAGGGTTAGAGTCTCTATGAGCTTGATTGATGAAAGGGTTAAAGTCCCTATGAGTGTGTAGATTACTGCAAGTCGCCACCTCCTTTGGTATCACATCCATTTCTCTATAGTAATAAGTAATGTTAATCCAACACAATTCACAAAAATGAATATCATCAAGAAACATACTATTGTTAATAATAGTAGAAAAAGAATAGTATGATATGACTTAACAATTGTATCTCTTTAATCAATGGACTATCCCAAAAATTTAGCACAAGGTTACATATTAAATGGGTACGTTTGACAAAATGGGGTTCAAACTGGCTGTAAAAACAACAGAAGAAACTATTACAGTTGATTTTGATCATGACACTTTAATATTATTATCTAGAAAGTGATTCTGCTCCTTATAAAGAAGCTAATAGATTCATGCATATTGATTTAGTTCAAGTTGTTTTTAAGCCCCGCACATTAAGAAAATTACTTGAGAGCTTTATAGCAGTTCTAAGAGATGGCAGAAATCAAAATTGGAAAAAAATCCCTAATAGGGTGTAACGTAAAATTACCAAAATACCCCTAGAGGAGGGGCATGCGTGTAACATATCTTTCAATGCTTGTATGGAATATTTGAGGCCGCATTTATGATCAACATACAAAATTGAGTGGGAAAATGGTCTCGGTTGCTTTTTAGAGCAATTAGATAAAAAGATAATTTTTCGATCCGAAACGTAAAACAGTGCTGTAGCAGACATACACTTTTTTCACGTTTTCCAATGGAATTGAAAAACTCATTCGGGAAATATTTGGAGGAAAATACACTTGTGCGCGACCAGTCCGCGACGCGGACTAGGTTATTTTGAAGTTGAAAATTTTCTAAATTTTGAGTGTCCATGAGTCCCCATACATGTTTCTTAAATTTATTCTTGAACGTTTTCTCACAAATTATATCTAATTACATGTATTTATGTATGCTGATGATCATCATAAACGTATTTTCTTGAATTGGATATTTTCATGGTAAATTGCATAACCTTACATGTTAACCTTTGAAAACATGCATGAATGAATCTAGGGGTTGAGTCTAGAGCTTTGACGTGATATTGTTGATTGTGATTATGATCATTGTGAGAGAATGATGATGAGTTGGTAGAGCTTGATATTCCTATGAGTCTCCATAAATGAACTCTAATGATGGTCCATTTGATTTTTCCTTAACGATAGTTCCAAGCCTTGAACTTTTGATTGAGATTGATTGATGAAAGGGAAGGTCCTTATGTGTTTCATAGATGATAGGGTTAGAGTCCCTATGAGCTCGATTGTTAAAAGGGTTAAAGCCCCTATGAGTTTTATTAATGATAGGGTTAGAACCCCTATGAGATACTGATCGATGATGGGTTAAAGTCCCTATGAGATTGGTTGAGATGGAGGTCTTACGAGCATAGAGTCTTGGGAGGAGTATCTAGCACCGAGAGAGTGAGAGTTAGTCCAACTCAACTCATCAAACTACGTTCCCAAAGGTGGGTGAGGATTAGAACCATCACATTACATTATGGTTCCCTCTTGAGCTGAGTTTATGTCCCTGAAACAATAGAGGACTTGTTGAGGTTGTTGCCCTTAGGAGATTCAATTTGTTCCTTCCCTGGCAAGTAAAAAATGGTTGTGGCAACATCAGTGGGATTGTTGTACAATCACTGGCTTATAAGTGATTATTTTTGGATAAGAGAAATCCCAAAAGTCCCAATCTTTAGTACTCCGAGATGAGTTGACTTGAGTTGAGTTCCATTGAGTTGAGTATAGTCAAGTTTCCTTGAGATGCGTTTGATTTGATAGATGAGGTTGAGATGTTTATGGGTCACTTGTCAACTCTTTATTCTTGCTTTAGAATAGCATTTGACATGTTGACTGTTTACTATTCTGAGTCGATGTTGTATCTTATTATTCTACTCATTTATGCTTCATTTAGCTATTTTACATACTGTACATTCCACGTACTGACGCCACTTGGTGTTGCATCATTTTACGATGCAAATACAGGGATTAGGGATCTTCAACAAGCGCATCATTAAAGATCCAGGATGTTCCGCTTATTGGTGAGCATCCTTACTCCAGAGGATCCACTATTATTTTTCTCATCATGCTTGTCAGGTAGACTATACTAGTCTTATATTTTGATTTCGGTAGCCATGGTTTTGTCATTGGCATAACTTGGTTAGTGATAGAGGCTTCATAGATAATAGTTAGACGTTGATGTTGAGATTGTAAGCTAGTTCTTCCTACTAGCCTTTATTATATATATTAATCTATTATTATTCGAGACATTAGATGAGATGAGCTTATTTACTTTCTTTTACTTTCGTTGATCTGTAGAGTTGTTGGATTGAATGGATATGATGAGGCCAAGTGATTTTCTTGGGGACTAGCAATAGTCTCTGGGTGTCGACCACGTCTTGGGTACCCTCTCGAGGCGTGACATAGGGATGGTACAAATCAGCTTGGCTTATGGCCCTGTTTATTTTAATGTTTATCCTAATTTATAAATGTCTTTAAATGATGAATACTTTTTTAAATAGTCTAATATTGAGCATAAAATTGCATGGCTATGATTATTTGCCTAGTACTGAAGTAATATGTATTTGTTATCGAATTTACTATAAGCCTTTATATACCTTAAGTCCTATGTGTAAAATTATGGATTTTAAGAATAAAACAATTTTTATAGAAATAAACTTTAGCAAATCTAAGGTCATAACTAGAAGACACATAAAATGGATTGAAATTGATTTTCTGAAAGAATGGGTAATAGAAGACGCTGCCCCACCTAAGAATAATATAAATCCTAAAATTTCTGATATTGAGCAAACACCTGATGGTATGGTTAAAATCAAATTTACTGATCAAAATCCTTTAAATACTCTAATATCGAGCATAAAATTGTATGGCTATGATTATTTACCTGGTACTGAAGTAATATGTATTTGTTATCAAATTTATTATAAGCCTTTATGTGCCTTAAATCCTATGTGTAAAATTATTGAGTTTAAGAATGAAACAATTTTGATAGAAACAAACTTTAGCAAATCTAAGGTCATAACTAGAAGACCCATAAAATGGGATGAAATTTATTTTCCGAAAGAATGGGTAATAGAAGACGCCGCCCCACCTAAGAATAATATGAATCCAGAAATTTTTGATATTGAGCAAACACCTGATGGTAAGGTAGAGATCAAATTTATTGATCAAAATTTTCTTATGAGTTATGCTGATAATATAGGTTTTCCTTCAAGAATGCTTAGATCTAATTCATCTTATATATCTCTAATAGTCGATATTTTTTTATATGCCTTCAAGAGCTTCTACCTCTCAAATAAGAGAAGAAGCAGAGTTTTATAAAGTCGATAATATCAAAATTGAAGATAATATTGTCACTCTTTATATGGAGGAACCTACTGGATCTGATATGAACTCTCCAGCAGATATTTTCAATGGAAGAACAAAACTACTTGATTTTGAGCCAGGATCACTGGTTAGAAAAAGCATTTCAAATGAATTCTTTTCACCTAGATGGGAACTATTTAGAAGATGATTTTTTTAAGAATTTTAACAAAACATATAGAGATTTACTTCAAGAAGAATTTTACAATGACCTTTTTAAAGCTAATAAAACAATTTCATTTGTCCCATGGTTTATGACAAAATATGTTTATAAATATATCTCTCTTTTGGAACAAGTGTGACGCCCAATAAAATTATAAAAATACCCCTAGAGTGAGGGTATGCGCGTAACGCATCTTCCGATGCTCGTATGATAAATCTGAGACCGGATTGGAAATCAGCATGAAAAATTGAGTGGGAAAATGGTCTCAGTCGATTTTTAGAGCGACCCGACCGAAAGATAAATTTTCGATCCAAATCAGAAAACAGTCGCGGACCTGTCGTGGAGAGGCACTTGTGCGATTTTCAAATTTTTCGACGGGATAGAGAGAACTCGTTCAAAAATATTTTTCCAAAAATACCCTGCTCGTGATAGGTCCGCATCACGGACCGTGTATTTTTCGAGCTAGAAATTTCAAAATAATTATGAGGGGCATTCTGGTCAATCCCCCACCCCTCCTAAACTCTCATACACGGCTAATTATGATGTTACAACGAGAAAAGGGTCTAAAACCCCCATTTTGAGTCCTATTCCCTAAACTAATATGGCTAGGGCTTGAGGAGAGAAAAGAAGAGCTTGGGTTGAGGAAATTCGGGAAGAGATCCTTAACGTACTCGGTTGTTAGCTGCATCACAGGTATGTAAGGCTAAACTAAAACATGATATTGTTCTCTCATGTGCCCCATAGAGGTCATAGATTAGTTGATGATAGTAGAGTCTACATGCATGATTCCTTTGATGGTTTTGCTTGAAAATTATATTTGAAAGTACATGTTTTCTATGTTGATGATCATCATAACATTTGCTTTCTTAAATTGAATACTTTCATGAGAATTTGCATAACCCTACGTGATTAATTTGAAAAGTATGCATAATGAACTTGAGGATTGAGTCTAGAGCCTTGAATTAAGATTATGATTGTTGATTGTGATTGTGATGAGAGAATGATGATGAGTTAATAGAGTTTGATTGTCTTATGAGTCTCTATAAATGAACTCTACCAATGTGTCTATTCATTTGATTCTTAATGATTGTTCTAAATCGTGAGTCTTCGATTGAGATTTATTGATGAGAGGGCTAAAGTCCCTATAAGATGTTGATTGGTGAGAGGGTTAAAGTCCCTATAAGATTGATTGATGATAGGGTTAAAGTCCCTATGGAATACCGATCGTTGACGGGGTTAAAGTCCCTACGAGATTGGTTTGATTGAATTGATGGTTTTATAAGCATTGAGTCACGGGAGGAGTATCGAGCACCAAAATGAGTAAGAGTTAGTCCCACTTGAACTCATTAACTACGTCGCCATATGTAGATGAGGCTTGGAATCATCACATATATTGTGGTTCCCTCTTGATTAGAAGTCCCTGAAACAATAGAGGACTTATTGACGACTGACTCCATATTGGGTGAGCTGATATGGTTTCGATTCGTTACCTACCTGGCCAGTTTGGGACAGCTGTGGCAACATCACCGTGACCGTTGACATTCACTGGCTCATAAGTGATTGTTGTCGGATAAGAGAAACTATCATAAATTTCCTACCTTGAGTACTCTGAGTCTAGATGAGATGAGAAGAGGTGAGCTCCTCTGAGATGAAATGAGATGAGATATGATGAGATGAGAGGAGATGAGCTCCTCTGAGATAAAATGAGATGAGATGAGATGTGATGAAATGAGAGGAGGTGAGCTCCTTTGAGATGAGTCTGAGATGATTGATGAGTTTTGAGTTATTGACGGGTCACTTGTCTACTCTTTATTCTTGCATGGATAGACATTTGACTAATGATGTGATTTGATGTTTATTTTGAGTTGATATTGTTTCCATATTATTCTACTGGTTTCTATTTCACTCAGCTATTTTACATACCAGTACATTCCAAGTACTGATGTCCACTCTGGACTACATTGTTTTATGATGCAGAGGCAGGTACTAGAGATCGTCAGCAGGCGCTCAGCTGAGGATCCGAGATTCGCAGCTAATTGGTGAGCCTCCCCTACTCCGGAGGGCCCACTATTTTTGTTTTATCATGCTTTAGAGTTAGGTTGGACTATTTCTTTTACTTTGATTTGGGTAGCCATGGGTTTGTTATTGGCACTACATGATTAGTGATAGAGGTTTCATAGACGATGGTCGAGCATTAATGTTAAGATTGTGAGCTAGTCTTTCTACTAGCCTTTATATTCTTACATATATTCCTTTGAGTCTTTAGATGAGATGTGTCCACTATACTTATATTTTCCTGCTATTCGGTAGATTTATTTGATTGAATGATGTGATTGAGCTAAGTGGTTCGCTTGGGGACTAGCAATAGTCTTCGAGTGCCGGCCACGCTTAGGTACCCTCCTGAGGCGTGACAAACATGGTCTCAGAGCACAGAGTTCAAGTGCCCTAGGGATTTTATGAAGCCGTGTCTAGTTGAGTCTTGTTTATGGGTGTGTTGTCGACCACATTTCATAAGCAGGAGGCTATGGGACATTAGGAATGGTTACACTTCTTTCTTATTCAAATTCGTGTGATAGAGTTAAGCTCTATGAAAACTATCTTCCAATTCATGCTCTACACCTGCATAATCGACAATATGCCTCCCAGAAGAGCTGTTAGAGGAAGGGGACCTCTTGCCAGGCGAGCTGTTAATCCACCTGAACCCGAAGTACCTGAAGGCCTGTGGATCCAGCTGTCCCTGTTGAACAACCCCCTCAAGATGAGGTCTCCAATGCCGAGCTGCCACAGGCTATTGAAACTTTTTCCCAGGCTGTCGCAGCACCTGTTGTGAGGCAAGGCGCAGGTGGAACAGGTCCTTATGACACCGCTAGGGTCCAAGAATTTTTGAGGATGAACCTGCCTGAGTTCACGGGGTCGGCATCTACTGAAAACCTCGAGAACTATGTGGAGAAGCTTGAGAAATTGTTCCAAGTGATGCACGTGGCTAATGCTGATAGGGTGGAACAGGCTTCCTACAAACTTAAGGGGGGGGGGGCCAGGTTCAGGTTCGACCAATGGAAGAAAGGCAGAGGGGATAATGCTTCGTATGTGACTTGGGTAGTGTTTGAGGAAGCCTTCTTGGGATGCTTCTTCCCAAGGGAGAAAAGAGAAGCTAAGGTGAGGGAGTTTTTGAACCTAAAATAGGGCTCTATGACCGTGCAAGAGTATGGCCTGAAGTTCACTCAACTATCTCGCTATGCTCCGGACATGAGGGGGCGAATGGGGATGTATGTTGATGGATTGAATAGGAAACCCAATAGATATGGGAGATGAGCCATGCTGGTGAGTGACATGGACATCGGAAAACTGATGATGTTTGTGCAACAAGCTAATGAGGAGAGACAGCATAACCGGGAAGAATTCAAGCGCAAGAAAGCAAAGACATCCAGCCATGAGGTTGGAAGGAAAGGAAATGGCAACCGGTTTCCAGCACCATCATCTGCTAGTGCACCGGTGCCTAGAGGCGGGTACGATCAGAGATCTCAGAATGTGGGAAGTCGTGGGCCTCATTCGCAAGCTAGTGTGGCCCAAGGTCCGTAGGGTAGGCCACCATGTGGTACGTGTGGCAAGCTGCACTTGGGAAGATGTCGTGACGGAAATGACGTGTGCTACAAGTGCGGCCAAGCGGGCCACTACCAGAGAAATTGCCCAAAGTGGGCTGACCAGGCTCAATCTTCCACCCCAGCCCCGCCCGTCGGGGGAACCCAGAGGGCCACTACAATGGGCGTAGACGGAGTAACGAACCGCTTGTTTGCCATGGGTAGTCGCCAAGATCAGGAAAAATCTCCAGATGTTGTGACGGGTATGATTCGAGTCTTTACTTTTGATTGTTATGTTTTGATGGACCCGAGTGCGACATTGTCATTTGTAACTCCTTATTTGGCTAATAGATTTGATAGAACCCCTGAGAGTCTTTCGGAACCCTTTGACGTTTCTACCCCAGTGGGTGAGTTTATTCGAGCTGAGAGGGTTTATAGAGCTTGTGTAATGTCCATCCATCATAGGGACACCCTTGTTGATTTGATTGAGTTGGAGATGGTCGACTTTGATTTGATCCTTGGCATGGACTGGCTTCACGCCTGTTATGCCTCTGTTGATTGTAGAGCCCAAACCGTTAAGTTCCAGTTTCCAAATGAACCGGTTCTACAGTGGAAGGGTGACTTTGCTACACCTAGAGGAAAGTTTATCTCATATCTTAGAGCCAGAAAGTTGATTTCCAAAGGTTGTGTCTACCACCTTGTGCGAGTGAAATCAGATGATGTTGAGCCCCCAACTCTTGAGTCAGTTTCGATTGTTAATGAGTTCCCCGAAGTGTTTCCTGATGATTTGCCCAGAGTCCCTCCTGATAGGGAGATTGACTTCGGGATTGATGTTCTTCCTGATACTCAGCCTATTTCGATCCCACCTTATAGGATGGCCCCCGCTGAGTTGAAAGAGTTGAAAGAGCAACTAAAAGATTTGGTGGAAAAAGGGCTTCATTAGGCCAAATGTTTCACCATGGGGTGCTCCTATTATATTCGTGCGAAAGAAAGATGGGTCTCTCAGAATGTGTATTGATTATAGGCAACTGAACAAGGTCTCGATAAAGAATAAATATCCTCTCCCAAGGATAGATGATCTGTTTGACCAACTTCAGGGCGCTTCTTGTTTCTCTAAGATAGACCTTAGATCTGGCTACCATCAGCTAAAGGTGAGGGAGTGTGATTTTCCAAAGACAACCTTCAGGACTAGATATGGCTATTTTGAGTTCTTGGTCATGTTCTTTGGGCTGACGAATGCACCTGCCGCCTTTGTGGACTTGATTAATAGAGTGTTCAAGCCATATCTTGATTTGTTTGTGATTGTGTTCATCGATGACATCCTGGTGTATTCAAGGCGTGAGGAGGAGCATGCTAACCACCTCAGAGTGGTCCTCCAAACTCTTGAGGACCATGAGTTGTATGCAAAATTCTCCAAATGTGAAGTCTGGCTTAAGTCAGCGGCCTTCCTAGGCCACGTTGTTTTCGGTGATGGTATTCGAGTGGACGCCCAAAAGATTGAAGTGGTTAAGAACTGGCCCCGACCATCCACTCAGACTGACATTCGAAGTTTTTTTGGGTTGGCAGGCTACTACCGCAGGTTTGTTGAGGGATTTTCTTCCCTATCTGCGCCATTGACCAAATTGACTTAGAAGAAGGTCAAGTTTCAGTGGTCTGGAAAATGTGAGAAGAGTTTCCAGGAATTGAAAACAAGGTTGACTACTGCACCAGTCCTAACCTTACCCGATAGAACCGAGGACTTTGTAATTTATTATGATGCCTCAAGGGTTGGATTGAGATGCGTACTAATGCAAAGGGGGAAGCTGATAGCCTATGCTTCCAGTAAACTCAAGGTTCATGAAAGAAACTACCCAACCCATGACCTCGAGTTGGAAGCAGTAGTGTTTGCACTTAAAATCTGGCGTCACTACTTGTATGGAGTGCATATGGATGTGTTCACTAACCACAAGAGCTTGCAGTATGTTTTTAGTCAGAAAGAGCTCAGCTTGCGACAGAGAAGATGGTTGGAATTGCTCAAGGATTATGACATGAGCATTCACTACCACCCAGGTAAAGATAACGTTGTTGCTGACGCTCTTAGCAGGTTATCAATGGGTAGCACAACCCATGTGGAGGAAGGAAAGAGGGAGTTAGCCAAGGACGTGCACCGGTTGGCTCGATTAGGAGTCCGACTTGAGGAGAACAACGAAGGAAGAGTTAATATTCAGGACGGGTCTGCTTCCTCGTTAGTGGTGGAGGTGAAGGAAAAGCAAGACCAAGACCCTGTCATACTCCAATTGAAGGAGGATGTCCACAATCAAAGGGTGATGGTCTTCTCCAAAGGGGGAGATGGAGTGTTGAGATATCAAAGTCGATTGTGTGTCGCAAATGTTGATGGCATACGAGACAGAATAATGGCAGAAGCTCATAACACTAGATATTCCATTCATCATGGCTCTACCAAAATGTACCACGACTTAAGGGAAGTCTATTGGTGGAATGGGATGAAGAGGGACATCGTAGAGTTCGTCTCAAAATGCCCAAATTGCCAACAAGTGAAGGTTGAGCATCAAAGGCCCTGTGGATTGGCTCAGAACTTTGAAATTCCGGAATGGAAATGGGAGATGATTAATATGGACTTTATCACTGGCCTGCCGAAATCTCGAAAGCAATATGATTTGATATGGGTGATCGTAGATAGAATGACTAAGTCGGCTCACTTCTTGGCAGTTAAGACAACAAACTCTGCGGAAGAGTATTCCAAATTGTACATCCAGGAGATTGTGAGGTTACATGGGGTTCCCTTGTCCATCATCTCGTACAGAGGAGCTCAATTTACCTCCCAATTCTGGAAATCGTTCCAGAAAGGCTTGGGTACTAAGGTGAAACTAAGTACAGCCTTTCACCCGCAGACGGATGGTAAGGAAGAGCGTACAATTCAAACGCTTGAGGACATGTTGAGAGCTTGTTTTCTTGACTTCAAGGGAAATTGGGATGATCACCTACCCTGATTGAATTTGCATATAACAACAGTTATCATGTGAGCATTCAGATGGCTCCTTATGAAGCCTTGTATGGGAGGAGATGGATCACCAAGTGGGTGGTTTGAGGTTGGAGAAGCAGAACTGATTGGGCCTGATCTTGTTCACCAGTCGATGGAGAAGGTCAAGGTCATTAGAGAAAGGTTAAAGACTGTCCAGAGTCGCCAAAAATCTTACACCGACATGAGGAGAAGGGATTTAGAGTTCGAAGTGGATGATTGGGTGTACTTGAAAGTATCACCTATGAAGGGTGTCCTAAGGTTCGAGAAGAAAGGAAAGCTAAGTCCATGCGATGTTGGACCATATTAGGTCGTAAAGTGGATTGGGAAGGTTGCTTACAAGTTAGAGTTGCCCTCCGAGCTAGATGGAGTCCATTCAGTATTCCATGTGTCGATGCTGAAGAAATGCTTGAGAAATTCCTCCTTGGTGATCCCTATTGATAACATTGGAGTGAAGGATAGCCTATCTTACGAAGAGGTCCCGGTTCAAATCCTCGATCGTCAGATTTGCAAGTTGAGGAACAAAGAAATAGCCTCAGTCAAAGTCCTATGGAGGAATCAATTTGCTCAAGAAGACACATGGGAAGCTGAGGAGGAGATAAAGGCAAAATACCCGCACCTATTCGTGCCAACGGATGAGGAAGATACTGAAGGTAAAAATCCTTACTCACCACTAAGCTGATTTTTCTATTCTTATGTGACTTACTATCATTAAGTCGGGAATTGATTGATTTAATTGAATGCGGAAAATGAGTCTTGAGTCTATTCATTCCTTAATCCCCATCTCTACTCATCATTCAAGGACGAATGATCCCAAGGGGGAGATGATGTGATGCCCGGTAAAATTACCAAAATACCCCTAGAGTGAGGGTATGCGCGTAACGCATCTTCCGATGCTCGTATGGCAAATTCGAGACCGGATTTGAAATCAACATGAAAAATTGAGTGGGAAAATGGTCTCGATCGATTTTTAGAGCGACCCGATTGAAAGATAAATTTTCGATCCAAATCAGAAAATAGTGACGGTCCGCGACAGAGGCTCGTCGCGGACTTGTCGCGGAGAAGCACTTAAGCGATTTTCAAATTTTTCGACGGGATGGAGAGAACTCGATCAAAAACATTTTTCCAAAAATACCCTGCTCGCGATAGGTCCGCGTCGCGGACCATGTATTTTCCGAGCTAAAAATTTCCAAATAATTATGAGGGGCATTCTGGTCAATCACTCACCCCTCCTAAACTCTCATACACGGCTAATTATGACGTTTCAACGAGAAAAAGGTCTAAAACCCCCATTCTAAGTCCTGTTCCCTAAACTAACAAGGCTAGGGCTTGAGGAGAGAAGAGAAGAGCTTGGGTTGAGGAAATTCGGGAAGAGATCCTTGACGTACTCGGTTGTTAGCAGCATCACAGGTATGTAAGGCTAAACTAAAACATGGTATTATTCTCTCATGTGCCCCATAGAGGTCATAGATTAGTTGATGATAGTAGAGTCTACATGTATGATTCCTTTGATGGTTTTCTTGAAAATTATTTTTGAAAGTACATGTTTTCTATGTTGATGATCATCATACTCTTTGCTTTATTAAATTGAATACTTTTATGAGAATTTGCATAACCCTACATGATTAATTTGAAAAGTATACATAATGAACTTGAGGATTGAGTCTAGAGCCTTGAATTAAGATTATGACTGTTGATTGTGATTGTGATTAGAGAATGATGATGAGTTAATAGAGTTTGATTGTCTTATGAGTCTCTATAAATGAACTCTACCAATGTGTCTATTCACTTGATTCTTAATGATTATTCTATCGTGAGTCTTCGATTGAGATTGATTGATAAGAGGGCTAAAGTCCCTATGAGATGTTGATTGATGAGAGGGTTAAAGTCCCTATAAGATTGATTGATGATAGGGTTAAAGTCCCTATGAAATACCGATCATTGACGGGGTTAAAGTCCCTACGAGATTGGTTTTAATTGAATTGATGATTTTATGAGCATTGAGTCATGGGAGGAGTATCGAGCACCGAAATGAGTAAGAGTGAGTCCCACTTGAACTCATTAACTACGTCGCCATATGTAGATGAGGCTTGGAACCATCACATATATTATGGTTCCCTCTTGATTAGAAGTCCCTGAAACAATAGAGTACTTATTGACGACTGACTCCATATTGGGTGAGCTGATATGGTTTCGATTCGTTCCCTACCTGGCAATTTTGGGACTGCTGTGGAAACATCAGTGTGACTGTTGTACATTCACTAGCTCATAAGTGATTATTTTCGGATAAGAGAAACTCTCATTAATTTCCTACCTTGAGTACTATGAGTCTAGATGAGATGAGAAGAGGTGAGCTCCTCTGAGATGAAATGAGATGAGATGTGATGAGATGAGAGAAGGTGAGCTCCTCTGAGATGAGATGAGATGTGATGAGATGAGAGGAGGTGAGCTCCTTTGAGATGAGTCTGAGATGATTGATGAGTTTTGAGTTATTGACGGGTCACTTGTCTACTCTTTATTCTTGCATGGATAGACATTTGACTACTGATGTGATTTGATGTTTATTTTGAGTTGATATTGTTTCCATATTATTCTACTGATTTCTGTTTCACTCAGCTATTTTACATACCAGTACATTCCAAGTACTGATGTCCACTCTGGACTGCATCGTTTTATGATGCAGAGATAGGTACTAGAGATCGTCAGCAGGCGCTCTGCTGAGGATCCGAGATTCGCAGCTAATTGGTGAGCCACCCTACTCCGGAGGTCCCACTACTTTTATTTCATCATGCTTTAGAGTTAGGTTGGACTATTTCTTTTATTTTGATTTAGGTATCCATGGGCCTGTCATTGGCACCCCATGATTAGTGATAGAGGCTTCATAGACGATGGTCGAGCATTGATGTTAAGATTGTGAGCTAGTATTTCTACTAGCCTTTATATTTTAACATATATTCCTTTGAGGCTTTAGATGAGATGTGTCCACTATACTTATATTTTCCTGCTATTCCATAGAGTCATTTGATTGAATGATGTGATGGAGCTAAGTGGTTCGCTTGGGGAATAGCAATAGTCTTCGAGTGCCGGCCACACCTAGGGTACCCTCCCCAGGCAGCTTAATTGGTGAAAGGCGATTCTCCTTGAGAGGATATAAAGGGCCAGAGATTCCGGGTTCGAACCCCACGAAGCGCTGCAGCGCGAAGGGTGGATTGAACTGGTTGTACTCTAGCTACACAATACTTGAGTATGTGATTGATGTTGAGTGACGCCGTGAGGGGGTGAGCCTCAAGACAGGCAGAAGGAGGATCGTCACAACAAGATTATAAATTATCAGATGGTAAAACTCTCATGGCTAGTTTTTCTCCACAATAAAGTTTTCAAATTGATAAGGATAATAATAAAATTCATTCCAAAGCTTTTTGTGACCTAATAGAAGAAAAAAATACTTCTTTAATGACAATGGACAAAATTAGAATGTTAATGCATCAAAATAATTACACAAATATTTATTCAAGTGTTTTAGCGGAACATATCCTCTCTCTCTCCATAGTAAAATTGACAGTCTTATTTAAGAAATTAACCAAAAAGAGACATCTGCTCATAACAAAGATGTTGTGACTCCTACCATTCAACCACCTCCCAATGTACAAGGTTTTAAACTCTGAAAGTATGATTATATTGAAGTACTTCTGCGAGAGAAGTTTGCCAGTCTTGATCTTAATAAAGATAAAAAGGTTAGACCTTTATAACTAGATATATCTGGTAGACACGATATTAGTCCTGATGAGATTAATAAAATCTCGGAAAAATATGCTTTAAAACCTACACAGAGGATGTACTACTATCCCAGGCCAACTCCTTAGGACGTATTAGTAAAGGAAAAAAGGAATTCATGTTTTACGAAAGTTTTAGTGGATATCTTATTTATGAATGGAATATCGACTGTTATAGTGATCGTCAAATTTATACATTGGCACACAGAACTTTTTTGTACAGTACTATTTGTTAGGCAAATAATAATGAGAAAAAGATCATTGTGGATATGATTGTAGCTAGTTTTACCGGACAACTAAAAGGATGGTGGGATAATTAACTCACATCCAGCCAAAAAGCAGCTCTCTATACCATAGTAAATGATGAAGAAATAGGGACTCCTGTTACGAATATAGTTTATAGCTTGATCATGAATATCATAGAACATTTCTCAGGCAGATGGTCAGATAATTGTGAAACCATTAGGACAATGCAACCTAAGATGTAAGATCCTAACCTCATTTAGATGGTATAAGGATGTGTTCCTTTCAAGAGTTATGAAATTACCAGAGCGTAATGACTCGTATTGGAAGTCCAAATTCATAGATGACTACCTAACTTATTTGTTGAAACAGTAGGAAATGCCCATAGAGGAGATAAAGGAAGCATCAAGTATGATACTTACACATATGGGAAGCTCATAAACGTCTGTACCTAGGAAGGTTTATCCTTGTGTAATGAGATCAAGTTGAATCAACAAATTAAAAGGCATAGGCTGACAAAACACCAACAATTGGGAGAATTCTGTGAACAATTCACCTTTGATATGCCCAGCTCATCCAAAAAATCTCATAAAAGAACAGAGATTATACGGAAAAACCTTATAGACCCCACATAAAAAGGAGACGCATAGATAAGTAGGATAAGAGAAAAAAGGGTCAAAGGAAATGAAGGAATTCTTTAAGAATTCAAATGCATGTTATAAGTGCGGATGAACTGGTCATTATGCCAAGAACTGCAAAGTCAAGGATAAAATTAAGAGTCTTGACTTAGAGGATAATGTAAAGGATTCATTATGTGAAATTTTCTTGAATTCATCTTTAGAGGGTAATAGCCCTGAGTCAAGTGACAAAGAAGACGGATCCTATACTAGTGAGGATCTTAAAGCTCTCCATGAGGAAAATTATATGCCCTCATAAGAACAAGAATGTATTCCATGTAAAATTGGAGAACCTTGTGATAATAAGAAAGATGATGAATTTTACCAAATAAAAAGCATTCCAAGTTTATCAAAATATGTTCCAATGCTAATAAAAAGCTTTCCTGGTTTATCAAAATATGTTCCAATATTTTTAGCCAGAATTATATTCCAAACTGGTTTGGCAAGTGGTGGACTATAAATATCCAAAACCGAAAATATTACCAGAAGATTACAAAAAATTATATTTTTAATGCATTGAGTTCTCTCCAAAAATAATAAAGGCCCAATAAGGGGACATATATTTTGATAGAATTTCCTTAAATGTATTTTTTCATAGAATTCTCAATTCCATGGATAATGAGGTGGACCATAGAAGTGATTGATAAAATGAATTTCCTACACTTCGAAGAAAATTTCATACAAAGTTCTGGAACAAGCTCCTTCATAAGGATCAAGATAATAAATTAAATGGCCAAGAAATTATAGATGAAATTAAAAAAAGGCCATTGAAAATTACAAAAGGCTAGAACATGATGAAAATGATGAATCTAGTCCATTTAAATTTCTTTCAAGAAAACTTTTAATGGAAAAGAGAGTCTTGGCAAAAGAGGATATTATATCATCTTATGTAGCATAAATGAAGAAAGATTTGAAGAAGAATATGGGAATTGGTGTGCCAGATAATATGTCTATCTCCACGACAACATCAAATGAAGAAGATGCATGTCTTGTAGGAGAAGCACAACAAAGTGATAACAATGAAGAAATGAATATAGAAGACTTTATTCAACAACTACAAGATAATAATCTAGAAAGGGGAGAAAACTCCAACACAAGAGCTAAGGGAAAGGGAAAGATCTGACAAAAGAATGAAAGACATTATAAGAATCTTGAATAATTTAATAAGAAATAGGACCCATATATCGGATTAAGTGCTTAATGACGTAAGCACTTATGTCATACAATTTGTCTTTTTCGTCTTAAGTCCTTTATAAAAGGACCATTTAGTTTAGTTGAAAGGTAGAACTCATTGTTTTCCATCTTGTAAATTTTCTTTTAAATAATAATAAGGTTGCTTCTAATACTTGGAAACCTTTGACGTTTCTATTAAGGATTATTCTTATTTTACTTTAAGAGATTATTTTATCCAGTTTGTTTTAGCCTAATAAGAGTCTAAACTCCCACTTGTCGGGTTAGCATTAACTTATACCATTAATGGTATGGTAATGAAAGGGACTGTTCTGATGTTCTTGGGGTCGAACTAGTACATCTTATGAATGGGAAGATCTTGGCTTAGTCCGGAGTTCCTGTTAAAACACATGATATGGAATCTATATGATGTAGTGCGTTATGTTTGGAACCATAAACTATCTTCCATTCACAGAATGTATGAAACATAAATTAACCTGCAATTACATCGAAGCGGTCTTGCCAAGGTGACTAGATGACCACGCAGTTTATCGATCCTGCCAGGGTGACTGGATGACCGGACAGATTACCTGACTGGAATCCACGAGTTAGACTGCATAACTGTGGTCTTCTGCAGTGATCCCAAGTTCACATCTTAACTATCTCAATACTTGGGTAGGCAAGCATTGTATAGAAAACCTAATTCCCCTTCATCCAAATTCCCTTTTTTCTAGATTAGGAAAACCCCAATTTATAGAGGATCTTTCCAAATCTAAAAGGAAGAAGGAAACCCACTCTTCTTGAAAAACAAGAAACTAATATGTGTCCTTCTTTTGTTAGAAATAGGATTGTGAGTTCTACTTAAATATGGGCACTGTACGGACCACAAAATTAATTGTTGAGGCTTCCTATTATGGAAATAATTCAAATAATTAATTTGACATTATTCTTACCATAATAAATTACAAATTATTCCACTAAAAATTCGTAATTGCACTCCTCTATTTACATTTCGAAATTCCCCATTAAACACTTATGTAATTCTCCATGTTAAGATTACAGATACTAATCAATAAATTAGATTACTGACAAATTTAATTTAAATATTAATTTTCTTTAGAGCACTGCTTAACTTATTTCATGTGTCAGATCCATAAATACACTTGCAAGGTTTAACACAATGAAAACTTATAAGTTTCTCAAAAGGCATATCATCAATCTCTATATTAAAACATGGATTCCATCGACTAACTTATTATTTCACCAATATATATTATTATCATCCAATCTACCAGGCATATTGACCCATCTCAGAATCTCACCTTTTAATAAATAAAAACGATAAATAATATATACAGATCATAATAGTTATGCTCGGATTGAGAATATAAATACATTTAATAGTTTAAAGAATATGTTTTTATTAGTCAGTCAAAAACAACTATCTCTACTCAGTCTCATTCAATACATACAATATGCACTAGCACAAGAAGTTGGAACTACACCATTCTCATAATCAAGATAAATTATACACAATCTTGTGCTACAATCATACCGATGGCTTGTCCAATTTCCATTTTAGATTGTGAACGAAAAACTTTATACTTATAAGAACCGATGATTTAATCCTTTGGGTATAAGCTAAAACTCTATACACTAAATCATCTACTTTATAAGTAAATGGACACATAAACGATTATATGATCTATTAAAATTTTTATTAAAATTGGATGAATAATTTTTCTATAATAAATACTATATTTAAACTCATGGTTAATAGTATATATTCCATGATTAATAGTATATATCCCAACAATCTCCTACATAGACTTATAACCATCACAATTATTATACTATACTATATCAAAATGCATGGTTTATAGTATATATACCCTAACAATCTCCCACTTAGATATTCAATCATGGAAATTGTTAGAATATTATGTCGAAATCCACGATTAATAGTATATATCCTAACAATCTCCCACTTAGACTTATAACTATGAATTTACAACTTTCACAGGCCTTCCTTCTATATGACTTATCAAAAGGATCTTACCAAGTTGTTTTCCTATGCAATTCCATCTAGTAGTGCTTAGTCGTAACAATCGTTACGATACTAGATCTCGAGGGACCTTATCATAAACTCTTCAAGAATGCACTTCTTTTAAGGAGTTCTATCATAAAACTGTCTCAAAAATATACAACAAACCAGTCTTAATTACGATTCTCCCACTACGACTAAGTACTACTACTATAGTCACACTTTCATGTTCTTAAGTCTTATATTTTCCTCAAAGCCTTTTGTTGTTGAAATATTAACAACTTATTCATGTAGTGCTATTTAATTTGCTCAACATCACTCCCACTACTTGAGGTAGTAAATCGTCTTATGTTAAGTAATGTTTCTCCCACTATGTAAATACAATGGAATGTCAGTTCTGACATCCCGATTAGATGTTCTTGAACGTCTGAATTTATGACTGAATATTTGTTATTTCTTTGTTCAGTTCCTGTAAAACTAGTTTACTTCTAGGAACATGGTTTACTAAATAGTCCTTTTCTAGAAATCTGGCAGTTGTGTTAACAAGCCATATTTTCTTCAGGACAATAAGATCTTCTTTTATTCTTTTTGAGTATCCCGTTAACACACACACATATTCATAATTAATTCCAACTTGTTTGTTTTCTCTGTCAGCATATATGATAGACAATTCTATATCTGAACATGACACATATTAGACTTACATCAAGTCCTTACTAGTTCTATAGTTGTCAAAGTTGCGAAAATACAAGGAATTAAATTCCAAATGTGACATATAGTTCTTAGGATATATTCCAAAAGAAGTAAAACAACTTCTAATAAGTCAATCATTAATCTTATCATTTCTATAAGAGTCTATTTTTCTTTCTTCTTTTAAACCAATCGATTATAAAGTACTGGTGTAAATGATTGAAATGCAATTACTCTATCAAATAAGTGACTAATGAACTTTGCAAAGAGGTATACCTCACTACAATCAGATTATCGGAATGTTATAGATTTTTCATGACGCTATCTTTATATTTGTCTTAAATATCTTGAGTTTATAAAAAACAATTAGACTCACATAGTATCAAAAAATATATATTCATATCATGACTAATATTTTATGAATATTCCACGACACTCAAAATCACCTCTTGCCTGAATGATCATTTACCACACAAATTAAAATAGTTTAATTTTAACTTATCACTATCCCCATTTTCTTTCTAAGAGGAAAGGTCTCTAAGTCATTTTTCTTTCTAAATAGGACTCTCACATTGGTAGTGACTTCACTTTCAATGAACCATTATGTCCATCCTTTAACTAGCGTTGAAGTTCTATTCAGAATAAATAACTTTAGATACTAGTGAACAAATAAGTTATATTCAATTTGCAAGATGTTTTCTGTTGTAAGATAGATTAATATTTTCAATTCATAAGAGATAATACTAATAAAAATTCCATGCATCAATATACTATAAGAGATAAAATATTTATCAAACTCAATAATAGGAGAGTTACAAAAGATATGTTAAGCATTTATCTCTTAGTTAGAAACTGAAAATCAATTATTCCTAACATAAACTACATATATAATTCAATCTTTAATATTAATAATTTATCTAAAAAAAATCCTTGAGTAGTACTAAGTGGGTCTGTGAAATCTTTTGAGAGTTTGAGATATAATAGATCATAACATATCAAATAATTCTAAATAATAAAATTCAAAGCTCACTTATACATATATATCCATGCATCTTGAATAGCCAATCGTTGGGATTGGAGAACTATTCATACAATACACATGTACAATAACCAATTATTCACTCCATAAACTTATACAGACCTGACTCAGTTGGAGAGTCTACTGTTAGCCTAAGTAAAGTGAAAATCACTCTAGCTCCATTGATCCAATCTTATGTTACTCAGTTTAGGAGAGTTAATATAGATTATCGAAACTAGCGATTAAATTCATAGTGACTTGCATTAAATTTATCTGTTATGGAGGAAGGTCTAAGCCAACACATGAAATTAATACTTCACTATTATTTAATCTGGTAATCATGGGAAGGATCTGTGTATATCAAATAATTCTGAATAATAAAATTCAGAGCTCATTTATACATATATATATGCATGCATCTTGAATAGCCAATTCTTTGGATTGGAGAACTATTCATGCAATACACATGTACAATGACCAGTTATTCACTCCATTAACTTGTACAGACCTTACTCAGTTGAAGAATGTATTTTTAGCCTAAGTCAAGTGAAAATCACTTTAGTTCCATTGATCCAATCTTATATTACTCAGTTTAGGAGAGTTAATATAGATTATCAAAACTAGTGATTAAATACATAGTGACTTGTATTAAATTCATCCGTTATAGAAGAAGGTCTAAGTCAGCACATGAAATTAATGCTTCACCATTATTTAATCTGGTAATCATGGGAAGAATTTGTATCACCAAATATGACCAAAAACTCATATAACGATATGAATAGAAAAGAAATATTTCTTATCAAGCCGTTCTTACGAACCTACCGAATTCCAGATAAATTAGAGTCCATTTTTTGTACTATAACTATGATCAATTCGGTTGAAAATATTGTTTGATCAAAATAGAATTTAAAATTTTTCGTTCAATAATTTCTATCACATGTCATCATTTGTATAACAGATACACGGATCAAGAATAAAGAACAATATTTTAAAACTATTTTCTTTGTATGAGCATTATTTTTAAAAAATCAGCACGTTTATGTATCATTGAATATTAAAATTCATAACACACCTCATAAGTGTTCATGAATCTTGAACAATAAATTTGCTGAAAAAATAACTACTTACGCAACATACCTATATGGTGTAAGATATTCACTCCATAAATTTAGAACAAAGCTAACTCATATGAAGAGTATACTGGTAATTTAAGTCAAGTGAATATCATTATCCCTAGATCCATTGATCCAATCATATATTACTCAATTTAGGAGAGCTAATGCAAATTATCAAAACTAGAGATCAGATTAAATCTAGTGACTTGTATTATTTCATCCGTTATGGAGGAAGGTCTAATGCCAGCACATGAACTTAATAATTCACTAAAATTTAGTCGTGATAGTCATAGAGAATAATCTCTTTCACCACTATATTCTAGTTGAGTTATCTTTCATTAAATTTAATTTTCAAGACATAACAAAAATCCTAAAACTATCATTTAAAATGATCCGAAGTTGTCAAATCACTGCATAGCAGTGATTATTTTTAATTTGATCGTTTCTTATGAACCTTTTGAATATCAAATCAATTGGAGTTCAAAATTAATATTTATCTTCAAATCTATGATCAAATTCAGATTCAAACGATTTAAAAAAAAATATCAAAATTATATCCTTATCATACATCAATTCATGTTAAATAATCATATGTAATCATTACAAATATCTAACATAAATAAAATCAATATAAAGGATTGTTTTAATACTAAATCACATTTTAATCTGAAAGAACAACTTGAAAATCATCTTAACGACCTCAAAAAATCATAACAACATAGCAATGAGTTTTTCTAGTTAGGTTGTTTCCAATAAACTTATCAAATTTCAAGTCAATTGAAGGACAAAATTATCTTTTTTATTTTTTTATTTCCAAAGCTATGACCATATTCAAATTCACATGACTTAAGCATCTTTAGGAAAATATTATGTGATTTACATTCTTGTCACATATCAATTTATGTTAAATCATCATGTGTAATCATGTCCTAAGTTAAAAATAAATATGCCTGATATGAAGAATGATATTATCATATTCAAATCAAAATTTAACCTGACAAATAACCTAAAAATCTATCTAAAAGAATTTTCGATGGAACCATCAAATATCAAGTCAATCTAAGATCATAAAGTTCATGACCATCTAAATTATGACCAAATCTGAAAAATAGTTAATGTAGACATCATTGAAGATTAAATAACATGATTCAAATTTTTATTCTCCTGAATTATTATCTCATGAGCACAAGGCATACATTGTGTCCTTCCTTTTACTAAGACATACCTCTTAATTAATATACTTGAGAATTCAAGATATTATGTTTCTCCCTTTCAGAAGTGAAAACCTTTAATATCTCATTTCATGAATTAATCAAGTATTACTAGTATCTAAGGTAAAACTCTTTTTGAGTAAACAAGTCTTTACCAGTATACTTTTATCTAGAACAATTTATACATGATACATTAAGTATTCTAATAATTCAAATAAATAGTTCACTTTCGTGAACCATATTTATTAATCATAATTCTCAATGCATGTTTCACAATCTCACATACGTAAAATATTAAGAATCTACAACAATTTCAAATAAACAAACCACTTAAATGGTAACTATTTATTAATTATAAGAAAATACTTAATATTAACAAGTTTATGTATTTATGTGAGAAAAAGAAAAGTTATGCCCCATATAATTAAAGTTGGTAGAATAACATCAAGCTATTTTGAATTAGCTTTTACCGTGCATCATACTAGGTAATTAGGAAATATAATGATTCCAACAAACAGAAAAAAAAACTTACAAGACAACAACAACATTGTATGTCATAAGAAATTTATACTTCTCCACTAGGAACATGAATTTCTTACTATCATGTAATATCAGTTTGTCAATAACACATAAAAAAGACAAGCTTTTCCTACTTTGTGTGTTTTTTTTAATTATTATTTGAAAAAAAAAATACCATGGCAGCAATCCATATGACAATGAATATACAAATGTCCCACCTTCAAATTCAAAATAAACAATAGTGGATTTTAGTCATTCCTGTAAGACACTACCTTGTTCTTGCCACAGTCCACCACAAATAATATGATTGTAAATTTTACACGTGATTTTCAACAACACGATAAATCACGAACCATATATATATTTCACAAGTTAACTACTTAGATGTAAGTGTGGCTCTGATACCAATTGTTGGAAAATTATACGAGCAGTGGAAGCATATAAGGATCGTACTGCTTACATGAATAATAGATAACACATATGTTTATACTAGAACACAAATAATCATGATAGAACACATAAACTTTACAAATTATAATTAGATAAATAACTCTTGAAGCGTGAGCATATTCTTTCAAGCGAATCCACGAGTTAGACTGTAGTTTTGTGGTCTTCTACAGTGATCCCAAGTTCATATCCGAATTCTCTCAATACCTGGGTGGGCAAGTATTGTATAGAAAACCTAATTCCCTTTCATTCATATCCCCTTTTTTTCTAGATTAGGAAAACCCCTATTTATAGAAGACTTTTCCAAATCCAAAAGGATGAAGGAAACCCACTTTTCTTGGAAAACAACAAACTAATATGTGTCCTTCTTTTATTAGAAATAAGATTCTGAGTTCTAGTTAAATATGGGCACTGTAGGGACCACAGAATTAATTGTTGAGACTCCCAATTATGGAAATACTACAAATAATTAATTTTAAATTATTCCTACCATAATAAATTACAAATTATTCCACTAAAAATTCGTAATTGCACTCCTCTATTTAAATTTCAAAATTTTCCATTAAACACTTATGCAATTCTCCATATTAAGATTATAGATACTAATCACTAAATTAAATTACTGACAAATTTAATTTAAAGATTAATTTCCTTTAGAGCACTGCTTAACTTGTTTCATGTGTCGAATTCATAAATTCACTTGCAAGGTTTAACACGATGAAAACTTATAAGCTTCTCAAAAGGCATATCATCAATCTCTATATTGAGACATGGATTCCGTCAACTAACTTATTATTTCACCAATATATATTATTATCATCCAATCTACAAGGCATATTGACTTATCTCAGAATTTCACCTTCTAATAAATCAAAACAATAAATAATATATACAGATCATAATGGTTAAATCAGGATTGAGAATATAAGTACATTTGATAGTATAGAGAATGCGTTTTTATTAGTGAGTCTAAAACGACTATTTCTACTCGGACCCGTTCAATACATACAATTGGGTGAGGGTATTCTTCCTAAATAGTAGACACAGGTAATAAATAAGAGAATACTAAAGATCCGAGCCATAGAATTTCTCAATTCTGATACAAGGTACTTATTAGATCGAATGTACTTATTTGATCTAATAGAATGATTTTGCCGTATCCTGACTAATACCAATCCAAGCCATTTCAAGGCAGTCAAAGTACCCGCCACCCTGCATATCTCAATGACGCGACGGGAACCACACTGCTGCCGCTGCCCTTCGGGCACGCCTCCTATGCTTATCACTCACCTATACTCTTGCAGCATGCCCCCTTTGGGCAATATGGTGTAATATGCGAAGCAGCTGAGCCATAGTTCTTCGATCGCTATATTCTTGCGATAGCAAAGGCGTGGTTCATCCTCTAAGGGGGAGTACTAGCACAAGAAAATGGAACTATATCGTTCCTATAATCAAGATAAATTATAAACAATCTTGTGCTACAATCATACTGATGGCTTGTCCAATTTCCATTTAAGATTCTGAACGAAAAACTTTATACTTATAAGAACCGATGATTTAATCCTCTGTGTATAAGCTAAAACTCTATACACTAAATCATCTATTATATAAGCAAATGGACACGTAAACGATTATATAATCTATTAAAACTTTTATTAAAATTGGATGAATAGTTTTTCTATAATAAATACTATATTTAAAGTCATGGTCAATAGTATATATTCCATGGTTAATAGTATATATCCCAACAGATGGTGATGATGATGGTGGTTATGGTGATAGTGATGGTGATAATGATGGTAATAGTGATATTGACAATGATAGTAATGAAAGTACTTTATAATGGTAAAATAATTAATGAATAAATTTTGAGAGTTGAGAATACTAAAAATACACAATTATTTGGATAAAATCGAAAATAAACTCATTTTTTTATAAAGTTTTAAAAATACATATTTAATCAAATGGCAATTTGAGAAAAGGACAAAGGTCGGTCAAAATTGGGTGTCAACAGCTGCCACTTCTTTGCTCAGGAATGAAGGATGAATTGTCGAGCAAAGAAAGTTGACAGAGTAGCCAATATTTCCCGACCGATGAAATATTATTAGAGGGACAAAAAGAACAAAAGGGGTTGTGAAATATTATGGTCGAGACTTCAGTTTAAAGTTGCCTACATATCTCTAGTTATATGAGAATTAGGTTGTGTGTAGTTCGAGACTTCGGAACGAATGAAATTCCTAAAGAATAATAAAATTTAGTGGTGTCGGACTTGAAATATGAGTGATAGTAGTTAGAATTGGACAGGTTGAGGTATAGAAAATGATTCAGGTATTGATAGAAAAACGAGGACAGGGGGATCGTACGGATGATGTGAAAGAAGAGCAAAGGGTTTATTATGGTTAGAATAAGATGAAAGGCATATCTTTGAAACAAACAACAGAATCTACAGAAGGAAATTAAGTCCTCGTTATATTGGCCCTTATCAGATTGTGAGGAGAATTGGGAAGGTTGCTTATGAGCTAACGTTACCTTCTGAGTTAGACGGAATCCATCCAATGTTCCATAGTTTGATGTTGAAGAAGTGTTTGGGAGATCCTGCCTTGGCAATCCCTATTGAGAGCACCAGAATTAGAGATAGTTTGTCCTATGAGGAAATTCCAGTCCAAGTCCTTGATCAACAGGTTCGCCGACTGAGAAACAAAGAGATAGCATTCGTCAAAGTTTTCTGGAGGAACTAATTTGTTGAGGAAGCCACATGGGAAGCTGAGGAATAGATGAAAACTAAATACCCGCACCTATTCGTGCCTGATATTGATGAGAATATCGAAGGTAATATTCCTATCCTTACGTTAAATTGATGTCTCTACCATGAGTTGATGTGTATATTCCTGAGGTCTGAGTAGATATTATTGAGGTCGATGAAGAGTTGAGAAGTTGAGTTATTGAGTGAGTATCGAGGTGAGTCTTGAGTATATTCATGCCATAATACCATTCCTACTCATCATTCTAGGACGAATGATCCCAAGGGGGAGATGATGTAATGCCCGATAATATTACCAAAATACCCCTAGAGGAGAGGTGTGCGCAAAAACATCTTCTAATGCTTGGATTGAAAATCCGAGAACAGATTCGTGATCAGCACAAAAATTGAGGAAGAAGGGTCTCGGTCGATTTTTAGAGCGACCGACTCAAAAGATAATTTTTTGTTCGAAGACAAAAAATTGTGTGAGTCCGTGACAGAGCTGCGTCGCGGAACTATCGCGGAGGCACACTAATATTTTTCTGTGATTTTTTGACGGAGTTGAAATTTGCCGAAATGCACTGTCCGCGACAGATCCGCGTCGCGGACTATGTTATTCCAAATCTGGAAATTTTTTAAAAATTTCGAGGGACATTCTAGTCCATTCCTAATGCATTCTAAACCTCCTATACGATGAATATATGTCGTTTTCTTAGAGAAAGGGTTCCAAAAAACCCATCCAAAACCCTCTTCCTAGCAAAACCACTAAGTTACGGCTTGAGGAGAGTTGATATTGAAGAATTCAAGAGGAGATCTTTCAAAGAATTGTTGTTAGCAATCATTCCAGGTATGTAACGCTAACCTAAAGCATGGGATTGTTCTCCCATGTGCCCTTTTGAGTAAATTGAGTCTATGATTGAAGATAATGAGTTTGATGTAAAGATTTTAAGTATTATACTGAGTTTTACTTAATTCACATATTTTACATGAATTGATGATCATCATAAATTGATGTATTGCATAATTTATTTTCATGAGTGTTTTTCACAAAACCCTATGATTATTTTATTAAAGAATGCAAGAATGAATTTAGGGGGATGAGTCTAGAGCCTTGACGATGATGATGTCTGTGATGTTGTGATTGTGTTTTAAATTGATGATAGTCTTAATGATGATGTTGATGAGAATGATATTCATGAGTCTTAAAACTTGAAACTAAATTCTAAAAAGAGTTTTTCGAGTCCATGATGTTGATGTTGATGTTGATGAGACGAGTTGATGTTGATATTGAGGTATTATGTCCCTATAGGACTAATGATGATGTACGATGTCCCTATGAGACTGATGATGATGTATTATGTCCCTATGGGACTGATGATGATGATGTTTTATGAGCATGTCGAGTTCTGGAAGGAGTATTGAGCACCGAAATGGGTGAGAGTGAGTCCCACTTGAACCCATTAACTACGTGGCTCGCGTAGGAAGAGAGAATTGAACTGCAATGTGGATGGCTCTTTTCTTGTCCCAATAGAGGTCTGAGGTTTTATTCTTGTGGATCTACTGAGGTTGATGTCCTTTACCCCGGGAAGGGTACTGTATGGATGTGGCAACGACATTGCTTCATTGTATCATCACTGGCTCATAGGTGATGGTTGTCGTTTAGAGAAACTCCCGGTGAGGTCTTACTTTGATAGTACTCTGATGTTGATGTTGAGGTGATGGTATGAGTCAAGTTTCCTTGATTTGATTTGAGTTTCCTTGAGTTGAACTGAGTCGAGTTTCCTTGAGTTGAGTTGAGTCTAGGTTCCTTGAGATGAGTTTGATGTATTGATGTTGTTGAGATGAGATGTTGATGAGTCATTTGTCTGCTCTAATTTCTTTCCTTAGATAGACATTTGATATTCTGATGGAGTATGATGTTGAGTTGATATTATTCCAATACTGTTGTACTTGTACTGTTACATTCAGCCATTTTACACACCGTACATTCCACGCACTGACGCCACTCGACGTTGTATCATTTCATGATGCAGATACAGGAGTTAGAGGACTTCAGCAGACGCATCGTTGAGGTCAGAGATTTCGAGTTCAGTCATTGGTGAGCCTCCTTGCTATTCGGAGGGACCCTTTTATTGTTTGCTTTCTTTATTTATTGAGTTGGATAGCCATGGCCTGTCATGGTACCATCTTAGATAGTTGAGTCAAGTTAGAGGCGTCATAGACATGAGTTGAGGTTTAACGTTGAGGTTTTTTCCTTATGAGTTGAGTTAGCACTTACACTTGCTTATTCTAATGTTGAACTGACGTTGGCCATTGGCCCTTCTTATTGAGGTAGCTCACTGCATTACTTCTACTATTCCTCCATAGTGATGTTGAATGACTGTCCTGAGAACGAGTGGTTCGCTTGGGGACTAGCAATAGTCTCTAGGTCCCGACCGCGCCTAGAGTACCCTCCTGGGGCGTGACATTTATGAATCATGTCACTATTTAATATACGTGCTATAACCATCTTATCTAGTGTTTTTAAAGTTATAGATTGCATATTTTGTGGAAGGACGTAGGCTCTCAACATATCTTCTACCATTTGAATAGTACTCTCTGCCTGACTATCCGTCTGTGGATGAAAGGTCGTGCTCAAATTCACTTTGGTGCCCAATCCTTTCTTGAAATACTTCCAGAAGTGAGAGGTAAATTAGGCTCCTCTATCCGAGATGATGGAAAGGGAATTCCATGCAACCTCACAATCTCTTGAATATACATCTTGGCATACTCCTCTGCAGTGTTAGTCATCTTGACTGCGAAGAAGTCCGTTGACTTAGTCATCCTGTCTACAATCACCCATATGGAATCATGCTACCTTCAGGATCTCGGTAGACCAGTGATGAAATCTATGTTAACCATCTCCCACTTCCATTATGGAATCTCAAAGTTTTTAGCCAAGCCCCTTGGCCTTTGATGCTCAACCTTTACTTGCTGGCAATTTGGGCACTTTGAAACAAACTCAGTGATGTCCCTCTTCATTCCACTCCACCAATAGACTTTTCTTAAGTTGTGATACATCTTGGTGGAGCCCGGATGAATAGAGTATCTAGTGTTGTGGGCCTCAACCATAATCCTCTCTCGAACACCATCAACATTAGGAACACATAGCCTACTCTGGTATCTCAATACCCCATCTCCCCCTTTGGAGAAGACCATCAATTTTTGCTTGTGGAAAGCCTCCTTTAATTGGAGTATAATAGGATCTCGATCCTGCTTCTCATTTACCTTAGTCACTAGGGACGATGAAGACCCACTCTAAATATTTATTCCTCCCTCGTCATTCTCCTCAAGTTGGACCCCTAGTCGAGCCAACCTATACACTTCCTTCACTAGCTCTTTCTTTTCTTCCTCAACATGGGCTGTGCTACCCATAGACAACCTGCTAAGAGCATCAGTAACAATGTTAGCTTTACAAGGGTGATACAGGATGCTCATGTCATAATCTTTGAGCAATTCCAACCATCTCCTCTGTCGCAGGTTGAGCTCTCTCTGACTGAAGGCATACTGTAAACTCTTATGGTCAGTGAACACGTCTACATGCACTCCATACAAGTAGTGGTGCCAGATTTTAAGTGCGTACACTACCACCGCCAGCTCAAGATCATAGGTTGGATAGTTCCTCTCATAAACTTTAAACTACCTTGAAGCATAGGCTATTACCTTCTCTCTCTGCATCAATTCACATCCCAATCCAACTCTTGATGCATCACAATATATTACAAAATCTTTCATCTTATCGGGAAAAGTTAAAACATGTGCGGTGGTCAATCTAATCTTCAACTCTTGGAAGCTCTTCTCACATTCCTCAGACCACTGAAACCTGACCTTTGACTAAGTAAGTTTGGTCAATGGTGCGGATAGGGAAGAAAATCCCTCAAAAAATCTGCGATAGTAGCCTGCCAACCCCAACAAACTTCTTATGTCAATTGGAGAGGTCTGTCTTGGCCAGTTCGTAAGTGCTTCAATCTTCTGGCCATCTACTCGTATTCCATCACCTAAAACAACATGGCCTAGGAAAGCCACTAACTTAAGCCAAAACTCGCACTTGGAGAACTTCGTATACAATCCATGATCCTTAAGAGTTTGAAGGACAACTCGAAGGTGTTTAGCATGCTCCTCCTCATTCTTCGAATACACCAAAATATCATCAATGAACACGATTACAAACATGTCAAGGTAGGGCCCGAACACCCTATTCATCAAATCCATGAAAGCTGCCGGGTGTTCGTCCACCCAAAGGACAAAACCAAGAACTCAAAGTGCCCATATCTTGTCCTAAAGGATGTCTTTGGAACATCACATTCTCTCACTTTCAACTGGTGGTAACCCGATCTGAGCTCTATCTTTGAAAAGCATGAGGCACCTTGAAGTTGGTCGAACAGGTCATCTATCCTGGGAAGAGGATATCTATTCTTGACCGTGACCTTATTTAGTTGCCTATAGTCTATTCACATTCTGAGAGATCCATCCTTCTTTCTTACAAATAGAATGCGAGCACCCCAAGGAGAAACACTTTGCCTAATAAAGCCCTTCTCTAACAAGTCCATCAACTGCTCCTTCATCTCTTTCAACTCAGTGGGGGTTATCCTATATGGTGGAATTGAAATAGGCTGCGTGTCGGGAAGTACATCAGTACCGAAGTCGATCTAAGTCGATCTCCCTATCAGGAGGGACTCCTAGTAAATCCTCAGGGAACGCATTTACAATCAGGACTGACTCAAGAGTAGGGGACTCAATATCATTAGATTTAACTCACACAAGGTGATAAATACAACCCTTAGAGATTAACTTTCTCTCCGCCAGGTAGGAAATAAATTTACCCTTAGGTGCAACATTCCCTTCCACGCTAGGACCAGTTCATTCAAAAATTGAAATTTAACAACTCGGGTCCTACAATCTATGGAGTCATAATAGGCATGGAGCTAATTCATACAAATAATTACATCAAAATCAACCATCTCCAACTCTACCAAGTCGGCCAAGGTATCCCTATGATAGATGGATACTATACAGTCTCTATAGATTCTCTCAGCTAGGATAGACTCACCAGTAGGAGTAGAAACAGTATAAGGCTCAAGCAAACACTATGGAAGAAACTCAAACTTATTGGCCACATAGGGCGTCACAAAGGATAAAGTGGCACCTGGGTCAAGAAATCCCTAACAATTATAAGAAAAGACTCATAGCATACCCGTAACAACATCTTGTGCAACCTCTTAGTCCTGTCGATTACCTATTGCATATGGACGGTTCATCCCGCCTCTTGCACTTGTAGTAGTAGCCTTCTGATGACTGCCCGCAGGGGGCGTTATAGAAGACTGAGCTCTGTTACTCCTATCACCCTATCTCCTCGAAGGACACTCACCTTGGGAGTAGCCAGGCTATCCGTATGAATAGCAAGTATTTGTGCCCTCACAGCACGCATCAAGGTGCAGCCTGCCACATCTCCCACAAGATGGCTTTCCTTTCGGGCCTTGGGTCACGCTAGCTTGGGACTGAGGTCCCTAAGCTCTGACATTTTGGTGACCATAGGATTTCTGATCATACCTGTTTTGCTAAACAAGCGCACTCGCCATAGAGGGTGCATAGCTAGAAGACTTCTTTTGAAAGAAAGTTCTATCACCCTTATTCTGCTTATGTTGGGTAGGCTCATGCCCTGTCAATTTGGCCTTCTTACTCTGCTTCTCTTCCCTGTCCTTTTTCTTTTCCTCCTCACTCTGCTAGGCATAGACCATAAGTCTAGAGATGTCCATGCCTAGAATCAGCAATGTTGCCTTGCACTCCCTCTATACATGCCTGCCTAATTCCGACATGACTTTCCTCATTCTTGCCCTCATATCAAGGACCATCTCTGGGGCATACTGGGATAGCTGGATGAACTTAAGGTTGTACTCCTTGACAGTCAACCGCTCTTGCTTCAAATTCACAAACTCTTCAACCTTCGCCTCCCTCAATTCTTGGGGAAAGAAGTGATCGAGGAAAGCACTCTCAAACTCCTCCCACTCAGCAGGCTCAACATCCTTAACTCTAGCATCTTCCCACTGGTTATACCAGACATTAGCAACATTTTTAAGCTGATAAGAGACTAACTCGACTCCCTCAACCCCATTCGCATGCATAGCCCTCAAAATCTTGCACATCTCATCAATAAAGCTTCGCGGCTCCTCCTCAACCTCAGACCCCGTAAAGACTGGCGGGTTCATCCTTAGGAAATCTCTAAGCCTAGTTGTAGTTGTAGGCTCTTGGAGCTAGAGCTAGGGGCCTGGGGACTGCGGCTATTACTCTAAGATGCCACCAACTGAGTGAGCATAGCAATGGCTCCTCTGAAGTCTTCTTGCGAATTGAGGCTGACTGAGCAGGAGGTGCCGGTGGTACCTCAGTAGCTCTAGCAGTTCGACCCCATCTCCTTGTCTCATTCTGGGTAAGGAACTCCGGTAGGGAATTCTCAGTATTAGGGACTAAGGAATCTCTTTGGGTAGCAGTGCAGTTTAGAGGCATGATCTGCAAGCGCATAACACACGAAGTAGAAGAGAGTTTCATAGAGTCAAACTCTATCACACGAGCTCAGAACATCACAGAAGTGTAATAATACCTAATGTCCTGTAGCCTCCTATTTATGAAGTGTGGTGTACAACACACACATAAATAAGACTCTACTAGACACGGCTTCATAGACTCCCTAGGACTTTGGAACTGTGTGCTCAGATACCAAGTTTGTCACGCCCCGGGAGGATACCCTAGGCGTGGCCGGCACCCAGAGACTATTTCTAGTCTCCAAGCAAACCTCTCATTCTCAGGACAGTCATTCAACATCAATATAGCAGAATAATAGAAGTAATGTATTGAGCTACCTCAATAAGAAAGGCCAATAGCCAACATCAGTCTCAACATCAAAATAAGCAAGTGTAAGTGCTAACTTAACTCATAAGGGAAAAACCTCAACGTTAAACCTCGACTCATGTCTATGAAGCCTCTAACTTGACTCAACTGTATAAGATGGTACCATGACAGGCCATGGCTACCCAACTCAATAAATAAAGAAAGCAAACAATCGAAGGGTCTCCTCCGGATAGCAAGGAGGCTCACCAATGACTGAACTCGGAATCTCTGACTTCAACGATGCGTCTGCTAAAGTCCTCTAACTCCTGTATCTATATCATGAAATGATGCAGCGCCTAGTGGCGTCAGTACATGGAATGTACGGTACACAAAATGGCTGAATGTAAAAGTACAAGTACAACAGTATAGGAATAACATCAACTTAACATCATACTCTATTAGAATATCAAATATCTATCTAAGACAAGAAATTAGAGTTGACAAATGACTCATCAACATCTCATCTCAACATCATCAACACATCAGACTCATCTCAAGGAAGCTCGACTTAACTCAACTCAAGGAAACTCGACTCAATTCAACTCAAGGAAACTCGACTCGATTCAACTCAAGGAAACTCGACTTAACTCAACTCAAGAAAACTTGACTCAACTAAACTCAAGGAAATGTGACTCATACCATTACCTAAACATCAATATCAGAGTACTATAAAAGTAAGACCTCACCGGAAGTTTCTCTAACCGACAACCATCACCTATGAGCCAGTGATGATACAACGAAGCGATGTCGTTGCCACATCCATCCAGTACCCTGCCCGGGGTAAAGGACATCAACCTTAGTGGATCCACAAGAAAAAAACCTCAGTCCTCTATTCGGACAAGAAACGATCCATCGCATTATGGTCCAATCCTCTCTTCCTATGCAGGCCACGTAGTTAATGGGTTCAAGTGGGACTCACTTTCACCATTTCGATGCTCAATACTCCTCCCAGAACTCGACATGCTCATAAAATATCATCATCATCAGTCCCATAGGGATATAATACATCATCATCTGTCCCATAGGGACATAGTACATCATCATCAGTCCCATAGGGACATAATATCTCAACATCAACCTCAACTCGTCTCATCAACATCAACATCAATATCATGGACTTGAAACACTCTTTTTAGAATTTATTTTCATGTTTTAAGACACATGAACATCATTCTCATCAACATCATCATCAAGACTCTCATCAATTTAAAACACAATCACAATATCACAGACATCATCATCATCAAGGCTATACACTCATCCCCCTAAGTTCATTGTTGCATTCTTTAATAAAATAATCATAGGGTTTTGTGAAAAACACTCATGAAAATAAATTATGCAATACATCAAGTTTATGATGATCACCAATTCATGTAAATATATGAATTAAGCAAAACTCAGCATAATACTCAAAATCTTTACATCAAACTCATTATCTTCAATCATAGACTCAATTTACTCAAAGGGGCACATGGGAGAACAATCCAACGTTTTAGGTTAGCCTTACCTGGGATGATTGCTAACAACAATTCTTAGAAAGATCTCCTCTTGAATTCTTCAATATCAACTCTCCTCAAGCCCTAACTTAGTGATTTTTCTAGGAAGAGGGTTTTGGATGGGTTTTTTGGAACCCTTTCTCTAAGAAAATGACATATATTCGTCTTTTAGGAGGTTTAGAAGGTATTAGGAATGGACTAGAATGTTCCTCAAAATTTTTAAAAAAATTTCCAGACTTTGAATAACACAGTCCGTGATACGGACTTGTCACGAACAGTGCATTTTGACAAAATTTAACTCCATCAAAAAATCACAGAAAAACATAAGTGTTCCTCTGTGATAGGTCCGCGACGCGGCTCTGTCGCGCACTCACACTATTTTTCGACTTCGAAGGAAAAACTATTTTTTGACTCAATCGCCCTAAAAATCGACCGAGACCCTTCTCCCACTCAATTTTTCGTGTTGATCATGAATACATTCTCGGATTTTTAATTCGAGCATTGAAAGATGCATTTTGCGCACACGTCTCCTCTAGGGGTATTTTGGTAATTTTATCGAGCATTACAGTAAACATGATGTAAGTTCCCACTTAGACCATGATGTTATCCATAAGACGATAAGAGTGATGTCTTAGGCTATGATGTCGTGAGCCATGCTAATCATAAATTATATCCTTTGGATGATGACACCTTCTAAACATTATAAGCATAAATTAGATCCTTAGGTCATGAAATGATGTCCGTAGGCTATGAAAAATGATGCCTTTGGAAGATGACACCTTCGTAACATGATAAGCATAAATTAGATCCCTAGGCCATGAAATGATGTCCTTAGAAAATGGTTCGTTTGGACCATGACGCGTTAAGAGTATGATAAGCAAAAATTAAATTCCTAGACCATGAAAGGATTTCCTTAGGCCATGAAAATGATGCCTTTGGACTATAACGCCTTAAGGGTATGATAACAAAAAATTAAATCACTAGTCGATGAAATGGTGACCTTAGGCTATGAAAATGATGCCTTTGGACTATGATGCCTTAAGGTTATAATATGCCATGCTATTTTTTGGGGCCAATACAATGCAAATCTCGCGCACTTGCAGTGTTTCTCGAGCACATGCTATGTAAATATTAGGCACATGTAATTTAAATTCTCAGGCCAACGCAATGCAATGCAAATCTTGGGCCAATATTATGCACAATTTGGGCACATGTAATTTTTCTCGGGTACATGCGATACAATTTTTGGGCACATGTAGATTCTTGAGCCTATACAATACAAATATGGAGCACATGCAAATTTTCTCGGACCAATGCAATGTAATGCAAATCTCAGTCCAATATTATGCAAAATTCAGGCACACATAATGCTAATATTGCTCATATGTAATGCAGATATCGGGCATAAGAAATTCAATTTCTCGGGTCAATGCAATGCAATGCAAATTTTGGGCCTATATTATGTATGATTCGGGCACATGCAATACAAGTATCGGGCACATGCAATGCAATTCTCGGGCACATGCAATGCAAATCTCAGGCAAATGTAATTCCATTCTCGAGAACATGCAATAGAATGCAAATCCCAGGCCAATGTGATGCAATGCATTCTCGGGCCAAATTATGCAAAATTCGATATGCAATTTTTCTCGAGCACATGTAATGTGAATCTCGAGTTAATATGATGCAATGCGTAGAGGAACATTTTGTCTTACTAGACATAAGTTTGCTCGGGAAATATTGAAATGTGTACCTATTTTTTCGGCATTCAAAGAAAATTGTTAGTGAATAAAAAGGGGGAAGGTTGATTTGTTCTTTACTGTGACCAGTATATGCTCCATCTGTTGTTAATGTCCAGGCTTTTATCAATCATTTTCCTTGGGCAAAATGGTATAAAATTTGAAATTTTGAAAGCAATTGACTTTTTTAAAAAAATTTAAAAGAAAGGGTAGTCGATAATTTATAAAATGATGTTGAATCTTTCGTAGTGGCACATTTTGAGAAAAATCCTATGTCCGATTGAGGAGGCATCTTCAGATTACCCTAAGTATTTGGCTTGCAGTGCAGATTTACGACATTCCTTTGTGATATCTAATGCAATTTTTTCATGAATTTTTGAGCTCGTCTCAAAGATTCTACCCCACTTATATTGTGTGGTAGAGTATGCCATTGAAAGAATTTTTTGAGGTCCTCTCAAAACATTTTGCCCCAGTTTAGTATCGAGGGAGAAAATAAAGATCTTATTATGATAAGACCGAACTCTATAGGAGCGCCTGCATATCCCCCTTAAATGGGAATCATGTCACAACCCGGGGTTGGGGTCTAGATATGACACGATGAATGGGAACCCAAAAGTCCCCAAACAAGCCGCAAATATCAATATCCACATCATCGGTTCAAGAATAGCATTCAAACACACAAAACTATGTAGCCAAATAAGATTTCAAGAATCATTCTGATATGAGAAAGCAATACAATAGTCGTAGCAACCATATCTAAGTGGAGTTCACATAGTACCCAACAATGCCTCTAGTCAAGGAACGGGGGCCAGGACAAGTCCCGGGCTCACCCTCAATAAAGGAGAACATCCGAAATAATAATAAAGAGGATAGCTGGCTCGCCCTTGGAAGATGGGACTCACCAAAATAACTCCAAGAGTGGACTACTCATCAAATTGCTGGTATTCAGAGTGCTCGGCTCCTACATGGTAAAATCATGTAGGCATAGAATATGCGTTAGTACGTTTGAATATACTAAGTAGCGGGCATGCAATGCATATGACTTATCAACCTGCATTTCAATGTTGGATGACAAGGGCACATAATATAGAACAAATCACATATCTCAAGGGAATAGTATACAAGATTCCATGGAATTCATGATGCATGCAATGTGATAATGCTCCTATATCGCAGGGATGGACTATAACCAACAAATCAAATCTGCGCGAGCTATTGCATGAATTAGTTCAATAAAGACCTACCATCGATAGGAGAAGATTACTTACCAAAGGTAATCTACATCAACCTTACGGAACTCACCATTTTGGCAGATAGTCACCTTCCTTACGGAACTCACCATATCGAGAGGATTTTTCATAATCATATCATATCATATTATATCATAAACGTAATATACGAATAACTTTTCCTTACGACCTAGTTATTTCGGTAATGGTGATCATTCCTATGTTGTCACATAGTTCAAGGAAAGGGAGAGGGCCCTTGGGGATATCCCTAACGCTCTCATTCCATCGGTGCTAAGTCAACAACATCCCACATGAATACTTAAATATATACGTGCTTTCAAGAGATTTAATGTTCATTTCAAAATGTTCAATGCATACATAGGCTCAATTGCCAAACCATAATATAATAATCATAATTCTCATGCAAGGAATAGCTCATCTACACACATACGAGATGTTGCAAGCACCCATAATGCTCATAGGGCCATAATCATAGACATACCAGTGATCACCCTTTTTGTCATAGCCAATATCTTATCAATTCATTTCATCAAATAGTTGGGCTTAACCCACTTCATAGTTTTCATATTATCAATGTTCATGGATGCAATACAATGCATGAGGTGAGGATTACATGGATTCAAGTATAAAATCAATATCACAATACTAGATTTAAATAAATCCATAATTAAATCCACATATGAATAGTAGTATAGATCACCCATGCATAAATCAACTTTAAAGGGGACATGAATGTTCATACTTTATAACTCAATGTATATCATCATATAAACAATCAAAATTAATTGAAATCATAGATAAAATATAGCCCATGCATCAACTAGATTTAATAAAATCAAATAACGAAATCTCATGTGCCCATTCACGAGAGGCCACACGGTCCGTGTGGCTTCACATAGATCATGTAAGCTCCTCAGTGGAGGGGTGCTTGGTAGTTCACCTGGGAAAAATTTTAGGACACTTTGCAATAACACTCAAAAAATCTGTCTCCTTACAAGTTAGGTGTGACGTAGTTCCAAATACAAAGCGCACAAGATAAAATCTAAATGTAATATTTCTTAATAGCATCTGAATTGATAGGCCAGGGCCAAATTTCATCATCTATTTCTGCGAGCATAAGTGCTCCTCCAATCAAGACGCAATGGACTATGTATGGATCTTGCAAGTTTGGTGCAAGTTTCCCTTGGCTTCATCTTGATTTGGAAAGATTTACTTCAAGACTAATTATCAGAGCTAGAAGTACATGTTCTGACCTTCTTGTTGAATGCTCGGGTCATTCTATTCTAGTAAAATTGTCTGTGATAGACGATAGTGATCCTTCTTTCGTCAATCAGCGCTAATTTTTTAAACCTGCTTTGTACCCATTCAACGTAACTCGGTTTTACTTCTTGAATAATTCTCAAAGATGGTATATTAACCTCGGTAGGAATCACAACTTCATTAACATGAACTGAAAAGTAAGGTGTTGCTCTAGTAGATGTTCAAATGGTAGTACGATAACCCAATAGTGCAAATGGTAGCTTCTCATGTAATTGTCTATGAATGTTGACCTTTTTCTATAATATCGTTTTGATGTTCTTATTTGTTTCTTCTACGACTCCTTTCATTTGGGGTCTATATGTGGTAGTATTTCGATGGTTGATCTTGAATCGATCACAGGCATCCTTTATCAGATTGTTATTGAGATTGGCGCCATTCTTATTGATTATTATCTCAAGAACCCCAAACTGATAAATGATGTTGTTCTTGATGAAATCATTGACAACCTACTTTATGATGGATTTGTGAGATGTGGCTTTGATCTATTTGGTGTAGTAGTCAATTGCAACAAGGATAAACATGTGCCTGTTTAATGTCGCGGCTCGATGGGACCAATGACATCCATGCCGCAAGCTAGGGTTAGTTAGTGACATAGAGTTCATAGGGAGGAACTCGCATCATGTCTGCATGGGTCTGGCGTTGATAAAATTTCTAAACATAACGAATGTAGTCCATCTCAATGGTCAACCAAAAATAACCTGATCTTAGGGTCTTTTCTTCAAGGGTGAAGCCATTCATGTGAGGACCATATTTTCCTACGTGGATCTCCTCTAAAAGTTTGGATGCCTCCTTAGCTTCAACATACCTCAGCAAACCCAAATCACGAGTCCTCATATTTAGGATTCTTTGTTTAAGAAAAATTGATTTGCTAGCCTCCTAATTGTGCGTTTTTGGACTTTTGTTGCGTCCTCTAGGTAACTACCGCTCTTTTAAGTATGATTGGATATCATACCATGGATTCCCGTCTGGATCTTCTTCAACATGAAAGGAATATGCAGGCTGCTCATGTATATGAATATGAATAGGATCAATGTAATTCTCATTAGTGTGTGGGATCATAGAAGATAACATGGCTAAAGTGTCTGCAAACTCATTTTGGATTCGTGGAATGTGTTTGAATTCCACTTTAGTGAATCTTTTACAGAGCTTTTGCACGCAGTCCAAGTACGGTAGAAGCTTTTGATTTCTCGCTGTCCATTCCCTTTGTACCTGGAGAATCAACAAATCTGAATCCCCAATTACCAAGATCTCTTGGACATCCAAATCGATTGCTAATCGAAGACCCAAAATATAAGCCTCATATTTAGCCATGTTATTGGAGCAATGAAATCTGAGCTTGGCTGATTCTGGATAATGTTGACCTATTGGTTAGACCAAACCAAACCCCAAGCCTGATCCATTTAGATTTTTGGCTCCATCAAAGAACATCCTCCAACTATTGTATTCTTCAAAGATATCTTCACCTACAAAGGCTATTTCTTCAGCATGAAAATAAGTTTTCAGAGGCTTGTATTCTTCATCTACAAAATTTTCTACCTGATGATCGGCTAATGCTTGTTTATCACCACTTTTTGTGTGACATAAACTATGTTAAATTCGCTCAACAATATCTCCCTTTTAGCTAATTTACTCGTGGCATGGGCTTTTGAAAAATGTACTTCAAAAGATCCATCTTTGAGATTAATTAAGTTGTATATGCTGAAAGATAATGTCCCAACTTCTGAGCCTCCCTAGTCAAAGAACAACAAATGAACTCAAGCAAGGAGTATTGAGCCTTGTATGATGTAACATTCTTACTCATGTAGTAGATTGTTTGTTCTTTCTTCCCATTTCATCATGTTGACCTAGAACGTACCCAAAGGAATTGTTCATGATCAATATGTATAGTAGCAATGGTCGGCCAGACTCAGGAGGAACAAGCATCGAGGGGTTGGAAAAATAGTCCTTGATCTTCTCAAATGCTTCTTGACATTCTGGGGTCCATTTGATAGTCGTGTCCTTCTTCAGCAGCTTGAGGATTGGCTCACAAATGACGATAGACAGGGCTATGAAATGACTGATGTATTTGAGTCTGCCTAAGAAACTTATCACTTCTTTCTTGCTTTTTAGAGGAGGGAGATCACGATTGGCCTTAATGTTTTTTGGATCCATCTCTATATATCGACAACTGACAATGAAATTCAACATCTTCCCAACAAGAATGCCAAAAACACACTTTGCAGGATTCAACATCAAGTTATATCTTTATAGCCTGTCAAAGAATTTCTGAAGATCAATCAAATTGTCATATCCATTCCTTGATTTGATGATGACATCGTCCACATAGACCTAAACTTTTGTACGGATTACATCATGGAATAAAGTGATTAGTGCTCTCATGTAGGTAGCCCCAATGTTCTTCAATCCGAACGATATCACCTCGTAATTGTAAACACCCTAAGGTGTAACGAAGTCCATTTTCTCAGCGTCATCCTCATGCATTTTAATCTTATGGTAGCCATCAGAGCAATCCACAAATGTCGTTATTTCTTGCTTAGCATAGTTGTCTATTAAAATGTGTATTTTTGGGAGTGGAAAATCATCTTTAGGACTAGCGTTGTTGACGTCTCGATAATCCACACAGTGTCTAACGTTTCCATCTTTCTTACGTACAAACATGATGATCAGATACTTGGTTACTTGAAGAATTCTGGCCTCCAATTGCTTTGACACTTCTTCCTTGATTTTCAAACTCATATCAGGCTTGTATTTTCTAAGCTTTTGCTTCCTCGGCGAGCAGGATGGGTCGGCAGGCAATTGATGAGCTACTATTGAACTACGCAACTCTGTATATCTGCATAGGACCAAGCAAATATATCCTTATTCGTTTACAGGAAGTATATGTAGTCCCTTTTCTTTTCCTCGGACATGTGAACGTTGATTTGTGTTTCTTGAACCATTTCAGAATCACCTAGATTCACCACTTCTGTTTCTTCCAAATTTGGTTTAGGCTTATCCTCAAATTCCTCGATCTTCCTAACGACTTCTTCGCACTCTTTATTTTTCTCCACCATCTCGGTCTCAATTATGCGAAGTTATGCAGTCTCATTATGTGTCACAGTCTCAGATTCAACATTACTAAAAATAATTTTTCCAAATGCTCGAAGTGGCCTGGATGGGGTAGTGGCCCAATTAGTGATGATGGTCTTCATGGCCTTTCAGTGCATTGGGGGGTTCTCCTTCTCTTCTTTGATTACGACACTACAACTTCTTTCTTTGACCTATGACAGGGACAAACCTTGCAACCCATTCAACAAATCTTTGTTATTATCATTCATGAACCTAGCAGATCGAAAGGTCTAATGCAAGGGTGGTAAGGGCCATGGTAAGGGATGATAACTCTCAGCTGGAAGTGGTTCGCAGTCAAGATATTCTTCCACAGTATAAGCATACCCAAGACTAAAAGTGGTCGAATGACGTAATGGCTTTATGGGTTCGGTGATCCCTTACAATGTGGCTCTTAGACCCTTTCCTGGCTCATAACGTGAATTCATCATCACGTCAAATACCTTTGCTTCTTATTCTACTAGTTCTTTTGCCTCTACATCTTCTTCTACCAACTCTTCTTTAGTCCCGAGAGTAAAATCCTCCATTCTGAATAAACTCCTCACACTTTCTTATAGGTCTTTTTCTTCATCTAGACCACTCACAAAGAACCAAGCGTATTGGGAAGTTTGATATGATGATGGCAGAGGGTGTTGCAGCTTGAAGTCCAATGCCTCCATTCTCATGGGCACTTAAAAATTGGGTCATCTCAAAATCTTTGAACTTAAAAATTGTTCTTGCAGGGTCCCAAAATCTCAAAAAGGCCTTGATTAGGTACTTGTTGGGAGCGCTGAAGAGGAGGAAAGTCAAACCACCCAATAACCGACAGACTTCCAAAGCATGCTCTTGTTTGATCTCATTCCACCACCCTTTGAGTCTATGATTCACACACACTACCATGTGGGTGTTGGAAAAATTCAAGCAAGCCATGAAATCTTCACACAACAAACAAAAAAATGTTCTAAACTCTATTTGACATATTTGGCTTGAATTATTTTTATTGCATTTCACATACACACGTAGTATGCAATTTATTTGTCTATTGGGTGATTGGACCCTTTAGACTTAAATAAGGAGGCTACTATAATGTAGGTTAACCCTAAGGGCCAAACTACCTAAGGCTTATACATGCATGACCTAGTTTTAGGGGTAAATAGAGCTCTATCCTAGGTATCTACAAGAGTGGATTAGACATAAACTAGGTTTCCTATGTGAGAAGGTGCTTGGTCCCATAGTAGAAAAACTATCCGCTTATACAACAACAACAACATCATCAACAACAACAACAACAACAATAATAATAATAAAGCAATTAATAAACCCACATAAGACACAAATACGTAATGGTAAGAGCCTAGTATCTCAAGCAGAGTTTCCATTTTGTTGCGTTGTCACACCCTGAGAGAGTACCCTAGACGTGGACGGCAACCAAAGACTATTGCTAGTCCCCAAGCGAACCACTTAGTCTCGTCACATTCATTCAATCAAATGACTCAAGACAATCAGCGGAAGACTAAGGAACGGAATAGGCACATCTCATCTAGTCCCAAAATAATATCAATAAATAAAAGAACTAGTATAAAGAACTAGCTCAACAAGTCTTGACATCAACATTCGACTCTAGTCTATGAAGCCCCTATCACTATCAAGCGATGCCAATGATAGACCCGTGGCTCCTCACATAAAAATAAAGCTAATCAAGTTTCACTCTTTAAGTAAGATGAAATAAGTGTAATGAATCCTCCGAAGTAAGGGAGGCTAACCAAATCAATTGGACTGCTCAGATCCTCAATGATTCGCCTGTTGATGATCTCTAATACCTGTATCTACACAATGAAATGATGCAGCACCGAATGGTGTCAGTACGTGGAATGTACGGTATGTAAAATAGTTGAATGAAACAGAAAAAGGTGGAATAATATGGAACAATCATCAACTCAGAATAATAATCAATCAGAATGTCAAATGTCTATCTAAAGCAAGCAAGAATAAAGAGTAGACAAGTGACCCATCAACCAAACAAACCTCGCCAATTATTTCAGACTCATCTCAAAGGAACTCAATTCTACTCATCTCATCTCGCCTAAGAGTACTCAATGGGGGGAGACTTTCTGGGAGTTTCTCTTATCTGACAAAACTCACTTCTGAGCAAGTGATTGTGCAATATCCTAACGGTGTTGCCACGACTGTTTAGTTCTCACCAGGTAGAGAATGAACGAATACACTAGGGGGTACGGCAGATCAACAAGTTCTCTATTGTTTGAGGGACTCTATCAAGAGGGGACATCAATGTAATGTAAAGGTTCTAGTACTCACCTACGCTTGGCGACCTAGCTAATGAGTGCGATTTGGTTTTACTCTTACCCATTTCGGTGCTCGACACTCTTCCCAAGAGTCAATGCTCATAAGACTCATCCATCTCAATCAAATCATCTCAATCAATCTCGTGGAGGCACTCATCCTTCAATTAGTCTCATAGAGACTCTCATCATCATCAATTCAACTCTCAATCAATAGCTCAAGGTTTAAATCAATCATTAAGGAACAATCGATTAGACAATTCATCAGAGTTCATTTTTGAAAACTCACAGGACCATCAAGTTCTATACACTCATCGTCAAGATCACATCACAATCGCAATCAACATTCTCAAACCAAGTCTCTAGACTCAATCCCTAAGTTCATTCATACATGCTTTCGAAAGTTACATATAGGGTTTATACAACATCTAGTGAAAAGTATCAATTCAAGAAAACAAGTTTATGATGATTATCAACATATGAAAAAACATGTAATAGATATAATTTTCAAGAAAATATTCAAGAAACCATTCATGAAACATGTATGGGGATTCATGAACACTCAATTCCTTTATGACCATCTATGGAGCACAAGGGAGAACAATCACAAGCTTTAGTTTAGCCTTACATACTTGATGTGAATCTCTAACGATCAATCTTCAAGAATTCTCCGTTGAATTCTCCAACCTATACTCCTCTCTTCTCTTCTCTCAAGCCCTAATATTTTTCAAAGACATAGAAAGGACTTAGAGTTGGGTTTTGGAACCATTTTTATGCTAAAAATGACCTATTTTCGTGTTTTAAGCTTAGGAGGGGTTGGAAATTACCTAGAATTCCCCTCACGAATTTCAGAAAAACTTTCACTTCGGAATAGCCAGTCCGCGATGCGGACTGGGCGCACCTCTATGTATTATTTTCCAAAAGGTTTTTGAATGAGTTTTTCCAATCCCGTCGAATAAAATTAGAAAAAAATAAGCCTGAGTCCGCTACAGAGGCACGACATGCCTCTGTCGCACATAGGCATTGTTTTTTGTTTTCGCATCGTAAAATTATTATTTGATCTGATTGCTCTAAAAATCAACAGAAACAATTTGCCCACTAAATTTTTCATATTAATCGCATATCCAGTCTCGGATTCGCCATCTGAGCATGGAAAGAGGCGTTACGCGCACATCTCTCCTATATAGATATTTTTGTAATTTTATCGGGTGTTACATCATCCCCCCTTGGGATTATTTGTCCTTGAATGATGAGTAAATATGAATATCAAGGCACGAGTAGACTCAAGACTCATCTCAATGTTCACATCAATCAATCAAACATTTGAATCCTCATCAATCTCAATCAACTCTACTCAGACTCAAGAATAGTCATATCGACTCAGGAATAAATCAATCAATTTTAAGTCAAGGGTAAGGAAATTACCTTAGACATTCTCCTTAGTGGGAACAAATAGGTGCGGATATTTGACTCTCATATCTTCCTCGGCTTCCCATGTGGCTTCCTCGACGAATTGATTTCTCTATAAGACTTTGGCTGAGGCAATCTCTTTGGTTCTCAATTTGTGAACCTGACGATCAAGAACCTGGACTAGAATCTCTTCGTAGGACAAGCTATCCTTCACTCCAATACTCTCTACATGGATCACCAAGGCAGGATCTCCCAAGCACTTCTTCAACATCGAGACGTGGAACACAGGATGAATTGCGTCTAACTGGGAAGGAAACTCCAACTTGTAAGCAACCTGCCCAATCTTCTTCACAATCTGGTAGGGACAGATATAGCAAGGACTCAATTTCTCCTTCTTCCCAAATCTCATGACACCCTTCATAGGTGATACTTTCAAGTACACCTAATCATTTACCTCAAACTCTAAGTCTCTTCTCCTCACATCGGTATAAGATTTTTGGTGACTCTATGTAGTCTTGAACCTCTCTTTAATGACCTTACACTTCTCCAGTGATTGGTGGACAAGATCAGGCCCAATCAACTCAGCCTTTCAAATCTCAAACCACTCAATTGATGATCTACATCTCCTCCCATACAAACCTTCATAGGGAGCCATTTGAATGCTCACATGATAACTAATATTATATGTAAATTCAATAAATGGTAGGTTATCATCCCAATTTCATTTGAAATCAAGAACATAGGCTCTCAACATATCCTCTAACGTCAGAATTGTGCACTCTGCTTGGCCATCAACCTATGGATGAAAGGTTGTACTCAAATTCACTTTAGTACCCAATCCTTTCTAGAACGATCTCCAAAATTGGGAGGTGAATTGAGATACTCTATTCAAAATGGTGGACAAGGAAACTCTATGCAACCTCACAATCTCCTAGATGTACAATTTAGCATACTCCTTCGCAATGTTAGTTATCTTCACACCTAAGAAGTGGGCCGATTGGTCATCCTATCCATAATCACCCATATAGAATTATACTGCTTTTGAGACCTCGGTAGGCAAGTAATGAAGTCCATATTGATCATCTCCCATTTCCATTCAGGAATCTCAAAGTTCTATGCTAATCCACATGGCCTTTGATGCTCAACTTTTACTTGCTAGTGATTAGGGCACTTTGAAATGAACTAAGAAATATCCCTCTTCATTCCATTCCACCAATATACTTCCCTCAAGTCGAGGTACATCTTGGTAAAGCCAGGGTAAATGGAGTATCTAGAACTTTAGGCTTTAGCCATAATACTATCTCGAATACTATCAACATCTGGGACGCACAATCCACACTGGTATCTCAACACTCCACCTCCCCCTTTGGTGAAGACCATCACTTTCTGTTTGTGGAAATCCACCTTTAATTGACGTATAACAGGATCTTTTTCTTGCTTTTCTTTTACCTCTACCACCAAAGATGATGCAGACCTGTTCTGAACAACATTTACTCCTCTGTCATCGTTCTCCGCAAGTTGAACTCCCAATTAAGCTAATCGATGTACTTCCTTCGCTAACTCCTTCTTACCTTCCTCAACATGGGTTATACTACCCATGGATATTCTGTTAAGAGTATCAGCAACAATGTTAGTTTTACCTGGGTGGTAAAGAATGCTTATGTCATAATCCTTGAGAAACTCCAACCATCTCTTCTGTCGCAGGTTGAGCTCTTTTTAACTGAAGACATACTGCAAGATGTTGTGGTCAGTGAACACATCCACATGCATTCCATATAAGTAGTGGCAGAAGATTTTAAGTGCAAACACCACAGCTGCCAACTTAAGATTACGGGTCGGATACTTCCTCTCATAAACCTTAAGTTGTTTGGAAGCATAGGCTATCACTTTCCCTCTCTGCATCAGCACACATCCCAATCCAACTCTCAGAGCATCATAATAGATTACAAAGTCCTCTGCCCCATTGGGCATGGTTAACACTAGTGTAGTAGCCAGTCTTGCCTTCCACTCCTGGAACTCTTCTCACATTCATCGGACCGCTGAAACTTGACCTTTTTCTGAGTCAATTTAGTCAATGGTGTGGATAAGGAAAAAATTCAATCGACAAATTGACGGTAGTAGCCTGCCAACCCCAAGAAACTTCTTATGTCAGTCAGAGAGGTCAGTCTGGGCTAGTTTTGAATCGCTTCAATCTTTTGGGCATCCATTCGATTACCATCACTAAAGACAACATGGACTAGGAAAGCTACTGACTTAAGCCAAAATTCATATTTTGTGAATTCTGCATACAACCCATGGTCCTTAAGTGTTTAGAGGACAACTCTAAGGTGATTGGCATGATCCTCCTCATCTCTCGAATACACAAAAATGTCCTCAATGAACACAATCACAAACATATCAAGATATTATCTGAATACCCTATTCATCAAGTCAATAAAGGCTGCAGGTGCATTCGTCAACCCAAAGGACATCATTAAGAACTCAAAATGGCCATATCTAGTCCTAAAGGCTATCTTTGGAATATCACATTCCCTCACTTTCAACTGATGGTAGCCAAATCTATTATCTTTGAGAAACAAGAGGCACCCTCAAGTTGGTCAAACAGATCATCTATCCTTGGAAGAGGATACTCATTCTTTATGGTGACCTAATTCAGTTGCCTATAGTCAATACACATTCTAAGAGACCCACCTTTCTTTTGCAAGAATAGGACAGGGACACTCTAAGAAGAAATACTCGGCCTTATAAAGCCCCTCTCTAATAGATCTTTCAATTGTTCTTTCAACTCTTTTAACTCAATGGGGGCAATCCTATAATGTGGAATTGAAATAGGCTAGGTATTAGGAAGAATATTGGTTCAAAAGTCAATATCCCTATCAGGAGGGACTCCGGGCAGATCCTCAAGAAACTCATTCACAATTGGGACAGACTCAAGAGTAGGAGACTGAACATTATCAAATTTAACTCGCACGAGGTGATAGATACAACCTTTGCAAATCATCTTTCTTGCCCTAAGATAGGAGATAAACTTTCCCTTAGGTGCAGTAGAATCACGCTTCTACTCTAGAATCGGTTCATTCGGGAATTGGAACTTAACGGTTCGGGTTCTACAATCAATGAAGGCATAACAGGTGTGAAGCCAATCAATTCCAAGGATCATATCAAAATCAGTCATTTGTAACTCAACAAAATCAATAATAGTATCCCTATGATGGATGGACACTATACAAGCTCTATATAATCTCTCAGCTCGAATAGACTCACCCACAGGAGTAGAAACAACAAAGGGCTCTAGGAGACTCTCAGGGGTTCTATCAAATCTACTAGCCACATAAGGAGTTACAAATGATAATGTGGCACCAGGATCCATCAAAACATAAGGATCAAGATTAAAGACTTGAATCATACCCGTCACAACGTCTGGGGTGTTCTCTTGATCATGGAGACCACTCATGGCATATACATGATTTGTAGCTCCGCTTGCACCAGATGTAGTACCTCTTTGGGTTCTTCTGGGTGGCGGGGCTGGTGTAGAAGATTGAGCCCAGTCAGCCCACTTTGGACACTTTCTCTAATAATGACCCATTTGACCACACTTGTAGCACACATCACTCCTTCAAGACATTTCCCCAAGTGTAATTTTCCACACTTACCACATACTGGTTTACCTTGTGAACCTTGGGCTACACCAGTTTGTGACTGAGATCCATGGGCTCCAACATTCTGGGACCTCTGATCATTCCTGATTCTTGGCCTAGAAATACTAGCAGATGATGGTGTTGGCCTCGTCTAGGAGCTGTTACCATTCCCTCCACTTTCCAACCTCATGGATACATGTTTTTGCCTTTTTACTTCTGAACTTCTCTTTGTCATGTTGTCTCTCCTCATCAACTTGTTTCACAAATGTCATCAATCTCCCAACGTCCATATCACTGACCAGCATCGCTCCTCTTCCATCTCTCTTTGGCCCTCTTTTCATCCCATCGACATATATCCCCATTCTTCCCCTCATGACAGCAACCATATCCGGAGCATATCGAGGTAGTTGAGTGAAGTTAAGCCCATATTCTTGCATAGTCATAGATCCCAGTTTCAGATTCAAGAACTCTCTTACCTTGGCCTCTCTCCATTTGATTGGGAAAAAGTTCCCCAAGGCTTCCTCGAGCCCAAGTCAGCAATGAGGCATTCTCTCCTCTACCCTTCTTCCATTGATCAAACCATAGTCTGGCCACACCCTTGAGTTGGTAAGCAGCCAATTCAACTCTATCCACATCGGCCACATGCATCACTTGGAACACTTTCTGAAGCTCCTCTACATAGTTCTCAGGATCCTCAATGGATGTAGACCCTGTGAACCCAGGCGGATTCATCCTCAAGGATTCCCAGACTCTAGATGTGTCCTATACAGCATGTGTTGTGACAGCCTGGGCTAGATTTTAAATAGCCTGGTGAAGCTCAGCATTGGAGACCTCATCTTGCGAGGGCTACTCAACAGGGACCATTTAGTCCATAGGGTCCTCGTGTCCTTAAGGCTCAGGTAGGTTAACATTCTATCTGGTGGGATGTCCTCTACCTCTGACAGCTCTTTTGGAATGCATGATCACAACTCTACAGCACGTAAAGCACGAATAAGAGAAGAACTTTTCATAGAGAGTAACTCTATCGCACAATCTAGAACATGAAAGAAGTGAAACAATTCCTAAATGTCCTATAGCCTCCCTACTATGGATGTGGAGCTCTTCACACCAATAATAAGGACTCTACTAGGCATAGCTTCATAGACTCCCTAGGACTCTTGAACTCTGTGCTCTGATACCAAGTTTGTCACGCCCTGAGATGGTACCCTAGACGTGGCCGGCACCTAGAGACTACTGCTAGTCTCTAAGTGAACCACTTGGCCTCATCACATTCATTCAATCAAATAATTCAAGACAGTCAAAGGAAGACTAAGGAACATAATGGACACATTTCATCTAATCTTAAAATAATATCAATAAATAAAAGGTCTAGTAGAAAGAACTAGCTCAAAAGGTCTTGACATCAACATTCGCCTCTAGTCTATGAAGCCTCTATCACTATGAAGCGGTGCCAATGACAGACCCATGGCTACCTCAAATCAAAAATAAAGCCAATCAAGTGTAACTCTATAAGCAAAATGAAATAAGTGTAATGAATCCTCCGAAGTAAGGGAGGCTCACCAAATCAGCTGGACTACTCAGGTCCTCAACGATTCACCTATTGACAATCTCTAACGCATGTATCTACATCATGAAATGATACAGCGCTGAATGTCGTCAGTACGTGGAATGTACGGTATGTAAAATAGCTAAATAAAATAGAAATAGGTAGAATATTATGGAATAATCCTCAACTCAGAATAATAACCAAACAGAATATCAAATCTCTATCGAAAGTAAGAATAAATAGTAAACAAGTGGCCCATCAACCAATCAAACTTTGTCAATCAACTCAGACTCATCTCAAAGGAACTCAACTCAACTCAAATCATCTCATCTCATCTCGACTCAAAGTACTCAATGGAGAACTATCTGGGAGTTTCTCTTATCCGACAACAATCACTTATGAGCCAGTGATTACAACATCCCACCGGTGTTTCTATGGACGTTCTATACTTGCCAGGTAGAGAATGAATATAATCCACTAGGGATCTAGCAGATCAACAAGTCCTCTATTATTTCAGGGACTCTATCAAGAGGGAACCTCAATGTAATGTAAAGGCTCTAGTGCTCACCTACGCTTGGCAATGTAGTTAATGAGTGCGAGTTGGTTTTACTCTTACCTATTTTGGTGCTCGATACTCCTCCCAAGACTCAATGCTAATAAGACTAATCCATCTCAATCAAATCATCTTAATCAGCCTAGTGGAGGCACTCATCATTCAATCAGTCTCATAGAGACTCTCATAATCATCAATTCAACTCTCAATCAAAGTCTCAAGGCGTAGATCAATCATTATGGAACAATTGATTAGACAAATCATTAGAGTTTATTTTTGGAGACTCAAAGGACTATCAAGTTCTATCAACTCATCGTCAAGATCACGTCATAATCAAAATTCTCAAATCAAGGCTCTAGACTCAATTCCTAAGTTCATTCATGCATGCTTTCAAAAGTTACATATAGGGTTTATACAACATCTCATGAAAAGTGTATCCTTTGCTAATATCCATGCCATAATTGATGTTCAATTTTGAAGTTTTGCAATATTGACTAAAACAAATTTATATGCCAAAATTTTCTTATTGAATTTTTTGTGTATATATATATATATATATATACTAATCACACTACGCATAATTTTGCTTACAAATAATTAAATGTATAGATATGCAATAAACTTCAAATAATAATGTCTTACAAATTCTAATAAGAGTCTTTTAAAGATGTGCATACTCGCAATGAATTCCACAAAATCAAATGTATTTAAACTCTAAAAATAGTTCAAAAACTCTTCTTATTCATTTCAATAAATCAAATTGACTTGTGCCCGCCATTCAAATTTGATCGCTCGCATTTTCCTACACATTAAAAAAAATAAAACAATTAGAGAGTTGAACAATTAGAGGGTAGAAATGTTTAGAGTTCATTGAAATAACCAAAGAAGCATTGCACTTTCAACAACAAAAGAAGTATTGCACTTTCAGAAACATTGAAAAAAAAAATGCAAACAGTACACAAAAGAGGGAGTGCACTCTTTTTTGAACTGAACTGTTGCCAACTGAAACATAAACACTTGCAGTACCCTCTCAAATTACAGTTGAATCCTCTAAACATAAACACTTGCATTACCTCTTCATTACAGTTGAATCCTCTAAATATAAACACTTGCAGTACCCTCTCCATTACAGTTGAATCCTCTAAACGTAAACACTTCAACATTGCTGCAACCTTAATTTAATTCTGAAACACATGAAGCAGACCTTTGAGGTGTTGAAAGCACATAGCTTATTTGTTAAACTTAGAAAGTGCTCTTTAGAGAAGACTGAAGTAGATTATCTAGGTCATATCATTACACAACAAGGAGTGAATGCTGACCCAAACAAAGTCAGAGTGAAAACAACCATACCACCTAAACTAGACATACCTGTACTAGTTCGAAGCTTCAAATATATCTCGTCTCGGCTCTTGTTTGAGATCTTGCTAAGTCTATCCGATAAAGAATGGCTAAGAACACCTTTGACAAAGAGTGGACAAGTATGATCATAGTATGACCAATATCTTCCTATATGGTGACCATTAACCCATGCCTGACCTTTTCCCATGCTACTAAAATCAACAGCAACTGGATCTGTCCCGCCTGGGGCATCAAACTTTGTCTGCTCAATCAACAAGACAAACCACTTAATATCTCACTCTTACACTAATGAACAAAAACCAAAAATAAAAGTAACATAGAGAAGCACCTGCTCCAAGAAATTTTGCAGTAGCATGAAAAAAGAAATGAAAGGGTTGTAGAGATTTCCTAATCTATGAGCTATTAGGAAAATATTCTTGAGACGGAATGAAAGGGATGAATTTCCTTTTACCTAATAACATCTTATTCTACAATCTACGAACAAGAAATAGGAGCATTCAGCTGTGTAGCAATCACTAGGCAGAGAAGAAGTCAAAAGCAAATATTTTTTTGCTCCTTTTCAATCAATGCTTTCGCATCCATCATAGAGGAAGTAAACGATCCGTATATGTGATATCAATTAGCTGTAATTAAAACTTATACTGATTAGATACATCTTGACTTATCCCAAAAAATGCCTAATGGTAGTTGTTACACTTATATTTGATCCGATGTTTATTGGAAGTCCTTTTATTCTGTCCATAGATTTGTATCCATGTAAGGATTGGGAAATATTGAGAATCTTTACACAACTTCTAATTTTCTTTACAAAACAAATGATCACGCATGCAATGAAATACGCCTAAATAGAGCATAAAGGATGCAAAGAAATACATAATTTTTTTGATGAAGTAATAAGAAATTTCATATAGTTGACTCCAATTAATTTGAATTGAGGCATAGTTGATTGATTAAAGAGAATGAAATTTCCTTTACTGATTGAATATTTTCCAGTTTCGTACTCCCATTTTCCAGTAAAAACAAAAGAGAAAGGTTAAAAAGTTCTCACTACTCTTACTAAAGGTTAAAACGTTCTCACTACTCTTACTATGTACTGGGAATATGAAAATTGATAAGTCTTGGAGAATAAATTCTTAATAAATATAATGTAATGGAAGACTTGAACTACAATCACAGAAATTGACCAAACAATGCTGAACATCTTCTTCTAGGATAAATCTTTCTAGTAGTACCAAGTGTGGTGGCTTGCTTCACCCACAGGTAAGTGATAGCTTAAGGATGACAATAAAGACATAATCACATACAGTAATTAAGGAATCAATGTCATAGATGCAGCTTGAACGACTGAACAATGTTCATAAGAACTTCTACACAAAACAATTGACATTAGTTTTAAGAAACAATATTGCCAATAATTAGCAAGTGTTTACAAACTGCAATTTACCTGAGTAACTATCAACACCTAAGAAGATAGATGCTCTTACATACTTATTCAAAGTTACTTTCATACGCGTAGAAATTAGAGAAAGAGATAGCATCTCTACAACAACTCTCATAACTGAGAAATTTGTCTTTTTATTTCTTGTGACCATCATTATTCATTTAAGGTGAAGAAGATGACGTACCTGGTAGGTCCATAAGGATGTTGTTAGATTAATATCCCCGTTTCTGCATCCTCTAAGCTTAAGCTGACCTTTAAAACCTGCCCCATCCTTCTCTAAGAAGGCACCATAATTCTGAAAATATGGCACAAAAAGTCTTTTTCAGCTTTTGAGGTCAGTAAGGGATGAAGCTTGAGAGCCTTTTATGAGTCATATTAAACATTTGAAAAAACCATAAAGCAGAATGGATATTAGCCTGTAAACATGCATCATCACCACTTATTCAACTAAGGAAATAAATAAGAAAGAGAAACTGAGGTTAGGGATTCAAAATATGGATATTGGACAACGGAAGATTGTTGTCTTTTCCCAATTCTGATGAGTGTAAGAAATGATAGAACTTCAGGTTTCACCAAAACTTTAGTATTACTTCTTTCAGTTTAAGATAAGATAACACTTCTGATATAACATGGTTCAAATCTTCCACCAGAGTAATTCAACTTCTAAACTAGCTTTACCTGCAATCCCACTGTCTCAGATAATAGCAGTATGTCGTTGTATCCCTGAACCAGCTTAACAGGTTGAACCACTTGATCCATTTGCCTTTCACACTACCTTCACTTGCAACAAACACATGTAAAAGGATGACGAATTGGAGACATAAAGAGAAAAAGGGAAACAAAAGACTACACAAGCATGGCCAAACATTGGGACAGACCCTCTTAAAGCTAGTTTGAGCAATGTTTCAGCACCATGCACTATAAGCACAAGCAAAATATTGATGTTTTATATGAGTATTTGATAAATTCTACGACAATCTGTCAGACCATTATGCTCAGAGATGGAAACTAACATAACTTTGAAAATCTCATTTCCATGATAATGTGTCAGACTGTCCCTATGCTCAGAGATGGAAATTAACACAAATTTGAAAATCATATTCATGCTTTGTTGCCTTTTAATAGAAAAAATATCATATTCATGCAGACCAAGAAAAGTTCAATTTCTGAAGTGCACTTTGACAACACCAGGAGAATTGAGTACTGCTATAACACAAAGAACAGGGATGCATAATAATATAGCACAAAAGAAACCAAACCAAATACCTGCAAGCTCCCCATTAACAAAAATACGAACAAAATTACGCATGCTCTACTCATTCGCACCTTCACAACTAGCTTTGCTGCAAGTTCTGCCGGTAAACCAAGCAAGTTCTGCCGGTAAACCTCTGCACGATTGCACTGCCGAATCCGATGATAGAGCATCCCATATACCATCCGAGGCTATAATAAGCCTCCCACCAGCATTCGAAATCTAATTACATAATTATTTTCTATTCAGATTCATACATAGAACTTGCTAAAAACAGGAAAATTCCTGGTGATAAGGTTACAAACCTTCACTTGCTTGACATGAGGTACTGGAACGATAAACTCCCCAACATCCGTATCACCAATAGACCTTGAAAGGCACAACCCACCAGGCCAGCAACGCAGAGGTCCAACCTATAAACCAAGTGAATTTGAACATCAGGAGATCTTTCCCGAAGCTGTTCGCAATAATTAAGAATACAATTTCAAATTTCTGATATCATTTTTACCTCATTACTACCAAAAACATTGAGTCTTCCTACTTCACCACCACTAGCAGTTACACGCTGCCGTTCCTTCTCATTCTGTTCTAATCAATGGTCAACAGTCAACAAAGAAACCATACCTCCTTGGGTGTCCAGTATACACCTAGAGTCTCCGACTGATGCAACTGTGATCGTCCATCCATCGATCACAACAAAAGTCACAGTAGTCCCAGACGTTTCACCTGTCATCAATATCAAAATTGTACTGAGAACACCTAAATGACTGAAGCAAGGGAAAAATACCCCTTGAAGCAAAAAAAAATTAAAGCCAGAGATCTTGTAGCATGCCTCTTTGCTGAAACTCTATATCAGTTTTCACAAAACCCCCAACTAGTGCACGAGGAAGCTCTTGCAGCCACTCTTCTTTGCTAACTCCTTGAGGGATAACACTCAAGACATTGTTTGCTAGCTAATGGACGAGATCGTACTGTTTGCTAGCTGATGGAGGAGAGTCCTGCTGATGGACGAGCGATGGAGGAGAGTTTTGCTGATGGACGAGCGATGGAGCTCTGCAGATGGAGCGATGGAGCTGGAGAATATGAGCGATGGAGACGGAGATGGAGCGATGGAGCGAGGAGAGTCTTGCTGCTGCTGCTGATGGAGATTTTCGAAGCTTTGCTGCTGCTGATGGAGCGAGAAGAGTCTTGTTGCTGCTGCTGCTAAGGAGCAAGGGTTTTCTAATTGAGCGATGGAGATAATGGAGAGCAATGTTGAGGACGGACTAAAAAATATTGCTGATTTTAGGGTCTATTTTTTTACCAATTAAAAATTGGAGGGAGAGTTAAATTTTTAGGGGGAATAGAATATTTTGGTAATAATTTTTGGGGGAATAGATTATTTTGGTAATAATATTATGAAAATTATAAGGCCACACCTCATAAAATGTTGTTCTTAAAATTATAAAATAGCACATTTTAAAAGTGTAGTCATATGTATAAATAAGTATTGCTAATTACATCATGATATAGCAACATTTGTCAAGTATAGCCTATATAACTAAAGAGAACACTTTACAAACGTTGCTACTAATACTATGGCCAAAAGCTAAAAACTAAGGCTACACTTTAAAAGCGTTCCCTAAAATATTTTAGGCAACACTTTGCAAGCGCTGTCCGGATTTAGTGTGGCCTTAGGCCTGAAATGTTGTAGTGACATCTCTCCTATAGGGGTATTTTAGTAATCTTACTAGGTGTTACACGCGCCCCATTTTTCTCGCGAAAAATGAGAACCTGGATGGCGTCGTCGAAACAACTCTTTTGAGATTCGGAAAAAGGGAAGAGTTGCCATATAATGTTTTGAGGTACATTAGGACACCATTTCTAATCTAATATTACATAGTCTAAGTCAAGCAGAGATCGGGTAAGGGCTCAAATTACCTTGAAGGAAAGGTGTTAGGTACCCTTTGAGGTCCATAAGTGCAGGTCCAGATCGTCATGTCTTATGTGGGGGTTTCAAATAACAAGGTCTCAAATTTTAAAATTTCCTAAATTGATTTTAAGCGATAATTTTTTATTATTATTAAGTAAAAATATATTATAAAAAATAATAATCTAGGTGATACATTTTATTAACTCAATTGATTAAACCTAGTAAAGAACTTGATTATTCATTTATAACTAAATGATCTAATAAGACTATAACGTAAAAGCTATTTTGTTAATTTATTTTATTGATCTTAATTTAAGTGATCACATGAATTTATTTTTTATGTTATTGTTAGAATTTGTGAGAGAAAATAATATTAGTAGGGAAACAAATGAAACAAGTATTAATCTAAACTACCCGAAAAATAAAATATTTAATAAAAAGTTTTTCTTGATTTTAAGAGAGATTTAAAAAAAGAGTTTTAAAAAATGTATGTTTCTTTTCGGGGACGAAACTATGATATTTATTTATCATAGCTCCTTCACTCTAGAAACATCTTTGATTTGAGATCAGCTTTAAAAAATAATATATATTTTTTTGTTTGAGAAAATAAGTGAAAATATAATATAATATACATACACAGAGAAATATTTATGTATAAATACACATAATTCCCTTTTTTAAACATTTGGTAGAAGGTACTCCCGGGAACGTGTCAGCTAGTTTAAAAAATTGGAATTAGATCTCATAATTTCTTTTGGCTCTCTCACTAACTATAGATTAGGAGATAGCTTTTTTATTTTTACGCATTGTCTAGCTCAAGTTTGAAAAGAGGCTAAATAATCATTTTAGAAGAAAATATTTTAGTTATAAAATTTTGTTATTTAAAAAAAAATAAAGAGAAAGAGAAGAAAATCACATAGCACATAAATCTCCGCCGCCCCCCCCCCCCCCCCCAAACCAATCAGTAATGATGTAACACCCCGCATCTTACATGTACTAGTCCAATGCATGTGAAACATTATATGGCGGGGTCAAAGCAGCACATATTTTTAAAAGTGCTTAAATTTAAGATTAGAGGACTATATGTACGTCTAACGGCCCAAGATGACCGAGTGTATATAAGTTTTAAGTCAAGTTAAGGAGATCGTGACCTTAAATGAAGTGAAAGAAGTGAGGTTCTTGTGAGACTTAGGAAGCTAACAGGTGAGTCACCCACGTGCTTAGTTTAAATAGGCTAGGTAGATGGAGACGAGACCCAACACCGAATTTGTTCAAGTCCGATAAAGAATAAACCCCGAGTTAAGGATATCATTTGGGCCCATGGTTTAGCATCATAAAAGGACAACATTTGCAGCCCAAGATGAATAGGAAAAGGGCCAAATTACCTTCACAATCCAATTCACAAATAGGGCCCAAACTAAGTGGGTGTAAAAGAGAAATATTTGCAGCAAAGCCCATCCAATTGAAGCCCAATAAGGCCCAAGTGAAAAGGCCAAGTTGCAGCATCATCACCTTAATAAAATAAGCCTTGAAATACAAAAGAAATTCGGCAAAAAGTGGCCCTATAAAAGGGAATAACACCCAGCAATTTTATTCATTTTCTCAAAGCCAAAAATCAGATTTCTTTCCAAGTTTCTCCTTGCTCTCTCTTCATTTTGTAAAGCAGCCAAGGCTCACCTCTAGAGTTCTTGAAGAGCACCTAATCTTTGAGGGCTAAGGTAAGTAAAAATACCTATGGTTTGGTGTAATTTTTCCATGAAAAACATGAAGAGTATGCTGGTTGTACTTGTGCAGGAATTTAGGACAGCATGTGTTCCAAAGATTGTTGTCCACTTTTCTTGTTAATTAAGAGGTTTTTCTCTTGTTGGTTGGCTGGATTATAAAGTAATATTTATGTTTTTAACAAGGTTTGTTTCTTTGGTGATGTAATAAGGTTGCTGCACCATTTTTATCTTCCGCAAAAATGAGTTCTTATATGATACCTAAGTTCTGCTCTTAGTAAGAATTCGTGGACTGGATATTGGGAATTGTTGTCTCATATTTTCCATATACTTGGTGACTGTTTTAGGACTATTTTAGGACTGTCTTTGTATGTAAATATGTTGAGAACAGTTTGGTTGAGGTTGAAATGGATTGGGAATGGTTGACATCGAAATGTACCGCAAGGACGCAATGTTGCGTTGCCTACTTGAATGTTGTGTAGAGTTGTTGTATGTTGTACTTTATGAGCTGTTGTAACACTATTATGGGACTAAAAATAGCTGGATATGACATGTATATGTGAATGCGAATTAGAAAATATGACTAGGAGTGGAAATGTTGAAAGAATACTCCTTGGTTGCTAATTCCGAGCTTGCTGCCCGGATATTATTTCTGGGTGAAATTGGACTACCAAGATGTGTCTATTAGCTGCTAACACTAGTTTTATCACCTACTATATTTCAGTTAAGTATTTGGAGGAAGAGGATACTACTCCAAGGTAATAACAACGTAGTACAATGAGGTATGTAAGGCTACTTGATTTCCTATTACTTGGCATGAAATCTAGGTTCTTCCTTGGCACATAAAGGCGCATATAAACTATGACATGGCTACTAACAGTGTCTCCACTCTATACTATGTTCATATGTTCTCATACATAGCCACTGTCAAACCTGCATATGTACTTGGATACCAAGGATATATGAGTTCCTTTTTTTTACCAATAAAGTCCATGTGTTGTTTGATGTCCTACACGTTTCATTAGTTGTGTAACTCTCTTTTCATTCTGATATTATCTTTTATGGTTGTTTATATATCAAATATCATGTCTATAGTTCTGCAGCTCTAAATGTTATGACCACCAAAAGAATCATCTGGAAAGTAAATAAAAGATAACTCAAAGTTGCTTATTGATGGGTGGTATCCCAGGGGTGGAAGAATCACCTAACATGGGTCGATCCCATATTACGGGGGGTATCCCAGGGGTGAAAGGAAAGCCTAGCCTGGGTCGCTCTCGATATTGATTTACAATTGATTAGCTGGTCATTTATATGATATATTGTGCACAGATTGTACAGTAAAGAAAGGTAAAGTAAGAAAAAGACATAAAGTACATGATTCCACAGTATGACTAAAGGTGGTCTTCTATCCTTACACACCAGTGTGTTATTTCATTTGAGTTCTTATTTCATATACAGTATTTTCTACCTTACATGTTCAATACATTATCTCGTACTGACTTCCCTTATGGGGGACCTGCATTTCATGTTGTAGGTACAGGAGCTACTAGATCTCCCCAGTGAGAGTACAGGATTTCCAGCTATTGCTAAGCTCCAGGTTGCTTTGGGGCTTGTTTGTCTAGAGCTTGTATTTTGTATTGTATAGTTATTCATGAGGCGGGGCCTGTCCCGACCCATATGGATATTGTTCCTTACCTAGAGGCATTGTAGACTATGTAAATTAAAGTATGGTTAAGTAGCGTATTGTAGACATCGTGGCTCCAACGGCCTAGTCTTATGCATTTACTTTTGGCTTGTTAATACAGTTTGCTTTCTTATGACAGCATGTTTAACATGGAAACCTCTTAAATGTTCATAGCAGGTGCATAGTTATATGTTGGTTCTCCCGAGCCTTGTCGGCAACGGGTGCCAGTCTGCCTTAATGGGACTTAAGGCGTGAGAAAAGTGGTATCAAAGCGGGTCGTCCTAGGGAGTCTACAAACCCATGTCTATATAGAGTCTTGTTATGGATGTGTTGTGCACCACATTTATAAGCAGGAGGCTACGTGGCATTTAGGAGTTGTCACTTTCTTTTCATTCTTTAGATCGTGCCATAGATCCAAGTGTTGTAGGTTGATTATTTCTAACCTCTAAATTGTTTTGTACAGCAAGTATGCCTAAAACAAGGAAAAGTAAAGGAAAAGGGAAGGAAGTCAAAGTGGTATTTGGTGCACCCAGTCGGGTGAGACGACGAAATGAGGCCCAAGATGAGTCTCTGTCACAAACATCTCTAACTCCTTCAGCTCCTGATGAACCAGGAAGTAGTGAAACTCCCCCAGAACCACCTACCAATGCTACCGTGCAGGATCTGAGAAGCGCGGTCTAATTATTGACTCGCATGATTGCTAACCAAAGAAAAAGACAAGAAGGCCAGGGCAGCTAGCACGAGGATATATGACTTCCTTAATTTGGACCCTCCATTTTTACCGGGTCATATCCTAATGAAGTTTCGCAAGACTTCATCGACCAGATCGAACACACTTTGTATGTTATGCATGTAAGCGGTACAGAAGCTATGGAGCTGGCAACATATAGATTGAAGGGTGTGGCTATCTTGTGGTATGAATCTTGGAAGAAATCTAAGGGTAACGATACACCACCAACTACCTGGAAGGAGTTCAAAGAGGTATTTCTTGACCATTACTTGCCACTGGAGATCCGACAGGCCCGGGCAGATTAGTTTCTGAATCTTCACCAAGGGAATATGAACGTGAGGGAGTATAGCCTTCAATTTAATTCCCTGGCTAGGTATGCTCCTAATAAAGTTGCTACTATGGCAGATAGAGTTCATCGATATGTGGATAGGTTGGATTCGTATATGGTCAGAGACTGTACCATTTCTTCTCTGAATAAAGACATGGATATAGGGAGGATGCAAGCATTTGCACAAAAATTGGAGGATTAGAGGCAAAGGAGAAGGACACAAGGGTTAGAAAGGGGGCAGTCCAAGAGGGCCAGAGCTACAGGGCAGTTTGTACAGTCCCAAGGTGAGTTTAGGCCTCGATCTCCTAATAAACCACCTAGACCATAATCCTTCTATTCTTCAGTCAGTGCTCCACCGCAACTTCAAGGGCCTATAGGTAATCAATTTAGTCAAAGAAGTGAGGGACAAGGTGGACGGATAACAAGATATTCGGCAAGCCAGCGAATTCCTCCTAGGCAGCCTTGCAAACAATGTGGGAGGAGTCATTTAGGTACATGTTGTGTTAGGACAGATGCTTGTTATTGGTGTGGCATACCAGGGCATATGATGAGAGATTGCCCAAGAAGACGTATGGGTGATATAGCACAACCTACGGGGTTAGCTATTGCGTCATCATCATTTGTTCGTCCATTAGGTAGGGGTCAGCAAGCACCTACAGGCCGGGGTAGAGGTGATAGAGGGGCAGATAGCTCCAGTGGAGCCCAGAATCGCACTTATGCTCTGGGAAGTCGGCAAAATTTAGAAGCTTCACCCGATGTGGTCACAGATACATTATCTATCTTTTCACATAATGTGTATGCATTAATTGACCCTGGTTGTACATTATCATATGTCAATCCACTAGTGGCTGGGAAGCTTAAAAGAACACCTAAATTATTGAATGAGCCATTTGAAGTGTCTATAGCAACCGGTGAATCTATTATAGCTAGAATGGTCTATTATAACTGTTTAGTAATTGTTTGTGACCATGACACATTAGCTGACCTTGTTGAGTTAGATATGGTGGAATTTAATGTTATAATGGGTATGGATTGGTTAGCTTCTTGCGATGCTACTATGGATTGCCGAACTAAGAGAGTGTATTTCCACTTTCCAAATGAGGCGGTCCTTGAATGGGAAGGTAATGTTGGGGCACCAAAGGGTAAGTTTGTTTCCTATTTTAAGGCGAGGAAGATGATATCAAAGGGATATATATGTCATCTAGTTAGAGTAAGGGATATGGAGGCAGAATCACCAACTCTTCAATCTGTTCCTAAAGTGAATGAATTTGTTGATGTGTTTCCCGAAGAGCTTCCAGGTTTACCTCCAGAACAAAAAATAGATTTTGGCATTTACTTACTTCCAGGCACTCAACCTATTTCTATCCTCCCATATAGAATGGCCCCGGTAGAGTTACGTGAATTAAAAGAGCAATTAAAGGATTTGCTAAAAAAGGGTTTTATAAGACCTAGTGTGTCCCCTTGGGGTGCACCAGTGTTATTTGTACGTAAAAAGGATGGCACCTTGAGAATGTGTATTGACTACCGACAATTGAATAGAGTGACAATTAAAAACAAATACCCCCTCCCCAGGATTGATGATTTATTTGATCAGTTACAAGGTGCCAAATGCTTTTCCAAAATTGATTTTAGGTCAGGTTATCACCAAGTGAGGGTGAAGGAGAAAGATATACCCAAGACAGCATTTAGGACACGCTATGGTCACTTTGAATTTCTTGTTATGTCATTTGGGCTGATCAACGCACCAGCAGTTTTTATGGACTTAATGAACAGGGTATTCTAGCCATTCTTGGATGTATTTGTGATAGTATTTATAAATGACATTTTGGTGTATTCAAGATCAGAAGAGGACCATGCAATCACCTACGGCAAGCATTACAAGTTCTTCGTGATCGGTAATTGTATGCCATGTTTTCCAAATGTGAATTTTGTTGAAATCAGTGGCATTCTTGGGTCATATTGTATCTGATGAAGGAATAAGGGTTGATTCATAAAAGATCGAGGCGGTGAAAGATTGGCCAAGGACAACAACACCCACAGAAGTTCGAAGCTTCCTAGGGTTGGCAGGTTATTACAGAAGATTTGTTGAAGGTTTTTCTTCTATTTTTGCACCTCTAACAAAGTTGACACATAAGGTGACCAAATTTCAATGGAATAATGCATGTGAAAGAAGCTTTCAAGAGTTGAAAAGCAGGCTAACTTCTGCACCTTTACTAGTGCTTCCAGAAGGCACATATGGGTATGCGGTGTATTGTGATGCTTCAGGGGTTGGCTTAGGGTGTGTACTAACACAACATGGTAGGGTAATTGCTTATGCCTCGAGACAAATGCGGCCACATAAGAGAAACTACCCAACACATGACCTTGAGCTAGCAGTTGTTGTGTTTACCTTGAAAATATGGCGCCACTATTTGTATAGAGTTCATGTTGACATATATACTAATCATAAGAGCCTATAGTACATCTTTAAATAGAAAGACCTAAATTTAAGGAAGGGGAGGTGGCTGGAGCTAATAAAGGATTACGACGTTGATATACTATTCCATCCAAGGAAAGCAGATGTGGTAACCGATGCTCTGAGTCGTAAGGCAATTATGAATATTGGTGAGCAGTCTGTGGTACGTCAAGGAGTGGCTAAGGATCTACGTCAACTAGCCAATCTGGGGTTCGCCTCCTTGAAACTCCAAAGGAAGGGGTTGTTATGCATAATGTTGCAGAGTCTTCATTGTTAATGGAGGTAAGAGAAAAATAGTTTAAGGATCCTGTTCTACGACGACTTAAGGAGAAGGTGAGTCAAGGCACGATGAAGGGCTTTGAACTTGCACAAAATGGAGTACTTTATTGCCAAAATAGATTATGCATTCCTAATTTAAATGAACTAAAAAGGAGGATAATGGAAGAAGACCATCATTCAAGATATTCGATCCATTCGGGATCAACTAAGATGTATCATGACCTGAAGGGAATGTTTTGGTGGGAAGGCATGAAAAACGACCTTGCAGAATTTGTGGCTCAATGTCCGAATTGCCAACAAGTTAAAGTAGAGCACCAAAAGCCGAGAAGTTATATGTAATGTATAGAGCTTCCAACGTGGAAGTGGATTTTATTACTGGGTTGCCTTGCTCATTTCAGAAGTTTGACTCCATATGGGTGATAGTTGATAGACTCACAAAGTCAGCACACTTCTTGCCAATTAAGAGTGATTATACAGCTGAAGAGTATGTAAAGCTATACCTCAAACAGATAGTTAGGCTACATGGGGTCCCAATCTCCATTATATCTGATCAGGGAGCTCAATTCACTGCAAAGTTTTGGAAATCCTTCCAAAGGAGCTTAGGGACACAAGTGAATTTAAGTACAGCTTTCCACCCGCAGACATCAGGATGCACCATTCAAACACTTGAAGATATGTGCATTGGACTTCAAAGGTAGTTGGGTGGACCATTTGCTACTTATTGAATTTGCCTATAATAATAGCTACCATTCAAGCATCAAGATGGCATCGTATGAAGCTTTATATGGAAGGAAATGTAGATCACCTATAGGATGGATTGAAGTAGGGTGAAACCATCTTGCTTGGTCCAGATCTAGTCCAACAAGCCATGGAAAAAGTCAAGGTAATACGACAACGGCTAGAAACAGTCAAAGTCATCACAAATCATATGCAGATATGCTAGAAGAAAAGGACTGGAATTCTCAGTAGGAGATTGGGTATTCTTAAAGGTGTCCCCAATGAAAGGTGTTATGAGATTTGGTAAGAAGGGAAAACTAAGCCCATGTTACATAGGGCCATATAAGATTATTAAAAGGTTTGGACAGGTTGCATATGATTTAGAGTTACCCCAGGAGCTTTCAATGGTTTATCCAATTTTTCATGTCTCAATGCTTCGAAAATGCATAGGTAACCCATCTCGTATCACTCTTATTGAAGATATGCAGGTTACAGAATATCTCACCTATGAAGAGGTACCTATTTCTATCCTAGATCATCATGTTTGAAAGCTAAGGAATAAGGAAATACCTTCAGTAAAGGTACTTTGGAGGAACTAGCAGGTAGAAGAGGTAACGTGGGAGGATGAGGAAGCAATGAGGTCTAAATATCCTTATTTATTTGAAGCTAAAGAGGAAGTCCAAGATGCAGAGTTAAGGGATTAGTAGGTACGTGAATTTGAATTCTTATTATATTGTCAAAAGTTTGTTTACATGAAAGTTTAAACTTGTATGACCTATCACATTTATGCTAACATTCGGGGACGAATGTTCCTAAGGGGGGAGGATGTAAAACCCCACATCTTACATGTACTAGTCCAACGCATGTGAAACATGATATGGCAGGGTCAAAGCAGTGCACATTTTTAAAAGTGCTTGAATTTCAGATTAGAGGACTATATGTACGTCGAATGCCTAAGATGACCGAAGGTATATAAGTTTTAAGTCAAGTTAAGGAGATCGTGACCTTAAATTAAGTGAATGAAGTGAGGTGCTTGTGAGACTTAGGAAGCTAACAGGTGAGTCACCTACGTGCTTAGTTTAAATAGGCTAGGTAGACGGAGACGAGACCCAACACCGAATTTATTCAAGTCCGATAAAGAATAAAACCCAACTTAAGGATGTCATTTGGGCCCATGGTTTAGCATCATAAAAGGACAACATTTGCAGCCCAAGATGAATAGGAAAAGGGCCAAATTACATTCACAACCCAATTCATAAATAGGGCCCAAACTAAGTGGGTGTAAAAGAGAAATATTTGCAGCAAAGCCCATCCAATTGAAGCCCAATAAGGCCCAAGTGAAAAACCCAAGTTGCTGCATCATCACCATAATAAAATAAGGCTTAAAATACAAAAGAAAGTCGGCCAAAAGTGACCATATAAAAGGGACTAACAGCCAGCAATTTTAGTCATTTTCTCAAAGCCAAAAATCAGATTTCTTTCCAAGTTTCTCCTTGTCTCTCTTCATTTTGTAAAGCAGCCAAGGCTCACCTATAGGGTTCTTCAAGAGCACCTAATCCTTGAGGGATAAGGTAAGTAAAAATACCTATGGTTTGGTGTAATCTTTCCATGAAAAACATGAAGAGTATGCTGGTTGTACTTGTGCAGGAATTTGGGACTACATGTTTTCCAAAGATTGTTGTCCACTTATCTTGTTAATTAAGAGGTTTTTCTCTTGTTGTTTGGCTGAATTATGAAGTAATATTTATGTTTTTAACAATGTTTGGTTATTTAGTGATGTAATAAGGCTGCTGCACCATTTTTATCGTCCGCAAAAATGAGTTGTTATATGATACCTTCATTCCGCTCTTAGTAAGAATTCGTGGACTGAATATTGGGAATTGTTGTCTCATGTTTTCCATCTACTTGATTGAATTTTTTAGGAATTTCTTTGTGTGTAAATTTGTTGAGAACAGTTTGGTTGAGGTTGAAATGGATTTGGAATGGTTGACGTCGAAATATAGCGAAAGGACGCAATGTTGCGTTGCCTACTTGCGTGTTATGTAGAGTTGTTGTATGTTTTACTTTATGAGCTGTTGTAACACTTTTATGGGACAAAAAATAGCTGGATATGATATGTATATGGGAATGTGTATTAGAAAATACGACTAGAAGCTGAAATGTTGAAAGAATAATCCTTGGTTGCTAATTCTGAGCTTGCTGCCCAGATATTAATTTTGGGTGAAATTGGACTACAAAGATTTGCCTATTAGCTGTTGACACTAGTTTTATCACCTACTATGTTTTAGATAAGTATTTGGAGGAAGAGGATACTACTCTGAGGTAATAACAACGTAGTACAACGAGGTATGTAAGGCTACTTGATTTCCTATTACTTGGCATGAAATCTAGGTTCTTCCTTGGCACATAAAGGAACATACAAACTCCGACATGGCTACTAACCGTGTCTTCACTCTATAATATGTTCATATGTTCCCATACATAGCCATTGTCAAATCTGCATATGTACTTGGATACCAAGGATATATGAGTTCCTTTTTACCAATAAAGTCCATGTGTTGTTTGATCTCCTACACATTTCATTAGTTGTGTAACTCTCTTTTCATTGTGATATTGTCTTGTATGGTTGTTTATATATCACATGTCATGTCTATAGTCCTAAAGCTCTAAATGTTATGACCACCAAAAGAATCATCTAAAAAGTAAATAAAAGATAACTCAAAGTTGCTTATTGATGGGTGGTATGTGGAAGAATCACCTAGCATGGGTCGATCCCATATTATAGGGGGTATCCCAGGGGTAAAAGGAAAGCCTAGCATGGGTCGATCCTGATATTGATTTACCACTGATCAGCTGGTCATTTACATGATATATTGTGCACAGATTATATAGTAAAGAAAGGTACAGTAATAAAAAGACATAAAGTACATGATTCCACAGTATAACTAAAGGTGGTCTTTTATCCTCACACACTAGTGTGTTATTTCATTTGAGTTCTTATTTCATATACAATATTTCCTGCCTTACATATTCAATACATTATCTCGTACTAACGTCCCTTATGGGGGACCTGCATTTCATGTTGCAGGTACAGGAGCTTCTAGATCTCCCCAGTAAGAGTATAGGATTTCCAGCTGCTATAACTGAGCTCCAGGTTTCTTCGGGGCTTGTGTGTCTAGAGCTTGTATTTTGTATTGTATAGTTGGTCATGAGGCGGGGCCTGTCCTTACCCATATGAATATTGTTCCTTACCTAGAGGCTTTGTAGACTATGTAAATTAAAGTGTGGTCAAGTAGCGTACTGTAGACATCATGGCTCCAACGCCCTGGTCTTATACATTTACTTTTGGCTTGTCAATATAGTTTGCTTTCTTATGACAGCATGTTGAATATGGAAACCTCTTAAATGTTCATAGCAGGTGCATAGTTATATGTTGGTTCCCCCGAGCCTTGTCGGCAACGGGTGTCAGTTCGCCTTAATGGGACTTAGAGGCATGACATAACCCCAATTTTTTACTGATATTTTATTACATCGTTTTGCGAAAAAATAAAATACAATGATAACATAAAAAAGACTTCAAAGGGCATCCTCCTCCCATCCCTGGAGACTCTTCAAACTATAAAAACCTGCAAAACTAAAAAAACTAGCAGTATCGATGACAAAATAAAGAGTAAATGAATTAAATAACAAGCAATTTGAGAATGTGTGAACAAAAAGAAGAGAATGGAAAACTTACCGATTTATCTAATTAAAATCTTAAACTTGACAGAATGAGATAATAATGAAAGCAAACAGTTCTTTTATTGGAGAATGTAAAGGAGAATTTTAAAACAAAGGAAGAATAATTTTTTTTCTTGTGTGTGTAAAGTGCTCTGGAAGATCCTTTTCGTGTGTAAAATCTGTGTAAGAGGGGAGATTTTCTTACAAACTGAAAAGTGCCTCCAAGAGAGAAAAAAGATCTCTTATATATAGCGATAGGAGACAAATAAAATTAAGGAAGAGAATTAATTGAAAATGGTAACAGAATATTTTTTTTTCAAAGAAAATCAAAAAAGATTTCAAAAGAAATCCTCAAAGACTCCGCCCAAAAAGGTTAAAAAGAAATGTCAGTGTAAAAGAAGCAATGTTTATGGAAATCAATTTAATCAGTCTAACCAAAGGTTATTCAGAAAGGAAAATAATTATACTCAATCAACCATCATACAAAATTATGTCTCTAAAAAGAAAAAGGAAAGACAAAGGGAATTAATTTGACTTACCTTAAGCATAATAACAAATCAATTAGTCAACGATTTACCACAAAATAAATCAATTAACTTGATTCAATAAAAAATTTACCATAAAAGTAAATAAATCAATAAACCAAAATTATTTTACCATAATCAGGTATTCAGTCAACATATGTAATATAGTAAAGGAAACAATTTTAAGGCACTAAAAAATATCTTGTGATTCTCAATCAGTCACAGAATCATAGCTTACCATAAAACAATGGACCAAAATTATTCACAAGGAAAAATCAATAGTAGATCATAACATCAACAATTCATAGCAAAATAAAATTTAATTAGTAATTCACATAAGCTTTTCCACATTAAACCAGACATTAATAATTTCAAGTATACTAGGTGAGACGGGTGTAAATCCGACGACCATTCATACAAACAACACACAACAATAAGGATTCATGTCTTGCAGTAAATTCACTGAACAATTGGTGGAGGTGGAATAAGATAAAAGTAAATGAGGTAAAAAATCATACCAAGAATGGATTTAGATGAATACAACTTTTAACAATTAAATTTTACCCTTAATACAAAGAACCCATGCTTTTGACTTGACTGTCATTGTTGCATTCGCTGGCCGGTGAAGTTCACCGGAGAGGAAGGTCGATTGGAAAGGGGTTTAATGTGGCGCGTTGCATGAGGGTTTTTGTGGAGATTTCTGACGGGTTTGGGTCATTTTTCGAGGGATTTAGGAGTTTAAAGGGGCTAATCATGATGCAGTTGTTGCTGGGTTCTTGTCGGGGCCGTCTGGTCGGTGGCTGCCGGCGGGGAAGGAGGAGATAGGGTTGTTGTGTTATGGTTTATGGCAGATTTTACCGAAAAAAGGAAAAGAGAGGGACAAGCAAATGGGTTTTTTGGTTGTGGTGGATTTATTTGGGGTTTTCCAGCATGTTTCTAGTGGGTTATTGGGGCCATTTTGGAGGGGTTTTGGTCAGGTTTCTCCGGTGAAAAGGGGGTTCTTTGATGAGTTAAAGGGGAAAAAGGGATTTTGTGGTGATCGTTTAGGGTCTATTTTATGCCGAAAAAGGAGGAAGATGAGAGGGTTGACAGGTGATTGTTTCTAGGTGAGGAGGGGCTATTTGGTAGGGTTCCTTGCCGGAAAAAATGCAGGAAGACGGAGGAGCAAGAAGGAGGGTCATCGGTGGGTTCATGGAGTTAAAGGGGACGCCGTTCATGGTGGATAGATGGAGGTGCGCCGATGGGCTTTAGAGTTTCTCAAGACAGAGTTGTTGGCGGGTTTTTGTGACATAACAATAAGGGGAGAGGAAGAGTGTGGTGCCAACGTGGGCAAGGAAGGGTCGCTCATGAGGGTGTGGCGGTTGTTGTCGTTGAAAAGGGGAAAATGAAGAATGAATTGGGTGATGGGGTATTAGGTAATTAAAAAGGAAAGAATTAAAGAGTTAATTTGGACCATTGGATCAAGATTATTGAACAGATCAGATTGAGTCTTTACAAAAATGGGTCGAAATTAGGTCAAACGCAGCTATCCAAATTTAATTAAAAGGAATTGGATTGAAAATTTATAATTAGGACATAAATTGCCCCAATTTATGCTAGAATTAAAAGAAATTGTGAATGAATTGACTAGAATTGAAATAAATTTCATAGAAATTGATTAGAATCGAAAAAAAGGCTATGAATTAAACATATTGGGGTGAAATTGAATAGACTGTCATCTAATTAATAATTATAATATATGAATTTATATAATATTTTAAAATAATTATTTAAATAAAGAAAAATGTGTAATATATTTAAACGTATTAAAATTATTATTTTAACTGATGATGATGATAATAATGATGATGATAATTATAATAATGATGATGATAATAAAGATGATAATAATGATAATAATAATGATAATGATGATGATGATAATCATGATGATAATAATGATAATAATGATGATGATAATAATAATGATGATGATAATGATGATAATAATAATGATGATAATGATAATAATGATGATAATGATAATGATGATAATGATGATAATGATAATGATAATGATGATAATAATGAAGATAATGATAATAATGATAATGATAATAATGATAATGATGATAATGATAATAATGATAATGATGATAATGATAATAATGGTCATGATGATGATGATTATGATAATGATGATAATAATGATGATCATAATAATGATGATAATAATGATAATAATAATGATAATGATGATAATGATGATAATGATAATAATGATAATAATGATAATAATGATGATGATAATGATAATGATGATAATGATAATAATGATAATAATGATGATAATGATAATAATGATAAGGCCAAATACATAAAGAGACACCTAAATTTGTCCTCATTTTTCACTTAGACACCTAAACTAAGACAAGTTCCTAATAGACACCTCAACTACTCAGATTTGATCCCATTAAACACTTTTATCCTACTTGGCACTTTCCGGTACTATATTTTTAATTTTTCAGCCAAAAATAAATAGTTGCGGTCCAAAAAAAAAATTTTTTCCATAAAAGTAGGTTCTCAAAATTCTCCATTAACCATATGCGAAAAAAAATTATTACGATTTTAAATAAAATTCTTTTGCACATGGTTAACTGAGAATTTTGAGAATCTACTTTTATGAAGAAAAAATTTTTTTTGGACCGCAACTATTTATTTTTTGCTGAAAAATTAGAAAAACAGTACCGGAGAGTGCCAAGTAGGATAAAAGTGATTAATGGGATAAAATCTGAGCAGTTGAGGTGTCTATTAGGAACTTGTCTTAGTTTAGGTGTCTAAGTGAAAAATGAGGACAAGTTTAGGTGTCTCTTTATGTATTTAATGATAATAATGATAATAATGATAATAATGATAATAATGATAATGATAATAATGATAATGATAATAATAATGATGATAATAACGATAATAATGATAATGATAATAATGATAATGGTAATAATGATAATGATGATAATGATAATGATAATAATGATAATGATGATAATGATAATGATAATAATGATAATGATAACAATAATAATTATGATAATGATGATAATGATAATGATGATAATGATAATGATAATAATAATAATAATGATAATGATAATAATGATAATAATAATAATAAAATACAACAACAACAAGTAGTAGTAGTACACCAGACATCTTCTCCAATGCCTCAATGAGAGGTATGTTACTGGAGAGTTGTTTCAGCATAGAGAGTTGTTTCAGACATCTTCTCCGAAAGTTGCCTCAATGAGAGGTATGTAACTGGAGAGTTGTTTCAGACATCTTCTTCGAAAGTGCTTGAATTTACCTTCCTTCTTTTTTTTTTTCATTCTTTGAGAGAAGGGAGGAGGAGGTCTAGGTATGGGCTTCAACTTCTATGGCATCACTGCAGCATCACTCAACCAATCGTTAGCATGATCATCTCTGGTCTCTGCATATTTGACCTCAACTATCTCCTCACGAACATCATCATCAACGACTAGCATTGGAGGATCAATGGTCGGCTTATCACCATGAGGAGTCACTGCCATACATTGCCCCTCATTCATTGGATTTTGAATTGTATTGCTGGGCAATGTAACTTTCTATTGTTGGTTGAGTTGAGTTAATATTTGACCGAATTGTTGCTCCAGTTGTTTGAAAGCAATAGAATGAGACTCGATCTTCTAATTAATGTTGGAGATTTCAGACTTCGTCCCCTTCAAGGTCTCATCCTGTTTGTCATCCTTCTTTCACGAACGAACAAATATCTCCTCAATCCTAGACCTAGCAGCACCTGAATAACGATTGTGTGGTGGTACATAAGGACCATTCATGTAACCATCTTTGTGACCCCAATTAGCATCTCTATCCTTGCCCCTATTTCTATCATAGTAACCTCCACGATTGTTGTCTCTAAAGGCGCCATCCTTGTTATAGTTTCTACCTTGGTTTCCATGACCTTGGCATCAATAGTCCTGATTGGACCCTTTGGCGTTGGTCCAAAAACCCCCCGTCTGATTAGCAATGAAGCAAGTGTCCTCCTCGTAATAAGGCTCTTCGTACATGGTTTCTCACGAAGGCTAATGAGCAACTGCATTAACTCATTCTTGATTTTGCTTCATCAATAACTCAACGTTAGTACTAATCCGGGCAAGCTCTTGCATCATCTCCTTATTGATTTTTCGCTTGCGCCGGACCAGTACAGACTGCATACGAGCTCTACGTAGAGGACCTATCTCATGTTCCCCATGCACGATTTGTCTTGACCACCCATTCTATCTTCTCAGCAACCCTTGAAATGGTTGATCTAAAAATGCGCTACCCATGATGGTGTTAGCATATGCTTGCTATTCTCGTCCAGGGCGTGGTAGAAGATCTCCACCAAGGCATCATTAACTATCTTGTGGTCAGGAACATTCCTAAGACACTTTGTGAACCTCTCTCACGTGTTACTAATTGAATCACCAGGAAATTGCTCAAAGTTGTTTATTTGGTCTTTCAACTTAATCTTCTTCGATCTTAGGAAGAACCTCTCCAAAAAGGCCTTCTGCGATTCAGCCTAGCTGGTGATCGAACTATATTGGAGCTCAGATAGCCATAGTGTTGCATTGCCTATTAGAGATAATGGGAAGACACGAATCCCAACAACATCCATAGATAGATTCTAGTTTCCCATTACACTCTTAGAGACAAACACAATGTTGTGTGGATGGCTATGTGGATCCTCTGATAGTAGGCCCGCGAACGACCCACGATTTTGCAACAGCTGAAGCAACCCACTCGAAACAATGAACTTTGTGTCATCCGATAGTTGCGGTAACATAATAGCTCTAGTAACATCCATAGCCTTAGGATTCAGCCGATATTGATTCCATTGGTAAGCTTCGGCGTTGAGATCCTGTGGCTGTGGATCAATGTCCTCAAGCGTGGGTTATTATCATTCTCATTCTGGTTTTGATTCAGAGCTGTATTAACTGTTGTTGTTTGGGTTGTCTTAGGACATTCTTCTCAACAATCTATGGATCTCTAAGTCAAACGGAGTCAATGGAATGCCTCGACTCTATGTGTTGTGCATACACTACACCTGCATGCTAAAACAAAAATAAAAACTACAACAACGTAAAATGAGGGAAATAAGGATTAAATCTCAAACTACTCAAATTAAACAAGTCTAATCGTATTCCCCGAAAACGGCTCCAAAATCTTGATGTCACCCAAGCTACACTTTCTTTTTGAAGGTTAAAGAGGTCATTGTTAAGATATATAACCAAACTGAGGTTAGGGTCCATTCCATAGGGAATAGGGTAGACTTAGAAGAATTTCAAGAAATTTGGGTGGATTAACCTACTTGTCTCCCCAAAAGGGGATGGGGGGTTTGTAAAACTATAAAAAGAAATCCTAAATTAAGACAAGTGTGAAATTAGTGTGAAGAGTAACTAGGGTATTATGTTCCCCATGATTCCCTAACTTGGTATTACAAGATAACCAAATTATTTTCTAGTGTATAGCACGCAAAACGGTTAGTTAAGTTTATCAAACCATTTGATATAGGCGAGAGGTAAAATTCCACATGTGATTTGATCCATCCCAGCAGTGTGACATTAATAACCCTTACCTATTGTTCCAGTACAACCTCCCCTTGATCCAGTTTGGTTGATTAGATGAGAAACATCAATTGAATCCTATTAATCAATCTCCTTTCTTATTCATTATAATTACGCTGACAGATACATTTATAGGGCTATTTGTAGTGGTAAAAGTCAAAATACTAGTGAAAACAAGCACGTCGGCCACCGTTAAAAAGCATTCAAAATGAACAAAATTAATTAATACATGCATGCACACTTTCTAAGAATTATGAATTATCCAATTTTACCTTGTTAGTTCTTCATGGTTTCACCTATTTGTGGATTTAGCTACTCATTATCAGTGTAGATGCAAGAATTATGATATTGAATAGCATAATTAAGTACTTAATCAACTTAAGAACAAGAAACCCAAGCTCTTCACCGAGAATCACAAGTATGAATTAAGAACACAAAATATTATTTTTCCAAGTGTCTCACAATGTTTCTCACGTTTTCTTATTCACTCTCTAAAGTTCCGCGCGAAACATAACCTAAAAAACCTATTTATAATATTCAAAATACAAAACTAAATCATAATTAGAGAACTAGGTCGGCAGGCTCTAGAGACTATTCTATGGGCCATATAACTTTATATGGCTCGTAGTCGGGACGTCATGGATTCCTTCAGTAAATATAGGGGTGACTTCTATGAGACCCATCCACGGGCCGTATAAAGTTTTACGGCTCGTGAAAGGTCTCATCTGATGACTTGTCAGCAACTCCCCACTTTTTTATCCTCAGGGTACAACAACAATCTATGACTCATAGAATCTTTTACGGCTCGTCTATATGTTCGAAGACTCAACTTTAGAAAATCTATCTTTCACTAGATTTTGATACTAACCCTACTCTACGGCCCATGGAAACTTCCACGGCCCTTAAAGGGTGTCGTAGAACAGCAACTTCTTCAAATTCTGCACACTTAGCCCAAAAATCATGCCAACCCTATAATCCTGCAAAACAAACATAAAACCATAACAAATCTACTAACATCGCTATGAGTACACACAAAATTCCAAGATTTAAGCATCAAAAGAGTTGTATTTTGACAACATATCAGTAGCTGATCATGGGTAGTATACACACCACACGCGACCAATATCTTGAGTTTCTCCAACATAACCTTGTGACGTGTACATTTTAGTTGTTGTTGTTATTTTACTTTACTTTCCAGACACATCCATGAATGATATGGTGTGTCCAGGTCATCCACCAGGACCATCTTTTCACGTTTTAGCCAAGCTAAGCTCCAAATCAATCCAATACCCATAATTCCATGTGATTCTCATTTTCCTACAAAACGAATATAAAACACTTATAAACTAACAAATGTGCTTAAGAACTCACAATAATTATATGTACTAAGTGTCATAAAAGTTGTATTTTCATGAATTATCAACACCCTCAACTTATAATCGTTGCTTGTCCTCGAGTGATGACCACAGACAAAACATAACGACACACAAATACAAATATCCAATAGGAATCATACAATAACCCCTCAATTATCACACATATGACCAGAAAGTAAGCTACAATGTACGTGCACCCAAAAACACTCACATAGATTAAGCTAAGAATTATACCACATACAATTGGCCTGAATAAGCTTTAAGAACCAAGATGAACCAGTTAGTTTAGTAACCAAATAGTGCAAGGATCGTGCCCGTACTATAATAAAGTCTCAAACACGGTATAGACTATATGCTTGCCCTTACTTTCACCACCTTGACTCTCGAATGCCCCTTTTTAGGATCACTTTAGGACTTTTGCAGCATGTAATGTAGGCTCGGGCTAGGATGAGGTACATTCAAGATCAAAGTGACTTATTTTCCCATCTAAGACACTACTGTGGCTTAGCCCTCTACTTTTGGCTCCCAAACTCTTATTGTCCCTATTTTTCAACTTTTTTTGTCGTTGGGAGTAATTTCCATTTCCACTCATTCTTTTTCTTTCTTTTCCTTTTTTTTGGCTCTTTTGTTTTACTCACGATCACACCTTAAACTTTCCTTCTCCTCTCATCACTTGACTCTTTTCAACTCTTACTTTTCTGCTTTTCCCATAATAGCCACCCTTAACTTAGTCTTTTGGCCAAGATTGAGATTCACAATGTGTTTTTAAAGGACCAGGGCTAGTACAAGCCACTCTCAACTTTGGCTTTTGGCCTAGGTTGAGGTTTACAGAGTCCTTGGAGAGACCCGAGCCAAAGTAAAGATTTGCAGATATATAAGGGAGGTGAGTTGTGTGACACAAAGAAAAGGTCTATTCAGGCTCAACTTTTGATTCAAAGGGAACAATTTCATTTGGTTGGCCAATTTCAGGCTAAGTGACTTCACCACAAAAATGGCCTAAGATCCTATCCTTGTCCAATTATTCAACTGTTTTAGTGGGACTAACTAGGCAAGTTCTAGCTTACAAGTGTATCAATCGAATTAAGAAAATAAGCTCAAACACACATGGCACATATCCCTCACTATATAGTACTAATCAGCACAGTCATGCTTCATTCATTAAGATGCCAACTAGATGATGTATATAAAGCTTTACAAGGATCACACAAGTAAGTCAGGATGGGATGCATGCACATACAATCATTTTGAATTTTTTTTAAATTAGGGCATTTTTTAACAAAAATTGTGGGTTACTTTAGACTCCTATAAACACTTATATACAAAAATAACAAAACAACCTAAACATGTCAATTCTATTAGATAATACACCTTTAGAGAAAAGAAACATGACAAGAAAAACTCCTCAAGGTTCCGGATGCCCCACTCCCCACCAAGATTTATGTATTGTCCCCAATGCATGTCAAACCAAAGTATAAAACAAGGGAAGTGATCATACCTGTGATGCCCTAGGCATCAGAAGCAATGTACCTGATTACTCAGAATTCATCAGGTATCCACATGGGTTTTCTTCCATTTTCTAAGGACCCGAATTTTTTGAACAACATTATCGGATCTCACAATGTTGTCTCGGAAGAAAATTTGACCAAGTGTCGCTCCATGGGAGGCCCACATGGCTAGTATGAAGCCACACGGACCGTGTGGCCTCCAGTGGAGAGGTACTTGGCCATAATTTCGATTACGAGGATTCGACATAGAGTTTCAGACCAAGTGTGGGCACATAGCCACTCACACGGTCTGTGTGGTGTGGTACGAGCCGTGTGACCTACCGTATAAGCTCGTGATGTGAAATTTTTCGAAGTACAAAATTACCCTCTTATAACTTTTTGTGTAAGAATTTTTCTAAGTGTCGTCTCACGGCCCTTGACATGACCCATATAGTGTCACATGGGTCGTGTAGCCGTCCGTATGGTACCTCTTTGCTTCGGAGAATTCTAAGTGTAGAGCATTGCAAAACTTTGTTTAAGTGTCACCTCATGGGCGCTGTTCACGGGCCATGAAAAGTCTCACGGACCATGTAAGTACCAGTGAAATCATGATGGCCCATTTTCCATCTGCTTTATTGATGGCTTTAACGTAAATTTGACTAATTTTAATTGTGTTTTATGACCATTCTACCTATCCTAGATCCCCAAATCAACTAATACCCCTCCATTCTAATTCATTCTCATTAAAAACACTCTCACTCAAAAATCAATTCCTAAAAATCCTCTCTAAGTTCTTCTCTCAAGACTCAAGCTAGGGTTCGATTGAGGTTCAACTTCAAACTAGATTCTTCTCAATTTCAGCCCCTCAATCAAGGTATGTGGGATTGATTCTTGGTCCCTTTCAACCAAGAAGACCCAAACTCTTTTCAATTGATTTTCATGAAATTAAGTTTACTTCAAATGTGGGCTTTCATTATTTAATTTTATTACATTCAATTGATGTATGTGATGTACTTTATTTATGATGTTAGGTTATCTTAAGCCCTATCATGATGATTTACATTGAGATTATGAAGTTATGAAGATGCATGTCCCCTTTAAAACTTGATTTTTGCATGGGTGATTTATATTATGGTTTAAATGTGGATTTAACTATGGATTTACTCCCATTTCGTATTATAATGTTGATTTTAGCTTGAATCTATGTTACCCATGTTATTCTCACATTATTCATTGCATTTGTATTCATGAACGTTCGTATTAATGGAAATTATGAAGTGGTTAAGCCCAATTATATTTTATGAAATTATTTTGATAAGATATTGGTTATGACAAGAATGTCATCACATATTGTCAATGATTATTCCTTTTGAGCATTTTGGGTGGTTGTACCATTTTGTATTTGTAATCGAGCTAGTCTTTTGCATGAATATTATAACTACAAGCTATGATTTGGCATTTGGCCCTAAATGTGCATTGATCAAATTTAAAATGGCTATTGCCTTTTTGAAAGTATATGTATATATACTAGATGTATTCTCGTGGGATGTGACTTAGCACCAATAGATTGGGGGTATCAGAACAATCCCCAAGGGACCTCTCTCTTTTCTCGAACTATGTGCCTAGCATATGTTTTAAGAATCCTATCCGAAATAGGAGATGTTCCCGTAAGGAAGGTTACTTTTTATGAAAGGGGAGATGCTCCCGCAAGGTGAAGTATTATATTATCATATGAAAATTCTTTCCGAAATGGGAGATGTTCCTGTAAGGAGGTTGCTTCATGTGAAATAGGAGATGTTATATAAGGTCAAGTATGGTTTACCTTTGGCAAATAGACCACCTCTGTACCGGTGAGGGGATTTCATCGGGATTCTAAGTACTAGCTTACTTGGTCATACTCTTGTCGGTTGAGTTCACATCCCCATAAAATATGAATATCATTGCATTCATGCATCATAAATTTCATGGCATATTGTATACTACTCTTCCTTGGATATATGATTCTTTCTATATTATGTGCCTTTGTCACCTAACATTGAAACGTAGGTTGATGAGTTATATGCATTGCATGCCCACATACTTAGTACATCCATATGTACTAATGCATACTCTATGCCTACATGATTTTACCATGTAGAAGCTGAGCGCTACGACTATCCACTGCTTGACGTTGCTCAATTCGAAAAGTTAAACTTGTGGTCCCATCCTCCAAGGACAAGACACCATCCTTCTACCCATGTTATCCAATGTCTACTTTCTTATTTGAGGATGAGCCCGAGACATGTCTTGGACCCATTCCATCTTATGACTAGAGGCATTGTTGGAAATCTTGTAGACTCTCATAAACTTTATATATGCTATGTGTTGTATTTGGAACTTATGTTTTTTATTATCTATTGGAAATGTCCATTATGGATTGATTATGGAATTGTGATATGTATACATGTTTGGTGTGGAAATGTGCAAGTTCCTAAGTCCCGTTTTCTCTCATAGAGTGAGTCCTACTTACCCGCCCCTTAGTTCTTATATGCTATGTGCTATATGAATCTATGTAAATCCCTTCACCCTCGATGTCCCCATAGCGTGAGTCATACTTACCTATCCCTTAGTATTATGTGTTTATTGTTTGATTGCGCTTCCGAACCGATGATGTGGATTTGGATACTTCAAGGCTTGTTTGTTTACTCTCGGGTTTCCATTTGTTATATCACTTCTAGACCCTAATCTCGGGTCGTGATAAAAGATGGTTTCAGAGCCCTAAGTTTATAAATGGTCCTCGGAGTCCAACATGTCGCGTCAAGTAGAGTCCTATTCATGGGTGTGAAGTGCACCACACTTATGAGTGGGAGGCTACGAAGGCATTCTAGGAATTTCCTCACTTCTTCATGCCTTACGTCGTGCTATGGATCATATATTTGGTCCCTTCATCTTGACGGTGTCATTGCTCTATTTCAAAAGATGCCTCGAGAAAGACCCCACCCACCAAGGCCGACTCTGGTTGATGAGGATCAGGCACCTTAAGGGCTTATTGATGAACTCATCACTAATGGTGAATTCCGTACATCCTTTGCCATGCTTGCCCAGGTGGTGACATCTCAAACTAGGAAATATAATCTGCCACGGGATCTTACACCAGCTTCTAGAGTGAGGGATTTTACCCCGATGAATCCTCTAGAGTTCCATGGGTCGAAGGCCGACGAGGATGCTCAGGAGTTCATTGATGAGCACACCAAGATATTGAACATTATGGGTGTCACTTCAGAGGAGAAGGATGAATTGGTTGCCTATCAACTGAAAGATATGGCTCAAGTGTGGTACACTCAATGGTTTATGGAGAGGGTTTGTGGTGGTGATGCCAATTGGGAAGAGTTCAAACTTGCTTTCCTTAATTGCTTTTTCACACTCGAGCTTAGTGAGGCTAAGATGATTGAATTTATCAACCTCAAGCAAGGAGGTATGAGTGTGAGGGACTATGCCATCAAATTCACAAAACTCTCAAAGTATGCTCCGTCACTTGTGGCTGGCCCTAGTGCAAGGATGCACAAGTTCATTTTTGGTATCGATGATTTGCTTGTAAAAGAATGTCACACTGCCATGCTCATACAAGATATGAATATTTCTAAACTCATGGTATATTCTGAATAGATCGAAGGGGAGAAACTCGAGTAGAGGAGGGCATGCGATCATAAGAGGGCCCATTTTGATGGTGGATTCTCTAGTTCTCGGAGTGGTGGCTTTGGTCGCTTCCAGTAGGGCCAAGGTTTTGGTGCTCGGGTCGCTAATGCTCGGGTACCTCCTCCTAGGTCACGGGTTGGTGGTGGATAGTGGTATCCTCTATGTGACAAGTGCGGAAAGCCCCACACAGGTGCTTGTTGGAGAGATTTGGGTGTTTGTTATGGGTGTGCTAATAAAAACCACAAGGTTGCTAATTGTCCTAAGAATGCTCATAGAGGCCAAGGTCAGGTGGCTCAAGGCGATCAAGTCCCACAAAGAGCTCCCCAAGGTGTTGCCCCAAGGAACAACAGGTTCTATGCACTCTATGCCCGTCAAGAGGTTGAGGAAGCTTCGGATGTCATGACTGGTGTGTTAAAAGTCTTTGATTTTGATGCTTATGTTTTGCTTGACCCGGGTGCAAATTTGTCTTTCGTGATTCCTCTATTGGCTGTTAAGCTTGGTTTGAGTCCCATGATTTTGAAGGACCCTTTCTCGGTTTATACTACCATGGGTGAATATGTTATTGCACATAGAGCCTATCGTGGTTGTCTGGTTTTTGTGTTGCACAAAGTTTTCTTGTGTGACCTTGTGGAATTTGAGATGTTCGATTTTGACGTGATTCTTGGGATGGATTGGTTGCATGTATCATATGCCTCTATAGATTGTAGAACCCGAAAGGTCAAGTTCCATCCTCCCGGTAAGCCCGTTCTTGAATGGAAGGGTAGTAACTTCTCTATTAAAGTTCGGTTTATTTACCACCTCAAGGCCCGAAAATTGATTTCCAAGGGATGTATTTATCATATTGTGAGGGTCAAGGATATGGAGTCTGAAACACCTACCCTTGAGTCGGTTCTAGTAATAAATGTGTTTTTGGATATGTTTCCTGAAGACTTTCCTGGTATTTCTCTTGAAAGGGAAGTTGACTTGTGCATAGATCTTCTCCTGGATACTCAACCTATCTCAATTCCTCCTTATCATATGGCCCGGCGAAGTTGAAAGAGTTAAAGGATCAATTAATGGACTTGTTGGAGAAAGGTTTTATTAGGCCAAGTATACCACTGTGGGGTGCTCCAGTGTTATTTGTGAGAATGAAGGATGGATCTCTTCGAATGTGTATTGATTATAGGCAACTGAATAAGGTGACTGTTAAAAATAAGTATTTGTTGCCCAGGATTAATGACTTGTTAGACCAGATTCATAGGGATACTAATATCTCAAAGGTTGACCTTCGTTTCCGGTATCATCAGTTAAAGGTTAGGGAGTGTGGTATTCCCATGATGGCCTTTCGGACAAGGTTTAGACACTTTGAGTTTGTGGTGATTTCGTTCAGCTTAACCAATTCTCCGAACGTGTTCATGGATCTGATGAATCGGGTGTTCAAGCCATTTATTGACAGTTTTGTAGTGGTCTTCATTGATAACATTCTCAGTGAGCAGGAGCATGGGGATCATTTAAGAATGGTTCTACAAACCTTGAGGGAGAACAAGTTGTATGCAAAATTTAGCAAATGTGAATTTTGGTTGGGTGAAGTGGCCTTTCTTGGTCATGTGGTGTTCGGTGATGGTATAAAGGTGGATCCGAAGAAGACCGAGGTCATGAAGAATTGGCCCAAGCCATTACTCCTTCGGATATTCAAAGCTTTCTGAGGTCAGCTGGCTATTATAGAAGGTTCGTTGAAGGGTTCTCATCTGTTGCATCTCTGTTGGTAAATTGAACCGAAAAAAGGCTAAGTTTGTATGGTCGGATGAATGCGAACAAAGTTTCCAAACCTTGAAGGATCGGCTTACGTCGACTGCTGTCTTGACTCTACCAAATAGCTTAGAGGGATTCGTGGTGTACTGTGAGGCCTCATGGATTGGGTTGGGTTGTATGCTCTTACAACATGGTAAGGTAATAGCGTATGCATCTAGGCAGTTGAAGGTGCATGAGCGTAATTACCCAATGCATGAACTTGAGTTGGCGTCGGTGGTCTTTGCCTTGAAGATTTGGAGGCACTATTTGTATGGGGTTCATCTGATGTGTTCACCGATCACAAGAGTTTGCAATATGTATTCACTCAAAGGGGTCTCAACTTGAGGCAAAGGAGATGGTTAGAACTCCTAAAGCACTATGACATAAATGTCCAATATCATCCCGACAAGGCCAATGTTGTAGCCAATACTCTCAATAGCTTATCTATGGGTAGTGTGACACATGTTGAAGAGGAAAGGATGGAGTTAGAAAAGGATGTTCACCGGTTGGCTAGGTTGGGTGTTAGGTTGGCCGACTCAAACAATGGTGGTATCCATGTTTAAAGCGAGAAAGAATCTTTCGTGGTGGTTGATGTAAAACCTAAGCAAGATTTAGATCCATTGTTGCTTGAATCGAAGAAGTTGGTTGCCAGAAAGGAGATCGAGGTGTTCTCCCAAGTGGAAGATGGTGTGCTCTAGTACCAAGACCGGCTTTGTGTTCCGGATGTGGATGATCTTAGAAGGGTGATCATGAGTGAGGCTCACAACTCTCATTATTCTTTTCACCCAGGGTCTACCAAGATGTATCGGGATTTGAATGAAGTGTATTGGGGGCATGGTATTAAGAAGGACATAGCTAAGTTCGTATCCAAATGTCCAAGTTGTCAACAAGTGAAGGTAGAGAACCAAAGGCCCGGTGGCTTGGCTCAAGACATCGAGATTCCCATATGGAAGTGGGAAGATGTGAACATGGACTGTATTGTTGGTTTGCCTCGGACGACGAAGGCAATTTGACTCCATTTGGGTCATCGTTGATAGGATTACTAAGTCGGCTTATTTCCTACTGGTCAAGACTATCTATAGCACGAAGGATTACGCAATATTGTACATCCAAGAATTAGTGAGATTTCATGGTATGCCAAATCCATCATATCAGATTGTGGCACTCCATTCACTTCCCACTTTTGGAGATCCTTTCAGAAGGGACTTGGTACTAAGATTAAGTTGAGCACCTCTTTTCATCCTCAAACTGATGGGCAAGCTGAGAGAACTATTCAAACCTTGGAGAATATGTTGAGGGCTTGCGTGTTGGAATTCAAAGGCGGTTGGGATGATCACCTTCCACTCATTGAGTTTGTCTATAATAATAGCTTCTATGCTAGTGTTGGTATGGCACCATTTAAGGCCTTGTATGGGAGAAGGTGTAGGTTATCGGTGGGGTGGTTTGAATTGAGAGAAATGGCATTGATTGGCCTAAATTTAGTATTGGAGGCTATGGAAAAGGTGAAGGTTATTAGAGAAAGGCTGAAGACGGCACAAAGTCGCCAAAAGTCCTATTCCGATGTTAGGAAAAAGGATCTTGAATTTCATGTTGGTGATTAGGTGTATGTGAAGGTTTCACCTATGAAGGGTGTGATGCATTTTGGTAAGAAGGGCAAGTTAAGCCCCCGGTATGTTGGCCCTTATGAGATTATTGAGCGAATTGGGAGTGTGGCTTATAGGTTGGAGTTGCCTCCGGACTTGAGTTACATTCACCCTGTCATCCATGTGTCTATGTTGAGGATGTCGGTCAGTGATCCTAGCACTATTATGCCTTTGGAGGGAATAGAGGTTGAGGAGAACCTATCTTATGAGGAAGTCCCGATAGAGATTTTGGATAGACAAGTGAAGCGACTTCTAACAAAGATGTGGCTTCGGTGAAGGTACTTTGGAGAAATCAACATGTGGAGAGTGCTACATGGGAGGTGGAGTTGGACATGATAAAGCGACATCCCTATATTTTCCAATCTACTCAAGCCTAAGGTACTAGGTTATTCCTCTTCTAAATATTTCACTTTTGAGTCTCATGACATGACATGCATACATGTTTACGAAAAATGATTTTTCATGATGTTTTGAATGATTTGGATACATTTTGATATGGGTTTTAAAAACTTTATGATCTTCAAATGATGAATGATGCATTGCACCTTGTATTTGGGTGTTTCATGTCCTAATTCAAGCTTTCAGGCCTTGTCATTGCTACCCGAATTTTTTGAACAACTTTATCGAATCTCATAATGTTCTCCCGGGAGAAAATTTGGCCCAAGTGTCGCCCCCTGGGAGGCCCACACGGCCAGTGTGAAGCCACACAGACTGTGTGACCTCCAGTGGAGAGGTACTTGGCCATAACTTCGATTACGGTGATTCGACAGAGAGTTTCAGAACAAGTGTGAGCACACGGCCACTCATACGGTCCGTGTGGTGTGGTATGGTCTATGTGGCCCACCATATAAGCTTGCTTCGTGAAATTTTTCTAAGTACGAAATTACCATCTCATAACTTTTCCATGCAAGAATTTTTCTAAGTGCTGTCTCACGGCCCTTGACACGACCCGTGTATTGTCACACGGGTCATGTAGCCATCCGTATGGTACCTCTTTTCTTCAGAGAATTCTAAGTGTGGAGCATTGAAAAAATTTGTTTAAGTGTCACCTCACGGGCACTGCTCACGGGCCATGAAACGTCTCACGGACCGTGTAGGTACCAGTGAAGCCGTGATGGCCCATTTTTCATCCATTTCATTAATGACTTTTACGTAAATTCGACTCATTTAATTGTGTTTTATGACCTCTCTACCTATCTTAGACCCCTAAATCACCTGATACCCTTCTATTCTAATTCATTCTCATTGTAAACACTCTCACTCAAAAATCAATTCCTAAAAATCCACTCAAAGTTCTTCTCTGAAGACTCAAGCTATGGTCCGATTAAGGTTCAACTTCAAACTGGATTCTTCTCAATTTCAGCCTCTCAATCAAGGTATGGCGGATTCATTCTTGGTCCCTTTCAACCAAGAAGACCCAAACTCTTTTCATTTGATTTTCATGAAATTAAGCTTACTTTAAATGTGGGTTTCATTATTCGATTTTATTAAATTCAATTATGTATGGGTTGTACTTTATTTATGATTTTACATTATTTTAAGCCCTATTATGATGATTTACATTGAGATTATGAAGTTATGAAGATACATGTCCCCTTTAAAGCTTGATTTATACATGAGTGATTTATATTATGGTTTAAATGTGGATTTAATTATGGATTTACTCCCATTTCGTATTATAATGTTGATTATAGCTTGAATATTTGTTACGCATGCTATTCTCACATCATGCATTTCTTTTGCATTCATGAACATTGGACTTTATGAAAATTATGAAATGGGTTAAGCCCAATTATGTTTTATGAAATGATTTTGATAAGATATTGGTTATGGTAAGAATGTGATCACATATATGTCAATGATTATGGCTTTTGAGCATTTTGAGTTCTTGCACCATTCCGTATTTGTAATCGAGCTAGTCTTATGCATGAATATTATAACTACAAGCTATGATTTGGCATTTGAGCCTAAATGTGCATTGATTGGATTCGAAATGATTATTGCTTTTTTGAAAGTATGTGTACATATACTATATGTATTCTCGTGGGATGTGACTAAGCACCGATAGATTGGGGGCGTCAGGGCTATCCCCAAGGGCCCTCTCCCTTCTCTCGAATTATGTGACTAACATATGTTATGAGAATCCTATCTGAAATGGGAGATGTTCCTGTAAGGAAGGTTACTTCATATGAAATGGGAGATGTTCCCGTAAGGTGAGGTAATATGTTATGATATGAAAATCCTTTCCGAAATGGGAGATGTTCCCGTAAGGGGGTTGCCTCATACAGAATAGGAGATGTTCCCGTAAGGTGAAGTATGGTTTACCTTTAGCAAGTAGACCACCTTTGTATCGGTGAGTAGATTTCATCGGGATTCCAAGCACTAGCTCACTTGGTATTACTCTTATCGGTTTAGGTCATATCCCCGTTAAATATGAATATCATTGCATTTATGCATCATAAATTTTATGGCATATTGCATACTACGCTTCCTTGGATATATGATTTTTTCTATATTATGTGCCCTTGTTACTTAACATTGAAATGTACGTTGATAAGTTATATGCATTGCATGCTCGCATACTTAGTATATTCAAACATACAAACGCCTACTCTATGCCTTAATGATTTTACCATGTAAGGGCCAAGCGCTACAACTATCCACCGTTTGACGAGTAGCTCAATTCGGAAAGTTGAAATTGCGGTGAGTCCCATCCTCCAAGGACAAGCCACCTTCCTTCTACCCATGTTATCCAATGTCTACTTTCTTATTTGAGGGTGAGCCCGGGACGTGTCTTGGCCCTCGTTCCATCTTATGACTAAAGGCATTGTTAGGCTCTCGTTGACTTTATATATGCTATGTGTTGTATTTGGAGCTTTGTTTTCGGTTATCTATTGGAGATGGCCATTATTGATCGATTATGGAATTGTGATATGTATGCATGTTTGGTGTGGAAATGTGGAAGGTCCTAAGTCCAATTTGCCCCCATAGAGTGCGTCCTACTTACCCGCTCCTTAGTTCTTATATGTTATGTGCTATGTGAATCCATATAAATCCCTTTCCCCTCGATGTCCCCATAGTGTGAGTCCTACTTACCCATCCCTTAGTATTATGTGTTTATTATTTGATTGCGCTTCTGAACCGATGATGTGGATTTAGTTACTTCGAGGCTTGTTTGGGGACTTTCGGGTTCTCATTCACTGTGTCACTTCTAGTACTAATCTCGGGTCGTGACACACTCTTTCCTCTGAACTCATAAACTGCATCCCTAGCTTCTTTTTCAATTTTCTACTGTGCTCCAGGGGTGGTGGTATAAAAATAATGAGACCAAGTAAAAGAGATCGTACCATGTATTTTCTATCCTTTAAATGAGGAATGTAATTTTTTGACTTTGGCCCAACAAATTCAAGAGAATAGACATATTGTTCCTCCTTATATTCTTCTGTATGCACACATGATTTGATTAATATCTCATCATCTAAACATAGGTTAGAAAATGATTGGAATAAGGTCCAATAAGTCCTAACTCATGAATTGTATTAACATTATTTACACTCTTATTTTTACACACATCAGAGTTAGTAAAAGTATCATCTATTCCCTCACGTAACTCTAGTGTACTTTTCTCAATAGGGACAACATCCATAACAATATTATTAAGTAGTTGACTCTCCAGTTTCAACTTCTCAAGTTGGTTCACAAGCATATTTTCTTCCTCAGACAATTTGTACCTAGCTTGTTGAAGTCAAAAGCATCAACCTTCACGCTCAATAAACATCTAAATCATCAATATCCGAGCCAAATATCTCAACCTCGTCAATTAGATCAATTCTTGTTTTTAGAAAGTGTATCCTCAAAGATTTTATAGTGTCGTGCAAACCTCCTAATAGATTTATTAATTCCCTGCAAGAATCAATACTAGTAAAAGGCTTATTCGAGAGAGCAAACCTATCAACACACATTACTTTGGATGTCATCTTAGTTTTGCACTAACCTGCGCCCATATCAACCAAAACAAAAACAAAAACAAATAGTAAAACTAGGAAATAGAACTACAACCTAAACAGAAAACTAGCAGATTATTTCAAAGTCGTATTCCCCAGTAACGACGCCATTTTTGATAACATTCAAACATACTCATTTTACATAATATGGATGATCGCTAGCAGTGTATTACCGAACTTAGAGTTGGGGTCGATCCCGCGGGGGATAGGTTGAAACAACTCTACTAGTTATCCTATTTCGGTTGTAGGTTCTATTTATAGAAATAAACAATACAAGAATGTAAAAATGGGGGATTTCGAACTAAGATCCTAGCTACGATTACAAATGCAAAATAAACTCGGGCTTAAATAGTTTGATGATAACTAGGGTTGCGGTCCCCGTGACACTTAACTAGTAAGCATTTAACACTGGGTTCATTGTTCGTTAGATTGAATGCAAAATCTAGCGAGTTGGGTAACCTCTAGTTCACCTCCAAGTCCTTCCTAGAAGCATGTTATTCATCTCCTCCCAGTCTCAGAATGTTTTCAACATTGACCCTTGCTTTTGAATTTTAGAAAACTATCACCTCCCATTCTCAAGTTCTTTAGATACAAGCTAATCCCCAAGCCTAAGTATACCATCCCCACGTGGGCTCAAGTGACTCAAACTTAGGTCGATTGCTTCTATCTCCCATTGTAATTTTTCTTTCCTAATCATTAATTTCCTCCTCGACAACTAACGAATACAGACAAGTTCTCAATGTGTGCACTCATCAAGGAAGTCTTTTAAATAAAGAAAATCACAATGCATGCAATACAAGTCCTAATAAAATCCTAAGTTTTGCCTATTTAATTAAAGCGTCATGGTTCCATAACCTTAGTTATGAGTCCAGATTATTGAATTTGCAAGAATTAGAACATTAATCATGATATAATTCATGTTAAAATTACTTATAAGAGGGAAGAAATCAATTCTTAATTCACACGCGAAAATGAGAAGCAAATTAGAAATTGAAAACTCCACATGATAATAAAAAACTTACAACTAAAGTTGTGTTCTTGAGGCCCACAATCCAGTGTGTATTCAAGAGAAAAAATCTGGAAAAATTGATGTTTTAGTCGTGTATATGCAGCCCTAGAACTTGGGTTACAAAGTTCTCCAAAAGAAATAAAACCTAACTCTATTGTCTTAAAACTATCCTAAGACGAGTACGAAAAGTAAGCCTAAACTAAGTGGGAAAGGAGTCCTATTTGGACTTTTTCACGACCAACAAGGGCCTGTCGTGGTCCTTTACTTGGTGCAAAAACTGTCCAAGGCCTGCTCCTCTTCACGGACAACTTCACGACTCTTGAAGCTGTGCACAAGTCGTGAACTTCATTCTTACATCTTGCCTTGCATATCCGCACATCTACATTTCCTTGGTGCCTTCCACGAGCACTTTCACAGCTCGTGGAGTGCACTACGATTCATGCAAGGGCTCGTGGTGAGGTGTTTCGACAACGTTCTTGGACCACTCTCTGGGACGAGTAGTTTCATGATCCATATAGAACACCACGGATCATAAACCCATCCGTGGTGTGTGTTCTTGCTTCTTTTTTTCCTCTTTGGCTTCAATCGCTGATGGAGCTTTTAGCTACTGCTTCTCCTCATCTTCACACCTTCAAGTGAGTTGCATCACTAATCATGGACACAAGCAACTTCTCAACACAACATAAACAACATGTCTTGATCATTTTTTCCAAGATCGCTTTCCTTTGCTTCTTTTTGGTTTTTTTTATCTTGGATGCTCCTGGAGTCTTTGGTTACTGCCTTAGCACCAACTTCACTCCAACATATTGTCATGTAACTGATCATCAACAGTATACACTCCACGCTCAACCAACATCTTGATTTTCTCCGAGATAACCTTATGACAAGTACATTTTAGCTCTTGTTGTTATTTTACTTTGCTTTCCAGCCGCACAGATGAATGATATGGTGTGTCCAGGTCATCCACCAGGACAGTATTTTCACGTCTTAGACAAGTTAAGCTCCAGATTAGTCCAATGCCCATAATTCCATGCGATTCTCATTTTCTTACAAAACAAACATAAAACACATATTAAACTAACAAATACGCTTAAGAACTCACAATAATTCTATGTACTAAGCGTTGTAAAAGTCATATGTTCACGACTTATCAAATACCAGTTCCTACATCAGGTGGTCCACAACAAGTTAGAAATCTGAAGGCACAGGACTGGTCAAGACAAACAACCATGGAAGGTACTTACAGATCAAAGGTTTCCATCAGAATAGGTTCAGGAACGACAAGAAGGAGCAAGTACCTCAAGGTTTCTAAGGTTAGAACACCATTTCCTGCAACAGATGGTCGAGAACAAGTCAGAATTTCGAAGGCACATGACCGGTTAAGGCAAAAGAGGGTAAAAAATACTTACACGTTAAGCTTGATGGAGATGCAAACCCTCTGTTCCAAATAGAAATGTGGAGTTTCCAGTATGTGGAGACAGGCCGCATAGGTCTTCTCCGTTAGGAGCTTCCCCTGAGGATAAAGAACAAAGATTTCCTATTTGATGTATTCCCATGTAACGACTATTAATGAAGAAAATCCGCTTTGTTCAAGTTCATTCTCTTTCCCAGGGGAGGACTTTCTTAATTGCCTCATTCGGGTGTTAAGATATGGCTAAAGTCTCTCTGATGGTAGCGTATATTATGCTCGAGGTTTCTCGAGCCTCTTGTTGTACCAATGTTTATATTACATTCTAGGAATAAGGTGCCCCTCCATCCACAATAAGCAACTAAGGTGCCCCTCCATCTAGCGGATGCTGCGGTTTAGGGGGTGCAAGACTGTGCGGTGGCTGGAAAGAAAGATGCCCTCACCTTCTCTGGTGTCAGTGAGAGCAATTTGATTATCCTCTATTGACCTTCTTTTGTATATAGAATCTTCAAAGAGTGGAAAAAAGCAACCCCTCCCTTTTCTTCTCACTTGTAGGTGTCGGGACCCCCACAAAGGAGGAGGGAGTCGACTAAACATCCCAGCCATCGGCGGAAATTTTTCCCGCATTCGATCCCCGATTCTTGTTCACCCCGGATGATCGTGTTGGGTGAATTGTGACCTAGTACGATCGTGTCGGGTGAGCAACAACCGCTTCGTCACAGTACTTACTCGTGGGCTAACAGGTAATAGGGAAATTCCTCGCACATAATTAAGGGAGCCATTGAAAGCTGACTAAAACGCCAGAAACACTTGCTGCCCTTACTCTTCAATTTTTCATTGAGGTCTATCCAGCATAGGTACTCTCATCGAAATGCGAGTATGTTTTGTCCACTTTCTTCACCCCCCTATCAAAATAATCAAAAAAGCTTGCTTCTTATTTCCATGTTTGAAGGCATGTTCGCAATTGAAAAGGTAAATACCCTACCCAATTGAACCAATAGGTAAAATAGCCACAGCGGTTAACAAGAGGGATAAGATACACAAGGAACACTGGAAATCATCGGATGTCAGAACTGGAGTCGGTGCATATGTAGAACCAAGAAAGGGTACTTTCTTTATATTTATTAAAAGTGTTTTTTCTTATCATGTTAAAAAGGTATATTCTTTTTTATTATGTAAAAGTATATTTTTGAATATGTCATATAAAGATTACTTGTTTTACATTTTAGTTATTATATTTTCTTATAATATACTCCAAGAGTACTTTCTTAATATTTTCTTTACATTTTCAAAATGTGATTTTTGTAATCACTTTGTTGAAATGGTAACGATTTTTCTTATTATTTTAAATTAAATAACAAAGTTGCGACACATTTGTTGAAAGTAGTATATAAATGGTGCTATTTTTTTATTTTTTTTTTGGTAATGAAAGGATATTATAGTAATAAATGATGTTAGATTGCGGGTACTATACTAGTTACTTTATAGAAAATACATTGGAAAAGATTTAAACGTGTAAGAGCCTCCAGTGAAGTTGGAAATTACATTCCCAAAGTTTCATTTGTATGGTTAACGTGGAATCATCTCGTCTCCCTAAACCTCTAAGAACACGCGCCGCTTCCGCCAAACACTCATTCAATTAAATTTTTTCTCAATCATTTTGTAATAGAAAAACTGAAGAATTTTCCAGGAAATATTCTTTTCAACATAACGTTCACACAGTTAATTTGATCCGTATCTTGAATTTCAAAATTAATTTTGCATGCGCAGATGGCAACGAATGTAGGAGGAAGAACAGGGTCAAGGAGAAGTTTGTCAATGACAAGCTTATCCTCCCATCCAAAGAAGAAAATAACAGTCGATAATGCTGGGGGACTCCCCATGTCTCCTCATCGGAAATCTGTATCCTCTTCCCGTTCCATGTGTGTATTCTTTTCATTCCCTAACATTGGCTTAAAACAGACATGCAAAGGTGTTAATATATGTTGATTTTCCTCTTTTTTCATCAATTTGTTATCACAGTGCATTCTCATTTAACCATATAATATAGAATCTGTCTGTGAATTTGGGAACTGCTGATGCTGCACATTCGCCTTTTAATAATTTCGGTCCACTATGGTGAAAAGATTGAGTTGTGAAGTATAATATTGGTTAAATTTTTAATGAGTTGGAAATAAGATTAAACTGGATGAAGGAAAAGGAGAGTCTATACATTGCTTTGTGCACATGATAATAAGGAAGTAATGAGCATCGGAATTAGAAACCAAGGACATAATGAAATGTGTGAATCAAATGTATTGGAGTAGCCAGTAAATTCCACTTGGAGGGTCTATTTCTGTGTTTCATTTGCGTTATTCACAACTTACATGAGTAATATGATACGCTACTAGAAACAAAGGTTCTTGAGAAATTTTGTGTTATAGAATATAATTTCATATCCTACCGAACTAGGAAAATGCTATTAAGATTTACAACAAATGCATAAAAAAGTGAAAAGCTTCCTAATTTTTTTATATGAAATAATTACTAATTTTTCTCTTCACAATATCCTTTTTCGGTGGAAAATGGTGATTTTTAAGTAGTAATAACGCGGAAAAGCTGCTTCAAATTGAGTGAAATTTCATAGACAAGCTGCATTCAATCCCCGAAAATCAAAATCGAATGCATGTAATGTTTCTGTCGGTTTGTGTAGTTGTTGTTTAAGCTACAAGAGTGTAAGTTAGCCAAAGGCTCTCTTTATTTAGTCAGCTAAGCATACGTGATTTTCTAAAATCATATGGGATTACATACTTGCTAACTTATATAGTCAAAGGGTCAGGTTTACTATGGATTATAACAATATAATTAACCTCACTTGTATATTACTTTTTAGTTTAAATGATTGGTTCTCTCGCACATTTGAAACAGGGGTCTGACTGGAGAGAGGACTGTGAAGAGACTCAGGCTTTCAAAAGCTCTAACAGTACCTAAGTCTACAAGTATTTATGACGCGTGTTGCAGGATGGCTGCTCGCAGAGTTGATGCTTTATTGTTAACTGACTCAAATGCATTACTGTGTGGTATATTGACGGATAAGGTTCAGCTTCAATCCTGGTTTTCATGATTTAGTCAACTCAAAAATAAGTCACTATTTTTTTCACTATGCTAACATCAAATTATAAATCTTTTTCGTTTACAACATAATACATCTCATCCACTCAACATAAGGAAGAAACATAAAAACTTTTATATATTTGTAGGATTTCACTGTCAAGATAGTGGATGATAATTTGGTGTAGTTGGCTAATTAGTAAGAGAGAATAAACAGAACATGCCATAGCAGTCACATGAATTTCAAAGAATACTGACTACTTTCTTCACTTTATGTCCACTAATGTTTCATGCACTTTAATCGTTTACAATATTTAACTTCTTCTAACTCCAATAGCTATGTTTTCTTTTTTCACCAGAGTTGATATGGTTGACTTTTTCTTCGTCTATCAACGTTTCTTTCTTCTTGAAGGATATAACAACAAGAGTAATTGCAAGTGAAGTCAATATTCAAGAAACACCTGTTTCAACGGTAATGACAAAACATCCCGTTTTTGTGCTTTCAGACACACTTGCTGTAGAAGCATTGCAGAAAATGGTTCTAGGTTTGTCTATTTGAAACTAAATAATGTATTAATTCTTGCAAAATTATGCTACATCTCACCCTGAGTATGGTTGGTCACTCACTGCAGGAAAATTTAGACATTTGCCAGTTGTAGAAAATGGTGAGGTCATTGCTTTACTTGATATAGAAAAATGTCTTTACGATGCTATTGCTCGCCTTGAAAGGGCAGCAGAGAAAGGAAAGGCAATTGTAGCTGCTGTCGAGGGAGTTGAAAAAAACTGGGGAGCATCTGTTTCTGGTTGGTGTTGAACATTTTCTGTTGTTACTGATATAACTTGAAGAACTATTTATGTGCTTACTTTACCCAGTTCATGTGACTGATCGATGGCCATTGCAAGTGACATTTGTAAACCCTTTTTGTATTTTAGTTAACGTGTTTGTATCATTCAGGTTCCGATTCATTTGTTGAAACACTTCGGAAGAGAATGTTCCGACCTTCACTCTCTACAATCATTTCTGAGAATCCAAAGTAGGTAATATCTTCACTTTTGATATCCTAAGAATTTGTCTTTACACATATAACAGAAGATAGATTTTCTACAAGTCACCAGCCATTTGTTTCCAGGACAGTAACAGTTGAGCCAAACAATACTGTTTTAGACGCAGCAAAAAAGATGCTTGAATCTCAAACAAGCTCTGCAATTGTGGCGGTTGATAAGAAACCACAAGGAATTTTAACGTGAGTCTTCTCCCCATATTAACAAGCCAAACTATATATAGTGTTGTAATGAATGGCATGCTAACCACCGAAAAGATTTTCCTCATGGTCTCTGCAGTTCAAAGGACATACTGATGCGAGTCATTGCTCAAGATCTTTCACCAGAGTCTGTTCTTGTTGAGAGGGTTGTCTCCCTTTTACTCTTGTATATCAGTCTGCTTGCAGTAATAGTAATTCAAATAAATTAAGAACCTGTATTATTTCTCAACTACAATTTATTTTTATCTTCATTCATTTGGGTGTGACGAGGGTCACCAAGAAACAGCCTCTCTACCTCTATGAGGTAGTGGCAAGGTCTACGTACATTCTACCCTCCCCAGACCCCACTTGTGGGATTCCACTGGGTATGTCGTCGTCGTTGTTGTTGTTGTTCATTTGTTTGGGTGTTAGAAGAAAACTTGATCCCTGATAAAATTCATACTTTACGACTTATGTGATCGATCCAGGTAATGACTCCCAATCCTGAATGTGCTACAACGGATACACCTATTATTGATGCTTTACATATAATGCATGATGGGAAATTTTTACACTTACCTGTAATTGATAGAGGTAGGTAACATTGACCTATCTGAGTACATTTTATAAGTTATTATCATCTTTTCCTGATATTATTACATTTGTATATCCATTTGCTACAGATGGAACTGTAGTTGCTGTGGTTGATGTGCTTCAAATCACTCGTGCAGCTGTAGCCACGGTAAGGCATGAAGCAGACACAGACATATTACTTTTTGCTGACAGATTCCAAGTGTTGGTATCTATTTCTGGTCTCTTTCCACAAGTTTAGAATGTCCAGAAAGTATTCACATCGTCATGTCTGTATATATACATGGAAAGTTGAAACGAAAAAAACATAACAAGCACCGTACGCAAATTATTCCCAAGCCAGTAACTTTAGAACTGAACACACGCGCAATGGATTATGTAAATTTTTGAAGATCATGGCACTGAACGCATTCACTATTGATCTTTTCTGGGAAACGTTAACCTATCAGATATTGGAAGCTGAAACTCTTAATGGTAAGTTGTTAACCTTCATGATAAAAGGATGAAAATACTAAAATATGAGATAGCTGTAAGTTAAATCTGAATATTTTTAGGCATATGACCTAAATGAAATATAAATTACCTATGTTGCTCCGACTCTTCAATGATGTTATTGGGTGGGTGTCAAATCCTCCAAAAGTAGTCCATTATTGGACAATTTAATGCGAAGGGGGAGCCTTGGAGTGACCGGTAAAGTTGCTGCCATGTGACAAGGAGGTCATGGGTTCAAGCCTTGGAAACAACCTTTGGCAGAAATGCAAGGTAAGGCTGCATACAATAGACCCTTGTGGTCGGGCCTTTCCCCGGACCCTGCGCATAGCGGGAGCTTTAGTGCACCGTGCTTGCCCTTTTTTTTTTTTGCGGACGCAACAAAATTTCAGGAGAGTCCAAACAACACAACAAATCACCAATTTTGTTCGTCCCTTCATAGACATTCCATAAAATTGGATTTTTTTCTCGTAAAGAAGCATATAATTGAAAATTAGGAAAGAATTATGTTTTATGCAATACAAGTGAGAAAGACTACTAGGATTCAGAGCCTTGATAACAGGTTCATATGATCCCAGTAGCTTTTGCCCACACCATGTATTCACATAATAAGAAATTTAAGATCTTGTTGTTTCTTTAACAATTTCTGATCTCTAGTGGACCTCTCAGTAGGATATGAACCCAGATGAAGTTCTGACCATCTATCGCAGAAAAAAGAACAAATATGTTTAAATATTTGATGTGAAGCCAGTTAGTACTCTAGATTAAATTTGGCATCATTATAGGAACCCATTAGCTTTAACTGGCTACAAGCAACATTTGAATTCACAGGCATCCTTGATAATTGTCTTTGGCTAACATTTTGTTTGTCTTTTCTAACTGTCATACATAGGTTATCTGCCCCTTTGAAGCCTACAAGTTGTGTTTGCTTCTTTTTTTACTGTTCCGCTCCCCTAACTGAAGAAGAAAACACAAGAAAGAGAACGTAGACCTTATGGAGTTTGATGAGTATATCACGAATACATATGTTTTCTTCTCCTTGAGAAAGGTTTTTTACTAAGACTGACTTCTTAAAGGACGTGTTATGTTGTTTTAGTTTCCCTTTTCCTGTGTGCGAACAAAAGTTAATGGAGTTCCTTTCGTATTAAGTCGAAATATGTATAGAATTAAGCTTGGTTCAATGTTGTCTGCTTGAGGATATTACCGAAACTCTTGCTATAGATTATGGCCTTTCTGGATGTGATGCGTGTGTGTGCGTGTGTATTGAACTTTCTTGTTTCTTTAACGGGCTAAATTATCATGTATGTTAGTTTCCTATAAACAGCTTGCAAATATAAATATTTCTGAATATCATTTGTTTCTTTAAAAAATGGAATTATCAGAGAAAAGTTATAAGATTAAGGGATACTGTTCATATCTACGTATAACGTGATAAGTCTTCTTGTTAACCAAGCTTTATTCCTAATCTATTGCTTAATAACTAGGTGGGAAGTACATCTGGAGTGAATAATGAAGTTACAAATACTAGAATGCAGAAGTTCTGGGATTCAGCTATGGAATTGTCTCTAGATGATGAGGAAGAGACACGAAGGTTAGAGTCTGTCTTTCATATTATATTATATATCCGTGTTAACTCCTACTTTTTATTAGTTTTATAGTTAACTCGAACACCAATGTATATGACATGATCTCAGCATTGCTTCCTTGAAATTGGCTTCTCAAGGGGCAGAGTTGAGAAGATCTATTTCCTATCCTTCATCAAGCCTGCCTAATACTTTTGCATTCAAGATTCAAGACAGAACGGAAAGGATGCACAGATTCAACTGCAGTATGTTCTTTTCAATGTTTTGTAATATAATAACAATAAGAGCTTGTCATGTATGTATGGCCATATAGTTAATATTGCTTCCATATTCAAACCACTTGTCATATCAGCCTCATGTGTCTTGCAATTTGTATTGTTTTCCTAATTAACATGATGAAAGATGGGGATTTGTTTAATGTGATGCATCTTGAGATCGATTCTGCAGAACTAATATGCTCATCTTATACTTAACAAATAAACTCCTTTTAATTCTTCTTTGAATTGGTACTGTTCTCCATCAGCCTGCATTGTATATGTAGGGTGTATTCTTGTTTATTCATGTTTCTGTTGAAGAGAGAGACATTGGAAATGTGTTTCTTGTGATCACTCAAAACCTATTAATTAGTAAGGAAATCTCATATATATGATCTTACTTTCCGTCATAATCTGTAACGATGCTGTTTTGACTTCCATGTGGTCATATCATTTCCTTGGTTCAGATATCCGGAGCATGACAGATCTCATAACAGCAATTATTCAGAGAGTGGGGGATGACATTGACCGGAATAATCTTCCTCAGATTCTGGTAGAGATTGGATGTGATTGTGCATGTTATCTCCTTGCTTGATGATATAATCATTGGTAATGCTCTTTTGCAGTATGAAGATGACGACCATGACAAGGTTGTTCTAGCAACAGAAAGCGATCTCGCAGCTGCAGTAGACCATGCAAGGCTTGCAGGTTGGAAGGTATGATCAGTTAGTCCTTTGTTCTATAACGTGATTTCGTTTGTCTGGATAAAAGTTCAGAAGTTACTCTAGATAACAGGTTGGATATGGTTAGATCAAATTAAATGTTTGGAGTCTATAAAAGTATAGACTAATTGAATACTGGTGCAAGAAATCTCTTGATCAAATAATGTTTACTTCTTTGTTAACTCAACACATGTATTCCTTAAATCATATCACACGACTTCACTACTCAGAGCTAGATTTTATATCCACCATTAATATATATGGACGGATTCATGGTAACGTTTGCTTGAACTCTTCGAATGATATTCCTTAGATTTGTATTTATTTTCAAATAACATGATATTATGTAATACTGTTATGTTCTTCATCACATCTGGTATACAAGAAAAGGACTAATGAGAGAAATCAACTTCAACAGGGACTAAGATTGCACTTAGATTATTCAGAAAAGCGTGGGCGTAGGAAGGATTCAAGGTCCAACAAGTTGGATTATGCTCATACAGAATCTGCATGGGCTTCAGCATACAGCGCCGTAGCAGCTGGTGCTGCATTAGTTGCAGGTTTAGGCGTAATAGCATTCCTAAGGAGATCTAGTAACTGATTATTATTTTAGAAATACATTTGACATCTGCTGTACAGTAGCACATTACTTCAAGACGGCGTAATGGATCGATTTGATTTTAGTGGACGTTGGATGTGCTTTAGGTTTTTTAATCGGTAGCTCTATTTAGTGCAGTCCATTATTTTTTTCCTGCCGACATATATGTAGCAGGTCTCTTGGTCTGACACTTTTCTCTCGTTGAAACTCCTCATCTGTGACCTTGAAGTTGTATTCAATAATAAACTATGTAGTATCCAAAGTAATCCAAACGCAGTGCTATTTCAATTTTGATTGGCCACGATCCAAAACTTTTTCATCCGCAATGACATCAACATCTACATCGATATGGTAGGTTGACAATTTCCATATTTAATTTTAATCTATTTTTTATTATAACATGGATAAGTAATAATAAATCATGATAAAATACAAATGTCACAATTCAAGCCTAGGGCCTAGTCCTAACATGGCTAATGAGATCCCCGAAGGAACCCCAAACTAGCCTCCTTAGCATAACATAAGCATTCATGGTAAAACAGGAGACACCTACATAAGCGAAAGAAATATAAAGCATAGATCAAAATATAGAAGTATCACATGACATGAAAGTATATAACTCTGAAATCTGAGATCAATACATAGGTCCAACAGATGCCTCTAACTCATAGTCATGGAAGGGGGCTTAGACAGGTCCTGGCTTACCCTCAACATAAAGAAAATAGTGTGTCAAATACATGCCATGACATAAGAATAAAGGTAGAAGACTTTGTCCCTGAAGCATGAGAATTCACCTAATTCGGATCGTCAAGTAACCTGGATCTAGCCACAATAATGGACAACAGGATAACTAGCACCTACATTATGATATGATATAGACATATAGTATGCATTAGTACGTTTGAATGTACTAAGCATGCAGGCATGTAATGTAGTATAGAAGTATATAATCATGCATATCATGAATTATCATAAGCCATTATGAAACATCAAAACTTTCAGTTGAAACCATTACCTTGAACTTGTCATAACCTCATAACCTCATCATCATTCAGAAGAGTATCTCATTTCATGTTAGCTCTTAGGTCACCTTTTTAGAATCCTGCATCTCCTCTCAGGTCAACCTCAACGCCTTAAGTCGCCCATTCATAAGTCATGTTAGAGTCCTAGGTTACATCATAGCCTTAAGTCCATCCTTTTCATAGTCATGTTAAAGCCCTAGGTCACTTCTTTGGAATCTTGAGTCCTTCCCCCCCAATCAACCTTAAGGCCCTAAATCCTTTTCTCATAGCATACTAGAGTCCTAGGCCACCTTTTTGAAATTTTTGAATCTTCCCCCTTGTCAACCCTCAAGGCCATAGATCCTCCCTTCACATACATAATATACTCATCAGCATGCCATAATCATGTTCATGCTTACATTCATAATCATACTAATCACTATGTTCAAATCCATAATCATATTCATGTCATCACGTCCGTACTATGCTCATAATCATGTAATAGTTGAAATCATATGCAAGTCATGTTCATAATCATACCCACATCAAATTGATGCTCTATTCCATATTAGTATTCACATTCATAATCAAATTATCATGTAAGAGTCTAGTTCATGCAAGATCGTGTGATGAGAGTTGAGAGCAAAACATGGGTACATGAGTATCAAGTTCAAATCATGATAATAGAATAGAACATGCATAATTCAAGAATATAAGAGCATTTGAATTATAATTGAAATTATCCAGGCATAATTTCATAGTCCATCAAGTCATGTAAGCTCAAATCTAATGAGAACCATATAAACTAAGAAAACAAGCTTAATAATCATTTGAATATAACCCATGTCATAATTCCAACATTTTATAATCAAATCATGAAAACCTCATTTATATCATACTTGAAAGTAGATGAAATTAGATTAAAGAAGTTTGGGCTCCATGATTGAAAGGAAATCAGGGATGAATCCCACATGCCTAAGCTTGAATTAATGGATTTGAAGAGAATTTGGCTTGAACTTTGAATCCTTGATAAATTCTCAACTTGAGCTTGAATGGAGGAATTGGAAGTGTTTTGAGAGATATATTTTTTAGACCAAGTGTTAAGGCTTGCATGGAGTGTTATGACGATTTAGGGGATGACTTAAGAGGGTATAGGAATCATAAAATGTCACATAGAAGCTTAGAGTTAGGGGAAATTACCAAAAAGACGTCATTAAAACGAGCCTTGAAGCCATGATTAGGCACTTCCATTATTCACTTTTACAAGCTGTGAACATTACCAAGGCTTGTGGTGACCTCTCGCGAAGTGGTCCCTCTTGTCGAGATAGGGCTGGCTAGTGGTGAGGTGCCCCTCCATAGACCACACCATGGTCCATGTGATGTTCACGAGCCGTGGTGTGTACCCGTGGTGGCATATTTCCGTGGGAGCCTAAGTAAATAATCAAGGCCACCTTTATGAGATATTTTCATGCGAATGGTGAAGTCCACAAGTCGTGAAGTGGTGCTTAGTAGGTCACCCTAGCGAAAAACTCTTAGAGACACCTTTTTAAGCATCATTAAGGCCTTAAGATGTCTGGGTCCTTACATCATCTCCCCTTTGGGATCATTTATTCTCGAATGAGAGAAAATATAGCTTGAAAAGATCAAAATGAACATGAAAAAGCCCAAGATGAGTACATAATGCAAACTTAATATTTAAAACCATGAAATCATCAAATCTTTGCCAAAAACATGATTTAAATCAGCTTCATGAGCATGCATGCATATTATGATATGAGAACATAGAAATGAGAGAATTTAGACCATGTAAATATGATGAACCTATTACCTTAGGTTTGAGTAGATTGGAATAGATAAGGGAATCATTGCATCATATACGATTTTGCTTCCCATTAGAAGTCTTAACATGTTGGCTCCTCCAAAGGACTTTAACTGATGCAATATCGTTGTTACGAAGAATCTTCACTTGCCGGTCCAAGTCTCAACATATTGGTTCCTCCAAAGGAGTTTAATTGATGCAATATTGTTGTTACGAAGACTCTTCACTTGCCATCCCAAGATCTCAATCAAAACCTCTTCATAAGTCAAGTTTTCCTCAATTTCAACACCTTCCAAAGGCACAATGGTACTTGGATCACCAACCAACATCCTTAACGTATTTACATTGAACACCTGATGAATGGAAATCATATTTGAAGGCAAATCCAACCTATAAGCCACATTACTAATTCGTACCAACACCTCATAAGGATTTACATATCAGGGCTCAACTTGCCCTTTTTGCCAAAACGCATCACACCCTTCACGGGTGAAATCTTCACATAACATAGAACTAAGGATCTCTCCTTCTAACATCCGAATATGATTTTGATATCTTTGAGACTTTTTTGACTTCTCCCTTATCAACCTCACCTTCTCCTAGCATCTAACACCAAATCTGGGCCAATTAATTCATCTCACCTATTTCAAACCAACCCATTGTGTTGTATAAAGCCTCAAATGGTGTCATCTCAATGCTAGCATGATAACTGTTGTTGTAGGTGAACTCAATGAGTGGTGAATGATCATCCTAATTACCCTTGAACTCCAACACACAAGCCCTCAACATATCCTACAAGGTTTGGATTGTCCTTTTGGCCTGTCTATCGATTTGAGAATGAAATGCGGTATTTAATTTTACCATAGTACCAAGTCTTTTCTGAAATGACCTCCAAAAGTGAGAAGCAAAATGGGTACCTTGATCTAATATGATAGACAATGCCATACCATATAGTCTAACCAACTATTGCATGTACAACTTGGCATAGTCCTCGGCATTGAATGTAGTCTTGATGATAGAACATGAGTCGATTTAGTCATTCTATCAACGATTACCCAAATAGAGTCACAATGCTTACGGGTACAAGGCAAGCTTACCACAAAGTCCATGTTCATATCTTCCCACTTCCAAGAAGGAATCTCAATATCTTGGATAAGTCACTGGGCCTGTGATGTTCCACCTTCACTTGTTGATAATTAGGACATTCTTACACGAACTTGGCTATATTCTTTTTCATGTCATTCCACCAATACATGTTATTCAAGTCTCGATACATTTTTGTGGATCCAGATGTATAGATATGGAGAGTTATGGGCTTCTCTCAAAACCACTTCCTTTAGGAAAATTAATATTAGGAACATAAAACCAGTCTTGATACCTGATGAGTCCATTTTAGACTCATATAGAGCTTAAAAAGAAAGAAAATATTGTCCTCAATGTACTATTGTTCCTTATATGCTTACTAATCTGTGTGTTTGATGCTAGAATTGGGGATAAAAGTGCATGGAAAGACAAAACTTGACAACTCAGGAAAAAGGAACAAAAGTGCAAAAAAGCGGTGTCGCTGACTAATTCGGCAGATCACAAACGGGTGACCGCCTAATGTTACAGAGTCCAACCCCTCAAATGTGGAGTAAAAAAGTGACGCAGGTGAAGGTTTGGTGGATTTCCAATCAGGTTCAATGATGCATAGTTGTGCCGCCTATCATTGCAGAGACTAGGACCTACATCAGATGATTTAAAAGGCAATCAAGTATATATTCGGTAGATTTCCGAAGTGTTTCGTGATGGCCGACCTTGATTGCTGATCGATGAATCATGCATAATCTAAGAACTTTTGTTTGGGGTATAAAAGGGATTTTCAGAGGGCCAATTTGTAGAATAGTTTTGAGAACACAATTCAGAACATTCCATAGAGAGTACACTGAACCTCCCTTCTAGAGAGAAAAAGTACTTCATCATTTGAGAAGAGGGTTTGGAAACTAAGCTTGCGTAAGAGGAATTGGAGCAAGAAGTGAAGAGATTCTTTCTAGTTCCTTATATTACTCTTTGGTACTCAATTTTATCTTTTAATTATGTCAGGCTAAAACCCTTATTGTTAGGGGTGTGTAATTTACTTGACTTGATTTATGACTGGGTCTTGTCTATTTTGAATATTTTGTTGTTGATTGAAGTAAATTCGTATTCATTGTTAAATTTAACTAATATCTTGATGTTGCAAACTCATGGTTATGTTTAGATCTTCAATTTTTGCATTAATTATGAATGATTAAAGTGGGTATTAAGTATAATAGATTTAAATATTGTCGGTCTTGGTTGAATGCCTGATCAGGGTTCAAAAGCTAAGGTATTAGATGGTTTTCTCATAAATTGCTAAGGCCAAGTGTGTTTTAGTGCAATTTCGCACATGAAGCTGTATAAGTTCATTTGATACACTGCTATTGTCTGATCGAAAATAGTGGTTACAAGCATTCTAGCCTACTCACATTCAATTGACACATTTATTCAAGTTGTAAGATCTATTTGTTGAATTCTTCTCCCCTGTTTAGATACCCTTGACATATCCCCTAATCATTTGTTTTAATTCTAGTCTAGAAATCATTTATTAGATACATGTTAATGTTACAAACCTTTAGTTCAAATTAATACTTCTAATCTTAAACAATTGTTCCCTGTGGATTCGATCTTGATCATTGTTGGGTAAGTATACGATGATGACCATAATACTTCTTAATGTTTTTGAGGTATGTTGAGCCAGACATCAAAATGGTGATTTTGCTAGGGAATTGTGTTGTGTTCTTGTTACACGTGTTTAATTGAACTAAATTTTTTGTAGTTAAACTTTCTTACTTGTTTTTCTTTTCTTTTGTTGTTTTGATTTTCTTTTGGTGTGATTCTATGAGTACCAATAGAAGTAAAAATGGTGACGACATTGGAAACCTCAATGATGTCAACTGGGAGCTATTCCCTCGCTCGCGTGCAATACGGTGTTCCACATTACAAGAACTATGCTCCAATTCCTCTAGTTGAAGGGATTATTTGGTGGTCTAGCACATAAGGATCCACATGAGCACATTCGCAATTTTGTGGATGTATGTTGGCCATTTAGCTTCAAAGCAGTTACTCAAGAAGCAATCCATTTGCGATTGTTTCCATTCCCTTTGTTTGGAGAAGCCGTTAGATGGTTGGTGGACCTATTGAGAGATTCTATCACCACATGGGAGGAGTTACATGAAGCATCCCTTGAAAGATTTTTCCCTTCTTCTAAAATAGTGAGGCTGAGGAGGAGCACAGAAAACTTTAAAAGATAGATGGGGAACCATTGTATGAGACTTGGTTGAGGTTCCAAAAGTTTTTGCTTCAATGTCTAAATCATGTTATGCCAGACCTCTTCTTCTTCAATACTTTTATGTGAGTCTTTATATGGTGAATAAAGAAATTGTGCACCAATTGGTGAGAGGTGGCATAATGAAATAATCTTTTGCTGCAACTCCGGCTTTGCTTGATGACATGACAAAGATCAATCGAGCATGGTATACTTGTGATAACCTCATCTCATCTTTGCCTAGGGGACCATCCAAAAGAGAATGGAAAAAGATCAAGAAAGGGATGAGAATATTGATGTAGGTCAACCCAACTACTCAAAGGCAGAAGGGATGGTCATTATCAGCATAATAACTCAACTTTAGAGGTTGGGGTCATTTTCACATAGAATCGTTGTTCAAGGCGGAAGTGACTCTTTGGACCAAGTAATTATAGGGTCTGGGTAGTTGCAATAATCAAAATTAGAGTTCATCTAAACAAGTTCTAAATAATAATTTAAATAGCTATTATGGGAAGATGTTGGGGATGTGTAAATATGGGAATCGATCTAACAAAAGGGTCTAGATACTTGACTACATGAATTGATATTAAGTGAATAGGCTAGGTCGTTTGTAACCCAAATCACCTGTGATACTTGGGTGTTTTGTATGAATCAACTAAGATATCACATGCGGATTACCGATGACACGCTTGGCCTAAGAAATCTCAAAACAACCCTTAATATCTTTGCCGTTGAATCCATGACTGTGGACTTCAATTGAAATCCCAAGAGGTTTTTGGCCATTATATCCATTCCACACTCTAATAGTTCTAGCTAAGGTAACAATTAGAGATCTAAAACAAAACCCCAAGTTTGCAACCTTGAAATTTATAAATGAAACTTAGGAACGAATATAAATTCAACCAAATCAACTACAGATATGTCAAGATATCACAGACCCACTAAATAAATCAAAGACTCGTATCAAAAGCACACCCCAACATGGGGGTTTTAGCCACTCATGCTAGAAATTAAAGACTAAATACCATACATAGCAGCAACAGTCATGGGTAACAAGATTGAGTACAAATCAGTCGATTATCACTAGCTAATCTTCTCCAATTTGATGCCCAAAAGCTTCAAAACCCTAGCTTCCCTTGTACTCTAGGAGGAAGATTCTATGTACTACTACAAACTAATTGTTCTGATATGGAATGAACAGATGATGTACAATGTCCTTTCTAAAATTGCTTATATACTCCATGCAAATGTGTGAAAAATTGTGCTGCAAAATGCTGATTGGTAGTCAAGGCCGACGATGTGCCGAACGTGCACTTGGCGACTTTTCTTTGCATCTTTATAAGGCTTTCTCTACTGCAACATTTGGCGATGACTCTTTGCCCTGCCTATCCAATTCAATGATGCGGTGAAATATTCTTCATATTGCCTTTCCGTCAGTGTTTTGGGGCTTTGGGTGCTGCAACTTTAGGCGATCACTTGTGCATTTCGGCGGATCACCGAGTATGCTTTGCGACATTTATTCCGACAACACTTTTGACTTGACGTGGAACCTTTGTTCCTACATAGATAAGTGATCTCCATGAGCATTCAACAGATCACCGAGGAAGTTGGTGACACCACTTTTTTGCATTTTTGCTCACTTTTCAAGATTCCACCACGTCTTGCCCATTTGGCATTTTTAACTCCATTTCTCGTCATAGCACATGCATATTTGTTAGAACATAGAATTAATAGCAAACTGTGGGCAATGTTTCATTTCAGTCTATCACCAAAATGAGTCTGAAATATGGTCTCATCAACACCCCCAACTTAAGCCTTTGCTTGCCCTCAAGAAAATCAAACATCAATCTCTCCAAATCAGAGCTTGCGAATAGGGCCATAGGGGAGAATCACATACATCTTCACCTTTTTCACCCCTTCTCGAACTTCCACAAACCATTATGTGACTGTGACGCCTTGAGAAGTGACTTAAGGATTAATCAGAACATGTCTATTCTCACAATTGCTCATGTAGTTGCTAATCACTGCCAAAAAGCATCACCATTTGCCCTCACACCAAAGAAGATCCTGAACACTCAAGATTATGCCTTTTTTTAAAAAGGATATCTTCAACTCTCGCTCTTCCAAATGAGAAATAGCATGGAAGCTTCAACCCATATGCTTTCCCTTATTCTCATTCGAAGTTCACTTGACTTTCTTCCAGACTAGTATCCCAAAGGACTTTGCTAGGACTATAATGTAGGGTTTAAGGTTAGGTAGGATAGCATATGGTCAATAATGGATCATCCCTCCTTAAAATCTACATGTTCTTTTCAGGCACAAAGGTTCTTTTGGTTTCCTTTTCATTCATCTCATTTTTTAAATCTCTTCAGCTTTTGATGTATCATCCTAAGTGTCTCCCTTTTGCATTCTTTTTCACAATAAGGCTTTTCTCTCTTTTTTTGGAGGGTCCTCCATTTCCTACTTTTGTTTCTTAATTTTTCTTTTCATTCCTTTCTAGAAATCAACTTCCTATCTTCATCCATGGATCCCTCGATGTCTTTCTTTCATTCTTGTCCCTCTTTTTCTGACTCGTTCATGGGAGATACTTCTTTCTTCCTACCAATACCCCAACCTAGCCTTTGACCACTATGCTCTACTTTCAAACTCAAGGAATGATTGGTAAGAAATAAAAAGGAATTGTCTTTCACAAACATGAGTCCAGGTTACAAGGTTGCCAAAGAAGGTATCAAGGCTCAAAAGGGGCTCACTAAGGATTTATTTCACTACCAAGGGATGTCATTATGTCCAAATTGGACTAATGGAACCAAAGAAGGCTAAGATCCTCTTCTAATCTAGAATTAACACATTACTCCTCAAAACAAACCGAGAAGGTTCTAGATGATGCAATACCATCATTTCAACAAGATAACTAATCCCATATTAGCAAAATGGCTTTGTATTCAAACAATAGAAACACACTTGCAATTTTTTAATCATTGCATATCCAAGATCAATTGCTCACATAGTCAACTCAAGATTCCTTAAATCCATTCGGGAGTTAATTTATCAAGAAAGGATTAATTAGTGAGTACATGCTCCTTGTCCATGGCATTATCCGAATCAAAGATATGGAACATCTATGCTCGAATTGCTAAGGAGTAGAGACACGATATTATATTTGCACGCTTGTCATGATATTATATTCGCACGCTTGTCATCTATGCATAGGGTTTGCCAAAAATTTTTAATCATACATCCATTCAACCAGAAAAATAAAAGAAATAATAAAAATAAACATTACTCTATTACAAATCAAATTAAAATTTAATTACAACCCAAAAAGTTAAAAATTTCTAAATATCCATCAATAGCATCATTATCAAAATAAAATACCATCATTGTCCCATCAAAATAAAACATAAATCATCCAGAAGACAAGAAATTTCTCAAGCTCACTCCCTCCGAATAAAATAAATATTTCCCTCAGTGTGCAAGGAATAATAAAGAGTAAGCATAAGAGTAAGTAACGAGTATGAGAATCCCCCTGTCAAGTCAATCCTGTTGTGCTGGTGGAGCTGGAGAAGAGGTTGTGAGGGCATTAATGTCTTTTCTACTAGTGTGCTCTTAAGATCAATGTTGGGCGCAACAGGCGCAGGCTCACTCACACCAGATGTACCAATCATGGACTGATCAAGAATAGATATTGCAATCACTACTTCCACTATCTTGTTCTCCACCCCATCTAGCTCCTCCTGGTTCTCTTGGCTCTACTCCGCTCCCAATGTCTCCTCATCAATCTCCTGGGTGCTCGCCTTTTGGTTCTCTTCACTACCATCACTCGGAACCTCTATATTCAGCCTCTCATTCGAGATCGTAGCCACATCCACCTTGAGTGGTAGATCCTCCATCCCATAAAAAAATATGCTCAAATCAGTAGACGGGGGGATGTCACCTCCTTCTTCAATACATCAACATCGGCTTTCAAAGCCGATGTATCTGTACTACTACCACCTACTTTCTCAACAACTATCATTTTGCTTTTTAAACTATCTAGTTCTTCCCCATGGTCATCAATCACAGCCTCGAGCCTATCCATCCTCAGCTTGAGAGCCTCCAATAGCTCACGTTGTTTTGCCTCAGCCTCAACATATGTCTTCAAAGCCTTGGCTATGGCTTCCTCAACTAACTTTGGCACGATGACTCAACCCTTGTGGCCTGGAGATCAACGACTTTGGCCAGGCGGCCAATCATGAAAATAGTGGATCTAGTGAGTAAGGGTTGATCATCTGTGGCCTTTGTCTCTGTAGATGGAACATGAGCTAGAAAAAGAATATATAGTGGGAAAGGAGGAAGACTTACCTGCCTCGATGCCCAACTCTATAGCTCTAGACTCATAGGCCTCAACATCAATCACCGATGTCATGTCAGCTAGCTTCTTCCTAGCCTTGTCCTCCTTACCCCTCAGGTACTCAGCCTCATTTCGATAGATATCAATAGTCGTCAATGGAGTCACCTCCGTATCAATCTTTTTGTTCTTTGGGACTCTGGCTTGCTTGCATAGGGCTGTAATGAGACTTGGAAATGGCAAAGAAGTTTGCTCCTCTTTTTCTCTAGAAAGGACTCTGAGGCGATGATTAATCCAAGATTCAACTCCTTTCTGTCTATGATGCAACCAACTAATGTGGCTTTGGAATGATGTAGTACAGACTTATTCTGAGAAGGCATCAAATTACTACTAATGAATCCAAACCAAAACCATGCACGTATGTTTAGCTTTTTATTCTCAATGATTTCTCCCTCCTTCAACCATGAGAGAGCTATAATTCTAATTACAGGGCCAACTATGCTTTGATATTTTCAAAGGTTTGGAGCTGCAATAGATATTTTAAGTAGCTCCGACTCCTGAATGTGTAACCTAATATGTCGTTAATCTCAGTCTCTCCATATGGAACTTGTACACCCCGAACCTCTACAACATCAAATAATTTTGACACAATTGGCACCTTGCTTCTGCTCTTGGAAACAACATAGCCATAGGTTCCATAGATTTCACGCACAAGACAAGGCACATATGTGTCTCTAGGTTTCATAAAGCTCTAAAAATTATGGAATTTAAGCACTTCTCAAACATGTGGGTACCAACCAGTTAATCCTTCTGTGGCTGCTTTTCCTCCAAAATTGTCCTGTACCCTTCAACCCTGAGCCTATTTAACAATTTTGAGGATATGGTTTCTTGAGTTTTTCCGGAGGACTATGAGATAGATTAATATAAGGCCTTGGTTTCAGACTTGCTTTTATGCCTCTTCTGGCTGGACTCTGTTGGCAATATTGAGGGGCTTGGGGACTTGGCTAGAACATGCTTTCGCTTGGTCATTCTGCAGAACATACTCCAACATTCTTGTGAGAAGTATTGACAAAACAATCAAGCACAAGAATTTATCATATGAAAATCATTCAGAATAGACAGGTCAATTAGATCGTGGACCATGCTCGGCAAATCGCCAAGCTGATTCAATGGTCAAATAGATCGCCCCCTTTTTGCATAGATTTCAGACATAGGGGTACTACTACTTTGAATGATACTCAAGCTCATTTTGCGATATGCCAAATCAATTCAGTGATGAAAAAGGTTCATCGCCGAAAGTTGCAGCAGTCCCTAAAAATATTAGGCCATTAAGGCAATGTATGTTTCAATTGGGCGCATCGTGGAGTCCACTTAGGCGGTCGAAATGACCATCGCCTGTAGTGACTGATGACGCCCATCATCCATTCACCAACACTTCAACAATTTCATAGATCACATGGGTAAAAATCACATGCTAACCCACCACAACACATCAATGCATGCTCACTATTGATCATCACTATCACATAGTCTCCATGGCTATACTGTCATGCCCCAAAGAGAGGGGAGGCACAACTGGCACCTAATACCATTATTGGTCGAGTAAGCCACTAAACATGCTAGTTAACCAAACTAGGGGCTAGAAGAAAATTGGGCAGCATAACGTTTAGAAAAACCTAAGATGGGACCGTTTATGTCATGACCTGATCAACAACAAATTATGTACATCAAGATAAGTAAACCAAAATGATAAAGTACTAGCTAGCCGACAAGGCTGCCACAACAGAGGTACATGCACACACTATATGTACAAGCCAATCTTATGATTAGAGACTGAAAGGCACAAAAAAACCAACCCACAAAAACATGTCCACAATAGTCTCTAAGAGAATCACTAACAATGCCGGGACAGGGCCCCGTCTATACCCAATTGTACAACAAAAAGTAAGCATCCTGTGAAAGCTCTAGGAAGAGATGGAGCTTACCAATTCACAGCTGAATGGGGCTCCTAGTGGAGGGGTAAATCAATACCCGTACCTAAACCTACACGTACGATATAAAATGCAGTGTCCCCATGCAAAGGGACATCGATATGAATAAACATGTACTGGTATGTAAGGCAGGAAGTAAAATCATAGATAACCATAGTAAAAAGGTTAATAGAAATACCACCTGTAATCAAAACTCAAGTAGCCTTAAGGGCCAATAAGAAACCTCAAAGTGATCAAATATGTATGGTATGCTCGAGTATCGCATGTCGTGAATACATATATATAGATGCAAATGCATGACATACCCAACAAAATGCTAGCAATGGTGGTCCTTTCTGGTAGCTAACCGGCATCATATTTGCCAACCTATGGCCATCTGTACCATACACACACACACACATATATATAATCATTTGGGCAAATAGGCCCCATACCTTCGATTATAGCTTGAAGTCCATGAATAACGTGCAATGTATGATATGAATATAAAATGCACATAGTAGGCCATAACACGAACTTAGCCAATCTTGGCTCATTGGTACACCTATTCTCATAACATCATAATCATTGTCATTTAGCCAATCTTGTCTTGTTGGTACACTTATACTCATAACATCATAATCATTATCATAGCATATGCACATGACTCATGGGATCTTATATGTCTTTTTGGGATCTTATATGTCTTTTTAACAAGTTTGGGAACCTAATCCCTAAATTTAGAGTGAAGCTTTAATTTTGAAAATGTTCATAAAGGTGCTTTACATAATGCTTATACTTGGTCCCATGTCAATTAGTGAAGGAAAATATTTAAACAGAATTAAGTGCCTTAGTAGTTTAAATAGGAGCATTTCACTGGAGAATACTGGAAACCAACACGTTACTTGTTAAATGCTTCAATTATAGTTTTGTATGTTAGAAGGACTGATTGTTAATACTACATTCCCTTCGCATCCTACATTTATTTTAATGGCACTACACAAAGAAGAGAAACACCTCAAACATATGAATAGGTAGCCGGGAAAACCGACAAAATGATATTGAATGTCTAGTTTAAGCGAACGAATGGAATTTCAACCTTATACCATCATGAAAATAACTCAGCTAGAATGCCAATCCCTTTCATAGAAGGTTTTTCTAGCAACGGAATAGTAAGATATCACATTTGGCATTTTGGGAAACTTCTCGGATTTCGTGCTAAAAGGAGGAACAGAGCTTAGCCTTAACAGACCTTCCCAACGGATGTCCTATTGCCCAAAGTTTCTTCACGAGAGTTGTCCCTTACATCCTAAGCTTCATAACAACTATATATACACAGCTTAAAGACACCAATAAATAGTCGAAAATTTAGCATTAGTGACTGAATTTGGCAAAGAGTACTTATGCAAGGAAATGTCCGTAAAACTTCATAAAAATGACTGTAAAAGAGCCCAAATATTATTACCTGAACACACCAGATGCAAACCAACAATGCCAGCAAGAACATAACTTTTTTTACAGTGCATAAACAACCCCAAACACAGCTAATACGAGGGAAAAACAATTGTAAAGCGTAAGGCACACATTTCTAGGCACTCAGACAAAATGTAATGGTAAAAATGCTAAAAACTTACTCAAATCCCTTTGGTACCTTGAGGGAATCTGTCCTTCAATTTATAAGCTGTTTGGAGATGAAATGGCACTGATTTGAGCTTTAAAAAGCTCAAATTAGCTGAAATTAAGGTGGGTGGACCCGACCCGGCCATGTCACAATTTCATGCTCGGGAAGTCTCGGTAAAACTATCATAACCTTTTATTCTGAGGTCGGTTTGATGCACGATTTTGTGCGTTGAAAACTAGACTCATAGATATTCAATTTGATAGTTCATGGACCTTCGAACTTCTTACACTTTGGGAGATATGGCCTGTTACATTTGACCCAAATTGAAGAAGGATTTCTTAAAGAAACTTACGATAACCTTGGCCAACCTTATCTTGCAACTTTCTTGATTCCAAAACTTAATTTATGACCTTAGTGCTATTAAAATAACTTCCAAAAATCCATTATAAGCAAATCATACACTATTAGTCCCATCTAAAATGTAAAACCTAATTTAAACCTTCCAAAAAGGGGAGGAGCCACTCGGGCCATTTATTTAACCCCGAATGTGTTATTAGGGGATTACTTTGCGTTGAAACATTAAGTCCTTGATATGACCTCTTATTGTCATCCTTATTATTCCTAGGTGCTAGCGAAAATCACATGTGCCTTATATAACGCCACACTATTTATATAATGGAAGACGAGAAATATGAGGTCTCACAGTCTCCCCCCCTAAGAACATTCGTCCGCGAATATGTCAAGATAACTCCTTAGTTGCATTACCATTTACTAAAATGCTATTTTGATACATCTATTACCCTTGCAAACCATAAATCAACTCCCCAAAACTCCAACTACTAAGCTTTGTATAGCTATCCCACGACAAAACATACAAGTTACACCTCCAAATCCTTTAAAACTTAAGTTACTATAAAAAGATAACTGCCAATTTTGGAATGCAACCCAACTTAAGTTATAAATAAATGGGGATGATTCCTTATCATTTCTTTTTTGGCTTCCGAAGTTATTTCCTGAATATTTTTGTTCCTTCATAACACTTTCACGAAGGCCACTTTTCATTTCGAAGCTTTCATATTTGTCGATCTAAAATAGCCACTGGTACTTTATCATAAGTTAAGACTTCAGCAATGGGGGTATCCTTAATGCAAAAAGTATATAAAGGATCTCTAATGCACTTACGCAACATAGATACATGACACACCGGATGGACTGCTCCCAATTCTGAAGGAAATTAAGCTCATATGTTACTTTGCTAATTTTTTGAATATTACTATACAACCCAACATACCTAGGACTGAGTTTCCATTTCTTCCCAAATGACATGATATCTTTCATGGGTGATACTCTCAGGAAAACTCAATCTTCTACATCAAACTCTAAGTCTCCTCGTCAAACATCTATATAAGACTTCTACCGATTCTGGGCCATTTGCAGTAAGTCTCTAATAAGTTTCTCTTTTTCTTTTTCTTGTTGAACTAGATTAGGGTCTAGAAACTTTTATTCCCCAACTGCAAACTAATCAATCAGTGACCTACATCTTCGCTCGTATAGTGCTCCCTAAGGAGCCATTTGAACACTAGCTTGGAAGCTGTTATTATAAGCGAACTTGATAAAAGGTAGATGAATATTTCAGCTTCATTTAAAGTCCAGCACGCAGGCAAGTAATATATCCTCGACGGTCTAAAAGGTATGCTCTACCTTCGTATCAATTTGTGGATGAAAAGTGGTGCTGAGACTCACCTGAGCGCCTAGACCCTTTTGAAAAGACTTCTAAAAATGTGCAACAAATTGAGCCTCTCGTAAATATAATAGATAATGGAACTCCATAAAGGTGAACAATCTCTTGAATGTAAAGCTTAACTTAATCCTCCGTTGAATATGCCATTCTTACTAGCAAGAACTGAGAAGATTTTGTCAACCTATTAGTGATTACCCAAATAGAATCACACCTACGTGGAGTACGAGGCAAACCAGTGATAAATTCCATATTTATCATGTCCACTTCCATAGCAGAAGCTCAATATACTAATCTAGGGCTCCAGGTCTCAGATATTCTGCTTTAACTTGCTGGAAATTGGGCTACCATCTCTGCAATATCTTTTTTATGTCATTCCACCAATAGACTTGTCAAAGGTCCTGATACATTTTTGTTGCTCCAGGGTGGGTTGAATATCTAGAATAATGGGCCTCAGAAAGAATCTTGGCACGGAGTCCTCCGATATCTGGCACACATAAGAGGCCTTGGTACCTAAGGACTTCATCTCCAGTTAGCTCAAATGAAGGATGCTGCTGTTGTGAAATGCTCTCCCTCAGTGTTCTAAGCTCAGGATCCTCGCGCTGTCGCTCTTTTACTTCAGTAACAATGGAAGATTCTGTTGTATTTTGAACAATCACACCTCCACCTTTCGCATCTGCTAATCGCACCTGCAAACTAGTTAGCTAGCATAAATATTTTGTAATTTCAATCGTATCAGCTTCAACATGGCTTAGACTTTTCATGGACTTTTGGCTAAGTGCATCAGCAACAACATTAACTGTACCAGGATGGTACAAAATGTCAACATCATAATCTTTTAGTAATTCCAGCCACCTCCTTTGCCGATAGTTCAACACCTTCTACTTGAATAAATATTGGAGGCTCTGGTAGTTGGTAAAAACATCAATATGAACTCTGTATAGATAATGCCACCAAATCTTTAGGGCAAAATTAACTGCGACGAACTCAAGATCATGGGTAGGATAGTTTTATTTATGTTATAGTAACTTTCTGGAAGCATATGCAATAACCCCACCATACTATATAGGAACACAACCTATGCCAATTCTCGAGGCATCACAATATATAATGTAGCCTTTGGTTCCATCCAGAAGAACCAGAATAGGTGTGGTGGTAAGCTTTTTCTTTAACCCTTGAAAACTCTGTTTGCATGCTTCAGTCCATAGAAACCTAATTTCTTTATGCGTCAACCTCGTTAGTGGTGTAGAGGTAGTAAAGAATCCCTCAACAAACCTCTGATAATATCCTTCCAAGCCTAAAAAGCTACGACCTCAGTTAGATTCAATGGTCTCGACCAGGCCATTACTGCTTCACTCTTTTAGCCATCGACCTTAATACTATCGCCAGTAATTACATGGCCACAAAAAGCTATAGAAGTTAACCAAAATTCACATTTAGAGAATTCAGCATATACTTGTTGTCCTGGAGAGTCTGTAATATAACTTACAAGTGGTCTGCGTGCGCAGCTTCTGACTCACCCTAAATATTGCCTTTGGAATATCAACATCCCTGATTCGTAGCTGGTAGTACCTAGGTCACAAGTCGATCTTTATAAAACCATCAATCTACATAAAAGGATACTTATTCTTGATAGTGACTTTATTTAGCTGTCTGTAACCAATACACATCCGTAAGGAGCCATCTTTCTTTCAAGCAAAGAGCACTGGAGCACCCTATGGAGATGTGCTTGTCCTGATAAAGTCTTTATCAGAAATCCCTTCAGTTGTTCCTTCAAGTCTCTTAGCTCTACAGGAGCCATTTCATAAGGAGGAATAGATATAGACTGCATATCACAAAGAACATCTATAAAATAAATTGAGATCCCTTTGGGGGATCCCTGGAAGCTTATCAGGGAATATTATCGGGAATTCATTCATAGTAGGGATTGACTTAAGGGCTAGTTGCTAATAAAATATCTTGTCTTCCAATAATGGTAACATGCATTTGAACCCTTTCTACACTGCCTAGTATGAAACTTATTGCATTGTGTACATGGGAGAGTAGGTTATCTCATTTGTACAGAACACTTTTGTCGATGGCTATCAAACTGGCCTAAACTCTACCCCGGCCCTGACTGAATATGACAATCAAATTGCTGGCCCTACATCTATGGTGGGAAACTACTTACCGATGGAGGTGGATATCAGTGAAATGGGGGCCTAAAATCACCATGTGGCTCCCTATAAGACCTCATAGTATGAGCCTTCTTATTCTTATCCCTATCTCTATGGGTATCCTGAATTCGATGAGAAAGGTCCTCTGTAGTCAGAGCAAAAGCCTAAATACAAGAAATATCTACACCATCCCGTAAAGAGTCTATCTTGCAGTCTCTGATCAAATGAACCCCCAAACAATCCACATAATGATGAACTCTAACAATCATGCTACGTACAATATCTGGTGTATACCTAGCCAAAGGATCAAACCTAAGGCTATACTCCCTTACACTCATATCTCCCTGCCTCAAATTGATAAACTGGTCAAGATGGGCCTCCCGCACCACCCGTGGTAAGTAATAGGATAAAAACGCCTCAGAGAAGTCCTCCCACTCTGCTGACGGAGTATTAGGCCCTCTGGATCTCTCCCACGCCTTGTACCACAAGATGGCGACATCACGTAGTCAAAAAGAAGCCAACTCCACTGCCTCAGTGACAGAGCCATGCATCACCCTCAATACTCTATACATATGGTCTATAAAGTCTTGTGGATCCTCAATGGGATTGGGGACCTTGTAAATACTGGAGGGGCCAAGTGAAGAAACTCTCGTATGTTTGAACTTTCTGTTTGATCCCTTCTGGTGTCTGCTTTCACCTCCAGTTGTCTCTCATGAATAAAAACCATCCTACTTAGTAGCTGAATAGCCTCCTTCATCCCCTGCTCCCTAGTCTCTAAAGGGGCTTGGGGTACTAATCCCCTTGGGCCCCAATAGGTTCTAGTGAATCTGGTACTGTGGGCATTGGAGATTCCCTATGTGCATCAATAGGGAATATATACGCCTCACCAGGCAAGACACGATTGTTACCTTCTCTCGGATCCATACCTATCTCATGTTGTGCCATATCCTAAGCGTAGGCAGCCCATCAAATAAGAACAACATAACACGATATAGATTTCATATGTTCCTACAGCTTTGCTCTATAGCATGATCTATTAAGTGAAAGAAATGTAACCATCCCTAAATGCCTCTTAGCCGTCTAATTATAAGTGTGGTGCACAACATACCCATAAGAAAGACTCTACTAGAGACGGCATTGTGGAACCCCTAGGACACGACCTGCTCTGATACTATGTTTGTCACGCTCAAAAGAGAGGGGACACGCGACTGGCACCCAATACCGTTATTATTCGGGTAAGCCACTAAACATGCTAGCTGACCAAATAGGGACCAGAAGAAAATCGGGCAGTATAATGTTTAGAAAAACTAAGATGGGACCGTTTATGTCATGACCTGATCAACAACAAATTATGTACATCAAGATAAGTAAACCAAAACGATAAAGTACTAGCTACCCAACAAGGCTGCCAGAACAGAGGTATAGGCACACACTATATATACATGCGAATCTTATGACTGGAGACTGAAAGACACAAAAGAACCAACCCACAATAATATGTCCACAATAGCCTCTAAGAGAATCATTAATACTGCCGGGACAGGGCCCCGACTATACCCAACAGTACAACAAAAAGTAAGCATCATGTGAAAGCTCCAGGAAGAGGTGGAGCTTACCAACTCATAGCTGAATGGGGTTCCTAGTGGAAGGGTAAATCAGAACCCTACCTGAACCTGCACGCACGAAATAAAATGTAGCGTCCCCAGGCAAAGAGACATCAGTACGAATAAACATATACTAGTATATAAGGAAGGAAGTAAAATCATAGATAACCATGGTAAAAACGTTAATAGAAATAACACCTGTAACCAAAACTCAAGTAGCCTTAAGGGCCAATTAAAAACCTCCTAGTAATAAAATATGCATGGTATGCTCAAGTATCTCATGTCATGAATACATATATATAGATGCAAATGCATGACATACCCAACCAAATACTAGCAATGGTGGTCCTTTCCGGTAATAAACTAGCATCATATTTGCCAACCTATGGCCATATGTACCATATACATACATACATATATAATCATTTGGAGGCCCCATACCTTCGATTATAGCGTGAAGTCCACGCATAACATGTAATGTATGATATGAATATTAAATGTTCATAGTAGGCCATAGGAAGAACTTAGCCAATCTTGGCTCATTGGTACATCTATTCTCATAACATAATAATCATTTTCATTTAGTCAATCTTCGCTCGTTGGAACAATTATACTTATAACATCATAATCATTCTCATAGCATATACACATGACTCATGGGATCTTATATTTCTTTTTTAAAAGTTTGGGAACCTAATCCCTACATTTAGAGTGAAGCTTTAACTTTGAAAATGTTCATAAAGGTGCTTTACATAATACTTATACTTGATCCCATGTCAATTTGTAAAGGATATTATTTAAACAGAATTAAGTGCATTAGTAGTTTAAATAGGAGCATTTCACTGGAGAATACTGGAAACCAACACATTACTTGTTAAATGCTTCAATTATAGTTTTGTATGGAAGAAAGACTGATTGTGAATACTACATTCCCTTCTCATTCTACATTTATTTTAATGGCACTACACCAAGAAGAGAAACACCTCAAACAAATGGATAGGTAGCCGAGAAAACCGACAAAATGATATATAGATATTAAATGTCCATTTTAAGCGAACAAATGGAATTTCAACCTAATACCGTCATGAAAATAACTCAGCTGCAATCTCAATGCCTTTCACAAAAGGTCTTTCTAGCAACAAAATAGTAAGATACCGCATTTGACATTTTGGGAAACTTCCCGGATTTCGTGCTAAACGGAGGGATGGAGCTTAGCCTTAACATACCTTCCCAACGGACGTCCTATTGCCCAAAGTTTCTTTACGAGAGATGTTCCTTACTTTCTATTCGAAACAACTATATATACACAGCTTAAAGACACCTACAAACAGTCCAAAATTTAGCATTAATGACCAGATTCGACAAAGAGTACTTACGCGAGGAAATGTCCGTAAAACTTCATAAAAATGAACGTATAAGAGCCCCAAAACTATTATCTGAACACACCAGCTGTAAGCCAACAATACCAGCAAGAAGACCACTTTTTTCACAGCCCCAAACACAGCTAATATGAGGAGAAAATGATTGCAAAGCTTAAGGCACATATTTCTAGGCACATGTACAAAATTTAACGGTAAAAATGCGAAAAACATACTCAAATCCCTTTGATACCTTGAGGGAATTCGTCCTTCAGTTTATAACTGTTTGGGGATGAAATGGCACTAATTTGAGCTTTAAAAAGCTCAAATTAGCCGACATTAAGGTGGGTCGACCCAACTTGGCCCATGACCCTATTTCCTGCTCGGGCAGTCTCGGTAAAACTGTCATAACCTTTTATTCTGAGGTCGGTTTGATGCGCAATTTTGTGCATTGCAAACTAGACTCATCGATATTCAATTTAATAGGTCATGGACCTTCTAATTTCTTATACTTTGGGAGATATGGCCTGTTACATTTGACCCAAATTTTAGAAGGATTTCTTAAAGAAACTTATGGTAACCTTGGCCAACCTTTATCTTGCAACTTTCTTGATTCCAAAACTTAATTTATGGCTTTTGTGCTGTTAAAATAACTTTTAAAAATCCATTATTAGAAAATTATACACTTTTAGTCCCATCTGAAATGTGAAACCTAATTTAAACCTTCCAAAAAGGGCGACATGTCACGCGTGTATTTAGGGGATTACTTTGACTTGAAACATTAAGTCATTGATATTACCTCTTATTGTCAGCCTTATTATCCCTAGGTGCTTGCAAAAATCACATGTGCTATATAATGCCACACTATTTATATAATGAAAGACGAGAAATACGGGGTCTCACATATACACTCGATCAAATGATGACTTACCCTTAAGAATGACGTTACCCAATCTATCATAGCACAAGTTGAATTGCTTAAAGGAGATTAAGTGTTACTTAGACTTCACCTTAGCCCATAGAAGCAATCAATCCAACAAGCAAGCACTTTTTAAAAAGACATTTATATGATCATGGCATAACTTCAATTGGACACATTCAAGCATTATATCAAGCATAAAATTTTGGGGTAAACCTACAAACAATTCACCATTAAGCAAGAAACTCTTCATTCATGAACCTAACCCAACCCATATACACTCCCAATTTCGATATTCTTAAAAAGATATTGAAACTCGTAATATATCATTCATACATACAACACAGGGTTCAATAGCAACTCTAAAGTCCTACCTACTTAATTCTCAACAAGATTTTCAAGTTTAAAGCATGATTATCAGTTTACAAACCTTGATCAAGTTTTAAAATAATGGATTTCTTCAAAGAGCTAAAAAAAAAGGGTCAGAAACATACCTTTTTAGTAGTCAGACACAATAAAACCTTTGGTGATTCCCTTTGAGGAATACCCTCAAACCTTTTTGTGAAAAATTTCAAAGAAAAAAAAAGGGAAGTGTATTGGCATGCAAGGTAAGTGAAAAGGAGGGAAGGTGAAAAGTGAAAGGGTCAAGGTATTTGAAAAGCCTTAAGTAGGTCGGTGAGCGTGCATGTTCGGCAACACCGAACCACGCCGCCTAGCACGATTAGTGATGCACCAAGCATTCTAGGGACCACCCTTTTTCTACAGTGAGCTTATCTTTCCTGCTAACCTTAAGTTCGGCGAAATCAACTATCACCAACTAGACAATTTTTTGATTGGACATTTTGATCGCTAGATTTGATAACGCCTCAAGAGTCACCACTTGACACAAAGTGTGGTTGAACTGATGATCACCAATATGGCTCAGCGATACACCAAGTAGTCTCTCTTGATCACCTATATCAACTTACCACTCCCATTTTCTTTATCAACCTTGCAAAATTCAACACCCATTATTCAAACTAAAAAGCAATAAAATACTCACCTTGGGTTACCTCCCAACCAGTGCCTTAGTTAACATCATGGCATGATATCATTCTTTTTTCCTTCAAGTTACTTTCTATTGGCCCATTAATGACAATACCCCAGGATCATCTATTGGTTTCAATGCTTTGCATATGTTGAAAATAACCTCCTCATCATTTACTCTAAATTTTCGATATGCACTCTTGACATCAACCATAGCTCGCCAATGGCTAAGAATGGCCTTCCCAGTAGCCATGAGCAACTCCATTATAGTTGGTATAGTGTTCTCCAAGACCAATTCCTCAAATATAGCTAAGGGAATGAGATTTATGCTTTCCCCCAAATTACAAAGAGCCTTACTAAACTTTGAGGCTTCTGTTATGCATAGAATAGTGAATTCCCCTGGGTATTCTTTCTTTGTTATCAATTTGTGTCAATATTGCATTGTAGTTGTGAGACACCTCAATCGTCTCACACTCAAGAGTCCTCATCTTTGTCATTAATTCTTTCATGAACCGAGCATATCCAGGCATTTCAATTAATGCTTCCACAAGTGGAACATTTGTTGACAATGAATTGAACATAGAAACAAATTTTTGAAACTTAGCATCCTCCTCGTTCTTCTTCAACCTTTGTGGAAATGGAGGATTAACTTTTAATTTAGGTGCTTTCAACCTCATAGTTGGACTTGAATTTTGGGGGAGAGTGGTTTTGGCTTTTGCCGCATTATCCCCACTTTTTTCGAGTGTATCACTCTCGGGATTGCCAAAAGCATTGTCACCTACAACCTGAGCTTCATGCTCATCATCCTCAAGTACAATCACTTCTTTTTTTCTTCCACGTCTCTCAAGCCTTCATTAATAACAAGTGATGGTTTAGTGCTTTCAACTACCTTTCCACTCCGAGTAGTTATGGTTAAACACTGCCGATCACTCCCTTTGGGTTAGCACCATGTCACTAGGTAGACCTCCTTTTAGACATTGATTTAGGTGAGATAAAATATTCCCAAGTTGAGTCTCCAAATATTTAATGGATATTGAAATAGTCATCACAGTTTGACTCGGCTAAAAAAATCAGATTTCATCTCCTTTAGGACCTTATCTGAGGCTTCCACCTTACCCAAGATTCGGGAAAACATATCCTCGATTCGAGGATTCTCTAGGTTAACTACTGGTTCAATAACCTTCACCCTATCAAGAGGTAGAATATACCTATCTCCATCACGGTTCGCCAACCCCCAACTTGAGGTTGATCTGTCCATGCACGATCTCGCCATCCGGAGATGTTGTTCTAACCTTGATTCTCGAGTGGCCTTTGAAAAGCCAACCGAGAACCCACCATTTGGTTTCCCATGTAATGGCATTCTTCGTTGTAATTGCCTTCAAATGGTGCATCCTTAAACATCTCCTCTTCGGTACAACATTCACACTTTTACGATTTCTTCCCATGACGTGCTTGGTAAAAAGATCAAGCTGGGTTAACATCTTAGCCATGTTCTCATCCCTTTCTTGGTCTTTAGCAAGATCCTCCTTGGTATGACCTATGTGGCTTCAAGGTATTATGTCATCTCTTGTGTACCATGCTCAATTAATTTTTCATTCCATCTAAGAGGTTACAAGCTTCAGTAAATGATTGTGTCATTAAGCCTCCTCTTACTAACTGAACAACTATCCTTTGTTTGCAGCATCAAGACTCACATAAAAGTATTGAAAGATCATATGATCCAGAACTCCATGGATAGGGCACTGAAGCAAGAGTGTTCAAAATCGGAGTCATGTTTCATGCAACGGCTTACCCTTTAGCTGCTTGAAGTTCTCAATACTTTTTATCAATTTATCATCTTTGAGGGAGGGAAAAATCTCTCAAGAAATGCATTTTGCAGCTCTTCCTAAGAAGTAATAGAATCACATGGTTATGTTACTAGCAACCTCAATGCCTCTCTGGTGAAGGAGAAAGGAAATAGCCTTAGTTGAATGGATTCCTGGCTCACTCCCGGTTCATATCTCCAACATTCTCACTATGAACACTTTCATCATCCTCCATCTTCAAACCTATTGTCCAATCACCCAAAACAACAAGAAAATAGTAAAAAAAAATTTAACTACAAGAACAAAACTCAACAAACACTTCTAATATGAACACGCCAATTCCTCAATAATGGCGCCATTTTTTATGTCGCTCAACTCGACCACTCAAATGTTGAAAGGGGTGGTCGTCATTAGCATAATAACCCAACTTTACAAGTTGCGGTTGATCCCACAAGGAGCATTGTTCAAGGCAGAAGTGACTCGTTGGACTAAGTAATTGTAGGATCTAGAGGGTCGCAATAGTCAAAGTTAGAGTTCAGCTAAGCAGGTTCTAAATGACTATTTAAACAACTATTAAGGGAAGATGTTGGGATGTGCAAATATGGGAATCGATCTAAAAAACGGTCTAGATACTTGACTATATCATTGATATTGAGTGAATAAGCTAGGTTGCTTGTAACCCTAATCACCTATGATACATGGGGTTTCATATGCATCGGCTAAGATATCACACGCGGACCACCGAGCACACGCTTAGCCTAAGAAGTTGTAGCAAAACCCCTAATACCTTTGCCGATGAATCCATGGCTGTGGACTTCAACTGAAACCCTAAGAGGTTTCTGGCCATTATATCCATTCCACACTCTAATAGTTCCGGCTAAGGTAACAATCAGAGATCTGAAACAAAACTCTATGTTTGCAACCTTGAAATTTATACATGAAACATAGAAATGGATATAATTTCACCCAAATCAACTACAAATATGTCAATATATCACAGACCCAATAAATAAACCAAAGACCCGTATCAAAAGCACATCACCAACATAGAGGTTTTAGCCATCCTGCTAGAAATTAAGGATTAAATCCCATACATAGCAGCAAAAGTCATGGGTAACAAAATTGAGTACAAATTAGTTAATTATCACCGGCTAATCTTCTCCAATTTGATACCCAAAAGCTTCAAAACCCTAGCTTCCTTTGTACTCTAAGAGGAAAGTTTTATGTACTACTACTACAGACTAATTGTTCTAATATGGAATGAACAGATGATGTACAATGTCCTTTCAAAAAATTTCTTTCATACTCTGTGCAAATGTGTGATACTTTGTGCTACGAAATGTTATTTTGCTATTAAGGCCGACTATCGCCGAGCCCTCCAGCAATGCACCTAATGTGCACTTGACCGCTTTCCTATGCATCTTTATAAGGCTTTCTCCATGCAACATTAAGCCATGACACTTTGCTCCGCCTATCCGATTCGATGATACACTGAAATATTCTTCATATTGTCTTTCTATTAGTGTTTTTAGGCTTTGGGTGTTGCAACTTTAGGCGATCACTTGTGCATTTCAGTTGATCATCAGGTACGCTTTGTGATATTGATTCTAACCACACTCTTGAATTAACCTGAAACCTTGGTTTCTACATAAATAGGCAATCTCCATGAGCGTTCAGTGGATCGCCGAGGAAGTTGGCGACACTGCTTTTCACCGCCTTTCTGCACTTTTGCTCACTTTTCAAGATTCCACCAACTCTTGCCCATTCGCGCACTTTTAACTCCATTACCTATCATAGCACATGGATATTTGTTAGAAGTTGGAATTAATAGCACACTAAGGGCAATGTTTCCTTGCAATCTATCCCCAAAATGAGTCCAAAAGATGCACTCACCAAATATGGCCAAGATGATGACCCAACGTGATCTATTGATGAAGCGTGTGATGCATGGTGGTCATAGGAGTGTGAATGTTGTTGGTTGTGCTAGTAGTGTGCCTTTCCATGATGTGCCTTAGAAGCTACCTATAATGAGGAGGTACACTACATGGGGAACCAAGCGGTGGGTTCTCGACTAGACTTTCCAAGGCCACCGAAGAATCAGGGTTGGAACAATGATGGTGGTTGGCAAAAAAGAAAGTGGAGAGACCAGGCTAGAGGGTGGAGAGAGCGAGAAGGTGAAAGAGATCGATACATCTCCCTTCATGATAGGATAAAGCTGAAGGAGCCTATTGTAAATCCAGAAAGCTTTCGTATCGAAGACATGCTCACTAGAATCCTAAATAAGCTGGAGGTTTCAGATAAAATGTTAAAAAAGATGAAGTCAAACTCTTTCTCATTGAGTAAAATAATGACATACCATTTGGCTTCAATCAAGAAATTGGAAACACTACTAGGAACAATCTCAGCTCATCTCAACCAATGACATGACCAAAAAGGGTTTTCCTAGCGACACAATGGCTAACCTAAAAAGTGAAAACAAATAGTACATGGCCATTACAACACATTGTGGCAAGGTAAGCCAAACGCAATTGCCAAGAACTCTTTATTTAAGGAGAGTAATGAACCAGAAGTGGATGGCAATGTTATTGTTGACGAGAAAGGTAACTCTCTCGGCAAGCCTAGGAGTTATAGCAATGTCAACGTTGGGGGTGAACTGAGTAAAGCTAAAAATGTACCCCCCCCCCCCAAAAAAAAAAAGATTTCTCATCCTAAGAGTTTAAAGAACCTCAAGTGAAGATTAATCCTCCTTTTCCCCAAAGGATGAAAAAGAAAAATGATGATACCAAATTTCAAAAGCTTTTGTCAATGTTCAACTCCCTCTAGATCAATGTTCCATTGGTTGAAGCTCTCGTGAAGATGCCAGGTTATGCAACATTCATGAAAGATCTTGTGTTCAAGAAAAGGAATCTTAAATGTGAGATAATAGAAATATCGCATCATCGTAGTGTGATAGTGACAAATAACTTGGTGGCAAAGAAAGATGGCCTAGGTGCTTTTACTTTCCCATGTACGATTGGGATTTGCAAATTTGGCAAAGAATTGTGTGACTTCAAAGCTAGCATAAACCTTATGGCTTTGGCCATTTTTGAGGAATTGAGCTTGGATACTCCTTCTCTGATGACAATGAAATTGCTTATGGTAGACCGATCCATTAAAAGACCGGTTGGTATTTTGGATGACTTGTTGGTTAAGGTAGACAAGTTCATCGTACTGACTAATTTTGTGATCCACGATTGTGAGGTGGATGTGGATGTGCCTATCATCTTTGGTAGACCATTTTTGCTACTGGTAGGGCACTAGTCGATATGGAGGGAGGAGACTTAAAGTGTAGAGTGAATGACGAGGAGGTCATATTCAATATATGTAAGGCGATGAAGCAACCTAAGGACCTCCAGGTGGTGAGGTCATTGACCATGTTGGGAAATCGTGATTTGCAAAAGACTCATCATGCCATAACATTAAATAAGGTGTTTCTTGAGAGGCAACCCAAGGTGTTGATAGTTTTAAAATAACAGATATTACTTGTACAGGTTTGTTGCAGTGGAGATTTTGAAGTGTGAGAAAAAGGTAACAATAATAACCATTCGATGAATAGCCGAGTTGGAACGGTGATCCCTCATTTGACTATCTTTTTGGTCAGTTGATAGCCCTTGAGGTTCTTTCAAATCAAGCGGTCAATGTATCAATTCAGCGGATCACCGATATGTTAGGCGATACAAAGTTCTACCGCTTCTTGGTTAAGAAAATACTTTAACAGTTGTAAGAAAAGCAGTTAGGAACACATTCAGTGGATTGCCAGATCTTTTCGGTGGGATAAGTCGGCATCGCCGAACCCCACACCTGACCAACCTATTTCAACTTGGCAAATTCTTTCACTCTTTCACTTTTCACTTTTCACCTTCTTTACATCCTAAGAACCTAATACTCTCCTATTGTCTAAGTTCTTCATTTTCTTTGGGATTGTAAATCATCAACAAGATCAACCTTTGTTATTTGCATTGTCTGTGCATCAGTATAAACGTATGTTTGTGGCCCTTTTCTTTCATTACTGTGTTGTTCATGAGTTGGTAGGGCTTAAATATGGTTTTAGGTGAATGATAATCATTGTGTGATGTTGGAAAACTATTGAGAATCATGTGTGCAGTGTTGGAATGATGCCATTAGAACCCTAAGTTCCTATTTGTACTTATTTAGTTGGATTTTTATTATAATGATTCTTGGTAAAATCGATGGCGCAATTGTAATGGGTCTAAGTCATAATTGATTGTTGTGGTGCCTAATCATTGAATGTGATCGTATTTTGTTGCAATTGGATCGAAGTACCTTATTGTGTAGCCTTTATTGGGATAATGAACTCGATTGCTTGAAATTATAGATAAGAGTGCATGTTTATTGGGTTTGTTGGCCTTTTCTGTTGTGGGTGAAGTTTGAGTAACCCACGAGTTTGATCAAACAACTTGAAATTGTCCAATGATAGACGTGGTGACATCTTTCTTAAGGGTAAAGTCATCGTTTGGCCGAATTCAAGTGCTTGGTTTGAAAGTTAGGAAGAAATAGACCTGTGAATGTGCGTGATAATGTGTTGATATGGTTGTGAATGAAATTTCCCTAGTTTTCTTATGATGTGCTTGAATTTGAAATTTCGGGGGAAATTTTCTTCGCAGTCATTTTCAGCAATGGTCATTTTGATCGTCGAAATTGAGTTGACGATGCACCCAAAGGCCACATACTTCGCCTTTTTTGTCAAGTTTTTGAGGTAGAATTCTGTCACAATCAGCGTCGCTGAATGTGATTGTGATTTTGACCCTTAAATCTATAAATAAAGGCAACAATCTTTTTAACCGCCAAATAAGTTTGGTGGGCAAAATGAGCTTTTTGCCAAGGTTATTTTTCTGATGCTTATTTTTTAATCTTGTCTCTACATAATTGATTATCATACATATGTTTCGTTTGTTTTATAGATATGGCTCACCAAAAGGATATTGTGACTTATGATGGATCTCGTATAGCCTAGTCATCTAAATTAGATGTTCAATGGGCCGAGCAAAGACCACCAAGGACCCGTAGGGAAGAACGGGGCAAAGGAAAAAGAAAAATGGTTGAGAAAAGGGATCTAGTAGTGAAGAAGTAGGATCCCTCAGTGTAGAATAGACTAGCTCTAATGATGAACAAGTGGAGTCTGAAACCCCCATACATGAGCCTCCAGCTTTGGAGTCGAGCCACAAACGATGTCGATGGTGGCAAGATCCAAAGCTTTGCATGACTTACTCCTCCAAACCTCCCAAACTATTCAAGAGACAATAGCCCCCCAACATTTAAACAGGTTGAAATCTGCAGGGCTGAGAAACATTTTGGAGAAGAGGAGGTCGTCTATTGATGGGGTAGTTTATAGGTGCCCTTAGGTGTGGGAAACTTTGAAGTTCCGTCATTTTCAATACTTCACCACACCTTGGGAACCATATATGCCAAGCTATGTTTGAGAATTTTATGAAGCCTCTGCCAAAGTCAACCCAAAAAGTAAGGCTCAAATAAAATTTGCTTCAAAACCGGTGATGTTATTGAAGTTCAAGATGTGCCTGTTCCTTGTAGCAAGATGGATATCAATAACTTATTGGGATGCACATTTTGAATTAGGAATAACCTTACTGACATGATTGAGAAGGAAACCCTTGATGACATAAAGGCATAACTAGCCCCGATGATGGGGATTGTAGCCCCTTCGTGGTTGCGTGAAGGGATGATGATAGAGAAGAAAAAGTTAAATATTGCCACAAGGTTTTAGTTTTGATTTATCAACAGTAACCTCATGCCATCACAAAATGAATCTATCCTTTGGCACCCAAAGGTGACATTGGTTATTTGTATCATGGACCGCGGAAAGTTAAATCTTCGTTCAATCATTACTTTTGAGATCTACACCAGAGCCAAATAGGTTCAGACCTCCCTCTCATTCCCAAGCCAGAGTACTACACTGTGCTAGTGAGGTAGAGTTCCTTTTGTTTGCAAGATTGATGTTGAGATTACTCTATCAGTATTTATAGATATCTGAACCATCGAGGCTAAGTTCCAGCGAGATGAGTAGGACAAGCTATGATAAAGTTGGCAGACACCATGCCGATTTTTGATGTTGAGATACTTGAGTCTGATGCTACAGAGTTGCTGATGTGTTGTCAAAATACAACACGTTTGATGCTTAAAACTTGGAATTTTGTGTGTTCTCAATGTGATGTTATTAGGTTTAATGTGTCTTTGTGTTTGTTCTACAGGATTTCACAGTTGGCATTATTTTTAGGCAAAGTATATAGAAGTTGCTAAAGTTGAGGACCCACGAGACCCTTTAAGTGAAGGGTGTAATTCTAAATTTGAGTCTGCGAACATGCAGATGAGCAGTAGATTCAGTCTCATACCCTAAGGATCAGAACATGAGGACTTTCTAAAATTCCATTAGGTGAAACCCCTTAGGGGTTGTAGAACCTTCTATGGATCGTAGAGGGGTGTCGTAGAAGCCAAGTTTACAATTGAAGCAACAGATTATGAAAGCATAACTAGAAGCCGTGAATCACTATACAAAGCACCTCGTAGAGCCTGCCGACTCAATTGTCTTATTTTGATTTGGATTTGTATTTTAAACACTATAAATAGGTTTATAAGTTATTTTTCTTGGGGGACAAGTAGGAGTGAGATGAGAGTCAATAGGGAATGAAGGGAAAACCATAGAGAGTTTGAGAAGCACTTGTAAACTTTAATTCCATCTTTTAATTTCAATCTTGTGATTCTTATTGAAGAGTTGGATTTCTTGTGCTTAATTCTATTATGTAAGTTCTCAATTATGTTATTTAAATTCATAAGTCTTGCATTTACACTGATCATGAGAAGCTAAATCCACAACTAGGATTGTGGGAACTATGAATAACAAACAAGGTAAAACTGGATAATTCATAATTCTTGAAAAGTGTACATGCATGTATTTATTGATTCTCTTTATATTGATTTTTTTCTAATGGTGTCCAACATTAGATGCCGCCTAGTGTTACTGACTGCACCAAGGTAGTAATAAATAGGAAAAGAGACTAATCAATAGGATTTGATTGATGTTTCTCGTCTAATCAACCGAACTGGGCCAAGGGGAGATTGTACTGGACAATAGGTAAGGGTTATTAATGTCACACTGTGGGGATGCACTAAATCACATAGTGAAATTCACCTCTCTTTGGCCAAAGGGTTTGGTGAACTTAACATACCATTTTGCATGCTACACACTAGACAAGAGTTTAGTTATCTGGTAATACTAAGTTAGGAAATCATGGGGAACACAATACCCTAGTTTATCTTCATATTGGTTTAACACTTGTGTTAGTTGTTAGTTAGGATTACTTTTCACTAGTTATTATAACCCCCCCCCCCCTTGGGGAGATAAGTTGGTTAGTAAACTTGAATTGCAATTGAATTCTTCTACGTCTACCATATTCCCTTGGGTTCAACCCTAAACTTGGTTAGATTCTATATCTTGACAATGACCGTTGTAGCTTGGGTGATATCAAGATTTTGGTGTTGTTGCCGGAGAATACGGCTAGACTTGAATAATTCAAGTAATTTGGAAATTAGTCCTTATTTCCCTCATTTTACATTTTTTTGTTGTTTTTGTTTTCTTTCAAGATATAAGTGTAGTGTATGCCGAACACATGCAGTCAAAGAAAACCCTTGACTTTGTTCGACCTAGAGATCTAGAGAAGACTGAGAAGAATGGCCAAGATAATGCAAACAATGTAGTAAATGCAGATCTGAACCCGAATGGGAATGAGAATGAACCTTATGGATATGTAGGTGACTGGAGATACTGTGTTACCACCACTACCGACTAACACAAAGTTCATGGTTTTGAGTGGGTTGCTTTAGATGTTGTAGAACCATGGGTGTTCGTGGACCTACCATCAGAGAATCCACATAGCCATCTCCACAATGTTGCTTTTGTGTTCAAGAGTGTGATAGGAACACAAAATCTTTCTATGGATGCTCTGGGACTTCGTGTCTTTCCATTGTGTTTGACAGGCAAAGCATCACTATGGATATCCTAGCTCCAGTAGAGTTTGATCACCAGTTGGGCTGAGTTGTAAAAGGCCTTTTTGGACAGGTACTTCTGGAGATCGAAGAAGCTTAAGTTGAAAGACCAGATCAACAATTTTGAGCAACTTCCTAGTGACTCGATCAATAACATTAGAGTGGTTCACAAAGTGCTTAAGGAGTGTCCCGAACCACAAAATTGTTGATGATTCCTTGGTGGAGGTCTTCTACCGTGCCTGGATGAGAATAGTCAAGCTTGTGCTTTTACCATTATGGGGCACATTCTTAGATCAACCACTTGCAAGGATCACAGAAATGATGGAAAGGGTGGTCAAGACCAATCGTACATGGGGCCACAGAGACAAATCATCAACCAAACGTTCATGCACTTTCAGTATTGGTTCAAAGCAAGCTAAAATAAATGAAGAGATTATGCAAGATCTTGCTCGAATCCATACAGGCATGAAGGTGATGATGAAGCAGAATCAGGAATGTGTTAATGCAGTTGTTCATCAGCCTTCGTGAGCATCCATGTATGATGATCCCTACTATGAGGAGGACACTTGCTTCACTATTGATCCGATGGGGGGGGGGGGGGGGGGTTAGACCAATGCCCAAGGGTCCAATCAGTAGTATTGGCGCCAAGATCAAGGAAACCAATGTCAGAACTTTATAAGGTACTATGACAAGAATCAGAGCCAAGAAAGAGATGCAAATTGGGGCTACAGAGATGGCTACAAAATGGTCCTTATGTTTCACCACACAACCGCGAAACTAGTGCTTGTAGTTCTAGAGTTGAGGAGTTGTTTGACTATTTGTTAAAGAAAGCTAAGCCATAGGATGAGACTGTGAGGGGGATGAAATCTGACATTTCCAACACAAATCAAAAAATCAAGTGTCATTCTATTGCTATCAAATAGCTTGAGCAACAATTTGGTCAAGTATCGACTCAACTCAATCAGTGTCAGAAAGGTACACAACCTAGCAACACAGTTCCAAACCCAAAGAATGAAGGGTTATGCATGGTGGTTACTACATGTGGTGGCAACAGTACATTGATCCTCTCATGCCAGTAGATGAGGATGATATTCAATAAGACATAATTAAGGTGAAGAATGTAGATATCAGAGATGATCATGGCAGAGATGTGGTGAGTGATGTTGTAGAGGCACCATAGAAGCTTAAGCCCATTCCTAGGCCTCATCATCCCTTCCTTCTGAGAATTAATATGAAGGAGGAGAAGGGCAAGTTCAAGCACTTTCTCTCTATGTTGAAACAATTCTCCATCAATATCCCTCTTATAAAGGTGTTGGAGAAGATGCTAGGGTATGCAAAGTACATAAAGGACCTGGTTACAAAGAAGCGCACTGTGATTTAGGAGCTCACCCAAGAGCTTCAACATTGCAGTGCAACTTCTATGAGGTTCTTGGTTCAAAAGAGAGAAGATCCAGGTGCTTTTATCATACCATGCACCAATAGAGATGTGGAGTTCGCAAGTTTGTTGTGTGATCTTGGTGCCAGCATAAATCTGATGTCCCTTGTGGTTTTCAAGAAGCTAGGATTGGGAATCCCTACTCTGATGAGCATGAGGTTGTTGATGGCTGGCCACATGACGAAGAAGCTTGTGGGGATACTTTATGATGTACTTGTTAAAGTTGAGGAATTCATATTCCCCAGAGACTTTGTAATCCTAGATTGCAAAGTCAACTTTGACCTCCCAATCATCTTGGGAAAGCAATTCCTAGCCACTGATTAGGCATTAGTGGATACGAAAGCTGGTCAGCTCATGTTTAGATTGAACGATCAAGATGTTATCTTCAATATTTGTCAGTCAATGAAGAGTCCAGATGATTTGAGGAACGAGGTTTGAGCACTTGGTAAAGTCTGAGTTACCAAGTTGTCCAAGTCGTGCTGCACAATAAATCAGGCACTGCTTGGGAAGCAACCCAAGGTGGACACTGGCGCTTAGGTGCCCATGTATGTCCCTTTTGACCCATGTACATTATTTTGTGTTTTTGTGTGCATTGAGGAAAATGCACCTCATTTTTGATGGGGTGTGGGTAGTTATAGGCCTTAGTGAATTATGAGGAGCCTTGGCCTATAACTACCCCAAATTTTGAATCGTAGAGGTTTTCTTGCATGTGTTCTTTTTCCCCATGGATAATTAATTTCTGTTGAACTGGTATGTTTAGTATGTTTAGGTAGTATTGGTAGCATATAGTACTTATATTTGTGGCATACATATGTTTTAGATTTTTTTGTGAAGAATGATACCCAACAAATTTTTTATTAGTTAGTCTAGATAGCAACCATGCATGTTTAATTGTGTTGACAATGCTTGTTTTGATAAAGTGAGGATAAAATTGAGATGAAAAGCATGATCTGAGATTTTGTGCTGATAGTGTAATCAGTGTCATGTGAGCTTAACTTTCTAATTCATGTATTGTGTTTCAATTCAGAGCTTGCCCCGTTACTCTGATTTAAAATTTAGCTTAGTTGGCTAGGAAAGGATCTTAGGCCATTGTTCATAACAGTCCACTTAGTTTAAATGACCGACCAAATGTGTAAAATATCCCTTGACCCTAATGTTTGAGCCTGACATAAACCTTTTTCTTTGTAAAAACCTAAGTGACCTAGCTTTATTAGATATAAAATCCTGAAATTGTCCCTGGTCCTTCCTTGAACATTGTGCACCTTGACTGAGACAAAAAGCCTAAGTTGAGGGTGGCTACAAAAAATGGCTATGGCTCCGAGGTTAGATAATGTGCACCTTAACTCAGGCCAAAAGCCTATGTTGAGGGTGGTTGGTGTAAGGGTAAAACACAATATAAGGGGGAAAGTTAGCGATACATGGAAAATGAGAAACAATGTGTACTGGGCGCAAGAAAAATGAGTGATGCCTTAGTTATGAAGCACAAAGAAAAATGAAGTATAAATACTAGGCAAAAAGTTGGAAAATGGAAAGAAAGCACCCAGAAAAGCATGAAATAGGAGAAAGGGAGAATGTAATGAAAAACAACAGTGTTGCTAGGGAAAAAGTGTAGAAAAACACAGTGTCAAGGAGGGTCTTTAGTCACTATGTTCCCAAAACATCATACTATAGCCCCTTGAGCCTACATTACGAGCTTGTAAAGTCCTAAGTGATCCTAGTCCAAGTGGTCAAAGGTCTTAGTCGTGAGTATAGAGGCAAGCATATGGTATTGAGCGTGATACATGAATATCTGTTGTGAGAGTAAGTGAGTTTGCATAGTCCCAAGGATATATATTAAAACATCATTCTGAGTAAGATATAAGACTTCCTTCTATGAGGGCACTTGCATTGCATTGTCAACATTTGAATCATTCAGTGATTTTGGCTTGTTGATGGTTACCTCACTTATCATAGTTGCATTATCGCATAGATTGATCTGTGTTGGTTTTCTAGATAGCTATCTGCTTATGTTTTGAAAAGTAGTGTGGGTATTTGTACTTAAGTTTGATGAGGTATATGCCATTAGATTGAGGTTTGTGTGTTACTATGCTGCTAATATAGATTAAGTCCATCGCTTGAGGACAAGAAATAATTTTAAGTTAAGGGTGTTGATGTGCTGTGAAAATACAACACTTTTGATGCATAGAACGTGGAATTTTGTGTGACCTCAATATGATGTTAGTAGGTTTGATGTGTTTTGTATTTGTTTTGCAGGATTTCAGGGTAGGCATTATTTTTGGGCAAAGTGTGCAGAAGTTAAGGATCCACGAGACCCTTTACGAGTCGTATAGTATTCTATGAGCTATAAAGGTAGTTTCATGTGCAATTCTAGTGAAGGGTGTATTTCTGAAGTTGAGTCTACAAACATGCAGACAAGCCATAGAAGACTTCACGAGCCATAGATTCAGTCTCGTACCCTGAGGATCAGAAGATGAGGACTTTCTGCAATTCCATCAGAAAAAACCCCCCTACAGGCCGTAGAACCTTCTACGGTTTACAGAGGGTATCGTCGAAGCCAAGTCCAAAATAGAAAGCAACAGATTACAAAATCCCGACTACGAGCCATAAATCACTATACATCCCATAGAGCACTTCGTAGAGCCTGCTGACCCAGTTGTCCTATTTTGTTATTGGATTTGTATTTTAAACATTATAAATAGGTTGTTAGATTATTTTTCTTAAGAAGCGATCAAGAGCGAGCAGAGAGTCTTGAGGGAATGAAGGGAAAACCATAGAAATTTTGAGAAACAGTTGTAAACTTTAATTTCATCTTCTAATTTCAATCTTGTGATTCTCATTGAAAAGATGGATTTCTTGTGCTTAGTTCTATTTGTAAGTTCTCATTTATGTTATTCAAATTCATAAGTCTTGCATTTACAAGTCTTGCATTTACACTGATCATGAGTATCTAAATCCACAACTACGGTTGTGGGAACCCTGAAGAACTAACAAGGTAAAACTGGATAATTCGTAATTCTTGAAAAGTGTGCATACATGTATTATTTAATTCTCTTTGTATTGAATGTTTTCTAATGGTGTCCAACATTAGAACATGCCTAGTGTTACCGACTTGACCATTATAGTAATGAATAAGAAACGAGATTAATTAAAAGGATTTGATCGATGTTTCTCACCTAATCAACCGAACTTGGCTAAGGGGAGGTTGTATTGGGATAATAGGTGAGGGTTAGTAGTATCACACTGCAGGTATGGACCAAATCACGTGATGAAATTCCTCTCTCGCCTGGGCCACAGGGTTTGGTGAACTTAACTTATGGTTCTGCATGCTACACACTAGACAAGAATTCGATTATCTTGTAATACTGAGTTAGGGAATTATAGGGTACACAATACCGTATTTTCTCTTCATATTGGTTTAACACTTATGTTAGTTAGAATTATTTTTCACTAATTATTATAACACCCCCCCCCCCCCCCGGGGATATAAGTTGGTTAATAAACCTGAATTGCAATTGAATTCTTCTAAGTCTACCATATTCCCTTGGGTTTGACACTAACCTTGGTTAGGTTCCATATCTTCTAAACGACCGCTTTATCCTCAAAAAGGAGGTGTAGCTTGGGAGACATCAGTTGGTACTCGAGACAGGTAAACCTTCTTTCTCTGGCTCACTTCCTCCCTCATCTACCCTAGCTCCTTCATTATCTTCATAGTCGTAGCCATAGCTTTGGAAGAGTGACCCTTGATCACAAAGGCTATCATTTTTTGTATAGCTTGGTTAGCCAAGTTGCTTACACTAGGGCCACAAAGGTCGAGTCTTCCTTGCCCAAACTGATTGGGAGGGCCACAGCCACTTCATTGACCCCAAGAATAAATGAAGAAAAGAAGTAGAAGGAGTTAATATAGGAGCAAACATTGAGGCTGTATAGGTTGGAGGTGACTTTAGAGGATCACAGGGCAAAGATAAAAGCTTTGTCTGATAGGGTTACTACTGTGGAGTCTAAGGATGGTGCTAGTGTTTACACGACAACCATAAAGGCTGATATTGATGAATTGAAGAAGGAAGTGGTAGCATTGAAGTCTATGGATATTACTTCGGTATAGGGTATGATGGACTTGCCACCAATGTTGATAGGGATGAGACTCTCGAGGGTACTACAGGTGTGGTTTTTGGTGAGGGGACTGAAGAGGATGATGTGTCAGGTTCCTCAGAGTTTGATAAAAAGGCTTTGAGAGTTCAGACCTTCCCAATGGAGCATGAACAGTTAATGGCTATAGAAGAATATATCATTGCCACAGTCACTAGAGAGTCATTGCAAGATGAATTCATGATTGGGACGACTGGTATAGCTGGTGCATATGAGCCAGAGTATGTGATGCCTCAAATTGAGCCAGATTCCACTACTTTGGCACCTACTTCAGAGACTGCACCCTAGGACTTGGGCATGGATGCGCCCATTACCTCTTCTTCAGCTCCCCTACCACCACCACCGCTTGATGAGTGATTAGGGGGATTCTATTTCTCACTCTTTCATTTTGAGCATTATTGATGTTGTTCTTATACATTGAGGACAATGTTTCTTTTTAGGAGGGGTGAATATTTAGATTCCCATTATTTGATGATGATGATGATGTTGATGTTGACTTTTTTTATTTGGTTATATTATGACTGGGTTGAGACAATGAGTTTGATTACTTTTAATTTTTTTATGTGTAATTAATACAATCCTTTACTCTTGGCTTGTAAATATTATTTTGGGTAGTAATAATTAGTAACTTTTTTTAATTTTTTTTTTTGTTTTGATAGATGTTTTATGAATGATGTGTACCAATGATGTCCGTAGTTTTCCTATGGAAAAATATCCGTGCATATACGAAAAGCCATTTCGAAATTGTTTTGTTATGTCTCAAAGTCCTTATCAATCAAAGTATTGACGTCAATATCTTTGATTCGAATAGTCCCATGGATGAGGAGCATGTAATGTCTCACCAATTAGTCAATCTTATGCGAAAATGATTCATGCATGGATTCGAAGCATCTTGAGTTGGCTAAGTGAGTGTCAAGCTTGGATATATAATGATCGATAAATTATGAATGTGCTTTATCTAGCTATTATTTAAATTCGGGATCCATTCTGCCATGTGAGATAAGGTGACTTTTGAAAGGCATCCTTGTGGATAGCTAGAACTTGCTTAGTTTATCTTGAAATATATCTTAGTTGAATCCAGATTAGGAAAATGACCTTAGGCCTTCTTTGGTTTCTTTTCAGTCCACTTTGACCAAATAGCCTCTATTGACATTGATTATATCCCTAGTGAACCCTATTGAGCCTTTAGGCTTTCTTTCGCAACCTTTTTACCCTCAACCTTTGATTGGAAAGATATTCCCTTTTTGTTGAACGCCATTCCCTCCTTGAGCTTAAATTAGTGAAGTTGTGGCTAAAGGCAAAATTTGGGGGTGTTGGTAACAGAGAGGTGTCTCCCATTTGAAAGTTGAGCAAAAGAAACAAGATAAGAGGAGAAGTCCATGCTTGATGAAAAAGAAAAATAAGAAAAATGCTTCAATAATAAGAAAGAAAGAAATTTTATTGAAAATAGGACCCTCTGAAAATTTTTGAAAAATAGTTGCATAGGGGACACCTAAGATTGAGATTCAATGCAAGTAAGTGATGTCATTAGGAAGAGAAAAGGGAAAGGAAATAAAAGAATCATGAGAGTGAAGAGTTGAGTGTAGAGTTCAAGAAGGGATGAGTCACTTATATCAAAATGCTATTCTACCCATCCTTTAGCCTACATTACAGCCCTAACAAAGTCCTTTGTGATCCTAGTCTGGATGAAATTGAGTAAACATTGATTGAGAATAAGGGAAAACCTATAGGTAGAAACTTGCATGTCATTTCTCACTTGGGAGTGTGAGTGATGCTTGATCCTTTAAATTAATGTCATGATCTTGCGTGCATAAGGATCTTCTTTATTGTGAGGGCAAGTGGTGATATTTTTGGGCAATGATTAGCAATCACATGGGCAATTGTGAGCACAACTTTGTCTTAAGAACTCTTTATTCATCATTTGAAGCTTCAAAATTGTGTAAGTGGTTTATAGAAGCTTTAAAGATTGACAACAAAGGGAGAAATGTATGTGTTGCTCCTTATGGCCTTATTTGCAAGCATAGTGCTTTGGATCGATTAATATTTGATTTGCTTGAGGTCAAGCAAAAGTTCAAGTTGGAGTTGTTGATGAGTCATATTTTGGACTAATATAGAGCTTAAAAAGGAAGAAAATACTATCCTTAAAGTACTATTGTGCCTTATATGCTTACTAATCTATGTGTTTGATGCTAGAATTGCGGATGAAAGTGCATAGAAGGATAAATCTCAACAACACATGACAAAGGAACAAAAGAGCCAAAAAAGCAATAAAAATGGTGTCTCCAACTAATTCGCCAAATCGCCTAATGGTGACATTGACTACCTAATGTTGCATAGTACAACCCCTTAAATGCGGAGTGAAAAGGCGACACAAGTGAAGGTTCAGTGGATTGCCAAACATGTTCAATGATGCACAATCACGTCACCTAATGTTGTAGAGAACAAGGCCAATATCAGATAATTTAAAAGATGGTCAAGTACACCTTTGATGGATTACTAAAGTATTCGACGATGGCTGACCTTGACCCCAAATTGATGAATCATGCACAAATTGAGCAAATTTTGTATAGGGTATGAAAGAGACTATTTGAGGACTAATGGTACATCACTTGTGGATTTAGCTACTCATGCTTTGTATACATAGACTCTATCACAGATTTCTCTCTTAGAATATTGTGTTCTCTAACTTAAACTACTCTAAACTCACGTGAACTATTCTCTCGCCTCCTAAATAATAACCTTAAAAACCTATTTATAGTAAGTAAAAACAAATTGGGAAAAGTGGTCGGCAAACTCCATGAAAGCACTTTACAACTTGTATTGTCCACTACGACTCGTAGTTGGGGTCTCGTAATTAGCTGCTAGAATTTTGGACTTCTCTTCTATGACACTCCTTCATGACTCATAAAGTGGTTTACGACCCATAAAGGGGGTTCCGTCTGATAACTTTCCTAAAAGTCCACTTCTTGATCCTCAGGGCACGAAAGATCTTCTACGATTCGTACAATGATCTACAACTCGTCTGCATGTTCGTAGAAATAACTTTTGAAACTTGGCCCCTCACCGAATTTCCTCCCGAAACACCTTTACGTCTCGTAGAATGCTCTACAACCTGTAGAAGGTCTTGTATGACAGCGAAATCGAGCAACTTCTGCAATTTTTTCCCAAATCATGGCCAACCTGTATTCCTGCAAATCTAAACATAAAAGCACATAGAAACAACCAAAGTCGCATTTTAGAACACACAAAATCCTAAGTTTTAAACATCAAAAGTGTTGTATTTTGGCCACATATTAACACCCTTAACTTAAAATTGTTGCTTGTCCTCAAGCGACAGTCTCAATCAATATAGACAATACAGTCACATACAGACCTCAACTTAATGGCATAAATCACTTAAATCTCAGACTCTGATACCCATACTAACTCTTCAAAATGGGATTAGATAGTTATTTAACAAACCAATGCAGACTAGTGCATGTGACAACACAATTATGACAAGAAAGTTTTTATCAACAATCCACAATCAAAAAACAAGTCTAATTCTAATAATCCAATGCAAGTGCCCTCACAAAAAGAAGTCTCATATTTGACACTCAATGATATTTCCGTGTTTTAGCATTAGGACTATGCAAACTCATCCATCCTCGCAATAGATATTCATGCATAATGAGTAATACCATAAGCTTGCCCTTATACTCATGACTCAAACCTTCAACTAATTGGACTAGGATCACTTTAGACTTTCTAGGGTTGTAACGTAGGCTTAAGGCGCTTTGGTATGATATTTTTGAAAAATAGTGACTAAAGGCCCTCCTTGAAACTTCATTTTTTTCTACACTTTCACCCTACCAACTTTGTTATTTTCACCTTATTCTCCCTTTTTCCTCGTTCAAGCTTTTCTGAGTGCTTTTTTTTTATTTTTTAGCTTGTTACCTTGTTTTTACACTTCATTTTCTTTTTTTTTTAGATCTCAATTAAGGTGTTTCATTTTTCTTGTACCCAGTACGTGCTTTTTCTCCTTTTCCTTTGTATTACTAACTTACCTCCCTTATTTTTGTATTTTACCTTTACACTAGCCACCCTGAACTTAGGCTTTTGGCCTATGTTGAGGTGCATACTATCCATCCTTAGAACGAGGGCCATTTTTTGTAGTCACCCTCAACTTAGGCTTTTTGTCTCAGCAAGGTACATAATTTTCAAGGAAGGACTAAGGCCAAATTCTTCACTAGATAAGGTAGGGTTAATCAGGTATTTTGAAAGAATAGGTACATGCTAGGCTCAAACATTAGGAACAAGGGATACATCATCGATTTGGTTGGTCATTTTTAGGCTAAAATGGACTATTTAAAAAACAATGGCCTAAAATCCTTTCCTATTCTAACTCATCTACAATTTAACGTAGAGTAACTAGGCAAGTTCTGAATTAGCACAAAACACATAAATTTATCGAATAAAGCTCACATTCACATGGCACTGCCTACATTTTCAATTGAATACTCTCAGATAATGCTTCTCATCTCAATTCATCCTTACTTATCAGAACAGATATTGTCAATCACCTAAACATGCATGGTTACTATCTAACTACTAATCAAAAAAATTTGTGGGTACCAACTTTTCAAACAAAACACAAAAACATGCTATATGCCACAAGTATTGGTACTATATGTTACACATATTATCTAAACATCCTTAACATACCGGTTCAACAGAAAGTTAATATCCACAGGGAAAAAGAACACAAGCAAGAAAATCCTGAGATAAAAAATTAGGGTAGTTATAGACCATAAGCTACTTAGACTACACTAAGGCCCGTAACTACCCACATCCCATCAAAAAAGATGTACATTGTCCTTAATGCACAGAATCAAAACAAAATAAAACATAAAGGGTCAAAAATACATACCTGGGTGCCTAGGCGCCAGGGTTCCATAAGTTGTCTCCCAAGCAGCGCCTGATTTATTGACACGGCATGACGTAGATAGCTAGAGTACTTAGACTTTCTTTAGCCGTTGTGCTCCGTTATCATCAAGCTTTGCCACCATATGGCACCTATTAGTGTTCTTTCAATCTACCGCTTTGGCGTTTGTTATCATTCCTCTTTGAATCTGATGCAGTTGCATTTCCGCAAGTCTAAATTGTTGATTTAGTCGTTCGATTGCCACAGAATGTCGTTCAACTTTATGATTTATGTCGGTAATGTCGGTCTTAATCTCTCTTACAATCTCATGTTGTGTCTCTTCCCTTTTTAGCAATTGGTCAAGCATCTCCTCGATTATGTGGTTTCTATTTCCCACATCACGACTATGGGAAGGCACATAGCAACCACCTCTTTTGCCTTCCTTGTAGCTTTTATATTGGGTGTGGTGGCCTATCTGAATGTCCCCTGGCTCAATTGTCTGCTTCATTAGCATCTCCACGTTGGCTCTATTTTTAGCAAGCACCCTGAGGATCTCTATGTTCATTTATGCTTGGTCAAATCTCATATCAGTAATCTCCATAGGGCTGGTTGGATGTTCCTTCACGAGTCTGCGCATATGATTCAATTTAGCCACCCTATTTAGCTGCTCAGCAATTCCTGCAAATGGTTGTTCTATGAACAAACCTCCCAATAGGGCATCACCAAAGGCTTGGCTAATTGCATCTAGAGCTCAGTAAAAATTCTCTACCAGGATAGTCTCTGTAATTTTATGGTCTAGTGTTTCCTCAAGCATCTTTTAAATTGCTCCCATGTTGCAAGGATTCGGTCACCAGGGAACTGCTTATAGTTGTTGATCAGGTCCTCCACATTGAGCCTGTTTGGTTTAATGAAGTACCTTGCTAAGAAAGCCCTCTATAATTCTAATTCTATCCACTTAGTGATCGAGCCCTGTGGGAGCTCGGATAGCCATAATGCAGCATTGGTCGTGAGAGACAATGGAAGACATGAAGTCCTTCAGCATCCATAGACCGATTTTGTTTTCCTATCACACTCTTACAAACAAATGCCACATTGTGTAAGTGGCTATACGGATCCTCTGAGGTAAGCCCACAAATATATCACGGTTCTACAACATCTGAAGTAACCACTCAAGACTATAAACTTTGTGTCTTCCTGTAATGGTGGCAACACAATAGCTCTAGTTACATCCATAGTCATAGGGTTCAACTGGTACTGATTCCATTAGTAAGCATTGGCGTTGAAGTACTGAGGCTATGGAATATCCTCCAAAGGAGGTGGGTTCTCATTCCCAACATAATCATTATTATTTCGATTTAGAGCTGTATTTGTCACATTGTTGACGTTATCTTGGGCCATCCTTCTTATCGTTCTGTCAATCTCTGGATCAAATGAAGTTAAGAGATTGCCTTGACTTTGAGTGTTGGGAATACATATTTTGTACACCCTGCAAATAAACAAAAACAACAAATAAAAGTAAAATCAAGGAAACTAAGGATTAACACTCCAAATACCAATGAAATTACTAAGTCTAGTTGTATTCCCCGGCAACGGTGCCAAAATATTGATGTCTCCCAAGTTACACCTCATTTTTAGAGAATAAAGCAGTTGCTGTCAAGAAATAAAAACTAACCAACGTTTGGGTCTAACCCACAAGGAATACGTAGACTCAAGGCAAATTCACCAACAAGCAATTCGAGTAGTTAATCAACTCAATTCCCCAAAGGGAGGATTTGCAAAAATCAATGAGAAAAATAAACTAACTAACTATCATGAGAAAAAGATCAATAAAGGAGAGCAACTAGGGTACTATGTTCCCCATGATTCCCCAACTCAGTATTACTAGATAACCTAATTTTTGTCTAATGTATAGCATGCAGGACGGTAATTTAAGTTCACCAAGCCCTTTGGTCAAAGTGAGAGGCGAATTTCACTCTGCGACTTGCCCATCTCTATAGTGTGCATTACTAAGCATTACTTATAAGTCCCAATACAACCTCCCCTTGGCCCAATTTGGTTGATAAGATGAGAACACATCAATCGAATCCTGTTAATTGATCTCTTTTCCTATTCATTACTACCTTGGTCCAGTCAGTACACTATGCGATTTCTAATGTTGGCCACCATCAGAAAACATGCAAAATGAAGAGAATTAATTAATACATGCATATATACCTTCAAAGAATCGTGAATTATCCGATTTTACTTTGTTAATTCTTCATGGTTCTCACAAACCTAGTTATAGATTTAGCTACTCATGCTTTGTGTGGATGAAGAGATTATGAATTTAGAAGAGATAATTAACACTTACACAACTAAATTAAGAAACAAATCCAATGTCAATGAAAATCACAAGCTTTAAGATTGAATTATACCACAAGTGTTTCAAAGACTCTCACATTTTTTTCTCTTAGAATAATGTGTTCTCTAACCTACACTACTCTAAACTCACGTGAACTATTCTATCGCCTCCTGAAAAAAACCCTAAAAATCTATTTATAATAAGTAAAAATAAATCCTAAGCAAATTAGGAAAACTGACTGATAAACTCCACAAAAGCATTTTACAACTTGTATTGTCCTCTTCGACTCATAGTCGAGGTCTCGTGATCAGTTGCTGAAATTTTGGACTTCTCTTCTACAACTCCCCTTCAAGACTCGTAAAGTGATTTATGACCCGTAAAGGGGGTTTCATTTGATAACTTTCCTGTAAGTCCACTTCTTTGATCCTTAGGGCACGAAAGATCTTCTACGACTCGTACAATGATTTATAACTCATCTGCATGTTCATAGAATTAACTTCTAAAACTTGGCTGCTCACTGGAATTTCTCATAAAATACTTCTACAACTCGTAGAATGCTCTACAACTCGTAGAAGGTCTCGTACAACAGCAAAAATCAGCAACTTTTGCAATTTTTCCCCAAATCATGGCCAACCTACATTTCTGCAAATCTAAACACAAAAACACATAGAAACAACTAAAGTCATATTGAGAACACACAAAATCCTAAGTTTTAAGCATCAAAAGTCTTGTATTTTGGTAGCACATCAGGTACTTGATTTATAACTGGTCTTATCTATTTTGAATGTTTTGTTGTTGATTGAAGTAACTTCATATTCATCACTATGTTTAACTAAATTCTTAAGGTTGCAAACATATGGTTCTATTTAGATCTCCAATTGTTGCATTAATTATGAATGACTTATGTGGGTAATGATATGATAGCTTAAAATATTGTGGGTGTTGATTGAATGCCTGATCATGGTTCAACAACTAAGGTATTAGATGGTTTTCTTATAAATTGCTTAGCCCAAGTGTGTTCTAGTGAAATTTTGCATATGAATCTGTAATAAATTCATGTAATACATTGCTATCATCTGATCAAAAATAGTGGTTACAAGCATTCTAGCCTGCTCACATTTAATTGACACATTCACTTAGGTTGTAAGACCCATTTGTTGAATTTTTGTCCCATGTTAAGATACCCCTGACATATCTCCTAATCATTTGTCTTAATTCAAGTCTAACAATCATTTATTAGATACATGTTAGTTGCAAACGCTCTTATTAATGCTACAAACACTACAACATTTTAGGTCTGTAGCCACCCCGAAAAAGTGTGGCCTGAACTATCAGAAAGTGTTGTCTTTGATCTAAGGCCACACTTTTTGACCTTAGGCAACACTTTTTTGGGGGTGGCCTAAACAACCGTAACCTTTGATCTAAAGCCACACTTTTCAAGTGTTGCTTTCGATGCAACACTCCAAAAGTGTGGCCTATAAACTGCAAAGACAATACTTGTAGCACCTCATATAGCAACGTTTTTCATGACCTCAAACAACATTTTTTCACTGTGGCCTTTTCTATCATAGGCCACACTTGCAAATCGTAGCATTTTCTATCTCATCTAAAGCAACGTTTGGTAAGTGTTGCATTTATTAATTTACATGCAACAATGTGAAATGAATTAGAACACAAATGGCATCCTATAGCCACAATTTAAAAGTGCAGCAATGTTATGTAGACTATTAATATAATTTAAGAATATTTATGTGCCACAATTCTATGTTGCATATTTTTCATTGTTACATTATACGTTATTATCTTATCCAGATGATTTCAAGCTCAAAAATAATAATTTAAATATAAAAATTTGTAATAAATATAAAAAAAATGCAACTTGTCTCATATTACACATACTAAAGAAGTAATATATCAAAATATCTACTTGCAATGAATTTAATAAAATAAAAAATAAAGTCTTCACAATAGCCACATAGCTCTGCATATATCTTGGCTCCTAGCTTCTTGCACGCTCCAATTCCTTGGACATTATACGATATGTAAGATGTGAGAATACTCCATGTAATGTTAACTGAAAAAATAGTAACAAAAAGAGGAATGAAAAAAATAAACAGTAAATTATATCTCAAAGATGATTAAAGATCAAATTATATGAAAGCTCCATATGAGGTGAAATAACATGATTCAATATCTTTGTGAATAAGCAGTGAATTCATAAGAACTTATGCTTGATGGGTGCTCTAGACATATTTATTATTTGGTTTGATATAGAAAAAATATACAATTAAAATCCAAAAGGAAAAATAGCCATAAGATAAAATTAAGCCAGAAGAAGTTGACTTAGACTCTTTAACTTACGTAGTAGAAGAAGAGTTGCACATTCTAAGACCACTCTTATATATTTTAACACACAACTAAAGTTTTGCAAATAAGTAAGTTCTACAATTAGACCAAAGAAACATGTTTTTTCTCATACTATTTACGGTTATCAAAATAAAATCAATTGATCGCTCATAAGAGAAACATAGCAACATTTGACTGCATTTAAGGAAAAGTAGTCCAAAAGAATTCTAAAAGCTAAAGAAATATGAGCAAACAGAAAGGAAGTGAACAACAATTACTTGGAACAACTGCAAACCAAAGTGTCCTTTGAATTATAATAATCATCACCTTTACAAGTACATATCAAATAAAGAATAAATTAGGACTCTAATTTTAAATACCAGAATTTTTATGAATCTACACAATTTATTGCCTTTAAGAGAATGCTTCTAGTATATTGTAAATGGTCCAACTTCTGCAGTTATTATTCCAGATTATCCCTGAATATATTATCTTGTAAGTGATGGCAAAAAAAAACTTTTTATAGGCTTGAGAGATGACTGTACGATAGAATTCAGAAAAACAAAAGCAGGTAGGATGTCATCAGTTGAAAATACAAAATAATGCAATAAATTTTTGAACAAAGGAAGTAGTTTTGACGAAGGCATTTGCCTGTATGCATAAGCATTAGAGGACTACTCATCACTAACTGCAACAAAAGATAGTGAATACTTTAAGAATTGCACTTGTAGTAAAGTGATTATTAATCAACTTGACAAATTTTGTTTTTCTTGATTCCCCTTTTAGATCTCTCCATCAACAAAATAGTTGTATACAATCTGTTGCTCAGAAATTGCCATAAAATAGACAATATTTAGTTGTGGCTAATGAAACTAACTACACTAATTGGAATTAGAAACATTTCTAGTCCATTTATTGCCACACTCAGAAATTTCCTTCAAAAGTAACTTACAATCTAAAAATTTCTGATCAATTCACAGTTATAGCAGCAACAAAATAAACGTTTAGCTCAACAAGTTCTTAATTAAATCAATCTAGAAATGACATTCAGTTGCAAAATTCTTTTCAAGATTCATATTATATAACGATAATCACAAGAAGTTCAACTAAAAAACTAACAAAATTGGATTGTATTGCAACTTCAAACAACATGGAAAATTGTACTTATAGCTCATAGAGACCTTCAATTCCTTCAAATACTCATAATAATAACCAACAAGAATCAAGCACCTCACCTTCAAACTATGTACTCAACTGAAGTTCTCATTAACCACATAACTCGACAGTACCAATAAGATGATTTTCAGTTCACTTAGGTGGCAAATATGTTTATGGATATGATTTAACAAGTGTATCAATAAATTAGTCACCACGAGCACGATTTAATTACATGATTGTTCATATGTCATTTCAAATAAGTCATACAAATTACTCTCAAACTCAAAAAACAAGAAAAAATCATCATTGAAACACAAAACCACAGAGCTCCTATAGCAAGGTTCACAAGAAATAAAATACAAACTCAACTACAATGCATAATGAGTAGAACTAAAATTGACATGGTTGATTCTTAATTATGCTTTAATTCTACAAAGTCGGAAACAAGTAAAAAGAGAAATACTTTAAAAATCACATATACATTTATCAAAGTATATTAAAAACTCAAAAGAAATTTACTCAATGTTTAAATTCTCCACAAAAGTTCACACAGAGAACAATTTCTTTTTCGCACACACATACACTATCACAGAAGACGGTGAAAGAGTAAAACATTCAGAAATTGCCCAAACCTGTGAGAAATACAGTCGATGAAGCAAGATTTTCTTCCAGCGTAGCAAAATAGTAATGGGTGACCCACTTCCCATCGGACTCTTCGCTCTTGACCTCCCCGATGATAAGCCATGTACTACCTATTCCTTAGATGCCCAGAAGAAACCTTGTTTTCTCTCCATTATTGAAAAAAATCAAAAGCCCAACACATACTTCCGCCAAACAACGCGACTTATGGGTTAGCAATGGATGAAATTTCAAGGTCATAAATCACATAAACACATAAGAAATTGAGAATTAGAAAGAGCGCTTAATGAAGTAATGGAGCAGAGAACTTTGGGTATGAAATTTAGGGTTGTCTTTTAGAAATTGGGGGAGAATGAAAATATGTACGCAGTAAAATGGAGGGAGCTAATTTATTTTAGTAAAAAATTGTTCTATACTATTGATTATTGGGGGATAGTACTCTTACTTTTTATTTTTTTATATAAGTCATAGCGAAAGAAACTCATCATTTTTTCCAATTTTTTTTATGAATAATAGGGCACACTTATAAAATGTGATTTTTAAAATTATGAATATAGAACAATTAAATGTGTAGCTATATGTATAAATAAGTGTTGTGAATTACTTTATGATTTGGCAACACTTATGACGTGTAACCTATAATTTTAAAGAGCACACTTTAGAAGTGTTGCAAAATGTTTTGTGGCCAAAAGCTTCATATAAAGGTCACGCCTTGAAAATGTTCCCTTAGATACTTTTGGCAACACTTTGTAAGTGTTGCCTAGAATTGGTGTGGCCATAGGCCAAATTTGTTGTAGTGAAATTTTTAGTTCAAATAAATACTTCTAATCTTGAACAACTGTTCCATCTAGATTCGAGCCTGACTTAGTGTCGGGTAAATGTGTGATGACGACTGCTATCTTCTTAATGTTTTAAGGTATGTTGAGGCAGACATTAATACCAAAGTACACCATCTCCCCTTGGGAGAAAACCTCTATCTCCTTTTCGACTACCAGCTTCTTTAATTTAACCAATGATGGGTCCATGTGCTATTTTGCCTTAACATCAACAACCACAAAACATTTTCCCTATTATACTCATGGATACCACCAATAATAGAATCAGCTAACATAATACCTAATCTTGCCAAATAGTGCAGATCCTTCACAAATTCCTTCTTGGCCTCATCAACATAAACCACATTGCCTATAGGTAGCTTACTAAGATCTTCAGCTACAACATTGGCCTTACCTAGACGGTATTGCACACTTATGTCATAGTCCTTGAGAAGTTCCAATCATCTCCTTTGCCTCAACTTAGAACTCTTTGGGCGAACACATATTGGAGGCTCTCGTGGTCGATGAATACATAAATGTAAACCCCATAAAGATATGTTGTCAAATCTTCAAATTAAACACCACCACCCTGAACTCAAGATCATGGGTTAGATAATTTAGCTCATGTAGTTTATGCTATCTCGATGTATATGTTATGACCTTCCCATGTTGCATTAGCATACAACCTAATCCAATACAAGAAGCATCACAATATACCACAAAATCACCTATCCATCTAAAAATGTCAAAATAAGAGTTGATGTGAGTTAATCCTTCAATGTCTGAAAGCTTCTCTCATACTCATCCGATTATTGGAAGTTTTCCTTCCTTTGAGTCAACTTAATCGAAGATGAAGCAATGGATGAGAAACCTTCAATAAACCTCCTATAATAACCAACAAACTCAAGAAAACTCTGAATATCATAAGGAGACAATGGTCTAGGAAAATTCTTCACCACTTTAGTTTTCTTTGGATCAACTTTAATGCCATCACTGAATACCATATAGCTGAAGAAGGCTACTTCATGCAACCAATACTCACATTTACTGAACTTTGTAAATAACTATTTGTCCCTCAAAGTTTGAAGCACCAACCTCAAATGATCCATATGCCCTTGCTCACTTCGAGAATAAATCATAATATCATCAATGAAGACAACCACAAAGTATAAAGAAACAATTTGAACATTTGATTATTGAGGTCCATAAAAATCGCTAAGGAATTAGTCAACCCAAATAACCATCACCATAAACTTGAAATGCCCATACCTAGTCCAAAAATTTGTCTTGGGAATATCACATTCCCTTACCCACAACTAATAATAACCAAAGTGAAGATCAATTTTGGAGAAGTGAGTAGCACCTTGCAACTGATCAAACAAGTGATCTATCTTAGGTAATGGATACTTATTCTTTAAGGTCACCTTGTTAAATTGTCGATAGTCAATACATACCGGAAGTGACCGATATTTATTCCTCACAAATAAAATAGGAGCACCCATTTAGGGATAATAATACAAACTTATAATGGCACATAATTATCGAAAGTAAAGCTTTATATAAGGACCCTTGGGGATAGTCCCCCAGTCTACATCCTATTCGGTCCTAATCCTAGTCCCACGGAATACATAACATAAGCATAAGTTTAATCATAACTTGTAAAAACCTATCATCATAATAAGAGTAGCTTATTCCAAATACTTGACCCCTTCAAGTGGACATTTTCCTTCCATGTGAGGGTAAACAATTCACAACAATTCTCAAATCATACTTATCAAATCACAGGAACTTTCATGTGTTCATAATATACATTGGTAGCCCTCAAAATCATCATAACATACTTGTCTTGCATATTTTCCATAAATCTTTCATCAACATAAGAAACCTTGTCATGTAACCTCGTCAAAATATAGTGGGTGTATGCAATTGAACTTAAAATCATGCAATTCAAGAGTATGGGACATGAGCAGAGTAAAACATAGTCATTTGGAAATCATTCAAAGAAACCCACCAACATTATAGTAAAACCCTCAATTTGGGTATCATGAAAACCATTTAAAAATCCATAATCATTCGTAGCTTTTCAAGATATCATAGCATGCATAGTATAAGAACCATAATCTATTTATAATATCAAACCCCAATAGGTGTTCATGCACAATACAACCAATACTTGATAAAATCCAACTTTAATCATGCTTATAATGAATAATAGAAAATGCCCATTGAAATAATACTTGAAACCAAGAAATTTAATTTAAAAAGAAAAAGGTTTCAGGCTCCATGGGTGGAAGGACCCCTGGATGAAGAACCCACCTACCCTAGAGCAAAATAAAGAAGAAACTTGAAGATAATCTTGGATTTGATGAAAAGCCTAGAAGCAGTTGAAGCTTGTGCTTCAATGGAGGATTTGGGTCTTGTTCCTTGAGAGAAAGTATGGAATGAGTGAAGAAGAAGGTTTTTTGGGAATGAAAGTAGTCTTAGTAAAGTGTATTTAGGTTAATTGGGCTGAAAATATGATTTGAGAATGTACGAATATCATCAAGAGTAAAACAATGTTGTTTAAAGTGTCCTAGAAGCAAAATCGACAGTCTAGAGGTCCCATCGCCAAATCATTCAGTGTACCTTCAGACCGCTTATTTTTACAACTTTCAAAACTTTCTGATGTGATTCAATGGTCAATTCTATGATATGCTGAATGCATTCAGCAGTCAAACTGACTGTCACTCTTTTTCACAACCTAGATAGGCTTTAGTAAAATGGCTATAACGTTTTACTCTGAACTCGAAATAAGGAGAAATTGGATGCGTTGGAAAGATAATTCAAAGATCTACATGATGTGTTATCAAAATATAATACTTTTAATGCTTAAAACTCATAATTTTATGTGTTCTCAATGTGATATTAGTGGGTTTGATGTGTTTTTGTATTTATTTTTCAATATTATAGGATTTGGCAAGCTTTTTGTCTGTGTTGCAGTTGCTGCATTTTGATGATGTACGAAGCACTCTACAGGCCGTGGAAATTTCTGCGAGCCATAGAGTGGGTTCATGGTTGAGATCCAGTGAAGGGCATATTTTCTGAAGTTGCATTCACAAACTGTCAAATGAGCCATGAAATGTGTACAAGTCATGGATCAGGTTTCATGCCTTGAGGATCAGATTTGGGATTTTCTGGAAAGTTGTCAGATAAAAGCCTATGCAGGCCATAAGTCTAAATATGACCCATAGAAAGGTTTCGTAAAAGTTTTATCTAGTTTTGAATATTGAAGACTACAAATCCCAGGTATGGGCCGTAAAACTTAGTACGACCCATGACGCCTATCGAATACAGTTTTCCTATTTTGTTTTGGATTTGTATTTTGTTATTATAAATAGGGTTTTTAGTGTATTTTAGGCAGAGAACTAAGGAGAATGACTAGAAATAGAGAGAAAAGTACATAGAAATACTTGGAACACAACTTTGTGATTTTAATCAATACTTTGTTTTTTCTTATGAAGAGCTTGAGATTTCTTGTTCTTAAATTCATCTTTGTAAGTGCTTAATCATGTTATTGCATATCATGACTCTTGTATCTACAATGATTATGCATAGCTAAATCCACAACTAGAGTTGTGGGAACCATGAAGAACTAGCAAAGTAAAACTGGATAATTCGTAATTCTTGGAAAGTGTGCATGCATGTATTAATTAATTCTCTTTATTTTAATTGCTTTTTAATAGTGGCAACGTTAGAACTCACCTAGTTGTCACTGACAGGATCAAAGTAGTAATGAATGGGAAAAGAGATTAATTAACAGGATTCCATTGATTTCTTCTCGTATGATAAACTAAACTGGATCAAAAGGAGGTTGTATTGAGACAATAGGTAAGGGTTAGTAGTGTCACACTGCAGGGGTGGATCAAATCATGTAGTGAAATTTACCTCTCACCTGGATCAAAGAGTTTGGTAAACTTAACTTATTGTTAAACATGCACCACAATAAAAAAAGATTACGATTATCTGGTAATACCAAGTTAGGGAATCATGGGGAATGCAGTACCCTAGTTACTCTTCTAACTGGTTTCACAACACTTGCTCTAGTTTAGGTTTACTTTCTGCGAACTATACCCCCCCCCTTTTCGAAGATAAGTAGGTTAATTCACTCAACTTGCTTGAAATTACTCTAAGTCTACCATATTCCTTATGGGATTTGACCCTGACCTTGGTTAGGTTATATATCTTGACAACGAATGCTTTAACCTTAAAAAAGAGGTATAGCTTGGGTGACATCAAGATCTTGGTGACGTTGTTGGGGAATACGGCTAAACTGGTTTAATTTGAGTAATTCAGGAATTAATTCATATTTCCATCATTTTACGTTTTTGTTTTTTTTGTTTTGTTTCAGTGTGTAGGTGTAGTGTATGCACAACACTCGAAGTTGAGGCATACCCTTGACTCTATTTGACCCTGAGATCCATAAGATGCTGAGAAGAATATCGCAGAATGACGCAAACAATGTTGTAAACGAGGCTGTGAATGCAGCGCTGAACCAAAACAATGATGATAATAACCCACCTCCACTTGAAGAGATTAATCCACCACTACAAGATCTTCACATCGCAGCTCATACATGGAATCAATATCAGCTTGACCCTAGGGCAATGTATGTCACTGGAGCTATTGTGTTACCTCCACTACTGGATGACACAAAGTTTGTTGTTTTGAGTGGATTATTGCAAATGCTACAAAATCACAGGATGGTCGTGGACCTACCATCTGAGGATCTGCATAACCATCTACATAATATTGTCTTTGTTTGCAAGAGCATGATGAGAAGCCAAAACCTGTCCATGGATACGATTGGGCTCCATGTCTTGTCATTATCTCTAACAGACGATATAATGTTGTGCTTATCCGAGCTCCCAAAAAGTTCAATCACCAGCTGGGCAGAACTGCAGAAGGAGTTTTAGAGAGGTGATTTCTTAGGTTGTAGAGGCTGAAGTTAGAGGATTAGATCAACAACTTCAGGTAGTTGCCTAGTGATTCGACTAGTACTTGTGGAAAAGGATACAGAGCATCTGAGGAGTGTCCTTGACCTCAAGATCATTAATGATGCCTTTTTTGGAAATCTTCTATCGAGCCTTAGATCAAGTTGTTGCTGACAATATCATAAGAGGCTCATTTCTAGATCGTCTATTTTCGATCATTGCTGAAAGGCTGGAAAATATGGTCAAGATAAATCATGCATGGTGGACAAGGGATAAATACTAAGAGCTTGTTCTCAATCAGTACTACTTCGGTGCAAGCAAAGATAAATAAGGATATGGTGCAAGAGCTTGCCCAAATTAGTATCAATGTGGAGTTGTTGATATAGCAAAACTAAGAATGTGTGTGTACAGTAGCTCATCAGCCTTCATGAGCACCCATGTACGAAGAGTCTTACTATGAGAAGGATACTTGTTTCATCATTGATCAGAACCGAGTTTCAGGACCAATGCCCAAGGGTCCAATCAGGACTATTGGTGCCAAGGTCAAAACTTTAACAGGGATGGCACTTTAGAGACAACAATCGAGGAGGCTACTATGATCAGAACAGGGACTACGACAGAGATGCTTATTGGGGATGTAAAGATGGTTACAAAAATGGTCCGTATGTGCCACCACATAATCAAGATTCGGGTGTTTGTAGCTCTCGAATTGAGTAGATGTTTGTTTGACTGTTGGAGAAGGATGAAACTCAGGATGAGACCTTGATGGGGATGAAATTTGACATCTCCAGTATTAATCAGAAAATCAAGTCTCACTCTGTTGCTACCAAGTAGCTTGAACAACAGTTCAATCAGATGTTGACTCAATTGAACAAGCGCCAGAAAGGTACATTACCCAAAAACACAATTCAGAACCTAAATAATAAGGGGCAGCGTATGGTAGTGATGACTCATGGCGGCAAACAAACCATTGACCCTCCAATGTCGATTCATAATGATGATGTTTGTGAGGAGATAGTTGAGAGCAAAGATGCAGAGACTGGAGATGCTCGTGCCGAGGATGGGGTGAGTGATGCAGCAGTGAGGCCATAGAAAGTGAGATCCATTCCTAGGCCTCCCCCTCCTTTCCCTTAAAGACTCAAAAAGAAGGAGGGGTAAGGTAAATTCCAGCACTTCATCTCTATGTTGAAGCAATGTCCATTAACATCCCTCTCATTGAAGAAGATGTCTGGGTATGCAAATTTCATGAAGGACTTGGTCATAAAAAAGTGAACTATGAGCCAAGAGCTCTCTCAAGAGCTTCAACATTACAGTGCGATAGCAACAAGGTCCTTAGTGAAGAAGCGAGAAGAACCCAGAGCATTCACCATACCCTGCACCATCGGAGATGGTGAGTTCGCAAGGGCATTTTGTTATCTAGGCGCCAGCATCAATCTGATGCCCCTTGCAGTATTCAAGAAGCTAGGGTTGGGAGTCCCCACTCCTACGAGCATGCGATTATTGATGGCTGATCGAACAGTGAATAAACCTGTTGGGACATTATATGACATCCTTGTCAAAGTGTAGAAATTCATATTCCCCTCAAACTTTGTGATCCTTGATTGCGAAGTCAACTTTAAAGTCCCAATTATCTTGGGAAGGCCCTTCCTAGCCATTGGGCGAGCACTAGTGGATATGAAATCATGCCAACGCAAGTTTTGATTGAATGATGAAGAAGTCATCTTCAACATCTATCAGTCGATGAAGAGGCCTCATGACTTGAAGATGAAAGTATGGGCACTTGGTGAATCCTGAGTAACCAAGTTTTCCAAGTCGTGTCACTAAAATAAATTAGGCACATACTTGGGAGACAACCCAAGTATAAAGTAGTATTCTTGTTTTAGTCTTAGGTTTTTAGATTTGTAGGTAATATAATTTTAGCATTTTGGTTGTAATTTTTGGACTCTGGCCTAGCGGCACATAAGGTAACAATGTGTTTTGCGAAGGATTTGTAGGTATAATACTAAGTCAGCCATCTTGGGCTGAATAAGCAATAAGAAGTGCTTCTACCACCCGTACACTAACTCGTAGAACACTTCCAGTGAGCACTAGTATTATGCACTCTAGTCCACGAGCCAACTTTATGGCCCGTAGATAAAACTACGAGCCATAAATGGGGCTCATGCACCCCAGGTAAGTTCTATACAAATGTCTAAGTGTTGGGGCCTCTATGACCCATCTAAGAGTTGTATGTCCTAGTACGGCCCATAGACGGGTCCGCGAAGACAATTTCCTAGATTGGGATTTTGGCAATCTATGAGATGAAGTTCTATGGGCCGTAGAAATTTCTAGGCCCGTATTCGGGGTTTCATAGGGCTTGAATCCAACTTTTACCCTACCCCATCAATATATAAAAAGAGAGGTAAATTAATTTACCCCAAATTTTTATCAAAACTCCCAAATATACCCTAAGAAATTCCCCTACCCCACAACATCAACCACCATCCAATTTTTTTGGCAACTTTCTAGCGATACACTGGCACTTAGGGTTTTGGCCATTTCAATTTCCTCCTTCAATATTTCAATCATGTGATCCGAATTCGGTAAGGCATTAGACCTAATTTTCTTGTACTACTAAAATTGATATCAATAGGCTACAATTATTGATGAGTACGGTATTCTAAAGTTGGTGTGTTCAAATTAGGTAGTGCCTTTGTATGTGATATAATATGTGCTTGATGTTGATTTGAGTAGTTACCGTTGTTTTGAGTGATGCAAATGCCAGAATATGTGTGCCCCCATGTCGTGTTTAATTGTGTTACGTAAAAATCTTGTAGTCACATGTCATTCGAATTACATGGAAATCATTGTTCAAAAAGGGGCATGTGATTGTATGTGTGTGCATAATATCTAACTATCAAACAGGTGTCAGATTGTGTTGTGAATATGTAAAATGACATTTGATGGGGTAGTGTATAATTATCGTATGTGGGGCAACGGGAAATGTGTTGAAATTATCTAAGTGCATAAAAGTTTTGCTTCAATGTTGAACATATTTGTTCTGGTATGTTGATGAGTTCATTTTGGAACCCACTTGATAGGCTTAGAAAACCCAAGTTACTAAAATTTTCACACCACGAGGGTCTTCTACCGCCCCAGGAATAATCCACGAGCCGTAGTTTCCCCTCGTGAGAAGATCCAGTAGCCTGAGGTTTCTGAGACTCCATTAGATGAGATCTTTTACGGGCCATAGTTTAGTCTATGGCTCATAAATAGGTCTTCAGAGGGTGATACCAGTAAAATTTTAAGTCTCGAACTACATCTATGACTCATTTTACGACCCGTAAAATATTCTACTGATTGTACTTGGTCTCGTAGATACAGTTCCAGTAACTATGTTAATTGTACTTTGCCATTTATGAAGGCCCTTAACAACTCATAGTTTTCACCATGATCGGTAAAGGAGCCTTCATAGAATCATCTGTCACCAGTTCTAATAAGTTCTTGTTTTTTATTCCTATACTTGCGGGGATAATCATAATGTTAAATATGTACATTTCAAGAACCATGGCCCCGAGACCAAGGAAGAGTTAGATTTATGCCATACAACGATGCTTGCGAGATGAGTCCTCAATGCCCAGGGCAGTTCTAAGGCCAACGGATCTCTAGAGGACCTTGTTGTCTAGCCTTATGTGGGCATCGAGTGACCATAGACACGGGCTACTGCTAGACAGTCGAGAAATCCCCAAACTCAGGCTATTGTGGTCCTCTCACCCCATTCTGACGAGAAAGGTAACATGGATAATAGTTAGATATGGATGACTCCTTCCAGAGAGGGATTTGAGTCCAAATCTAGAGAGGAGTCGGGGTTTGAGTCATCTTCAACACCATAAGCACCAGCCTCACGTTTGAATGCCTTATCTAACCTGTGGTGCGTACGGGGCATGCAGTGGATCTATCAAGATGATGTATAGCAGGATGAGTGGGGCCAACTACCCTGCTCTATATTTGAAGAGCCTCGGATTATCACCTCAGGGCTAGAAAGTGTCCACAGACTCAAGGACACCATTGCTCGTTACAACCTCCAGTGTCTAGTAGCACCTTCGGGGAAGTACTCCTCGTCGATGGTTCGAGAGTTCTTTGCATCCTGTGCAGCCACTGTCCTAGATTCTCTCCCTAAGGGGAAGAGACCCCTCACTCTACCCCGGTTGACATATAAGAGGGTGAAGGGAGTGCAGGTCAACATATTAGAGGCCACCATCCAACGCACTTATTTGGTCCCAAGTACTAGGCCTGTAGGACCACAACTAAGTTTGACCACGGATTGGGGCAGACTCGGGACAAGGTTCCGATGAGTGATTTGACCTGCAAGGCCACTTTGATGAGATGGGCAGCCAACTATACTTTTGAACATGGCCAGGACCCTAAGTGGGTATCTTCTTCATCAGCACCTAGAGTGAAGGCATCCCTGAACTTCACCGACAAATTTTGGTGGATTATGGTGAGATCACTAATTCGGCCTAATGATGTAGATAATACCTTTATGTTGGATTGTGTGATATTGGATGACATCATCTTGGCTAGCTAGGATATAGATTAGGTCTGCCTGATTGTGGAGCTAATTCATGAGGCAGCCCTAAAATAGTCCACCTTCATCTCCTTCCCGTGCTTGATATACTGACTCTGTATAACGACGGGGGTGGAGATCCTTCATCACTTAGACTCTCTGATTGAGGTTCAGAGGACATTGGATGCCAGCCTAATCAAGACTGACGAGAATCTGGTGGCCCTCCGGTGATCACCACACACTCCAGTTCAGATGCCAGAGATGTATGTCGCAGCGCTACCATTTGAGCCTCCATATTCTTCTACCACTACTTCCCCCATAACTGAGGGGCCCCTACCAACCGAGACTGATATAGAGGGGGGTCTTACTACTACCACTACTGCACCAGAGGTCGTGCTCATACAGTCAGCATCTATTTCCATAATATACGTGTCAACAGTACCTATTGAGGCCATAGCGCAGAGGTAGGCACACACTAAGTCCAAGTTGACTCAATTGCTACTGCAAATTTAGCCTTGGGCCATCTTAGAGGTTGAGGCACGTATGCAGATGCACTGTGTAGCTGCTATTTAGGAGAGACTCACACCAATACAAAGCCACATTGATACATTTGGGAGGTGAGTAGAGCAAAGCCTTAGCTCATCCTAGCCTGCTAATATGACAGCTATACGAACAGAGATCATTAGCTCTGCTCCTAGATAAGGTCAACAGTAGTAGCACCGATTGTGCTTCTACTGACTGATCCCACTAATGTGATTATTGACCTATTTTCCCCTAAGGATATACCACTCCCTTCCCTTAGGAAGTGTCCCCACACTGATGATCCAGATACCGTGAGGTGAGAGCCAGGGATGATAGAGAAGGAGCAGTTTGATTGCGTGGCTATGCTCCATGTAAGATGAGGCGACGTGGTAGAAACACAGATAGAGTGGATGAGGGGTGTTAGACCCTCCAGACATATTGCCACTGCTGAGGAGACCGCCAGGCAGATTAAGGGTGGTCAAACTTAGCTAGAGACCAGCACTTAGGCGCCCAGGTATATTTTCGACCCCTATGCTTTGATACTATTAGATTTTGTGGATTGACGACAATGAAAACTCTTTTTGATAGGGTGTGGATAGTTATAGATCAGTGACGCCTGAGTAATTACGGCCTATAACTATCCCAACTTTTGAGTCCAAGGAGTTTTCTTGCCTGTGTTCTTTCCCTAAGGACATTTATTTTTTATTAAATAGGCATGTTTAGGATCTGTAGGTAGCATTAGTAGTATATATTACCGAAGTCTATGGCACATGTTAGTGTTTGTGTGAAAAATGATACCCATCATAATTTTGTTACATAGTCTTGATAAAAACCATGAAGATATTGATTTTTGGCAGTGCTTGTTCTGATAAATAAGGGGTAATTGTGATGAAAAGCATGTTCTGAAAGTCTGTATTTATAGGGTAATCAATTTTATGTGTGTGGGGGCTTTCTTTGTTTAATTATTATATTGCGCTTCAATTTAGAATTTACCCTATTTCTCTAACTTAGGCTATAGGTTACTTGGTTTGGACAGGATCTTAGGTCATTGTTCATATTATTCCACTTAACCTAAATGACCAACCAAATGTGTAATGTATCCCTTGATCCCAATGTTTGAGCCTTGCATGTACTCTTCTCTTTGTAGAAACCTAAGTAACCTAGCCTTGTTAAATATTAGATCCTAAAATTAGCCCTGGTCCTTCCTTGCATATTGTGCACCTTGACTGAGGAAAAAGTGCTTAAGTTAAAGTTGGCTACCATCAGTGGCCCTGGTTCATAGTTTGGATATTGTGCACCTCGACATAGGCCAAAAGCCTAAGTTGAGGTGGCTGGTGTAAGGGTAATCATGCAAAATGGGGTGGAAGCTAGTGATACAGGAAAAAGGGATAAAAATGTGCAATGGGTGTATGAAAATGAATGGATGCTTATAAGAATGAGCTAAAAAGAAGAAGAATGTGAAAATGGAAGGCAATGAGCTGAAAATGAGACTAAGGCACCAAGAAAAGTTCGAAATAGGAGAAAAGGAGAATAAGTTAAAGAATGATAGTGTTGGTAGGGATAAAGTGTATACTAATGTAGTGTCAAGGAGGTCCATTAGTCGCCATGTTCCCAAAATGTCATACTAGAGCCCCCTGAGCCTACTTACAAGCCAAGAAAGTTCTATAGTGATCCTAGTCCAAGTAGTCGAAGGTCATAGATTTTAGTATAGGGGTAAGAATATGATATTGAGCATGGTATTTGAATATCCGTTCTGAAGGTGAGTGATTTTGTTTAATCTCAAGCATTGAATATGAAAATACTATCATGAGCAGGATATGGGACTCTTTTTTGTGAGGGCATTTGTATCACACTGTTGGGTATAGGCTATTTATTGTTGCTTATTTGTCGTTATCTTGCTTATCATAGTTACAATGTCATACATATTGATCTGGATTGGTTTATTTGATAGCTATCTAATATGCATTGATAAGTAGTGTGGGTATCTATGCTTGATTTGGAGGTGATGTGTGCCATTAGATTGAGGTTTGTGTGTTACTGTACTACTTATGTAGATTGAGGCCATCGCTTGAGGTCAAGCAACAATTTTAAGCTGAGGGTGTTGATATATTGTCAAAATACAACACTTTTGAAGTTTAAAACTTGGAATTTTGTGTGTTTACAAAGCGATGTTAGTGGGTTTAATGTGTTTTTATGTTTCTTTTAGGATTACTGGATTTGGAAAAATTTTGGGTTAAGTGTTGCAGTTGCTGCATTTTTTATGATGTACGAAGCACTCTATGAATTGTGGAAATTTCAAGCCATAGAGTGGGTTCGTGGTTGAGATCCAGTGAAGGGCATACTTTCTAAAGTTTGCATTCATGAACTTTCAGATGAGCGATGGAATTTTATACAAGTTATGGATTAGGTTAAGTGCCTTGAGGATCAGATTTTGGGATTTTCTAGATAGTTTTCAGATGAAACCCTATGCGGGTCCTAAGTTTGAGTATAGCTCGTATAAAGTTCTCATAGAAGTTGTGCCTAGTTTTTAAGATTGAAGACTATGAAGCCATGGTATGGATCGTAAAACTTAGTACGGCCCGTAACCCTGCCCATATTGCTTGCCAAATCTAGTTTACCTATTTTGCTTTGGACTTGTTTAGTTATTATAAATAGGGTTTTAGGTTTATTTTAGGTAGAAAACGAAGGAGAACAACCAAAAACAAAGAAAGAAGTGCACAGAAGCACTTGGAACACAACTTTGTGATATTAATCAATACTTTGTGATTTCTTGTGAAGAGTTTGGAATTTTATTGTTCTTAAATAATCGTTATAAGTGCTTAATTATGTTGTTCCATATCATGATTTTTGCATTTATAATGATTATTCATAGCTAAATCCACAATTAGGGTTGTGGGAACCATAAAGAACTAGCAAGGTAAAACTGAATAATTCGTAATGCTTGAAAAATGTGCATGTATGTATTAATTAATTCTCTTTGTTTTGATTGCTTTTTAATGGTGGCCAATGATAGAACTCGCCTAGTTGTTACTAACTGTATCAAGGTAGTAATAAATAGGAAAAGAGATTAATTGACAATATTCGATTGATATTTTCTCGTCTAATCAACCAAGATGGATCAAGGAGAGGTTGTACTTCGATGATAAGTAAGGGTTAGTAGTGTCACACATGGAGATGGATCAAATCCCATAGTGAAATTTACCTCTCACCTAGATCAAAAGGTATCATAAACTAAACTAACTATTTTGCATGTAACACACTAGAAAAAATTATGGTTATTTGGTAATACCAAGTTAGGGAATCATAGGGAACACAATACCCTAGTTACTCTTCTTACTGGTTTCACAACATTTGTTCTAGTTTAGTTTTACATTCTGCAAACTACAAACCCTCCCCCCCCCCCCATTGGGAGATAAGTAGGTTAATTCACTTGACTTTCTTAAAATTACTCTGAGTCTACCATATTCCCTGTGGGATTCGACCCTAACCTCGGTTAGATCATATATCTTGAAAACGACCGCTTTAACCTTCAAAAAAGAGGTGTAGCTTGTGCGACATCACTACAATATGGTATGTAGTGGGCCACCTAATGCATTATATGCTAAAAGATATAACCATTTGAATTTGACCCTCATATGAAATCATATTGAAACTCATCCAATTGGAATCCATTGGTCTTGGCTCAATGTAAGAGAAGCCTTATGACCCCAAACCATATGTGAAAAACTTTGAATACCTAGAAATCTATCCCACCATTAAAAGTCCTTTATACGTATGAGGAACAACTTGGGTCTTAGCTTAAGATCTATGGAGTTATAATATCTCCCCCTTGGGAATATTTGTAAGGACCTAAGAGGCCTTAAATATGCTTGAATTTAGAATTTCTAATGTTTTGACCAAGGTGACACTCCATGGTAACCTCCACCAGCCGTGGAGGGGTCCACGAGCCGGGGAGGCTGCCTAGGGGTGTCCCTTGGCCTCATGCGTGGAATGACTGGGCTTATGATGGAGTTCAAGAGTGGCCCTCCACTGAGCCCTTCACAGCTGGTACTCAACACTGGCTGTGAAAGTGGCTCGTGGTAGGTTCCCTTGGCTCAAAAGCCACTGTGTGGCTAAGGCACTTACCATAAACCCCTTGTACGGGTCGTGCAACCCACCACGGATTATGGTGGGGTCTCGTGAGGCTCCATCTCCAAAACATGGTTCTAAGTGTCAAAGTATTGTCTCAAAACTTAGGTACATATTCACAAGCCGTTGTACAATCAATGAACATTTTTACAGACCATGAAGCTTTCAATGAAAATTCCCCTGGTCTAAATTTTTCAAAGTGTCAGACATTTTCACAAACCGTTGTACGGTCAGTGAACATTCGTAGGTCTGCGGTGCATTTGTACGAGACCCCTAGACATGACTTTTTAAGGTCTGCTTTATTAATGATCTTTTCATAATTTTGGTTTATTCTAAAGGTCTTTTAGGACCTTTTTACCTAACCTAAGCCCCTAAATCAGATTATACTCACTCTTTACACTCATTAACTCTCATTATTAACTCAAGCTCTAGAATACAATTCTTAAATTCTCTCTTCAAAGTCTAGTGTGGGGATTCAAGCTAGGATTTAAAGTGGGTTTCAATTCAAGTCAATTTCATCCTAATTATTCTAGTTATTCAAGGTATGAGTGATTGATTCATGATTCCTTTCAATCATGAAGACCCCAAAAACTTCTAACTACTTAATTTATGAATTTTAAGCTTACTTTGAATATGGATCTTTTAAATTAGTGTTGATTTGATCAAATTGAGTTATGGGTTGTGTTTGATTGATGTTTCTACTATTATTTAAGACCTATTATGTTGGATTACATTGATTAATGAAGGTTTGAATATGCATATTTCTTTGGTTTATGAATTTAAACATGGGTAGTCTCACTTATGTTTTTAATTATTGATTTCCTTATGAATTAAATATGGATTCATCTTATTATGATATTTTAAATATGATTTTCTATTGTACATGTCATTCTCCCATTCCTCAAGGCATATGCATGCATGGACATTGATTTTCATGAGATTTATAACATGGGCTAAGACCCAATCATGATTATAACTATGATTTCAAGCAAGTATGGTTATGACATAACATGTGATCAGATAATGTCTATGAGATACCATTGATAGGCTCGAATTTGGTGTTGAAGCCATGGAAAAAGTGAAGTTGACTAGGAAGAGGTTGAATACATCTCAAAGTCATCAAAAGTCTTATTCAAATGTTCGAAAGAGGGATCTTGAGTTCTATCTCAGTGATTGGGTATATGTGAAGATTTCTCCTATGAAGGGTGTAATGCATTTCGGTAAAAAGGGAAAGTTAAGTCCCCAGTATGTAGGTCCTAATGAGATAATTGAGAGGATTCACAAGGTGGCCTATAGGTTAGATTTTCCCGTGGATATGAGTTCTATTCACTCGATTTTCCATGTGTCAATATTGAGAAAGTTCATTGGTGATCCTAGTTCGGTCGTGCCTTTGGAAGGTGTTGAGGTTGCGGAGAACTTGACTTATGAAGAGGTGCTGGTTAAAATTTTGGATAGACAAGTAAAATTACTTTGTAACAAGAATGTGTCTTTGGTTAAAGTGCTTTAGAGGAATCAACATATGGAGAGTGCTACATGGGAGGCGGAGTCGGACATGATGATGCAATATCCCTATCTTTTCCAATCTACTCAAGCCTAAGGTATTAGGTTCTTCCTATTCTAAATGTTCCTAATTCTTTCACTCTTCTATTTCATTGCATAACATGTATACATCTGCATAAAAATGGTTTAAATTATGTTTTCACATAAGTTTTCATGATTTTATGATTTTCAAGTGATGAGTTATGTATTGTGTCTTCAAGTTGAAATGTTTCATGTTTCATGTTCAAGCCAATCCTCTCAAACCATGTTCTAGCTCATTCGAGGATGAATTTTACCAAAGGGAAGATGATATAATGTCTCGGACCTAAGGAGGCCTTAACAATGCTTGAATTTAGAAGATCTGATATTTTCACCAAGGTGACACTCTATGATCACCTCCACAAGCAGTGGAGGGGTCCACGAGCCATAAAGGCTGCCTAGGGGTGGCCCTTGGCGGTGTGCGTGGCATGATTTAGCTTATGGTGGAGTTCAAGACCAAGTGGCCTTCCACTAAGCCCTTCATGGCTCGTGGTACTCACCACTAGCTGTAATAGTGACTCGTTGTAAGTGCCCTTGGCTTGAAAGCCACTGTGTGGCTAAGAAACTTACAAAGGACCCTTGTACGGTTTGTGTAACCCACCACAGATCATGGTGCAATCTCGTGAGTTCCCATCTCCAAAATATGGTTCTAAGTGCCAAAGTACCATCTCGGAACTTTGGTACATTTTCACGAACCATTGTATGATAAGTGAACAATTGTATGGACCATGAAACCTTCACCGAAACCACCTTTGGGCTAAATATTTCTAAGTTTCAGAGGAGACATTTACACGGACCATTGTACGGTTAGTGAACATTTGTACGGTCTGTGGTGCATTTGAATGGGACCCCTAGACACTTTTTAAAGTCTGATTCATTAATAGTATTTTCATAATTTTGGTTTATTTTAAAGGTCATTTAGGACCTTGGTACCAATCCTAAGCCCCTAAATCAGATTATGCTCTTTACACTCACTCACTCTCATTATTCACTCAAGCTCTAGAATTCAATTCCTAAGTTCTTTCTTCAAAGTCTAGTATGGGGGTTTAAGCTAGGATCTCAAGTGGGCTTTCAATTCAAGTCAATTCCATCATAGTTCTTGTAGATATTCAAGGTATGAGGTATGGATTCATTATCCATTTCAATCATGAAGATCCCAAAAACTTCTTACTTCTTAATTTATGAATTTTAACCTTACTTTGAATATGGATCGTTTAAATTAGTGTTGATTTGATCAAATTGAGTTATGGGTTGTGCTTAATTGATGTTTTTACTATGATTTAAACCTTATTATGTTGTATGATATTGACTTATGAAGGTTTGAATATGCATGTCTTTTGGTTTATGAATTTAAGCATGGTTAGTCTCACTTATGTTTTTTATTGTTGATTTCCTTATGATTTAAGTATGGATTCATCTTATTATGTTATTTTAAATATGAATCTCTATTACCCATGCTATTCTCTCATTCCTCATCGCATATGCATGCATGAACATTGATTTTAGTGAGATTTAAGACGTGGGTTAAGACTCAATTATGATTATGACTATGATTTCAAGCAAGTATGGTTATGACATGACATGTGATCACATAATGTCTATAATAAGGCTTTTAAGCAATCATGGGTATTTATACCATCATGTATAAGTATGAATGAGATATTCCTTTGCACGAAAGTATGAATTGAAGTATGATTTTGCTTTTTTGCCCAAGTATGTGTGATTATGAAATGTGATTTGTCCTTTAAGCCTAAGTATGCATTGTTATGTTTTCAAAAGACTTATGCTCCTTTTAAGCACATATATGTATATGTATTCTCGTGGGATGTTGACTTATCATCAAATAAGATTAGAGGTGGGCTCTTGATCCAAGGGGTCCTTATATAAAGTCTCCTTTCTCATAATTATGGGCCAAACATAGGTTCATGTTTATGCCCATTTAAGGGATGATTATGACAAGGATCTACCTTTGGCAAGTAGATAACCCTTTATCTGGTGTGGGGCAGACAACGGAATTCTAAGTAATGGCTCGCTTGGTCTTATGTCAGTTGAGGTCACATCCCTGTATGTTTAAGTATTATGGCATGCATACATCATAAATTCATAGCATATTGATATATTATTCTTTCTTATATACATCCTTCTAATATATGTGCCTTTTTCATCTAACATTGATTGCAGGCTAACATGTTCATAAGCATTTGCATACCCGCATACTTAGAACATTCAAACATACTAACGCATACTTTTGCCTACATGATCTAACCATGTAGGGACCAGAGACAATCTTCATCCACCTTTTGACGATTAAATTGGATTGTGAAACTAGCTAGTGGTGTGTCCTTTATTCCAAGAACAAGACCTACCTTCTATCTACCTATCATGCTATGTTACTTTATGTCTATACTTTGAGGGTCAGCCTAGGACATGTCTTTGCCCCCTCCTACTTTATGACCTAAAGGCATTATTGGACATCATGTAAACTCTATTAACGGGCTTATTATGTGTTATGCTTATTGCCCATGGAGACTATATTTTGCTTATCTTACGATGTTGGAGCTACGATGACATGCTCATGATGAGATGTGGAAATGTAGAAAGTCCTAAGTCCCTTCTATCCCCCCTAGCATGAGTCATACTTATTTGCCCCTTAGTTCTTATGTAATATGTGTTATGTGAATCCATGTAAATCCCTATCCCTATGGCATCCCCATAGCTTGAGTCCAAAACTCTGTTCCCTTAGAACTATGTGCTTGTTGGTTACTTATGCGCTTCCAAACCAATGATGTGTATACGGATGCTATTAGGCTTGTTTGGGGACTCTCGGGTTCCCGTTTGTCATATAACTCCTAGGCCCTAGGCCCTAGGCCCAGGTTGTAACAACATTCGTCCTCGAATGAGATAGAAACACGCTTAAAAGGAGACAAATATCAGCCCTAACATGAATTCATCAATGCAACTTAAACATCATTTTCATGAAATCTCAAACTTATGCATCAAACATTATCAAAACATGTCATTACGGGTATGTATGTATGCAATATTACATAGAAGTGTTGAAGTACATGACTTGACACCATAGATAGGATTATCTTATTACCTTAGTACTGATTGAAGTTGAAGAGATAAGGATATCACTTCTTCATGCCCGCTTCTGCTTTCCAAGTAGCACTTTCGACTTGTTGGTTCCTCCAAAGGAATTTGACAGATACTACATTACTGTTTCTCAATCTCTTCACTTGTCTATCCAAATTCTCAATTGGGACCTCTTCGTAGGCTAAATTCTCCTCACTACCAACAACTTCCAAAGGCACCATAGAGTTGGATCACCTACACACTTTCTCAACATAGACACATGAAAGACCAGATGAGCTATACTCATTTTCATAGGCAACTCCAACTCGTACGCAACCTAACAAACTCTCCTCAAAATTCTACAAGGCCCTACATATCTTGGGCTCAACTTTTCCTTCTTGCCGAACTGAACTACACCCTTCATAGGTGAGACCTTTAAATATACCCAATCATAAACATGAAACTCAAAATCCATTCTCCTCATATCGGAGCGGGACTTTTGCCTACTTTGAGCCATATTCAATCTTTATCTTATCAACCTTACCTTTTCCAAAGCTTCCATAACCAAATCTGGACCCAACAAGAACATTTCTCCCATTTTTAACCACCCCGGTGATCTGCAACGTCAACCTTATAGAGCTTTAAAGAGAGTCATTCTGATGCTAAAGTGATAGCTATTGTTGTAAGAAAACTCAATAAGTGGAAGATGCTCATCCAAAGTACCTTTACATTCCAAAAAACAAACCCTAAGTGTATCATCAAGAGTTTGAACGGTCCTTTCGGTTTGACCATCTATTTATGGGTGGAAGGTCGTGCTAGGCTTAACTTTAGTACCAAGGCCTCTTTGGAGAATCTCCAAAAGTATGAAGTAAATTGAGCACCACAATCCAAAATAATAGCCAATGGAACCCCATGCAATTCAACCAACTCGTGAATGTACAACTTAGCATAATCTTTGGCACCATAAGTTGTCTTAAGTGATAGGAAATGAGCTGATTTTTGTCATTCTGTCAACAATAACCTATATCAAATCAAAATGCCTCTTAGTCTTAGGCAATTCAATCACAAAGTCCATGTTGATATCTTCCCATTTCCAAGTAGGAATCTCAATTTCTTGGGCTAGGCCCTCCGACCTTTGATGTTCGACTTTGACTTGTTGGCTATTGTGGCAACCGGCTGCAAATTTATCAATATCTCCTTTCATACCACCCCAACAATACACCTCTCTCAAGTTTTTATGCATCTTTATAGAGTCGGGCTGAATAGAATAGGACGATCCAAGTTCCTCTTTCAAGATCAAGTCCCTCAACCCATCAACGTTGGGAACACATAACTGACCTTGATATCTAAGGACACTATCTCCCCCTTGGGAGAAAACCTCCACCTTGCCCTCTTTCACCAAAACCTTCAACTCTAACCCAAGGTCAAGGTCTAGTTTAGATTTGACCTCTTCAATCAAAGAAGACTTGGAACCATCAACAACCATCATACCACCACTTTCAACTCATTCAATCCAACGCCTACTCTAGCTAACCGGTAAACTTGTTTTTTCAATCCTTTTTTACCATCACAATGTGAGCTATGCTTTCCATGGACACTCGACTTAGAGCATCGTCCACAACATTAGCCTTTCCCAGATGATAATGCACACTTATGTTATAATCCTTAAGGAGTTCTAACCATCTTCTTTGCCTCAAACTAAGATCTCTTTGGGTGAACACATATTGGAGACTTTGTGTTCGTTGAATACATCTACATGAACCCCATACAAATAATGGCACCACATTTTTAAAGCAAAAAACCATGTTCAAGATCATGGGTAGGATAATTTCACTCCTACACCTTTAGTTGCCTAGAAGCATAGGAAATAACTTTCCCACTTTGCATCAACACACACCCCAAATCAATCTTTGAAGCATCACAATACACAAAAAAACCCCTCTAACCCTTCTGGTAGGGCAAAAATAGGAGTGGATGTACGCTTGTCCTTCAAAGTTTAGAAGCTCCTTTCACATTCATCGATCAAAACAAATTTTGCCTTCTTTTGTGTCAATTTTGTCAAAGGGGAAGCAATTGAAATTCTTGCTTTTAATTATTGTAACCCTCAGATCTTACAATTGCTTAGTCCAATGAATTACTTCTATCTTGAACTATGATTCCCTGTGGGATTCGACCCCAACCTCTTAGTTAAGTTATTATGTTGATGACGATCGCCCTGCTTCCTTTGAATAGTCGGATTTAGCGACATCACATTCACAGAGGTATATGACTGGCGATGGTGAAATATATAAGCTTAGTTTTATGAATGGAAAGTAAGAAAAGTTTCACCAGTGATAAAATCTTTGTCTGATATCCAATTTTGGTGATTCAAAAGGGTAATCTAAGTATTTTTTCATGAGGAACATCATGAAAGCATTGGAAATTGCTTTCAACAACTCATTTGAGGTGAATTTTGATGTTTATTATTGTACAATGTAAGTTATTTTTCAAGAACTTCACATGTCATTTCTTATACGTTTTCAGTCAGACAATGGTGAAGTTTTGGTCCATTATGTGTGTTTTCATGAGGTGCGTGTTGTGGTAATGTCAAAGATTATTAATTGAGCTACTTTTGGGATGAAAGTGATTGTAAACGTGTTGTCTTTATTATGTTTTATATAAAGAAATGTTTTTCATTGTTGGATTGTTTTATATTATTTTATACCTCAAATTGAGCTCAAATTTAAGGTACATGCTCAAGGAAGTATGAAGATTATGATATGGGCTCGATTTTGGGATTTTGTTGTGGACCTGCTTTTTGACCCAAAAATTGATTTGAGTGAATTTCTTATGATTTTAATGTCAAAATCATTGTATTAATGTTATGGTTTGATTTGTAATAGCTAGACAACATTTAGAGATTGCTCAGAGGGGAAAGGTATCCACAGAGGTATCAGTGATGCACATGATCAACATATAGGTAGGCTACTATCTTCTCTATCTTAGAGTGAGTAGAATATATGAATTCTTTCCAAGGTTAACTAATTGGGAAGTAGGGAAAGGGGTTAAAGACCTTACATGTGAGTACGACTACATTAGCTATTGATTGTAACTGTTTTAGTGTTGGTTGGCATATTATGGGCACATGTAACTCTTTTGTTGATTTCTTGTTGTATTGATTGTTATCTAGGCTAATAGAATGATGATCTGGCCTGTTAAGGATCCCTTAAGGGGCTAATATATGATTTTCTTTTGGATATTGATTGTCTATTATACTTCTGCTTATTGGGAACTTACAGGGCTAGTGTTAACATACTGAGCATGCCTATGATTGTTGTATTCATGTCTACTACATTTATACATTATTGTTGTTGTTGTTGGGCCTTAGTCTAGGCTTATGCTAGTGATGCCCTATATCCATGTTCGTCAATATAGGTTAAAAGTTATATTGAGGTCCGATGTGACTTGAGAGGCATAGATCTCTATAGACCAGACTAGCAGACTAGAGTTTGTAGTATTGGGCGATAGATAGGTTGTTATAGGCTAGAGACCTGATTACCATTTCTGCTAGCTAGCCTTTTGCATTCTTCCTGTAGCTCTTCGGATTAGTCTCGAATATACAGGGACCTACAGCAACGCCCCGACACCTAAGGTAGAGTCCCCTACAACTAAAAGCTCAAGATTTTCGCTTATATGACTGCATATCCATCCGCTAGGACCCATGTGTGGGTAAAGATATATTTCTCTCTGTATAATCATCCGTTAAAGGGTACAATTCGAGTCTATATAACTATAAAGTGTCGGGTTTGAGTCCTAGCAATTGCTATTACAGTCGGCATTGATGGAGGAATTTTGGACTAGTCCAGGGCTACAGGACAACACAGGCCAATGCCTATGTCTGACCTTATCATATGTTCGAGTCCAGGACATAAGTGCTTGGTTCAAGCCCGAGAAGGGTCAGTTAATGTCTAGCTAGTAGTTCTGGTTCGAGTTCAAAATAAGCTATATAGAGTGGGTTAAAGTCTAAGTTGGAGGTTTATCCAGAGGTGTATTTATAAGTGCATAGTTAGGTCATAAGCTCCAACCAGAATTTCCACCCAAACCTTACACCAGTTCATCTTATTATTCTACATGGGTGGACTAACTGGGCTTCTGAGGGCTCGATTGGCGTACAGACTTAGATAGTAAGGCCTTACACCTATGTGCATCGCTACCTAGCCATCCAATCCTTGGTCACTGTCATCGTCATTAGACTATGTACTGAATTCTATGATTAGACACTGATGGAAATATGTTTGATATATCCCTACTTTATTTTCCTTTTTTACTAGTCGACTTATGATGTCTACTGGGTACGTTATCCTTGTTACTCACCTATACATTTTTGCATCTATTTTGTGATGTAAGTCCTAGCATGAGCCAATAGGGGTGATTATTCCTGTGAAAGCTATATTCAAAGACTAATGGTGAGCATTGGATATCCATGGGTCCTTTTGGTCTCCTTCAATATTAGTGACTTGAGACTCGACCTATATATTATTTTGGTCTTGTATATGTATATGGAGATGTATTATGGTTAGTATGTTGTATTGTATCAATAGTAGATTTATACAAGTGATTTCCAGCTCCTAGGAGGGGATATGTTTTTGTTACAATTATATATGTGTGGTATTAGCTTGTGCTAGTTTTGGTTAAATTGTTCTGCTATGTCAATTACTAAATTTTGTAGTAAAGGGCTAGTCTTACCTATCGAGGGTAGGGCAGGCACCATCATGATCTATAAAGTTGGGTCATGACACTAATTTCTTCAACTCAACCAATGTTGGATCTAGGTCCTATTTTGCCTTGACATCTACCATCACTTAAGATTCACCCCCATTTCTCACATGGATGCCACCCATATTGGAGTCACTCAACCTAACCCCTAAGCGTGCCAAACGATGCATATACTTCACCAATTCCCTCTTAGACTCATCTATCATGAGTCACACTATCTATAGATAGCCTACTGAGGGCATCAACAATTACATTCGCCTTTCCCGGATGGTTTTGCAAATTCATGTCATAATCCTTAAGGAGATCAAGCCATCTCCTCTACCCTAATTTTAGATCTCTTTGACTAAACACATATTGCAAACTCTTGTGGTTGGTAAGCACATCAATATGTGCCTCGTAAAGGTAATGATGCCAAATCTTCGAGGCAAACACCATAGACAATTAAAGATTATGGCTTGGATAATTTTGTTAATTCACCTATAGTTTCCTTGAAGCATATGTTATGACCTTACCATTTTGCATTATAACACAACCCAAACAAACATTGGAAGCATCACAATATATCACAAACACATCCAAATATTCTAGTAGTGTCGGAATGGGAGTCGATGTAAGATAGTCCTTCAAAGTGTGAAAACTTGTCTCACATTCATCCAACCATTGGAATTTCGCTTTCGGGTCAAATTGGTCAATGGTGCAACAATGAATAGAAAGCCCTCAACAAATCTTTGGTAATACAGATCCAAACCCAAAACGCTTCTACTATCTAAATAAGACAATGGTATAGAATAGTTCTCCACCGCATTTGGTCTTCTTTAGATCAACCTTTTGTCATCGGATACTACATGTCCAAGGAAGGCGACCTCTTTTATCCAAAGCTCACACTTGTTGAATTTGTAAACAATTGCTTGTCCCTTAAGGTCTGAAGCACCACCCTCAAATGACCCATATTCTCTTCCTCACTATGATAATAGATTAGGATGTCATCTATGAAAACTACCAAAAAGGTGCCAAGGTAGGGTTTAAACACCCTATTCATAAGGTCTATGAACACCACCGGTGAAATGGTCTACCCAAATAATATCATCACAAACTCAAAGTGACCATAGCTTGTTCGAAAAACTATCTTAGGAACATCACATTCTCTTATCTCAATTGATGATAGCCAGAATGGAGGTTGATTTTTGGGAAGTGACTAGACCCTTGTAACTGGTCAAACAAACCATGTATTTTCATTGGTGGATACTTGGTTCTTTTTATTCACCTTGTTCAATTTGGTAGTTTATACACATCCAAAGCGATCCGTTCTTCTTCCTTACAAAAAATATAGGAACACCCTAATAGTGAAATGCTTGGTCTAAAGAAATCCTTTTCCAACAAATCTTTCAACTGATCCTTCGACTCCTTTAACTCTACTAGGACCATCTGGTAAGGAGGAATAGAGATAGGTTGGATATTAGTGAGAATATCTATGCTAAAGTCTACTTTCCGTTTAGGAGAAATACCAAACAAATATTCTAGAAAGACATTAGGAAAAATTCATTTGCAACGGGAACAGAATCTAGAATGAGAGACTCGAAATTGACATCCCTAACCCTCATGAATTGTTATATACACCCCTTGAAATTCAATTTTCAAGCCTTTATATAGGAGACAAATCGACCTTTGAACGCTAAGTCACTACCTACCCATTCAAGAATTAGCACATTCAAGTAATGGAAGTTGACTTTGCGGGTCCTATAGTCAATAGAGGTGTAAGAAGCATGAAATTAATTCATCCCAAGAATAACATCAAAATCAATCATATCAAGCTCAACAAGGTCACAAGGAATGACTTTATGCAATATTACATAAGATAACTCCAATAGAATCTTCAGGATACAACAGACTTACCCATGGCAATGTAGATCGAGAAAGGATCCAACAGAATTTTAGGACTCATATAAAATTGCTTACTAATAAAGGAGTGACAAAATATAAATTGACTCCTAGATCAATCAATAGATAGACATCAAAGTTAAAGAGCTTTAACATACTGGAAACAAAATCAGGAGTCTCCTCCACCTCTTGCAAAGCATGTAGGGCATAGAATCTGTTGTTGTGTTGATCACCACCTTGTTTAACTCTCTATTTCCCTTGACCACTTGTAGTACCCAGTCCTTTGGGATGTCCTTCTTGACCATTGTTTTTCATATTTAGACACTCAGATAGATTGTGGCCTACTTTATCGTACCCATGGAAAGATCCAAAACCTGACAAATGCCTACCTCCATGATTTTTCCCACATATAGTGCAACTAAGGAAGCCCTGTCTACCACTTTCCTTGAACTATAGAGTATGGCACCCTATCTTGGTCGAATCTCTAATTTTGAGCCTAAAATAACCCTTGGCCTTGGAACCTTTAGCCTTGTTGAGGATGGCCTTTTCCACCACCAAATCTAGCATTAAAGAACCCATCGTCAAACCATACCCTCTTAGACACTCTCATCCTCCTCTTCTTAAGCTTTTCACTATCAATATGCTAGGAATAAGTCATGAGCCAAGAGATGTTTATCTTCTTCATAAGCATAGCAGTTTGGCACACTTTAACAACCAACTCGGATATCCCTTAAATGGACTTGCTTATTCTGGCACGCTAATTGGCAAATAAGGATGGAGCATATTTGGAGAGCTTAGTGAACTTGAGGTTATACTCCCTCACACTCATATCCCCATTCTTGGGGTTGATAAACTCAATGATCTTTGCCTCCCTGATGAGTCCATATTTCGGACTCATTTTGAGGCTAGCTTCCAAAGAAACATTATCCTTAGTGCGCTATTATTTCCAATCTCTAACAAATATGTATATGTCATGTCAGGAAATTCGATTAAAAGTAAACAAATGGGCAATACTTGGCAAAATCTTGGAAAGGGAGCAAAAGTGCAAAATGCTAGAGAAAAGCAGCATCACCTATCCAATCAGCGATCCATCGAACGCTCAGAGAGACCGCCTAGTATTGCAGTAACCAAGGTTTGAGCTCAAGTCAAGAATGTTGTCAGAATCAATATCGCAAATTATACTCGGCACATCATCAAGTGGCACAAGAAATTGCATAAAGTTGCAGCATTCAAATCCCTAAAACTCTTATGAGAAGGCGATGTGATGGGAACTTCGATGAATCATGGAATTGAGTTGTTAGAGTGAAGAGTCATTGCCTAATGATGAAGAAGAGGAAGCCTTGTGGAGATGCAGACAAAAAGCGGTCAAGTGCACATTTGGCTCATCGCTGGAGTGCTCGACGATGGTCAGCCTTGAACACCGAATAGCATTTCATAGCACAAACCCTTACACATTTGCACTGAGTATATAAGAAATTTAGAAAGGACATTGTATATATAATATCAAAATATAATCTTCTTCTTAGTTTTTAGAGAGTAGTACATAGAACTTTCCTCTGAAAATACAAAGGGGAGGTAGGGTTTTGAAGCTTTTTTGAAGAAAATTAGAGCAGATCGGCTGGTGATAATCAACTAATTTTTATTCAATCTTGTTACCCATGACTGCAACTACTACGTTTGGTATCAAATCATTAATTTCTAGCATATGTGGCTAAAACCCCTCTGTTGGGGGTGTGCTATTGATATGGGTTTTTGATTTATCTATTGGGTCTTTGATATTTTGACTTATTTGTAGTTGATTTGAGTGAATTTATATCCATTCCTATGTTTAATCTATTATTTTAAGGTTGCAAACTTGGAGTTTACTTTAGATCTCTAATTGTTGCCTTAACCAGAATGGTTAGACTGTGGAATGGATATAATGGTTGGAAACCTCTTGGGATTTCAGTTGAAGTCCACATCCATGGATTCAATGGCCAAAGGATATAGGGGTTTTGCTGAGATTTCTTAGGTCAAGCGTGTCCTCGTGGTCCGTGTATGATTTCCTAGTTGATTCATAGAAATACTTGTGTATCATAACTGAAAATGAGTTACAAGCAACCTAGCTTACTCACTCATTATCAACTCATTTAGTCAAATATTTAGACCCAGATGGTATATCAATTCCCATACATGCACATCCCCAACATCTTCCCTTATTTGTTGGTTAAGTCGTTAATTAGATATTGTGTAATCTAATTCTTACTTTTAATTATTGTAACCCCCAGATCCTATAATTACTTAGTCCAACTAGTATATCTTAAAATATAATTTCCCGTAGGGCTTGACCCCAAGATTTTAGTTGAGTTATTGTGCTAATGACGACCATCCCTGCTTACTTTGAGTAGCTAGGTTGAGCGACATCAAAAATGGCACTGTTGCTGGAGAGTTGGCGTGCTCATAATGAAAGTGTTTGGTGAGCTTCGCTCTTGTAGTTAGAGTTATTTTTACTGTTTTCTTGTTATTTTTCTATTGGAAGATAGGTGTTAAAATGGAGGACGATGGGAGTGTCCATGGCGAGAATGTTAAACATATGAATGATATACAAGGTGTTAACTGGTACCAAGTGGGAAGCGTAGGTGTTATCCGACTACCCCCATTGGTTGGAGGAGTTAATTTTCACGTAACAAGCATTATGTATCAACTCCTCCAGCTAAAGGGATTGTTCAGAGGACTTGGACACTAAGATCCTCATGAAACATGAGGAACTTTGTTGACGTGTGTCTCCCATTCAATTTCAAGACAGTGAGCCAAGAAGTTATTTGACTGAGGCTATTTCATTTTCCCATCACCGGAGAAGCAGTGAGGGGGATAGTTGAGCTACCTTGTGATTCTATTACTTCACGGGAGGAGTTGCAGAATGCATTAGTTGAAAAATATTTCCCTCCCAAGAAGATGATAAAGTTGAGAAGAAGTATTGAGAACTTCAAGCAACTGCAAGGTGAGCCATTGCATGAAACATGGCTCCAATTTCAAAAACTCTTACTCTAATGTCCCAACCATGGAATTTCGGACCATATGCTCTTACAATACTTCTGTGTAAGCCTCGACGAAGTCATGAAAAGGAGTAGCTAATCAATTAGTGAGAGGAGGCCTAATGACACATTCACTGAAGGTTGTGACCTCCTAGATGGCATGACAAAGAGGCATAATACACAAGAGATGACATGGTACCTCCAGGGCATAGGGGTCCATCAGAGGAGTAGCTCTCTAAGGATCAAGAGAGGGATGAGAACATGGCTAAAATGTTACCGAGCTTGATCATTTGACTATGCATGTCATGGGAGGAAATTGAAACTATGAATGCATTAGGAGCTGATGGAGATGTGATGTTTGATGGTGCACCATTTGAAATTGGTTACAATGAGGAGGTACACTATGTGGGAAACCAAATGGTGGGTTCTCAGCCGGCTTTTCCAAGGCCACCCGGAAATCAAGGTTGGAACAATAATACCAAATGGCAAGATCGTACATGGGTTGACCAGCCTCAAGTTGAGGGTTGGAGGAACTGTAATGGAGATAGGTATGTACCACCTTATGATAGAGTGAAAGTTTCTAACCCTGTGGTGAATCAAGAGAATCTTTGTACTGAAGATATGCTCACCTGAATCTTGAACAAAGTGGAAGCCTCTATTAAAATCTTAAAGGAGATGAAGTCTGATTTTTCTCAGTTGAGTCAAATAGTGATGTCACATTCGGCGTTAATTAAGCATCTAGAAACTCATCTAGGAAAACATATTGGCTCATCTAAATCAGCGTCCAAAAGGAAGTTTGTCTAGTGACACGGTGCCCAATACCAAAGGAAATGGTCAACAATGCTTAGCCGTTATTACTCATAGTAGGAAAGTGGTAGAAGGTACCAAGACATCCCTTGTTGTTGAAGAAGGCTCGAATGAGGTGGGAGAAAAAGAAGGTACAGTTACTGTGAAGTTGATGAGTATGAAGCTCGAGTTGAAGATGGTGATGCTCTTGGCAATCCCAAAAGTGACAAAAATGAGAAGAGTGGGGATGATGTTGTGAATGTCAAGAAAGTATTCCCTAAAAGTTCATATCCAGCTGTGAGGTTGAGAACACCTTAAGTCAAGGTTGATCCTCCTTTTCCTCAGAGATTGAAGAAGAAAGATGAGGATGCAAAGTTTCAAAATTTTCTCTTCATGTTCAACTCATTATCGATGAATATTCCACTTGTCGAAGCATTGATCGAAATGCTAGGTTATGCTAGATTCATAAAAGAGTTAGTCATAAAGAAGAGAACTCTTAAGTATGAGATAATCGAAGTGTCTCACAATTATAGTGCAATCTTAACACAAAAATTAGTAATCAAGAAATAAAACCTAGGTGCATTCACTATTTCTTGCATCATTGGATCCTGAAGGTTCAGTAAGGCACTATATGACGTGGGAACAAGTATATACCTCATGCCCCTATCCATATTTGAAGAATTGGGGTTGGAGACCCCTTCATCAACGACAATGGAGCTACTCATGGTTGATCGGTCCATTAAACGACCAGTTGGGATTTTACATGATGTATTGGTGAAGGTGGAAAAATTTATTCTTCTTGCTAATTTTGTGATCTTAAATTGTAAGGCGGATACCGACGTGCCAATTATCTTGGGTAGGCTGTTCTTAGCCACCGAGCGAGCTATTGTGAATGTAGAGAGTGGATATCTTAAGTTCAGAGTGAATGATGAGGAAATGTTCTTCCATATATGCAAAACTCTGAAGTTGAGATGATCCCAAAATATTGTCAGTGATGAGCCTATCTATGGTGACTTGATAAAGAAGAGGAACTATATCGTGTCATGATGTTAACTAAGGCACTGCTTGGCAGGTACCCAAGGTGAGTAGTTACTATTTTTAGTCTTAAATAATGGGTGTTGATTGGTGCAAAATTGAAAAAGAGAAAATTGGAGTGGATATTTGAAAAGGCGGTCAATGGAACCACTCGACGTATCGCCGAGTTGAAAAGGGTGACCATTAGTTTTACTGCCTTTCGATTCATCTAATGACTCCTAAGGTGCTGTCAAATTTTTCGGATTGAATAGCAAATTAGCGAATATGGGCGATGGTCGATTTCATCGGACTTTAAGGCTAAAGGAAAGGTACGCATACTGCAAAAAAGGGTGGTCCCTGCACACTTGGTGCTGTGCCAAATGTGCTAGAAGGTATGGTTCGGTATAACCGAACTTGCACGGCTCACCAACCTACTTAAGTCTTTTCAAATGCCTTGGTCCTTTCAATTTTCACTTCCCTCTTTTTCATGCCTTTTGCATGCTAAACCCCTTTTTTGCTTTTTCTTTGAAACTTTTCACAAAGAAGTTGAGAATATTCATCACCAAAGCATCTTGGAGGATTCTCATTGTATCTCACCATTGAAGAGGTATGTTTTGGGCCCTTGTTTTAGTTCTTTTGGAAAAATGCCATTGTTAATAAGGTTGATCAGGGTTTTTAATGTGTTCATCATGCTTTATTGCTTGAAATCTTGTTGGAAGCAGAGTGGGTAGATATTCAGAGTGATGCTAAAACCTTGTATTGTATGTATGAGTGATTTATTGTGGGTTTTGATCCCCTCTATGTATGTCGAAATCGATTGTACTTATGATTTGGGCCAGATTTATGAATGAGTGATTTATTACCCAATGGTAGAATGTTTGCGGGTATTGTCTCAATTTCATAGTTTTCATATTGTCTTAATTTTCATAGTTGTCATCATACTTGAATGTTTTCATTTGAGATAGTGTCATGATCATAAGAATGCTTGATTGAAAATGCTTACTTGTTTGGATTGATTATTCTTATGGGCTATGGGTGAAGTTTGAGTAACCCTTAAACTCCTTTAAGTGAAGTGAACTTGCCCGATGATGGATTGGGAGACGTCATTCTTAAGAGTAAGCCATCACTTGATTGAGTGTATAACCATGGAAACCTTGTGATTGTGATAATAGATAGATGAGCATGCATTGATGTGTGATTGTGGATTAGTGTGTGACTCTCATCCATGTTCCTGGTGTAAAATTGTTGAATTTTGAGGGAATGGATGAAGGATCATGCCAGTCACCTTCGGTGATGATCTTTTTACAGCCTAAGTAAACTCGGCAATGCGCCTAATTATCACATGCACCGCTTTAATTGACTGATCTTCATGATTTGATTGTTATGTCTTTTTGTGATGGACATTTTCATTGTTGAATTAGTTCATCATATCTCTAAACATGCATGAGTATCACCAAAAGTAACATTAGCCTAAAGTCTGAAACCTATGTAAAAAGTCGATGGTCTATTTGACTACAGAATCAATTTGGTGAATCGATGAGTATGTTTTATGGTCAAACAGTCCTGTCCATCCTAAATGATTTGCTTATGATCAAATTTTGCACTTAATTGTTTAACAACTGCTACTCACAAGATGTTTGGATTTTATTATTATACAGGAATGGGCAAACCTAAGGAGCAGGTCACTCGAGGTAAATCTAGAGCTGCTAGGGGAGTTTTTATAGCTCTCGAAAGATTAGAACCAAGACCTCAGATACCTTAAAGGGAGGTGCAAGAAAAAGGGAAAAAAGTGGCTAAGCATCGAGAAACCACCAGTGATGAGAAGGAACCCCTCAAGGTAACCTGCACTAGTTTGGAAGACAAGAAAGAAAGATCCAGAACTTCTAAGAGGCCTACTTTGGAGCCAAATCCAAAAAGGAATCAGAGTGAGGCCAGGTCTAAATCCATTCATGATCCTCTTCTCCAGACATCTCAGAAAATCCAGGAAATAACATCCCCATGACACTTAAACAGACTCAGGGCCGAAAGGCAGAGAACAATCCTGGAGGAGAAATAGTTGTCAACTGATGGTATGATTAACATATACCCGGAGGTTTGGGAAACTCCTAAGTTTCATAACTTTGAAGAGTTCACCAAACCTTGGGACCCATACATGCCCACCTTGGTCTATGAATAATATGAGGCTGATGATAATGTTATCCCAAAGAACAAAAGTAGGGTAAAGTTGGTGTTCAAATCCCTTGATGTTGTGGAGGTTCAGGGTGTGCAAGTCCCATGCATTCAGACTAATATCAATTATGCTCTAGGATGTGCACACAGAAACAAAAATGACATTGAATAGATGATGAAGATCCAAACACTTGATGATATGAAATCTTGGTAAGCTATGATGATTGGATTCTTGATCCCTCGTGGTTAGAAGAGGGATCCATTATTGAAAATAAGAAAATGAACATCCCCGTGAGATCTTGCTTTGGGTTTATTAGAACTAACTTGATGCCAGTACAAAATGAATTTGTACTTCAACAGGCTAAGGCAACATTATTTGGGAGTATTATGGATCACCCGCAACTAAATCTTAGCACAATTATCACCCTAAAAATCATCACGAGGGCGAAGAAAGTTCAGACCTCATTGCCATTTCCCAGCCTCATTACTACTTTGTGTAAAAAGGATGGAGTTCCTAGGGAAACAAAAGATTGATATGGAGGTAACTCCATTGGTATCCATCGACATCTGGCGAATTGAGGCTTAGTTCTTGAGGGATGAAAAGGACAAAGCTAGGAAGATGTCGACTGACAAAACACCAGTAGTTGATATTGAGGGCCTCGAGTTCAGCACTATAGAGTTGGGCATTGAGGCAGGTATAACTTCTCCTTCCCCTACATTACACTCCTCTTCTGCTCCTATTCCATCCACTAAGGCACAAACAGAGGCACAGGCCACAAATGACCGACCCCCACTCACAAACGCCACTATTCTTGCTTTTAGTCATCTTACAAAAGTAGCTAATCTTCAGGCAATGAGGGTTGGGTCATCTATGGCTAAGCTAGTTGGGACAGCCATAGCTAAAGCTTTGAGGCTATATGTTGAGGCTGAGGCAAAATAAAGAGAGTTAATGGAAGCCCACAAACTAAGGATGGATAGACTCGAGTCGATGATTGATGACCATAGGAAAGAGTTGGCTAGCTTAAATGATATAGTGGCAGAGGTTGAGAAGGCAGGTGGCGGCAGTGCAGTCACATCGGCTTTGAAAGTTGATCTTGAGTTTTTGAAGAAAGAGGTGGTAGCCCTTCATTCCACAGACTTGAACACTTTCTTTAATGGGCTAGAAGATCCACTCAAAGTGTATGTAGCTATGGTCCCCAATGATGAATTGAACATGATGTTCTGGGTGATAGCGGTGAAAAGACCCAAGAGGTGAGCACCCTGGAGATTTATGAAGAGACAATGGGAGTGGGGCTTAGCCAAGAGGACCATGAGTAGCTAGCTTGCATGGAGAGCCAAATCATGGATATTGTGAAAGCAGCATCTGTCCTGGACAAGTCCATGATAGGTACATCCTGTGTGAGTGAGCCTGAGCCCGTACAACCTTTGATTGATCTCAAGAGTACACCGATAAATTAGGGCAGTGATGCCCCCATGGCCACTTCTCCAGCTCCACCACCACTATAGAAGGATTGATATGACAGGGGGATTCTTATACTCACTTCTTTCTCTTATACGTAATCTCTATTGTCCTTGCACATTGAGGACAGTGTTTATATTTTAGGAGGGGGTGAGCATGCGGAGTTCCCTGTTTGTTGGATGATTAATACTTTATGTTTTGTTATAAATGGGGTGAGATAATAGTGCTTACTTTGATGTTTGATTTGGTGATGGATATTGAGACAATTTTTAACTTTTTGGGTTGCAAATAAATTTTAATTTGGGTTGTAGTAGAGTAGTATTTATTATGTTATTTTTACTTTTCTTTCTTCTTCATTGAGTTGAATGGATGAATGATTGCAAATAATGTCCTTGAATTTTGGCAAACCCCGTGCATTTATGACAAGTCATTCTAATGTTAATATCGTGTCTCTAGTCCTTAGCAATCCAAGCATCGATGTTCCTATCATTCATTTGGATGGTGCCATGGACAAAGAGCATGTACTCACTCACTAATTAGTGTTTTCTTGATAAATCAGTCCATGCATGGATTTGAGGCATCTTGAGTTGACTATGTGAGCAATTGAGCTTGTGATCCTCGAAAAATTGCAAGTATGTTGCCATTCTTTAAATGCGAATCCATTTTGCCAATGTGGGATTAGGAATTTTGTTGAAATGCATGTTTTGCAACATCTCGAACTTTCCTAGTTTGCTTTAAGGAGTAACTTGGTTGATTCTGGATTAGGAGAGGGCCTTAGGCCTTCTTTGATTCCACTAAGCTCATTTGACCATAGTGACATCCCTTGACAAAAATCCTTAGTGAAGCCCTTTTGAGTCTTGATCCTTTCTTTGGCAACCTTGTAACTTTGAGTCATGTTTGTGAAATACAATTCTTTCTTGTTCCCTACCGATCCCTCCTTGAGCTTGAAATATTAAGCAGTCGCCAAAGGCTAAGTTAGGGGTGTTAGTAAAAAGAAGGGGGTGTCCTAGGAAAAAGTCAAAAAAGGACAAAAAATGAAAGAAATAAAGTGAGAAGTCCTAGAAATGAATGAAAGAAAAAGTTGAAAAACAAAAATGCTCAAAAATTGAGGACTCTCCAAAAATTGTGAGAGAGTGCAAAGAGGAGAGACACTTGGGATGATAACTCAAAAGCAAAAGAGATGTCAAAAGGAGAAAAATAAAGGAGGACCAAAAGAACCTTTGAGCCTGAAAAGAATATGAGAGTTTAAGAGGGATGGGTCACTACTGCCCATATGTTATCCTATCCAACCTTAAACCTACATTGCAGTCTTAACAAAGTCCTTTGGGATCTTAGTCTGAAAGAAAGTCAAGTGAACTCCAATTCAGAATAAGGGCAAGCCTATGGGTTGAAGCTTACATGCTATTTCTCACTTGGGAGAGTGAGAGTTGAAGAGATACTTCGAAAGTAATGTCATAATATTGTGTTTCAGGGTCTTCTTTGGTGTGAGGGAATTCGGTGATGCCTTTAGCAGTGATCAGCAGCTACATGAGCAATAGTGAGCATAGCCATGTTTCGATTACTCCTTGGTCATATCTCAAGGCTTCAAAGTCACGTAAGTGGCTTATGGAAGTTTGAGAAGGGATGAAAAGGTGGAAATGTATGTGTTGCTGCCTGTGGCCTTGTTTGCAAGCTCTGATATTGAATAGATTTATGTTTGATTTGCTTGATGGCAAGAAAAGACTTAAGTTGGGGGTGTTGATGAGTCCATATTTCGGACTCATTTTGGGGCTAGCTGTCATGCCCCAAAGAGAGGGTAGGCACGACTGACACCCAATAACGTTATTAGCCGGGTAAGCCACTAAACATGCTAGTGAACTATCTAGGAACCAGAAGAAAATTGGATAGCATAACGTCTGAAAGACTAAGCATGGACATTTTAGGCCATGACCTGTTCAACAGTAAATCACATACATCAAGGTGATTAAACCCAAACGATAAAGTACTAGCTAGCCGACAAGGCTACCACCACAGAGGTACAAGCACATACCATATATACATGCCAATCTTATGACTCGAGACTGAAAGACACAAAAGGACCAACCCACAATAACATGTCCGCAATAGCCTCTATGAGAATCACTAACATTGTCGGGACAGGGCCCCGACATACCTAACTATACAACAAAAGAATAAACATCCTGTGAAAGCTCCAGGAAGAGGTGGAGCTTACCAACTCATAGCTGAATGGGGCTCCTAGTGGAGTGGTAAATCAGAACCCCTACCTGAACCTGCACGCAAGAAATAAAATGACGTGTCCCCAGGCAAAGGGACGTCAGTATGAATAAACATGTACTGGTATGTAAGGCAGGAAGTAAAATCATAGATAACTGTAGTAAAAGGTTAATAGAAATACCACTTGTAACCAAAACTCAAGTAGCCTTAATGGCCAATAAGCCACCTTCTAGTGATTAAAAAAATGCATGGTATGCTCGAGTATCGCATGTCGTGAATACATATATATAGATGCAAATGCATGACATATCCAACACAATGCTAGCACTGGTGGTCCTTTTCGGTAGCTAACCAGCATCATATCTGCCAACCTGTGGCCATCTGTACCATATACATATATATATTTGGGCAAATAGGCCCCATACCTTCGATTATAGCTCGAAGTCCATGCATAACATGCAATATATGATATGAATGTTGAATGCACATAGTAAGACATAGCAAGAACTTAGCCAATCTTGGCTCATTGGTACACTTATTCTCATAGCATTATAGTCATTGCCATTCAGCCAATCTTGGCTCATTGTACACTTATTCTCATAAAATCATAATCGTTGTCATAGCATATACATATAGCTCGTGGGATCATACATGTCCTTTTTAACAAGTTTGGGAACTTAACCCAACATTTAGAGTGAAGCCTTAACTTTGAAAATGTTCATAAAGGTGCTTTACATAATGATTATATTTGGTCCCATGTCAATTAGTAAAAGAATGTATTTAAACAGGATCAAGTGCCTTAGTAGTTTAGACAGGAGCATTTCACTTGAGAATATTGGAAACCAACGCGTTACTTGAAAAGTTCTTCAATTATATTTTTGTATGGAAGAAGGACTGATTTTGAATACTACATTCCCTTTGTATTCTGCATTTATTTTAATGGAACTACACCAAGAAGAGAAACGCCTCGAACATATGAATAGGTAGCCGGGAAACCGACAAAATGGTATATAGAAATTGAATGTCCAATTTAAGCGAATAAATGGAATTTCAACCTAATACCATCGTGGATATAACTCAGCTGCGATCCCAATGCCTTTCATAGAAGATCTTCTAGCAATAGAATAGTAAGATATCAGATTTGACGTTTTGGGAAACTTCTCGGATTTCGTGCTAAAAGGAGGGACGGAGCTTAGCCTTAACATACCTCTCCAACGAACATCCAATTGCCAAAAGTTCCTTCATGAAAGTTGTTCCTTACGTCCTAAGTTTGCAAATACTATATATACACATCTAAAAGAAACCTATAAACATTCAAAAATTTAATGTTAATGACCAGATTCGGCAATGAGCATTTACGCGAGGAAATATCTGTAAAACTTCATAAAAATTAACCGTAAAAGACCCCCAAATTATTACCTGAACACACCAGCTGCAAACCAACAATACCAGCAAGAACACCACTTTTTTACAGCCCAAAAACAGCTCCAAATACAACTAATACGAGGGGAAAACAATTGCAAAGCGTATGGCACGCATTTTAGGCATGGGGACAAACTTTAACGGTAAAAACTCAAAAAACTTATCTAAATCACTTAGAGAACTTTTGGGAGATTTCTCTTTAGTTTCATACTTGTTTGGCACAAAAATGGCTCATTTTTGAGCTTTAAAATTTCAAAATAGCCGACACTAAGTTGGGTCAACCCGACCCACCCATGACCCGGTCTCCAGCTCAGGCAATCTCGGTAAAATGATCATAACTCTTTATTCTGAGGTTGGTTTGATGCGCGGTTTTGTATTGTGGGAGATATGGCCTGATACGTTTGTATTGTGGGAGATATAGCCTAATACATTTGACCCAAATTTAGGAAGGATTTCTTAAAGAAACTTATGGTAACTTTTGCCAACCTTTATCTTGCAACTTTCTTGATTCCAAAACTTAATGTATGACCTTTGTGCTATTAAAATAACTTTTAAAAATCCATTATTATCAAATTATAAACTTTTAGTCCCATCTGAAAAGTGAAACCTAATTTAAACCTTCCGAAAAGGGCGAGGTGCCACTCGGGTCATTTCTTTAATCCCAAACGTGTATTTAGGGTATTCCTTTGGCTTAAAACTTTAGGTCCTTGATATTACCACTTATTTGCAGCCTTATTATCCTTAGGTGCTAGCAAAAATCACATGTGCCTTATATAACGCCACACTATTTAAATAATGGAAGACGAGAAACACGGGGTCTCACACTAGCTTGCAAAGAAACATTGTCCTTAGTGTGCTATTAATTTAATCTCTAACAAATATGCATGTGTCATGTCAAGAAATGGGATTAAAAGTGCACAAATGGACAATACTTGGCAAAATCTTGGAAAGGGAGCAAAAGTGCAAAAAGACAGAGAAAAGCGGCATCGCCTATCTAATCGGTGATCCACTGAACACTTAGATAGACCGCCTAGAATTGCAATAACCAAGGTTCCATCTTAATTCAAGAATGTGGTCAGAATCAATATCGTGAATCATACTCAATGCATCACCAAGTGGTTCAGAAGATTGCCTAAAGTTGCACCACTCAAAGCCCCAAAACTCTGACTATAAGGCGATGTGATGGGAACTTTGGTGTATCATCGAATTGAATCAGTTGAGTGAAAATTCATTGCCTAATGTTGTAGAAGAGGAAGCCTTATGAAGATGCCGAGAAAAAATGGTCAAGTGCACATTCGGCTTATCGCTAGAGTGCTCGGTGATGATCAACCTTGACCACTGAATGGCATTTCGCAGCGCGAACTTTCAAACAATTGCACTAAGTATATAAGAAATTTAGAAAGGACATTGTATATATCATAACCGAATACATTTTTCTTCTTAGTTTTTAAAGAGTAGTACATAGAACTTTCCTTTTAAAGTACAAAGGGGAGGAAGGGTTTTGAAGCTTTTGGGAAGAAAATAGGAGTAGATTGACTGGTGATAATCAACTAATTTCTATTCAATCTTGTTACGCATGATTGAAACTACTATGTTTGGTGTCAAATCTTTAATTCTATCATGTGTGGCTAAAATCCCCATGTTGGGGATGTGCTATTGATATGGGTTTTTGATTTATCTATTGGGTCTTTGATATTTTGACTTATTTGTAGTTGATTTGAGTGAATTTATATCCATTCCTATGTTTAATCTATAATTTCAAGGTTGCAAACTTGGGGTTTACTTTAGATCTCTAATTGTTGCCTTAACCGGAATGGTTAGAGTGTAGAATGGATATAATGGCTAGAAAACTCTTGGGGTTTCAGTTGAAGTTCACAGCCATGGATTCAATGGCCAAAATATTAGGGGTTTTGCTGAGATTTCGTAGGTCAAGCGTGTCCTCGGCGGTCCGCGTATGATTTCCTAGTCAATTCATATGAAATACTCGTGTATCATAACTGAACATCGGTTACAAGCAACCTAGCCTATTCACTCATTATCAGCTCGTTTAGCCAAATATTTAGACCAAGCTGGTAGATCAATTCCCATATTTTCACATCCCCAACATCTTCCCTTATTTGTTGATTAAGTCATTAGTTAGATATTATGTAGTCCAATTCTTACTTTTAATCATTGTAAACCCCCTCCCCCCATCCTACAATTACTTAGTATAATGAGTCACTTCTATCTTGAACTACGATTTCCTGTGGGATTCGTCTCTAACCTCTCAGTTGAGTCATTATGCTGATGACGACCGCCCCTGTTTCCTGTGAATAGCCAGGTTGAGTGACATCACTCCCAAAGCTCAAGTAGGAAGAAATGGTCCAGGAACGCAAGCTTGAAATCTTCTCAATTGATTGTAACTTCATCCACCATTTTGGACATCAATAGAGTGAACCACACCTGGGCCACCCCCTTTTAAGTTGATATGCTATCATTTATGCTTTCTCTTCTGAAGTCCATCCTATGATAGCCAATACCTCATACAATTCATTAATAAATTCTTAAGCATTTAGATCTGCCTTTGAACTATGGAACTCGGGAGGGTTCATCTGAGAAAAATCCCTCACTCTAGCTTCCGAGGTAGGCACATGAGGATTAGTAGAAACCACACCTTGATAGGATTGGTTCATCATAGCCCAGGCCAACATAGAAATAGTGTTTCCGAACTCCGCATTGGTGACTTGTTCTCCAAATATGTCATGAGGAGCTTGATCTTTATTAGCATATACTTTTTTTGACTCGAGTACTCTTCTTCAAGGAATTTTCTGAAAAGTGCAAAGAACAATAATTAGAGTTAAGAAGCCTTATGACATCTTCTATGGCATTACATGAATCATGGAAGAGGTGAAACATTTCCTAACTCATAGCCTCCTATTCATAGATATGGTGTGCTTCATACCCATGAATAAGACTTTACTTGATGCGGCATGTTGGACTCTCTAAGATACTTTAAAACCTTGGTCTCTTACACAAATTTATCATGGCCCAAGCTAGACACTAGTTGTAACACGTTGAATGGAATTCCTAATAGAACCCCAAACTAGCCTTCTTAGCATATCATAAGCGGAAGCTAAACATACTCGCAAGCAAAAACATGATAATCAAAAGAGGTACAAGACAAAAAAAGTAATACATCATATCCAACAAGCTTCTTAATCATAGACTGGGCGGGGGCTAAGACATGTCCCTAGATCACCCTTAGTCTCAAGCATATCATAAAGGTTGGATAGTAGTGGGATTCATCCATAAAGCATGAAGACTCACCTAATTTGTCTTTGAGATCAAGCCAAATCTAGCAATGAGGATGAGGAGGAAGGTGGTCACGTGCACCTACATTGTGATATAATGTAGGCATAAAGTATGTGTTAGTACTTTTGAATATACTAAGTATATGGGTGTGCAATACAATATAGATAAATAATATTAATAACTGCATATTAATGATACATGAGCTAGGGAACATATATAGAATCAAAGTAGAGAAAAGAATCAGCATACCAAGATGCCATGAGTGATCTGATGCTTGAGATCATAATACATCAACATATGTGGGAATGTCACTGTAACCAACAATAAGACCATATGGCTACAACATGGAATCTTGGTCTTGCTCCTACATCAGAGAAAGGAGAGTCTACTTACTAAAGTAGGACTCTACATGTCATGTCATAAGCTATATGGATCCACTAGCTACACATATTGGGAACATCATCATTCCTATGATGCCATGTAGTTATAAGACAGTGGGATTTACCTCTAACAGGTCATGCCTCAACTAACGAGTGAGCCGTAATCACAAGATCCACTTGGTGCTCAGACAACATCCCACGAAATACATAATATATACATATACTCATACTTGTCATATTTTAACATAATTCATACTTGTACATCATCACCAGAAGCTTGATCACAGTCTCATAGTTCATAATGTCATGCATAGGAGTAGCTCATTCCATGCTAGGGTCCTAGGTCGCCTTTCCGAATCCTAATCTCCCATAAGGACCCCAAGTCAACCTCAAGGTCCTAAATCCTCTATTCATAGAATACTAGGGTCTTATGTCGCCTCTCGAAATTCTGAAGCTCTCCTTGGATCCCTAGGTCAATCTCAAAGGCCCAAATCCCATATTCATAATCATGAAGTTGTTTGAAAACCTTGTACATGCATGATCATGTGATGAGACATAGGAGAATAGCATGGGTTATTAAATAACAAGTCAAAAATGATGACAATTGAGTAAATACATGCATAATCATTTAGTTAAACATCATTTGAATCATAATTGAAGAAACTCATGCATAATTTATATAATCTACATAGCATACTTGAACAATCTCATAAAATCATGCAATTCATGTACATTGTAAGTAATTCATGCATATTTGAGTATATAAAGGTTTGAATCAAAAATATAAAAATCCTAATTGGATAATATTTGATTATAGATGAATAATGGAGAAACTAGGTTTGGCTCCATGGGTGAAAGGTACCCATGGATGAATCCCGCATATCTTAATGAGAATTGAAGAACTAAGGATGAATTTGACTTGAAACTTGAGATTCTTTAGTGAATTCTTCACTTAAACTTGAGAGAAGACTTGAGAGTGTAGATTGATGAGAGAATTATGGATTTAGGAAAATGAGAGTGTCTGGAGGTCTTATAATAGTTAGAATAGCATAGGAAGGGTAAAAATGTCCATAAAGGGACCTAAAACATTAAATGATGGATGGGAAAAAAGACCAAAAAGTCCCCTTTTATGTGCCGAAAGTTCATTGTACGAAGCCTTTTCAAGTCACTCTCCATGAGTCGTGAAGGGCACTATGACTCATGGTGTGTCTCGTGGACTTCTTGGGGGTGGAGGGCTTGGAGTGCCTCCTCACCATGGACCACTTCAAGAGGCATGGTGAGCACCACGATCCGTGGAAGGTCTCGTGGAGTGCACCCCCACTTAGCAGCCGCCAAAACTCACCTAGGGTCCCTTCCACAACCCCTTCCACAGATAGTGGTGTGCACCTACTGTCCATGAAGGGTGTCTTGGGGGGCATCCTGGGCCAAAATCTCCAAAAAAATGTAATTTCAAGCGTTGGTTTCACCTTTTGAAGCATGCGACCTTATACATACTTAGCAAAATTTTACATCTCTAGACTCAAACCATGGAACCTAGTTACGATCCGTCAATCAAATAATGACTTATAAATTATCTCGTCTTGTTGAACTTAATCATACCCTTCTCTGGAGCTCAATTGCAACTCCAACCTACAACTCATAAACCTGTTTACGGTTTGTAAGAACCTTCCATACATCCAATCTCGACTTCCCAATTTTTACTAAGTCTATGCCCCATCTATGATCCGTAATTCCAACCACGAGTCGTAGATGATGCCTGTACAACACTTCACCAGAAATCAGACTTGCATCATCTTCCCATAATTCGACTTTCAACACACATGGTATTACAATGAAAATTGAGGTATGATAGTCATAAAGATTCTATTGGCAAGACCTCAATTGGTGTTATGTTATGTTGAAAAGAACAAAGTTTTGTTGATGACTTTGGTTTATAGTCTCAATTTTTTAAAAAATATATGACAGCAAAGATCTTCTTTCACTTGCTATATGAGTTTTTTTTTATATCTCACTTTTTTCTACAGAAATTATGCAATTTCATCAAATTTTGGTAGTTGAGGGTATACCTTCTCACTTGTGAGATTTAGTTCTATCAGACTAATTCTTATTGTAATTGCAACTATGAACTTTAAGTTACATACAATTGATATAGAAATAGAATTTTTCGATGCAAAACAAAATGGAGGTATCATTCTTTTTGTTTGTTTGTTTTTTTTTTTTTTTTTGGTTAACTAAATTAAGATATCAAAGCAACCATAAGTTTCATCCAAAATGATCAAGAGCACAAAGTGTGCAATCTTAAAAAGTTTATTTATAGACTTAAACAATTATCTAAACAGTAATACTTGAAATTTCATTTAATTATTATCTGCTATGACTCTCTTATGATCGATACAAATAAAATATGTATGTTGGCGCAATATAATATTGTAATATTATCTCTTTAGATGGGTGACATACAATTAGTTGATAATAGGACTTTATATAGCATACGAGAAGCTATATTTTCCTATATTTTGAAATGAAACACATTGGTGAAAAAGAATATAATATTGAAATTTTCATAGAGATAACTCTATGAATCTTATTGCTCTGTCACAAAGTTATATATTGTAGGTCATTTTAATATGACAGAGTAAAAACTATCTAAGATACATTATTAGACACAAAAGTTATTTTACAGTGAAAATCTTCTTCTTACTTTGCTTCCTTTTTCCTTTCAATTAATCAAGTGTCATTATCTGTTTTTAATATGTACGTTGTAATAACAATCAAGGAAATCTTAATTGAGGCTAAAGCTAAAAAGAGAATTGAAAGAATTTGCAATGTCGAGAATAAAACTAGTGACATTTTATAAACAGAAAAGCCTAAAATGTCCTTCAACTATTTGAATTAGAACAAAATTATCCTTCATCAACCTTTTGGCTCTCAAATACTCTTGACGCCAACCTTCAGGCTCAAAAATATCCTTATTTCTAACAATTAACACTTGTAAGGTGGATGGAGGACGATATTGTACCAAATCTCATAGTTTAAGAGCATTTTAAGCCTTCTTCATTAAAATAATTTAAAATAACTTAATATATATTGTGATTGGCCTAATTTTGTTTTCTATAACAAATTGAAAATAAAAAATGAGGCTAGTCTTCTACTTTCTACACTCATCCCCAAACCCCCCAACCCCACCTCCTCTCTCTTCCACTTTTTTTCCTTCTTGGATCTTGTCAATCATTTTAAATTTTTTTCAACTTAAACAAGAAAGAAAAAAGGAGGAAAATAATGATGATACTCATATAGAAATAATTAGTTCAATAGAAAATGGTTTAATTAACTATGTACATATAAAATATTTTTCTTTTATGTGTATTCAAAATTCAAAATAAAAAGAATGAAAATAATCTTTTTTTTCATACTCCCAACCCCCCCCCCCCCCCCGGTTGATAATAATACATTATATATTAATAAAAAATAATAATCTTTTTTAATGAGCAGATTGAATATGCATTTTAGTTGGATCCCTCAGTTATGAGTCAGAATAATAAATGGAGGATTGATCTTATATAGTCTAATGGGAAGATATTATGCAATTATTAAATTTTTGAATATTATTTTCAAGTATATCATGTAAAAATAGGAATCACATGTGATTTTTATCATTTATTTGAGAAGGGTTTAGAGTTGAACCAATCAGATTAGGCAAAATAATAAATAAATATTTAATAATTTTATTTTAGGGGAATTGTTAAAAATAAGGACAAACATGAGCCAATAGGTTAATGTCAAGAGTAATTTTGAGCCAAAAGGTTGACGCTAGAGGTATTTGGGAGCCAAAAGGTGGATGAACGATAATTTTGTACCAATTTAAATGGTTGAGGGGCATCTTAGACCCTTCTCCGTTTTGTAAGAGAACCCCACAGTTGAGCTAAATCAGAATGCTACTTGAAGCAACTTTGGTCAAATTCATGTGATATAGTTAATAACAGATATATACAAGATAGTATTAGTTGCTACTTTGAAATAAGTATGATACAAAATTAAAAACAATGAGCGAAAAAAAACTCAATTACTTTGAGAGCGGAGAATTCTCATCGTTCTCGTGGGGATTTTGTACCTTCTGAAACACGAGAGGTCTGTTTTGTCCTAACACTGCCTGGAAATGGAGATTCGGATTTGTGCCGAGACTTAGACGTCTTTCTCCGATCCCCAAATGGACGGCCAGGCTTATATTTAGACGGAAGCTGTTCTAAAGCACTCAGCACAAATGACATATCTGGTCTTCCCCTTGCTTCAGGATGTACACAATGCAATGCAAGAGTGGCTGCTATTCTAGCTGCTTTTCGAGGATATTGCCCTTCTAACTTGGTGTCCATAATCCTGAATAACTTTTTCTTGTCATGCAAATAAGGGGTAGCCCACTCTATCAGATTTTGCTCTGCACCAGCCTTCCTTTTGTCCATTACACGACGACCAGTAAGCAGCTCAAGCAAAACAACCCCAAAGCTATAAACATCACATTTGGCTGTTAGTTTACCTGCTAAATAGGAAAACACGTGGTCAAACTAACAGGCAATGATATTTGCATCTTTTATACACTTTGCTGATGATGGAGTGAACTCTCTAAGTTCAACAAGAGATCACCAGAAATGCACAGCCCTAGCCACTTCCCGTCGAAGGTGTTCTGAGGGTACAGGGGTACTAATATTCTAATTAACATGATTCTTGCTGCATATAGAGTTATCGAGGCCATACACATAGTGGACTCCCATAAATCACTATTTCCTAAATATTAATCACAAGCAAAATGAGGGACTTGAATTGGCTAAACTCATTCCTTCAAAAGATTTAAATGTATTGACATCATTTTTGCCTGGCAAGTTTTAGCATGATATGAACACCTTGAAGGAACACAAAATGCAATCAGGAAATTAACAATATAAAGCAACAGCACTAGTAGAATTCTTTACTTGATTGAAAGTAACTAAACCTGTAGAAAGATATTCAGGAGCAGTATATCCTTGAGTACCCATAACTTGAGTAGACACATGAGAATGATCTCCAGTTGGACCAGATTTTGCCAAGCCAAAATCTGAAAGTTTTGCATTAAATTCCTAAACCAAGAAAATGAATATCAATCATGAAGTACCCATCCACCCACCAATCACTCAACATGTTAAACCCTTGATCAGAGCAATCTGGTTTAAGCCATGAAGAAAAGTAATTCTTGAGCATACCGAGTCTAAAAGGATGTTAGAAGCTTTAAAATCACGATATATAACTTGTGGTTCCGCATCATGCAAAAAAGAAAGTCCTCGGGCAGCAGCTATAGCAACTTTAATCCTTGTTGCCCAGGGAAGAACTGATGCACTCTCTGCAAATCGCACAACTTCAGATCCACAAACTTGAAGCTTCAAAGAACACCTCATGGTGTTGTTATTTAATCTATTAAAATGCCAGGTATTGGCTAAAGAGTAAAAGTTGTGGCCAGCTAAACATGAATTGCCTTGCCCATCCAAATGCAACAATTTTGAATGGATTAGATTTTAAGTAGAGTGGATTTGGACAAAATTTTAAGATGGAGCATGCACGTATAATTTTTGGCATTGCATGTGATATCCAGGCAAGTAAAAAACAGAAAACAGACCTAGCTAAGCTAATCTCCTCCTATTATCTCTTCTGAATTGTGTACCATAGAATCTAAACTAATATGTAGCCGTATCTCTAGAGCTGCCTACGATCTCCTTCTACTGGGATGCTTGATATTGACAACCTTTGAAGATTTTCTTACATCAAATGTTTGTTTGTGAATTTGGACAATATTGAAGGGTTTAGTATCTATCCTTTTACAATTGTAATGCAATGGCTTCACTGTTAAATCGTGGGATGTAAAATCTTTTGAAGATAATTGAAAGTGTTTAATTCTGAAGAAACAAATATTGAGTTTATTTTTACAGAAGTAAAACAAGTGAACGATTTTGAATCACATCCATTCACATAGTCTCAAGAGTGATTTTAGGAAATATGAAAATAAAGACTCACTTCGAAATAAATGGTTCTCCAAGCTCCCTCTAGGCATAAATTCATATACTAAAAGCCGGTTTTCACCTTCCAAGCAGAATCCAATGAGCTTGACCAAGTTTGGATGATGAAGTTGCCCAAGATAATTCACTTCTGACTATAGGAAGAAACCTATCAACACACTTAACAGGTTGGAGGTGGGGGAATAGAAAAAAAGAATTAGGAAGATTACGAAACAACCCACCAGCCACTCCTTATGGCCCTGCAAGCCTCGAGGCTTGAGCTGTTTTACTGCAACTCCCAGTCCTGATCCAGGTGTTGCAGCAGTAAGAGTCTCCTCGCATAGCCATCCCTTATAAACATAACCAAATCCTCCTTCACCAAGAAGGCAATCACTATGGAAATTGCTGGTAGCCTTTGCAAGTTCAGAGAGCAAAAGAGCTCTTAGATAAGGGGACGATAATATTTCACTCTCAGACCTTGGACTTGGTACAATCCCTGTTCTCTTTTTCCTAGAAGAATTTTGGTCTGAGACAGCTGGAACAGGCAAAGGGTGACTGCTTTGGAGAGAATATTCTGTGGCTCCTGAATAGCATGCAAGTTCTGATTAAAGAAGAAGAAACATGTGAGCCTGGGAGAGGTTTCATCTTATATGATAAAACAAGAACAAATTATGCAACAGGTGACATAATAACTCATATATTTCAGACACAAATAACTAGATCCTCATTCTCCTGAGACAAAATGTTGATGCAATACATAATGCACAAAACATACAAGCAACTATGCAAATGTCTAAGAATGATATGTTTTTGGCAAATTCAGTGTGCTGCTACATCATTAAAAAGTAACTAGAAGTAAAATTGCATAATACATGTCCTGAACATACAACAATTAAGAAGAGAAGGGGATAAGGAAAAGTTAATTATCTTTGTTGCTAATGATAAGGAATTGTACTGGAAAAGGATCACTAGTAAGCAAGTGCAAAAAAGTGAAGTTACAAATTATGCAATTCAACAATCATGTCTTAAAAACTAGCAAAGAAAGAGCACTATGTTTAAGATTACGAATGCATCTGTTGAAGCCCTCAAAAATTCTGTCGTTCCTTTCTGACAATAAAATTTTGAGACTTTATGGTGAATTCCAGCAAGAAAGGAGTTGACCTGTGGAGTTTGTTATGGTCCAGTATATGCCAACAACAACAACAACATACTCAGTGGAATCCCACAAGTGGGGTTTGGGAAGGGTAGAATGTACGCAAACCTTACCACTACCTCATAGAAGTAGAGAGGTTGTTTCTTGGGAACCCTCGTCTCAACAACCCATAAACAGAATAAACTAGATATGACAAAAAAGGAAAGGAAAAGAAAGGAATAGGAAGAGCGATAACTAATGAAAAGCATATGATATTATGTAAATACGATAAACTTAACACATATAATATAAATAAAGACAACACATGATCTACGGACTCGACAAAACCTACTACCCTACAATACCCAACTGCTAGATATCAACCTAACCCTGCTAACCTATTAACCTTCTACTCTAATTCGCGACCTCCACTCCTTCCTATCTAAGGTCATGCACTCGGTGAGATCAAGTTTCGCCATATCCTGCCTAATCACCTCTCCACAATACTTCTTCGGTCTACCTCTACTTCTCCTAGAGACTCCTAAATCTAACCTCTCGCACCTCCTTACAGCAGCATTGGTACCTCTTCTCTGCACATGTCCAAACCATCGCAATTTCGCTTCCCTCATCTTATCAGCCACCGGGGCCACCTCTAGCTTCTCCCGAATGGTCTCATTCCTAATCTTATCCCTCCTTGTGTGCCCACACATCCATCTCAGCATCCTCATCTCTGCGACATGCATCTTTTGAACATGTGCATTTTTTACTGGCCAACACTCCACCTCATACAGCAAAGATGGTCTAACCACCATTCTGTAAAACTTACCCTTTGAGTTTAGGTGGTATCTTCTTGTCACATAATACTCCAGAAGCAAGCCTCCATTTAGACCATGCTTGTTAGGATCGATTACAACAACACCTTGTGAATTTCAAAGAACAATTGAAGAATCAAGAAGATTTTAGAGAGGAAAGAGATTTTGGGAAACCTAGAGAGAGAGAGAGAGATGCGTCAAATTCGTGGAACACCTTGTGGTAACCTCCACGGTGATGCAGTATTTATATATATAAATATGATAACACTGTTACAGAATACACGGAAAAAAATACGGTGAACAGTACAATTCACAACAATGCTGCCCCAATACGATGTGTGACATCATCGTCGATATCGCCACTACTCCCGATAATGGACCCCAGATACTTAAAGTTTTCCCTCTTGGGGATAGGTTGAGTGGCAAGCCTCACATCAATGTCTATTTCATCCCTTGCAATACTGAATTTGCACTCCAAGTATTCTGTGTTGGTCCAGTATATGCCAAGCATGTTAAAAAAGAAGCACCACTCGTGAATTGGTCTTACGGTGAAGGGAAGAGGTGATTTGCATCTTTACATTGGTTTTCACCTATGTTGTTCGGACTCTTGAAAATGTTGACAGGTGTATGCTGGATCCTCCAAAAATACAATATTTTCGGAGAATCTGACACGGGTGTGGCAGGATTTTTGGAGAGTCCAAACAACATATATTTTCACAATCTACTATGAATCTCAAAACCTCTTCTCTGAAGAGGTAATGCTTCAGGTGTTTGACCTTATAGTTTCATCCTACAAAAGTTTCTAAACTGTTTTTTGTCACTATAAAGTCACTCAACTCATAGATAATCTCTTAAAAAATAAATATGACCGAAAACCAACTAAATCTCACCGGAAAACCATATAAGTAAGCCAAAATACCATGAAACTTCTGGGCTTCAGAAGACAATAGTCATACAACTCTTCTCAACAGGTAATTCATGCTCTTTCTCATTTTTTTACAGGAAAAACTGAAAGTCGGACGTATGAGCATTGGAGGAACTAACTCAGGACATATAATTTTCAGAAGCTCACTTTTTTTATTCTTACCTTTTAGCTACGTCATGAAACACACTATGATGACCACAAAGAAGGTAACCTCTGGCAGTTTCTAATATACAAAGAAGCATATCTGTTAAAAGTGTAAATACCACAATTTGTGAGTCAAAACAACAAACGGAAAGACATCAAATGTCCGTCAATGTTAAACCTAACTAAAGTGTCAACAATTACGAGGAAAAGCTAGTTAGGTCAATCCTAAACATCCATTCTGTTTCTATTTTTATAAAAAGATAAACTAATTCTAAAAAGGAAGAAGTAAACAAACCAAATCCCCTCCAGCATTGAAAAAGGAAAATCAAAATATGGATACAGTCATAGGGACATGGAATAGCCCCAATAATATACAATGAAGAGAATGGATGATAAATAATACCAGTGGAGTTTGCAAACGTTAAGCTTCCAGCTTTAGGGGTTCCTGCAACTTTCTCCCGCGCCCGAATGCAGCAGGTTATCCAGTTTCCCATACCCAAAAAATAATATTAATCAATATTTGGCCCCATATCCACGAAGATGAGGAGCATTGATTGAACCCAAAATCTGATTATTTTCTGCAGAACCACAGTAATAATGAGAGGTTACATGAACCTGTGTTACAGCCTTTCGTTGTGCGATATTAACGCGACACATGCAAAGGGTCAAAGCTGACTTGGACGCCATGTCTCGTTTCTAGTATCATATCATTACATACTGCTTTCCCTCTTGTTTAATTAGCTAAGACCCTCACACTCAGTTTAACTTCTATTGGATCATACCAAGTAAAATCAAAAAGTTGCACGTCTTTCACTTTACAGCTTGTTTAAATTATGATTTATCATGGTTTCATAATGTATAGTATAGTATGATGTCATATAGTACAGTATTGCACAATATTTGAATACATTGTATGGGTAACAACTGTTTAATGATAATTTATTCTTTGATTTGATTGTACGGTACTGTATCGTAATTTATAAATTTATAAAAATGTCCTTATTGTTGTAAATATTAAATTTATCAATATTTTTTAATAATTTTTAAAAAAATAAATACATAAAATCAAGTAGGGAACCATACAAGCTAATATATTTCCAATCCATACAAACAACACAAGAAAATAAAAAAAAATTTAAATAAAAGAACCTAAAAAAAAAGACAAAAACGTGAAAGAAAAGATAGGAGGCAGAAAAGGAGTTTCAAAAGTTGATTCGGAGAGAAATAAATAATACAAGAACAATACATATGTTAGGGTAAAGTATAATAAAAATAAAGGATAAATTAGAATTATTTAAATTTAAATAAGGGTATAATTAGAAAAAGAAATAAGAGAACCATGGTATATCACCAAATTGGTGGTTTCAAAAAGTAAGAGTTTTCATGGTTACATAACTATGAAATCAAATCATACCATACCATACTATATAATTAATGAAACAATCAAAACAAAAGACATTCTATTAATAACCATACCATACTATATCACGAAACACCACAATCTGATTTGATGCATTAAAATTAACATATTTTGCATAAAAAATTTATTTACAAAGACATCTTCCACAATTATGATGGAAAAGATGTAAAAAGAGTATTGAGGGGCAGTTGGATCATTAATAATGTTAATGCATATATTAAAACCTTGCATTACTAATACCCAGAAATTCATATTATTAGAAATATACACCTTAATACATAATAGAGTGTATAGCATTGAATACACATCTTAATACAAAATGGAGTGTATAACTAATGCTTACGTAGATTAGAAAAGAGTACAAAACAATGATCATGCAACAATATAAATAATAAGAATCTACCCAGAACCTGGAAGTCAATTGTGTTGACATCCCAAAGGTATAACGTCGTGGCAACCCGTAAAAAATGATTAAATAAAAGAATTTAAAAAATACATTTAGAAATAATAATTTAATTTTAGAGTCGCCACATAATTTTAAGGATAACTAGGAAACCAATTAATTATTTACAAAATAGTTCTCGAACCAAAAATTTCAGGTAAGGGTTCAAGTTACTTCGAAGGGAAGGTATTAGCACCCTTCAGAATCCACAACTGTGGATCCCAACTAAACCCATTTTTTCAAATTAAGGAGATAAACAATGTAACACAAGTATAAAAATCAAGAAATATACACAAAGAAGAAACTAAATAATAATATGAGATACGACCTAGCATTTGCCTAACATCAATAATATACATAATAATGAATAAATAAAGAAAAAACTAAAATTATTCCATCTTTTTTATATGGGGAAGCCTCGAAATCCGACAAATAGATTTTTCACTGGCCAGTTTAACAAATGACGAACTTAAACTAATAAATTTGAATTTTAACATGTAACAAATATGAATATAAACTAACTTTTTCCGTATTTTTTAATATAGAGGCCTCGAAATCCCGATGGATAGATGTATCTGTAATCATATAAAATTTATTAAAATATAAATTTTATAAAATGATTCAAATTATGTTAAAATCAAAATATATTAGTCCAAACAAATATTGTGAATTAATATAATTGATTTTTTTAATTAAGTCCAATAAAGTATGGATTTAATTAAAAGGACAAATTTAATTATTTGGGCTACAAAAGATAACTCATTTTAGTAGGCCCAATATCCTCTCATCCATGAGGCCCATCTTGGTGCCACGTGTCAAATGATGTGGCATGCCAAGTCAAACAAAGAAGCCAATGGGATCATGTCATGTGTCAAAATGATAGGCCCATTTCATTAAAGTTCAATATGCCATGTCACTTAAATCTAATTGGCCAGGAGAAAGTCTGATTCCATCATGACTCCTCTATTATATAACTATATATAGGGGTCTTCATAATTCGGAATACACATCAAGAATTCTAAAAAAAAAAGCTAGAGAGAGCTCATGGATCAAACGCCACAAATTTCTCTCCAAATTCAAGAATTCAAACAATCAAGTTCAAGAACAAGCTCAAGATCAAGATTAAGAACAAGAACAAAGTCAAGATTCAAGATCAAGATCAAGAACACATCCAAATTTCAAGATCAAGATCAAGAATAAATTCAAAGTCCAAGTTTCAAATACAAGTTTCAAATTCAAGAGCCCTTGAATTTACACTTGAAAATGCGAATCAGAGGATTCATAGAGATTATAACACTCATATATTGAAACAAAATACAACGATTGTTGCGATATTTTCGTTCTTGATCATTATTTTCCTGGCACGAATTTTATCATCTACGAATTTTGGCACACACAGTGGGACAATCTCGACCTCTCATCTCAACTTTTCGAGAGTCAAAGAACATAGAAATGGCTTCCAAGAAGCTCTCTCAATCAACGTCCTTCAAGGCTACTGATTCCAAGTTCTCAGCTAAAGTAGAGGGAATCTTGGGTGTCACCTTTGGAAGCATTGGAGTTGTTACAAGAAGCAAAGATACTTTGCTGGGACAGCAAACACTACAGGTGTCGTCCGCACCAACTCCTGATTTTAGATCTTCAACCCCAAAGGGAGCGAGGTCCCCTGCAAATGCTTCAGAAGGAGGAAGCAGTACTGCTGAGAAGATCAAGCAGACTTTGGCTCTGCTTGAGGTCTCTGGTTCCAGGAACTCCACCGCAAAGAAAGACCAGGACTCGTCCAATGAATCTTCTCCATACGCATCGCGTAATGTTAGCCCTCTGATGATCAACTTCCACAATAATCCATGTTACTCTTCAATGCCTCCAACAGTCATGCAAGTGATGACAACTAACGCTTCATCCACGAAGGAGCAGTTTGCAAATCTAGTAATGACTATTGAAGGATTGACCAAGCATATGCAATACCAAGAGACTCGCATTGATAAGTTGATGGACAGGGTAGACAGTTTACTAGATGGGGAATCTAGCCATGCATATGGGAAGGGTATTGAGATTCAGGAGACTGAAAATCCTATGAAGCAAGCACCGACTGTCAAGGAGCTGGCAGTTTCTACTGAAGGAATGATCCCACTTGATCAATTAAAGGAGTTTATTGAAGGGACCAGTAAAGACAAGTATGAAGTCTCCACAAGGTCTTCCCATATGTATGCTAAGCCTTACACTGCAAGGATTGATAGCCTCAAAATGCCTGCCGGTTATCAACCCCCTAAGTTTCAGCAATTCGAAGGCAAAGGAAATCCAAAGCAGCACGTTGCACACTTTATGGAGACATGTAATAATACGGGAACCTATGGAGACCATCTCGTCAAGCAATTCGTCGGTTCTTTGAAAGGAAATGCCTTTGACTGGTATACAGACCTTGAGCCTCATTCCATTGACAGTTGGGAGCAACTAGAGCATGAGTTTCTTAATCGCTTCTATAGCACAAGGCGCACAGTGAGCATGGTGGAACTCACAAATACTCGCCAAAGAAAGGATGAACCTGTCATCAACTTCATAAATTGATGGAGGAATGCAAGCCTTAATTGTAAAGACAGACTTAGTGAAGCTTCTGCTATAGAAATGTGTTTCCAAGGGATGCACTAGGGGCTTTTGTACATCCTACAAGGGATCAAACCTAAGTCTTTTGAAAATCTAGCGACTCGTGCTCATGATATGGAGTTGAGCATGTCTTCTGCCGGAAAAGATAGAATGTTTGTTCACGATCCTTACAAAGGAAAGGCAAACAGGAACCCAAGAAGTGGAGAAAATTTGTGCCCAGGAATGACAACAAAGAATCCATGAATGTTAATATGACGCCTCTGAAGTTCACTATGAAGGAGAGTAGGAAACAAAGCATAAAGATGACTTTTCAAGAGCGTTCAAACCAAAAGCTAATATTGAGAGATGCAAGAAAAAGAATACCCTATTCTGGATTATGATGTTCCTGAAACTTTTGAGAAATTGGTTGAGCTGAATCTCATTGAGTTGCCAGAGATGAAACGACCCGATGAAGCTGGGAAGACTGATGACCCAAATTATTACAAGTATCATAGACTCGTAAGTCACCCTCTCGAAAAGTGTTTTGTCTTCAAAGACAGAGTTATGCAATTGGTTAAAGAAAAGAAGATTGTCCTTGATGATGGAAAGGCAATCTCTAATCAAATCTCTATCATGTTCGGCTCGCTTGACCCAGTTCAAGTATGTACACCTGAAGAAGAAGGCCCATTAGAGAAAGAAAAATTCTAAATTGGTACAGATGATGATGAAGGTTGGATTCTTGTGACTAGGCGGAGACGCAACAAGACAAGTCCATGAAAACAATCGCTTGAACAACCGATCAGACAAAGGATAGTAAAGAAAGCAAAGAAGCAAAAGTCGATCAGGCGTCCAAGGGGGCCAAAGGTGGAAATGTATCACCACCAGAAACTGCGACATCCTATGACCTAGGGGAATTCTTACCAAGCTGCTTCTGTGTGAAGATCACTCTAGAAAATGGTAAGATATCATGCTTTAGTGCTGACCAACGAGAGACAATAAATGGAACTTCATCGAAGGTGTCCCCTACTAACAAAGATGAAGTGATGAGAGAAATGCCATCAAAGGCATCTCTGTCATCTTCTGAAAAGCCTGTGGAACCCTCTTTTCAAGAAGTACATGCATATGACACAAAGATCACATTTACAAACGAGAATCTTCTATTTGGTGAAACTCTACACAATCGCCTTTTGTATATGGTGGGTTACATACTAGAGAAGAGGATAAATAGAATTTTGATAGACGAAGGATCTGGGGTCAACATTCTACCCATCCACATGTTGAAAGAGCTTCGCATCACGGCTGAAGAGCTTAGCAAAAGCCGTTTGTTGATACAAGGATTCAATCAAGGGGGACGGAGGTCCATAGGCTCAATTAAGCTAGATATTCATATGGACGATTTGCGATCAAGTGCACAGCTGCATGTGATTGATGCAAAGACTTCATATAATATATTACTGGGGAGGCCTTGGGTATACGAAAACAAAATTGTCTCATCTTCATACTATTAATGTCTAAAGTACCTAGAAGATGGAATGGAAAGAAAAATAGTTGCTGACAATAATCCTTTCACTGAAATGGAATCACATTTTGCCGATGCAAAGTTCTATTTGAAGAGTTATGTCGTGAAAGGGAAAAACCTTGAGGGTGTCAAACCGACCAAGTCGGATAGGCTTAAAGGCAAAGAAACCAATGCGGACATTGAAAGGGAAAAGTTGATACTGGGTAGGCTAGTACTTGTCCAAATAAGGGGAAGACCGTTCCCTCGAAAATAAAGTCATCCCCAACACTCTGTTGTCCCAAATGTGAAGAAAGAGGAGGGTCAATCATCTGATGTACAAGGGAATGTATTAGGAAGGTTGACTCTTCCTATCAAACGGATCGACGCAATAAACTTGTTTTCAAAGTTGTTGGGAAATTTTGTGGCTCAAAAATCCACCACAAGATACATCACTCCCCACAAAACGTACAAAAGGTTTTGATCCAAATGCTTACAAGTTACTTGCAAAGGCTGGGTACAACCTCGATGAGCAATCTAGGCTTGGGAAACTCCCATCAGAGGGCACAACTAGGCAAGCACGTGAAAATTTAGGCTATAGCCAACCACCACCGGTACGCATCTCCATAGAAGGGCAAGCAATAACTATATCACTTTAGAAGATGAGTGTGCTTCTTCTAATAAATGACCTTCTGTCTTCGATCGACTTGGAAAGCCTGTTGCAAGAACTTCTGTGTTCGAGAGGTTAGGCCCATTAAAGAAAAAGAATAATAAGCATCGAGAAAGTCACCTAAGAGTAACGACGCTTGCTTCACCTATGATCCAAAAGCATTTCAAAAGCATAATTCCTTTCGGGATAAAGCGACGAGTGGAACTCGTAGTTTCATGTAAAGAGGTAATAAAGGCAAAGGCTCACACTGTGGTGTACACCAAAGAGCGCGAAGAAGCTGAAAAAAGCGTAGGCTCCTCATGTCATGTTACAACTCAGATTGAGAACAATGCCTTGTGTCAACTGAGAATTGATGAAGAGTTCGGAGGTATTGCTTTATGCCATCATATATCTATTAATGATAATGATCCACAAGAAGAGGAGGACGCTGGAGATGCTCCACCAGAATTCCAAGAGGGAGTGAAGACCACGATCGATCCCTTAAAAGAAGTTAACCTTGGCACTGATGAAGACCCAAGACCAACTTACTTGAGTGCTTTCCTAGAAGCTGATGAAGAAATAGCTTATAATTGAATCTGCTTTTTCCTGGATGCTCTATAGGACTCCATCGCTATTCCTTTCCTCCACCGATAAAGGTTCATCTATGGTTATGAACGTGACACATCAATCGTTTGTACCGAAGTAAGGTTGACTGCCTGAGGTGCTAGAGAGTTCCTTGAAAAAAGGGTTATGGATATACTCAAAGAATACAGGGATGTATTCGCTTGGAGCTATAAACAAATGCCTGGTTTGAACCCCAAGATTGTGGTCCATCAATTGGCAGTTTGGCACGGCGCTCGTCCTGTCAAGCAAGCTCAAAGATGCTTCAGGCCGGACTTAGTTCCATTGATTGAGAAAGAAGTTAACAAACTCATTGAGGTAGGTTTTATTCGCGAAGTTAAATACCCCACGTGGATTTCAAGCATTGCTCCCGTAAGGAAGAATAATGGCCAAATTCGAGTTTGCATTGACTTTAGAGCTCTCAACAACGCATGCCCTAAGGATGAATTCCCGCAACCCATTCCAGAGTTGATAATTGATGCTACAACTGGCTATGAGGCAATGTCATACATGGATGGTTCTTCTGGCTATAACCAAATTCGCATGCCACCAAAGGATGAAGAACTCATAGCGTTTCGTACGCCTAAAGTCATTTATTGCTACAAGGTGATGCCTTTTGGTTTGAAAAATGCTGATGCCACATATCAAAGGGCTATGCAAAATATATTTGATGATTTACTCCACAAAAATGTTGAGTGTTATGTTGACGACTTGGTGGTGAAGTCAAAAAGAAAGAGCAACCATTTGAAAGACTTGAGAATGGTGTTTGAGTTGCTTCGAAGATATTAACTAAGGATGAATCCACTAAAGTGTGCCTTTGGGGTTGCTTTTGGAAAGTTTCTTGGCTTCATTGTGCGACATCAAGGGATTGAGATTTATCAAGCCAATGTCAATGCAATTTTGAAGATGCCCGAGCCTCGAAACATTCATGAGTTGAAAAGTCTCTAGGGGAAATTAGCATACTTGAGGAGGTTCATCTCAAATCTAGCTGGAAGATGCCAACCATTCAGTCATCTCATGAAGAAAGGTATCCCTTTCAAGTGGAATCAAACATGTAGCAAAGCCTTTGAAAGTATCAAAGCATATCTAGCGAAACCTCCCGGTCTTAGTAGCCCCTATTCTTGGAAAGCCACTGATACTTTATATTGTGGCACAAGAAAGGTCCGTGGGAGCCTTACTAGCCCAAGAGAATAATGAAGGCAAGGAAATGCCCTTTATTACTTGACCAGAATGATGACACCAAATGAGCTGAAGTATTCACCAATTGAGAAGTTGTGTTTGGCGCTAGTCTTCTCAATTCAAAAGATGAAGAACTATTTTCAAGCTCACACTGTCCATCTGGTTTCTAGAGCAAATCCCATCAAATTTGTTATGTCAAAACCAATCCTTAGCGACCGACTAGCAAGGTGGTACCTTCAGTTCCAACAATTTGAGATTGTGTACATCTCTCAAAAGGTTGTGAAGGGACAAGCATTAGCAGACTTTTTGGCGGACCATCCTATACCAGATGATTGGAAATTAACTGACGAGCTTCCTGATGAAGATGCAATGGCCATCGAGGTCCAACCCTCTTGGAAAATGTACTTTGCTGGGGCTGCGCATTGTGGTGGAGCTGGTGCAAGCGTGGTGTTTGTCACTTCACAAGGAAAGGTCTTACCATTCTCCTTCACATTGAAACAACATTGCTCCAACAATGTTGCAGAATATCAAGCGCTAATACTTGGACTCGAAATGGCCATTGACTTTAAGCAATTGTAGTTGCAAGTTTTTGGTGATTCTCAATTAGTGATTAGACAACTTTTGGGAACCTATGAGGTCAGGAAGCCTGAGCTGCACTCTTATCACTATTATGCCCAAAAGTTGATAAGACAGCTTGAAGATGTGACCCTCCAACATGTGCCAAGGAAGGAAAATAAAACGGTCGATGCCTTGGCTGCTCTAGACTCAACCCTGACTCTTCCTGATCAGACTCAAGTTACTATCTGCCAAAAATGGGTAGTACCACCGCTGGATGAAGGTGAGCATATGGAGAATAAGCTTGAGCATGTTGTCACAGTTTTTGAAGCTAATAAAGAGGACTATCAAAAAGCTATCATCGACTACTTATGTTATGGGATACTTCCAGAAGATGCTAAAAGAAGAGTTGACATTCATCGTCAGGCACCTCATTTTCTCTACTACAAGGATACATTATATAGGAGATCATTTGAGGGAATGCTCTTGCGGTGTTTGGGGGAGGAAGAAGCAACTCAAGTCTTGCAAGAGGCACATTTAGGAGTGTGTGGATCACATTAGTCTGGGTCAAAGCTCCACTTTCACATAAAAAGAATGGGTTATTATTGGCCAAACATGGTAAAAGATTTCTTGGATTATGCTCGAAGGTGCAAAGCTTGCCAATTCCATGCAAGCTTCATACATCAACCACCTGAAGTTTTACACCCCACTATTGTGTCTTGGCCATTCGATGCTTGGGGATTGGATATTGTTAGACCATTGCCAAAATCTTCTGGTGGACACTTGTACATCTTGGTTGCGACAGATTACTTCTCAAAATGGGCCGAAGTTATAGCTCTTAAAGAAGTCAAGAAGGAGAATGTTGCAAACTTTATTCGAGTAAACATTGTCTACCGATTTGGCATTCCACGATATATAATAACAGACAATGGTAAGCCATTTAATAACAAGTTGATGAATAAAAAATGCGACCTCTTTGGCTTCAAACAGCGGAAACCTTCTGTGTATCATGCTACCGCCGACGATCTACTGAAGTATTCAATAAGACTCTATGCAATCTTCTGAAGAAAGTGGTCTCTAAATCCAAACGAGACTGGCATGAAAGAATGGAAGAAGCCTTGTGGGCATATAGGATGACATATCGCACACCAACTCAAGCAATCCCATATTCACTTGCTTTTGGAGTTGAAGCGGTCCTACTACTTGAGCGTCACATACCGTCCTTGAGACTGGTTATCCAAGAAGGGCTCACTGAGGAGGAAAATGCTCGACTACATCTTGCTGAGTTAGAAGCACTTGATGAAAAGAGGTTAGAAGCCCAATAGAATCTGGAATGTTATCAAGCTCGTTTATCTCGTGCTTTCAATAAAAAGGTTCGCTTGAGGTGTTTTCAAGTTGGAGGCCAAGTTTTCGCAGTAAGAAGGCATATTATCACTTCACATAAGTCTGGGGGCAAATTCACCTCAAAGTGGGATAGACCATACGTAGTGCAAGAAGTATACTCAAATGGTGCTTACAAGCTTGTCGATGTAGATGGCATAAGGATCGGTCCTATAAATGCAAAATTTCTTAAGAGACACTATCCTTGAGGAAAATTATGCTCCTTGAAATTTGGGTATAAAAATGCATGATAATCTTGGCCCGCAAGAGTATAAACTGTGTACGGCACCCTAAAAAAAATACTCTACTCCTGGCCCGCAAGAGTATAAACTGTGTACGGCACCCTAAAAAGACACTCCCCCAGAACTACGTTGTGAATTGATCCTCTTTATTGAGGTACGTAGGCGCTTGGAATAGTTTCATGAGTGTTGAAAAATCATGTCCCTACTTGATTCCTTCTAGGGGCAAAGCCCTGTGGAATGTGAAGATCCTTCAATAGTATGCTTAAGACTTTCAGATTTGGTCAAGTTAGCAAATCAAAGTCTTCAACTTCTTCAAGTATACAAGTTGAAGCTTTCGAACTCTTAGATTTTACAAGTTAAAGTCTTCGAATTCTTTCAGGTTTGTAAGTCGAAGTGTTCAAATCCTCCAAGTATGCATGTTGAAGCGTTTATAATTATCAAATTTGTAAGTTAAAGTATGCAAATTCTTCAAGTGCGTGATTTGAGGTTTTAAACCAATCAAGTATGCATATTAAAGGCTTTAACTTCTTGAAATATGCAATTTGAAGTCTTCAAATTTTCTCCTTCTTAATGGTGAAGTTTCAAATCCACCATATTTATAAGTGGAATTTTCTAAAGTTATTGAGCCTGAAAGTTAAAGCCTTCAAAGCCTTGACCTTTAAATTCACCTTTCTTAAGGCGAAAATGAGTAACTATCTCTTTGCATCGTAGGGATTCCCTCAAATTGCCTTTCTTGGGATAAAGACGATTATCCACCCCTTTATGCCACAAGAATCTCTCTGAATTTTTATGCCTTAAGGTGGACAAAAATTTGTCCCTTTGCACCTTAAGCTAACCTTTTTGCTGGCTTATCCTTTAAAGGATCTCTAAATTTTCATGCCTTAAGATGGACAAAATCCGTCCCTTTGCAGCTTAAGTTGGCCTTTTCGCGGGCTTATCTTTGGGAAGATCTCTAAATTTCCATGCCTTAAGGTGGACAAAAATTGTCCCTTTGCACCTTAAGCTGGCCTTTTCGTAGGCTTATCCTTAAAAAGATCTCCAAATTTCCATGCCTTAAGGTGGACAAAAAATTGTCCCTTTGCACCTTAAGATAGCCTCTTCACAAACACTCGGAATATTGTTAAGCCTCGAACTGGTGGTCCTCTATGTTTAAGCATTTGGAACAGCGTAAAGCCTCGCGTTGTTGGTCCCCTACGTTTAAACATTTAGAACATCGTAAAGCCTCGCTTCGTTGGTCCCCTATATTTAAACATTTAGAACAACGTAAAGCCTTACATTGTTGGTCCCCTATGTTTAAACATTTAGAACAGCGTAAAGCCTCGCGTTGTTGGTCCCCTATGTTTAAACATTGGAACAGCATAAAGCCTCGTGTTGTTGGTCCCCTATGTTTAAACATGGAACAACGTAAAGCCTCGTGTTGTTGGTCCCCTATGTTTAAACATTTAGAACAGTGTAAAGCCTCGTGTTGGTGGCCTCAAAGCTTGAGTACGGATTTTATCCCTCCACGCCCTAAGACCAAATTCTTGTGATACAATGGAGCTTAAATCCACAACCCTGCAAAAGAAAGAGAAAAAAAGGAACGATGTAGAACCAAAAAAATATTTGTACCTCATACTTTGAAGCTCCACGTCTTATTCTAAAGATTTTTTGAAGAGAGGAACTCCAAATCCTTAAATGTCAATGCTAAAAGAATAAAGAGTGGGATCTATTTATAGATGTTCAAGCAATCCATGTCCTACACTATCTACAGTTCTTATTATGCTTTAAAGAGGAATTCTAATACAAAACAAAGTTCACTTCTTATTCTCCCTATTTTTAATTGGACAAGAATAAGAAAAGGGAAAAGGAGTCCTAGTAAAAGTCAAATAAGAAAAGGAAAAGGGAATCCTAGTAGAAGTCAAATAAGAAAAGGAAAAAGGAGTCCTAGTAGAAGTCAAATAAAGAAGGGAAAAAGGAGTCCATTCACGTACTCCTATGTGAATGAAAAAAAAAGAATTCCCAATATTACATGACTCTTTTCACATGTTCCCATGTCAATTGGAAAAAAAGAATCCCAACATTACATGATTCTTTCAAGAATTATTTGAAATAACTTTATGTATAGAAAAAAATATACAGAATGTTTTGATCACTAAGTGGCATCTGTATAATTTAATCATCCATTAATATTTCAAGCCTAGTCTTTAAAAGATAAAATATCTCGACAAGACTTGAAGTAGGGGGCATTTGTAATCATATAAAATTTATTAAAAAATAAATTTTATAAAATGATTCGAATTATGTTAAAATCAAAATATATTAGTCCAAACAAATATTGTGAATTAATATAAATGATTTTTTTAATTAAGTCCAATAAAGTATGGATTTAATTAAAAGGACAAATTCAATTATTTGGGCTACAAAAGATAAACCATTTTAGTAGGCCCAATATCCTCTCATCCAAGAGGCCCATCTTGGTGCCACGTGTCAAATGATATGGCATGCCAAGTCAAACAAAGAAGCCAATGGGATCATGTCATGTGTCAAAATGACATGCCCATTTCATTAAAGCTCAATATGTCATGTCACTTAAATCTGGTTGGCCGAGAGAAAGTCTGATTCCATCATGACTCCTCTATTCTACAACTATATATAGGGGTCTTCATAATTCGGAATACACATCAAGAATTCTAACAAAAAGCTAGAGAGAGCTCATGGATCAAACGCCACAAATTTCTCTACAAATTCAAGAATTCAAACAATCAAGTTCAAGAACAAGCTCAAAAACCAGATTAAGAACAAGAACAAAGTCAAGATCAAGATCAAGATCAACAACACATCCAAATTTCAAGATCAAGATCAAGAATAAATTCAAAGTCCAAGAACAAGTTTCAAATTCAAAAGCCCTTGAATTTACACTTGAAAAGGTGAATGAGAGGATTCATAGAGATTGTAACACTCATATATTGAAATAAAATACAACGATTGTTGTGATATTTTCGTTCTTGATTATTATTTTCCTTGCGCGAAGTTTATCGTCTACAGCGTAATTGGCCAGTTTAATATATGATAAAAATTATGGTAAAAAGGATCAATGTATTATCAAAAGAGAGTATCCAAACAATAAAATACAAACCAACAATTAAAATGACTAAATCATTATAGAACAGAACATCACAAAAAATGAATTTTAAATGTAAAACAATTGCAGCACAACGCAAGTAATTCAATGTAAATAATAAAATAATATTTCAACAGTGAGATAATAAAACAAAGCATAACAAAGCAACAATCTATCAATTAAACACAAACAATTAGCCAAAAAATTCTAATAATAATAGGACAATAAATACAGAAAGATTAGAATAAGTCAACAAACTACAACTACTGTAACCATGGTGAAATGGAGCAAATACACATTAATTCCAATAATACCAGTGATTTAGGCAAAACGTAAACAAGTAAAATGATAGATGAGAGGACTGTACAGTGGTAGAGTGTTATATCTTATCAATGAAGAAGCCATGCAGGAGTTTGGAGCTTAGAGCTAGACATGGATGTAACGCTTGGTAAAATTACTAAAATACCCCTAAAGGGAGGGTATGCGTGCAATGCATCTTGCAATGCTCATATGGAAAATCCGAGGCCTGATTTATGACCAGCACGAATAATTGAGTGGGAAGATGGTCTCAGCCGATTTTTAGAGCGACCCAATCAAAAGATAATTTTTCGATCCGAAGGGCAAAACAGTGTTGGTACATGAGAGGAGCGTGTCGCGCCTCCATCGCGAACCAACACTTACATTTTTAAAAATTTTTTTACGGGATTGTGAAAACTCGTTCAGAAAATTTTTCTAAAAATACACAGTGCACGATCAGTCCGCGTCGTGAATTGGATCTTCTTCGAGTTGAAAATTTCTAAATTTTTATGAGGGGCATTCTGGTCAATTCCCCACCTCTCCTAAACTCTATACATGATCTAATAAGGTCATTTTGACGTAAAAAGGGTCTAAACCTCCCATTTTTAAGTCCTATTCCAATATTCTTATTCCAATATCCTACTGAGGTTAGGGCTTGAGGAGAGAAGAAAAGAGCTTGAGTTTGAGAGAATTGAGAAGAAATCCTCGATGTACTTGGTTGATAGTTGTATCCCAGGTATGTAAGGTTACACTAAAAGCATGGGATTGTTCTCTCGTGTGCCCCATAGATGGTCATAGATGAGTTGATGATTTGGAGAGTGTACATGCATACTTAATGGTTTTTCTTGAAAAATCAATTTAATTTACATGTTTTTCAATGTCGATAATCATCATACTATTTGTTTTCTTAAATTAAACATTTTCATGAGAATTTTGCATAACCCCACATGACTAATTTGAAAAGCATGCATAATGAACTTGAGAATTGAGTCTAGAGCCTTGAGTTGAGGTTGTTGAGTGTGATGAGAGAATGATGGTGAGTTAATAAAATTTGATTTTCTTATGAGTTTCTACAAATGAACTCTACCGATGTGTCTATTCAATTGCTTCCTAATGATTGTTCTAAATCTTGAGTCATTGATGAGATTGATTGATGAAAGGGCTAAAGTCCCTATGAGATACCGATTGTTGACAGGGTTCGAGTCCCTATAAGATTGGTTGAGATGGAGGTTTTATGAGCATTAAGTCATGGGAGGAGTATCGAGCACCAAAAGAGTGAGAGTTAGTTCGACTTGAACTTGTCAAACTACGTTACCAAACATAGATGAGGCATAGAACCATCACATATATTATGGTTCCCTCAAGAGTAACAGTCCCTGAAACAATAGAGGACTTATTGAGTTTGACTCCATATTGGGTGAGCTGATATGGTTTTTGAGTGTTCCCTACCTAGCAAGTTTGGAACGGCTGTGGCAACATCAGCGTGACTGTTGTACGTTCACTGGCTCATATGTGGTTGTTGTCAAATAAAAGAAACTCCCATAAATTTCCTACCTTGAGTACTCTAAGTTGAGATGAGATGAGAGGAGGTGAGCTCCTTTGAGATGAGTCTGAGATGATTGATGAGTTTGAGTTGTTGATGTGTCACTTGTCTACTCTTTATTCTTACATAGATAGATATTTGACGATTTGATGTTATTTGATGATTTCTTTGAGTTGATGTTGTTTCCATATTATTCTACCCGTTTCTGTTTCACTTAGCTATTTTACATACCAGTACATTACAAGTACTGATGTTCCCTCTGGACTACATCGTTTTATGATGCAGAGGCAGGTACTAGAGATCATCAACAGGCACTCCGTTGAAGATCTGAGACTCGCAGCTGACTTGGTGAACCTCCCCTACTTCGGAGGATCCACTATGATTACTTCATCTTGCTTTTAGAGTTAGATTTTGGACTATTTTTTTTATTTTGATTTGGGCAGTCATGGGTCTGTCATTGGCACCATATGATTAGTGATAGAGGCTTCATAGATGATGGTCAAGCATGAATGTTGAGATTGTGAGCTAGTTCTTTAGATAAGATGTGCCCATTTAATTACTTATAATTTTCGTTGTTCAGTAGAGTGTATTGATTGAATGATGTGATGAGGCTAAGTGGTTCGCTTGGGGACTAGCAATAGTCTCTGAATGCCGGCCATGCCAAGGGTACCCTCCCGGGGCGTCGTGACAATGGTGTTGTCGTTGCCATTGTTCGCTGAAATAGGGTCCGTAAGTGGTGGAAGCTCGAGATGAGCAGCCATGGACAGGTTGGGGATTTTAGGGCTGAAATAGGGTCAGAATAGTAGGGTTTCAGCTGAAATAATAGAGCTGGAACAGTAGGGTTTTTGTCGAGGAAGAAAGAGAGTTGTTTTTAGGTGACTTTGTGACTGAGTTTGAGTCGTTTGGTGGCTGTTTCAGACGGGTCTGGAGGCTGTTTTCATGGTTGATTTTGAAGCTAATGGTGGTGGGATTTGGTGGCTGGCAGTGGAGCTCGTGAGGGGGTTTTCGGCGATGTTTTGGTTGGTTTTGGGATGGAGAAGTGGTGGGTTAAGTTGTCGTTCATCGGAGCTTATGGCTCACTGATTTGCCAATGAAAATGTGAACCTAAGAACTGTATTTTGGGGTGGGGGTGGCTAAATTTTGGAACAAAAATAGGGAAGAATATTTTAGGGTTTTTCAAATTGGGAATCTACTCTACACAATTATGGTGATAATGTAGAAGTTATATACACACTTTAAACCTAATGGGCTAACAATATGGGCCCGAATTGTGGGCCAACTGAACATATTCATGTATAATTTTATCTGAACAAGAAAAATGAATTATTACACTGCGTTAAAAAATTTAAAATGAACAAAGCAAATATAGCTAACGATAAATAAATAAAAAGCAAATAAACAAAAACATGTAATTTAACACAATATAATGATTTAACAAGAACTAAAAGTAATAATATAAATGCCTGAATTTTTATAAAGTTAGGTTAAAATTGAGTGTCAACAACTGTCCCTTTCTTTGGACATGATCGATGAAAGAGATCATGGACAAAGAAAGTTGACGAGCCTAATTTTGACCAAACACATAACCTTCAAATAAGAGTGCCTTGACTGTGGCAGAAGTTATGGAATGTCCCAGTTACAGGTACTGACATGATCTCCAATCTTGGCTTGTTGCGTCCTTTCTAACGTAGTCCACATTTCTATATTGTAACAACTGAGAAAACTTGTTAATAGCAAATAGAATACAAATACGAGTATAATTCGTGCAAACCTGGTTTAACATGTCATACTGAAGGAAAAGATAATTTATTTTTAAGTGTACTGCTCATGAAGGAAAGGATGATCCAAAGTAGTACATCAATTATATTAAAGAAAGTGAAGTTCCAATTTAACATGTCATGTTAAAAGAAGTGACGCTCCAATAATGATGTAACATGTCACATTGAAGGAAGTGACCCTCCAATAATAACTTTAACGTATCACGCCGAAAGAAATGGCGCTCCAATAATGTAACGTGTCACGTTGAAGGAATTGACGCTCCAATAATGATTTAACTTGCTCCAATTTTAACATGTCACATTGAAGGAAGCGACACTCCAATAATAACTTAACTTGTCATGTTGAAGGATGTGGTGCTCCGATTAAACATGTCACGTTGAACGAAGTGACGCTCCAACAATAGTTTAACTTGTCACGTAAAATGATTCTCCAAAATAGCTTAACTTGTCACATTGAAGGAAGTGTCTCTCCAAAATAGCTTAACTTGTCATGTTGAAGGAAGTGACTTTCCAAGATAGCTTAACTTGTCACACTGAAGGTAGTGACACTCCAATAATGATTTAAGTTGTCATGTTGAAGGCAAGTCACGTTTCAATAATAATTTAACTTGTCACGTTGAAGGCAAATAATGTTCCAATAATAATTTAACTTGTCATGTGAAGGAAAGTTAACTTGCTCCAATTTTAACATGTCACATTGAAGGAAGTGACACTCCAATAATAACTTAACTTTTCACATTGAAGGGAAGTGACATTCTGATTGGAAATGTCACATTGAAGGAAGTGACGCTACAACAATACTTTAACTTGTCACGTTGAAGGAAGTGACTCTCCAAAATAGCTTAACTTGTTACACTGGCGGCAGTGACACTCCAATATTATTTAATTTGTCGCGTGAAGGCAAGTGAGGCTCCAAAATAGCTTAACTTGTCACACTAAAGGCAGTGACACTCCAATAATGATTTAACTTGTCATGTTGAAGGCAAGTGATACTCCAAAAATGATTTAACTTGTCACGTTGAAGGCAAGTGACGCTCCAATGATTATCTAACTTGTCATGTTGAAAACAAGTGATGCCCCAATGATCATCTAACCTAAAAAAGTAAAAGATATACTATATTTTTTGGAGTGCACAATTTAATAAAATAAAATAGGCATCTCACACTGATAGGATTAGCCTAATCACATTATTTAAAACAAACAATCATACATCAAAAGCAAAATGCAATTTCTAAGAAAAATAATTCAAGAATCTCTATAAAGGTGTGCATATATAAAGAATAATAAAAAGGATCCCCCAAAAAATGCTTGCCTCTTTTTTTCTTAAAAATAAAGAATGTAAAGAAATAGTCAAACCTAAACCACAATCGGTACCAACAGTTAGGAATACATAAAATTTCTTTCATTTTCCTTTTTTTAACCGAGATTGAATCTGAAGTAACTCCTACAGGTTCGAGTGGTACCTCAAACATACTTAAGTATCAACAAGATCTGTTCAACTTTATTCAAACAAAGATTTTGAATTATACCAATCCTCATATGTCAAGTACCCTCATAACAAAGAAAGTCCTATTTCAGACATGTTTGAAACATTTGACTTAAGAACATTTTGCAAAATATACCCACACTCAGAAAGATGTTCAATGCATGCAATTGTGATACCATATGCTTGGACTTCATGTAAGTCTCTACTAATGCGAGAACATTTGAAATGAGATCATGTAAGACTTGTAATTGGCTTGTAATGCAAGCTCAGAGGCTGGTATGATATTTATCTGGAATAATAGTGACTTGATCTCTCCCTTAGCATCATACTGAACTTATGCTTTTGACAATTGATATGAATTTGACACTTCTTTTTGTATTCCTTTCTTCCGTTTTGACTTCTTAAAGACTTTATTTGTTGGATTTTTCTTTCTTTCTTTTTTTTGAACATTCTCTTCTTGTATTTCCCTGACCTTGTAAAGGTATATCCAACTTTTTTTTCATCTCTAGAAATCATCTTTGCATTCTTGATTTTGAAAGTCAGGGTCTTTTGCCATTGAAAATTTCAAACTTGAATCTTTATCTTATCATTTGCACATTTTTGGTGTGCTCAAAGAGTCGGGCCAAGAGAGGGATGGTGCATATGAACACTCAAAAAGGTAATGGATAGAATGTGATTGTCCAAAGAAAAGGCTTCGGGCTCAAAGTGGGGGAAAACTAGGCATTATTGTCATTTGGTAGACTTTAAAAGGAACAAACGGGTCAAAGAAGGCCTACGATCCTTTCTCAAACCAAACATTGCTCAAGATTTCGCCTCAACACACATTCAAGCCAAGTTCTAGATCAACAAAGCAATGTCATTGAATTTTAATCTAACGCTCGCCACACAATGAAACAATAAAGTTGGTTTTATTCTTATCTTGAATGCGTGCAGGAGAACTTTTAAGCATCACAAAAATATAATGAGAGGTACCAAAAGAATCTATGATTTACCACAAAAACAATCATTTTCATCTTGTCAAACATTTACATGCTTTTAACTGTAATGGTTCCAATTGAGTCAAAGATAAGACTTTTAAAAATATGTATACAAAATTATTCTTTGACATTTTTTGAAAAAAAATACTGAACCCAAAAAGGCTTGCCTACGTATCTCATCAAAATGAGAATCAGGTATGCGTAGTTCATGAGGATATGGTATAAAATATATGCACAATAGACTTTTTTTTTGAAAATTGAAAAAGGAGCACCGAACCAGATCTTACACTTGCTAAACTTGGCATACAATTTCTTTTCCCTCAGAGTTTGGAGAGTCATTCTCAAATTATTTCCGTGCTCCTGCTCACTTCGGGAGTAAACGAGAATATCGTCAATAAAGACCACCACGAAGCTATCCAGGAAATGTTTAAACACTCTGTTCATCAAGTCCATAAATGCGGCCGGAGCATTAGTCAGACCAAACGACATCACCACAAATTCAAAATGCCCGTACCTTGTCTGAAAAGCTATTTTGGGGATATCACACTTTCAAACCTTCAATTAATGGTATTCGGAACTAAGATCAATTTTTGAGAAGTGAGTGGCACCTTGTAGCTGATCAAACAAGTCATCAATCCTCGGCAACGGGTACTTGTTCTTAACGTTCACTTTATTTAGCTACCTGTAATTAATACACATACGGAGAGACCCATCCTTCTTCCTTACAAACAACAATCAATACACATACGGAGAGACCCATCCTTCTTCCTTACAAACAACACAGGAGCACCTCACGATGATGTACTAGGCCGAATAAAACCCTTCTCTAATAGGTCCTTCAACTGCTCCTTCAACTCTTTCAATTCTGCAGGGGCCATCCGGTACGGAGAGATAGAAATAGGCTGAGTATCTGGAAGAAGATATATGCTGAAGTCTATCTCTCTATCCGGAGGAATGCCCGATAAGTCCTCGGGGAACACATCCAAAAATTTATTCACCACGAGGACTGACTCGAGAGTAGGCACCTCAGAATCTGCATTCTTGACCCTCACCATATGATAGATGCACCCCTTAGACATCATCTTCCGCACCTTGAGGTAGGAAATAAACCTACCTTTAACAGAGGAATCACTACCCTTCCATTCAAAAACTGGCTCACCGAGAGGTTGGAACTGGACTTTCTGGATTCTACAATCTATGGAAGCATAAGATGCATGCAGCCAATCCATTCCAAGAATCACATCAAAATCAAACATCTCAAGTTCCACGAGATCACATGGAAAACTTTTATGCAACACAGTAACAGGGTACCTATAATAGACTCTATGAGCAACAACAGATTCACCCACAGGGGTGTAGACCGAGAAAGGCTCTCTTAGAATCTGGGGTTTCAAACCAAACTTAACAGCCAACAGCGGAGTCACAAAAGACAAGTTTGCACCTGGGTCAAGCAAAACATAAGCATCAAAATCAAAGACTTTTAACATACCAGTCACAACATCCTGAGCTTCCTCGACATCCTGGCGGGCATGGAGTGCATAAAACCTGTTGTTCCTTAGGGCAACACCTTGGGGACCCCTCTGCTAACCTTGCCCGCCTTGGCTACCTGACCTTGACCTCCGCGATCATTTTGGCCTCCCTCAGCTAAAGTGGAAAGAAGCGGTCGAGGAAGGCCGATTCGAACTCTCCCCATTTAACATCACCATCACAAACCCGCTCCATAGCCCACTGCGTATACTATACCTGAGCTACATCTTTCAACTAATAAGTAGCCATTCCAGCTTTTTCCTCAGAAGAGATGCCCATAATGTTCAATATTTTTGAGAGTTCATCAATGAACTCCTAAGCATCTTCATCAACCCTTGACCCGTAGGATTTCGGAGGATTCATCCGACTGAAGTCCCTTACAATAGAAGTGGGTGTAGGGTCCCGTGGCAGATTGGCTTGCCTAGCGTGAGCAGTCACAACCTGTGCAAGCATGGCGAAAGCAGAACGGAATTCACCATTTGAAATAGGCTCCTCCATAGGCTCATGAGAGGCCTGATCTTCGGCAACCGGAGCCGGCCTAGGTAGTGGAGGTCTTTCTCGAGGCATTTACTGAAAAGGGATCAATGACACCGATAAGTAAGGAGATTCATAAACTAGCCATAGCACGATACAAGATACAAAGAAGGGAAGAATTTACTAATACGTCTTTGTAGCCTCCCGAGGGTCGGGGCCTTGATGTGACACGGCAAATGGGGACCCGAGAGTTCCCAAACAAGCCTCAAGATTTCAGATTTGCATAATGGGTTCAAGGCGTACAAGACGGATAATTAGATGGTGGAATTTAAAGTCAAAGGGAAGACCATTCATTTTTTTATAACAAAACGGGAAAGTTAATACAGTGCCCAATGTATGCCTCTAGTCAAGGAACGGGGGCCAGAAAAAGTTCCAGGCTCAACCTCAACAAAATACTTTACACAATGGTCATAAGAAATAAAGATTGCCCTCAGAAAACGGGGCTCACCGCAAAACAACTTTAATGTAGGACTATTCATCCGGTGGCTAGTACTCAAACTGCTCGTTCCCTACATGGTAAAATCATGCAGGCATAGAGTATGCGTTAATGCGTTTGAATGTACTAAGTATGCGGGTATGCAATGCACATGATTTACCAAACCTGCATAATCATGTTAAATGGCAAGGGCATATAATAGACAAGGACATATCCGCAATAGAATTTTAATATACAAGATGTCATGGGATGTGTGATGCGTGCAATGCGGTAATGCTTCTGTATAAGGGGGATGGACTACAACCGACAAACCAAATCCATGTGAGCTATTACATGAAATGGATCGAGTTGGACCTCCCACCGGTAGGGAGAAGATTACTTGTCAAGGGTAATCTACACCACACCTTATGACTCCGCTTTTCGGTAGGTGGCCACCTTCCTTACGACCCGCTTTTCGGAAGGATTTACAAGGATCATATCAAGACATGTCATATCATAATAATATCCGTCCCTATTTTGGCACATAGTTCAAGGATAGGGAGAGGACCCCTAATCCATCGGTGCTAAGTCTTACACATCCCATAAGAATATACTTATATATATATATACATATGCTTTCAAGAGAGTCAAATGTCCAATTTAAACTGTTAAAGGCACAAGTAGGCTCAAATGCCAATTCATAAGACCAAAATCACATGATTTATGCAACGAATAGCTCATCTACAAGTACAAGGTGGTGCAAGCACCCAAGATGCTCCAAAGCCAAATCATAGACATATCGGTGATCACCTTCTTGTCAAATCCCATGTCTTACCACAAATCATATCATAATTCCATATTTCCAAGATTTCCATGCACCAAAGTCATGAATGTGATGCAATGCGTAATGTGAGGGTGGCATGGGTAATGTAGAGCATATTCAAAACATGACAATATAATGTAAAACTAGGAAATCCACAATAAAATTAGTAGAAAATGGTAGTAAATATCATCCATGCAAAATAACATCTTTAAAGGGGCATGCATGTTCATAGTTTTATAGTCAAGTAACTCACCATATTCAAGCTTAACATAACTCAAAATTCGGAATATTATCTAGCTCATGCATAGTTCAAAATATCAAGATCAAGTAGTAAAATTTCATATTTTAAGTAGACAAGTGTATAAAATAGTTTGAGAAGAACTTGGGTCTTCTTGGTTGAAAGGAACCAAGAATCAAAACCCACATACCTGATTGAAGATAACACTAAGAGAAATGGACTTCAAATTGAGAGCCTTGGCTTGAATGATCCTAAAGAGAAGGTGGAAGTCTTGAAGGAGTGAACTTTAGAGAGATAGTGAGTGAGAGTGAAAATGGCTGAAAAATTGGAGTGTTTAGCTTATATAGGGAGCTTAGGAGGGGTGAGAAAAGACCAAATTTTCATTGGAATAAGCCAATATTTCAAAAATGTCATTAATGAAATGGACCCAAAATTGGTCCGTCTGAGCCACACAGTTCAGTAAACGGTTTGTGTAGCTTCACACGGACCGTTTACAGGGTCGTGGTGATGGACTTAGAATTTTCAAAGGTGAGATTTTTCAGACTAAGTATCACAACACGGACCGGTAAATGGACCACCTGGGGTCACACGGATCGTGACCCCGTCCGTATGTAGGAGACTCTCCATACTGAGGCTAAACGGAGGACCACACAGACCGTCTAAAGTCACATGGGCCGTGACTTGGTCCGTGTGAAGGTGGCCCTACGCAATCCACCATACGGGAGGCCACACGGACCGTGTAGCCTTATACGGACCGTGTGGAGACTCGTTTACCCTCCACTCTCCCAGGCGTCACCCCACGGGAGGCCACACAGTCCGTGTGAGGTCACACGGTCCGTGTAGGCTCTTCGTGAGGTGATGCTGGTAGAAACTTTTGGGCAGTTTTGTGGGCCTTAAGGTGACGTCAAGGATCCGGGGCCTTTCATCATCTCCTTTTTGGAAAGATTCATCCCCGAATATGAAAGAACAAGGCTTGAAAAGTTAGAGTTTAGGTAAGATACATCCGACACAAGACACAATGCACATCTCGACTCAAAATAAAAGGTTTCTACAAAAGCTTGTTATGCCACAAATCAATATATAGTTCAAAACCAACTTATGTCAAGATTGTATTCAACTCATTTGTCAAGAAAGGAAAGGAAATCCCTTAGTGTACACATATGCATGTCATGCCATGAGACTCAAGAGGGCAAGAAAATGACACAATTGATAAGGAAACTCCTAGTACCTTAGGCTTGAGTAGATTGGAAAAGGTGGGGGTATCGTTTCATCATGTCCAGCTCCGCCTCCCAAGTAGCACTTTCCACAAGTTGATTCCTCCAATGTACTTTTACCGAAGCCACATCCTTGTTGTGAAGCCGTTTCACTTGCCTATCCAAGATTACCACCGGCACCTCCTTATAAGTCAAGTTTTCCTCAACCTCAATTCCCCCCAATGGCACAATGGTGCTAGGATCACCAACAAATTTTCTCAACATAGACACATAGAAGACCGGATGAACAGAATCCAAATCCGGAGGTAACTCCATCTTGTAAGCCACACCTCCAATCCACTTGATAATTTCATAAGGGCCAACATATCGGGGGCTTAACTTGCCCGTTTCTCCGAAACGCATAACGCCCTTCATAGGAGAGACTTTCAGATAAACCCAATCCCCCACATAAAATTCAAGGTCCCTTCTCCTACTATCTGCATAGGACTTTTGGCGACTCTGGGCCACTTTCAATCTCTCCCTAATCACTTTTACCTTCTCCATAGCATCCAACACCAAATCCGGGCCAACTAAAGCCATTTCACCCAATTCAAACCACTCCACTAGGGATCTACACCTCCTCTCATACAAGCCTTCAAATGGCGCCATGCCAATGCTAGCATGGAAGCTATTATTATAAGCAAACTCGATGAGCAGAAGATGATCATCCCAATTCCCCTTAAACTCCAACACACATGCTCTCAACATGTCCTCCAAAGTTTGAATAGTCCGCTCCGCTTGGCCATCGGTTTGAGGATGGAAAGCGGAACTCAACTTAATTTTGGTTCTAAGGCCCTTCATAAAAGATTTCCAAAAGTGGGAAGTGAGTTGAGCACCACGATCCGATATGATAGATCTAGGTATGCCATGCAACCTCACCAACTCTTGAATATAAACCTTGCGTAGTCCTCGGCACTGAAAGTAGTCTTGACCAATAGAAAATGAGCTGATTTAGTCATCCGATCCACAATAACCCAGATGGAGTCGAATTGCCTTCGGGTCCGAGGCAAACTAACCACAAAGTCCATATTCATGTCCTCCCACTTCCATGTGGGAATTTCAACGTCTTGGGCCAAACTACCAGGCCTTTGGTGTTCAACCTTCACCTGCTGACAACTCGGGCATTCAGACACGAACTTGGCAATATCCCTCTTCATGCCATGCCACCAATACACTTCTATCAGATCATGGTACATCTTTGTAGACCCCGGGTGAATAGAGTAGTGAGAGTTGTGAGCCTCGCTCATAATCACCTTCCTAAGGTCATCCACAACGGGAACACAAAGCCGGTCTTGGTACCGAAGTACACCATCTCCCCCTTGGGAGAAAGCCTCAATTTCTTTTGCAGCAACCAACCTCTTCAACTCACATAACGACGGATCTAGATCTTGTTTTGCTTTCACCTCATTCACCACAGAAGATTCTTCTCCATTCTGAACCCGAATACCACCCTTGCTGGAATCAGTCAACCTGACACCCAACCTAGCCAACCGATGAATATCCCTTGCCAACTCTTTTTTCTTATTTTCAACATGCGCCACACTCCCCATAGACAACCTGCTAAGAGCGTCGGCTACGACATTGGCCTTGCCCGGATGATACAACTTACTCATGTTGTAATCCTTTAGAAACTCCAACCACCTCCTTTGCCTAAGATTAAGATCCCTCTGGGTGAATACATATTGCAAACTCTTATGATCAGTGAATACATCAACATGGACCCCGTACAAATAATGCCTCCAAATTTTCAAAGCAAAAACCACCGCTGCCAATTCAAGGTCGTATGTGGGATAGTTTTGTTCATGCACTTTCAGCTGTCTTGATGCATATGCTATCACCTTATCATTTTGCATAAGCACACAGCCCAATCTAATCCGCGAGGCATCGCAATACACCACGAACCCTTCTGAACCATTTGGTAAGGTCAAGACGAGAGCTAACGTAAGCTGATCCTTCAAGGTTTGGAAACTCCTCTCACATTCATCCGACCATATAAACTTAGCCTGCTTTTAGGTCAACTTGGTCAACGGAGATGCAATAGATAAGAAACCTTCCACGAACCTTCTATAGTACCCGACCAACCCAAGAAAACTGCGGATATCCGAAGGAGTCAACGATCTGGGCTAATTTTTCACAGCCTCGGTTTTCCTCAGATCCACCTTGATACCATCTCTGGACACCACATGCCCAAGGAAAGCCACTTCGCCCAACTAGAACTCACACTTGCTAAACTTGGCATATAATTTCTTTTCCTTTTAGAGTTTGGAGAGCTATTCTCAAATGATTTCCATGCTCCTGCTCACTTCGGGAGTAAACGAGAATATCGTCAATAAAGACCACCACGAAGCTGTCCAGGAAAGGTTTAAACACTCTGTTCATCAAGTCCATAAATGCGGCCGGAGCATTAGTTAGACCAAATGACATCACCACAAATTCGAAATGCCCATACCTTGTCCGAAAAGCTGTTTTGGGGATATCACACTCTTTAACCTTCAACTGATGGTATTCGGAACGGAGATCAATTTTTGAGAAGTGAGTGGCACCTTGAAGCTGATCAAACAAGTCATCAATCCTCGACAACGGGTAGTTGTTCTTAACGGTCACTTTATTCAGCTGCTTGTAATCAATACACATATGGAGAGACCCGTCCTTCTTCCTTACAAACAACACAGGAGCACCCCACGGTGATGTACTAGGTTGAATAAAACCCTTCTCTAATAGGTCCTTCAACTACTCCTTCAACTCTTTCAATTCTGTAGGGGCTATCTGGTACGGAGGGATAGAAATAGGCTGAGTATCTGGAAGAAGATCTATGCCGGAGTCTATTTGTCTATCTGGAGGAATGCTCGGTAAGTCCTCGGGGAACACATCCAAAAATTCATTCACCACGGGGACTGACTCGAGAGTAGGCACCTCAGAATCTTCATTCTTGACCCTCACCATATGATAGATGCACCCCTTAGAAATCATCTTTTGTGCCTTGAAGTAGGAAATAAACCTACCTTTAACAGAGGAATCACTACCCTTCCATTCAAGAACTGGCTCACCGGGAGGTTGGAACTGGACTTTTCAGGTTCCACAATCTATGGAAGCATAAGATGCATGCAGCTAGTCCATTCCAAGAATCATATCAAAATCAAACATCTCAAGTTCCATGAGTCCACATGGAAATATTTTATGCAACACAGCAATAGGGTACCTATAATAGACTCGATGAGCAACAATAGATTCACCCACGGGGGTGTAGACCGAGAAAGGCTCTCTTAGAATCTGGGGTTTCAAACGGAACTTAACAACCAACAGCGGAGTCACAAAAGACAAGTTTGCACCTGGGTCAAGCAAAACATAAGCATCAAAATCAAAGACTTTTAACATACCAGTCACGACATCCGGAGCTTCCTCAACATCCTGGCAGACATGGAGTGCATAAAACCTGTTATTCCTTGGGACAACACCTTGGGGACCCCTCTGCTAACGTTGCCCGCCTTGGGCTACCTAACCTCGACCTCCGCACACATTTCTGGGGCAATCAACAACTTTATGGTCCTTACTCCCACATCTGAAGCAAAGTCCCAATTCCCTCCGACAGGCACCTGTGTGTGGCCTCCCACACTTGTCACACATGAGATATCCTGGTCCGCCACCCACCTGTAACCCGGGAGGGGGTGCCCGAGTATTAGCCACCTGAGCTCCCGAGCCTTGGCCCTGCTGGAAGCGACCAAAACCAACACTCCTAGCACCAGAGGACCTACCATCAATGCGGGCTCTCTTGGAATTATATGCCCTTTTCTCCTTGAGTTTCTCCCCCTCAATCTGTTCAGCATACACCATGAGTCTGGCAATATCCATGTCCCCAATCAGCATAAGGCATTCTTTCACCAAGAAGTCAGAAATACCCGAAACAAATTTGTGCATTCTTGCACTGGGGTCGGCCACCAGGGACGGAGCATATTTGGATAGCTTGGTAAACTTGAGGGCATAATCCCTTACACTCATACTCCCCTTCTTGCAATTAATAAAGTCGGTCATTTAGGCCTCCCTCAGCTAAAGTGGAAAGAAGCGGTCGAGGATGGCCGATTTGAACTCTCCCCATTTAACATCACCATCACAAACCCGCTCCATAGCCCACTGCGTATACCATACCTGAGCTACATCTTTCAACTGGTAAGCAGCCAATCCAGCTTTTTTTTCCTCAGAAGAGATGCCCATAATGTTCAGTATTTTTGAGAGTTCATCAATGAACTCCTGAGCATCTTTATCAACCCTTGACCCGTAGAATTCCGAAGGATTCATCCGAGTGAAGTCCCTTACAATAGAAGTTGGTGTAGGGTCCCGTGGCAGATTGGCTTGCCTTGCCTGAGCAGTCACCACCTGTGCAAGCATGGCGAAAGTAGAATGGAATTCACCATTTGAAATAGGCTCCTCTATAGGCTCATGAGAGGCCTGATCTTCGGGATCCGGAGCTGGCCTAGGTAGTGGAGGTCTTCCTCGAGGCATTTACTGAAAAGGGATCATTGACACCGATAAGTAAGGAGATTCATAAACTAGCCATAGCACGATACAAGACACAAAGAAGGGAGGAATTTCCTAATACGTCTTCGTAGCCTCCCACTCATAGGTATGGTGCACTTCACACCCATGAATAGGACTCTACTCAACGCGGCACGTTGGGCTCCGAGGACCATTATAAACCTAGGGCTCTGATACCACCTTTTGTCACGACTTGCGGTCGGGGCCTTGATGTGACACGGCGAATAGGGACCCGAGAGTTCCCAAACAAGCCTCAAGATTTTAGAATTTGCATAATGGGTTCAAGGCGTAAAAGACGGATAATTAAATGGCGGAATTTAAAGTCAAAGGGAAGACCATTCATTTTTTTTATAACAAAACGGGAAAGTTAATACAGTGCCCAATGTATGCCTCTAGTCAAGGAACGAGGGCCAGGAGAAGTTCTGGACTCACCCTCAACAAAATACTATATACAACGGTCACAAGAAATAAAGCTTGCCCTCGGAAGACGGTACTCACCGCAAAACAACTTCAATGTAGGACTATTCGTCCGGTTGCCGGTACTCAAACTACTCGGTCCCTACATGGTAAAATCATGCAGGCATAGAGTATGCGTTAGCACATTTGAATGTACTAAGTATCCGGGTATGCAGTGTACGTGATTTATCAAACCTGCATAATCATGTTAAATGGCAAGGGCACATAATAGACAAGGACATATACGCAATAGAATTTAATATACAAGATGCCATGGGATGCGTGACGCATGCAATGCGGTAATGCTCCTATATAACAGGGATGAACTATAACCGACAAACCAAATCCATGCGAGCTATTACATGAATTGGACCGATTTGGACCTCCCACCGGTAGGGAGAAGATTACTTGCCTAGGGTAATCTACACCACACCTTACGACTCCGCTTTTCAGTAGGTGGTCACCTTCCTTACGACCCGCTTTTCGGAAGGATTTACAAGGATCATATCAAGACATGTCATATCATAAACAAGTAGACGAATAACATCCGTCCCTATTTTGGCACATAGTTCAAGGAAAGGGAGAGGACCCCCAATCCATCGGTGCTAAGTCTTACACATCCCACAAGAATATACTTATATATATGCATATGCTTTCAAGAGAGTCAAATGTCCAATTTAAAACATTAAAGGCACAAGTAGGCTCAAATGCCAATTCATAAGGCCAAGATCACATGATTCATGCAAGGAATTGCTCATCTATAAGTACAAGGTGGTGCAAGCACCCAAGATGCTCCAAGAGCCAAATCATAGACATATCGGTGATCACCTTCTTTTCAAATCCCATGTCTTACCACAGATCATATCATAATTCCATATTTCCATGATTTCCATGCACCAAAGTCATGAATGTGATGCAATGCATAATGTAGAGGTGGCATGGGTAATGTAGAGTATATTCAAAACATGACAATATAATGTAAAACTAGGAAGTCCATAATAAAATTAGTAGAAAATGGTAGTAAATATAACCCATGCAAAATAACATCTTTAAAGGGACATACATGTTCATAGTTTCATAGTCCAAGTAACTCACCATATTCTAGCTTAACATAAGTTAAAATTCGAAATATTATCTAGCTCATGCATGGTTCAAAATATCAAGATCAAGTAGTAAAATTTCACATTTTAAGTAGACAAGTGTATAAAATAGTTTGAGAAGAACTTGAGTCTTCTTGGTTGAAAGGAACCAATAATCAAAACCCACATACTTGATTGAAGATAACACTAAGAGAAATGGACTTCAAATTGAGAGCCTTGGCTTGAATGATCCTAAAGAGAAGGTGGAAGTATTGAAGGAGTGAACTTTAGAGAGAGAGTAAGTGAGAGTGAAAATGGCTGAAAAATTGGAGTGTTTAGCTTATATAGGGAGCTTAGGAGGGGTGAGAAAAGACCAAATTTTCGTTGGAATAAGCCAATATTTCAAAAATGTCATGAATGAAACGGACCCAAAATTGGTCCATCTGAGCCACACGGTTCAGTAAACGGTCCATGTAGCAGGACCGTTTACAGGGCCGTAGTGATGGACTTAGAATTTTCAAAAGTAAGATTTTTCGGACTAAGTATCACAACACAGACCGGTAAACGGACCACCTGGGGTCACACGGACCGTGACCCCGTCCGTATGTAGAAGACTCTCCACACCGAGGCTAAATGGAGGACCACACGGACCGTCTAAAGTCACACGAGCCGTGACTTGGTCCGTGTGAATGGCCCTACGCAGTCCACCATACGAGAGGCCACACGGACCATGTAGACTTACACGGACCGTGTGGAGGCTCGTTTACCCTCTACTCTCCTAGGCCACACGATCTGTGTGAGGTCACACGGGCCGTGTAGGCTCTCCGTGAGGTGATGCTAGCAGAAATTTCTGGGCAGTTTTGTGGACCTTAAGGTGACGTCAAGGATCCGGGGCCTTTCAGAAATATCCCCAGCGGAGTCGCCATTCTGTTGGCATCCTCAAGGCGCAACATCGTGGCAACCCGCAAAAAATGATAAAATAAAAGAATTTAAAAGAAAATATTTAGAAAAAATAATTTAACTTTAGAGTTGTCACCTAATTTTAAGGATAATTAGGAAAACAATTAATTATTTACAAAATAGTCCGCGAACAAAAAATTCTAGGTAAGGATTCAAGTTATTATGAAGGGAAGGTATTAGCACCCTTCAGAATCCACAACTGTGGGTGTCGGCTGAACGCATTTTTTCAAATTAAGGAGATAAATAATATAACACAAGTATAAAAATCAAGAAATATACACAAAGAAGAAACTAAATAATAATATGAGATATGACCTAGTATTTGTCTAACGTCAATAATATACATAATAATGAATAAATAAAGAATAAACTAAAATTATTCCGTCTTTTTAAATGGGGAGGCCTTGAAATTCGACAGATAGATTTTTCATTGGCCAAATTAACAAATAACGAACTTAAACTAATAAATTTGAATTTTAACATGTAACAAATATGAATATAAACTAAATTTTTTCGTCTTTTTGAATGTAGAGGCCTCGAAATTCGACGGATAGATGCGTCACTGGTTAGTTTAATATATATAATAAAAATTATGGTAAAATGGATCAATGTATTATCAAAAGAGGGTATCCAAACAATAAAATATAAACCAACAATCAAAATGACTAAATCATTAAAGAACAAAACATCACAAAAAATGAATTTTAAATGTAAAACAATTGCAGCACACAGGGGCGGACATAGGGTAGGGGTAGGGGTAGGGGATTCATCCGAACCCCCTCGATGAAAAATTAAATTGTATATACAAGGTAAATTTTCTATATTTACGTATATTTTTAAAATTTGAACCCCCTAAATAATAAATAAAGTCTAGTATAATGGTAAGTTTCCTTAAAAATGAACCCGCGAAACAAGGTTTGAATCCTACAGAATGCATTATTTTTTTTTAGCTTCTCTTAGTAATACTTTTAATTTTTGGCCTGGGCAGAACAACCCAACATTTTACAACCCTTCATTTAATTTCGGGCTGCGCAAACCAACCCAATGCCCCAATATTTCAATTTACCTTTTTTAGAAAATAATAATAATAAAAGGGTCCCAAATCTCAATCCCCTAAAATTAAATTACTTTTCATCTTTCCAACTTCTAAGCTCCAAATATCACTTCTTTGGATCTTCCCTAAAAACTCAAAAGTCAAATATTAGAATCATCTCCGTTAATTTAGGTATTGTTAATTTGTTTCAAACTTAAATCTAAATTCAATCCGGAGTAGAAAAATCAAAACTCAAGCTTAAAAGGTAAATACCTTTCTATTTTTCATTATCTTCTTCCAAATTTCAAGAAATTAAAATTAAAAATTTTATAACAAAAGCTTAAAATATAGATGGGTCTTTATGTTATTTTATTTTTTGTCTTCTTAGTGCACTTTATTTTCTTCAAAAGTATGTCTTTCTTGAATGCATTTTGCTATCTTCATTCTTGGTTGAGATTATTTTTGCAATTTCTTTCCTTGGTAGTTGGTAGTTGTAAATAGATTTATAAAAATCTGTCTTAGCTTCATTAAAGATTCAAAATAAGAGGAACCAAATTGAAATGGATTGTGTTTATTTATTAGTTTAGTATTTTTTTAATTTTATGAATATTGAAACTTGATATTTAAATCAAAATATATGGTTTAAAATTAGAAATTAGGACAAATATGTTATTATTTATGATAAAGAGTGGTACTCTAATTTCTAAGAATAAGTGTAGTGTTGATTTTCTTGAGTCGTTCATTCATATAAATTTCACTAGTTCTCTAATAAAGTATTATTGCCTAACTTTCTTAACTTTGTTGAGACAATCAATGACAACTAATAGAAGAGTAAAAATGTTGGTGGTAACATTTTAGTTTGTAAATTGTAATATAAAGAATTATCTTTAATGCATTTAACGATTCAATTTTCTTATACAGATTCAAGAATCAATGAAGAAGTACTTTTCCAAAGTATCAAATTCAAGTTCTATCTCTCATTGTCAACCTAATCGTGAACCAGAAGAAAATGCTAATCATTTAGAAGTACCATTATAATCTTCTCAAGAATTTGACTTGAGTTCTTTAAAGGCCGATCCAGGTGAAAGAACTCAAATCATGGAATTTCATCCAAATCATCGTGACACAATCAGAAGAGCTTATCTTCAAAGAAAACCTTGTCAACCTCGATGAAAAGAGTTTCCTCAAAAAGAGATTTCTGGAGATATGCGTCATTTTAATCGTAAATGGTTTAATAAATTTCTTGATTGATTAGAGTACAGTGTAAGTAAAGATGCAGCCTATTGTTCGTATTGTTATTTATTCAAGGGAAATAACAATCTTCAAGGTGGAGGTGAAGTATTTTCAACTACGGGATTTAGGAGTTGGCATAAAAAAGCTAGTTTAAAAACACATGTTAGTGAGATTACTAGCATCCATAATCAGTCAAAAAGGAAATGTGAAGATTTAATGCGGCATCAACAATCTATTCATGCTTCTTTTGAGAAACAACCTAATCAAGATAAGCATAGATATCGAATCCGCTTAGCAGCTTCGGTTGATGTAGTAAGACTTCTTGTGAAGCAAGGGTTAGCATTTCGAGGCCATGATGAATTTAATTGTCACTTAACAGGGGTAATTTTCTAGAAATACTTTCATTTTATGCTAAAAAATGTGATGAAATTCGTAGTTTTGTGTTGAAAGATGCTCCTCAAAATGATGAAATGATTTGTCCAAAGATTCAACAAGAACTTGTGATTGCGTGCAAGATGGAAACAATTAAGGGTATCATAAAGGAACTAAATGGTGACTATTTTTCCTTATTGGTTGATGAATCTTTTGATATTTCATGCAAGGAGTAATGTTTTACGGTATGTTGATAGAAGAGGATTTGTGATGGAGAGACTTCTTGACATTGTTCATGATTAAAATACTAGGGTTTTATGTTTAAAAGAAGCAATTGTCAATTTACTTTCTCAACATTCCTTGAGTCTATCTTGTGTGCGACAATGCTATGATGGAGTAAGTAATATGCAAGGTGATATCAATGACCTTAAAATGCTGATTAAGAAGGAAAGTAGATCGGTTTATTTTATTCATTGTTTTGCTCATCAACTTCAATTATCTCTAGTTGGTGTTTCTAAAAGATATCTTCAAGTTGGAGAACTTGTACATTTGATTTCTGATATTGTTAATGTATTGGCAGCTTCTTATAAACATATGGATGAATATCGAGAATCTCAAAAAAGAAAAATTCAAGAGGCTTTTGATATGGGTGAGCTTAAAATCGGTAAAGGCTTGCATCAAGAACTTGGTATTTCTAGAGCTTGTGATACTCGTTGGGGATCTCATTTCAAAACTTTTATTTGCTTTATTCTCGAATTTGATACAATTATGGATATACTTGATAAAGTTATTGAAATTGTACATTCTTTGGGTGAAAGATCCAGGGCAATAAGATATATCAGAATTGCTCAAACATATGAGATTGCATTCATATAACATTTGATGAAAGAAATGTTAGGAATTACAAATGATCTTAGTACATGTGTTACAAAAAAAAAGAGCAAGACATTGCAAATGCCATACTACTTTTTAAAGTGGCAAAGAGAAGGCTACACGACTTGAGGGAAAATAAGAGATGGGATTTGTTTGTTGTCGAGGTGTCTACATTTTGTATCAAGCATAATATTGTGATGCCTAATTTTGATGAGCCGTATGTTAACTTTGGAAGATCACGACGCAAAGTTTCTAATTATACTATCTTTCACCATTATCGTGTTGAGGTACTTTGTAAAATAATTGATTGGCAATTGCAATAACTTGATGATCAATTTGATGAGGTGAAAACCGAGTTGCTTTATGGAGTTGCTTGTTTGAATCCGGTAGACTCATTTTCAAGCTCTACATCCAAAATAATAACGAGAATGGCTCAATTATATCCGAATGATTTTGATGAATTTGGTATGTGTGAACTTGAGAATCAACTTGTAAATTACATTATTGATGTTCGTGATATAGATAAAAGGTTCTCTAATTTAAATGGGATTTGTGATCTTTCAAAAAGGTTGGTTGAGACAAAAAAGCATTCGTGTTATCCTCTTGTATTTTGTTTGGTAAAATTTGATTTGCTTCTGCCAGTTGCCACTACATCAGTTGAAAGAGCTTTTTCAGTAATGAAATTTATTAAAAATGAGTTGTGAAGCCGAATGAATGATGAGTTTTTGAGTTGTTGTATGGTTCCTTTTATGGAAAAAGATGTGTTTAATGATGTTTCAACTGACGATATTATTTTGTCATTTCAAGCAATGAAACCTCGTCGAATAACTTTGTAATATGCTTGAGAAATATTAGTAGTGATCTCTTTTTGGAGTTTGTACTTAGCACCCTAGTTCTAAAGTGATACATTATGAAGGAGCTTATTTTTTTGCTCTACTTAGCATCCTAGTTCTAGATTGACACATTGTAAAAGGGCAACTTTTTGTTTTGTTGTAATCATTCCCGTTAATTTTAGGTTTATTGTGTTGAAACTAACTTCTTGTACCTATTAGACTATGTATTACTATTTCCTTTGAAAAAATTGCATTTTGTTGGTTTTTTCGTATGTTTTATATTTTTATATTTTGAACCCCTGAGCAAAAATCCTGGATCCACCACTGCCAGCACAATACACGTAATTCAATATAAATAATAAAATAATACTTCAACAGTGAGATGATAAAACAAAGTATAACAAAGCAACAATCGATCAATTAAACACAAACAATTAGTCAAAACTTATAATAATAATAGGACAATAAATACGAGATTAGAATAAGTCAACAAACTACAACTACTATAACCATGGTGAAATGGAGCAAATACATATTAATTCCAATAATACTAGTGATTTAGGCAAAACATAAACAAGTAAAAGGATAGATGAGAGGACTGTACAGTGATAGTGTGCTATATCTTATCAATGAAGAAGCCATGCATGAGTTTGGAGCTTAGAGTTGGCCATGGAGTTTTTGTTTCCATTGTTCACTGTAACAGGGGTCCGTAAGTGGTGGAAGCTCGAGGTGAGCAGCCATGCACGGGTTGGGGATTTTAGGGCTGCAATGGGGTCGGAATAGTGGGGTTTTGGTTAAAATAATGAAGTCGGAACAGTGGGGTTTTGGTCGAGGAAGAAAGAGGTTTGTTTTTAGGTGATTTTATGACTGAGTTTGGGTCGTTTAGTGGCTGTTTCAGGCGGGTCTGGAGGCTGTTTTCATGGTTGATTTTGAAGTTGATGGTGGTGGGATTTGGTGGCTGGTGGTGGAGCTCATGAGGGGGTTTCTGACAATTTTTCGATTGGTTTTGGGGTGGAGAAGTGGTGGGTTACGTTGTTATTCATCGGAGCTTATGGCTCACTAATTTGCCAATGAAAATGTGAACCTGAGAAGTGCATTTTGGGGTGGGAGCGGCTGACTTTTGGAGCAAAAATAGGGAAGAATATTTTAGAGTTTTTCAAATTGGAAATTTACTCTACATAATTATGGTAATAACGTAGAAGTTATATACACACTTCAAACCTAATGGGGTAACAATATGGGCCCGAATTGTGGGCCAACTGAACATATTTGCGTATAATTTTATCTGAACAAGAAAATGAATTATTACACTGCGTTAAAAATGTTAAAATGAAAAAAGCAAATATAGCCAACAATAAATAAAGAAAATAAACAAAAACATGTAATTTAACACGAAATAATGATTTAACAAGAACTAAAAGTAATAATATAAATATATGAATTTTTAAAAAGCTAGGTCAAAATTGGGTGTCAACAAATTGTACAGAACTACAATAAACGAAAAGTACATAAAGATATACATATAATCAAAAGCATAATATATATACAACCCGAGAGTGCTCCTACAATTACAAAATACTACTATACAATGCCAAAGTCTGAAAGCAAAAGACGCCCATCAAAAGAAGGAGACTGTGACAAAGCTAAAGTTGTCGGTGCTCACCAAAAGAAGTCTCCTGCGCTCCTGAATCCCCCGGAATCAACGTCCCCAACTAGAAACTGGACCTAGACCATGGGAAGATGTAGAAGTAAGGCTAAGTACCAGAATAAGGCACCCAGTAGGCATCATCGGTCGACCGAGTGAAATAATATACAGAATGAAGATCAAATGCAAATAAAAGCAACTGTTCTACGCATCAATCGGGGCCCCAACCCATCCGGGAATAAATTACCATATGGTTATTCGAACCCCTAATATCGTCCGAGGACTCGAACCTCTTATATCACCCGGGGACTCGAACTTCGAGTTCTCCAACCTGGCCTCTAGTCGGGCAGTCAGCCAGGGCTAAATGGTCTGACTATAAGTGTAACGGTGGAACGTATCCCCAATGGGAGAAAGAATCCTCCTAGCATAGCAACAATATCTCAACATCAATGTATCAATGATCGGGAGCCTCATCCCAACATAGAATCAACAGGGTTCTTGACCTAAAACGTAGCCGACGCTCAGTCCTCAAAATCTGCATCCGCCACCAGGCATGAAGGAATGCTAGCCTAGACTTAGAATCTCGGAATTGGCTACCAGATCTCAAACGATGATGGAAAGCATCATCTGGGAGGAGTTGTCAAACAGTCACTCACTTAACTAGTCTATCTAGAGTCGAAATTCCAAAGTCATTGTGCCCAAAGTCCGCGTAGGCAACGCCGCTTATAGTGTAAGTATCACAATATCACTATCCCTTGATAATAACAACTATACCCCCATCTCAGATATACAAAAGCAAACCCAACAACTAACCACTGTACATAGGACAATATATCTCAATAATTAGTAATAGAATCTGATTACATGCAGTAACCCAACCAACCATAGGCAATGAAAGTGTAGTATGATAACAACAACTATAATATAAACTTTCAAAACAACCAGTCTCAAACAAGAGCATATCTAAATCAGAAACTAGAAGTAGTACGACAAGTATTCAATCAATAGCCTCGTAACCATCATGTCTCGATAACATTAGTAGTATGCTCTCATAGACACTATTATAGGTCGGATAGCATATCTGCCTCACGGTATATGCTCACATATAGCCTTTACCAGTCCTCCTTGTAATCAATAGTACCAGAAAGAATGAATCTACGACATTCATACCAATAACTCAAAGTACAACTCATCATAACATATACTATGCATACGGGGCACAACTAGCATCTCATATGCATCTAAATTGAATAAGCATATAGTTCCACCCAGTCTAAGGTTAAGGAAAGCCTAGCTTACCTGTTTGTTGATGCCTTAAGCTTCGAATCACTCCAGTTGAGCTTTTCCTCTTTGAATGGCCTCTCAATATTGCTCAACTATTAAAGATACTATTCAGTACAACAACACAGTCAGGTTGGTTGTATTATCTTGAGAAACAGATCAAATTAGAATAAAAGGGCCTAAAATGGGAAAAATAGGAAACATGCCCAAAACCCCGAATAAAAACATGACAACCCGAGTTTATAACCAAAATTTGGCCCATAATGGACCCCTGAAGATCGAGAAAAGGCGCACAAATGAAGTTGAAAACTTTAACAAAAAAACATTCTTTTCAAAATTTCTTGGTCCAAATTCTAGAAAATTAGACAATTACAGTCAACACCCAGCATATCATAGTGTTCCCCTTGGAATTTAGAATAGTTTAGGCTCAAATTTCATTCAATTCCATCAAGATTTGATTACGAAATCAACATGTAAATGTTTTCACAAACAATAGCTAAAACAACAATTTTACCTTAAATTACATGCCAAATCGCGAAACCAAATTCACCATGATGTTCCTTGCTAAATTTTGAGTCATATGGACCTTTCAATCACCAAATGCAGACTTGAAATGAGATTTTATCAGCTAAGGAATATTTGGAGAAGTGCTGATTTGCGAAGTGCTGAAGCACTTTATAGACCTCACAAGCCTTCTCCGCGAGCACAAATGGAGCTCCGCCAATGCAGAGGCATGGGTCACTACCTTTTTTCACGAACGCGGGAGGCTCACTGTGAAAGCGGAGCTATGCCAGGGCTGGCCTCAGCGAACGCAGAGTGAAAGTGTTGTTGGTGTTGCACCAGCTCAAATCCAAACTCCTCTGAGCCATTCCCGAGATATTCGATGCCCATTTTCCACAAATAAACAATGTAACCACATTGATTTCAACGTTCCAGATCTAACTATGTAGTCGAAATGCCCAATAAAGCCTTCTACAAAAAAATGAGTACCCCACTTCTTTCTGGTAAAATTGGCTAAAAGAACTGACAGGGTCAAAATGCAACCTGTTGACCCTGACACCCAAAGAAGGGTCATTTTAGATTGTTTTCGATATTTCGGAGCTGACCACACCATCAGTTTTTCATCCCGAGTGTGTTTAGCTTGTTTTTGGAAGAAATACACTTTTTAGCCTCCGATTGAACTTATTTTGCAACTTTCGGCCCAAAATCAAACCAGAACCCTCCATCCTTGGACCAACCACCCTCCTAGCAGCCACTTTACAACTAACAAAACCTTTAGAATCCTATTCTGAGGCCGTTTACTAGGGTTTCAACAGAAATCTCATTTTAACAACTTTAGCTTTTTGCTAGCTTGCAAACTTGCTAAATTCCCAGCCATAATACCCAATATCCGTCCCGACAGTCCCAACAAGTCAAAATAGGTTCGAAGTTACTATACAGAAGCTCTGAACAATAGAATCAGCACAAAATATAGAATTGACCTACAAGGTCATTACAACATCCCCACTTATAAGACTTTCGTCTGCGAAAGTAAAGTAGAAGGCATACCTGATGACTAAAATAGGCCCGGGTACTGCTCCCGTATCTGTGCCTCCATCTCCAAGGTAGCGTCCTCGACCGGAGGGTGTCAGCATTGTACCTTTACCATCTTTATGATCGCGGAACAACTGTCTGGTATCTTTGGCTAAAATGGTCATCGGCTCCTCAACAAAAGTAGGATGGTCATCCAACTCAACTGAATCATACTACAACACATGAGACTCATATGAAATGTACCGGCACAACATCGAAACATGAACACTACAATAAATGTGAATATATAGCTACGAAATTATTAGCTACGATATATTCGTCTCTAATTACTCCACTTTAATGACAAAAGCTACATTTCGTGCTTAAATACATGAGGTACATACATTTAGTGACGAAATATAAAAATTCGTACCAAAGTTTTGTCCTCTAAAATTTCCCACCAAAAAATCAATTGGGGCCATTTATTGAGTACTATTAGCTACGAATTTAGAGTTATCAGTGACACATTATTTCATCACTAATAATATATCTAATTTGTTATAAATTATTTTTTGTCTTAAAATTTAATAAATTTTTGGACACAAAAAAATTTCATCACAAAAAATACATTGTTGAAATAGCAACAAATTCGTGTTTGTAGTTAAACTAGAGAGCGGGTGCCCGTGCGAAGCACGGGGGATGGGAATATTACGACGGAGTCGCAAGGCAAATAAGATCGAAATTTGGAAAGTGGGATTTAAAAATGGAAGTGATAATGCTTGTTTGGAATATCACTGTTATGTACAGCGTATACTATTACACTTAGACTTTGACAAAAGGACTGATGATGATAGCTGCGGCTTTTTCGACTGTAATCGGATGTACATGTGACAAAAGGAATGAAATGTTTAAAGTTAGGGAAGTTGTGAAATCGTCAGGGAAAGGTTAAGGTACGTGCATGTATAATGTTGGAGTGTAATTATTTATTACCTTTGTTTTGATGGTTCTAAATTGTGCGCAGGAGATATGGGTATGTCGAGGAGGCAGTAGCATGTTGTAGCTGCACCTGCATGTAGCTGGGAAAATTCGGGAGTGCCGCAGGTATTTAGTAACACTAAAGTATAAGGAAACAGCAAATTACATTACAAAGGGGAAATATGTATTTTAGTTAGTTGAATTGAACACATTAAACAACATCTAAAGGGGAAATCATGATTTTTACCAGAATTTACATAGAAAAAGTGGTAGGTGACATTTTGGATGATGATTATAGGCTCTCCTTGCAGACAATCGAAGAAGCAAATGATGAATCTCTATGCAAATACAAACCAATCACCAATGAATGCCGAATCAGCAATCAGTGCCACAGTTGTAAATGGCCCTAACTTACTTAAATTAGAAGAGAGCATAACCCACTGACCACTTTCTAATGAGAAACATTGTCAAAGTTATATTAAATGTATTATCGTACCTGTGAACAGTGTGGATGCGTTGGCATAAAAGAGCAGCCAATGTGACCGAAGTTGCAACATTGGACCAAAGAAAAACTATGAGGAAAGAAGTAACAGTGCTCATGTACATGACATAAACAAGGATGTTTACTGACCTCCCATTCTTCTTCACCATCGTCATCCAACACATCATCTTGTGCAGACTCAGTAGGAGTAGACAATGCAAATGCTTTAGTTGATCGATGACGACGCTCCTTCAATTCGAGTAGTTTTGATTCAGCAGCTCTTTGGCGTTTGAACAAAGCAATCTTTTATAACATAATGCATGTAATAACGCAATTATCCATCCAGGAAAGAGAGTGAAATGAAAGAATCCTAATAGTTACATTCACAGACAAAATTCCACCTGAATGTGAACTCTCACCTACCTTCTTAGCTCTACGATGTGCAAAAGTATTAGGTCCGCCTTATGTAGATGTCTGCAGCTCCTCTTAACGAACAAGCTCCATTCTATCACAGAGTCAAATGAATTCCTACAGAGATTGCCAAAATTGTAAAGCCAAGATCTAAGGCAACATTAATCCTTACTGTCTTGAACTCGGTTCCACAGGAACATTTGATACCGTGGAAAATTTTCTGAAAGCAGAAATTACCAATTGTTAGCGAAATGGAAAAAGAAATTGATAAACTAACTCCATCAATTGGGATATATGAATCTGTTAAAAATCTAACACTGATACCACAAGTTGAAGCACATGTCAATGTACAAAGAAAGAGTGGATATTTCTCAATACCATGAATTTTCCAATGTGGAGTTGCGAAGAGTGCAGTTACTTCGCCTCTCCAGCTTTGTCTGTGTGGAGCGCTTGGTACTCCTCTTATAAGGATTTGATATCCCTTTTTTGGAGTTGTGTCTGCAAAATAATGCATGATGATTGATCACGGACTTTTGGAGGCCGATGATTTGAAATGTAGCTAGTATATTCTCTTTCAATTATATTGATTCAAAAATTAGAAGCTATGACCAGCTTGTTTTTCCTCAAAGTCATGATATCAACTTTCTCATCAGCTAATAAGTTATATTCGATGCATTTTTCTGGCCAAGCTGTCCAAAGCACCTGTTTGTAGTGTAACTGCAAATACCCAGATGGATTTTGACAAGCAGTTATTATCATTATTAAAAGAGAAATGTTTTGAGCTAAGAATGAACATAATATATGTAATACACATTGTAACTGACCTCGAAATCACTCATGCTTGACTTGAGAAGCTCAATACATCTCCTTACCTGTCAAAGCAGGATGGCCTTCATATTCTTTTGAGCCTTCTGTTTATAGAAGTTTTACCTTTAGAGAATTCAGACAACAAGTCCATATTTTCGTATATTTTCAGCTTGTAAAAGGATTTATGTCCCCGAAAAAAGCAATCTTATACAGCGACTTCATATCCATGAAGTAATACCATAAGCTAAAAGAGCAAAAAAGAAATCATTGACATACCGGAGAGGGAAGAAATCCCCATTTTTCTCCAGTTACCTCAGCTTCTGAGCTTAAATGAACTGTTTTATATCAGTTCTGGAATTCAAATTAAGGCTCAGATCTGTATAAAATGGGGCAAAGAGGATAAGAAGACGATAACGCCATGGCTGCAAAAATGAACCGGTGTCGCATGATTCGGCTTTTGCCCCGCCAAGATACGAATCGAGTTTTCTCCATGCCCCGAATGTTAGCCCAGAATCATCACTGCCTCTTTCCATCTTCTCTACAGCAATTTGTGGACAGATTTCAAAACCCAGCCAAAAATGGAACGAAGGAAGCAATATTTGTTTTTCCTTTTTCTGGAAATTTACAAGGAGGGTTGTTGGTTTGGTCTGATGGAGAAATCATAGGCCAATCAGAGAGGGCAGCCACCCTCCAAGAAATCCAATTTTTTCTTCAATCTCTCTTGGCCTCAGTATTCCTTCGGGCCTGAACTAATCCTCATTTCTTGACATATCGCAACAAGGTGGTATATAATTGAATAGTATCATATACTGATGGAAGTATCATCCTTCATATGTCAACAATCTTCGTCCTCTTCAAAGTAGAGAACCTCAATTCCTAATGATTTAGAAGGCAGAAGCAACACGCAGAAGAGGAAAAAGGCAATAATTGAGAAGCAGAAAACATACGATCGAACAGCAGACATGCATGCTAAATTATTTGCGTACAATCCAAAAATTACCGCCCGTTAATACATCGGGAAAACCTTGCACCCACAATTCAGGGCAAACCACTTCAGAGTACAGACAGAGAAAGCCATAGGCAACACTGACAGGAACAAAATCAAAATAACTCATAAACAAATGACCGATGACGGGAATGTGGACATGCATGCTAAAATCTCTGCTCAGAATGAACCAAGCGGGGACCAAAATCCCAAAGCACACAATAAGGCCCAAATTGAAGTCAACGAAATACCGGCAGAGTCCTCTGGCCATCGTATTAGGATAATAAATTCCAATGTGGTGCAAATGTTGTTCCCATGGAAACTCCCGGAAGTTCTATTTGTAATATGAATCTTGCGCCTGCCTTTCGCAGTTTTGACAACCTTTCCCTCTTGGAAACTGAGATTGGAAACTGGCCAATCAAAAGGAAGGGAAGGAGTAGGCAATGTTTGTGTACTTTTGTGCGTACTCTGTCTTGTAGTTAAACCGAACCAAGGTTGACAGGCTCAATAATTTCAGCCGATACTTTCGGTGATGAACTTTCTTCCATGCGTTTGTACACTGAGTGTGGGAAGGGAAGTGTGGAATTCACTACTGTTTCCTGAAGTCGTTGCAGTAAAGCGAAAACCGAAAATTTCAGCGGAATGACGTTCAGACTGTATTCTTGTTAGGCCGGCAGTGCTGGAAGTAGCACTAAATTTCTGACTTCTCCTTTCATGCTCATTGTACAAAGGCCTGGAAGAAAGTTCATCATCGAAAGTATCGGCTGAGATTGTTGAACCTGTCAACCGTGATTTCAGGTAAAGACAAGATAGAGTACTAACGAAATTACACAAACCGTTGCAATTTCTTTATCGCGGAGGTTTCGCAATAATTGAAGTGGAAGTTCTTCAGCTTTGTCTTTTATCTCTGACAATTCAGAAGGCTCTATGAAGGGAAGGTGCACCTTTGAAATCAGGGATGGAAGTTTAACTTATAAAAGGAGCTTCTAGGGGTTTCCATAATAACAACATCTCAGCCACTTTGGAATTTATTATCCTTGAACGATGGAAGCAAGAGTTGGGCATCCTAAAACTCCTAGTTCAACATCAAAGTACTCGTCAAAGCAATAGAAGATGTTCTGTTCTCTGCAACTGTAGGCTGAAGAAGAATGTAGTTCAAGTGTAATTACTCAGAGCTTTGGACTTTCTAATTTACCGAGATACCATAGTGTTGAAGAGGGCACGCAAACACTCTGGGTGTATATCACTAATGCAGCTATAACTTGGAAAATTGGATGTTCTTGAAGGCGCGAATCAAATAGTAGCAAGTGAGGCAGGAAGAAATCATGAAGTCAGTATGCAATGAACGGAGTGGAGTTTGTCGAGACGGTTGGACGCGTATTCTCTATCGTTCAAGGGCTTGGCAATACACAGTATGTTTACGTAACGGAGAAGCGGGAAGCATATGAATATACGCAAAAAGAAGGCTCAGATTTTTCCCGTGTTAAGCAAAGAAAGGGGAGATCAGACCTTGAATAGTGCGTCGGGTATGAAGCTTTCAATCCATCTCCCGAGTTGAGTACGAAGTGGCGGCAGCTGGGTTAAACATCTCTGGTGCAACCTATTATGCGTCTAGGAAGGGAAGGGGGAATGTGGAAGAAATGGAACGAAGTCGGAACATGGGGAGAGGAGAGGGAGATAGGAAGAACATACTAAGCAGTAACCCACAAGAAGCATAAGCACTTAGGTGTGGTGTGGTGTGGTGAACGTTGGATGCAAGCGTACTTTATTGGGAGCCGCGCAGACCTGAATCTGTGTTATTCTGACCTGCGGAAGGGCGCCATAAAAAGGAGCCAAATGGCAAAGGTGGAAACAGGGGAGACGTGAAGACAATAGTGCATTAGGTGGTAATTCGTAAGCATCAATAAATGAGAAGTGCGAGCTTGTATTGTCAGCGGAATGATAAACCAATTGCCCAGGGAGGATAGATGGGAAGGGCTAGTAAGTGGAAATGGAATTTGCACTTTCCACCATTAAGGAAATGTAGAAACTTTCAGCACGAAAATACTTTGGAGGAGTAAGTTGAGGAAGAGGGCTCTGATAGGACTCTTCTTTAAAGTGTCTTCAGTTGCCATTTGCAGCGTGGATAATTTTCATCGCCTGATAGGAGTGAGTGCGAATGTGTCAACGGAGGAGTGAGTCACTATTTTTACAAAGATTCAGCAGGTGGTGGAAAGGGTGATGTTTGGGTAAGCTTCACTGCCTCAGTAATTTGGAGTTTTCAAGCTCGATCTCAAGTGTAGAGCAGTGACTAAGATTTTATGCATCACTGACGTTGGGTGATCGAAGATATGTCTGAGGCTTTAGTTTCAGACAAATTCATCCAACAAGAGAAGAAACCACGGAAGTCAGAATAAGTAAAGTTTTTGTAATCTTCATTGCCACATTAGGTTGGACTTGTCAAGGTTTATCCTAAGTGTAGATCCAGGATTAGGCATTTATGCATCTCTGACTATGGGCGGGAGAAGATATATTTGAGGCTCTAGTATCGGAGAAATTCATCCGCTAAGAGGAGAAACCATGGAAGTCTGAGTAAGGTCAGTTATGTTTAATTTTTTCTCTACATTAACATCAGACCAAACAAAACTAAAGACATCAACAAAGTAATACCAATTAAACAACATACTCTCCAGGGAAATGGCAACCAGGTGATCCTACATAAAGCCACTTATTTTATCTACACACTTAGAAGGAACACATAGAGAGCCCCCAATCCAAGAAACGTAAAGGAATCAAAAAAGAGAAACAGAACAACGTTTTGCTAGTTCAGCATACATAATCAAAGATTTAATACCTCATGGGAAAATTCATTTCAAAAACTGCCTGAAGAGCGATCTTTAAGAAAACAAGCGTAGAAATAGTCAGCTTGCACCATTATTTATCATCGACGTTAACATCATACCAAACTAACATAAAGACAACAAGAACGAAACGAAGGAAAAATTCAAAACAATCCTGAGGAAATGACAGACAGGGGACAAAGTCCTTTGTACTGTTTCAAAGCGAAACAACAGTCTAAGAGCACATACGTCAAATCAGAAAGGAGAACAAACACTATACGTAAGTAAAAGAACGTACAATCACGGATTTATCTCCCATGGAAAACCCCATTTTAGAAGAAGCATAAAAGATTGATCTTCATAAAAAAGAAAGACAAACATAATCAGTTGATTCCATTAATTTGTTATCTACATTATCGGTGAACCAAACAAACATGAAGACACCAATGAATATATTCAATTTTATAAAGTTTCTTCCAGTCCACAAGTGGTATGTTGATTCCAATTTATGCCCTCCGAGAATCAGGAGCTCCATATGGAAATGAAAAAATGAAAACAGACTATTTGGAACATGGAAACAATGTAATAAAGGTTGTGGATTTCCACAAAGAAGTAACCTAACATTATCCTCGCTATGAATTGGGAGGTATAATAACACCAGACTTTTGATTTTTATAGCCGGACAACCTTAACCCTCAGTAAGCCACAGGCAAGACCGACCACAGGAAAGTAGAAATAAGGAAGAAACAAAGAACATGCGGTCGAGCAGGGGAAGACAGAACCAACACTTGAAGGAGAAAACAGGCAATAATCGAGAAGTGAAAAACGTATGGACTTACAGCGGACCTGCATGCTAAATTTGGGGCCTACACTCAAACCATTAGCACCTACTAATGCATTGGAAAAATCTTGCACTCCGAATTCAGGGCGAAACGACCCAAAGTACAGACAGAGGAAGCAATATGCAACATTAAGAGGAACCAAATCGAAATAAGTCATAAAGGAATGACCCCTGATCTGGAATTGAAATAGAGGCTCAGATCTTTATAAAATAGGGGCAAAGAGGAGAAGAAGACGATAGCGCCATGGCTGCAAAAATGAACCTGTTTTGTGTGATTCGGATTTTGCCCCGCCAAGATACGAATCGGGTTTTCTCCATGGCCCGAATTTTAGCCTAGAATCATCACGGCCTCTTTCCATCTTTTCTACAGCAATTTGTGGGCATTTTTCAAAACCCAGCCAAAAATAGAAGCAAGGAAGCAATATTTGTTTTTTCTTTTTCTAGAAAATTTGACAAGGAGGGTTGTTGGTTTGGTCTGACGGGGAAATCATAGGCCAATCAGAGAGGGCAACCACCGTTCATGAAATCCATTTTATTCTTCACTCTCTGAAAAAACTTGCACCCCGAATTCAGGGCAAAACGACCCAAAGTACATACAGAGGAAGCAATATGCAACATTAAGAGTAACCAAATCGAAATAACTCATAAAGGAATGACCCCTTACGGAAATGTCCAAGGGACAACAACAGACATGAAGGCAAAATTTTTTGCATAGAATCAAACGACTACCACCTATTAATGCATTGAAAAAACTTAGAACCCCGAATTCACTGCAAACCCACCCAAATTAAAGACTGAGGAAGCAATATGCAACAATAACAGGAGCAAAATCAAAATAACTCCCAAAGAAATGACCCATGACGGAACTATGGACATGCGTGCGAAAATCTCTGTTAAAAATGAAACATTCAAGAGCAAAAATCCCAAACCACACAGTAAGAACCAAGGCGAAGAAAAGGAACTATCACCCCGAGGTGCGGCAGCACAGAATGGAGGCAGCAATTCAGAGGAAGAGGCGAGATGTACTTAACTGGGAAAGGTCTGAGATGGGAACAAGGACGGATTGAAGCTCCTCTCCAGCGGATTTACGATTAACGAAGAAGCGGAAGGTGGAGAACCACGGGAGGCAGACCCTTTTGAAGGGAGAGAGAAGGGACTAACGAAATGGGCAGAGAATAAGGCGTAATTACAAGATTGCCCTTATAACTTCCCTTTAGGAAAGGCCCAAGTCCGACGCTTAATTTACGAAAGTCCCACTGGTCGTCCAACCACCTGGAATCAAACAATTAGCAGCTACTAATGCATTGGAAAAACTTGCACCCCGAATTCAGGGCAGAATGACCCAAAGTACAGACAGAGGAAGCAGTATGCAAAATTAAGAGGAACCAAATCGAAATAACTCATAAAGGAATGACCCCTGATCTGGAATTGAAATTGAGGCTCAGATCTGTATAAAATGGGGGCAAAGAGGAGAAGAAGACGATAACGCCATGGCTGCAAAAATGAACCGGTTTTGCATGATTCGGATTTTGCCCCGCCAAGATACGAATCGAGTTTTCTCCATGGCCTGAATTTTAGCCCAGAATCATCACTTCCTCTTTCCATCTTTTCTACAGCAATTTGTGGACCGTTTTCAAAACCCAGCCAAAAATGGAAGCAAGGAAGCAATATTTGTTTTTTCTTTTCCTAGAAATTTGACAAGGAGGGTTGTTGGTTTGGTCTGACGGAGAAATCAGAGGCCAATCAGAGAGGGCAACCACCCTCCATGAAATCCCTTTTTTTTTCACTCTCTGAAAAAATTTGCACCCCGAATTCAGGGCCAAACGACCCAAATACAGACAGAGGAAGCAATATACAACATTAAGAGGAACCAAATGCAAATAACTCATAAAGGAATGACCCCTGACGGAACTGTCGAAGGGCCAACAACAGACATGCATGCTAAATTTTTTGCATAGAATCAAACGATTACCACCTACTAATGCATCGAAAAAACTTTGCCCCGCGAATTCACTGCAAAACCACCGAAATTACAGACTGAGGAAGCACTATTCAACAATAACGGGAGCAAAATCGAAATAACTCACAAACAAATCACCCATGACGGAAGTATGGGCATGCATGGGAAAATCTATGTTAAAAATGAAACATTTAAGAGCAAAAATCCAAACCACACAGTAAGACCCAAAGCGAAGAAAAGGAACTATCACCCCGAGGTGCACCATCACGGAATGGAGACAGAAATTCAGACGAAGAGGCGAGATGTACTTATCTGGGAAAGGTCTGAGCTGGGAACAAGGACGGATTGAAGCTCCTCTCCGGCGGATTTACGATTAACGAAGAAGCGGAAGGCGGAGAACCACGGGACGCGGACCCTTTTGAAGGGAGAGAGAAAGGACTAACGAAATGGGCAGAGAATAAGGCGTAATTACAAGATTGCCCTTACAACTTCCCTTTAGGAAAGGCCCAATTCCGACGCTTAATTTACGAAAGTGCCACTGGTCGTCCGACCAAAGTGGCACTTATTATTGCTTTGAATGTTATAAAATTTTTCCATAAAATTTTATTTTTAATTGTGACACTAGTTTTTGTCACTAATAATATAAACAATTAAATATCATAAGCTTTAGCTATAAAATTTTATATTAATTGTGACAATAATTTTCGTCACTAATAATATAAACAATTAGTGACAATTATTTTATTATCTGTAATCAACCCCCAAATCAATAACAATAGAGATCTGTCACAAAACATGCAAGGTGTTAAATAGCAACGACTTCAAATTTGTAATTGAATAATTCAACTATTTGCTACAAAAAAAAAATCATAGCTAAATACAAAATTTTCTTGGGTTATAATTGTCAATGATTACAAGTGACAAATGGCAAAAAGAACAATACCAATGCTTCATAAGAAACCAACAGAGTTCATCAGTTAACTGGCGAGAAAGAAAATTTTAACTAACAAATTCGATCTATTTTGTAAATATGACAAAATCATCATCAATTTTTTAAATTACGCAATTATAAAATGCATCATTTGAAAATGCAATCGAAGTTAGTACCGTGGCAGGGTATTATTCTACTATACCGTGGCGAGGTATTATTCTACTATTAGATCACTGATACTTAGGTGTGCTCATAGTTCGGTTTGGATTACTTATTGGTTAGGATCAAAATCAAACCAATTTAGTCAATTTTTAAATTTTTAAACCAAACCAAACTAAGCCAAATCCAACCAAGAAAAAAAAATATTGGTTTGGTTATTGCTGATTTGGTTCAGTTTGCTTCAAATTTTTTTATTTGAAGTAATAAATTTGTTTATGACATAGGCATCCCGAAAGATAAAAATACTTAGAGCATGAACAATCCACAAAAAAAATTACTGTGGATTCAATTTAACAGTTTAGTTCTTGAATTTTATTAGTGCCACAAAAATTGAGATAGCGAAAGTGACATACAATGTTTAAAATTTAAGCAAAACATATTATAAAACAGTTAACAATTTAACAAAAATATAAAAAATTTGTTTGACTCTCAAAATTTTGTATGCGCAATATAAATTGGAACATAATAAGTAACATATATTATTTAAAATTAACATAAAATGTACTATAAGTTGCAATAATTAACAACTTAATTTTTTTTCAAAATATATAAAACATCTACCAGTGTTAATTTGTTAATCAAACTAAATATTGTATCCATATTGTTTAATTGCTCCTATTTTATTTGACAAAAAAATTAATTTTTTTTTATAAATATTGTGATCTTAAATTAAAAATATGTCAAATTGTTTGACTACAATATTTTTTGATCTTGTGATAATATGTCATGTGAAAAGTTAAATTTTAAAAGTTATTAAAAAAACGATATTCTTTTTGAGAAAAATTGAAAAGGACGAAAAAACTATAAGGAATGTAATATTAAATTTTAAATTTAAATTTAATTAAACCTACAAAAAATCCGTGCGTATCCCCCCCCCCCCCAAAAAAAAAAGTCAATTCACTTTCCTACTTTTCCTTTTTATATTGCCTTCACTAGTTTTTCACTTCAACAAAAAAATAAAAATTAAAAAACAACACTTCAACCAAAAAATAAAATATAAATTTGTGCGGTTTGAACTTAATAATGTGTCTGTTTCAGCTGCTTGATTATGATAATACAAATCTCTTTATGAATTGGACAAATAAAATTAAATAACTATTTTAATATCTTCCAATGATTATATTTGTGTCAAAAAGGAAATACTTCCAAAAAAAAAACAAATAAATCAAAAGGCTTATGTATATTACTTAAAATAATGTAAAAAGTATTATAGGTCACAATAGTTGTTAATTTATATATTTAGTTCTTGAACTTTATGAGTACCACATAAATTGGGACAACGAGTAAGATAAATTATTTAAAATTTATGTATAACGTACTATAAATTATAATAATTAATAACTTAAAAAATAGAAAAATTTGACTAGCTCTCAAAATTTTGTATGTGCAACATAAATTAGAATAAAATAAGTAACTTATATTATTTAAAATTAACATAAAATATACTATGAGCCGTAATTATTAACAACTTAAATATTTTTAAGAATATATAAAAAATCTATAAGTGTCACATAAATTGAGACAGGAAAAAAAATATGTGAGCAGTGTTGACACCCAATTTTGACCCTCCACAGTATAAATTAATCACCGAGCTTTTAATTTTAACAAATTGAATAATTAGCTTTTAAAAATGCAAAAAATATTTTTTGAGTGATTTTTAGGTTTAAATCTTTTAATTTTAATTATGTTTATATATCGCATATTACATATATATTTATTTCAAGTGTCAATTGTTAAGTATTATGTTTTCGTTAATTTTTCAAAAATTCTCAAAATAGATTTCATCTTTAATCACTTTACTTTAATTATTTTTCGAATTAATTACCCCACAGTTAATTTAATTATTTTAAGTTGTTAATATTAAAAGCTTTTTGATTAATTTATATTAATTTATCTCGTGGTCGAATTAACCAATTGATTTAAATTGATCACACTTTAGTTGGTCATCTTTATAATTAAGTGGCTAGTTTTTAAATTTTTCCCAGGCCCAATTCACATTCCCTTCCCCAGACCCAAACCCAATTATTTTCCCTTCCCTGGCCCAATTCGCCCCACCAGCAGCCCAATTTTCCCTTTTTAATTTCCCTAACCCAATTCCCAAACCCAATTCCTTTTCCCCTTCCCCTTGTCTTCTTCCCCAAATCAAAAAAGAAAAAAGAAACGCCCAAAAACCAGAAAACCAGAAGCACACGGACAAAAAGGTGACACCCCAACGTTCATTTTTCAAATTTTAAAATGAATTCAATCCAAATTCCCGAATTGACCTTGAGTTTTCCCCCCAATTCTTACCCTAATCTCTCCTATAAATACCCCTCTTTCTCCATGAAAAAGGGGCGGAAAAAAGAGAACCGAAAAAATATATCTCATATTTAATAATCGAAGAATAGTTTACTGTTCAAAAGAGGTTCGAAACCATATAGTTTTTCAAGTCGTCGGGTCGGGAACGAGTTCGGGTGGTGTCGGAGTTCGTTGGTAAAGCTCAAGACCCCCAGTTCGCTGCCCTCCGCAAGGTAACGTCTCGATTTATTTTCTCGAATAACACACATACCGTCTGAGTTTATGAAAATGGTTGTGATTTAGGAATTCCGTTTGAATATCGGATTTTGCACTCATGAATATGTTGAATAATGATGTTGGATGGCTTATTGTGCTGAGATGTTCTGGTTTTTGCGGAGTGTTTGAGTCGATTGCTGTCATTGTATCTACGTATCTATATTTACATATACATATATATAGATATATATATGTATATACGTATATATAGAACTTGAGGTTCTTTTGGTTATACTGTGGTATCGTCATATCCATGTATCTGTATATGCATATATATACAAATATATATATATATATATATATATATATATATATATATATATATATATGGGACTTGAAGGCTGTTGGGTTATATTGTTGTATGGCTGTGGGTGTGTACATACATGTATGTATATCTACGTATATATATATATATATATATATATATATATATATATATATATATATATTGACATATAGAACTTGAGGTTTTTTTGGGGTTATGATGTTGTGTTGTAATATCTATGTATCTAAATATATGTCATGCATTTTGTTAAAATTATAAGAAAACTACATGCCTTCTATTTGTTTGATGAAATGTCTCCTATGAATTTTGAACATTGTAGTTAATTTGTTTACCCCTGGATATTTTAATTTCTTGTTGTATGTTGTTAGGGATGAAGAGGGAGTGTTATTTTGTTAAAATCAAGTAAACTGCACGCCCTCCATGTGTTTGGTGAAATACCCTTCTCTTGTTTAGCTAATGATTTTTCACAACCCTTAGATTCATGTTAATTTCCAGGAAATTATTGGATTATTAAACATGGAAAACGCATATATATGTATATATACATTACATGCATATATTCCTACATTTATATACTTTTACTTCTGTTAATTAATTAGTATGTGTGTACGTATGTATATATATATTATGGTTGACTTTCAGTCTTTTCATTTCTCCATCTTGCTTCCTGTTTCTGCTCTCCATTTCTCCATCTATGCTTCTACATCTACGCATTCTTCTTATGTTAATTAGTTAACCTGTGTGTACGTATATATGTGTATATGTTGTTGATTTTTTTTTAAGTTTTGTGACAAAGGAGGTGGTGATAATGATATTCCTACATCCGAGCTAACTAATTTAGGCATGGAGATGACCCAAATCAAAGATAATGAATTCATGTGTTTGTTTTAATTTCAAAAGACTTGGGGTTTATGCATTGTTTATTAATTTCAAAGATATGGGATTATGTGTTGGATTTTTAAGCTTCAAGTTAATGAGTTTTTTTTATATGTTGAATCTTAGATTCAATGTCGTAGGTTTCCATGTTGATTCTAGCTTTTAAGTTTTATGTGTTGGTTGTAGTTTCAAAATATGGGTTATGTGTGGATTCTTAGTTGACGGAGTTTATTTGTTTGTTTTAATTTCAAGTTTAATGAATTTCGTGAAACTTTCTTTTTTGTTTCAAAGAATATTGGTGAAATATCTTGATGTTTGGTTTCAAAATTATTGAGTTTGTGGGTTTAAATAATTGTTAGATTCCTAATCCTTTTTATTTTATTTTTTACGCATTTGTCCGAGTCTTCGGGGACACCCACCTTGCATTTCTCTGGGTCGTGAAGGCTTAAGCAAGTTTTAGGAAGCTGTATCGCAGTTTTATTCATGCCAAAACGTCACTGTATACACTGATATACGTCATGTATACAGTGACGTGATCTACCGAAAAATGGAAAAATCCAAATCTTCATCCGGAATAGCCCAAGATGATTGGAGCGTTGAAATCACAGGTCGATATAAAAGAAAATATAGCGTATACACTGAATATCAGTGTATATACGTTGCAGTGATACAGGAGAAATTGGGATTTAAAATCCCAAACTTGCAGCAGCCAATATTTGGTAGAAAATGGGCCAAGAGGCCCAGAACCTTCAACCCTCTTCTCTTATTTCATTTATATTTACATATTTATATCTATTTGGATACTAACATTGATTTAATATTTGTTTATGCTTTAATCTAATTAAATTTCTCCGAAAGTTAGCCATCCATGTTAATTTTTATGTCCTTGAATATTTTAGTGTTCTAATTTTTTTAGGAATTTGACTCTATGAATTTTCCTTAAAAAGACTTTAAGTATTTTCCTCAAAGTAACTTATGAATATTCCTTTTCTTTTAGTCACCTAGTCTAATTCATTAACTTCACTAATTAGGTAAGTTTGGATAGATTTTAATGCTATGTTCTTCTTAGATATTTTTTTAAAAAAAATAGTTCACTTAGGCTTTCTAGTCATTCATTTAAATTGTCCCTTTTTGAAAATAAATAAATAAATAAATAAATTTATTAATTTATTAATTAAATATGAGTAGTATTTAATGTATCAATTAAATATGAGTAGATTTTAAATGTTTTAACTTTTTCTTGGTCATTTTTAAATACTACACTTAGAATTCTTCTAGTTATTAATTTAAATTAATTATTTTTAAAGTTAGTCAAAATTATTTAATCGTCGGATAACCGCGCGTTAGCGGCCATTTCGGGTGCGTAAAACCTTCTCGAAGTGGAAATATGAACCCGAACCCTTTTTTTTGGATTTTAAAAGATTTTTTCTGTTAGAGTCTTTTAAAATAATTTAATCGGTTTTCTTGATTTTTCCTTTAAAAAATTAAGTGGCGACTCTAAATCTTTGAAGATTCGATTTTACTTAAATCAATTAAGTCTTAATCGAATTTTTGAAACCGAAAGTCATTTTTCGATATAACAGAAATGGCGACTCCGCTGGGGAATTTAATTAGGTTCTAACCAATAGATTAATATTTTTTGACTAACCCTATTAATTGTTTATTTTATTATTTACTTATTTGTGATTAATTGTCTGATTTTAATTGTATAATTAACTGTCATACATGCATGACATTTTCCGCCACTTGGCACTTTTTATTTTCCATAAAACGACGGTTATGCGGGTCGCAGCCGTTTAGTCCAAATTTTCCATCGGGGTACCTTGACGAAATGAGTCGATCTTGCAGGGTCGACGGTCGTTAACTTCCCCAGCCCGGGTTGTCCTCTCGGGTCACCTTTTCACAGTCAAATAATAAGCCCACTCTTAGACACCTAAGGTAGAACGAAACCAAAAACCCTGTAGGTGCATTGGCCTAGGTTGACCCAATACCCTCGGGGTATCGGGCCCATTAGTAGCCCACCTTGAGTCCAAAGTGGCCTTCAGCCCAATTGGACGATCATATTATTTGTTTAATTTGAAGGATGTATATGTCTTTTAAATAAATCATCGTTCGGGGGTTCGGGGGATTTTCTAACACATTTGTTTTGTAGGTGGGTAATCGATGAGCTCATTTTGTTAACAGTATCGACACCACATCCAGAGAAGAGATGGAGAAAGCCGAAAATGAAGTAGGATCTTCTAGTTAGTTAATCCCCTGCGTGAGAATGTTTTTCCTTGTATTTATATTTTATATTTTATATTTTTTCCCTTTCCCTAAAAAATGTATCCCTTATTATTTACATTTTGTAATATATTTATTTATTTATAGAATTCACTTTTTTGGGGAACGATGAAATATTTAAAATGACAAGATACATCCTTCAAGTCGATAGGCCAACCCTTGGCATAAAAGGGTCACATATTCTATAGGACGCGCAATAATTGTTTCTGTGATATCTGCTATAACTTTTTATGTGTTTATGTTGATTTGTTCGGAGACATTCTAGCCCATTTCTTTAAAAAAAAAAAACTTTTAGAGCCTCCTAAGCATAAAATCTCAGTCACTATCAAACGTTCGTCCAAAATACTCTTCGAGTCTTAAGTTTCTCAACAAAATTCAAATTTCACTTCCAAAATTCTAAATTTTTGCTTCTTCGAGTCTTAAGTTTCTCAACAAAAATTCGAATTCCACTTCTGAACTTTGCTCTCCTATCTAACAAGAGGTTAAAAGAAATCGTTTCGATTTGAAAATAATTCAAGCTGTTTGAACTACGTAGGACCTGATTTCTCATTTGTGAGATACGTAGGCAGCCTTCAATGGCTCGGTCCCTTATTTTTGAGAAAAAACATATTTTTCCCCTCATCTTCGCTTGATCAATGAAAATCATGGATCAATGCCTCCTCGATTTACCAACCTCAAATCAAATAGGCAAAATTTTGCCTATTTTCCTATGTCTAAGGGCTAGTATGTCTTCGAACAACGCAACTATTATGTGCTTAATTTTTCATATGATATTTTGCATTATTTATTATGAACAGGGACTAACACATTCATCTCTTGAGTTATTTTTCTGTATCAGGTAATTAGAACTGATTTGTGTTGAGGGAACTTACAAAACATCCATACTTCCAGAGTTTAGTCTCCAAAGATTTCTCCTTCGATTAAAGTTTTCAAACAGCACAGGAAATGACCGAAAATAGTGAAAATATTGGTTTGGCCGACGTTTCTACAAGAGGTCCGATTATTGATGAACAAAATGAAGCAGTTGCACAATCGATGCAACAGATAGCTGTGAGGAAAACTGAGTTACAACATATTAGAGAGTCGGAAAATGTTGTTATCACTACCAGCGCTCCCTTGCCAAAAAAAAAAAAGGCCTCCACTTTATTCTCATTCTCTAAACCCTCCAGAAAACGTCTCGAGTAATCCTTATATCACTCCTATCCAGAAATCGTCTACCATTGACTTAACTATCCTTAACCCTTGCCATGTTAGCTTTTCATATCAAACACTACCTTCTCCTCAGAATTCAAATCCTAATAGTTCTCAAACATTGTCCATCGCATATCATACCCATATTCAAAATTCTCAAAATCTATCTGTCATTCGACCGATGCCTTTAAAGGCTGCTTTTCACGAGTCATACCTTCCTTATCCCACATAGACCAAATCCAATCATTATGAAGAGAAAGAGAATAAGTAGAGGCCCAAGGAAGAAATGATTGTGAAGGCCATACACCGGACATCATAAGCCTGAACTATGAAGATCTGTGTATTCACCCTGATTTGGACCTTCCAAAAAGGTTTAAGATTCCAAATTTCACACTTTTGATGGAACTGACAATCCTCTGACTCATTTGAGAGTTTATTGCGATCAACTCGTAGGGGTTGGAAAAAATGAACCACTTTGATGCGCCTCTTAGTCGAAGTCTTAAGGAAAAAGCCTTGGAATGGTTTACCTCACAAGAGCCAAAGCAATGGCAAAGTTGGAAGGCGCTCGCAAAGGCTTTGTTGAAATATTTGGACATCACATAGAAATCGCCCCTGATCGCTACCATTTGGAGAAAATCAAGCAAGAATTTATAGAAAACTATCGAGAATATGCTCTTCGTTGGAGAAGAGAGGCTGCAAAAGTTCAACCTCCAATGTCTGAATGTGAAATCAATGACATGTTTATTCGTATTCAAAAGCCTGAATACTATGAGAGAATGTTGTGTATGATAGGAAGAGAATTCATCAATGTCGTCAAGGTAGGAGAAGCTTTAGAAGAAGGCTTCAAGACCGGAAGAATCACATTACAAGTTAATGAAGGAATCATCAGAACTGGTGATGTGAAAATATCAAAGAAGAAAGAAGAAGATGTAGCCGTTGTCAGAGCTATTCCATCAAAGAGATGTCAAGACCGACATATCAATCAAGGAAAATTCTTTCGTTCGAGTTTTGGAAAGCCTCCTAGAGTATTTACACCACTGAAGGAGTCTCAAACTCAGCTTTATGAAGGGGTGAAAGCAGTGGGTATGATCCATCCTATAAAAGAAGGACAAGTCAATCCTTCAGGATAATTCTACAGGACAGACCATACACGTGCTTATCATTCGGGAGCTATTAGACATGATACATAAGATTGTTCGACCCTCAAGCATAAGATTCAGAACATGCTTGACAAGAATTTAATCACAATTGATTAAACTTCCCCAAATGGCAATATATTTCATGCTTGACAGTAAATGCAAGATGGTTTGAGTACGATCGCTTGAAGACATTCGCCATCAGTGGACAAAAAGGAACTACGTCGGACCTGAATTCTCAAGAATGAGATACGTAGGCGGCGTATGTCGGCCTCGGTCACCTTATTATCCAGTTTTAATTTTCTTGTTATTGGAACTACGTTCGACCTGATTCCTGCCTCAACGGGATACGTAGGCGCCACAATGGCTCGGTCATATTCCCCACAAGATTTTCATTTCTCCTTATAATGAAGACTGGGGCAGAATTTTTGAGAGGATCTCAAAAATTCATTAGAAGACAAGATTCTCCAACAGGATCGGGGATCACAAATATGCAACTGGGGCAGAATTTTTGAGAAGGTCTAAAAAATTCCTCCAGAAAGATGCTGTTCCAATGAATGAAGTTTGGAATTTTGTTGAAGTGCATAGCGGAGACAGAGTTTTGAGAAAGAAAATAAAATCACAAAGATGTCATTTGCTACAAACTGGGGCAGAATTTTTGAGGGGGGTCCTAAAAAATTCCACTAAAACTGCATTTCGAAGAGCGGATGAGTGCGCAAGTCAATTGCATGAAGGAGCACGAGGACAACGCCAACACAAATCAGTCTCTCAAACTAAGAATTTTTCTTTGGATGCAGGAACACTGAAATCACGGGAATGGCGATGTCAAAATCTTCAAGCAGAAGGCGCTATTTACACATACCATGACCTCAACATAATCAATCAAATAATTTATCATCTCATCCTATCTTCAATTTATTACATTATGTCAAAATAATTTCTAATTACTTTCACTATATTTTGCAGTAATTAGGCACAGGTTTGACAGATTCTCTCAAATTTAAAAGAATCGAGTTAGCATCGCCAGATACAAGCACGAGCAAGGACTACAAGATTGCAAAGGAGCAAACATCAAGTAGTGGCAAGTCACGATTAAGATCACCGCTACATTTACCATGGCATGATCTTATAGCCGAATGACACAACTTCACACTTTATTATAAGTGTATACTTTATTTTATTATGACTATTAATGCTTGATCTCAAGTTTTGCAGGTGGCCATGCTAGTAAAGTTGGGACAATACCGAAATGAGTATCGAATCTGGAGACGATGCTATTGCAAAGTGTTGCAAAGACAAAGTAACATGTTTATCGAATCAATAGACGCTGAAGATTACATGTCTTCGCGACAATTGAGGTTACAAGTCATTTCAAATCTTCAACGATGATTGAAGTTATCGTGCGATAAACTCAAAGTTTATTGAGTTTTTCAGAAGAAGATGAGAAAGGCTTTAGTCTTTATGTAAAAGAATTCAACCATTTTACTTCGATTATTCTATCTCTTAAAAGGAGGTAGTCGTAACCATGACAAATGTACATGTCAATATGGTTTCTGCTTTGTCCATTAGGATGATTGTCACGTATCTATATAAGCATACGTGTTTGTTGACCATGTGAGGGTTAATATTTTAGAATTTTTGGGTTACCCACCCCATAAGTGGTTTATGAATTTTACTTGTTTATTCGAGGACCTCGACACATGTTTTTGTTGGGTTAACCACCCCATAAGTGGTTTGCGTAGTTTATTTGTCTATTTCAGGGACCTTATGCTGAATCAAGCTGGATTATTGTCGGGTCGTCCACCCCGTTACAGTTGGATAATTATCAAGCCGTCCACCTCGTTACAGTTGGGCTATTATCACAGCTATGTTATTGTCAAGAGGAACATCTACGCATATTATCGCAAATGTATTTCTAGGACTATCGTCATATTTATATTATTGCCAAGAGGAGTATCTATGCATATCGTCCTCAATTTATTTCCAGGATTATCATCATATTTATATTACCGCCAAGAGGAGCATCTTTGCATATCGTTGTCGATTTATTTCTGAGACTATCATCATATTTACGTTATTGCCAAGAGGAGCATCATGTGCATATCATCACCGAGAATGACATTATATTTATATTATTTATCGGGCCATCCACCCCTTTACAGTCGGATGATTATCGGGCCATCCACCCCGTTACAGTTGGATGATTATCGGGCCATCCACCCCGTTACAGTCGGATGATTATCGGGCCATCCACCCCGTTACAGTTGGAAGATTATCGGGCCATCCACTCCGTTACAGTTGGAAAATTATCAAGCCATTATTCATCGCCGAGAGGGCCATTGCATATTCATCGCCGAGAGGGCCATCACATATTCATCGCCGAGAGGGCCATTTTTCAAGCTGCCGAGAGGGCAATTGCATATTCATCGCCGAGAGGGCCATCACATATTCATCGCCGAGAGGGCCATTTTTTAAGCTGCCGAGAGGGCCATTACATATTCATCGCCGAGAGGGCCATTTTATTTTTCAAGCTGCCAAGAGGACCATTACATATTCGTCACCAAGAATGCTATTTTTCAAGTTGCCGAGAGGGCCATCACATATTTATCGCCGAGAAGGCCATCACATATTCATCGCCGAGAGGGCGATTACATTATTTATTGCCAAGAAGGCTATCACCATACCACCCCGCATCAACTCATTATCCATCACGATTGAAAAGAAGAACATGTCAAACATGGTAAAAGACATCATCTTTGTATTTACGATTATTTACTAACGATTTTGTCTAAGTTGTATCGGGAGCATCCAAAAGGATGAATTCTCAAAACAAACCACAGGTGTGGACGTCACCAACTAGGAGGCAACACAACGTGGAACTTTGTCTTAGCAGCGAACTGGGACATAGTCTGAAGAGGGGCGTCAAACTCTTCGGACGCGAGCTGAGAAACGACTATCACCACAATCAAACCACACCCCTATCAGAAGGCATGTGGGTATTTTCTTGAGTTTGCTAATTTCAGTTTCGATCCGATGAAATTTTAACCCTCATTGGAGGCAATCATTTCCAATCCGAGTGACAATATACCAAGATTCTGGAAATTATGTCCGTGTGAGTTCTTATTTATGGATGTGAAGAGCTCCACATTCATGGCTAAGAGGTCGCAAACTTCTTTTCCATATCCCATCACTTGTCGCTTCTCCCAATCGAAGGTTATCTTAGCATAAGAAGATTTCCTTTTCAACCGATTGAGTCGAACTACAAGCAGTCTGATTCCCATGTACGGGATATGTAGGCGGTGTTGAAAACTCGACTGTACTCCAACCCCCCATCATTCTATTCCATAGCTTTTCGGTCTCTCCATAATTCGACTCCGAATTAGCTTTTGAATTCTTTCATAATCGTGCGTTAAATCAAGCATCTTGAACTACAAGTGGCCTGAATTCTCATGTAACCTGAGATACGTAGGAAACTCGATACCGGGACCCGGCCACAATTTTCCAAAGTCCGTACCTTTCCTTTAAATAGATGAAATAATGGTCGGTCAAAATTGGGTTTGTCAAATTTCTTTGTTCATGGTCTCTTCCATCGACCCTATCCAAAGAAAGGGGCAGCTGTTGACACCCAATTTTGACCCTCCACAGTATAAATTAATCACCGAGCTTTTAATTTTAACAAATTGAATAATTAGCTTTTAAAAATGCAAAAAAATATTTTTTGAGTGATTTTTAGGTTTAAATCTTTTAATTTTAATTATGTTTATATATCGCATATTACATATATATTTATTTCAAGTGTCAATTGTTAAGTATTATGTTTTCGTTAATTTTTCAAAAATTCTCAAAATAGATTTCATCTTTAATCACTTTACTTTAATTATTTTTCGAATTAATTACCCCACAGTTAATTTAATTATTTTAAGTTGTTAATATTAAAAGCTTTTTGATTAATTTATATTAATTTATCTCGTGGTCGAATTAACCAATTGATTTAAATTGATCACACTTTAATTGGTCATCTTTATAATTAAGTGGCTAGTTTTTAAATTTTTCCCAGGCCCAATTCACATTCCCTTCCCCAGACCCAAACCCAATTATTTTCCCTTCCCTGGCCCAATTCGCCCCACCAGCAGCCCAATTTTCCCTTTTTAATTTCCCTAACCCAATTCCCAAACCCAATTCCTTTTCCCCTTCCCCTTGTCTTCTTCCCCAAATCAAAAAAGAAAAAAGAAACGCCCAAAAACTAGAAAACCAGAAGCACACGGACAAAAAGATGACACCGCAACGTTCATTTTTCAAATTTCAAAATGAATTCAATCCAAATTCCCGAATTGACCTTGAGTTTTCCCCCCAATTCTTACCCTAATCTCTCCTATAAATACCCCTCTTTCTCCATGAAAAAGGGGCGGAAAAAAGAGAACCGAAAAAATATATATCATATTTAATAATCGAAGAACAGTTTACTGTTCAAAAGAGGTTCGAAACCATATAGTTTTTCAAGTCGTCGGGTCGGGAACGAGTTCGGGTGGTGTCGGAGTTCGTTGGTAAAGCTCAAGACCCCCAGTTCGCTGCCCTCCGCAAGGTAACGTCTCGATTTATTTTCTCGAATAACACACATACCGTCTGAGTTTATGAAAATGATTGTGATTTAGGAATTCCCGTTTGAATATCGGATTTTGCACTCATGAATATGTTGAATAATGATGTTGGATGGCTTATTGTGCTGAGATGTTCTGGTTTTTGCGGAGTGTTTGAGTCGATTGCTGTCATTGTATCTACGTATCTATATTTACATATACATATATATAGATATATATATATATATATACGTATATATAGAACTTGAGGTACTTTTGGTTATACTGTGGTATCGTCATATCCATGTATCTGTATATGCATATATATACAAATATATATATATATATATATATGGGACTTGAAGGCTGTTGGGTTATATTGTTGTATGGCCGTGGGTGTGTACATACATGTATGTATATCTACGTATATATATATATATATATATATTGACATATAGAACTTGAGGTTTTTTTGGGGTTATGATGTTGTGTTGTAATATCTATGTATCTAAATATATGTCATGCATTTTGTTAAAATTATAAGAAAACTACATGCCTTCTATTTGTTTGATGAAATGTCTCCTATGAATTTTGAACATTGTAGTTAATTTGTTTACCCCTGGATATTTTAATTTCTTGTTGTATGTTGTTAGGGATGAAGAGGGAGTGTTATTTTGTTAAAATCAAGTAAACTGCACGCCCTCCATGTGTTTGGTGAAATACCCTTCTCTTGTTTAGCTAATGATTTTTCACAACCCTTAGATTCATGTTAATTTCCAGGAAATTATTGGATTATTAAACATGGAAAACGCATATATATGTATATATACATTACATGCATATATTCCTACATTTATATACTTTTACTTCTGTTAATTAATTAGTATGTGTGTACGTATGTATATATATATGTTGGTTGACTTTCAGTCTTTTCATTTCTCCATCTTGCTTCCTGTTTCTGCTCTCCATTTCTCCATCTATGCTTCTACATCTACGCATTCTTCTTATGTTAATTAGTTAACCTGTGTGTACGTATATATGTGTATATGTTGTTGATTTTTTTTTAAGTTTTGTGACAAAGGAGGTGGTGATAATGATATTCCTACATCCGAGCTAACTAATTTAGGCATGGAGATGACCCAAATCAAAGATAATGAATTCATGTGTTTGTTTTAATTTCAAAAGACTTGGGGTTTATGCATTGTTTATTAATTTCAAAGATATGGGATTATGTGTTGGATTTTTAAGCTTCAAGTTAATGAGTTTTTTTTATATGTTGAATCTTAGATTCAATGTCGTAGGTTTCCATGTTGATTCTAGCTTTTAAGTTTTATGTGTTGGTTGTAGTTTCAAAATATGGGTTATGTGTGGATTCTTAGTTGACGGAGTTTATTTGTTTGTTTTAATTTCAAGTTTAATGAATTTCGTGAAACTTTCTTTTTTGTTTCAAAGAATATGGGTGAAATATCTTGATGTTTGGTTTCAAAATTATTGAGTTTGTGGGTTTAAATAATTGTTAGATTCCTAATCCTTTTTATTTTATTTTTTACGCATTTGTCCGAGTCTTCGGGGACACCCACCTTGCATTTCTCTGGGTCATGAAGGCTTAAGCAAGTTTTAGGAAGCTGTATCGCAGTTTTATTCAGGCCAAAACGTCACTGTATACACTGATATACGTCATGTATACAGTGACGTGATCTACCGAAAAATGGAAAAATCCAAATCTTCAGCCGGAATAGCCCAAGATGATTGGAGCGTTGAAATCACAGGTCGATATACAAGAAAATATAGCGTATACACTGATATTCAGTGTATATACGTTGCAGTGATACAGGAGAAATTGGGATTTAAAATCCCAAACTTGCAGCAGCCCAATATTTGGTAGAAAATGGGCCAAGAGGCCCAGAACCTTCAACCCTCTTCTCTTATTTCATTTATATTTACATATTTATATCTATTTGGATACTAACATTGATTTAATATTTGTTTATGCTTTAATCTAATTAAATTTCCCCGAAAGTTAGCCATCCATGTTAATTTTTATGTCCTTGAATATTTTAGTGTTCTAATTTTTTTAGGAATTTGACTCTATGAATTTTCCTTAAAAAGACTTTAAGTATTTTCCTCAAAGTAACTTATGAATATTCCTTTTCTTTTAGTCACCTAGTCTAATTCATTAACTTCACTAATTAGGTAAGTTTGGATAGATTTTAATGCTATGTTCTTCTTAGATATTTTTTTAAAAAAAATAGTTCACTTAGGCTTTCTAGTCATTCATTTAAATTGTCCCTTTTTGAAAATAAATAAATAAATAAATAAATTTATTAATTTATTAATTAAATATGAGTGGTATTTAATGTATCAATTAAATATGAGTAGATTTTAAATGTTTTAACTTTTTCTTGGTCATTTTTAAATACTACACTTAGAATTCTTCTAGTTATTAATTTAAATTAATTATTTTTAAAGTTAGTCAAAATTATTTAATCGTCGGATAACCGCGCGTTAGCGGCCATTTCGGGTGCGTAAAACCTTCTCGAAGTGGAAATATGAACCCGAACCCTTTTTTTTGGATTTTAAAAGATTTTTTCTGTTAGAGTCTTTTAAAATAATTTAATCGGTTTTCTTGATTTTTCCTTTAAAAAATTAAGTGGCGACTCTAAATCTTTGAAGATTCGATTTTACTTAAATCAATTAAGTCTTAATCGAATTTTTGAAACCGAAAGTCATTTTTCGATATAACAGAAATGGCGACTCCGCTGGGGAATTTAATTAGGTTCTAACCAATAGATTAATATTTTTTGACTAACCCTATTAATTGTTTATTTTATTATTTACTTATTTGTGATTAATTGTCTGATTTTAATTGTATAATTAACTGTCATACATGCATGACATTTTCCGCCACTTGGCACTTTTTATTTTCCATAAAACGACGGTTATGCGGGTCGCAGCCGTTTAGTCCAAATTTTCCATCGGGGTACCTTGACGAAATGAGTCGATCTTGCAGGGTCGACGGTCGTTAACTTCCCCAGCCCGGGTTGTCCTCTCGGGTCACCTTTTCACAGTCAAATAATAAGCCCACTCTTAGACACCTAAGGTAGAACGAAACCAAAAACCCTGTAGGTGCATTGGCCTAGGTTGACCCAATACCCTCGGGGTATCGGGCCCATTAGTAGCCCACCTTGAGTCCAAAGTGGCCTTCGGCCCAATTGGACGATCATATTATTTGTTTAATTTGAAGGATGTATATGTCTTTTAAATAAATCATCGTTCGGGGGTTCGGGGGATTTTCTAACACATTTGTTTTGTAGGTGGGTAATCGATGAGCTCATTTTGTTAACAGTATCGACACCACATCCAGAGAAGAGATGGAGAAAGCCGAAAATGAAGTAGGATCTTCTAGTTAGTTAATCCCCTGCGTGAGAATGTTTTTCCTTGTATTTATATTTTATATTTTATATTTTTTCCCTTTCCCTAAAAAATGTATCCCTTATTATTTACGTTTTGTAATATATTTATTTATTTATAGAATTCACTTTTTTGGGGAACGATGAAATATTTAAAATGACAAGATACATCCTTCAAGTCGATAGGCCAACCCTTGGCATAAAAGGGTCACATATTCTATAGGACGCGCAATAATTGTTTCTGTGATATCTGCTATAACTTTTTATGTGTTTATGTTGATTTGTTCGGAGACATTCTAGCCCATTTCTTTAAAAAAAAAACTTTTAGAGCCTCCTAAGCATAAAATCTCAGTCACTATCAAACGTTCGTCCAAAATACTCTTCGAGTCTTAAGTTTCTCAACAAAATTCAAATTTCACTTCCAAAATTCTAAATTTTTGCTTCTTCGAGTCTTAAGTTTCTCAACAAAAATTCGAATTCCACTTCTGAACTTTGCTCTCCTATCTAACAAGAGGTTAAAAAAAATCGTTTCGATTTGAAAATAATTCAAGCTGTTTGAACTACGTAGGACCTGATTTCTCATTTGTGAGATACGTAGGCAGCCTTCAATGGCTCGGTCCCTTATTTTTGAGAAAAAACATATTTTTCCCCTCATCTTCGCTTGAGCAATGAAAATCATGGATCAATGCCTCCTCGATTTACCAACCTCAAATCAAATAGGCAAAATTTTGCCTATTTTCCTATGTCTAAGGGCTAGTATGTCTTCGAACAACGCAACTATTATGTGCTTAATTTTTCATATGATATTTTGCATTATTTATTATGAACAGGGACTAACACATTCATCTCTTGAGTTATTTTTCTGTATCAGGTAATTAGAACTGATTTGTGTTGAGGGAACTTACAAAACATCCATACTTCCAGAGTTTAGTCTCCAAAGATTTCTCCTTCGATTAAAGTTTTCAAACAGCACAGGAAATGACCGAAAATAGTGAAAATATTGGTTTGGCCGACGTTTCTACAAGAGGTCCGATTATTGATGAACAAAATGAAGCAGTTGCACAATCGATGCAACAGATAGCTGTGAGGAAAACTGAGTTACAACATATTAGAGAGTCGGAAAATGTTGTTGTCACTGTATACACTGATATACGTCATGTATACAGTGACGTGATCTACCGAAAAATGGAAAAATCCAAATCTTCAGCCGGAATAGCCCAAGATGATTGGAGCGTTGAAATCACAGGTCGATATACAAGAAAATATAGCGTATACACTGAATATCAGTGTATATACGTTGCAGTGATACAGGAGAAATTGGGATTTAAAATCCCAAACTTGCAGCAGCCCAATATTTGGTAGAAAATGGGCCAAGAGGCCCAGAACCTTCAACCTCTTCTCTTATTTCATTTATATTTACATATTTATATCTATTTGGATACTAACATTGATTTAATGTTTGTTTATGCTTTAATCTAATTAAATTTCCCCGAAAGTTAGCCATCCATGTTAATTTTTATGTCCTTGAATATTTTAGTGTTCTAATTTTTTTAGGAATTTGACTCTATGAATTTTCCTTAAAAAGACTTTAAGTATTTTCCTCAAAGTAACTTATGAATATTCCTTTTCTTTTAGTCACTAGTCTAATTCATTAATTTCACTAATTAGGCAAGTTTGGGTAGATTTTAACGCTATGTTCTTCTTAAATATTTTTTTTAAAAAAATAGTTCACTTAGGCTTTCTAGTCATTCATTTAAATTGTCCCCTTTTGAAAATAAATAAATAAATAAATTTATTAAATTTATTAATTAAATATGAGTAGTATTTAATGTATTAATTAAATATGAGTAGATTTTAAATGTTTTAACTTTTTCTTGGTCATTTTTAAATACTACACTTAGAATTCTTCTAGTTATTAATTTAAATTAATTATTTTTAAAGTTAGTCAAAATTATTTAATCGTCGGATAACCGCACGTTAGCGGCCATTTCGGGTGCGTAAAACCTTCTCGAAGTGGAAATATGAACCCGAACCCTTTTCTTTGGATTTTAAAAGATTTTTTCTGTTAGAGTCTTTTAAAATAATTTAATCGGTTTTCTTGATTTTTCTTTTAAAAAATTAAGTGGCGACTCTAAATCTTTGAAGATTCGATTTTACTTAAATCAATTAAGTCTTAATCGAATTTTTGAAACCGAAAGTCATTTTTCGATATAACAGAAATGACGACTCCGCTGGGAATTTAATTAGGTTCTAACCAATAGATTAATATTTTTTGACTAACCCTATTAATTGTTTATTTTATTATTTACTTATTTGTGATTAATTGTCTGATTTTAATTGTATAATTAACTGTCATACATGCATGACATTTTCCGCCACTTGACACTTTTTATTTTCCATAAAATGACGGTTATGCGGGTCGCAACCGTTTAGTCCAAATTTTCCATCGGGGTAGCCTGACTAAATGAGTCGATCTTGGGGGTCGACGGTCCAAAATGACATCCTTATCCTCATCCACTTTCCAGAACTTCCTCGGTTTCGTCGTTTTACTATCAGGGTCCATTCGTTCCCATAAGCTCTCAGATCCTTGCCATGACCCGCCTGTAGTGTTAGCCATTGTTTCCATTCTTGAAACCCTAATTGTATACGATCCCTTGATCCCCACAAACCTCTGGATACGGAAACTTGGTGTACAGGACGTGACCCAAACGTATGAATTGTGATGCTGAGTTATTTTTGCTAAAGTTTCTGCCTCCCGATCACTAGTCGTCTATTGTTGAGTCCGTTCCTCACTTTACTGATAGCTTAGGGAAGAATTCCAGCAGAATTGATTATGGTACACTTTTTTCGAATTTTATTTCGTTATGTGTTGTTATCAATCAGTTAGTGTTAGTTTCAAATTAGTTGAGCTCAGCTATGAAAATCCTGTGCAGAAGCTCACATAAGGCAGTGTTATCTATATGCGATTAACTGATGTTGAATTCTTAAGAGTTTTGCTGTTATTCTTGGAGTAATGTGAGTTGTGGAAACTTTTCTTGTTATGGACAATTGGAGAATGAGTACTTGTTATACTCATCTCAGATTATGCTCTGCCGCACCTTTTTTTTTCTTGTGCAATTGTATAGTGATATGTAATATAACAATCCTGTATACGGGAGTTCAACCAGATTAATAAAATTTACTTTATAAGAAACAAAAGATGTGTTATATATCGATCATAACACATAATGTAGTTATTAATAGAATCATAACACATGAAGTGTTGAATATTGTGTTGCTTTCAATATCTCAGTTGAATTGTTGATGTGTCTTCCCTTGGCAATCATTTCACAGTGTTCACCTCATCTTCCTGTGAGATAATGTTGGTGGATGTAAAGATGCATCAACAAATATTAACAAGTTTTAATCATGTTAGAGGGTATAAAATAAACCATTTCTAAAGCTTTCTTCTCTGAAAAAAAAACAGTGGGTTCATAGGAACGCTTGCGTTTTGTGCTTATGTTTAGTGATTGAGCATGGACATTTTGTTTTCTTGTCGTACTGATTTAGATACAGTATTAATGGAGAACATAGTAGCCCATGTCCAGCATCTGATTCCATTTTTTGATATACCAATGATAAAAAGTTACAGTAAGTGCTTGTCCTTTTCAATCTACTTAGAGAATTTTTTACTCCTTTGATTTGAGTTCTTGCTTTGTCGGATTATGCTGTAGAACAACTTGATAACCTATAAATGCACAGGATTGTTGGCGTCCAATAAGTACCTTTCCGAGAACAATATGATATCAATTCCTGGAACTAATCACTTCTGTTATATAGGTACTGGACATGGGACAAGTTCTGCAGCATGGTTGTATTGTTTTAGCAAGGTTAGGTGTTGTGAAAGAAAAGGACTATCAAGTTCTGGTGTCAAGGGTTTTTGTCAGGTACTTGGATTTGATGAGGAAGTTACAACTAACCTATTGCTTAGAGACTGCTGGGTCCCATGGGGTTTGGGGACTAGATGACTACCCACTTCCTACCTTTTATATTTGAGTCATCTCAGTTGATTGATCACAAGGTGTTGTTGAATCTGTTACTGATAAAGGTTCTGTTCTGAAGTTCGTTCCATAAAACATGGGTTCTAGGCTCATCATCTTTTAAGATCAGGCACATTGAGGCTAGAGGTTGGTCTACTTATCCATTGTTATATTGTTGAAAGAACATATAATGGAAAACCTGCATAGAGCAACCACATTTTGCGAGCTCAATATCAAAATCCAACTTCTGAAAGTTCATATGCAACTGCAGTGTTAATATTTGTTTTATTCTCTTTCTTCAAATCTCCTGTATGACATTTTGATAAAGCAGTTTATGTTAATATTTAGCCTAATGGTGCCTCTTTTATTTACATTTCAAGAAAGAACCACGCCCATGCCTTTGTACGGGCACCACTCTCCTAGTCTCTCTTATATATAAGCGTAGGTCTTTCAGTACTATGAAAACAATTAACACCTTCCATGTCTTCCGTACTACAAAATTAATCAACAACCTCCACCTATGACTGAGTCAATTAACAGCCTCCATGTATGTCTGTGTTACCAATCCACCTATGTGCCTTTTGTGTTTCCACGTTCTTTTCCTTCACATTTGCACAAGGAAGACTTTATCTTACAATCAACAATTTGCAATGAGGAAAAAAAAGGGTACACTTCTTTCTTCCCTTCCACTTCCTTTTTTGATTTGCTACTTCCATGGAGACTGAAATTACTTATCTTGGCATGTTCTAATTTTTCTTGAGCCTTCTGTGATTCGTGTTTGGCACTAATTGTTATTATTGAGTATTGAATATGGATGTTTGTGTGAGAAATCAAAATGTAGTTCTAAACGTAGTTCTAAGAAGTTTTGGGGTGAGAAATCTAAATGTTTGTGCTCATTCCTATGGGCTAAAAAGCCATGTAGCAAGAGACTTGAGACGGGGTCTAATATCATGGTAGTTATGTCTTGTCAGCTTTTCTCTTTTTCATAAAGTTAATATGGTAGCAAATCTTCATTTTTGCTTTCTGATTTTGTCTCATTTAATTTTATTAGGGTAGAGGCAGAGACATTGAGACGTTTTTCAGCTGAGTATTGTCCAGTGTTGCCTCTGGCTAGGTCTGCAATGGCTGCAGCATTCTGTCCTGATGGGAAGACACTTGTTTCTACTCAGCCAGTCTCTCTTTGAATCATAGACATGTACAATCTATCATGTTATGCATTATAGTGTCTTGCTGCTTAATTTATCTGTAAGATCTGAGTCCAAGTTATCATTATATGCACATTTCTAAATCTCATAGATAAGGAAGAGGTGTTCCAGCAAATGCTTCATTGTGATAAGTCCAGGTGTGAAAATCAAAACTCTATAGGAGAGCCTATTGAGCACCTCTTGCGTAGAAGAAAAGCAAAGACGACCAGAAAAATTCACGTATGCCTCTTGCACCAAGAAAGTAAGGACATGATGCGTTCCTTGACTCAGCAAAAGATATCACGAGTAATATCATCATATATAGTCAGATCAACTATTCTATTTTAAGCTGCTTGTGGACTTCAAGCAGACCAAACAATTTGCTTTTCAATGTCGTGATTGTTGATTTCATTTGGCCATTCTGGACTTTCTCGAGGATATCTACAAGTTGGTAAAAGTATGTTGGTTTTCATTTCTCTATTCTTAGTCAAGTTTTCAATTTTAGAATAAATGACTATAAAGTTTTAAGACTTTATATCTGTTGTCAAATTAGAGCAATATGAAATATCAAGGGGTGTAAGTAGATGATGGTTAAACATGTAGAAAGTAGTAGAAGGAAAAATGTGCTAGGTGATCATCTGCGATTATACTACTGATATCTACATTCTATAACTGAAGTAACTTCTTATATGTTCTCTTTATTCCAGCAATTGCATCATGTAATAGTTAATGCAAATCTTGGAATTGCAAAACCAAAATACTGAGATAATGGAAACTTGTGCAACAAGTGTAACCTCATGTATTCAAGCATAAGGAAATTTAAATGAATGAGGAGCTTTTTTGCGTGAGATAAACAGAAGTGGCATTGCATCAAAACTGACCATCAGACTCCATCTGTTAGCCTTTTCGAGTTCCATGTGGTTTGAGACTGATGCGTGTAATTTCACCTTCACATATGCAAAACTCTTCTCTCTTTTTGCCAAATAATTACCAAGAACAAAAGGTACACCCCGCTTTTCTCAAATGTGCCTCCTTTGCTTTGCTTCTTTTTCCTCTTTGATTTATCATTTGTGAATTTAATTATTCTATTTGCTCAATTTCAAGTGTCATTGGAATCTTCATTTGGAGGTGTTTCCTAAATTTTCTCTTCAATATTTATAGGTTACTGTATCTCAGGGCTTAAGCTTAAAATTTAGGGATGTTGTTATGTTCTAATTTTCCTCGAGCTATTATTTGATTGGTCTTTGATAGTAGCTGCTGTTATTGAGTAATGAATATGGATATTTGTGTTTAAAGTTAAGTCTTGATTGTTATTGTTAGTTAGGGTAATTTTGTTGCCCTGGTAGTACCTAGATAGTAAGTGCACTGCTAAAGTTATATTGGATTGATGCAATATCCATTTTGACAGTTCTGTTGAAGATTCAACATCTACAGGATAATGAATTTAAGTAATTAAACACCTTAAAGCTTGTAGACGAGATAAGAAAATTTAAAGCTCATACCAAAAGATAGCATGCTTTAAATATCTAGAACCGGTGGACAGAAGGTAAAAAATTCAGACATCAATTGGTTTAGTTTGGTAAGATGCGAGGTTGGAAAGCTCAAAAACAAGGTTCTAATCAATACAGAAGTAACTCTTTTATCTGTATTAACTTGGAACAACGCCCAGTAGCAGTGAGATATTTTAGGATAGAAGTTTTACATGCGCATTCAGGAGCATCCGATAAATTCAGTTTCTTCAAATGATCAAGAGTATGCTTGTAATTTCTTTCTCAGCTGACCTACTAACCTACTTCACCTGTTTTGTCTCCCGTTTGATAAAACAGACGGTGGGTTATCAACTACTTTTGACCCATCTTCCTGGACATTAGTTCTTTGCCTTTCTCCTGGCCTTTTCTCTTTCAAAGCCTTGGTTGATTACCTGTGATAGTTATTCAAAACTTTTCTTTTATCCTTTGCATCTCTTTGATTTGTCTAGGAAAAGATTATCAATTTTGGAACCTAAATCTTTTCTTGTGATCTCCTCTGGGTCTGCTGGTAGAAATTACACCATGGAAATAATGAACAAATAGAAGACTAACACAAGAATACAAGTAGAAAGTGTCACTGAGATCGACCTGCTGTTGTTTTTCGTCATGGTTTGGTCATATATACCTAAACTATACCTGCCATGTGCTATTTCTTGAGATATCAGATTAATCTAGACTACTTTTTAGCTGCTCTTTTCCATAACTTTCATATTTAAAGTTAAATTTGCACGAAACACTGAGGCTGGCAAGAATGTTGCCATTAAAGTTTTGGCCAAAGGCACTAATCTTAAGCATAGAATGGTTGAACAGGTATTGAAGTATACTTCCTTAAAATTCTGGAGTTTATGCTTCATGTGTTGTGTCCTGCATTTTTTTTTTGTTTTGATGGTGGTGTTCATATATCATACATTTAAAGATTGGAGCTTGATAAATTAGAAGAGTTATTCCAATTTGTGAAATGATCATTGATGGGCAAGCCTTCTCCCTTTAAGCTAAGCTTTTGGAGGGTATGAATTAGGCCTAAAACCTACAATTAATCTTGAAACTAGGTTAGAAATCTCTCCTACAAGATGCCTCTTTTCTCGAGTTATCATCTGTTAACACGTCTCCTTCTCTCATCTCTGTGAATCATTACTCCATTAGGTTTCATGGTTCGTAGTTACAGGTTGAAGACGTTAATCATTGCTCTATTGTAATATCTCTCTTATTCCATTGTTTCTGATTTGACTGTTTTGTGGAGCCACATGACTTGTATTCATAGTTCATTTGGTAGATCTTGTCTGACTGCTCGGAATGTGTATCCTGAAGTTGAACTATTTGTTTACAAAGTTTTATCTTCAACTAATGCAGTATTTGGTTTCATATAATGAGCATCTTGTCAATGTAATTTTTGTTTTGGTAGCAATATGTAATCATGGTGTTACAATATTGGTGAATGATTGCACGATTTAGTGAAATCTTAACAGTCCAAATGTTGATGGTAAATCATTTCGACAGTTGCATATGTGACCAACTTCTACTGGAGTGTTGCTATTGTTTCTTGTATTGAATGGTTATTCATGTCCTGCTGGAACTTTTTTTGATACTTTGGTAATGTTTCATTTTTCAGCTTTCTAAAAGTTGGTTCTCAACTGAAGATATTGGTTGCAAATGAGAACATATCAAAAGATTGATCTGTGAAATTATTAAAAATAGAGCTCAGAAGGTTTCTCAAGCTGATTTTGATGATACTCGTCTTTAAATTGCTTAGAAGCGGAAAATGCTAGTTTGGGCTTAAGAAAACTTGCAATGCTAGAGAAGAATGTCATGGTGATGACTTGAGCTCACGTGAGGAAGAAGTTCCCACTTTATCTCATGTAGTCAACCTTGTGACGGGTCTCAAGAGTGCTGGAGTATAAGAAATGGTTTCTACAGATATGCAATGCTAGAGAAGGATGTCATAGTGATGACTATGTAGGATGAACATCTCAAACCTTATGAGGGGTTTAAAGAGTGCTGGAGCACAGATTTGCCTTGAGCACCAAATTCTACAAGACACTTGTGACAGCTATCGGCTTTATGCGCAAAAAGCACCACTTCTACATTTAGGAATGTCATGTATCCTATAAAGGTATTGTTCTTCAATTTACGACTTTTTGTGACAAAGCGATAGGTCTTTCTGGTTGGAAGTCCTTGACAAAATAGTTGCATCGATAGTCATCAGATTCTCCTTTGTGAGATTGCTCATGTTCCGAAAAATTATTTGGGAGAAGATTTGTACGATAAAAGCAAGAAAGTGGTGAGGACATTATCTTAAAGAACTACATTATTCCTAGATGTTACTTATCATACCGTTTCTTTCGATGTTGGATGATGAAGGTTGGGGTGATAAGAGACAAGGTAGAGAAGAAATATTCAATATATTTCAATTACACTTTCTTGTTATTGGATATATTTTACTTTTATTGAAGTAGTTTGAATATACTACCTTTTGCGTTTACTTGTTCTTAAATTGTATGATTATTATCTGCCTTGTTTTATTAATTTATTTTTAATTTATGCAATTCCAATTTGAAAAATAATATCAATATGAAAATAAATAAATACCTGTGTTGAGCCCTTTCCTGTTTGTCATAGTGATGAATGAGCTGACGCGATCTATCCACGAGGAGGTTCCATGGTGTATGCTATTTGCAGATGACATAGTTCTGATTGATGAGACTCGAACTAAAGTTAATGATAGGTTGGACGCTTGGAGACACGCCTTGGAGTCCAAAGTATTCAAACTTAGCAGGACCAAAACAGAATACTTAGAGTGCAAATTTAGTGTTGTGAGGGATGAATTCGACATTGATGTGAGGCTTGCCACTCAACCTATCTCCTAGATAGATAACTTTAAGTATCCGGGGTTCATCATCCAAAGTAGTGGCGATATCGACGATGATGTCACACATTGTATTGGAGTAACATGGACTAAATGGAGGCTTGCCTCTGGAGTATTATGTGACAAGAAGAAATCACCTAAACTCAAAGGTAAGTTTTACGGAATGGTAGTTAGACCATCTTTGCTGTATGGGGGTGGAGTGTTGACCAATAAAAAATGCACATGTTCAAAAGATGCATATCGCAGACATGAGGATGTTGAGATGAATGTGTGGTCACACAAGGAGGGATAAGATTAGGAATGAGACCATTTAGGAGAAGTTAGAGGTGGCCTCGGTGGCTGATAAGATGAGGGAAGCGAGACCACGATGGTTTGGACATGTGCAGAGACGGAATACCGATGCTCCTGTTAGGAGGTGGGAGAGGTTAGTTTTGGGAGTTACACGGAGGGGTAGAGGTAGACCGAAGAGGTATTACGGGGAGGCGATCAGACAAAATATGGCAAAATTGGATCTCACCGAGGACATGACCTTAGATAGAAAAGAGTGGAGGTCGCAAATTAGAGTAGCAGACTAATTGGTTGGTAGGGTTAGGTGGAGGTATAGTAAAGTAGCAGGAGTAGGCGTGTTCTATATCTGTACTAAGTGTTAATTCTATCGTATTTACATATTAATATGTGTTTTTTGCCATATCTAGTTTACTCTATTTATGGGTTTTTGAGACGAGGGTTCCCAGGAAACAACCTCTGTACTTCTATGAGGTAGTGACAAGGTCTACGTACATTCTACCTTCCTCAGACCTCACTTGTGGGATTCCACTAGGTATGTTGTTGTTGTAATGACAAAACTATATTCAAAGGATTAACTTTTAGCAACGATTAAATTAAATTTTTAAAGATAAATATTTTTGTCACAAAATAAATTAATTTGTCATAAGCTAAATACTTCTAGTGATGAAAATATTTGTCGATAATCATAAGAATTTATGGTGACAATTTTATGTTATCAGTAAAAGTAATATGTTCGGTGACAAGATGATAGATTTAGCTACAGAATTGTTTATAAAATTATAATAACAAATTTGTCACTAATTTATTCATTTAAGGATGAAACATTTTTTTTGTACATAAAAGGTAGTCATTAGTGACGAAATTAAATTTCTTTAACTATTACACACAACTTTAGAGACAATTGGTGTCGTCACTGATGGAACTACATAATTAGTGACTACGTAATTTAGCGCTAATAATAACGTTTTTAGTGACAAAATCATACTATAAACCACAAAAAAATTTACTTTTCATAACAAACAAATTTGTCACAAATGCTATGCATTTGGGTACGAATTTTTTGTTTTGTAGTTCATATAATTTTTTTTTATGACGAAGCGCTAAATTGTCTTTGTATATAATTAGTGGCCCCACATTTAGGGACGATTGGCTGACGATTTTTTTTTTGTCACAAAAGATCTTTCCATGATGAAATATGAGTTATAAGTGGTGAAATCATTTGTCCTTAATGATTGAATTTGTTGTAGTGGGAATACGAGATGAATGGCAGAGTAAGCTAGAGGCAGGGCTAACTCATAAGCAACTAGCCCAACTCGCCTCAAAATCTCTAATATACTGGGGACTCAACTTACCCTATCTCCCAAACCGCATAACCCCTTTTAGGGGTAAAACTCTCAGAAATACACGATCTCCCACGTCAAATTGCAAGAACCGGCGTCTATGGTCAGCATAACTTTGGTGTTGACTCTGAGCTGTCCTCTACCTATCCTATATAAATCGGAATCTTGCTAAGGCATCCTGCAACAAATCTGTACTGTACAGACTCAACTATGAAGACTCAAACCACCCAAGATGAGTACGACATTGCTGACCATTTAATGCCTTAAATGAGGCCATTTGAATGTAGGAATGATAGCTATTATTATAAGAAAACTCGACTAATGACATAAACTTGTCCCACTGGCCCCAAACTCCAACACACAGGCCCGTAACATATCCTTCAGAACTTGTATAATGCGCTTAGATTGGCCATCTGTCTGGGGATGGAATGTTGTGCTTAAATCAACCTGGGTGCCCAACTCTCGCTGAAAAACACTCCAAAAGCTGGAGGAAAACTGCGACCCTCTATTGGATATTATGGATATAGGCACCCCATGCAACCAGACTATCTCTTGAATGTAAATATGGGCCAACTGCTCGGCACTAAAGGTAGAATGGACAAGAAGGAAGTGTGCATACTTAGTCAACCGATCAACTATCACCCAAATTCTGTCATATCCCCTGAAAATAAGAGGGACAACAAATTCCGTAGTCACACGTTCCCACTTCTACTGGGGAATAGGTAGCAGCTGAAGTGTGCTACCGGGCTGCTGATGCTCAACCTTTACTTGCTGGCAATGGAGACAACATGAAACATACTCTGCAATAATCTCTTCTCATGCCATCCCACCAGTAATGTTGTCTCAATCTCGGTACATCTTAGCTGTCCTTGGTTGAATAGAATATCTGGAATCATGCGCCTCTCGTAGAATCATCTGTACCAAATCCCTCACTCTAGGAACACACAACCCGCGGTCGAGTATAAGTACTCCCTCTAAATCAAATGTAGCCTGATGCCCAATACCCGACAACACTCTATCTCAGAGACCCAATAATGACTTATCCTCAAACTAATAGGCCAGGATCTGATCAATTAGTGAGGACTAAGCCCCAACAAAGTTCATCAATCGACTGGAGTCTAAAATATCCAATCGGGCCAATTGGTTAGCTAGGGAGTGAATGTTCGAAGCCAATGGTTGCTCCTCAACTGCCAGGTGTGCTAGGCTGCCTATACTCACCGTCTTCTGACTTAAGGTATCTGCTACCACGTTTGCCTTGCCCGGATGGTATAAAATATATATATCCTAGTCCGCCAACAACTCAATTTACTGTCTTTGACGGGAATTCAGATCCAACTAAGTCATAATATACTGCAAACTCCGGTGGTCCGTATAAATATCACAATGCACACCATATAGATAATACCTCCAAATCTTGAGCATAAACACTACCTCCGCCAACTCTAAGTCATGTGTGGGGTAGTTACGCTCGTGGGCCCATAACTGACGAGAAGCATAAGCAATAACTTAACCTTGATGCATCGATACACAACCCATCCTGATATGGGAGGCATCATAGTATACCATGAAGCTATCTCCCTCAATAGAGAGGGTAAGAACAGGAGCAGTAGTCAGCAACTCCTTCAGCTTCTGAATGCTAGCCTCAGACTCATTGAACCACACAAATGACACATCCTGGCGAGTCAAATGAGTCAACGGGGCGACAATAGTGGAAAAGCCCTCAATAAACCATCTGTAATACCCTGCCAACCTAACAAAAAGTCCAAATCTTTGTCATTAAAGTAGGACTAGCCTAGCTATGAATAGCCTCAACCTTGGCCGAATCCACGCTAACACCCTCACCGGACACCACGTGACCTAAGAAAGTGTGAAACCCCATGTTCCTCGTCTTCCATATATATATATATAGGGTGGCGTGTCATATAAGACATATATGACTTTGGATAGAACCTAAGGATAATAAGGCTGCCAATAAGTGGTAACGTCAAGGACTTAAAGTTTTAAGCCAAAGGAATGCCCTAAATGCACGTTCGGGATTAAAAAAATGACTCGAGTAGCACCTCGCCCTTTCAGAAGGATCAAATTAGGTTGCACTTTTCATATGAGACTAAAAGTTTATAATTTGCTAATAATGGATTTTTTAAGTCATTTTAATAGGGCAAAGGTCATACATTAAGTTTTGGAATCAAGAAAGTTGCAAAATAAAGGTTGGCAAAGGTTAGCATAAGTTTCTTTAATCCTTCTTAAATTTGGGTCAAATATAGCAGGCCAGATCGCCCAAAATATAAGGAGTTAGAAGGTCCATGACCTATCAGATTGAATATCTATGAGTCTAGTTTCCAACACACCAAACTGCCCATCAAACCGACCTCAGAATAACAAGTTATGACAGTTTTAGCGAGACTGCCTGAGCAGAAAATTGGGTCATGGGTCGGGTCGGGTCGACCCTTCTTAATGTCGGTTAATTTGAGCTTTTTAAAGTCAAATAAGTGTCATTTTGTCCCCAAACAGATTACAAACTGAAGGAAAAGTTCCCTCAAGGTGCCAAAGGGATTTGAGTAAGTTTTACGCATTTTTACCGTTAAAATTTGTGCGTTTGTCTAGAAATGCATGCCTTACGCTTTGTAATTGTTTTCCCCTCGTAATAGCTGTGTTTGGTGCTATTTTTGGTCTGTAAAAAAAGTGGTTTTCTTGCTAGTATTGTTGGTTTACAGTTGGTGTGTTCAGGTAATAATTTTGGGGCTCTTTTACGATCATTTTTATGAAATTTACGGACATTTCCTCGCGTAAATGCTCCTTGTCGAATCTGGTCATTAATGCTAAATTTTTGACTGTTTATAGATATCTTTAAGCTGTACATATATAGTCCTTGCGAAGCTTAGGACGTAAGGAACAACTTTCGTGAAGAAACTTTTGGCAATTGGACGTTTGTTGGAGAGGTATGTTAAGGCTAAGCTCCGTCCCTCCTTTTAGCACAAAATCCGGGAAGTTTCCCAAAACGTCAAATGCGATATCTTACTATTCTGTTGCTAGAAAGACCTTATGTGAAAGGCACTGAGATTACAACTGAGTTATTTTCATGATGGTATTCGGTTGAAATTCTATTCATCCACTTAAACTGGACATTCAATATCTATATATCATTTTGTCGGTTTTCCCAGCTACCTATTCATATGTTCGAGATGTTTCTCTTCTTGGTGTAGTGTCATTAAAATAAATGTAGAATGCGAAGGAAATGTAGTATTCATAATCAGTCCTTCTTCCATACAAAAATAGAATTGAAGCATTTTGCAAGTAACGCGTTGGTTTCCAATATTCTCCCGTGAAATGTTCCTATTTAAACTACTAAAGAACTTGATCCTATTTAAATACTTTCCTTTACTAATTGACATAGGACCAAGTATAAGAATTATGTAAAGCTCTTTTATGAACATTTTCAAAGTTAAGGCTTCACTCTAAATGTTGGGTTAAGTTCCCAAACTTGTTAAAAAGACATATAAGATTGCACGAGTCATATGTATATGCTATGACAACGATTATGATGTTACGAGAAGAAGTGTACCAATGAGCCAAGATTGGCTAAGAATAAGTGTACTAATGAGCCAAGACTGGCTATGTTTTCTTGCTATGGCCTACTATGTGCATTCAACATTCATATCATACATTGCACGTTATGCATGGACTCCGAGCTATAATCGGAGGTATAGGGCCTACTTGCCCAAATGATTATATATATATGTATATGGTATAGATGGCCACATGTTGGTAGATATGATGCTGGTTAGCTACCGGAAAGGACCACCATTAATAGCATTTGATTGGGTATGTCATGCATTTGCATCTATATATATGTATTCACGACATGCGATACTTGAGCATACCATGCATATTTGATCACAAAGAGGTTGATTATTGGCTATTAAGGTTACTTATGTTTTGGTTACAGGTGGTATTTCTATTACGCTTTTACTACTATTATCTATGCTTTCACATTCTGCCTTACACACCGGAACATGTATTTATACTGACGTCCCGTTGCCTGGGGACGCTGCATTTTTTTTCGTGCGTGCAGGTTCAGGTAGGGACTCTGATCGACCCCTCCACTAGGAGCCTAGTTCAGCTGTGAGTTGGTAAGCTCTACCTCTTCCTGAAGCTTTCATAGGATGCGTACTTTTTATTGTATAGTTGGGTATAGTCGGGGCCCTGTCCCGATAGTATTAGTGGTTCTCTTAGAGGCTATTGTGGGTTGGTCCTTTTGTGCCTTTCAGTTTCCAGCGCATGTGTACCCATCCTCAACTAAGGTCTCAAACCTCGTACAAAATACTGAATCATCTCTTTCTCGAAAGGCAATATAGCTGTAGCATATTGGGAGAGCTCTTGAAATCTAACCTCATACAGGGACACAGACACCTGTCCCTTCTCAAGTCGCAAAACTGATCCCGGAGATGATCTTTGAAGCTCCTGGGCACAAATCTAGTCATTAAGGCCTCTGTGAACTCTGCCTAAGTCATCGGTGCGGTCTTTATTGGCCTAGTATCTCAGCAAGTACGCCATCACTGCCTGGTGGTGCTATCAAGCTTATATGCAACAAACTCAACCCCTCCGAACTGCAGCAATCGCAAGGCCTGCAACCGCTCTATGTAGGCTATCAAGAACTCTTGTGCATACTCCCCTGCAGCTCTTGAAAACCTCGACGGGTCCAATCTCAAATAGTAGCCAAGTAACTTCCAGTCCTGAAATGGTACAGTTTCCCTAGCTGAGCGGGGACCTCCAAAACAACTGTTGGTGCCTAGAATAGAGGAGCTGGAGCTTACGCCGCACGTTGTTTTAGGGCCCCAAGTGCTGCTAAGATCTTACCAAATACTGCCTGCACCTCCGACGCGGCTGCAAAAGCTACTAGGAGAGCTAGTTCCTCCAGCTGCGGCGGAGCTGGGGCATCCAGTATCTACTCTTCGGGCAGAGGGGGATGCTCTCAAACTAGGACTAAGGATACAACCCTACCTCGACAACCTCTCCTGCCCCAACTACGTGCCCCCAACACCATACCTGCGAAGAACAAATGAATTTAGATCGCCAAATATCAAAAAGCTATTGATAAATGCAAAAAAAGAATCAATAACACAGGGATGTTCCTAAACATCCCATAGCCTCTTGGAGATAAGCCACAAACGTCTCTGCACCCATACATAGGACTCTACTAGACGGTAGCTCTGTACCGTTGAGACTAGTGAACCTTAGTCTCTGATACCAACTTGTCACGACCAAGTCCCAGTCATGATGGCATCTGTCAGACCGCACCTATAGGTAAGATAATTACCCAACCCACATGGCACACCTGACCTAGGGGCCAAGTCATCACACGACGAATGAGACACCTGAAGGTACCTCACGCAAGCCATCTTACATATTATAAGCATTACTAGGCATAAAACGTTAAAGATGAAATAGAGAACTATGGGAAATGGGGCTAAGGGCTAGAACTTAAAAATCATAAAGGAATATAAGAACTGGATACCATCATAACATTTGTCCAACAATACCTTTAACATAAACTTTGCGAGGGCTAAAACATGTTCAAGCTCACTCTCAAATACATACATAGCAAAAGAAATATACAACCGGAAACTAGAATATCTTATACATCAATCTAGAAAGAAAACTAGGTTATTGTCCCCGAACTAGAGGACTTACCAACTCTCGTCTTTGATGATCCAAAGCTAGCCACGTGGAGGATATCAAGAAGCGTCATTCCCTACGTGGTTAAATCATGTAGGCATAGAAGTATGTGTCAGTACTTTGAATGTACTAGTATGTAGGTGTGCAATGCGTAGCATGGAAATATATGATGAAATGATTCATGCTAAGTCTAGCGTTAAAAATCATACATTTACAAGGGCATTAGTAAGTCATAATCAAGCTAATATCATTTAAACATAAAAGGACAACTTTAGAAAGAACATAGTAGGATGCATGGATAAACATAGTCGTGAATAAGAAAACCATATAAACTTGGAACAAACATACGGGTGACTATTTAGACATTTTACTCTCATCATAGAGCATGGAATAATGTACATGAGAAATACAAAACTTACCCTTACTTGAACGCATGATGAGTCACATGAACTTAAATTAGTGAGAAAATCCATGTTGTTATGAATAATTAAAATATTAATATCCTTGGGTGAACAATACATAAGTTTACATAAAAGACTATTTTATTATGGAAGAAATATTAGTAATCATAATGGAGACCACCTTACACACTTGTAGACATAGCCATATACCTTTAGGAGAAATGCCATTTAAACTTGTGAAACAATGAATATAGGAGCTTTAAAACATCTTTGAACACAATATGAAGGAACCATCATAAAAGGACACCTTGGAACATGAGGAGAACACAAACTTATGTGAGAGCACTCTTTAATCGACATAAACCATGTGAGGTAACCATGGAGTCCCGATGTTTCCTTTACACCAAAAGAAAGGGGGAGGCCACTTGCCAGGTGACCTCTTAAGATGCCTAAGTGGATCCACTAAAGCCTTGCTATTGAGCAACCTCTCCTATCTGTTGGTCTAGAAATAAACCTCCACCAGCGGGTGATTCCTATTTCCTATGGTGGCACGTAGTTATGGGATAATGGGATTCTACTAACTATCTCATGCCTCTTCTAATGGGGAGCTACCGCATCCATCCCAAGCTTCTTGGAGCTTTCACAGGATGATTACTTTTATTGTACAGTTGGGTATCATCGGGTCCCTGTCCCGATAGTATTAGTGGTTCTCTTAGAGGCTATTGTGGACATGTTATTGTGGGTTGGTCCTTTTGTGCCTTTCAGTCTCCAATCATAAGATTGGCATGTATATATAGTGTGTGCCTGTACCTCTGTTGTGGCAGCCTTGTCGGCTAGCTAGTACTTTATCATTTTGGTTTACTTCTCTTTATGTACATGATTTATTATTGACCAGGTCATGACCTAAACGGTCCCGACTTCGTGTTTTTTTCTAAATATTATGCTGCCTGATTTTCTTCTGGTCCCTAGTTTAGTTATCTAGCATGTTTAGGCGCTTACCCGGCCAATAACGGTATCTGGTGCCAGTCGTGCTTCCCCTCTCTTTGGAGCGTGACAAACATGGTATCAGAGCAGGTCGTGTCCTAGGGAGTCCACAATGTCGTGTCGAGTAGAGTCTTGCTTATGAGTGTGTTTTGCACCACACTTATAATCAGGAGGCTATGAGACATTTAGGATTGGTTACCTTTCCTTCTCTTAATAGATCGTGCTTTAGAGCAAAGTTATAGGGACATATGAAATCTTAATCGTGCTTTGTGGTTTATTTTATTTGTTAGGCTGTCTATATTCATGAGATGGCACAACATTGGGGTAGATATGGATCTGAGAGAAGGTACCCGTCGTTCTTTACCAAGTCAGACAGAGACACTCCCTGTTGAGGCACGCAGAGAGCCTCTAGTATCCATAGTACCAGATTCACCAGAACATGTTGAGGGCCAAGGAGGTCCAATACCCCCAATCCTACCTGAGATTGGGGAGCAGGGCGTGAGAGAGGTTGTTCAGCTACTGACTAGGATGGTTTCTATTTATGAGAGACAACTAGAGGCGAGAGCAGACATCAGAAGGGATCAAACAGAAAGCTCAAAGGTACGATAGTTTCATCACTGGCCCCTCCAGTATTCATAGGGTCCAATCCAACTGAGGATCCACAGGATTTTATAGACCATATGTATAGAGTATTGAGGGTGATGCATGCCTCTGTCACTGAGGCAGTGGAGTTGGCTTCTTTTCGACTGCGTGACGTCGCCATCTTGTGGTACGAAGCGTGGGAGAGATCCAGAGGGCCTGATGCTCCGCCATCAGAGTGGGAGGACTTCTTTGAGGCATTTTTAGCCCATTAATTACCACAGGAGGCGCGGGAGGCTTGTCTTGACCAGTTTATTAGTTTAAGGCAGGGGGATATGAGTATAAAGGAGTATATCCTTAGGTTTAATTCTTTGGCTAGGTATACACCAGATATTGTTCGTACCATGAGTGCCAGAGTTCATCGTTATGTGGATGGTTTGGGGGATCATTTGATTAGAGATTGCAGGATAGCCTATTTACAGGATGGTGTAGATATTACTCGTATTTAGGCTTTTGCTCAGACTACAGAGGATCTTTCTCGTTGGATTTAGGATACTCGTAGAGATAGGGAGAAGAATAAGTGGGCTCGTACTATGGGGTATTATAGGGAGCCATGGGGTGATTTTAGGCCTCCTTTTCACCAATATCCACCTCCATCAGTGGGTAGTTTCCCGCCACAGATACAGCGCCAATGATTTGGTCGTTATATTCAGTCAGGTCCAGGGCAGAGTTCACGCTAGCCTGAGAGCCATCGACAGGAACACTTTGCACCAATGAGACAAACTACTCCTCCATGTGCAAAATGCGGTAGGCTTCATAGTGGGCAGTGTAGAAAGGGTTCAGGTGCATGTTACCATTGCGGGCAGATAGGACATTATATTAGCCAGTGCCCAGGTTAGGTAGAGGAACAACAACTCACCCTTCAAGATCCACTGCAACCTCTTCATCCCCAGTACGTGCTCCCCGACCAGATCCACAGCCTACTCAGGGTCATGGTAGGGGGAGAGGTAGAGGAGAGAGTTAAGGTTCTACTAGTGGATGGAATCGCTTTTATGCACTCACAGGCTGACAGGATTTAGAGGCATCTCCAGATGTGATCACAGGTATATTGATGGTACACTCTCATGCTGTTTATGCACTGATATATCCTGGCTCTACATTTTCATATATTACTCCATTCATTGCTGGTAAGCTTGATATGAGACCTGAAATATTACCGAGGTCCGTTAGGGTATCTACGCCAATTGGTGACTCAATTATAGCTAGTCATGTCTATCGATGTTGTACAGTGTTAATTAATGAGCGTCCAACCTCTACTGATATAATTAAATTGACTATGCTAGATTTTGATGTTATTATGGGTATGGATTGGTTGGCAACTTGTTATGCTAATATTGACTGTCGAGCAAAGCTAGTCCACTTCCATTTTCCAGGTGAGCCAATCATTGAATGGAAAGGCAATATTGCCTCGCCCAAAGGTAAGTTTATTTCATACCTTATGGCTCAGAAGCTGATTGCTAAAGGTTTTATATACCATTTAATTCATACTAGGGATATTGATAAGGAGTCGATGACCCTTCAGTCAGTCCCTATTGTGAATGAATTCCCGATGGCATTCCCTGATGAGCTTCCAGGGATTCCTCCATAAGGGAAATTGATTTTGCTATAGATTTGCTCCCGAACACGCAGCCTATATCCATTTTTTCCTACAGAATAGCTCCTGCAGAGCTAAGGAAATTGAAGGGAAAACTGAAGGACTTACTTGATAAAGGCTTTATTCGGCCAAGTACATCTCCATGGGGCGCTCCAGTGCTCTTTGTTCGAAAGAAAGATGGCTCCTTACGGATGTGTATTGATTACAAACAGCCAAATAAAGTCACTATCAAGAATAAGTATCCTCTTCCACGGGTTGATGACTTATTCGATGAGTTGCAGGGTGCCAAATGCTTTTCAAAGATCGACTTGAGATCCGGGTACCACCAGTTGCGAGTCAGGGATGTTGATATTCCAAAGACAGCATTTAGGATGAGGTATGAACATTTTGAGTTCCTTGTCATGTCTTTTGGTCTTACAAATGCCCCAACGGCTTTTATGGACCTGATGAATCGAGTCTTTAAACCATTCTTGGATGAATTTATAATCGTATTTATTGACGACATCTTGATATATTCACGATCAGAAGTTGAGCATGCAGATCACTTGCGAAATATATTACAGACTCTCCAGGACAATAGGTTATATGCTAAATTCTCTAAATGTGAGTTTTGGTTAACTTCTGTAGCTTTTCTTGGCCATGTTATAACAGGCGATAGTATCAAGGTCGATGTCCAAAAGATTGAAGCAGTAATGGCCTGGCCTGGACTATTGAATCCGATCGAGGTCCGTAGCCTTTTAGGCTTGGCAGGATATTATAGGAGGTTTGTTGAGGGATTCTCCTCTATCTCTGCACCACTAACGAGATTGACACATAAAGAAGCTAAGTTTCAATGGACTGAAGCACGTGAGCAGAGTTTTCAAGAGTTAAAGAAAAGGCTTACCACCACACCTATCTTGGCTCTTCTAGATGGAATCAAAGGCTACGTTGTATATTGTGATGCCTCGAGAATTGGCCTAGGTTTTGTTCTTATGCAGCATGGTAGAGTTAGTGCATATGCTTCCAGACAGTTGCGAAAGCATGAATAAAATTATCCTACCCATGATCTTGAGCTCGCTGCGGTTGTATTTGCCCTAAAGATTTGGCGACATTATCTATACGGAGTTCATGTTGATATTTTTACCGACCACCAGAGCCTTCAATATTTATTTAGGAAGAAGGAGTTGAACCTACGACAAAGGAGGTAGCTAGAACTACTAAAAGATTATGATGTTGACATTTTGTACCATCCCGGTAAAGCTAATGTTGTTGCTGATGCACTTAGCCGAAAGTCCATGAGAAGTCTAAGCCATGTTGAAGCTGATAAGGTTGAAATGACAAAAGACCTATGCCAGCTAGCTAGTTTGCAGGTATGATTGGTAGATTCAGAGGATGGAGGTATAATTGTTCAATATATAGCAGAATCTTCCATTGTTAATGAAGTAAAAGAGCGACAGCGCGAGGATCCTGAGCTTAGGACACTGAGAGAGAGCATTTCACAACAACATCATCCTTCATTTGAGCTGACTGGAGAAGGAGTCCTTAGGTACCAAGGCCGCTTATGTGTGCCAGATATCGGAGGACTCTGTGCCAGGATTCTTTCTGAGGCTCATTATTCTAGATATTCAACCCACCCTGGAGCAACAAAAATGTATTAGGACCTTCGACAAATCTGTTGGTGGAATAGCATGAAAAAGGATATTGCAGAGATTGTAGCCAAATGTCCTAATTGTCAGCAAGTTAAAGCAGAACATCAGAGACATGGAGGCCTAGCTTAGTGTATTGAGCTTCTGCTATCAAAATGGGACATGATAAATATGGACTTCATCACCGGTTTGCCTCATACTCCACGCAGGTATGATTCTATTTGGGTAATCATTGATAGGTTGACAAAATCTGCTTATTTCTTGCCAGTAAGAATGACATATTCAGCGAGGATTATGCTAAGCTTTACATTCAAGAGATTGTTTGCCTTCATGGCGTTCCATTGTCTATTATATCTGATCGAGGGGCTCAATTTTTCGCACATTTTTGAAAGTTTTTTTAGATGGGTCTGGGGACTCAGGTGAATCTCAGCACCGATTTTCATTCACAAGCTGATGGGCAAGCAGAGCGTACCATCCAGACTGTTGAGGATATGTTACGTGCCTATGTGCTGGACTTTAAAGGAAGCTGGGATGATCATCTACCTCTTATTGAGTTTGCTTATAATAATAACTTCCAAGCTAGTATTCGAATGACGCCTTATGAAGCACTATACGGGTGAAGATGTAGGTCGCCGATCGGTTGGTTTGAGGCTGGGGAGGCAAAATTGCTAGGCCCTAATCTAGTTCAGCAAGCGATGGACAAAGTGAGACTTATTAGAGACCGATTTCAAATAGCCTAGAGTCGCAAAAGTCTTATACAGATGTTCAACAATGAGACTTAGAATTTGATGTAGAAGATTGGGTCTTCTTGAAGGTATCACCTATGAAAGGAATCATGAGGTTTGGAAAGACAGGAACGCTCAGTCCTAGATTTGTTGGGCCGTATAAGATTATTTGAAAGATTGGCAAGGCCGTATACAAGCTTGATTTGCTTTTAGCAATTGGGGGCAGTCCATCCAGTGTTTCATGTATCGATGTTGCTGAAGTGCACTGGAGATCCTTCACATATTACCCACATTGAAGATATCCACATTGATGAAGTCTTATCTTATGATGAGGTGCCAGTGTCTATTTTAGACCGACAAGTGAGGAAGCATCCGAACAAAGAAGTGTCCTCCGTGAAAGTATTATGGTGGAACAACAATATTGAGGAAATGACTTGGAAAGCGAAAGAGAAAATGAAGAAGAAGTACCCCCAGCTATTTACAAATTAAGGTGAGTCATATTTTAAAAGTTGGCAGTCGTCTTTCTACAGTAACTTAAATTTTAAATGAGTTGGGAGCATACTTTATATGGATCGTGCAGAGATAGCTATACAAAGCTTGTAATTTGATTTATTTTTCAAAGTTGATTTATGGATTGGAGGAATAAAAGGTATATCCTCAAAAGCAACATTTCAAGAGTTAGTAGTGCAACCAAGATGCTGTCTAGATATATTCTTGGCCGAATGTTCTTTTGGGGAGGGGACAGACTGTGAAATCCCGTGTTCCTCGTCTTTCATATATATATATATATAGGGTGGCGTGTCATATAAGAAATATATGACTTTGGATAGAACATAAGGATAATAAGGCTGCCAAAAAGTGGAAACATCAAGGACCTAAAGTTTTAAGCCAAAGGAATGCCCTAAATGCACGTTCGGGATTAAAAAAATGACCCGAGTGGCACCTCGCCCTTTTCAGAAGATTTAAATTAGGTTTCACTTTTCAGATGGGACTAAAAGTTTATAATTTTCTAATAATGGATTTTTTAAGTCATTTTAATAGCACAAAGGTCATACATTAAGTTTTGGAATCAAGAAAGTTGCAAGATAAAGATTGGCAAAGGTTAGCGTAAATTTCTTTAATCCTTCTTAAAATGGGTCAAATATAACATGCCATATCGCCCAAAATATAAGGAGTTAGAAGGTCCATGACCTATAAAATTGAATATCTATGAGTTTAGTTTGCAATACACATAACCGCGCATCAAACCGACCTCAGAATAACAAGTTATGACAGTTTTACCGAGACTACCTGAGCAGAAAATCGGGTCATGGGTCAGGTCGGGTCGACCTTTCTTATTGTTGGTTAATTTGAGCTTTTTAAAGCTCAAATCAGTGCTATTTCATCCCCAAATGGATTACAAACTGAAGGAAAAGTTCCCTCAAGGTGCCAAAGGGATTTGAGGAAGTTTTTCGCATTTTTATCGTTAAAATTTGTCCATATGCTAGAAATACGTGCCTTACGCGGCAATTATTTTCCCCTCATATTAGCTGAGTTTGGGGTTGTTTTTAGGCCGTAAAAAAGTGGTTTTTTTGCTGGTACTGTTGGTTTGCAGCTGGAGTGTTCAGGTAATAATTTTGCAGCTCTTTTACGGTCATTTTTACGAAGTTTTACGAATATTTCCTCGCATAAATGCTCCTTGCTGAATCTGGTCATTAATGCTAAATTTTTTTTGACTGTGTATAGGTGTTGCTTAGGACGTAAGGAACAACTTTCATGAAGAAACTTTTGGCAATTGGACGTTTGTTAGAGAGGTATGTTAAGGCTAAGCTCCATCCTTCCTTTTAGCACAAAATCCGGGAAGTTTCCCAAAACGTCAAATGCGATATATTACTATTCTGTTGCTAGAAAGACCTTCTTTGAAAGGCACTGGGATTACATCTGAGTTATTTTCATGATGGTATTAGGTTGAAATTCTATTCGTTCGCTTAAACTGAAAATTCAATATCTATATATCATTTTGTCGGTTTTCCTGGCTATCTATTCATATGTTTGAGGTGTTTCTCTTCTTGGTGTAGTGCCATTAAAATAAATGTAAAATGTGAAGGAAATGTAGTATTCATAATTAGTCCTTCTTCCATACAAAAATATAATTGAAATATTTTGCAAGTAATGCATTGTTTTCCAATATTCTCCCGTGAAATATTCCTATTTAAACTACTAAAGGCGTTGATCCTATTTAAATACTTTCCTTTACTAATTGACCTGGGACCAAGTATAAGCATAATGTAAAGCTCCTTTATCAACATTTTCAAAGTTAAGGCTTCACTCTAAATGTTGGGTTAAGTTCCCAAACTTGTTAAAAAAAGACAAATAAGATTGCACGAGTCATGTGTATATGCTATGACAACGATTATGATGTTATGAGAATAAGTGTACCAACGAGCCAAGATGGGCTAAATGACAATGATTATGATGCTATGAGAATAAGTGTGCTAATGATCCAAGACTGGTTAAGTTTTCTTGCTATGGCCTACTATGTGCATTCAACATTCATATCATACATTGCATGTTATGCATGGACTCCAAGCTATAATCGGAGGCATAGGGACTATTTGCCTAAATGATTATATATATATATATATATATATATATGTATGTATGTATATGGTATAGATTGCCACAGGTTGACAGATATAATGCCGGTTAGCTACCGGAAAGGATCACCATTGCTAGCATTTGGTTGGGTATGTCATGAATTTGCATATATATGTATTCACGACATGCGATACTCAAGCATACCATGCATATTTGATTACTAGGAGGTTGATTATTGGCCATTAAGGTTACTTAAGTGTTGGTTATAGGTGGTATTTCTATTACGCTTTTTACTACTGTTATCTATGGTTTCACATTCTGCCTTACATATCGTTACATGTTTATTTGTACTGACATCCCGTTGCCTGGGGACGTTGCATTTTATTTCGTGCGTGCAGGTTCAGGTAGGGACTCTGATCGACGCCTCCTTTAGGAGCCCAATTCAGCTGTGAGTTAGTAAGCTCCACCTCTTCCTGGAGCTTTCACAGGATGCTTACTTTTTATTGTACAATTGGGTACAGTCGGGGCCCTGTCCCGACAGTATTAATGGTTCTCTTAGAGGCTATTGTGGGTTGGTCTTTTTGTGCCTTTCAGTCTCCAGTGCATGTGTACCCATCCTCAGCTAAGGTCTCAAACCTCGTACAAAATAATGAATCATCTTTTCCTCGAAAGGCAAAATAGCTGTAGCATATTGGGAGAGCTCTTGAAATCTAACCTCATACAGGGACACAGACATCTATCCCTGCTCAAGTTGCAAAATTGATCTGGGAGATGATCCTTGAAGCTCCTGGGCACAAATCTAGTCATTAAGGCATTTGCAAACTTTGCCTAAGTCATCGGTGCAATCCCTGCTGGCCTAGTATCTCGGCAAGTCCGCCATCACTGCCAGGTGGTGCTATCAAGCTTATATGCAACCAACTCAACCCCTTTGAATTGCAACAATCTCAAGGCCTGCAACCGCTCTATGCAGTCTATCAAGAACTCTTGTGCATCTTCCCCTGCAGCTCCTGAAAACCTCGGCGGGTCCAATCTCAAATAGTAGCGAAGTAACCTTTGGTCCTGAAACGGTACAACTCCTCTGGCTGAGCAGGGACCTCCAAAACAACTGTTAGTGCCTGGACTAGAGGAGCTGGAGCTTGTACCGCACGTTGTTGTAGGGCCCCAAGTGCTGCTAAGATCTTACCAAAGACTGCCTGCACCTCCGACGCGGCTGCAAAAGCTGCTAGGAGAGTTAGTTCCTCTAGCTACGGCGGAGCTCGGACATCCAGTATTTGCTCTTCGGGAAGAGGGGGATGCTCTTGAACTAGGACTAAGGATACAACCCTACCCCGACAACTTCTCCTTCTCCAACTACGCGCCCCCAACACCATACCTATGAAGAACGGATGAATTTAGATCCTCAAATATCAAGAAGCTATTGATGAAATGCACAACAAGAATCAATAACATAGGGATGTTCCTAAACATCCCATAGCCTCTTGGAGATAAGCCACAAATGTCTCTGAACCCATACATAGGACTCTACCAGACGGTATCTCTGTACCGTTGAGACTAGTGAACCTTAGGCTCTGATACCAACTTGTCACGACCAAGTCCCGGTCATGATGGCATCTGTTAGACCCCATGTATAGGTAAGCAAATTACCCAACCCATATGGCACACCCGACCTAGGGGCCAAGTCATCACACGATGAATGAGACATTTGAAGGTACCTCACCCAAGCCATCTTACATATCATAAGCATTACTAGGCATAAAACGTTAAGATGAAATAGAGAACTAGGGGAAATGGGGATAAGGGCTAAAACTTAAAAATCATAAAGGAATATAAGAACTTGATACCATCATAACATTGGTCCAACAATACCTTTAACATAAACTTTGCGAGGGCTAAGACATGTTCAAGCTCACTCTCAAATACATACATAGCAAAAGAAATATACAACCGGAAACTAGAATGTCTTATACATCAATCTAGAAATAAACTAGGTTATTGTCCCTGAACTAGAGGGCTTACTTACCAACTCTCGTCTTTGATGATCCAAAGCTAGCCATGTGGAGGATATCGAGAAGTGTTGTTCCCTACGTGGTTAAATCATGTAGGCTAGATGTATGCGTTAGTACTTTGAATGTACTAGTATGTAGGTATGCAATGCGTAGCATGGAAATACATGATGAAATGATTCATGCTAAGTCTAGCATTAAAAATCATACATTTACAAGGGCATTAGTAAGTCATAATCAAGCTAATATCATTTAAACATAAAAGGACAACTTTAGAAAGAACATAGTAGGATGCATGGATAAACATACTCGTGAATAAGAAAATCATATCAACTTGGAACATACAGACGGGTTACCATTTAGGCATTTTACTCTCATCATAGAGCATGGAATAATGCACATGTGAAATACAAAACTTACTTTTACTTGAACGCATGATGAGTCACATAAACTTAAATTAGTGAGAAAATCCATGTTGTTATGAATAATTAAAATATTAATATCCTTGGGTGAACAATACATAACTTTATATAAAAGACTATTTTATTATGGAAGAAACATTAGTAATCATAATGGAGACCACCTTACACACTTGTAGACATAGCCATATACCTTTAGGAGAAATACCATTTAAACTTGTGAAACAATGAATCATAGGAGCTTTAAAACATCTTCGAACATAATATGAAGGAACCATCATAAATCATCATAAAAGGACACCTTAGAACATGAGGATAACATGAACATATATGAGAGCACTCTTTAATCGACATAGACCATGTGAGCTAACCATGGAGTCTCGATGTTTCCTATACACCAAAAGAAAGGGGGAGGCCACTTGCCAGGTGACCTCTTAAGATGCCTAAGTGGATGTACTAAAGCCTTGCTATTGAGCAACCTCTACTATCGGTTGATCTAGAAATAAACCTCCACCAGCGGGTGATTCCTATTTCCTACAGTGGCACGTAGTTATGGGACAGTGGGATTCTACTAACTGTCTCATGCCTCTTCTAATGGGGAGCTTCCGCATCCATTCCAAGGTCCACTCAATGCTAAGTAAACTTTCACGGAATAATCAAAAGTATGAAACATAGAATTATCATTGGCAAGGGACCATACCAATATAGAAGACCAAGCACTTACCTTACGAGAACACCACCCTTTCCAAAAAATGCTCCATATATGCCTTATGGGAGCACCACTCTTTTTGGTTATCATATGTTAAGGACCTTGCGGGAACTCCTCCCTTTTCGATATTCATTTTACATGTGCCACACGGGAATACCACTATTTTTGGACAATCATCATAAGGATAGCTCCTACATCTTGGCTAAGCCTCTACTATCAGCTAGCATCCTAATCTTGGTTAAGCCTCTACTATCCGCTTGCATCATTTCATATCCCTCTACTAATGGGTAATCACAATCTCATGATCATAGCTATATGGGGACTCACATTTCTTTTATTCATTCATTCTTGACTCCAGCAAATTCAGACCTAAATTACATATATACAAGAGTATGGTCATGACATGTATAAACTACCAAATCGTAACATCATAAAGAAGACTTCCAATAATACATAACTTTCATAAGACTTCAATATCATTCGAAGTGCATGTCATTTCATGGGATATCTCATGATGCAACGCACTAATACATGTAAATTCACTTTAAGATCATAAAACTTAAAGGAAATGTGCATTGTCATATGTATCGATGACAACCAACCCATACTTGAAGTAACCCTTAAACCATTTCACAAACCCATTACTTGAAATCAATAAATATACATGAATTAATACATCAATTCATGAAATTAATATGATTTAGACTTTATTCATATATAATAATAATAATACATAAAGTATGAATTTAAGTGAAATCAAACAACCATCCATCAACTTCATAAACCAAAATTTCATTAGTAGGGAAGAATCATAAAAAGCTGTGGAATCATGAAAATTACTAGTTATCCACGTATGAGAGTAGTAGGATTCACCAATCTTAAGGATAATTAAGGAACCCATATCATCATCTTCATATCTCCAAACTCCCTAGCTTCCATAATATAGGAATTCAAGACATAACATCCTTCTCATGGAATTAAACATTATATCATAATAATATGGGCGGACAAACATCAATAAATTCATAATATAAGCATTTGGAATCATTCTAATCAACCCAACATGGTCCTTGTAAATCCCCAACTAGAAAGTCATGAATTTCAAGTCAATATGCATCATAGGTCATAACATAATACTCAAATGCTTCATATAACTAAAAATGCATCATTAACTACATGATTAAACCAACTTCCCAAAACTTCATAATATGCATAAACCATAAACCCAAAATAGAATAAGAACTTGAGCTTTGTGAAGGAAAGGGTTTCACAAATCAAACCCACATACCTTAGCCGGAGATTTACAGAAGAAATCATTAACTTTGATGAAGAAACCCAAAACCCTAGCCTTGTATTCAATGGAGGACCTTGGGGGGCTTGAGAGGATTTTTGGGAATTACATTGTGGGAGGATGGTTTAGGAATAGGGTTATTTGGAGGAGTATTAAATGGATATAGGGTGTGTAGGAAGCCAAAACGACATAGCATTGAGCGTTGGGTGTGAGGAAAGGTCAAAACACTCTTTTTATAACTGGCCGGATAGTTTCCACAAAAGCCCATTATGGGCCATAAGTCAATCCATGGCTCATAGAGTGGGTCGTATTAGCTAGTAGCTTGATAGTGCTCCACTAAAATGGGCACAATGTTTTGGTCTGAGCTCCGAAATAGATGAAACAAGTTGTGTTGGAAAGCTAATTCAAAGAGATTTCATTTGGTAGGACGTAAATAATCTAATTCATTGTATGCTAAGAGATATGATAATTTGAAATTTAAAAATATACAAACTCATGTTAGAACTTAGTCGGTTGGAATCGTTTACACTCGACTTGATGGGAGAGGGGCTTGGAATTATATGAGGGGTCATAGAGGGGCTAGATAAGACTTTTAAAGTTTTGAGAGAATAGGAAAGCTTGAAAATACCCTTAATGATCTGACAATCCAAACCACGAAAGCTAGTGTACGGGCCATATAAAGATGCATGACCCGTACTGTTGTCAAAGATCTAGAAACCATTATTTTTGGCCTCAAAATCATGAACCATATCATGAGCCGTATAAGGACTTATAGGTCGTGGTTGGACTCATAGATTCCTTCCACACTTAGCCAAATTTTCTTATTCTCTTGGCCTCATTCCATGAGACTACTTACGGGCCGTAGCCTTTTTCACGGGCCATCTGCTAACACATAGGTCACTTTCTTGAAAATTTTAATTTCTTTCAGGTCAAGGCCCTCCACCTACAAAACCACTTACAGTCCGTAACTCCTCCTACGGACCATATGTCACCCTCGTACAGTGACCTTAGGTCATTTTCAGGCTAATCTTCCTGCACTCATAGGCTCCATATCTTGGGTGTTACAATATCCCCCCTTGGGAACATTCGTCCCCTAATGTTGATCGAGCTAGCATGAGAAGAGGAAAATGAACATACTACAATCCATCACAAATGTAACACATAAGACAAAGATCATTTTCATGCAAAGTTTTAAATCATTAACATCAACATTATTCTAAATGCACACATAACATATTTTCATAATTACACATAAGATTCTAGTTATGAACCAACTCCATGAATATGCATGTACTATAATCAACAAGTCATGGGTAACATCAATTGATGCATGAGAGGGAACATGAAAACTACTGGTTTGCCAGTACCTTAACGTAACCATTTGCACCAAAACATCAACTATAGCATCATAATCATAAAACCGCCTAACATCGATCACTACCAAATTTAGAAGGAACACATACTTACCGAGTAAAGCATTTCGAGCATTTTGTCTTCCTTTACTAGAGGCCATCGGGAAATCCTCTCTCTTGTGTCCCAACTCACCACACTCGAAGCAACCTTCTTGTTCCATCAAATATTCCCCTAAATGCATTCTACCACACTTTTCACAAGTAGGATTGAGATTTCTCTCTCTCTTGCTCTTAGGCTCCAAAGTCTTAGTAGACGATGATCCACCCTTATCAAAATGTGCTTTCTTTAATTCTCTCGCACTCTTTCACACCTTTTCCTCCTCAATATGTTCTATATAAGTCATAAGCCTTGAAATATCTCTCTCTTTTACTAACATGGCAGTCCAACATTATTGGACAAGCAAATTGGATAACTCCGACATGAACTTGCTTATTCTAGCATGGGGGTCGGCAACCAACGATAGGGCGTATTTTGAGAGCTAGGTAAAGTTGAGGGAATACTCTCTTACACTCATATTCCCTTGCTTAAGGTTGATGAATTCTTGCATCTTGGCTTCCGTCAACTCAAAGGGAAATAAGAGATCTAGGAAGGCATCCTTGAACTACCACAACTTGGACCTAAGGTCTAGGAGTGACATGACGAATGGAAACCTGAGAGTCCCTAAAGAAGCCTCATAGTATCCATATTCACATCATCGGTTCGGAGCATATAAAAAAATAATAAAAACATAGTTCTAAATGATAGGAAAGTAAGACTCACGCTATGGGGATGTCATAGGGATAGGGATTAACATGGATTCAAATAACATATAGCACATAAGGACTAAGGGGCAGAAAAGTATGGCTCACTTTATGGGGGCAAAATGGGACTTAGGATCTTCCACATCATATCATAAATCCATATCATAATACTCATAATCAATTCATCATAACCATTTAAAATAGATAGCCATAATCATAATCTCCAAATACAACACATAACATATATCTATACAAGAGTCTACAAGATGTCCAACATTGCCTCTACTCATAGAACAGGACGGGGTACAAGACATGTCCCGGGCTCACCATCAAAGTAAATAGCGTAAATGGAAGAAAAATTAGGTAGATAAATGGTGTGATCTCCTTGGAAGATAGGTTTCACCACCACACATTCTCAAATCTGATTTAGCCATCAAACAGTGGATGAAGGCAATCTCTGGTCCCTACATGGTTAGATCATGTAGGAAAAAGCATGCGTTGGTACATTCGAAAGTACTAAGTATGAGGGCATGCAATGCATATGAAGTTACTAAACCTGCATTCAGTATTAGATGACAAGGGAACATATATAAAAAGAAGCATTGTCACGACCCGGATCTAGGGTCTAGGAGTGACATGGCAAACGGGAACCCAAGAGTCCCCAAACAAGCCTCATAGTATTCATTCACACATCATCGGTTTGCAAGCGCATGTGAAATAGTAACGTAGAGTTCTAAGAGATGGGAAAGTAGGACTCACATTATGGGGATGTCATAAGGATAGATGTTGGTATGGATTCAGATAACACATAGCACATAAGGATTAAGGGGCGCATAAGTATGACTCACACTATGGGGACAAAACGGGACGTAGGATCTTTCACATCATAAGATGAACATATATCATAATACTCACAATCGATCCATAATAACCATATTCAATAGGTAGCCATAATCATAACCTCCAAATATAACACATAGCATATAACCGTACAAGAGTCTATAAGATGTCCAACAATGCCTCTACTCATAAGATAGGATGGGGGCCAAGACATGTCCTGGGCTCACCCTCAAAGTAATTAACATAAACAAAAGCAACATAGGTAGAGGAATAGGGGCTTGCCCTTGGGAGATAGGACTCACCATAGAACCTGTGTCAAATCGGATCTAGCCATCAAACGATGGGTGAAGGTACTGTCTGATCCCTAGATGGTGAGATTATGTAGGAAAAAGTATGCATTAGTACATTTGAATGTACTAAGTATGTGGGCATGCAATGCATATGAACTCATTAAACCTGCATTCAATATTAGATGACAAGGGCACATATATAGAAAGAATCATATAACAAGAAGGATAATATATCAATATGCCATGAAATGCATGATGCATGAATGCAAAAATACTTTATATATAACGAGGATGACACCTTAACCAACATAAGATCAAGTGAGCTATAACTTGGAACTCTGTCGTCTTCCCTACAACGGATAAAGAGGCGAACAACTTGCTAAAGGTAGATACATTAACATTCATCATTCATTCTTAAAAGGGCATAAACATAGACCAATGTTAGGGACATAGTTCAACAGAAAGGAGTATGGACCCTTGGGGATAACCCACCTTGCCTCCAATCCCATCGGTGCAAAGTCATTATCCCATAGGGAAAAAGAGGCATAAGTCTTGTCAAAACATAACAATGCATACTTAGGCTTAATGGCCATATCATATTTCATAATCATGTATACTTAGGCTTAAAAGCCAAACATACTTCATATTCATGCATACTTTGGCTAAAAAGCCAAATCATACTTCATGTTATACTTTGATGCAAAAGAATAAATTAAGTACATAGATTTGTGAAAGGTGTAAGGACCCTTAGGGATAGCCCTCCTTACCTCCAACCTCAATTCTATGCTCCTTCATACATATACATTTGGTGTAAAACACCCATAATTTGCTCAAAGAGCCATGTCATTGACATTTATGTGATTACATTCTTGTCATACCCATACTTTACTTTGAAAACATAATCATCATCATAATTAGGACTTAGTCCACATCATAAACTTCATGAAAATCATAGTTCATGTATGCATATTCTATGAATGAGATGTGAATAGCAGGGAAAATAGAGATTCAATCTTAAATCAACAATACAATATGAAATTCAAGTAAACCCATAAGTAAAATTCACATTTAAATCACAATTTAGATTACCCATGCTTAAATCAAACTTTAAAGGGACAATGAATATTCAAATCTTCAATATATCCATGCAATTCAACATATTAGGGCTTAAATCGCTTTAAAATCAACAATAAAACATAGTCCATACTTCAATTGAATCAAATAAACAATAATCTTAAAAACCCATAATTAAAGTAAACTTAGATTTCATAAATCAAGTGTAAAATGAGTTTGGGTATTCATGGTTGGAAGACATCATGAATCAATCCCACAAACCTTAGCTAACCATGAAGAAATAGGAAGAAATTTGATGAAGAAGAAGACCTTTTCCTTGATTCCCAAGCTAAGACTTCACTAGAGTTCTTGAGAGGAGTTCTTAAGAGTGAGCTTGAATATAATTCTAAGTCTAAGAATGAATTTGAATGAGAAAAGAAGAGTATATAGGTCGTTTAAATGCCTTGGGATAGCATAGAAAGTTACAAAAGATCTTTAAGAGTAGCCATAATGCCATTAATGAAACGGAATAAAAATTATTGCCAAGGGTCCCGTGGGAGGGTCTCACGGTCTTTACAAAGGCACATGGACAGTGTGCTCTTCCGTGGAGCCTCACTCATCCAAAACATAGAGAACGCATCACGGATGGGCTTTACGAAAATAGGCATAACCTTTTGATCCGAACTCAGAATTAGGTGAAAGTGGATGCGTTGGAAAGCTAATTCAAAGTGCTTTAATTTGGTAGGTCGTAGGCCACCCAGTTCTTTTTGTGCAAGGAGATATGACCATTTAAAGTTGACCCTTTTGCCAATTCATATAGAAAAACTTAGCCAATGGAATGCATTTAAACTTGGCTTGGTGTAGGAGATCCATGATAACCCTAAACCAAATAAATAAGCTTGGATTGAGGGCTTAAATGTGAATTTAGCTTGATCTTGAAGGTTCCATGGGAATCCTCCGATTAGAGCTCGAAAAGAGGATTCAGGAAGCGTTAGAGCGAGTAAATGAGAAGCTAAGTTTTAGAATAATAATGAAGGAGTATAAACTTATTTTAGGGTCCCGTATAGGGGTCACACAGACTGTGTGGCCTTTTGTGGTGCTTCATATCACCAAAAATCTTCACTAAGGAAGTTCTAAAATGACGATTCCATACTTAGAAAATTTTCACTCCAACGCCCATACGGAGGGCCATACGGACCGTGAAGGGTTATAGAGACCATATGAGGTTCATGTGTTACAAGCCTTAGCTAAAATGTAGTTTTCAAGGCCAAGGCTACATCACACAAGCCACCACACGACCCATAAAGTGCCACACGGACCGTGTGGGGTTCATGTGGTGTGTTCCTTGGTCTCAAATTCCAACATAAGGCTAACACTGTATAGACAAGGCCAAGGGCCACCTCAGGGCTATTCCACATGGCCCATGGTGAGTCACAAGACCCATGGAGGTGTCCATAAGGTATCATCTTGGTCAAAAACTTTCCAGAACCAAATCCAAGCACCATTAAGGCTATACAAACTCTAAGTTCTTACATCATCTCCCCCTTGGGAACATTCGTCCTCGAATGTGCTAGATAAGGCTTGAAAGGCTCGATGAACATGAAACATCCAAACACAATGATACAATGCATATTTCATCATTTGAAAATCATAAAGTCATTTAAATTCATATAAAAAATCATTCAAAACATCTTTAAATCATTTTCATGCACATGTATGTATGTCATGTCATGAAACTCAAGAGTGAAATAATTAGGACCATTGAGAATAGGAAGAACCTAATACCATAGGCTTGAGTAGATTAGAAAGGATAGAGGTATCATCACATCATACTTGATTTCACTTCCCACGTAGCACTTTCAACAAGTTGATTTCTCTAAAGTACCTTAACTGAAGCCACATCCTTGTTAGGAAGCCGCTTCACTTGCCTATCCATGATCTCAATCGAGACTTTCTCATAGGACAAATTCTCCTCAACCGAGACTTTCTCATAGGACGAATTCTCCTCAACCGAGACTCTTTCTAAGGGCACAATGGTAGTAGGATCACCAATCAATTTCCTCAACATAGACACATGGAAAATTGGGTGAATAGAAATCAAATCCGGAGGCAAATCCAACCTATAAGCCACATTCCCAATCCGCTAAAAAATATCATAAGAATCTACATACTGGGGACTTAATTTGCCTTTCTTACCAAAATGCATTACACCCTTCATGGGAGAAATCTTCACATACATCCTATCATCAACAAGATACTCAAGATCTCTCTTTCTGACATCTTAATTAGACTTTTGATGACTTTGAACCGTCTTCAACCTTTCCCTAATCAATTTCACTCTTTTTGAGCCTCCAACCCTAAACTCGGGCCTATGAAAGCTATTTCATCTAAATCAAACCACCCTAACGGAGATCAACACCTTCCACCATATAAAACCTCAAACAGTGCTATACCAATGCTAGCGTAAAAGCTATTGTTGTAAGCAAACTCAATAAGTGGTAGATGATCACCCCAAATTCCTTTGAATTCTAACACACAAGTCCTCAACATGTCCTCCAAAGTTTGAATTTTCCTTTCGGCTTATCCAATGGATTGAGGATGAAAAGTGGTACTTAACTTCACCTTAGTGCCAAGCCCCTTTTTGAAATGATTTCCAAAAGTAAGAAGTAAATTGGGTACCACAATCTGATATAATAAAAGTAGGCACATCATCTAGTCTAACCAACTCCCAAATATATAACTTGGCATTGCCCTCAATAATGAAAGTAGTCTCAACCAATAAGAAGTGAGTCGATTTGGTCATTCTTTCAACAATTACACACATGGAGTAAAATTGCTTCCGGTACGGGGAAACTCAATCACAAAGTCCATATTCTCATTTCAAGTAGGAATTTCAATGTTTCGGGCCAAATAATCAGGCCTTTGATGTTCCGCCTTCCCTTTTCGCAATTAGAGCGTTCGAATACAAATCTATCTATGTCCTTCCTAATACCATGATACCAATATCTTTCCCCTAAATCCCAATACATCTTGGTAGATCCCGAATATATAGAATAAAGAGAGTTGTGGGCTTTACAAATAATCACCTTTCTATGACCATCAACATTCGGAATACACAATCGATCTTGGTACTGAATTACACTATCTCCTTCTTGGGAGAAAACCTCTATCTTATTTTCGACAACTAACCTCTTCAACACAACCAATGATGAGTCTAAGTCTTGCTTTGCCTTGACATCAACAACCACAGAAGATTCAGCCCCATATGAGTGAAACCATTATTAGATTCACTCAACCCAATTACCCAATCTTGTCAAATGATGCACATCCTTCACCAACTCCCCTTTGACCTTATCCATAAGATCAACTACAATATCTTCCTTGCTTGGATTGCATTACGAGCCCAAATTAGCTCTCCCTATTCGGTAGAGAGGGATGGAGATAGGTAATCTTAAGACACACTCCATGGAATGACATGAATCATGAAAAAGTGAAACATTTCCTAAAACACCTTGTAGCCTCCTACCTATAGATGTGGCAAGCTTCACACCTATGAATAAGACTTTACTTGACGCGACATGTTGGACTCCGAGGACCATTCATAAATCTAGTGCTCTGATACCAAGCTTGTCATGACCCGAACCTAGGTTTAGGAGTGACATGGCGAGTGGGAACCCGAGAGTCCCCAAAAAAGCCTCATAGCATTCATTCACACATCATCGGTTCGGAAGTGCATATGACATAGTAACACATAATTTTAAGGGACAGAAAAGTAGGACTCACACTATGGGGATGTCGTAGGGATCAGGATTAGTATGGATTCACATAACACATAGCACATAAGGACTAAGGGGCGAGTAAGTATGACTCACACTATGGAGGCAAAGTGGGACTTAGGATCATTCACATCATTACATGAATCCATATCATAATACTCATAATCAATTCATAATAACCATATCCAATAGGTAGCCATAATCATTACCTCAGAATATAACACATAACATATAACCGTAGAAGAGTCTACAAGATTTTCAACAATGCCTCTAGTCATAAGATAGGATGGGGGCCAAGACATGTCCCGGGTTACCCTCAAAGTAACTAACATAAATGAAAGCAATATAAGTAGAGGAATAGTGGCTTGTCCTTGGAAAATATGACTCACCACAACAAGTATCTCTAATTCGATCTAGCTATCGAACGGTGGATGAAGGTTGTCTCTGGTTACTACATGGTTAGATCATGTAGGAAAAAGTATGCATTAGTACATTTGAATGTACTAAGTATGCGGGCATGCAATGCATATGAACTTATTAAACCTGCATTCAATGTTAGATGAAAAGGGCACATATATAGAAAGAATCATATAACAAGAAGGATAGTGTATCAATACACCATGAAATGTATGATGCATGAATATGAAAATACTCCATATATAACAGGGATGGGACCTTAACTGACATAAGACCAAGTGAGCTACAACTTGGAGCTCCATCGCCTTCCCCACAACAGACAAAGAGGTGGCCTACTTGCCAAAGTAGATCCCCTAACATTCATCATTCAACCTCAAAGGGGAATAAACATAGACCTATGTTAGGGACATAGTTCAAGAGAAAGGAGTATGGACCCTTGGGGATAGCCCAGCTTGCCTCCAATCCCATCGGTGCCAAGTCATCATCCCAAGGGAATACATATACATATACGTGCTTGTAAAAGAGGCATACGTTTTGTCAAAACATAACAATGCATACTTAGGCTTAAAGGTCAAATCATATTTCATAATAAGGTGTACTTAGGCTTAAAAGCCAAACATACTTCATATTCATACATTCTTGGACTAAAAAGCCAAATCATACTTCATGTCATACTTTGATGCACAAGAATAGCTCCATTAAGTATATATATTTGATAAAGGAGTTAGGACCCTTATGGATAACCCTCCCTGCCTCCAACCTCAATTCTGTGCTCCTTCATAAATATATATTTGGTGTAAAACACCTATCATTTGCTCAAAGAGCCATGTCATTATGTGATCACATTATTATCATACCCATACTTTACTTTGAAAACAAAATCATTATCATAATTTGGACTTAGACCACATCATAAACTTCATAGAAACCATATTTCATGTATGCATATGCCATGAGTAATATGTGAATAGCAGAGGCAATAGAGATTCAATCTTAAATCAATAATACTAAATGAAATTCAAGTAAACCCATAAGTAAAATTCACATTTAAATCACAATTTAGATTACCCATGCCTAAATCAAACTTTAAAGGGACAATGCATATTCGAATCTCCAAAATATCTATGCAATTCAACGTAGTAGGGCTTAAATTAATTTAAAATCAACAATAAAACATAGCCCATACTTCAATTGAATCAAATAAACATTAATCATAAAAATCTATAATTAAAGTAAACTTAGATTTCATAAATCAAGTGTAAAAAGAGTTTGGGTCTTCATGCTTGAATGAGACCATGAATAAGTTCCACATATCTTAGCTAACTAAGAAGAAATATGAAGAAATTTGATGAAGAAGAAGACCCTTTCCTTGATTCCCAAGCCAAACCTTCACTAGAGTTATTGAGGGGAGTTCTTAAGAGTGAGCTTGAATATAATTCTAAGTCTGAGAATGAATTTGAATGGGAGAAGGGGAGTATATAGGTCATTTGAATGCCTTAGGATAATATAGAAAGTCACAAAAGGCCCTTAAGAGTAGCCATAATTATGATATGCCATTAATGAAACAGAATAAAAATTGTTGCCAGGGGTATCATGGGAGGGTCTCAAGGTCTTTACAAAGCCACACAGACCGTGTGCTCTTTTGTGAAGCCTCACTTATCCAAAATAGAGAGAATACATCATGGATGGGCTTTACAAAAACGGGCATAACTTCTTGATCCAAACTCAGAATTAGGTTAAACTGGATGCGTTGGAAAGCTAATTTAAAGTTATTCAATTTGGTAGGTCGTAGGCCACCTAGTTCTTCTTATGAAAGGAGATATGACCATTTAAAATTGATCCTTTTATCAATTCATATGAAAAACTTAGCCGATAGAATGCATGTAAACTTTACTTGGTGTAGGAGACCCATGATGACCCTAAACCAAATAAATAAGCTTGGATTGAGGGCGTAAATGTGAATTTATCTTGATCTTGAATGTTCCATGGGAATCCTCCAATTAGAGCTCGAAAAAAGGATTCAGAAAGTGTTTGAGCAAATGAAGGAGAAGCTAAGTGTTAGGATAAGAACGAATAGTAATGAAGGCGTATAAACTGATTTCAGGGTCCTGTATAGGAATCACACGGACCGTGTGACCTTTCGTGGTGACTTACTTAGCCAAAAATCTTCACTGACAAAGTTCTAAAATGATGATTTCATAATTAGAAAATTTTCACTTCAACACCCATACGGAGGGCTACATGGAACGTGAAGGGTTATACGGACCGTATGCGGTTCATGTGTGACAATCTTTAGCAAAGAATAAGGTTTTTATGGCCAAGGCTACATCACACAAGCCACCACATGGCCCATAAAGTGCCACACGGACCGTGTAGGGTTCATATAGTGTGTGCCTTGGTCTCAAACTCCAACATAAGCCTAACACTCTACACACAAGGCCAAGGGTCGCCTCAAGGATCCTCCAAATGGCCCGTGGTGAGTCACACGGCCCGTGGAGGTGTACATTAGGTGTCACCTTAGTTAAAAACTTTCCAAAACCAAATTCTAAGCACCATTAAGGTCATATAAACTCTGAGTCCTTATAATCATGTAACAAGAATAATGATATATCAATATGCCATGAAATACATGATGTATGAATGTGAAATACTTTGCATATAAGGGGACGGGACCTTAACCGACATAAGACCAAGTGAGCTATAACTTGGAACTCCATCATCTTCCCCACAACGGATAAAGAGGTGACCTACTTGCCAAAGGTAGATCCATTTGTATTCATCATCCACAAAGGGGTATAAACATACCTATATTAGGCACATAGTTCAAGAGAAAGGAGTACAAACCCTTGGGGATAGCCCGTCCTACCTCCAGTCCCGTCGGTTCTTAGTCATCATCCCACAAGAATACATATACATATATGTGCTCGTAAAAGCGGCATAGGTCTTTCAAATCATTTACATGCATACTTAGGCCTAAAGGCCAAACATACTTCATAATTATGCATAATTGGGCTAAAAAGCCAAATCATACTTTCATGCATATGAATAGCTCTTTTAAGCATGGTCATGAGAAAAGAGTACGGACCCTTGGGGATAGCCCGCCCTACCTCCAACCTCAATCGGTGCTCGTTAATCATAGTGGTGTAAACACCCATAAGTGCTCAAAGATCCATAACATAGACATTTTGTGATCACATTCTTGCCATACCTATACTTTACTTTGAAAACATAATCATCATAATTGGGACTTAGCCCACATCATAAACTTCATGAAAACCATAGTTCATGTATGCATATGCCATGAATGATATGAGAATAGCATGGGCAATAGAGATTCAATCTTAAATCAATAATACAATATTAAGTTCACCTAAATTTGTAAGTAAATTCATATTTAAATCACAATTTAGATTGCCCATGCTTAGATCAAGCTTTAAAGGGGACATACACATTCAAATCTTCATAACCTCAATAAAATTTATCATGTTAGGGCTTAAATCACTTTTAAATCAACAATAAACATAGCCCGTATCTCAATTGAATAAAATAAAATATAATCTAAAGGACCTATTTTTAAAGTACTCAATTTCATGAAAAGCAAAGTAAAAGAGTTTGGAGTCTTTATGGTTGAAAGAGATCATGTATCAATTCCACATACCTTAGTCTTGACGGGTAGGAAATCCGCAGATTTAGTCATCCGATCAATGATAACCCAAATTGAATCAAATTGCTTCCGGGTCCGAGGCAACCCGACTAAAAAATCCATGTTCACATCTTCCCACTTCCAAGTAGGAATCTCAATGTTTTAAGCCAAACCACCGGGCTTTTGATATTTTACCTTCACTTGTTGACATTTAGGACATTCGGATACAAAGTTGACTATATCTTTCTTCATACCATGCCACTAATACACTTTTCTCAAATTCCGATACATTTTGGTAGGTCCCTGGTGATTAGAATAATGAGAGTTATGGGGCACACTCATGATCACCTTTCTAAGATCATCAACATCCAGAACACACAACCGATCTTGATAACTGAAGCACACCATCTCCCTTGGGAGAATACCTCTATCTTCTTTTCAGCAACCAACTTATTCAAATCAACCAATGATGGGTCTAAATCTTTCTTAGCCTTAACATCAACAACCACAGAAGATTCAACCCCATTTTGAACATGAATACCACCTCTATTAGAGTCATCCAATCTAACACCCAATCTAACCAAACGGTGAGCATCCTTTGCCAACTCCTTCTTCACTTCATCAACATGAGCTACATCCAAACAGATAGTCTACTAAGAGTGTCGGCTACCACATTTGCCTTGTCAGAATGATATTGAACACTCATATTGTAGTCCTTGAGGAGTTCCAACCACCTCCTTTGCCTCAAGTTAAGATCTCTTCGGGTGAACACATATTGCAAACTCTTATGATTGGTGAAATCATCAACATAAACTCCATACAAATTATGTCTCCAAATCTTCAAAGCAAACACCACAAGCGCTAACCCAAGATCATGAGTCGGGTAATTACGCTCATGCACCTTCAATTGCCTTGATGCATAAGATATCACCTTATTATGTTGCATAAGCACACAATCCAGCCCAATTTGAGAAGCATCACAATATACCACAAACCCATCTAAGCTATCCAGTAGAGTCAAAATAGGAGCCAATGTAAGTCGATCTTTCAAAGTCTGAAAGCTCTTCTCACATTCACCTGACCATACAAACTTGGCCTTCTTTTGAGTTAACTTGGTCATAGAGATACAATAGATGAGAAACCTTCAATAAATCTCCTATAATAACCAGCCAACCCAAGAAAATTTTGAACGACCGAAGGAGTCAATGATCTAGGAAATTCTTCACGGCCTCAGTCTTCTTCGGGTCAACATTAATACCATTACCGGACACCACATGAACAAGAAAAGCTACTTCACCCAACCAAAACTCACATTTGTTGAACTTAGCATACAACTAATTCTCCCTCAAAGTTTGAAGAACTAACCTCAAATGGTCCATATGCTCCCACTCACTTCGGGAATATATAAGGATGTCATCGCTGAACACAACCATGAAACAATCAAGGAATGACATGAACACTCGATTCATAAGAACCATAAACACAACCATAGCATAAGTTAAACCAAACAACATTACCACAAATTCAAAGTGCTCATATCTAGTCCGAAAAGTCATTTTGGGAATGTCACACTCCTAACCTTCAATTGATGATAACTAAAACATAAGTCAATCTTTGAGAAATGGGTGGCTCCTTAAAGTTTGGTCAAAGAAATCATCGATCCTTGGAGATCATCAAGTTTAGGAAGCCTTAATATACGGTCTAAAGCACGACATAAGTCATGAAAAAGTGAGACAATTCATAGAATGCCATCATAGCCTCCCACTCATAGGCATGGTGCACTTTACACCTGTGAATAGGACTCTAACCGACGGGCCATGTTGGACTCCGAGAATTATTTATAAACCTAGTGCTCTGATATCAAGTTTGTCATGACACAGACCTAGAGTCTAGGAGTGATATGGCGACTGGGAACCCGAGAGTCCCCAAACAAGCCTCATAGTATCTATATTCACATCATCAGTACGAAAGCGTATAAGAAAATAGTAAACACATAGTTCTAAGAGACGAAAAAGTAGGACTTAGGCTATAGGGATGTCATACAGATAGGGATTAACATGGATTCACATAAGACATAACACATAAGGACTTAGGGCAGGGTAAGTATGACTCACTTTATGGGGCAAAGTGGGACTTAGGATCTTCCACATCATAACATAAATCCATATCATAATACTCATAATTAATTCATATTAACAATTTCAAATAGATAGCCATAACCATAATCTTTGAATACAACACATAACATATATTTGTACAAGAGTCTACAAGATATCCAAAACGCCGCTAGTCATAGAATAGGACGGGGGTCAAGACATATCTAGGGCTCACCCTCAAAGTAAATAGCATAAACGAAAGCAACATAAGGTAGATAGATGGTGGCTTCTCCTTGGAGGATTAAACTCACCATTATACTTTCTCAAATCCGATCTAGCCGTCAAACATTGATAAAGGTAGTCTCTAGTGCCTACATGGTTAGATCATGTAGGCAAAAGTATGTGTTAGTAAGTTTGAATGTACTAAGTATGAAGGCATGCAATGCACAAGAATTTACTAAACCTGCATTCAATGTTAGATGGTAAGGGCACATATATCGAAAGAAACACACTTCAAGAAGAATAATATATCAATATACCATGAAATGCATGATGCATGAATGTGAAAATACTTTGCATATAATGAGATGGGACCTTAATTGACATAAGACCAAGTGAGTTATAACTTGGAACTCCATCATCTTCCCCACAATGGATAAAGAGGTGACCTACTTAGGTAGATCCATAAACATTCATCATCCCCAAAGGGGCATAAACATACCTATGTTAGGCACATATTTCAAGAGAAAGGAGTACGAACCCTTGGGAATAGCTCACCCTGCCTCCAATCCCATGGGTGCTAAGTCATTGTCCCACAAGAATACATATACATATAAGTGCTTATAAAAGATACATAAGTCTTTCAAATAATTTACATGCATACTTAGGCCTAAAGGCCAAACATACTTCAGAATCTTGCATACTTGGGCTAAAAAGCCAAATCATACTTGATGTTATACTTTCATGCATAAGAATACATCCTTTAAGAACGGTCATGAGAAAGGAGTATGGATCCTTGGAGATAGCCCACCCTGCCTCCAACCTCAATCGGTTCTCCTTAATCATAATGGTGTTTACACTTATAATTTCTCAAGAGCCATAACATAGATATTATGTGATCACATTCTTGTCATACCCATACTTTACTTTGAAAACATAATCATCATCATAATTGGCACTTAGCCCACATTATAAATTCTTGAAAACCATAGTTCATGTATGCATATTTCATGAATCATATGAGAATAGCATGGGAAATAGTGATTCAATCTTAAATCAACAATATAATATGAAATTCAAGTAAATCCATAAGAAATTTCACATTTAAATCACAATTTAGATTACCTGTGCTTAAATTAAGATTTAAAGAAAACATGCACATTCAAATCTTCATAACCTCAATGCAATTCATCAGGTTAGGGCTTAAATCACTTTAAAATCAACAATAAAACATAGCTCATATCTCAATTGAATTAAATAAATAATAATCTAAAAAAGCATGTTTAAAGTAAGCTCAATTTCATGAAAATCAAAGAAAAAGAGTTTGGGGTCTTCATGGTTGAAAGGGACCATGAATCAATCCCACACACCTTAGTTATCCAAGAAGAATTTGATGAAGAATAGAGCCCTTCCTTAATCTCCAAGACAATCTTCAAGGGTTCACTTTAGGGGAGTTCTTAAGAGAGAGCTTGAATAAATTCTAAGTGTAGAATGAATTTGAATGAGAGAAGAAGAGTATAGGACATTTGAATATCTTAGGATAGCATAGAAAGTCACAAAAGACCCTTAGGAGTAGACATAATTACGAAAACATCATTAATGAAATGGATAAGAAAATGTTGCCTGGAGTCCCTAATGTGTTGTCAAAATACAACACTTTTGAAGCTTAAAACTTGGAATTTTGTGTGTTTTATCAAAGTATGTTAGTAGATTTTATGTTTTTTTGTGTATGTTTTACAGGATTACTGGGTTAGCATGATTTCTAGGCCAAGTATGCAGATATTGCAGAATTTGAGGTTATACGAGACCCTTTATGAGCAGTGGGAAAGTCCACAAGCTGTAGAGTTGATTTCATACGTAATTCTAGTGAAGGGTGATTTCTTGAAGTTGAATCTACGAATATGTAGATGAACCGTAAAATTTTCTACCAGTCGTAGACTTGGTGTCGTGCCCTAAGGATCAGAATGTAGAGAGTTGCTGAAAAGTCATCAGACGAAACACTTAATATGTTGTAGAACTTTATACTGCCCATAGATGGGTTTTATAGACATTGTCCCTAGAATTTAAGAAAGATTCCACGAAGCCCCGACTATAAGCAGTAAACATTATACGACTCGTAGAAGGGCTCATAGAGCCTATCGACCCAGTTACCTAATTCATTTTGATTTTGTATTTTAAACACTATAAATAGATTTTTAGGTTATTTTTTGGGGATAGCTTTGTATAACCTTATAGAACAATAGAGAACTTGAGAGAAAAGTTGTGAAACATTATTTTGTGTCTTTAATTCAATCTTGTGATTCTTGGTGAAGAGCTTGAATTTATCGTTCTTAATTCCATTGTGTAAGTGCTCAATTATGTTATTCAAAATCACATTCTTGCATCTACACTGATAAGGAGTAGCTAAATTCACAACTTGGGTTGCGAGAACCATCAAGAACTAACAAGGTAAAAATTTGATAATTCATAATTCTTGGAAAGTGTGCATACATGTATTAGTTAATTTTCTTTAGTTTGAATGCTTTTTAATGATGGCCAACGTTAAAACTCAGCTAGTGTTACTGACTGGATCAAGGTATCAATGAATAGGAAAAGAGATTAATTAACAGGATTCGATTGATGCTTCTCGTCTAATCAACCAAACTGGGCCAAGGGGAGGTTATACTGGAACAATAGGTAAGGGTTAGTAATGTCACACTTCGGGGATGGATCAAATCATGTAGTGAAATTTACCTATCGCCTAGATCAAAGGGTTTGGTAAACTAAACTTATCGTTCTGCATGCTATACACTGGAAAAGAATGTGATTATATGGTAATACTAAGTTAGGTAATCATCAAGAACACAATGAGCGAGTTACTCTTCATATTGATCTCACACTTGTCTTAGTCTAGGATTACTTTTCATTGTTTTTGCAAATCTCCCCTTTTGGGGAGATAAGTAGGTTAATCTACTTGAATTGCTTTAAATTCTTCTAAGTCAACCATATTCCCTGTGGGCTCGACCCTAACCTCGGTTAGATTATATATCTTAACGACGACCACTTTAGCCTTCAAAAAGGAGGTGTATCTTGGACGACAACAAGATTTTGGCACCATTGCCAAGGAACACGGCTAGACTTGTTTAATTTGTATAGTTCAAGAATTAATCCTTATTTTCCTCATTTTACATTTTTTGTTGTTTTTGTTTTGTATCAGCATGCAAGTGTAGTGTATGCACAACATGCAAAGTCATGGCATTCCCTTGATTCTATTTGACCCAGCGATCCAGAGAAGATTGAGAAGGATAGCCCAAAACAATGCAAACAACGCGATTAATGTAGCTCTGAATTAGAACCAGAATCAGAATGAGAATGACAATAACTACCTCCTCTTGAGGACATTGATCCACATCAACAGGACCTCAACACCAAAGCTTATCAGTGGAATCAATATTGGCTAAATCCTACAGCTATGGATGTGACTAGAGCCATTGGTTTACCGCCACTACCGAATGACACAAAGTTCATGTTTCGAGTAGGTTGCTTCAGATACTGCAGAATCATGGGTTGTTCACGAGCCTACCATCAGAGGATCCACATAGCCATCTAGACAACATTATGTTTGTCATTAAGAGTGTACTGGGAACTCAAAATCTATCTATCGATGTTGTTGGGCTTCGTGTCTTCCCATTATCTTTGACATAAAATGTAGTGCTACGACTATCTAAGCTCCTGCAAAGTTCGATCACCAGTTGGTCTGAGTTGTAGAAGGCCTTTTTGAAGAGGTTCTTCCTGAGATCGAAGAAGCTCAAGTTGAAGGATCAAATCAACAACATCAAGCAACTTCTTGGTGACTCGATCAGGTACCACATGGGAGCAGTTCACAAAGTGTCTAAGAAGTGTCCCTGACCATAAAATAGTTGATGATGCCTTGGTGGAGATCTTTTACTGTGCTCTACACGAGAATAGCCAAGCATGTGTTGATACTATCATAGGTGGCATGTTTTCAGATCAACCATTTGCAAGGGTTGCTGAGAAGGTCCAAAAGGTAGTCAAGATGAATCGTGCATGGGGGCCGAGAGACAGGTCCTCTACAAGGAGCTTCTATGTTGTTCGTATTAGTTTGGAGCAAGCTAAAACAAATGAGGAGATAGCAAAAGCTTGCATGGATTAGTACCAACATGGAGGTATTGATGAAGCAGAATCAAGAACGAGTTAATGCAGTTGTTCATCAGCCTTTGTGAGCATCCATGTATGAGGAACCTTACTATGAGGAGGACACTTGCTTCATTGCTGATCAGACGGGGGCTTTCCAGACCAACGCCCAAGAGTCCAATCAAGGATATTAGCTCAAAGTTAAGGAAACTAAGGTCAGAACTATAAAAGAGATGACCCCTTCAGAGAAAATAATCATGAAGACTACTACGACAAAAACAGGAGCCAGGATAGAGATGCTGATTGGGTTGTAGAGATGGGTACAGGAATGGTCCTTATGTGCCTCCATATAACCGTGGTACAGGTGTTAGTAGTTCCAGAGTAGAGAAGATGTTTGACCGACTTTGAAGAAGGCTGACACACATGATGAGACCTTGAGGGGGATGAAATCTGATATCTCCAGCGCTAATCAGAAAATCGATCTTATTCCATTGCTATCAAACAACTGGAGCAACAGTTTGGTCAAGTATCAACACAACTCAACCAACTATAGAGAGGTCCATTGCATAGAACCACAGTTCAGAATCCAAAGAATGAGGGCAGTGTATGGCGGTGACTACTTGTGGTGGTAAGTGTACTATTGATCCTCCTATGCCAGTTGATGATGATAATGTTCGTGAAGAGACAATTGAGGACAGATTTAGAGATTAGAGATGATCATGCCAAGGATGGGGTGAGTGATGCTACAGTGGTGCCACAGAAGTTGAAGCCCATTCCTGTCCTCCTCACCTCTTCCTTCAAAGATTCAAAAAGAAGGAGGAGGAGGAGGAGGGTAAGTTCAAGCACTTTATCTCTATGTTGAAACAACTCTCCATCAACATCCCTCTCATTGAGGCATTGGAGAAGATGTCAGGGTATGCGAAGTTCATGAAGGACTTGGTTACAAAAAAGCAGATTGTGAGTTAGGAGCTCTCCCAAGAGCTTCAACATCGCGGTACAATTGCTACAAGGTCCTTGGTACAAAAGCGAGAAAATCCTGACACTCTCACCATACCCTGCACTATTGGAGATGTAGAGTTCTCTAGGGCATTGTGTGATCTTGGTATCACTATAAATCTGATGTCCCTTGCAGTTTTCAAGAGGCTAGGATTGGGAGCCCCTACTCCAACGAGCATGAGATTGTTGATAATTGACCGCACGGTGAAGAAGCATGTGAGGATACTTTATGTCGTACTCGTCAAAGTTGAGAAATTCATATTCCCCACAGACTTTGTGATCCTAGATTATGAAGTCGACCTTGAAGTCCTAATCATCTTGGGGAGGCCCTTCCTAGCCACTGGTCGAGCACTAGTGGATATGGAAGTTGGCCAACTCAAGTTAAGATTAAATGACGAAGAAGTTGTCTTCAACATCTGTCTATCAATAAAGAGGCTAGACGACCTGAAGAAGGATGTTTAGGCACTTGGTGAAGTCTGAGTAACCAAGTTATCCAAGTTGTGCCGCGATAATAAATCAGGCGCTTCTCGGGTGACAACCCAAGATATTTAATGTAATAGTTATAGTTTTGTTTTGTTTTTTGATTTGGACTTGTAGGTAGTTTAATTTTTTGCATTTTGGTTGTAATATGTGGACTTTGGACTGGTTGCATTAGGGTAATAGTGTGTTCTCTGAAGAATGTGCAGGTACATGAACAAGTCAGCCATTTTTTGCTGAAAAGGCATCAAAATGTGTTTCTACGACTAGTTTCTATGGTCCGTATGTAAAATTATGACCCATACACTGACTCGTAGAACATTTCCAGTGAGCAAAACTTTATGCACTCTAGTCTATAAGCCAAATTTACACCCCGTAGATAAAATTACGGGCCATGAATAGGGCTCATGGTACCCAGGTAAGTTCTTCTATTTTTTGCTAAGTGTGGAGGTTTCTACGACCACCTCTACGAGTCGTATTCATTTCTACGGCTTGTAGACTGGTCCGTGAAACCCAGTCCCCAAAATTAGGGTTTGGGCATTCCACGAAACCAGGATCTACAGGCGGTAAAATCCTCTACGGTCCGTAAGGGTTTCGTAGAGCCCATGCCCATAAATTTTGGCCGACCCGATCAACCTATAAATAGAGGGATCAAGTTATTTGACCCTATTGTTCCCCAAAATTACCAAAAATAGTCGACCCCTTTCCCAAGCATTTTCCACCGGCCACCACCTCGATTTTCTAGCAAGATTCTCTGGCCACTTCTGGAAACATCTAGGGTTCCACCCTCTTCGGTTCCTCCTTTAATTTCTTCATCTTCCACACTCAATTCAATAAGATTTTGGCCCTAAAATCCTTTTAACTACTGTCATTGATGTGACTAGGGTGTAAGTACTTGATGGGTACGGTAGTCCTGTGAGTATGGGTATGAATCCATGTTTTCCATTATTTTTTCTTAAAATTGAATCATGAATAGTATGTGTTGTGGCTTGAATAAGTGTTAAAAGTTGAAAAATTGTGTGTGTGGCTATGTCTATGATTTTTAATTTTGTTTTTATAAAAAACATGTTGTCACATGCCATTTGAAGTGAATAGACTATGTTCTTGAAAATCAATAATGTGATTACATGTGTGTGACTTGATGTTCATTCATTCAAACGGGTGGCTTGGGAAAATATGTAAAATGAGATTCGATGGGGTTGTGTGAAAAACTTGCATATGGGGGTGTTAGGTATTTGTTGAAATCATGTAGGGGTGTGTCACGTATTACTTCGATGTTGAACTAATGGTCAAAATTGTCATGTGGGATCCGTCTTGATAGGCTTGAAAACTCAGGTTTCTGGGTTTTTTTACCCTATGAGGGTCTTCTACGGCCCGTGGAAATTTCCACGAGCCATAGTTGCCCCTCGTATGAAATCCAGATATCTTAAGTTTCTTAGAACCTATCATATGAGACCTTCTACGAGCCATAAAATGTTCTATGACTCGTAGATAAGTCTCGTAGATCCCTGCCTGTAAAAGTTGAAAACACTGGAACACTTCTACGACTCAATCTATGACTGTAGAATCTTCTACGAGTTGTACTTGATCTCCTAGATGAAATACCAATAACCAAGATTTATGCACGTTGTTTCTATGAAGGTCTTCTATTGCTCGTAGTTTTTACTATGGCCCATAGAAGTGCCTTCGTAAGACCCATCTGTAACCAAATCTGATATGTTTTTGCTTTTCCTGTCTTGACTTGTTGGGCTAACCATGTTTGCTAAATGTGTGCATTTCTAGTACTATGGCCAAAAAGACAAGGCGTTATGAGATCTGAGCCATGCAACAAAGGATGAGAGATGAGCCCTCGGGGGATAGGACACCCCCGAGGTCAGTGGTTCGATTGAGGAGCTCAGTGTCTGGCCTGATCCGGATGCTGAGCGACCATAGACATGGGATGCCGCTAGACTTAGGGTAGGCTTAGACCTAGGCTATCTTTGTTCTCTCTCTCTAGTTTGAAGAGGGAGATGACAAAAATAGCAACTCCATCTGGATGACTCCATCCAGAGAGGAATCGGAGTTGGAATCCAACAATGAGTCAGAGACGAAGTCCTCTACCGCACCACCTCATGCATCACCATCACTTTGGATGCTCTATCTAGCCGGTGATGGGTTGAGGGCATGCGAGATATCTACACAGAGGGCATGCAACGGAATGAGTGGGGCCAACCAGCTCGATCTATTTTTGAGAAGCCTCAGATCATCTCTTCAGGATTGGATAGTGTCCTAGGCCTACAGGGCACTATTGGCATATATGGGCTCCAGTGGCTGTCCAGATTGTCAAGGAAGTACTCCCCAACTATGGTTTTGGAGTTTTATGCATCATATGCCGCCACAGTACTCAACACGTTTCCCAAAGGGAAAAAGCCCCTCGCTCAGCCTAGACTGAGACATACTAGAGTAAGGGGCCAGCAAGTGGATATCTTTGAGACTGCCATCTATCATATGCTATTTGGCCCCAAGTTCCCACCCCCCAAATTGATAAAAGAGTATGACCGCAGATTGGGGTAGACCAGGGATAAGGCCCTGATGAGAGATCAGAGCCATAAAGTCAGTTTTATGAGATGGGTTGCTGACCAGATCGCAGAGCAAGGCTTGGACCTTGCATGGATAGCCACATCGTCAGAGCCTATCGTGAAGGCCTCACTCAGCTTCCTAACTAAATTTTGATGGGTGGTGGTGAGACCACGGATCTGGCCTACACTTGCAGATAACACTTTGACGCTGAACCATGTAGTTTTGGTTGCCAACATCTTAGCTGGCTTTGAGATTGATTGGACTAGCCTCATCGCGAAGCATATATACGAGGCGACCATAAAGAGGTCTACCTCCATCACTTTCTCATGCTTGATCTATAGAATCTGTATAGAGTTAGAGCTAGTGATCTACATCATTTGGACTCATTGATAGAGGTCTAGAGGACTTTGGATGCCAGCCTGATCAAGGCTGAGGATAATCTGGTGGCCCTACAACGAGCACCACACCAGCCATCACAGATTCCTAAGGTGTTCATGGTGGAGCCACCATTTGAGCCATCCACCACCATTGTTGCTGCTACTACTGAGGAGAGGCCCTCACAGGCTCAGGCTGATACGGAGAGGGGCCTACTACTACTACTACTTTTGGCCCATAGGTCATTCCTACACCGATAGCACCTTTGGTATGGTTTATGTGTCAGCGGCTTCCATTTAGGCCATAGCGTAGAGACTGGCCCATACTAAGTCCCAGTTAACTTGTTTACTTTAGCAGATCAGGCCCTGGGTCCACCAGGCTATTTCAAAGTCCGAGGCTCGCACACAGGAATTCATGGTAGCCACTATACAGGATAGACTCACATCCGTGGATGCCTACGTGGATGATTTTGAGAGGTGGTTCCAGTAGAGCCTCAGCACAGCACGACCAACAGATATGAGAACCCTTTAGAAGGGATCCAACAGCTCCGGCTGATATGACAACAACATTCGCCGCACTATAGTATTTGCACAGACTAAGCTTTTGGTGCCGGCAGTTGATTGGTTCGCTCCTGAGGACCTTTCACACATTTCCCTCGAGAAGAGGCCCCATAAGGAATATCCAAACTTAGCTATATTGTAGGAAGGGTTGACAGAGGAGCAGGGTCTAGTGCCTTACAGGATACGATCGAGGCAGGATGAGGAGGTGAGGCAAGCTCGTGAGCTTGAGAGGGTGAAGGGTGCCAGCCCCTCGGGACATGCTTCTACCACTGAGGAGGCCACCAGACAGGTTGATGGTGGCTAGACTCAGCTAGAGACTGGCGCTTAGGCGCCCAAGTATGTTTCTTTTTGACCCCTGTGTTTTATATTCTATTTTATGAATTGAGGACAACACAAGTCTTTTTCAATGGGGTGTGGGTAGTTCTAGGCCTCAGTGAAGTATGAGTAACCTTTGCCGATAACTATCCCAAATTTTGAATCCTAGGGCTTCTTGCCTATACTCTTTTTCCCCAAGGACATTTAATTTCTATTGAGCCGGCATGTTTAGGATGTGTAGGTAGTACTAGTAGCATGTAGTACTAATATCTATAACATATGTTTGTTTTTGTATTTTTTGTGTGAAAAATGTGAAAAATGATATCCACCAAAATTTGTTAGTCAGTCTTGATAGCAACCATACATGTGTGGTTGTTGGAATGGCTTGTTCTGATAAGTGAGGATAATTATGATAAAAAGCATGATCTGAAAGTCTTTGTTGATAATCTAAGCAAGGTCATGTGTGTGTGAGCTTTTTTTGCTAAATTCATATACTGTGTTTCAATTCAGAACATGCATTGTTACTTTGACTTTGATTGTAGTTTAGTTGGTTAGGAAAAGATCTTAGGCCGTCATTCATAATAGTCCACTTAGCCTAAATAACCAACCAAATGTGTAATGTACTGTTGTCACTACACTAAGTGCGAACAAAGATTTCCTAAATAACCAAATACCATATGTTTTCCCCTATACTCGTGACTATGACCTTCAACTACTTGGACTAGGATCATTTTAGGACTTTATTGGCTTGTAACATAGGCTTAGAGGGCTCTGGTATGATGTTTTGGGAACATAATGACTAAAAGGCCCTCCTTGATACTACATTTTCTTACATTTTTTCCCTACCAACACTGTCATTTTTCACCTTATTCTCCTTTTTCCCATTTTAGCTTTTTTGGGTGCCTTATTCTCATTTTTCAACTTTTTGCCTTTTGTTTTCACATGCTTTTTCTTTTTTAGCTCACTAAGTAGGCATTTACTCATTTTTCTTGCACCCAGATCATATTTTTATCCCTTTTTCTATGTATCACTAGCTTTCCCCCTTATTTTGTGTTTCCCCTTATACCAACCACCCTCAACTTAGACTTCTGGCCTGAGTCGAGGTGCATAATATCCAACCTACGAACCGGGGAATTTTTTGGTAGCCACTCTCAACTTAAGCTTTTTTCCTCAGTCAAGGTGCACGATGTTCAAAGAAGGACCAGGGCCAAATGTGTAATGTATCCACTGAGTGCAGGGACGGTGATACGTAATGCCTGGCTCACTTAGGAAAATCCCACATCAGAAAAGAGAGGGAGAGTTTTGGGCTATTTAAGTAAAGGGTTAGACCTAATACAGTAAGGTGCCTTTTGGGGTGAGCCCCAAGGGACAAATTTGTGATGGGTTGGGCCCAAGTGCGGACAATATTTCAGAGTGTTGGGTTAGGTCGTTACAAAGAGCTTGGATTTATTGTTCTTAATTCCATCACGTAAGTGCTCAGTTATGTTATTCAAAATCATGATTCTTGCATCTACACTGATAATGAGTAGCTAAGTCCACAACTAGGGTTGTTGGAACCGTGAAGAACTAACAAGGTAAAAATCAGATAATTTGTAATTCTTGGAAAGTGCACATGCATGTATCATTTAATTCTCTTCGGTTTGAATACTTTTTAATGGTAGCCAACGTTAGAACTCCCCTAGTTTTACTGACTGGATCAAGGTAGTAATAAAAAGGAAAAGAGATTAATTAACAGGATTCGATTGATGTTTCTCATTTACTCAACCAAACTGGGCCAAGGGGAGGTTGTACTAGAACAATAGGTAAGGGTTAGTAATGTCACACTGCGGTGATGGATCAAATCATGTAGTGAAATTTACCTCTCGCCTAGAGCAAAGAGTTTGGTAAACTTAACCTACCGTTCTGCATGCTACACACTGGAAAAAATGCGATTATCTGGCAATACCGAGTGAGGGAATCATGGGGAATACAATGCCCTATTTACTCTTCATACTAATTTCATCTTTGTCTTAGTCTAGGATTACTTTTCATACTTTTTGCAAACCGGCCCCCCTTTTGGGGAGATAAGTAGGTTAATCCACCCGAATTGTTTAAATTCTTCTAAGTCTACCATATTCCCTGTGGGATCGACCCTAACCTCAGTTAGGTTATATGTCTTGACAACAACCCATTTAGCTTGGGTGACATCAGTCCTGTATGGAGGGCATATGGTCCGTTTGAAGGCACACAGACCGTGCGGCCTTCCGTGAAGCTATACTTAGAAAAATTCTCATTGGTGAAGTTCTGAGACGGTGATTCCATACTTAGAACATTTTTACACCAACGCCCATACGGAGGCCCACAAGGATCGTGACGGGGCTATACTGTCTGTGAGAGGTTCATGTGGTACAATCCTTGGCCAAATATGTGGATTTCAAGGCCAAGGCCACTCACACGAGCCACCACACGGTCCATAAAGTGCCACATGGATCGTGTAGGGTTCATGTGATGTGAACCTTAGTATTGGACTCCAAAGTTAAGGCCAACACTCTACACACAAGGCCAAGGTCCACCTCAAGGCCCCTCCACTCGGCCCGTGGTGAGTCACACGGCTCGTAGAGGCGTCCATTAGGTGTTACCTTGGTTAAAAACTTTTCATAACCGATTTCCAAGCACCATTAAGGTCATATCAAGTACGGGTCCTTACATGAACTCTCCCACTAATATAGGACCTCACTCTTCACTCCTCCCACTTTTCTATTGAGTGTACCATACTTGGGCCACCCCTTTTAATTGGAAAGCTGCTAACTCCACCTTCTCCTCTGAAGTCACTCCTATAACGGCTAACACCTTGTGCACTTCAAACATGAACTCTCGGGCATCCTCCTCTACTTTTGATCCATGGAACTCGAGAGGGTTCATTCTAGAAAAGTCCCTTACCCTCGAAGCCGAAATGTGAGCATTCGGGACATGGGCTCCTTAGTTGGCTTGGTTGGTCACAATTTGCATCAACTAGTGAGAGCAGCCTGAAATTCCGCATGACTTACTCCTTCGTCTTGTGGGGCTTGAGGCATCCTTCTTGGAGGGGCTATCTACAAAAGCGTAAAGAACGATTTGTTAGATAAAGGGAATCTTATGACAACTCCCAAGCACGACATGGATCATATAATAAGTGAGACAATTCCTAAACGTCTTATAGCCTCTTACACATAGATATGACACGTTTCACATCCAAGAATAAGGCTCTATTCGACGCGGTATGTTGGACTCTAAGGACCATTTCAAAACCTTGTGCTTTGATACCAAGTTTGTAACGACCCGACCTAGGGACCAAGTCGTCACACGGCAAGTGAGACGCCCGAAGCCATCTTACATATCAAAAGCATTAATAGACATAAAACGTTAAGATGAAATAGAGAACTAGGGGAAATGGGGCTAAGGGCCAAAACTTAAAAATCATAAAAGAATATAAGAACTGTATACCATCATAAAATTTTTCCAACAATACCTCTAACATAAACTTCGCGGGGGCTAAGAAATGTTCAAGCTCACCCTAATATACATACATAGCAAAAGAAATATACAACTGGAAACTAGAATGTCTTATATATCAATCTTGAAAGAAAACTAGGTTATTGTCCCCGAACTAGAGTACTCACCAACTCTCGTCTTCAATGATACAAAGCTAGCCACATAGAGGACATCAAGGAGCACCCGTCCCTACATAGTTAAACCATGCAGGCATAGAAGTATTCGCCAGTAATTTGAATGTACTGCATACCGGAAATAAATGATAAAATGATTCATGCTATGTCTCGTGTAAAAAATCATACATTTACATGGGCACTAGTTAGTCATAATCAAGCCAAGATCATTCAAACATAAAAAGACAACTTTATAAATAACATAGTAAGATGCATGGATGAACATAGTCGTGAATAAAAAAATCATATAAACTTGGAACATAAATACGGGTGATCATTTCGTCATTTTACTATCATCATAGAATATGAAATAATGCATATGAGAAAAAAGAACTTACCCTTACTTGAATGCATGATGAGTCACATAAACGTAAATTAGTGAGAAAAAACATGTTGTTATGAATAATTAAAATAGTAATATCCTTGGTGAACAATACATCACTTTACATAAAAGACTATCTTATTATGGAAGAAATATTAGTAATCATAATGTAGACCACCTTACACACTTGTAGACATAGTCATATACCTTTAGGAGAAATACCATTTAAACTTTAGAAACAATGAATCATAGGAGCTTTAAAACATCTTTGAACATAATATGAAGGAACCATCATAAAAGGACACCTCGGGAACATGAGGATAAAATGAACATATGTTAGAGCACCCTTTAACAGACATAAACCATGTGAGCTAACCATGGAGTCCCGATGTTTCCCCTACACCGGAAGAAAGGGGGAGACCACTTGCTAGGTGACCTCCTAAGATGCCTAAGTGGATCCACTAAAGCCTTACTTTTGAGCAACCTCTACTATCAGTGGTCTAGAAATCAACCTATACTAGCAGGTGATTCCTATTTCCTACAGTGGAATGTAGTTATGAGACAATGGGATTCTACTAACGGTCTCATGCCTCTTCTAATAGGGAGCTTTCGCACCCATCCCAAGGTTCACTCTGTGCTAAGTAAACTCTCATGAAATAATCATAATTATAAAATATGGAATCATCATCGGGAAGAGAACATAACCAACATATAAGACCAAGCACTTACCTTACGGGAACACCACCTTTTTTGAAAAATGCTCCATACACACCTTACGGGAATAACACCTTTTTGATTATCATATGTTAAGGACCTTACGAGAACTCCACCCTTTTCGGTATTCATTTCACATGTGCCGTATGGAAACACCACCCTTTTTGGCCACTCATCATAAGGATAGCTCCTGCATTTTGGCTAAGCCTCTACTATCGGCTAGTATCATAATCTTGGCTAAGCCTCTACTATCGGCTAGCATCATTTCATATCCCTATACTAATCGGTCATCATAATCTCACAATCATAGCTAGATGGGGACTCAAATTTCTTTTGTTCATTCATTCTTGACTCCAGTGAGTTTATTCCCAAATAACATATATACAATAGTATGGTCATATGTATAAACTTGCAAATCGTAACATCATAAAGAAGACTTCCAATAATACATAGCTTTAATGTAACTTCAATATTATTCAAAGAGCATGTCATGTCATGGGATAGCTCATGATGCAATGCACTAATACATGTGAATTAGCTTTAAGAAATTGAAATTTGAAGGAAATGTGCATACTCATATGTATCCATGATAACCAATCCATTCTTAAAGTAACCCCTAACCATTTCACAAACCCATTACTTGAAATCAATAAGATACTTGAGTCAATACACCAATTCATGAAATTAATATGATTTAGACTTTGTTCGTATATAATAATAATAATACATAAAGCATGAACTTAGGTGAAATCAAGGAACCCTCCATCAACATTATAATCCAAAATTCCATAAGCAAGGAAAAATCATACATAGCTATGGAATCATGAAAATTACTAGTTATCCATGTATGAGAAGTGTAGGATTCACCAATGTAAAAGATAATTTAAGGAACCCATATTATCATCTTCATATCTCCAAAATCCCTAGCTTCCACAATATTTCAAGACACAACATCTTTCTCGTGGAATTAAATAATATTTCATAATAATACGGGCTAACAAACATAAAACAAACTCATAATATAAGCATTTGGAATCATTCTAATCAACCCAACATGGTCCTTGTAAAACCCCACTAGAAAGTCATGAATTTCAACTCAATGTGCATCATAAGTCATAACATAATACTCATATACTTCATATAGAATGCATCACAAACTACATGATTAAACCAACTTCCCAAAACTTCACAACATCCATAAACCTAAAACCCAAAATAGAATAGGAACTTGAGCTTTGTGAAGGAAAGGGCTTCACAAATCAAACTCACATACCTTATCCGGAGATTTAAGGAAGAAAACATTAACTTTAGTGAAGAAACCCAAAACCCTAGCCATGTCTTCAATGTAGGACCCTGGGGGACTTGAGTGGATTTTTGGGAATTAGGTTCTGGGAGGATGGTTTAGGAATAGGGTTATTTGGGGGAGTATTAAATGGATATAGGGCATATAGGAAGCCAAAATGATGTAGCATTGAACTTAGGGTGTGAGGAAAGGTCAAAGACACCCTTTTTAAAACTGGCCAGATAGTTTCCACGAAAGACCATTTACGGGCCGTAAGTCAATCCACGACCTGTAGAGAGGGTCGTATGAACTGGCAGCTTGATAGTGCTTCACTAAAATAGGCATAACATTTTGGTTCGAACTCTGAATGAGGTGAAACCAGTTGCATTGGAAAGATAATTCAAAGAGTTTTTATTTGGTAGGTCGTACAAAATCTAATTTGTTGTGTGCTAAGAGATATGATGATTTGAAGTTGACACATATATGACTCATGCTAGAACTAGTCGGTTGGAATCGTTTGCACTCGACTTAATGAGAGAGGGGCTTGGAATTGCATGAGGGGTCATGGAGGGGCTAGATAAGGATTTAAAGGGTTTAAGAGAATAGGAAAGGTTGAAAATACCCTTAATGAATCCGGCAGACCAAAACACGATAGCCAGTGTACGAGCCATACAAAGAAGCACGAATCGTACTGTTGTTCGTAAGCAAAGATCCAAAAACCATTATTTTTGGCCCCAAATCACGAACCATCTCATGAGCCGCATAAGGACTTACTGGTCGTGGGTGGACTCGTAGAGTCTTTCCACACTTAGCCAAATTTTCTTGTTCTCTTGGCCTCCTTCCATGAGAATACTTATGGGCCGTATCCCTTTTCATGAGCTGTCTGTTAACACATAGGTCACTTTCCTGAAAACTTCAAATTCTTTCAAGTCAAGGCCCTCCACCTATGAAACCACTTACAATTCGTAACTCCTAATACGGGCACCTTAGTCTAGTCAAAATGATAATGCAACAATATAAATAACCAGAATCTGCCCAGAACCTAGAAGTCAGTTGTACAAAACAACAATAAATGGAATGTACATATGAATATACATATAATCAAAGGCGTAATATAATATACAACGCGAGAGTACTTCTAAAAATACAAAATACTACTATACAAGGCCAAAGACTGAAAGAAAAAGATGGAAATCAAAAGAAGGAGACTACGATGAAGTTAGAGCTGTTGGTGCTCACCAAAAGAAGTCTCCTGCACTCCCAGATCCCCCAAAACTAATGTCCCCGACTAGAACCTAGACCTGCACCATAGGAAGATGCAGAAATAGGGGGTGAGTACTACAATAAGGCACCCAGTAGGCATTATCGGCTGATCGAGTGAAATAACATACATAATGAAGATCAAATGCAGATAAAAGCAACTATCCCACACATCAAACCTATAACCTCAACCTGGACTGAACCTGGTACCATATGCTGGTGTAAGGCCCTAATATCTTGGCTTGTACGCTACTCGAGCCCCATAAGACTAGGAGGTATACTCGCGCATAACATAGAACTGATAGATCATCACAGAATCCCACAGAACCATCTTAGAGCTCAGCTCTCCACATTATCTGAACAAGGGGAAGTTGTACGTGGGTGTAAGGCCCTAGTGTCTATGCTTGAGTGCTCTCTGGGCCCCCATAAGCCCAGAAGGTATACTCACACACAAACAAGGTATGAAATAGGTGGATGGATCCACGGGTAAATGATCAGGTCCCCGGCTCATCTGGAAAGAAATTACCACATGGGGACTCGAACACTTAATATCATTTGAGGACTCAAACCCCTAATATCGTCCGAGGACTTGAACCCTTTATACCACCTGTGGACTCGAACCCCGAGTCTTCCAACTTGGTCTCTACTTGGTTAGTCAACTAGGGCCAAGTGATCTGACCATAAGTGTAACGGTGGGACGTATACCTTGCGGGAGAAAGAATCCCCCTAACATAGCTTAGTGTCTCAACATCAATGTATCTATCACGAGGAGCCACACCACAACATAGAAGCAATGGGGCCTCGACCCAAAATTCATCCAGTGCTCGGTTCTCAGAAATAACATCTATCACTAGGCATCATAGTCATGGCCACTACGTCCAAAAAGGTCAAGGGGGAGCGTCACCCAGGACTCGAACTCTTGAACATGGATACAGGAGCTTAAACGATGGCAGTGAGTGTCATCTGGGATGAGCTGTCAAATAGTCACTCACTCAACCATCTATCCAGATACGGAATTCTAAAGTCACATTGTGCCTAGAGTCAATGTAGGCAACACCACTCACAGTGTAAGTATTTCAATTACTATCCTCTGATGATAAGAACTACACCCCTATCTCAGATACACAGGACGGAAACCCAATAATTAACCACTATACATGGGACCATATGTCTCAATAATCAATAATAAAATCAGATCTAATATCCAGTAATCCAGCCAACCATAGGTAACAAAAGTGTAGCATGATAACAACAACTATAATATATACTCCCACAATAACCAAGCTCAACAAGAGCATATCTAAATAAAAAACCAATAGCAATATGGCAAGTATCTAATAAATAGCCTCATAACCATCATATCTCGATAACATTAGTAGCATGCTCTCACAGGCACCAGTATAGGTTGGAAAGTGCACCTATCTCACAGTATAATCTCACATATAGCCCTTATCAGGCCTCTCTATAAGAAATAGTACCAAAAATAATGAACCTATGGCATTCATAGCCAATAACTCAAAGTACAACTCATCACAGCGCATACTACTTATACAAGGCACAACTAGCATCTCATATGCATCTAAATTCAATAAGCATATAGTCCCACCCAGTCTAAGGTTAGGGAAAGTCTAGCCTACCTGGCTGTCAAGCTTCGAATTACTCCATCCAAGCTTGTTCTCTCCGAATGGCCTCCCAATGTTGCTTAACTATTAAAGATACAAATTTACCATAACACCACCATCAGGTTGGTTGTATTATCTTGAGAAATGGGTTAAATTAGGCCAAAAGGGCTAAATGGGAAAAATAGGAACCACGCCTAAAATCCTGAATAAAAACATGAAAAACATTCCCCACAATAACTCTAGTCTACAGCCGAAAATTCAACCCATAACGGACCCCAATAGACCGAGAAAAGGCCCAAAATGAAGTTGAAAACTTTATCGGAAACATTCTTTTCAAAACACTCTCGGACAAAATTCATGAAAAATGGACAATTACAGTCAACACCCAGCATATTAAAGTGTTCTCCTCGGAACATAGAATAGTTTAGCCTCAAATTTTGTTCAATTCTGTCAAGATTTGGTTACGAAATCAACATGTTAACTTTTTCACAATCGGAGAATCACATATGCTAAAACAATAATTTTACCCGAATTACATGCCAAATCCTAAAACTAAATTCACCACGACGTTCCTTGTAAAATTCTGAGTCACTTGGACCTTTGTCTCCAAAAATGGACTTGAAATGAGATTTTTACGAGCATGGAATTCTTGGAGTAGTGCTGATTTGCGAAGTGCCGAAGCACTTTATAGACCTCACAAGCCTTCTCCGCAAAAGGAGAAGGCATAGGTTACCGCCCTTCTCCATGAGCATGGGAGGCTCTCCGCAAATGCAGAGCTATGTCAGGGCTAGCCTTCGCGAACGCGGAGTGCAAGTTCTGCTGGTGTTGCACCAGCTCAAATCCAAATTCTTCGAAGTCATTCTCGAGGCATCCAATGCCCGTTTTCCACAAATGAACAGTGTAACCACAATGATTTCAACATTTCAAACCTAACGGCACAGTCTAAATGCCCAACAAAGCCTCCTACAAAAACATGAGTACCCCACTTCTTTCTGGTAAAATTAGCGCAAAAAACTAAGGGGATCAAAATGCAAGCGGATGACCCCGACAATTGGCGAAGGGTCATTTTAGACTGTTTTCGACATTTTGGAGCTGACCACGCCATTAGTTTTCCATTTCGAGTGTGTTTAGCTAGGATTTGGTAGAAACACACTTCTTAGTCTCCAATTGAACTCATTTTGCAACTTTCAGCCCAAAATCAAACCAAAACCCTCCATCCTCGGACCAACTACCCTCCTAGTACAAATCGGCCATTCCAGATCTAACAAAACAGTCAAAATCCCATTCCAAGGCCATCTAATAGGGTTTTGATAGAAATCTCATTTTAGCAACTCTAGCTTCTCGCTAACTCACAAACTTGCTCAATTCCCAACCAAAATACCCAATATCCATTCCGACAGTCCCAATAAGTCAAAATAGGTCCGAAGTTACTATACAAAAGCTTAGAATAGTATAATTAGCGCAGAATCATAGAATTGACCTATAGTGTCATTACATTTGGTATTAACAAAATTGAGATCTTAAGTGCAACTTAAGGCTCCCACGTTAGATCTTACAATTCAAAATTCAAATGAACCAACAATCATGGTTCTAGCATGACAATAAACTAAGATAATTTTATTCTCCTTTAACAGCATGTGAGTTAATAAGTGAAACTCTTTAGATGACTCATTTCCACAATTGTTTTTTGTGATATACCCAGGTACCTATGTGCTGCCCGTTTTATTTTCCTCTAATATATTCTCATCAAAGTATGTGATAAGACGTTAGAACAAATAAAATATCATTGTTATTGAGCACAAGGGATGTTTTAGGAGGGAATGAGACACTGCATTAGAAAGAAAAACTTGAATTTTACGGCAAAAAGGGTAATGGTTTCATCTTTGTTACTTTCTTCTCCTTAGTTACTAATGATTGGTCCTTTATATGAGTGAAGTTGTATAGGTTGAGAATTCAAACTTTTTCAGTAACATCAAAATGAGGAAGATACTTCCTACAAAGATAAAATATTCAATCATCCACAAATATAAGAATATAAATGAGTTAAGGGGATAACAAACTTTGCAAAGCTGCAACATAATTCATATAAATATTAGAGTTGTGTGAGTGACGCTACTAGGGCTTCTCCAGAATAACTTGTTTAGCTGAATATGAAATAATCTATTCAACTGCATCTGTTAGACATGAGTAATGCATAGGAGTTTGTGCTGTGAACAAAAGAAGCCATTTGTAAGATTTAGAATATCTGATGCTGATATAAATATTCGTAGGCATTTACATGATGGTAGTAATTCAACTATGGCTACACAACTTTGAAAATATACCAATACATATAACTAAAGAATAACTTTGTCACATGTTATGTCAAATATAACTTCTACCATCAAGGAGATCATTTGTTTATCTAGATCAACAAAATTGAATGTTATTGTTGAGCCATTGCTATCAATAAGAGAAATCATAATGAATTAATACTTAAACTATTGCAAGTATAAATAAAACTCGTGTATGGCAAACATATAATACCGAGATACTAATGTTAGCTATCGTTTGCACTTTATGCATTCAAAAACTATATGTTTTTTGTGCGCATTTACCCATTCCAACACAAAACTTTTGGAGGTCAACGCTAGCATTTCTGCCTCAATGCAAAAAATTAAAACCTGTGAAAAAAAATGAAAATTATGTTTATGTCACTATATTTCAACATAAATAATAGTAAGAAATAAAAAAATATAACTGGTTAGTAGATGTAGAGAAAGAAAATTTTTAGCCAGTTAATAATCAGTAGGCCATGTATGAATTTTTGAGCAAGAGGAGTCATATGGCCAATATGATCAAAACTTGTGAGAAAAAGCATAACATATTGCTTGAAACTGAAAGAGAGCACACCTTAGAACGAGAGAATAGAAAACATAACAGGCCAACAATGAAGTGAAATTATTAATTGTCATGACTCGGACTTAGGGTCTAGGAGTGACATGGCAAATGGGAACTCGTGAGTCCCAAAACAAGCCTCATAGCATCCATTCACACATCATCGGTCCAAAAGTGCATATAGAATAGTAAACACATAGTTCTAAGGGAAGGGAAAGTAGGACTCACGTTATGGAGATCACATAGGAAAGAAGATTTACATGAATACACATAGCACATAACACATGAAGACTAAGGAGCAAGTAAGTATGACTCACTCTATGGAGGCAATACGAGACTTAGAATCTTCTATATTTCCATATCATAACACATATACATATCATATCATAACCGTACCATAGTAATCATATCCAATAGATAGCCATAATCATAATCTCTGAATAATAACATAGAGCATATAACTGTACAAGAATCTGCAAGATGTCCAACAATGCCTCTAACATATCGAATAGGACATGCACCAAGACATGTCCCGGTTTCACCCTCAAAGTAAATATGACATAAATGGAAACATATAGTAGGTAGAGGAATGATGGCTTGTGCTTGGATGATAGGATTCACCACAACAACTTTCACGATCCGAACTAGCCGTCAAAAGGTGGATGAATATAATCTCTAATCCCTATATGGTTAGATCTTATAGGCAAAATGCATGTGTTAGTACATTTGAATGTACTAATGGGCATGCAACATGAGAGTAATATGATGTTAACCTGAACAATATGTCACATGAAAACCATGGAATAGCCATAACCCACATATACTGGCACACAATAAGGCACTCCTTGCTTAAATTGTGTAAAAGGAGGGTTGTACCCATCCTCATCAATACACATGTAGCTCATGACATGACTTTGAACAGGGAAAGGTTGTATTTGTCCTCATCTATACTTTGTGTAAAGGGAGGGTGTACCCGTCCTCATTAACACAACATAGCTCATACATCCATATACATAGGGAAGGTTGTACCTATCCTCATCTATGCATTGTGTAAAGGGAGGTTGTGCCACTCCTCATCAATACACACTAAGCTCATACATATATGTTGTGACGCGTTGCTCAAATTCTGCTTGAAAATCTACCTAAAAGACAGTCTGGAATCGTCCAGGGAAGTCCACAGTCATCTAGAAGGCTCTGGAATTCTCTAGAAACGTGTGGAGCTTGGAAGAGAAACCTGGAAGATTCAAGAACCTTGTAGATAATTCTTGGCTTGTAAATATCTTAGATATTTTGGTAGAAGATTCTAGACACTCATTTGTAGCCATTGGATCAAATAGATCTTAGCCATCCATTGAGGAGGTGGAGTAGTATAAATACCCCTCCCATCCTTTCATTTGGCATCAAGCAAGCAAAGCATTGTAAAGCCTTTAAGAGAAATACAAAGTTCTTTTTTTGTTCCTCAAGAGTCTCAAGTTCCTTCTTAGAGTCCTTTCACTTATAATTTCTATCTTCGGTTAAGCGTTAGGAGCAAGCTGACTAGCAACTTAGAGTAAGAAGTTTGCTAGGCCGCACGGTTCGTTGGAATTGCAACCAAGTCTAATGATAGATGGTATCAAAGCACAAGGTTAAATACTGTTGGAACATCCGAGGGAGATGGAAGGCGGAAGTGAGACTACTCAAGCGGGAAAGGTAGTCGAGCAGAAATCTAAAAGCCAGAGATCTCGATCGAGGGAACCCATGGGAGACTTCGAGACACGATTAGCCAAGGTGGAGCTGGCGATGGCCGACAGGTAGGAGAAGTTTGAGGAGGTTGAACAAGGCATGAAGGAGTTGCGAGAGGAGATGCAAGCCGCCATGAATCAAGTCCTTGCCCAATGTCTCGACAGTATGAAGGCCATGGAAGAGTCTCACAAGGCAGAGATTTTTTCAGTCCGGGAAGAGCTAGGGAAGCTTTTGCACAAGCTGGAAAGCACTGAGGAGGATCTCAACCTGTACAAGAGGGCTCTTGCCCAAGGAACCCCGTCTACGTCCAAGGTAAGGACTGCCCCCTCTAGGATGGACGTTCCATGACCCAAGACTTTCAAAGGGTCTAGAAGTGCGAAGTAACTAGATAATTTCATTTGGAGTATATAAAAATACTTCCGGGCGCTCACCATCATTGACAAAGTATCGAAGGTAGATATGGATAGTCTCTACCTCAAGGACACCACGACAGTATGGTGGAGGAGGAGACAGGGGGACATTGAAAGTGGCATTTTCTTAATAGGCACTTGGGTGAAGTTCAAGAGCGAACTCAAAAAGCAATTTTATCCAAGCAATATTGAAGAGGAGGTATGGGGCAAACTAAGGCGTCTTCAACACAAGGGAAGCATACGGGAGTATGTAAAGGAATTCACGGAGATACTTCTTGAAATCCCTGATTACCCTAATAAGGAAGCTTTCTTTGCCTTCATGGATGGGCTACATCAGTGGGCTAGACTCGAGATCTAAAGACGGGGAGCCCAAGACTTGACCACCACTATTTCCATTGATGAGTCCCTTATCGAGTAAAAGAAACTAGAAAAGCTTAAACCCAAGGATAAGGGTGGCAAGGGAAAGAGTAGGGGAGAACAACATCGAGGCAAGGAGACAACCGATAAGGCAAAGGGACCCAAGGTGCACAAGGCTAGCGAAAGACCCCCACTTAAATGCTTCTTTTGTGAAGGACCACACAGAGTAAGGGAATGCCCTAAGAGGGCCAAACTTTCAACATTGATCGAGGAACGAGAACGGGAAGAGGAGAAAGTAGGATCCCTATAACTCCTCAACTCAATCAAGGCCAAGGTGGAAGTGCCCAAAACCGAGAAGAAAGAGAGGTTGTACGTGGAAGCCAAAGTTGGAGAACACACCATGAAGGCACTTGTTGACATCGGGGCTGACCACAACTACCTTTGAGTGGAAGAAGCCAAAAGATTGGGCATCCGTTACGAGAAAGGATAAGGTTGGCTCAAAGGGGTCAATGCCGAACCCACAACCACCTTTGGAGTTGTCCAAGATGTAAGGGTTTGCTTAGGCAACTGGAACGGCCTCATTGATTTCTCTATCGTCACCATGGACGACTATCCAATTGTTTTGGGTATTGAAGTCATGGACAAAGTCAAGGTCGTCCCTGTCCCCTTTGCAAATGCCATGTGGATCTTGGAGGAAGGCAACATTCATCTAGTGCCGCTAGAACAAAAAGCCTGACCTCGAGAAAAGCAAATTTCAGCACTGCAACTTTCCAAAGGCGTCAAGAAGAGGGAGCCAACCTACCTGGTTGCCTTGAAGGAGGAAGAACCAATTCCTCCAACCAAAGACCTTCCCAGAGGAATTGTTCCTGTTCTGGAGGAATTCAAGGATGCGATGCCGCTCGAGCTGCCGAAGAAGTTACCACCAAAGAGGGAGGTGGATCACAAAATCGAGCTTGTACCTGGTGCCACCCCGTCAGCAGCTATGCCATACCGCATGGCGCTTCCTGAGCTTGAAGAATTAAGGAGGCAACTGAAGGAATTGATGGACATGGGGTACATTCGTCCATCAAAAGAAACTTATGGCACCCCGGTCTTGTTTCAGAAGAAGCATGACGGATCACTTCGGTTGTGCATTGATTACTGGGTGCTCAACAGGATCACGGTCAAGAACAAGTACCTAATTCCGCTAATTGCTGAACTCTTTGATCAACATGGCCAAGCCCGGTGGTTTACCAAGTTGGATCTACGATCCGGATGCTACCAAGTTAGAATCGCCGAGGGAGACGAACCAAAGACCACCTCTGTCACAAGGTATGGTTCATACGAATTTCTGGTGATGCCTTTTGGACTTATAAATGCGCCTGCAACATTTTTCACCCTCATGAATAGAGTCCTACAACCGTTCTTGGACAAATTCGTGGTGGTGTACTTGGACGACATTGTCATATATAGCAACACCTTAGAGGATCAATCATTTGAGACAAGTCTTCCAAGTACTTTAGGAGAACGAGTTTATGTTAAAAAGGAGAAATGTGCCTTTGCTCAGCAGGAAGTTACTTTCTTTGGGCACATTGTCAGAGGGGATAAGCTACGAATGGACGAGTCTAAGTTCCGCGCTATACAAGAATGGGAGCTGCCAAAGAAGGTGCCAGAACTTCGTTCCTTCCTTGGATTGGCCAATTACTACAGGAATATCATCAAAGGCTATTCAACAATAGTCGTTCCCCTCACCGACCTCCTGAAGAAGAACCGAACGTGGAATTGGGATGAAACATGCCAGACAACTTTTGAGAAGCTCCAGGAAGCCGTGATCCAGGAGCCAGTATTGGCCTTACCTGACCACACCAAACCATACGAGGTGCGAACCAATGCCTCAAAGTTCGCCTTAAGAGGAGTCTTGATGCAAGAGGGTCACCCAGTGGCTTATGAAAGTCGTAAGCTCAATGATGCTGAGAGACAGTACACGGTCCAAGAAAAGGAGATGACGGTCGTGTTACACTTCTTGAGAACATGGAGATATTATCTATTTGGCACAAAGTTTGTGGTAAAAACTGATAATGTTGCCACTAGTTACTTCCTTAAGCAAACGAAGCTGACACCTAAGCAGGTAAGGTGGCAGGCTTTCTTGGCAGAATTCGACTTCGTGATGGAGTACAAGCCAGACAAGGGTAATGTTGTGGCTGACGCTTGAAGCAGAAAATCCAAACTTGCCTCCATCACCGGTCCAATTTTCCCTTTGGTGGATCTTATCAAGGAGGAACTAGAGCAAGACCTGCAAGCCAAGAATTTGATGAATTCGGCAAGTTAAGGGAGGACGCGCCGAGTTTGGCTGGAGGATGGGGTGCTCGTAACCAAGGAAAATCGAGTATACATGCTGAGTTGGCAGGGCTTAAGGAAGAAGATTATCAAGGAGTGCCATGATTCAAGGTGGGCAGGCCACCTCGGAGTCCGACGGACGATGGCTCATCGAGCGAGTTTACGGTTGGCCCCAAATGAGAGATGATGTGGAGCTCTTTGTGAAGACTTGTCTTGTGTGCCATCAAGATAAGGTAGAGCAGTGTCCCACTCCCGGTTTGTTGGAGCCATTGTCGATCCCGGAGAGACCCTGGGAAAGCATCTCCATGGATTTCATCACATATCCGCCAAAGTAGGAAGGATGTAGCAATATTATGGTCATGGTGGACAGATTTAGCAAATATGGAGTTTTCATACCGGGCCCAACCAAGTTCAATGCCGAGGATGCTGCAAAATTGTTCTTCAAACATGTGGTGAATTACTGGGGCATACCGAAGATTATAGTCAGCGACCGAGACATTCGCTTCACAGGAAGGTTGTGCTTGGAGCTCCTTAAAATCATGGGGTCCAAGCTCAACTTTTCTACAAGATTTCACCCATAAACTGATAGCTAGACCAAATGGGTGAAAGCTTTGCTCGAGTTATACTTGAGGCACTATGTCAGTGCCAACCAGAAAGATTGGGCCAAGCTTCTTGACATCGCCCAATTTTCGTACCACCTGCAGAAGAGTGAATCAATTGGGGCAAGTCCATTCGAGTTAGCAATGGGGGAACAACCAATGACGCCACAAACTATGGCCATTGGTTACAAAGGGCCAAATCCGGCAGTGTATAAGTTTGCCAAGGGATGGCATGAGAAATCCGACTTGGCATAGGCATACTTAGCAAAGGTTGCGAAGAAGATGAAAAAGTGGGCTGATGCTAAGAGGAGGCATTTGGAATTTGAGGAAGGCGACTTGGTCATGGTGAAACTCCTTCCTCATCAAAGACGGAGGTTTGCTAAGGTGCACAAAGCGCTAGTACGGTGCTATAAAGGACCGTTTCGCATCGAGAAACACATCAGTAAGCTAGCCTATCGCTTGACTTTATCCTCTCACTTGGAGATGCATCCTATTTTTCATGTGATCCTGCTGAAGTCGTATCATCAAGATGAGGATGATCCAAGCCAAGGTGAGTCAAGAAGAGTACCCACAGCCATCACTATAGTGCCAGAGAGAGAAGTTGAAGAAATTCTTGCGCACCGAGTCATTCTGAGATGAGGGACTCATCCAAGCTATAGCAAGTACTTTGTTCGATAGAAAGGATCTCCTGACAGTGAGGCAAGTCGGGAACATGAACTTTCTTTGTGGAAGCACAATGCTTTAGCGAGGCATACAAGAGGGATGCGTTGAGGACGTCGCCACATTGAGTGGGGTAGATTCTAATGCGCCGCTCAAATTCTAGCCAAAAATCTGCCCAAAAAGATAGTTTGGAATCGTCCAGGGAAGTCCACAGTCATCTGGAAGGCTCCGGAATTCTCTAGAAACATGTGGAGCTTGGAAGAGCAACTTGGAAGATTCAAGAACCTTGTAGATAAGTCTTGCCTTGTAAATATCTTAGATATTTTGGTAGAAGATTCTAGGCACTCATTTGTAGCCATTGGATCAAATAGATCTTAGTTGTCCATTGAGGAGGTGTAGTAGTATAAATACCCCTCCCATCATTTCATTTGGCATCAAGAAAGCAATCAAGCAAAGCATTGTAAAGCCTTTAAGAGCAATATAAAGTTCTTTCTTTGTTCCTCAAGAGTCTCAAGTTCCTTCTTAGAGTCCTTTCGCTTATAATTTCTATCTTCTGCTAAGTGTTAGGAGCAATGCTGACTAGCAACTTAGAGTAAGAAGTTTTCTAGGCCGCACGGTTGAGACCAAGTTCGTGACAATGTGCATAGGGAAGGTTGTACCTATCCTCATCTATGCATTATGTAAAGGGAGGGTTGTGCCCATCCTCGTAATACATACTTAGCCCATACATACATATTCATAGGAAAGGTTGTACCTATCCTCATCTATGCATTGTGTAAAGTGAGGGTTGTGCCTATCCTCATCAATACACACTTATATCAAGCTCATGTTCATAGATTCATGTTCAATTCTTGTGCATAACCATATTTTCATAAAAATCATATTTATCAACATAAATGAGTCTTAACCCACTTCATAAAAACTATAGTTCATGAATGCATGTGTCATGAATGATGTGAGATAGCATGGGTAATAGAGATTCAATCTAAAATCAACAATAAGTAAATCAATAAGTAAAACCCACATTCAAATCACAATTTGGATTATCCATACTTGAATTAAACTTTAAAGGGACAATGCATATTTAAATCTTCATAATAATCATGCAATTCAACATATTAGGCTTAATTCACTTTAAAATCAACAATAAAACATAGTTCATATCTCAATTGAATTAAATAAACAATAATCTAAAAATTCCATTTTTAAAGTAAGCTAAATTTCATGAAAAGTCAAGTGAAAAGAGTTTGGGTCTTCATGGTTAAAAGGGACCATGAATCAATCTCATATACTTTAGCTAACCAAGAAGAGATAGGAAGAAATATGATGAAGAAGAAGACCCTTTCCTTAAGCTTCAAGACAATCCTTCAATGTTCACCCTAGGGAGTTCTTAAGAGAGAGACTGAATATAATTCTAAGTGTGAAAATGAATTTGAATGAGAGGAGAAGAGTTTAGGTCATTTGAATATCTTAGGATCGCATAGGAAGTCACAAAAGTCCCTTGGGAGTAGCCATAATTACAAAAACAAAAAAACACATTGGTGAAACGAAATAAGAATTGTTGCCAGGGAGCCCGTGAGAAGGTCTCATGGTCCGTACAAGGTCACATGGACCATGAAGCCTCACTTAGCCAAATCACAGGTAACACAACACAAATGGGCTTTACAAAAACGAGCATAACTTCTTAATCCAAACTTCGAATTAGATGAAATTAGATGCATTAGAAAGCTAATTCAAAGAGCTTCAATTTGGTAGGTCATGGGCCACCCAGTTCTTTCACCATTTAAAGTTGACCCTTCTATCGGTTCTTGTGAAAAGCTTACTCAATGGAATTCTATACTTAGAAAAGTGCATGCCAACACCCATACGGAGTGCTTCATGGTCCGTGGGAGATCACACGGACCATGTGGCCTCCCATGAAGCTTCACTTAGAAAAATTCTCCATCAACAAAGTCCCGAGACAGTGATCCCATACTTAAAAAATTTTGGCCTCACAAACCGTGAAAGGGTATACGGTCCATAAGAGGTTCATGCGTGACAAGCCTTAGCCAAAATGTGGATTTTCAAGGCCAAGGTCCTCCACATGGTCCACCACACGGTAGTGAAGCCTCACACGGACCGTGTGGGGTTCATGCGGTGTGTGCCTTAGTTTTAAACTCCACATCAATGCCAACACTCTACACACAAGGCCAAGGGCCACCTCAAGGCCCCTCCACATGATCCGCGGGGAGTCACACAGCCCGTGGAGGTGCACATAAGGTGTCATCTTGGTAAAAAACTTTTCGAAACCAAATTCCATGCTTCATTAAGATCATACAAAATTCGGGTCCTTACATTAATCAATGCATACAATGAAATTGAAACCCACATACTAAGCAGAAAGAGTTGCAAAAAGTAATACCCACAAAAAGGTGATTACCAACAAAAAAGTTATAATAAGCTGAGAATGATTTCACCAACAAATAGAAAGGAATTTTTACACAAATACCAACTTTCACCCCCAAAATTACACTTTAAAATTTATTTATCAAAATACCAAAAAAAACACACTCTTTTTCATTTTCCAACACTATTATATCATACCACACACCACAATAATCACACTCAAAACACTCTCTCTCCTAAATTTGTAAATAAAGTTGGTATTTTATATGGTATTTTTCAATGATTCGGTAGGGACATGTAATTTTTATCCAAAAACTTGGTATTTTTGAAATAAACAAAAAGTTGGTATCCAACTAGACCAATAATGAAGAGCAATAAACAAAAAGTTTGAGTAAAATTTTTATAAATGAATAATTAAAAGGGGGGAAAAGATTGACTTAGACATACTGGCCAATACATAAAACTAAAGTTGGTGTTCCTTTAGTATAATTTTTTCGTAAAATGGTAGATTGTTCATATATAAAGCTTCCTATGTTCCTTCCATTCATCTCTTCTTTGCAATTTTTTTTAATTTTCAAAGTAAATGCGGCCCTATACATGAGAAATTAATAAATTAAGAAAATATCCACAGCAAGAAGAAAGTAGGAATCAAATGCTAATAATCAAAATTGAAAGAAAAAAATGGTATATAAACCCCTAAATGGGAGAAGACAGAGAGGGATGAAGAGTAAAAAGACCAGCATGAAACCATTCGATCAATATAAATCAGACCAATTACAACTTTCACTTAAATCTCAGCAAAATCCTAATCTACAAAACAGGTGAGGAAGTGTAAAAGTATTAGGACAACATAAAGATTAAACCATTTCTATTATTTGGCAAATTGAGCAAGAAAATATGGTGCTAGTGATTCTGTCGATAATAGAGAAATTACAAAGGTCGGACATTGAAAAAGTAAAGGAGAAGAAGAGATTTTTTACCACTATTACAGATGGTCAATAGACACATCAAAGTAACTTAAAAATAGATGAAAAAACTTATGTGAAAAGGGAACAAGATGGAAGTAGGTGAGACCTTTGTTTGTTACTGATTTTTCGCAAATGAAGAAGATGTACATGTCTAATAACCAATCAAATAAGCCCACAAAGTCCAAACTCGTAGTACACTTCGTTTGCAGTTTGTACAACATACTCCTTTGCTTATTCATTTATATATAAGGGTAATGCATTGCATGTAAGAGAATTGTGGAGCCTGACTTTGAGGTTTGAAGTTTTCATGACAGGATCAACATGGAATAACTAATCTTTCTTATCTTCTCAGATATGTTCCGTATGATTTGTGTAACATTTTTTAAGTGCTAGTATATATTAGAGTTTCACTAATATATATCGACGGTAGAGAATTTCTTTATAGGAAACTTATATAGATATGTTATGTTAAGAAAATATTTTATCATCTATAGAAGTAATAATATTTTTACTAAACACTTATAATACATTTATAAGACAGTTTTAATACATATTACAGAGAACTATTTATGGAACATATATAGTACAAGTTTCATTGATGGATATTACATATATCACATACTTTAACACATGTTATGTCAATTTCTTACCGAGCAAGCACAATATATTTTTAAACACTTATAATGTATTTATATTGCACCCATAATTTACTTTTAATTGTCACAACTCAATCCTAAGGCCTAGGTGTGACATATAGAATGGGAACCTAAAGTCCCTAAGCAAGCCTCATAGCTTACTCAGGCACATATTGATTAGAAACCGCTGAATAAACATGATCAAACATAACAAAGGGTAGGGAAAGCAGGACACAATCTATGAGAATAGGGCATGGGAATTTCCATCACACATCTTCACAATTAAGTCTAAGGGGAAAGGTGCATGGAATGTACTCTATGGGAAATAGGGACTTATGACTTTCATCAACTGGCCATACATCACACATAACAAGCATGGGATAAGGACTTGGGGATAAATTCCATAGATACATAGTGTAGCATGATTCGTAAATAACATAGTCTCTAACAATCCCGTTAATCATAATAGAGACGAGGGCTAAGACATGTCTCGAGCTGACCCTCAACATAAGCAACATAAAGTAACCATAACATATAATAGGTAGATAGAAGGTGGGCATTGTCCTTGAAATAAAGGACTCACCACAAGCAACTTCCATAATTGAATCTAGGCGTGAAGAAGTGGATGGAAAAGTCTCCAGTCCCTACATAGTTAGATCATGCAGACAAAAAGTATGTGTTAGTATGTTTGAATGTACTATGATAGGGGCATGCAATGCATGTGAACATAATAACCTGCATTTCAATATTAGATGACAAGGGCACATATATATATATATATATATATGAAAGAATATCATATCAAGATGCCTTAAAACCATGATGCATGAATGTCATAATATATGAAAATAGCAGGGATGGGACATCAACTGACATATAAGATCATGCGAGCTATTACGTGGAATTCCAATGTTGCCTCTATACCAGATAAATAGTAGTCTGATTGCCAAAGGTAGAAAATAACCCTCCTTACGAGAACATCACCCATTTCGGAGAGTACAACACCTTATGGGAACAACACCCATTTCAGAGAGGCGGTCACATGCATATAATCATCCATATCAAGAAAACATGATCCTATGGTGACACTTTGTTATGAGAAAGGTCGTCTTTACTTAAGGGCCCCTTCGATTGAGCCCCCACCTCTAATCTCATTCGATACTAAGTCGTCATATCTCACGGGAATACATATACATATACATGCTTGAAATAGGAGCAGAAATCTTTTCAAATCATAATCATGCATACTTGGGCTTAAGAGCCAAATTATACTTCATAATCATGCATACTTGAACCTTAAAGCCTAATCACATTTCAATTCACGATTATATACACGGGAATAGATCATTCATACTTGTATATGATGGTATATACACACTCATAAGTGCTTAAAGCCATATTGTACACATTAGGTGATCATATTTCATGTCATAATCATACTTGTATTAAAATCATAGTCATAACCATAATTGGGTAATAACTCACATCATAAATCTCATAAAATTGCCTTGTTCATGCATACTTATGCCATGAGGAATGAGGGAATAACATGGGTACTTGAAATTCATATTTAAAGCATGTTAATAAGATGAAATCATACTTCATCTATAAAAAAATCAACAACTGAAACATACTTAAAATTACCATGCATAAATTCATCTAAAAAGGGGACATGTATATTCTATTCTAACAATATCCATGTAAATTGACATAATAAGATTCAAATCAAGATAAAAATCATCAATTGAAATCAACCCATAACTTAATTTCATCAATTTGAAGCTAAATCACAAAACTCACTTGCAAATCATACTTAGAAATAATGAAATTAAAGAAATAGATTTTGGGGATTCATAATTGGAAGAAAATCATGAATGAAACCACACATACCTTGAGGAATTTGGGAAGATTAAGATGAAATAGACTTGAGCTTGAAATTACTCTTAAAACCCTTAGCTTGAATCTTAAAAACTTGGCTTGAATGGAGTTTTAAAACTTGAATTCTCGGGAACCAAGTGTTGAGAATAGAATGGAGTGAATGAAATGACTAAGGCATGAATTAGGGGTAATAACATAGGTATAAAAGTCCTAAAAGACCGAAGAAAGAGGCCAAATTAGCTCCATTTAAAATGGGCTAACAGTGGCTGCCAAGTACCCCGGACGGAACCCCCTGTGGTCTGTGGTGCGCACCATGGTTCATACAGGAGTCTGTGGTTGGTGGCTTGAGGCAAAAACTTGAGAGCCTTGTGAGGGGCCCCTCCACGAGGAACTCCACGGCTTGTGGTGTGCACCACAGGCCACGATGTGCTCCATGATGGGCATAACCTCAAGGTAGTCTTACGGCTTCAGCCAAGTAGCCCCTTTCAAGGCCAAGGTTTTCTCAAAGACACCCTACACAATCCGTGGAGGGCATCACGAGCCATGAAGGTTCCTTTAAGGTGACCCTTGGCAAAAATGCCATGAATTCTTCACAAATCAGCCCCAAAGGGCTCCCCACGTGACACACCATGGCAATTGGTGTGCACCATGAGCCGTAGTATGCTCCTTGGTGAGCACCCGGGGCCAAAAACCTTCAGAAGTCAATTTTCGAGCAACGTTAAAGCCTCTCGAGGTTCAAATTCTTACATTAATACATAGTGCAAATTTATCATGGTATTACCATATATTATTATAAACGATAATAAATATAAATTATTGTTAATATCAATCATTACTTATTGTAAAGTACTTCCTGAAATAATTTTTCTTTTTTTACACGGTCAAATACTTAATGAGCTATTGTCAGTAACTTCTTAAGCATTTTAATTTCTTTTACATTTTAAATTATAGAATTGAAAAACAGTAGTAGTGCTCTAACAAATTGTTTGGATGATAATTTCCGAGGTATGGTATGATATGGCTAGTAAGAGAATCGCGTTTTTTTATTGTTTCATTAATTACATAATATGGTATAGTTTGATTTCATGATTTTGTAATCATGAAAACCTCAATTTTTAAAGCTGCTAATTTGGTGGTATCCGATGGTTCTCTAATTTTTTTTTAATTTTACCCCTACTTAATTTTAAATAGTTATAGGTTATCATTTATTCTTTATTAAACATTATCCCAATATATCTTAAGCTTTCATAATTGTATTACTCATTTTCCTCTGCATCAACTGTTGAAGTTTCTCTGCCACCTCCACCTTTTCTTTCATGTTGTAGTCTATTTTTTTAGGTTTGTTTTTAAAAATTCTTACTTTTTTATTTTCTTGTGTTTTTTGTACGGATTGAAGATATATTAGCTTGTTTCTCTACTTGATTCTAGATATTTCTTAAAAAAATATGGATTGAATTTAATATTTATAATAATTAAGGACATTTTTTATAAGCTTGTCAGTTACTATAAAATACCATATAATCAAATTAAACAATAAAATTATCATTAAACAGTAGCAAACGATAAAGTCTATCCAAAGATTATATTGTACTATATAATTTAGTATCATACCATATATTAGGTTACATTATGATACCATGACAAATCATCTTCCAAACAAAGCGTAAAAGGTGACTAGGAGTTTACATTTATTGTATGACCCCTGTTTACCAAATATACAAAACATTCCATATCTTCTTTATTTTATGAGTTCCCTTATTTTATTCTATTCTCCAACACAATTAGAACATGTGCAACATACACCATAGAAGAATTCACAAAGTCTATTATAATTTGGTATACATTAACTTTTTTCTTATAAAAATATGGAGATGAAGAAGTTTTGTGTTTATTCTACAATTGTTGATTCTAAGAATAAACCTCTTTGAAATGTTTTCTAATTATGAGGAAGAAAGGGCTCTTCTATCACAATTTTTAGACATATTGTCAAAAGTTTAATAGGATCCCTAGATAGCCGTTAAAGTGGCATACAAACGTCTATGGCAGGTTTTTATCGAGTTTGTTATATACCGTGACAGAATAAATTTATTTTTTTCAACTGCTTCAATTGTAACTATATCACCCTAGTAAATTTTTTTAAGTGATGTAAACACTTAGGATAAAACAAACACAAAATTATAAATTAAGTCTTCTTTTTTTAAAGTGGACAAACAAAATTAAATAATTATTTTGATAATCTTTTAATGATAATATTTGTGTAATAAAGAAAGTACTTTAAAAGAATGTAATATAAATAAACCAAAAAAATTATGTATATTAATAAATAAAATTTTGATATAATCTCAGAATTTTATAAGTGCAACATAAATTAAAACAAAATAAATAACGTATATCATTTAAAATTAATATAAAATATAATATATATATCAATGATTAACATTTTAATTTTTGAAAAATATATATAAAAAAATCTATCAATCCTATATAAATCAGAGAGAAAAAAAATATATGCAATGTAATAAAGTAGTTGGTTGAACTAACCGGATTCTTAGCAGAACCAAGAAAAACGGCCCTCCAATTCCACTCCGTTTTGAAAAGAAGGCAACAACATTTGAGAGAAAAATGTGATGCAGTTTTAGCAGTAGGATCGAAAGAAAAAGAATTATAATTATTATCATACTAGTAAGTTACAATATATGTTTGGAAAATGAAAGCATGTTGTTGATTGTATGTGAAGGAAAATTACAATGGATGAAGATGATGGATTTGAGGATGCAGGGACAGGGACACCATTATCTGCCATAGCTGAGGCATTTGAGGAGCTTTCATCGCATAACCGCTACCATGATCTTATGCTCAAGCCTTTTTGTGATGCTTGTTCCCTTGTTTCTGTCCTCTTTGGATCCCTAGGGATCGCTTTTAAATTTGCTGAGCTTGAATACGTCTCTAAGGTCTGTTACACCAATTATTACCTTTTTTTTTTCTTATTCTTCTCCATTGTTTGTCAAATTCCCAACTGTAGGCATTCAAATTATTAGGACTTTAAAAATTATTCCTATTTACGTTAGGGTTTGTTAGAGACTACTCTACCTTAAACTCTAATTCATGTCTATATAAAGAGTATTACATTCGCTTGAAAAGCCATCTCAAATATACCATAAATTCGAGGATATTCACAAAGAGATCAAAATCTCAAATATCTTCCAACGAGATCAAAATTTCAAATATTCCATAAATCCTAGGGATATTTATCAAGAGATCAAACTAAAACTTATGGAGGTCAAAGTCATCTTACATTTGAGAAATACGCCACTAATGACCCTCGAATAATGAAAAATCTTATAAGGAAAGAATCCACGGAGGAACAGATTTGTACCCACATCGTTTATCAATAAAATTATGTTTGTTTATATTTTATTTGTGATTGCATTTAATTTTCATCACTTTAAAGTATGTTGCAAATAAACTGGCACGCCTAGTGGGACCAAATCTGTCCTTCATCTCTCTCATAAATCAAAAGTAGCAACCGTGGAAAAATGAGTACTTCAAGCCCTGTCTTTGAGTTTCGTCAAGTCTACACTCTGACAAGCCTTGAAGCAGGGGGCATTTGTAGAATTAGTCCTATTTCGGTCAGGATTTCTTGGAGGCTACTCTACCCTAAACCCTAACTCATGCCTATATAAAGGGTATTATATTCCCTTGAAAAGGCATCTCAAATATCCATAGAGAGATCAAAATATGGCTCAAGGAGGTTAAAATCATCATACATTTGAGAAATACGCCACTAACGACTCTCGAATCATGGAGAAATTTAATGAGAGAAGAATTAAGGGAGAAACGGATTTCTACCTACTTTATTTATGAACAAATTTATATTTCTTCATATTTTATTTGTGATTTTAATTTACTTTTTCATCACATTAAAATTTGTTGCACGAAAGGATCCCCAAATAGATTTTTGCATGTACATAATCCTATCTGTCATAATCAACACCCTGCGCGCCAAGACTGAACAATGTGAAATGGGGCTTTACATCAAGTATACAATGAATTAATTTGGAACTCAGTTTGATAGCATGATAAAATATAAATAATTGGTCCTCAAAGTTACCTCAGGCCATATAAAGAGTCACATAATCGCCGACCTGGGACTCAACAAATAGGTTGGGTTGAAGTATTATTGAGATGTGTTAGAAAATTGTGGCCATTACTTAGATACTAATATTGACATAATAGATCTTTGCTTACAAGCTAGCGAAACTAGGAATGAACTCTGTTTCTTCGCTAAGATCAAGTTAAGTGATTCACATATCTCCAAAGTCATTTCCCCTTAAAACATGATAAAGATCATAGAGGGGCTTTAGAATTTTGAAATCGAAATGGTATCCCTTCCATGATTGTCTTGCCATGTTCTAATCCCTCCTAAAGCAATGGATTTACTTACCAAGATCAGTGCCACAAATGCTTAAGGCCTATCTTTTAAACGACATTATAATAAGAATAAGCATCCCTCGTATACTTTTTAAGTCAAATGTAGGTCAAATATTTCACGATGCTTTTTTGTGTTGAGGTTTCTGATGCTCTTTCAAAATAATGATATGATTAATAACCCTATGCATGAAGCACCTTAACTAATCCATTGGGTATGCGCACTCTTCCAACCAACATAAATATTGGGTACTCTGTCTACTAACTTAGACTGATGGAAGAATTCACCTAATTTTGCCTTTGGTTGGATTGATACCTTTATTCTCAGGGTTATTACTCACCTATTCCACTGGTAGGCACCTAAAAGAAAATTTAATAAAGAAGTTGTTCAAACTTGATTAGTGTTCATGAGCTACAAATAAGACCTGTGGCTTGGATTTATTTATTTAACACCTGAAAGTAAAGCTTTATTGGTGTAAAGTATGGTTATTCTTGGGAAATATTAAGCATCAAAGAAGAACATTACACGAGGAAAGCTAATGTTTGTGTAGGCCATAGTAATGGTCACATGTCATGGCTACCTAGTTTAACCTTATCATATGTAGCTCATGTCTTGAGTCTAACAGGTCAATTTAATCCTTTTCAGTTTTTAGGAATGTTTAGTCAATTTTCTAAGAAGTTAAGTGAAAAAATGTTCTTGTTGTTATAGTGATTTCAAGAAGATCATCGAAGCATTATGCACAACACCTGAAGTAAGTTTGCATACTGTGTTGTCTGCCTCATATGAATTTTCCTCGTATTTGAAATACAAAAACAACATGAGCAACTACTTTACAATTGGTATTTGACTGAGCCTGTAAATTGCTTATTGAATATGCCAAACTTACATAAATTAGTCAATTGATTGGTGAAATGTGACTGGTTGATACCCAGAGGAGAAAAGTGTGATGACATGCCCCTCAACTAGATATGGTGCTTCTTTTTCTAGACTGCTTTGGACTAATATTCCTTGAATCGATGGTCTATCAAAAACTACCTCTCTACCTCTATGATAGGAATATGGTTTGCGTACACTCTACGTTTCTCAGACCCCACTTTACAAGACTGCACTGGGTATATTGTTGTTATTGTGTGATTATGTGCACTATTCAGGATGTACCAAAATAACATAGTGTTAAAGAAGTTTATCTCTTTCGATATTAACTCTTAGTACAAATCTAGTGACAAAAGTTCATGGAGTCCATACAAATAGTCATTTATAAGTCTTCGGCAAAAAGGCTTTCGCTATAGCAATACTCTAGCCTGTACTATGAGGACTTTGTTTTGCTTGTAGATATCATCAAAAGATTTAAAATCTTTCTTCTTGGTTATCCGATATTGATGTTTTTTCACTGAAAGTGTTTTCTTTATGTCTGACGAATATCAGTTTACCTCGCTGCTCACGGATGAATTTCATTTCAAATTCCTCCCTCCCCTTTCTCTTGCAACCTTCCATTTTGGCCTCATCTCAGATTACATTCTTCTTTAACATTTGTGTTGATATCTAACATGTTTGCTGCGTAGTTCATGAAAATTGTTTACTGTTAGAATAGAAATTGGTAAATACAATCCTACTTATAATAAGAATAGGAATAACAATAGTATAGAATTCTACTTGGAAAAAGATTGTACTATAGTATCCTAATTGGAACATGAGTCTAATATAATATCTATAAATAGGATCTGAATGTAATAATGTAGACAGTAATTCAATAATATTCTTCTCCTGTATTTCTCACATGGTGTTAGAGCTTCTACGGTCTTAGTAGAAAATCAAAGAGCTTCTGCTGCCAGCAGTTGACTATGACCCATATATGCTGCTCTGGCCAATAGTTATGTTAACAAAAGTAGGGTCAATGATAGATGTATGATTCTCATATTTAAGGGAAGAAAACCCCGTTAAATAGGTCACTGTGCGTCAATATTTGGTGACTACCTAGGGTGGTTTTGTGTCAACCCCACATTTGTCAGTATTTGTGTAGCACTGTGTCATCTTTCCGGCAACTACTTTTTTCATATCTAATTTGTGTAGTACTGTGTCATCTTTTCGGTGACTACTTTTTCATATTTATCATGTGTAGCACTGTGCCATCTTTTCGGTAACTACTTTCTCATATTCGATTTGTGTAGCACCGTGCATTTTTCGGTACTACTCATATTCAATTTGTGTAGTACCGAGAATTTTTCAAACTACTTTCTCATATTTGAGTTGCATAGTACTGTGTCTTTTTTGTGACTCAAATCAGATTTGCGTAGTTCCATTCGTCTTTTCGGTGACTCATCAAATCTAATTTGCGTAGGGTCGTGCCATCATTCCAACCCTATCCATACAATTTCTCATTTGCAGTAGGGTCATGCCGTCAATATGAACCTACGTAATTTCTACTTTCCTGTAGGGTCGTGCCATCATTTCGACCCTACCCATATAATTCTCTTCCTCAGTAAGGTCCTGTCATCATCCAGACCCTACCCATATAATTTTATTTCTCAATTTGTGATCATTTTCAGCCATCAAATCTAATAATTCGGTGCATAAGCAGGTCTTGACCACCTGATTTTGTGCAGGGGGGGGGGGGTCTGGTAATCTTGTGTGTCGATTGTGTAAATCATTTTATGGTCTAAAAAAATCTTCTCAAGCTTGGTTTGGGAAGTTTAACAATGCAATCCCGGAATTTCATGAGAAGACTAAGACATTGAGGTTGACTGTTAATTTTGTAAAGCCGGAAGATCAACTTGTTGATATCTCGATACGCCTGTCATCGATCATCGTATTAATTACATTTGTAACAAACTAGGTACATATGACGTGTATGCACTAGCTTGAGGGGGAGTGTTAGAATAGGAATAGGTAAATACAATCCTACTTAGGATAGAAATATGAATAACAATAGTATATAGAATTCTACTTGAAAAAAAGACTATATTATAGTATCCTAGTTGGAAAAGGAGTCTAATATAGTATCTATAAACAGGGTGTCAATGTAATAATGTAGACAATAATTCAATAATATTCTTCTCCTATATTTCTCACATTTACAAAGTCTTTAAGTCATGAGCTCAAATCAGTCTTTAATTTTTGTCTTTACTTCAGTCACTTGATTCAAACTCTATGCTACTGAAGAGCCATGCGTTAGATATTTACCCTTTTGGGTATTTTTCTAAATAGATGGTTCAATTAAATGTAGAAATGCTTCCTCTTAATGATACATGTGACGATAAGAGGACCTCATGTTTCTAATATCCTAATTCACTTTACAACACAAGCCATGTTTAATGTGGAACAAATGAACCTGAATATAGCATATTAGATAGAAAGGACTATATAGGGAGAGTTGAACTAATCTTTTGATGAGGCAAAGTTGATTGATTAATTTGCTATTCGGAAATTAAAATTTTTGTTATGATTAGGCGATTGCATTTAATTTATGCAGTATGATTGTGTTTTCTTTTAGTAGTTATCAATCATTTAACAATGTATGTAATTTTCTTATTGGTTCTGATGTCTTCCATGCGTACCTTTTGTTTTAAGCATGAATGTCTCTTTCAGGTACGTGATCTTACAGAAGCTTCAGAAATATTTGGAAGTTTGAACAGTATCCTTGATTATGATGTTAGAAATGATACAGTGAGAACACCAGGAAGCCTTTCACGCAATTTACGTAGAGTTCGTCAGGGTCTAGACCTTATCAGGGCCTTGTTCCAGAATTTTCTTTCAACCTAGTACGTTTTACTCTCTTCTTCTTATATAAATGTTATTTCCTAATTTATTTTTTGTTTAACTGATGTTGTGCTTAGATTACTACTGGTGTAACCCAGGTGTGTTGACTTATTTTTTCAATTCTTTTTATGGAATGTGCCAGTTATTGTTTCCATGTACTTTTAGACTACTTTATGCATTAAAAGTTGTTACTAGAAATAAAAGAATGGATTTCTCCTTGTCAAATTCAACAATTTACTTATGCCTAAAAGCATGATGGATTCAGGTCACTTCTATAAAAGAGTGTCATACTGCATTAACAATTTTTGTTCTTGTTATTAAAATTCACTACAAAGCTGCCTGATGATTCCTGGAATTAAACAAACTCATTGGTAGACACCCAAGTTTATCTGACAAGTAAAAATTCCTTCACTTTCCTAATTGCGTTGTTTCAATTTATGAATGAGATGATATACTTAGAAGCAATTAGAGAAAATAGAAAGCAAAGTCCCAAAATGCTTTTCATATCTTTAGGTTTTTACTCCATGAGTAAATTAATCTGGCGAAACACTACCCACGAGGCACTTACAATGAACTAAATGTTGATCCTCACATAGTGATGAAGGATATTTTTGTACACAAGGAAAGAAGTAAAATATGATTTATCAAATATGAAGTAAATAATGGCCTTGTGTAATTTTGTTTATACAATTCAGAGACATGCAAAGAAAGTTGAGTCTCCTATTTCAAGGTTTCATCTCTCTAAATTAATGTTTTTTGTTTCATCCTGACACTTATATATAAGCTTTTATCTTTTTTCACTTTTAACGCTCTCTAATCCTTATAGTTTCTATTTAGTGACGACTCCCTGAAAGAAGCTGCTTCAATGGCGTACGCAAAAGTTTGTGCACCTTATCATACTTGGGCTGTGAGAACTGCTGTCTCTGCTGGTATGTGTGCTCTTCCAACAAGGGACCAACTTCTTATGAAATTAAATGAGACTGGTAAGTTTACTTTCTGTCACATTATTACATAATTTGTTGTATGTTTTTGCTTTATCCACGGAATTAGAGATTCTTGTTTTTGATTCATTGTTGTTTTTCAAGCACTGCACATTAGAAAAGTGACTATGAGCTACATATGTTGCATATGAGACATCATTCTAAATAGATTACATTACTACTTGGGACTTTGGGGTTCTTTTTTATTGTATTTTGTATGTCTTCTGCTATTAGAATCCAAACACCACATGTTTCTGCCAGTTACCAGGATAATAATGTCTCACTGATTAGTCACTTTTTCTATTTGGAATGATGTCTCATATGTTCTTGCTTCAGTATTTATACCCTTGCTGCAAATATATGAAATATGTTAATGAACTAGCAAGAAGAAGGATAGATTTGACAGCCAAGTTATGTGTATAGGAAGGAAGGCATTCATATTTGCCTTCCTGAAATATTTGAATGTGGTTAGAATTAAGGGTTAAATTACTTATGTATCAGATGATTCAGCGGAGAGAGAAATGAGAAGATACATTGATGCTTCACTGCCAATCATTGAATACATTGACAAACTTTTTCTTTCGAGGAATATAAGCTTGGATTGGTGATCTCTTCATGTTTGCTTGGGAAGAAAAGAACCAACATGTGTCTGATATTCATAGAAAAGAAAGTCCAAAACTTACTTTTGATGGCCATACAACATGCATGTACTGCATATATACTGATGGGAGTATCACTTGTCTCTATACATTAAATTTGTGCTTTAAGTTGGAAATTTGTACCAAAAGTAGTTTTAGTAAATACATGGAGTCCTTTTCCCTCGACTGCAGTATCAAAAACAAAGAACTAAGTATTCTTATTTGTGGAACTTGCACCTCTTGTAGAGATGCTCTGTCAGGCTGTCACTAAATTTGATCATCTATACTTGTATTTCCACATTTTTTTATCATCCTATCCTACTACTTCCTTTGTGTACTAATCCAGACAATACAATTGTAAAAATACATGATTTCTAACCATTAGCCTACAAGCCATATTCAAAATATATCTAGTTTCTTACCGTACGGGATGTTAACGCTGAAACTAGAGATATATTTGGTTCAAATAGTAACTTCATTTATAAATCATTTTTTTACTTAACTGGACTTGTTCATGAAATGCCATTTGTCTTTATTTATCATCAGATTTTATAAATAGACAAATTAAAGATGTTAACATGAAAAAGTTGGAATGAAAAGTGATTACTTTTTGAAGGGTACCTATCACGCCTAAAACTTGTCCCAAAAAAATGATATATTTTGGTCTAAAAGCTAGAGTCGAATCCCACAAAGAACTAAAACTTATCTATAACTATTCAATCTTATTAAGAAAATAAGCTCAAATATGTCACGACCTGAAAACTCGAGTCGTGATGACACCTACCAAACTCTACCGGTACGTAATTCAACACATAGTCCAAAGCGGCATGTAACGAGCCTGGTCGACAAAAGTCCAAAATCAATGGGAATAACAACATACAAGAAATATATATAGCGGAATAGAAGAAATGAAATAACTATATTCAACAATACAAGATCCAATCCCACGACCTGGTAGATGATGGTACAAAGCTACTAAAACGAGTACACGCTCCAAAATAAGCAAAATAAGTACACTCGTCTCGAATATAAAATACTAGCCAGAAATTATATAAAGATGGAGATGAGTAAAACTAGAATGCCATCATCTCACCCTTGATCTCCGCATATCCCAGTAGCTATTCACCGGATCAATGCAATCGGTTGGTGTTCAGATCTACATCAGGGAAAACAAATGCAGAGTGTAGCATAAGTACCAAAACAATAGGTACCCAGTAGGCCTCATAGACGACTGATCTTGAAAAGTGCAGACATAATGTAAAGTGAAGGGTAAAACAGTATCAAGGAGGTAGAAGAAAGAAACAATAGCGATAAGCATAACCAAGCACCTCAGTAAGCTAATCACAAAGAAGAAAGATGAAATAGTGTAGCTAGCTATAACCTAACTGGACCCCATAAGTCCCGAAGGCCCACTCATGTGCAATTGAAATGAAAATAATCCAAATACACTCCCATAAGCCCGATAAGTACACAAAAGAGCTAAAGCTATTCCTAGCTAAGATTAGATATTTTCCAGAATTGAAGAGACCAAAAGCCGGACAAGAACCATGGCTTAGGCACCCCAACGAACCTAATAGGACAATGGTAACAAGACTCAAAACCAACAAAAATTAATGCATTTAAAAATCAAACCATTGACTGAGAGTAATGTGCTCAAAACTCAGATCATGGCTAATCGAAAGGTCAGGACTATAACCCGAGAAAGCAACACTTCAAAAATTCCCATATCAGTTGGTATACCACCATAAGGGGATATTGTGGATTGAAACCTAATCTTAAAGTCACAAATATCTCACCGTCTAGCTAAAAACTCAAGCACGATATAATACCAATAGCCTAATAAGGCCAAAATTCTAAATCAAACGACACCAGGGCCATAGAATTGGGAAATTATGTATGGAAATCTAATAAGGAAAGAGTTATTATCAAGCAAATGTTTCACACTATCAGACCCAAGTCTGTTAAATCAGTCTTCAGAGAGCTAGAACCATCTGAACTAGCATCAGAGGATTTTCTAAGGTATAATAGCTCCCAAATAGCAATTCTGCGACATCACTAGCCTACACCTAGGATTAGGCAAAGAATAAGATGAAATCAACAATATAATTGGTATAGGGTTCAACACAACAAGATTGGCATCATAGACAAGGTAAAGCATGTTTATTTCTCCGAAAATACCTAAAAATTGGCTAAGGTAAGAACATTATCATTCAAACATGATATCATACTAAACAAATCTCCTAAACTAACTAAACATTATATAAATACTATCACAAGTGAACTCTAAAGTCAGTAAGTTGTATCCTACCTTGATGATCAAGCATAATCCAAAGTCTACTTAATTGAAGATAACCCTTTCAAGCCACCTTCGATTACTGTCACACTATCAAATTTATATATTATTAAAAGGAGAGGAAAAAAGTCACCATATTAAATCAAATGGCAGCCTATAAATATGCCAAGTGACATCTTAGGAAAAAAATTTAGTTAGATTAGTTATTAGTTAATTTAAATAATAAATTCAATTATAAAAACAACATATATAAATATAAAATATTTTCTACAATTACATTAAATTTAATTATATAAAAAAATATATAAATATAAAATATTTACTACAATTAAATCAAATTCAATTATAAAAACAAAATATATAAATATAAAATATTTTTTACAATTAAATTAAAATAATTTTAAAAATCTATATTTAACTAACTTTAAATAAGTATTAATCAATATATTAACTAACTTTAAATAAATATTCAAGCAATAACCAAAACCTTAAAAAGAACAAATCAATTTTTTAAAATTGATGTGAAACCTTAACTAAAACATTATTATATATTAATTGATATTAGTATTAATTATTAAATATACATATTTAAAACTACTGAAAAATTTATCTAACGGATTACACATTATCAATATTTTTTTAGGCCTATAGTCTAATATTTTTCCATAATACCGAATTACTAAATAATATACAATACTCACATGCTAAATAGTAAACATTTTGAAAATAAAGAAATATTATTATTACATATTTAAAATTTCATATTTTATAAAACCTTAGTATAGTTTTTAATTATAAGTCAATTTAATAAATTTAATCTAAAAAAAATATCCCTTATTTGTATCAACTAACTATTTTTAATAATTTTAATTTAAAATTTATAATAATATATACTTATTAAAACTAACATGTTATTTTCTTAACTTAAAATTCTAATAATTTATAAACCAAGACTACAATAAATTTAAAATAATGAAAAAATAATCTTGAAAAAAAAATAACTAAATAAAAGAACTAAATATATGTGGTTGCACGCCACTTTCCCATATCCCCACAAACTAACAAACATACACAATAATGACTTTACTATTTATTTATAGGATAAAATTAAAATACAATAATTAATAAAATAATAAATAAAAACCTTTAACAATTCACAATATCACTTTTAACTGCAATAGTAGTTTCTTGCACGTATCTTTACACACTAACTCACAAGCACACATGCACGTTTATGTCACGCCCCGGGAGGGTACCCTTGGCGTGGCCGGCACTCGAAGACTATTGCTAGCCCCCAAGCGAACCACCTAGTCTCATCACATCATTCAATCATACTTCTACTGATCAGCGGAAAGTATATGCAAGCAGTGGACACAGTTCATCTAAAGTTCTCAATATAATATAAGCAAAATAACGAAGGCTAGTAGAAAGAACTAGCTCACAATATCAACATCAATGCTCGACACCGATCTATGAAGCCTCTATCACTAAATCATGTGGTGCCAATGACAGACCCATGGATACCCAAAGACAAAACAAGATAATAGTCCAATCCTAACTCTAAAGCATGATGAAATAAAATAATGGTTCCTCCGGAGTAGGGGAGGCTCACCAAATCAACCTCGGATCTCTGATCTTCAACGGAGCGCTTGTTGATGATCTCTAGTACCTGCCTCTACATCATAAAACGATGCAATCCAGAGTGGACGTCAGTACTTGGAATGTACTGGTATGTAAAATAGCTGAATGAAACAGAAACCGGTAGAAAATATGGAAAATAATATCAAGTCAACATAGACATCATAATCACATTAACCGCCAGCTTGCCTGTCTGCGAAAGAGTTCAGAGTGGGCAAGTGACACATCATTATCTCAGACTCATCAAAGTCTCAACTCATCACATGGATCATCTCAGAGGAGTTCACCCCCTCTCATCACATCTCATCTAGACTCAGAATAAGGTACGAGTTTTCCCGGGAGTTTCTCTTAACCGACAACACTCACTTATGAGCCAGTGAATGTACAACAATCACCCTGATGTTGCCACAGTAGTCCCAAACTTGCCAGGTAAGGAACACTGGATCCCATATCAATATACCCGACTTGGAATCAAACTGAACAGATCCTCTATTGCTTTCAGGGACTGTTAAACCTCGAGGGAAACCATATGTATGTATGTGATGGTTTAAGCCTCTCCTACGTTTGGCGACGTAGTTAATGAGTTCGAGTGGGACTCACTCCTGCTCATTTCGGTGCTCAATACTCCTCCCGACTCAATGCTCATAAAATCAACCTCAACCAGTCTCATAGGGATTCACTCCCCGTCAACGACTGATATTTCACCGGGACGTTGGCCCTTTCATCAATTATCTCATAGGGACTTTCACCCTATCATCAAACATCTCATAGGGATTTTTACCCTATCATCAACATCTCCTCAATGACCCAAGAGTATATAACAGTCATTAGGAAACAAGTGAATAAACACACCGGTAGAGTTCATTTATAGAGACTCATACGACAATCAAGATTTCATCAACTCAACATCACAGTCAACAATCCCAATGCAAGGCTCTAGGTTCAAGTCTTAAATTCATTATGCATTCTCTTCAAAATAGTCATGTAGGGTTATGCAAATTCCATGAAAGTGTTCAATTTAAGAGAACAAATAGTATGATGATCATCAACATAGAAAACATGTAATTTCAAATATAATTTTCAAGAAAATCCATCAAAGAAATCATGCATGTAGACCCTGCAATCATCAATTCAACTATGACTTCTATGGGGCACATGAGAGAACAATCTCATGTTTTAGTTTAGCCTTACATACCTGTGATGTACTGTTCAACCGGGTGATGTCGAGGATTCTCTTCTCGTGTTCCTCACCCCAAGCCTTTCTCTCCTCTCCTCAAGCCCTAGCCTTGGTAGATTTTAGAATAGGACTTAGAATAGGTTTTGTTAGGCTCTTTTCATGTAGAAACGACCTTACTAGCCGTGTATTAGTGTTTAGGAGGGGTTAGGGATTGACCGGAATGCCCCTCGAAATCAATTAGAAATTTTCAGTTCGGAATTTACACGGTCCGCGACACGGACCTATCGCGCACTGTGTATTTTTGGAAAAAATATTCTTAAACGAGTTTTCTCCCTCCCATCGAAAATCTGGAAAAATATATAAGTGTCCCTCCGCGGCAGGTGCACGTCGCGTCGCGCCTCTGCCGCGGACAGTCACTGTTTTGTGACTTGGATTGAAAATTTATCTTTCGATCGGGTCGTCCTAAAATTCGACCCGGACCATTTTCCCGCTCCATTTTTCATGCTGATCACGAATCCGATCTCGGATTTGCCATACGAACCCCGGAAGATGCGTTACGCGCGTACCCTCACTCTAGGGGCATTTCGGTAAATTTACCGGGCGTCACATCATCTCCCCCTTGGGATCATTCGTCCTCGAATGAGGAGTGGAGGTGGGCATTAAGGCACGAATAGACTTACGACTCATTCCCACACTCAATTCAATAATAGTAAGTCAGATATAAGAATAGGACACTTAGCTTAGTGAAGAGAAAGGATTTACCTTCAGTGCTTTCACCATCAGTTGGCACGAACAGGTGCGGATACTTTGCCTTCATCTCCTCCTCAGCTTTCCATGTGGCTTCTTCAACGAATTGATTCCTCCACAGGACTTTGACTGAGGCTATTTCTTTGTTCCTTAGTTTACGAATCTGACGATCAAGAATTTGAACCGGAACCTCTTCGTAAGATAGGTTATCCTTCACCCCAATTCTATCAACAGGGATCACCAAGGCTGGGTTTCCCAAGCATTTCTTTAGCATAGACACATGGAACACCGGGTGTACCCCATCTAGCTCGGAAGGCAACTCTAGCTCGTAGGCCACCTTCCCAATTCTCCTTACGATTTGATAGGGTCCAACATAACGTGGACTCAACTTTCCCTTCTTCCCAAACCTTAGGACACCTTTCATAGGTGACACCTTCAAGTACACCCAATCATCTACTTCGAACTCCAGATCTCTTCTCCTCACGTCAGTGTAAGATTTTTGGCGACTTTGGGCAGTCTTTAACCTCTCTCTAATGACCTTGACCTTCTCCATCGACTGGTGAACAAGATCAGGTCCAATGAGCTCCGCTTCTCCAACCTCAAACCACCCAATGGGCGATCTACACCTCCTTCCGTACAAGGCTTCATAAGGAGCCATTTGGATGCTCGCATGATAACTATTGTTATATGCAAATTCAGCCAGAGGCAAATGATCATCCCAATTCCCTTTGAAATCAAGGACGCAAGCTCTTAACATATCCTCTAGTGTTTGAATTGTACGCTCCGCCTGACCATCCGTCTGTGGGTGGAAAGCCGTACTGAGGTTCACCTTAGTACCCAAGCTTTGCTGAAATGATCTCCAGAATTGGGAGGTAAATTGAGCTCCTCTGTCCATGATGATGGACAAGGGGACTCTATGCAACCTCACAATCTCCTGGATGTACAAATTGGCATACTCTTCGGCAGTGTTCGTTGTCTTGACTGCCAGGAAGTGAGCTGATTTAGTCATTCTGTCCACTATCACCCATATCGAATCATGTTGCTTTCGAGACTTTGGCAGCCCAGTGATAAAGTCCATATTAATCATCTCCCATTTCCACTCCGAAATTTCAAAGTTCTGAGCCAATCCACATGGACTTTGATGCTCAACCTTCACTTGTTGGCAATTCGGGCATTTCGAAACGAACTCCGCGATGTCTCTCTTCATTCCATTCCACCAATAGACCTCCCTTAAGTCATGGTACATTTTGGTGGAGCCAGGATGATTGGAATATCTAGTGTTATGAGCTTCTTCCATGATTCTGTCTCGTATGCCATCAACATTTGGGACACACAATCGACTCTGATATCTCAACACTCCATCTCCCCCTTTGGAGAAGACCATCACCCTCTGATTTTGGACATCCTCCTTCAATTGGAGTAGGACAGGGTCTCGGTCTTGTTTTTCCTTCACCTCCACCACTAACGAGGAAGCAGACCCGTCCTGGACATTAATTCCTCCTTCGTTGTTCTCCTCGAGTCGGACTCCTAATCGAGCCAACCGGTGCACGTCCTTGGCTAACTCCTTCTTTCCTTCCTCCACATGGGCTGTGCTACCCATTGATAACCTGCTAAGAGCATCAGCCACGACGTTAGCTTTACCTGGGTGGTAATGTATGCTCATGTCGTAATCCTTGAGCAATTCTAACCACCTCCTCTGTCACAAGTTGAGTTCCTTTTGGCTAAAAACATACTGTAAGCTCTTGTGGTCAGTGAACACATCCACATGCACTCCATACAAGTAGTGCCGCCAAATTTTAAGTGCAAACACCACTGCTGCCAACTCGAGGTCGTGGGTTGGGTAGTTTCTCTCATGAACCTTGAGCTGCCTGGAAGCATAAGCTATCACTTTCCCCCTTTGCATTAATACACATCCCAATCCAACCATCGAGGCATTACAATAGATTACGAAGTCTTCGGTCCCGTCGGGTAGAGTTAGGACCGGTGCAGTAGTTAACCTTGTTTTCAATTCCTGGAAACTCCTTTCACATTTTTCGGACCACTGGAATTTGACCTTTTTCTAAGTCAATTTGGTCAGTGGCGCGGATAGGGAAGAAAATCCCTCCACGAACCTGCGGTAGTAGCCTGCCAGCCCCAAGAAACTTCTGATATCAGTTGGAGTGGTCGGTCGGGGCCAGTTCTTAACCGCCTCAATCTTTTGGGCATCTACTCGAATACCGTCACCGGAAACCACGTGGCCTAGGAAGGCCGCTGACTCACGCCAGAATTCACATTTGGAGAACTTTGCATACAACTCATGGCCCTTAAGAGTTTGGAGGACCACTCTGAGGTGGTTAGCATGCTCCTCTTCACTCCTTGAATACACCAGAATGTCATCGATGAACACAATCACAAACAAATCAAGATATGGCTTGAACACTCTATTCATCAAGTCCATAAAGGCAGCAAGTGCATTCGTCAGTCCGAAGGACATGATCAAGAACTCAAAATGGCCATATCTAGTCCTGAAGGCTGTCTTTGGAATGTCACACTCCCTCACCTTCAACTGATGGTAGCCAGATCTAAGGTCTATCTTAGAGAAGCAAGAGGCGCCCTGAAGTTGGTCAAACAAATCATCTATCCTTGGGAGGGGATATTTGTTCTTTATCGTGACCTTGTTCAGTTGCCTATAATCGATACACATTCTGAGAGACCCATCTTTCTTCCTCACGAATAAAACAGGGGCACCCCATGGTGAAACACTTGGCCTAATGAAGCCCTTTTCCAGCAAATCTTTTAATTGCTCTTTCAATTCTTTTAACTCAGCGGGGGCCATTCTGTAAGGTGGGATCGAAATAGGCTGGGTATCTGGAAGAACATCAATCCCAAAGTCAATCTCCCTATCAGGAGGGACTCCGGGCAGATCATCAGGAAAGACTTCTGGAAACTCGTTGACAACCGGAACTAACTCAAGAGTTGGGGACTCAACATCATCAGATTTCACTCTCACCAAGTGATAGATACAGCCTTTGGAAATTAACTTCTGGGCTTTAAGATGTGAGATAAACCTCCCCTAGGTGTCACTGAGTCACCCTTCCACTCTAGAACTGGTTCATTTGGAAATTGGAACTGAACCGTTCGAGATCTACAATCCATAGAGGCATAACAGGCGTGAAGCCAATCCATGCCGAGGATCAAATCAAAGTCAATCATTTTTAACTCGATCAAATCAATAATGGTGTCCCTATGATGGATGGACACTACACAAGCTCTATAGACTCTTTCAGCTCGAATCGACTCACCCACCGGAGTAGAAACATCAAAGGGTTCGAGAAGACTCTCGGGGGTTTTATCAAATTTACTGGCCACATAAGGAGTTACAAACGACAATGTGGCACCAGGATCCATCATAACATAACAATCAAGAGTAAAGACTCGGATCATACCCGTCACGACGTCTGGAGAATTTTCCTGATCTTGGCGACTCCTCATATTATACAAGCGGTTTGTGGCCCCGCCTGCACCTGACGTAGTGGCCCTTGGGTTCCCTCTAACCGGTGGGGCCGATGCCGCAGACTGAGCCTGGCTAGCCCGTTTTGGACAATCCTTCTTGTAGTGGCCTACTTGGCCACACCCGAAACATGCGTCATTCTTATCACGACATCTCCCGCAATGCGCCTTCCCACAGTTATCACACTGTGGTCTACTCTGAGAACCTTGAGCCACACTAGCTTGGGACTGAGGTCCATGGTTCCCTGTATTCCGGAACCTCTGATCATACGAGCCTTTAGGCACAGGTGCGCTAGCAGCTGAGGGTGCTGGAAATCGATTCCCATTACCCCTCCTTCCACCTTCGTGGCTGGATGTCTTAGCTCTCTTGCGCTTGAACTCTTCCCTGTCCTGTTGTCTTTCTTCGTCAGCTTGCTGCACGAATGTCATCAGTCGCCCGATGTCCATGTCACTCACAAGCATAGCTCCTCTTCCATCTCTCTTGGGTCCTCTGTTCAACCCATCTACATACATTCCCATCCTTCCCCGCATGTTAGCAACCATGTCTGGGGCATACCGGGATAGTTGCATAAATTTCAATCCATACTCCTGCACGGTCATGGAGCCCTGTTTCAAATTCAGGAACTCCCTCACCTTAGCCTCTCTTTTCTCCCTGGGAAAAAGCGTCCCAAGAAAGCCTCCTCAAACACCGCCCAAGTTACATATGAGGCATCGTCCCCTTCCTCTGGCAGCTCTTCTGGGAGGCATGTTATCGATTCTGCACGTGTAACGCACGAATTAGAGGATAGTTTTCATAGAGTTCAACTCTATCACACGATTTAGAATAAGAAAGAAGTGTAACCATTCCTAATGTCCCATAGCCTCCTGCTTATGAAGTGTGGTCGACAACACACCCATAAACAAGACTCTACTAGACACGGCTTCATAGACTCCCTAGGACACTTGAACTCTGTGCTCTGATACCAAGTTTGTCACGCCCCGGGAGGGTACCCTTGGCGTGGCCGGCACTCGAAGACTATTGCTAGCCCCCAAGCGAACTACCTAGTCTCATCACATCATTCAATCATACTTCTACTGATCAGCGGAAAGTATATGCAAGCAGTGGACGCAGTTCATTTAAAGTTCTCAATATAATATAAGCAAAATAACGAAGGCTAGTAGAAAGAACTAGCTCACAATATCAACATCAATGCTCGACACCGATCTATGAAGCCTCTATCACTAAATCATGTAGTGCCAATGACAGACCCATGGCTACCCAAAGACAAAACAAGATAATAGTCCAATCCTAACTCTAAAGCATGATGAAATAAAATAATGGTTCCTCCGGAGTAGGGGAGGCTCACCAAATCAACCTCGGATCTCTGATCTTCAACGGAGCGCCTGTTGATGATCTCTAGTACCTGCCTCTACATCATAAAACGATGCAGTCCAGAGTGGACGTCAGTACTTGGAATGTACTGGTATGTAAAATAGCTGAATGAAACAGAAACCGGTAGAAAATATGGAAAATAATATCAAGTCAACATAGACATCATAATCACATTAATCGCCAGCTTGCCTGTCTGCGAAAGAGTACAGAGTGGGCAAGTGACACATCATTATCTCAGACTCATCAAAGTCTCAACTCATCACATGGATCATCTCAGAGGAGTTCACCCCCTCTCATCACATCTCATCTAGACTCAGAATAAGGTACGAGTTTTCCCGGGAGTTTCTCTTAACCGACAACACTCACTTATGAGCCAGTGAATGTACAACAATCACCCTGATGTTGCCACAGTGGTCCCAAACTTGCCAGGTAAGGAACACTGGATCCCATATCAATATACCCGACATGGAATCAAACTGAACAGATCCTCTATTGCTTTCAGGGACTGTTAAACCTCGAGGAAAACCATATGTATGTATGTGATGGTTTAAGCCTCCCCTACGTTTGGCGACGTAGTTAATGAGTTCGAGTGGGACTCACTCCTGCTCATTTCGGTGCTCAATACTCCTCCCGACTCAATGCTCATAAAATCAACCTCAACCAGTCTCATAGGATTCACTCTCCGTCAACGACTGATATTTCACCGGGACGTTGGCCCTTTCATCAATTATCTCATAGGGACTTTCACCCTATCATCAACATCTCATAGGGATTTTTACCCTATCATCAACATCTCCTCAATGACCCAAGAGTATATAACAGTCATTAGGAAACAAGTGAATAAACACACCGGTAGAGTTCATTTATAGAGACTCATACAACAATCAAGATTTCATCAACTCATCATCACAGTCAACGATTCCAATGCAAGGCTCTAGGTTCAAGTCTTAAATTCATTATGCATGCTCTTCAAAATAGTCATGTAGGGTTATGCAAATTCCATGAAAGTGTTCAATTTAAGAGAACAAATAGTATGATGATCATCAACATAGAAAACATGTAATTTCAAATATAATTTTCAAGAAAATCCATCAAAGAAATCATGCATGTAGACCCTGCAATCATCAATTCAACTATGACCTCTATGGGGCACATGAGAGAACAATCTCATGTTTTAGTTTAGCCTTACATACCTGTGATGCACTGTTCAACCGGGTGATGTCGAGGATTCTCTTCTCGTGTTCCTCACCCCAAGCCTTTCTCTCCTCTCCTCAAGCCCTAGCCTTGGTAGATTTTAGAATAGGACTTAGAATAGGTTTTGTTAGGCTCTTTTCGTGTAGAAACGACCTTACTAGCCGTGTATCAGTGTTTAGGAGAGGTTAGGGATTGACCGGAATGCCCCTCGAAATCAATTAGAAATTTTCAGTTCGGAATTTACACGGTCCGCGACGCGGACCTATCGCGCACTGTGTATTTTTGGAAAAAGTATTCTTAAATGAGTTTTCTCCCTCCCGTCGAAAATCTGGAAAAATATATAAGTGTCCCTCCGTGGCAGGTGCGCGTCGCGCCTCTGTCGCGGACAGTCACTGTTTTGTGACTTGGATCAAAAATTTATCTTTCGATCGGGTGGTCCTAAAATTCGACCCCGACCATTTTCCCACTCCATTTTTCATGCTGATCACGAATCCGGTCTTGGATTTGCCATACGAACCCCGGAAGATGCGTTACGCACGTACCCTCACTCTAGGGGCATTTCGGTAAATTTACCGGGCGTCACAGTTTATTAACTTAAACTGTGGATTAGTTTATTAAAAACACTGAACAAATTAAATATCTCTTTTTCGTTACAATATCAGTTTTCTCCTTATTTGTAGCAACTAAATATTTTTTATTATTTTAATTTAAAATTTTTATAATAATATAAACTAATTAAAAATTACATGTTATTTCTTAAATTAAAATTCTAATAATTTTAGACTAGGACTACAATAAATTTAAAAGAATGAAAAAATAATCTTTGATATAAATAAATGAAATAACTAATAGAACTAAATATATGTGGTTGCACGCCACTTTCCCATATCCCCACTAACTAACAACATATGCATGAATAACTTTACTATTTATTTATAGGATAAAATAAATTTACAAATAATTAATAAAATAGTAAATAAAAACCTTTAACAATTCACAATACCACTTTTTACTGCAATAGTACTCCTTTTTTGTAGCAACTAAATATTTTTTATTGTTTTAATTTAAAATTTATAATAATATATACTTATTAAAAATTACATGTTCATTTTTTAAATTAACACTGAACATAGTAAGTATCTCCTTTTCTCCTTATTTGTAGCAGCTAAATATTTTTTACTATTTTAATTTAAAAAATTTATAATAATATATACTAATTAAAAATTACATGTTATTTCTTAAATTAAAATTCTAATAATTTTAGACCAGGACTACAATAAATTTAAAAGAATGAAAAAGTAGTCTTTGATATAAATAAATGTAATAACTATACAAAAGAACTAAATATATGTGGTTGCACGCCACTTTCTCATATCCCCACTAACTAACAAACATACACATGAATAACTTTACTATTTATTTTGTAACACCCCAACTTTTTTTTTCTAAGATTGAGGCATCCTTCATATGATAGGATCAATTCCTAAGTATTTAAAGTATAATAGATGTGATTTAGAATTATAAAGGATCTTTTACATCAAGCCAAGTCCAAAGAATTTCTAGCGGCTAAATTTTCGTATGAGTTGATGGAAGAGTCAAATTCAAATGACCATATATCCTAAAGTATAATGAGTTAGGTGACTCATAATATATCAAATTAAAGATCTTTGAATTATCTTTCCAACGCATCTTATTTCGCGTTAAACGGAGTTCGGAGTAGATAGTTATGACCATTTTACTGGAGACCTACAGAGCTGTCTGAAGGTCCGCGACGGCTCCGCGACGCGGACCTATCGCGAACACTTTCTGGATAAGCTAACCGACGTTCCTTTATTTTATTTTGAGGGTACTTTTACCCTAAAGCCTTTGGGCGTCTATTTAAGGTCCCAAAACGCATTATACGTCAGTTTCATAAGTCAAAACCCTCTCTTTCACTCCTAAACATAAAACGCTCAAGAATCATCAAGAAAGTCATCAAGTTAGGATTAACTTTCAAGATTCTTCATCAAGGTGAGTTATTCTTCATAAGCTTTAAGCTAATTTCTCTATCTATTCAAGAAATCCCTAATAGAATCTTAAATCCTAACCTAGGGTTTCAAGAAAGCGAATTCAAGAATCCCAACAAAGGATTCCTTGATTCTTCTTTCCATGAATTAGGGTTCTTCATCAAGAAACTCTAAAGATTCTGAGTCAAGAAGTCAAGAATCAAAAAGAAGCTCTTCAAACGATGTCTTTCCAAGTTCTTTCATTCTAAAAGAACAACGAGATTGAGGATTTTCTCCAAGAAACGAGTATTCATCAAATTTTGATTTTAATATCAAATTTCCAGGTATGTAAGGCTAAACTAAAAGCATGAGTTTGTTCTCTCATGTGCCCCATAGAGGTCAAAAATGAGTTGATGGTTGAAGAGTATGTGTGCATGAATATTTGAGAGTTTTTCATTGAAAAATTGATTTGAAATTACATGTTTTCTAAGTTGATGATCATCATACTATTTGTTTTCTTGAAGTTAACATTTTTCATGAGATTTTGCATAACCTTACATGATTATTTGAAAAGCATGCATAATGAACTTAGGGATGAGTCTAGAGCCTTGACGATGATGATGTTGTGATGTTGTGATTGTATTTCACATTTGATGAGAGTCTTGATGATGATGTTGATGAGAATGACGTTTTATGATGTCTTAAAATGGGAAGTTTAATTTCTAAAAGAGTATCTTGAGTCTATGATGTTGATGTTGATGTTGATGTTATGAGGTGAGGTACTATGTCCCTCTGGGACCGATGTTGATGTTGAGGTTTTATAATATGTCCCCATGGGACTGATGTTGATGTTGAGATGATGTACTATGTCCCTCTGGGACCGATGTTGATGTTGAGGTATTATATCATGTCCTTATGTGACTGATGATGATGTATTATGTCCCTATGGGACTGATGATGATGATGTTTTATGAGCATGTCGAGTTCTGGGAGGAGTATTGAGCACCGAAATGGGTAGAGAGTGAGTCCCACTCAAACCCATTAACTACGTGGCCCGCGTAGGAAGAGAGGATTGAACTGCAATGCGGATGGCTCCTATCTTGTCCCAAAAGAGGACTGATGTTTGATGTTTTTGTGGATCCACTGATGTGATGTCCTTTACCCCGGGCAGGGTATTGGATGGATGTGGCAACGGCATCGCTTCGTTGTATCATCACTGGCTCATAAGTGATGGTTGTCGGTTAGAGAAACTCCCAGTTAGGTTCCTTTTGATAGGACTCTGATGTTGATGTTGATGTGATGTTTGAGTCGAGTTCCCTGAGATGAGTTGATGTCGATGTTCCCTGAGATGAGTTGATGTTGATGTTCCTTGAGTTGAGTTGATGTCGATGTTCCTGAGTTGAGTTGAGTTGATGTTGATGTTCCTTGAGTTGAGTTGAGTTGAGTCGAGTCGAGTTGAGTTGAGTTGAGTCGAGTTGAGTTTCCTTGAGGTGAGTCTGATGTATTGATGATGTATTGATGAGATGTTGATGGGTCATTGTCTACTCTTTATTCTTTCTTTAGATAGACATTTGACATTCTGATGGAGTATGATGTTGAGTTGATGTTATTCCTATATTATTCTACTTGTTTCTGTTTCACTCAGCTATTTTACATACCAGTACATTCCAAGTACTGATGTCCCCTTCTGGGACTGCATCGTTTTATGATGCAGAGGCAGGTATTAGAGATCATTAACAGGCGCTTCGTTGAGGATCTATTCGCATTCAGCTGATTGGTGAGACCTCCTTGTTTTCGGAGGATTTCCATATTTTTATCATCTAGCTTGAGTTGTACTTTATTTTCCTTGAGTTGGGTAACCATGGCCTGTCATGGTACCATTGAGATGTTTGAGTTAGAGGCTTCATAGACACTGAGTAGAGGATGTGATGTATTGTTTTTTTTCAACTATTCTTTGTTGGAAATTAACATTTTGTATAAAGACTTGATTAATTTAATTATATTAAGGTCTTTTCCTTGAGGATGTTTCTTCCGCTGTTGAGTATGATGTGACGATGAGTCCAAGTGGTTCGCTTGGGGACTAGCAATAGTCTCTGAGTGCCGGCCACGCCTAGGGTACCCTCTCGGGGCGTGACAAACTTGGTATCAGAGCACAAAGTTCAAGTGTCCTAGGGAGTCTATGAAGCCGTGTCTAGTAGAGTCCTTATTATTGGTGTGAAGCGCGCCACATCCATAATGGGGAGGCTATAGGACATTTAGGATGAGTTTCCCTTCTTTCAGATTCTGATCGTGCGATAGAGCTCTTTTCTAAGAAATCTGCGATGATTCGTGCGTTGCTCTAAACCTTTCGATGATGCCTCGTCCACGAGGTGATAGGGACAGTAATTTTCTGACTCTTACAGATGAGATCCTTTGAGATAAAGTAATCGGAATGGTCGAAAGACTGTCTAGGCTTAAGAGAAGCCGACTGAGATGTGAAGTTGATTGACTAAGAAGAGTGCACTATTAATCATATGAATCGTGCATTTGAGTTATTTCTAGATGTACCTAGACCCATTTGTTATTCAAAACTTGCTTCCGATGTGACCCATGAAAGGAGAACCTATGTCTCTAAAGAGTTTGATGTTACCACCTAAGAGTGAGATATGAGGTCTTATAAATCCTGAGTAGAATTGAATCATCCCAGAGTTAGAAGGATGATGATGGAAAGAAAGGGACGAGATGACAAGAGTGATGACTGGGTGAGGCTTGTAGTTAGAGTTAAGTATTTATTAGGTAAGTAATGATGTGCTGAGTTGATTGCCATAAGTTGATGAAAGAGTCATAAGTACTCTAGTGATTTTCATGATGAGGTATAGAGGAAGAGTTGTTGTTAGAATGTGGTAGGGCGTGCTCAGACTAGTAGGAAGTTATGTTGATATGTTGTAGTATTCATACTATTGATGGTGAAGTGTAGATGTTGAATAGAGGAAAAAGAGTGCTTTCGATTTGATAGATCTAAATTAGGCTTATGATTTTTAAGTGTGAGTTCATGAGACTCACCGAGTTATGAGGTTAGACAGATAAGAAGAGGCTTAAGATATGTATCCATGATTGTGTAAAGATGTGTGAAGCTCTAAGTTATAACTGCTATAAGAATCTAGATAGTATATTTGAGTTATCGATGTAAAGTACGCTGATGTAAGTAATCTTAATCATCATGAGTAACTAAGTTGATTTGGGGCTCATCAATAGATGATAACGAGTTTCCATGGTAGACTAATTCTCATGCAATTAAATTTATGGGAGCACAGAAGTTGAGTGCCAGCAGGCAAAAGAAGAGGTTAGATTGTGAGAGTTGTGGGAAGTGGTTATGTACGCCATAAGAATAGCAAACATAGAGAGATTTCCATAGAGACTGGAAGGAGCTAAGAGTAATAGCGTTGAAAGGAGTCTGAGTGGCTAGCTATATGTATGCGACTATAGCATAACAGAAGAGTTTAAGATATTCTTGTGGATAGTGATTCCTTGACCATGTGGAGGTATATGCTTATAGCCTAGTAGAGGAAATTGATTTATAAACTTAGAGAGAGGACCTTGAGAGCTAAGGAAGAGTTGATGTAAGGCTCGGTAAAATTACCAAAGTACCCCTAGAGGAGAGATGTGCGCATAACACGTCTTCTGATGCTCGGGTAGCGAATTCGAGGCCGGATTTGTGATCAGCACAAAAAATTGAGTGGGGGAAGGGCCTCGGTCGATTTTTAGAGTGACCGAGTGAAAAGATAATTTTTCGATCCAAACACCGAAACAGTGTCGGTGCGCGACAGAGGCGCGTCGCGCACCTGTAGCGGAGTGACACTTGCGTTTTTTCAAAAATTTTCGACGGGATTGAGAAAACTCGTTCAGAAAATTTTTGAAGAAAATGTACTGTTCGCGACCAGTCCGCGTCGCGGACTGAGTCACTTCGAGGCTGGAAATTTCTAAAATTATTGAGGGGCATTCTGGTCCATTCCTAACACCTTATAAATTCCCTATACGACTAATATAAGTCGTTTCGACATGAAAAGAGTCTAAAATCCCATTCTAAGTCCTTTTCTAACAATTGAATAGGACTAGAGCTTGAGAGAAGAGGAGAAGAGCTTGAGGTAGACGAATTCAAGAGTGAATAAGAGTTCTTAATTCTGATGATGATGTGATGCCATTTCCTTTTAAGGTTATAGATGAGGAGGAGCAGTTAGAGAAATCGTGAGTAGTCTAACAGATAGGTAAAATCATATTAGTATCTCCCGAGGTAAGAGTTCATGTAATCGAGAGTGTAAGCTGCTATGGTAGGCTTAAATCTGTGGATGCTATAATGCGAGTGTATTAGAGTGATGAGGACGAGCATTATTCTCTAAGTACAAGTTACTATTGAGTGAGGGTTCTTGATTCTGATGTCATCTTACACGTGTACTGACCTTCGGCTTATTATGCCATTGTTGATAGTATGATGTAGAGCATCAAGTTTTAGAGGTATAATCATGCTTATGTTGCATGGAGAAGTAGTAGTTTGGGGGTTTCGTCAAAGGGGGAGATGATGAGTTCCTCCACGTCCAAATAGTGATGTTGATAATAGTAGACTGATAGTGAGGTGGATGAGAAGGAGTGAATGTATCCTCATTGTGATATCGGTATTAAACTTGTGTCATGAAGGGATAGAGATAGGGATGAGGAAAGAGATGAGATCATATGATGCGCAATTGATAGGTAAAAGTATGTTGATGTGACTTTGAGTGAGAGTTCATTGAATGGTAGAGGTAGAAGTGACAAGTAGGCTTGAAAGGTTCTGAGACATAGTTAAATTGATTGTTATTGTGCGATTTGAATGATAGACTATTGAAGACTTTATAATAAATATTTCGAGTATAGAGATGAGTATTGAGGATTAGCTTTGTATGAATATGATCACCTTAAGAATGACACCTTGAGGCTTAGAACTAGGCCTGAATGAAAGAAGAAGAGGTAGTTAGGTAGAGGTTTGAATAAGAGCTATGAGTTTGCATTGATGGGGTAAAGTGCCATGAAAAAAAAAAAAGAGCACAATTGAGGTGGGGACTTGAGCATGAGAGTGTCCTCAGAGTCTTATACGATGTTCCTATTCTCGATTTGAGTTGATGGCTTCCTTCTTGAGTTCAAAAGACTAATTGACAAGGTGTCTAAATGATTCAAATTGATTGAGTTTCGATGTTCCATTCGTGCTTGATGAAGAGAATGTAAGATGTAATTTCCTTACTCATGATTTAAATTGAGTTTTCTATTTCTGAGTTGATGTGTCCATTCCTGAGTCTGAATGGAGATGGTTTGAGACTGATGACGAGTTAAAGTTTGATTGATTGAGTGAGTTTTGAGGAGAGTTCTTATTCTTATTCGTGCCTTGATGTCTACCTTTACTCATCATTCGAGGACGAATGATCCCAAGGGGGAGATAATGTAACACCCCAACTTTTTTTTTTCTAAGATTGAGGCATCCTTCATATGATAGGATCAATTCCTAAGTATTTAAAGTATAATAGATGTGATTTAGAATTATAAAGGATCTTTTACATCAAGCCAAGTCCAAAGAATTTCTAGCGGCTAAATTTTCGTATGAGTTGATGGAAGAGTCAAATTCAAATGACCATATATCCTAAAGTATAATGAGTTAGGTGACTCATAATATATCAAATTAAAGATCTTTGAATTATCTTTCCAACGCATCTTATTTCGCGTTAAACGGAGTTCGGAGTAGATAGTTATGACCATTTTACTGGAGACCTACAGAGCTGTCTGAAGGTCCGCGACGGCTCCGCGACGCGGACCTATCGCGAACACTTTCTGGATAAGCTAACCGACGTTCCTTTATTTTATTTTGAGGGTACTTTTACCCTAAAGCCTTTGGGCGTCTATTTAAGGTCCCAAAACGCATTATACGTCAGTTTCATAAGTCAAAACCCTCTCTTTCACTCCTAAACATAAAACGCTCAAGAATCATCAAGAAAGTCATCAAGTTAGGATTAACTTTCAAGATTCTTCATCAAGGTGAGTTATTCTTCATAAGCTTTAAGCTAATTTCTCTATCTATTCAAGAAATCCCTAATAGAATCTTAAATCCTAACCTAGGGTTTCAAGAAAGCGAATTCAAGAATCCCAACAAAGGATTCCTTGATTCTTCTTTCCATGAATTAGGGTTCTTCATCAAGAAACTCTAAAGATTCTGAGTCAAGAAGTCAAGAATCAAAAAGAAGCTCTTCAAACGATGTCTTTCCAAGTTCTTTCATTCTAAAAGAACAACGAGATTGAGGATTTTCTCCAAGAAACGAGTATTCATCAAATTTTGATTTTAATATCAAATTTCCAGGTATGTAAGGCTAAACTAAAAGCATGAGTTTGTTCTCTCATGTGCCCCATAGAGGTCAAAAATGAGTTGATGGTTGAAGAGTATGTGTGCATGAATATTTGAGAGTTTTTCATTGAAAAATTGATTTGAAATTACATGTTTTCTAAGTTGATGATCATCATACTATTTGTTTTCTTGAAGTTAACATTTTTCATGAGATTTTGCATAACCTTACATGATTATTTGAAAAGCATGCATAATGAACTTAGGGATGAGTCTAGAGCCTTGACGATGATGATGTTGTGATGTTGTGATTGTATTTCACATTTGATGAGAGTCTTGATGATGATGTTGATGAGAATGACGTTTTATGATGTCTTAAAATGGGAAGTTTAATTTCTAAAAGAGTATCTTGAGTCTATGATGTTGATGTTGATGTTGATGTTATGAGGTGAGGTACTATGTCCCTCTGGGACCGATGTTGATGTTGAGGTTTTATAATATGTCCCCATGGGACTGATGTTGATGTTGAGATGATGTACTATGTCCCTCTGGGACCGATGTTGATGTTGAGGTATTATATCATGTCCTTATGTGACTGATGATGATGTATTATGTCCCTATGGGACTGATGATGATGATGTTTTATGAGCATGTCGAGTTCTGGGAGGAGTATTGAGCACCGAAATGGGTAGAGAGTGAGTCCCACTCAAACCCATTAACTACGTGGCCCGCGTAGGAAGAGAGGATTGAACCGCAATGCGGATGGCTCCTATCTTGTCCCAAAAGAGGACTGATGTTTGATGTTTTTGTGGATCCACTGATGTGATGTCCTTTACCCCGGGCAGGGTATTGGATGGATGTGGCAACGGCATCGCTTCGTTGTATCATCACTGGCTCATAAGTGATGGTTGTCGGTTAGAGAAACTCCCAGTTAGGTTCCTTTTGATAGGACTCTGATGTTGATGTTGATGTGATGTTTGAGTCGAGTTCCCTGAGATGAGTTGATGTCGATGTTCCCTGAGATGAGTTGATGTTGATGTTCCTTGAGTTGAGTTGATGTCGATGTTCCTGAGTTGAGTTGAGTTGATGTTGATGTTCCTTGAGTTGAGTTGAGTTGAGTCGAGTCGAGTTGAGTTGAGTTGAGTCGAGTTGAGTTTCCTTGAGGTGAGTCTGATGTATTGATGATGTATTGATGAGATGTTGATGGGTCATTGTCTACTCTTTATTCTTTCTTTAGATAGACATTTGACATTCTGATGGAGTATGATGTTGAGTTGATGTTATTCCTATATTATTCTACTTGTTTCTGTTTCACTCAGCTATTTTACATACCAGTACATTCCAAGTACTGATGTCCCCTTCTGGGACTGCATCGTTTTATGATGCAGAGGCAGGTATTAGAGATCATTAACAGGCGCTTCGTTGAGGATCTATTCGCATTCAGCTGATTGGTGAGACCTCCTTGTTTTCGGAGGATTTCCATATTTTTATCATCTAGCTTGAGTTGTACTTTATTTTCCTTGAGTTGGGTAACCATGGCCTGTCATGGTACCATTGAGATGTTTGAGTTAGAGGCTTCATAGACACTGAGTAGAGGATGTGATGTATTGTTTTTTTTCAACTATTCTTTGTTGGAAATTAACATTTTGTATAAAGACTTGATTAATTTAATTATATTAAGGTCTTTTCCTTGAGGATGTTTCTTCCGCTGTTGAGTATGATGTGACGATGAGTCCAAGTGGTTCGCTTGGGGACTAGCAATAGTCTCTGAGTGCCGGCCACGCCTAGGGTACCCTCTCGGGGCGTGACATATTTATAGGATAAAATTAAATTACAAATATTTAATAAAATAATAAATAAAAACATTTAACAATTCATAATATCACTTTTTACTGCAATAGTAGTTTCTTGCAGGTAACTTTACCCACTAACTCACAAACACACATGCACGTTTATTAACTTAAGCTGATCTCTTTTGTTAACAATATCAGTTTACTCCTTATTTGTAGCAACTAAATATTTTTTATTATTTTAATTTAAAATTTATAATAATATATACTTATTAAAAATTACATGTTAATTTCTTAAATTAACACTGAACATAGCAAATATCTCCTTTTGTTTATCACAATATAAGTTTTTTCCTTATTTATAGCAACTAAATATTTTTTATTATTCTAATTTCAAATTTTATTATTATACTTATACAAATAAATATCCTGTAATATTTATATGATTTCAATATTTATAATTTCAAAAACTAATTTATCTTTTTTTTAAGATAATAATTATCTATCCGAATCACAATTTGTTTTAATTTTAAACTTTCCCATCTATTTAAAAAAAAATTCAAATCTATATGTATGTTTATATACTTAAAAACAAATTTAAAATTTAAATTTGATTTAATATAATGCTTTAAAATTTACAATAAAAAAACCTTTAACAATTTACCATATTAATTTTCACAAATTTTTATTTAATTGAAAAGAAAATTCTCTTAAAAAAATTATCAATTTTCAAAAATAAAATAAACAATTAATATAATAAAATAATGGATAAATTAATATTTTCATATATTTTCTTATAAAAATATAAATTAATATTTAATATTTATATTGGTTGCTTAAAAATTGCTTTATATACCAAAACACACAATAATATACTGAAAATATAAAGAATAAATTCGTTATTTATGTTAACATACAATATTTGTTAATAATACTTTTTTTAGAAAAGTAAACCTAGACCAAAAAAAAAAAATTAACTTCATATCCCCTTCATATTCCCACTAATTCACAATATGTTATGGACGTTTTTTTTTTTGCATAATTGATTAAAATCTGTAATATTAAATGCATTCCATATTAAAAAAACCATTAAAAATGGTAAATATTTTTACTGCAAGCAGTTTTTTGCACTCTCTTTTCCCACTAACTCATAAGCACACATGCACGTTCATTAACTTAAACTATAGATCAATATATTAAAACCACTGAACATATTAAATATCTTTTTTTTTTCACAATATCAGTTTTCTCCTTTGTAGCAACCAAATATTTTAAATTATTCTAATTTTAAATTTATTATATATATATATTTAAACATTAAAATTTACATGCTATTTCTTAAATTAAAATTCTAATAATTTTTAGACCAGGACTACAATAAATTTAAAAGAATGAAAAAATAATCTTTGATATAAAAAAAACAAATAACTAAATAAAAGAACTAAATACATGTAGCTGCACGCCACTTCCCCATATCCACACTAACTAAAAACATACACATTAATGACTTCACTATTTATTTATAGGATAAAATTAAATTACAAATAATTAATAAAATAGTAAATAAAAATCTTAACAATTCACAATATCACTTTTTACTTCAATAGTAGTTTTTTGTATGTATTTTTACCCACTAACTCACAAGCACACATGCACGTTTATTAGTGCATTAATTAAATAGAATTTAAAATGCAAATTATTTTGTTACAAAAAACTAAAGTAAATATCTCTTTTTTTTTACCACAATATCATTTTTCTCCTTATTTATAGCAACTAAATATTTTTTATTATTCTAATTTCAAATTTAAATATTATACTTATCCAAATCTTTATATCCTAAACATGTTAAATTTATATTATTTTAATATTTATAATTTCAAAAAAAATTATCTTTTTTCCAAAATAAAAATAATCTATCCGAATCACTATTTTTTTATTTTATATTTTAACTTTCCCGTTTATTTAAAAAAAATCAAATCTATATGTATGTTTATATACTTACAAACAAATTTAAAATATAAATTTGAATTAGTATAATGCTTTAAATTTTACAATAAAAAAATTATGAAAATATATACATAAACATAATAATTTAAATTTTATTTCTTAAATTAAAATTGTAATAATTTTTAGAACAGGACTAAAATAAATTGAAAAGAATGAAAAATTAATCTTTAATATAAATAACTGAAATAGCAAAACAAAAGAACATGCATTATTCTTCAAAATTAATAAACAAAAGAATCAAATCACATTTACTTATTTTAAACAATTAATAGAATAAAATAAGGGGTAATGGGGTACCTTTTTAAAATTTATTATTTTGTCTCAAAATTATGTTTTTAACTTCTGAATCAAATCACATTTACTTCTCATATAGCTACTCACACTCTTCAAATTTCTTCCCAAGTTCAACACTTGATAACACTTATTCTCCAAAGATATTACAAATTTCAAAAAATGATAGACTTCGTCAGTGATATAACAATAACAAAAACCCAATGAAACTTGAAAGTTCTGATTGTTCGTCTATGGAAGACTCGAGATAGATATAATTCTGACTCTATTTGCACATGAGTTGGTTCTTCAGGATGAAAAGGTTTTTATTTTATTTTAGAAAAATTAGTTTGAATTTGCTTCTTTGAATATTTTACTTATAATTTTATTTATGTGTAAGGGCGACCAAATACATGCTCATATTGACAATCAGTACTGAAACACCTCAAAATCATGATTCATGAGTTTGAGTTATATCGTATACAGAACTTCTTAGTTCAAAAAAATACTCAGAAGTTAAGTACCACAAATCATAAATTGAAGCTTACTTTTACTCAACGAACCAATGTGAAAGAAATTAATGATCCATTGTTTCCTGTTAATATTTTTAATTTTTGACCATTCAGCCATATTATAAAAAGGGAAGACTTGACCGCGACTGAATTATTTGGTAAATAAATAAAATCCTAAAATTTTATCACATTATATTTTTTACTATTCATTCCTAACTTATGTTATATTTTAGATGTGATCGGAGAAATTGTCAGTTTTGGTCAAGTTCAAACTCAAAACATAGGTAGAATTTCAAGAAAGTTCTTGAATGTTGAACTAGAAGATGATGAGTGATAATATAGTTATTACATTTGTATATATATATATATATATATCTTTTATAATATGATATATTATAAATATGATGTTTTCATCTCTTTCAGAAACAATAAAATTCCATCTACATTTTGGGGAGAATTTGTAGATTAAATTTTACCTCAACTTTTAAGTTTCGACACTCAACCTATTTGTCACGACCCGAAATTCGGGCGTGATGGCACTCACCTAACCCACTAAGGCGAGTCAGCCAAATACCTACTGATACAAACATAATAATAATAGCGGAAGAGAAAAATAGTCTAATATGACAAATAATCATAGGAAGATCAAACTACAACCATCCCAGAACTGGTGTCACATGTACAAGCCTCTAGATACATAGTACTCGAATAAAATAAATGTCTCAAATGTCTAGTCCTCAAATAGGACGTAACATAATAATGGATTCCTTGAAGGTCCACCGATGTGATAAGCAGCTACCTTAAGGATAATCTAGAAGCTCGATCCTGAAATGAGGAAATTCTAACTAAAGGGACCGGGCTCTCAACCTACAAATATGTAGCAAGGGGTGAGTACCAAAAACAACACGGTACTCAGCAAATGGAACTAACCTAGAGTAAAACAATGAAGAACCAAGTAACTCCTACCCAACCACATACCGCCAAACTACAATCCCGCACTCAGAAAAGTCCCAGCCCAACAACACATAATACACAATAAAGATAGTTTTCCAGTATATCACAATCATCAAATCACAAGTCATAACTCACAAGTGGTAACATAATCAATCACATGCATAACACCATGCCACATAATAGTATGCAAGGATGAGATGCAATGCGTATGCAAGAACTGTCGGTAATGACCTCGACATCACAATATCAATATGCAAGGATGAGATGCAATGCTTATGCAATAATTGCCGGCAAAGACCTCGGCATCACAACATCGCCGGCAAAGACCTCGGCATCACAACATCGCCGGCAAAGACCTCGGCATCACAATATCGCCGGCAAAGACCTCGGCATCACAACATCGCCGGCAAAGACCTCGGCATCACAACGTCGCCGGCAAAGACCTCGGCATCACAATATCGCCGGCAAAGACCTCGGCATCACAACATCGCCGGCAAAGACCTCGGCATCACAGTATCGCCGGCAAAGACCTCGGCATCACATCTCGACCGGTAAAGACCTCGGCCCCAAATTTTTTTTTTTTTACCATCTCACTCATATCAATATCCAGAATCAATGCAAATTATGTGTAACATACAATGAATGAACATGAGATGAAGTTCACAAACAAATCAACTCATAATCACCAACCACAACAATATATCTCAAAAATAGAATTCTCGTCACTTAGCCACATTTTCAATTCAAGTATCACAACACCACACCAACTCACATTTATATTTAATTGCCTCAGTTTCTATAATATTAAAATGTTTCATAAATCACACATAGAAAAATTACAAGAATAAGGGTATTACCCAATACCATAAATGTTGCAATATCCTTAATATCTCAATACTATCACAACCTCAACAACAGTCACATCTCAAAACAAGTACGAATTCGATATCAATATCGAATAATTCATTATTTTCCCTAAGATACACTTCCACAATTAATTCACAAGTCAAATATCACCATAGAAATAATTACTCAATTCAAAATATTTTGATCAAAGCCTACATTAATCCATCTCTATCCCAAAATACTCAATTCTATACACATTAGAGCATACAAGGTTCAACATATTTAACAAAAAGTTAGAAACCCACTTGCCTTATATAAAGTCTCGAATCGTGTCAATTCCGAAGCTTTTCCCTCCCTACGATACTCCAAATCACCAAAATCTATTCAAGTATAACATCACAATCACATAACGAATCTAACGACACTAAAATCAATTAATTCGGTGAAAAGGGCAAAATGGTCCAAAAATTTCGTCACCGAAAAAAGTCGTCAGAAATCTGAAAATTTATACATAAAAATGTTCTCCTGGTAACAAGGAATTCAACGGCGAAAACTATTTCAAAAACGGAGCTAAAACGAGGTAGAAATCTCATATTTAAAGTCTCCAAAAAAAGACATCCGAACCAGCGAAAACCAGCAAATTTTACCTCGAACGGCGCACCAAAATTAATTTCTGAAATTCCCATGGTGTTCCTCTCGAAAAATTACGCAATTTAGCCTTTTGAATCGCCCAAATCAGACCAAAATCGAGGGAGAAATCGTCGATTGAAGTTTGTGAGAAACCTAGAAAATTTTGAGAAGAAATCTGTATTTTTTTATATATATATATTGCGTCTGCCACGTGGCAGCGCCTAATTGGGCAACGTCATCCCCGCTTCAGCATTTTCAGCAAACTCTCAAACTTAAATTCAATGCTCCGGCTTCATCCGGAGTCGGAAAAATACATTCCATATATGAAATCTGATCGGAAACGATATTTCGGACTCAACGGTGTAGTCGAAATTCCCATCGGAGGTTGTTTTATTTCAATGTGGGTCCCAATTCCCAATATCGAAAATAATCAAAAGGGCCAAAACACACCCGAAAGCTTCGGAAACTAAATGAAGGGTCCTTCTAGACCAAAATTGATGTTCCGGATCCAGCGGAATCATCAAAATTTGAATTTGAGGTCTCCTGGGCCAAAACCCGAGAAAACTCATTTAAACTAGTTTCGGGCTCAAAAGGTCAAAACCATGTTCAGGGTCATTACATTATTCACCACTAAAAACCATGTTCGTCCTCGAACATAAGGCAAAGGGAGGAGCTTCACTAAAAGTAACCAAGAGTCTGATATACCCTTCTCAAGTCATTAATTGCTCCCAAGTGACCTTATTCTCGAGAGTTATAACATCAAAACATACCAGCAAGAATAATACTTATGAGCCAACATGAAATTCTGCCCTCTAAGAGTAGCTACCAAGTCGAAGACTAGCCAATGAACCAAACTTGAACCAATAATAGTCAATTGCAATCTACCAACCATCGCAAACCTCGTCCAAGTCCCATTCCCTTAACGTAATCTTCTTTGAAGTTAAGTTGTGCAATTTCAATACTTCAATAACACATATTCATAAGAGAAAACCCAATTAAATTTGACAACTAGTGAATGGCACTCCCAAGATTATAAAACCTCAAATAATACTGCTCGGATGCCGGGGCAATAGCTGAATCAAGTATGGTTCCCTTTCCACGAGCTACAACTATTTAATTAGAAATCAACATCAACCACATATCACCCTTCGAAGCGAAAAATGCCTCAACGTCCACTCCAACAATCATTCCCTCATGCAAATCTTAAGAAATTCTTGATCACCCTAGAAATTCTGTATACCATGAGCATATAACCTCCATTTACCACTAGGTACAAACATAATCCATCATGATAGTTTACGCCAACCTCCATCACTGAGGTAATATCCATCTGATCCAAAGTCATCAGCGACACATATCAAATCATGAGTCCTTTCTATGTTGCTTCCATGAGTCACCTATTATGATTGAGCAATCCAACCTAACATGAACTGCATAATTTCTCACACACCACTGTTTGTCATTCCAACCCAAACCAAACTTTCTAGAAGAAGTTCACAGTCTCTCATAATCCGTTGATGAGTCAACCCCTCCCACATTATCACACGAACTCTAAGCGAGAATCCATACAATTTACAACTCTGAACCACGGACCCATATACAATGTCTACTTTCCTTTACTTTTCTTGACTTGTATCTGTCATAAATGTTGCGAGGATGTTTGAATTCTAAACCCATATTCATGGCCTAATCCTAGGTGCTCAAACTCTTTGATGCCCAAGGCTTATGTACTCGCTCCTAACCCATGTATTGTTATACTTTCTTAGAAAAACTTCCACAACGGATTGTCTTTTACTTTACACCAAACTACTCAAATGAAACTTCATCTAGTCCCTTCACCGTCAAAAGTAACAGAATCTATAATCGAAGACAAGCTCAAAACCCTTCAAAAACGTTCAGTAACCAACATAACCGATTATCTCATTAGACTAATCCATACATTGACAAAATCATTTATCGTGAACGCAACGTACCATGAAATCCTGGATCCCAATTCACACTATGCAGTTGATTTCCTTCTCAATCATGGTTAATATACATCTTGAAGATCTTTAGAGATTGCATACCCTACTTTTTCATCAATCGCTTTCTCATATACGTTGTCATACTCGTTACTCGCAACCCAAGACATACTAGTCACTGAATTGAATACCTTAAAGAAATCCATTCTCACACTCGAGCCAACCCATGTAGACTTCTCTCTCATACCTTACCAAACAATCTTTTAACCTTGCTGATACCAGTGTAACTATCTTACCATAGTCGAATCCGGCAACTAAAGTCATGACATATAATAAAACTGTTGTTATGATTGATATGGTAGCCCAATCCCAAGTCATACCAGTAAAAATTACTGACTCAACCAATTATCCATATGTACTTTCTCACTATCATTTCCATTTCCATTTATACAAGTGAACTCGTCTAAACCTTATTAGTCTATATGCTTGTTATCTCGATATCAAAGCACTCCTCTTAGCTTACAATGAGGTCACCAATCCCCATATAGATCTATGGAATAAAATCACACTTAAACATATTAATACTCATCTATGATTCACCACTACAATTTTCCTTATAATTGATTCCAAACCCAAGCATCCATAGTAACAACCAAATGGTTCTCCCCAAATATAACGATAATGCCAAACTCCACTACCTGAGGAAGTACAACAATTCATAACTCCTTAGTAACTAGTGTCTGCACTCAATGATCAATGCCTCTGTCCTTGTATATTATCCGTACCACATCAAAAGTCCCACCATATTCACCACTAGAATGCACCATATTCTCGGAGAAGTTGGTGCTCAAATGGTCCACACTTTTGTCTCATTGAATTCATCTCTTACCAAACAATATACCTTCTTCCATAGAAAAGATGGGTAGTAGAAGCAACACAACCCATAGCCCTATCCAAATAGACATAGACACCACCATAGCAGTTGTATCATAGTCATTCGTGCAACATACCCACTCCAAAAAGACTTAGTAGAGGTCCTGATTTTAATAAACACAATGTCATCCTCTGTCCATACCAATCAACCCTCATTTGAAAACTTAACAACTAGAATCCCATAATTATTACATCGATAACATAGTCATTACATTAATGACGCTATGCCACGTTTACAAATCACCCGGACATCTAGTAGACTAGGAAAGCACCACCCTCGACGCTGAAGTCTACACTCTTACCAATCCATTGGTCAATTTCTAAATATATCTAGCTAATGGTCACTCCTTTACCTGAATAGCTACTAGACCCCCCCAAGCTTGAGGCCTTCCTACGCAAAGCATTATCCACCCTATTGGCCTTCCCAGATGATATAAGATACAACAACAACATACCCAGAAATGCCACCGAACTCAGCTGAACTCATATTTGGAAAAACTGGCCATAACCTCTCCTCTCTAATCTATTGAAGTACAATCCTCAAATGCCGCTCATGATCTTCTTTGGCATTGAAGCGGACCAATATATCATTAATGAAACAAAAAAAAACCCAGATATAGTTGAAATACATCATTCATCAACTCTCTAAATGCGGCAAGGGCATTGGTTATCCCAAAGGACATCATAAGGAACTCATAGTGCCCACACCTCGTCCGAAATGCTAGCTTAGGAATGTTAGAATCCTTAATCCTTAGCTGATGATATTCAGATCTCAAATCAATCTTGGAAAACATGGTTTCACCCTAAAGCTGGTCAAAAGGATCATCAATTATGGGAGAGGATACTTTTTCTTAACAGTCACTTTTTCAACTATCTGTAATCAATACACATTCTCATAGAACCATCATTTTTCTTTACAAACAAAACATGGCACCCCATAGAGACACACTAGGGCATATGAACTCTTAACTCAAGAGATATTAAAGTTACTCCTTTAATTCAAATTCTCCGTTTGATACTTACCTTTGACATACCTCACCGGACCTCATCCACACCCAAATCGTTTCGAATCAAGGGACAATCCAAGGTTGACTACACATTCATCCCTTAAATTCATTTCCTCTAAGCTAGATCGAATTTCAAACCACGCAATGTATAGAGAACTACAATAACCACGCACGATAGAAATCAAAAGAATAAGAGGAAATTTTCTAACAATCTCTGTAGCCTCTCAAGGATAAGTAACAGACGTCTCCGCACCGATCCTTAAGACTCTACTTGATTGGGCTTGTACACATGTGAGACCTATGAACCTGGGGCTCTGATACCAACTGTCACGACCCGAAATTCGGGCGTGATGGCACTCACCTAACCCACTAAGGCGAGTCAGCCAAATACCTACTGATACAAACATAATAATAATAGCGGAAGAGAAAAATAGTCTAATATGACAAATAATCATAGGAAGATCAAACTACAACCATCCCAGAACTGGTGTCACATGTACAAGCCTCTAGATACATAGTACTCGAATAAAATAAATGTCTCAAATGTCTAGTCCTCAAATAGGACGTAACATAATAATGGATTCCTTGAAGGTCCACCGATGTGATAAGCAGCTACCTTAAGGATAATCCAGAAGCTCGATCCTGAAATGAGGAAATTCTAACTAAAGGGACCGAGCTCTCAACCTACAAAAATGTAGCAAGGGGTGAGTACCAAAAACAACACGGTACTCAGCAAATGGAACTAACCTAGAGTAAAACAATGAAGAACCAAGTAACTCCTACCCAACCACATACCGCCAAACTACAATCCCGCACTCAGAAAAGTCCCAGCCCAACAACACATAATACACAATAAAAATAGTTTTCCAGTATATCACAATCATCAAATCACAAGTCATAACTCACAAGTGGTAACATAATCAATCACATGCATAACACCATGCCACATAATAGTATGCAAGGATGAGATGCAATGCGTATGCAAGAACTGTCGGTAATGACCTCGACATCACAATATCAATATGCAAGGATGAGATGCAATGCTTATGCAATAATTGCCGGCAAAGACCTCGGCATCACAACATCGCCGGCAAAGACCTCGGCATCACAACATCGCCGGCAAAGACCTCGGCATCAGAATATCGCCGGCAAAGACCTCGGCATCACAACATCGCCGGCAAAGACCTCGGCATCACAACGTCGCCGGCAAAGACCTCGGCATCACAATATCGCCGGCAAAGACCTCGGCATCACAACATCGCCGGCAAAGACCTCGGCATCACAGTATCGCCGGCAAAGACCTCGGCATCACATCTCGACCGGTAAAGACCTCGGCCCCAATTTCTTTTTTTTTTTTACCATCTCACTCATATCAATATCCAGAATCAATGCAAATTATGTGTAACATACAATGAATGAACATGAGATGAAGTTCACAAACAAATCAACTCATAATCACCAACCACAACAATATATCTCAAAAATAGAATTCTCGTCACTTAGCCACATTTTCAATTCAAGTATCACAACACCACACCAACTCACATTTATATTTAATTGCCTCAGTTTCTATAATATTAAAATGTTTCATAAATCACACATAGAAAAATTACAAGAATAAGGGTATTACCCAATACCATAAATGTTGCAATATCCTTAATATCTCAATACTATCACAACCTCAACAACAGTCACATCTCAAAACAAGTACCAATTCGATATCAATATCGAATAATTCATTATTTTCCCTAAGATACACTTCCACAATTAATTCACAAGTCAAATATCACCATAGAAATAATTACTCAATTCAAAATATTTTGATCAAAGCCTACATTAATCCATCTCTATCCCAAAATACTCAATTCTATACACATTAGAGCATACAAGGTTCAACATATTTAACAAAAAGTTAGAAACCCACTTGCCTTATATAAAGTCTCGAATCGTGTCAATTCCGAAGCTTTTTCCTCCCTACGATACTCCAAATCACCAAAATCTATTCAAGTATAACATCACAATCACATAACGAATCTAACGACACTAAAATCAATTAATTCGGTGAAAAGGGCAAAATGGTCCAAAAATTTCGTCACCGGAAAAAGTCATCAGAAATCTGAAAATTTATACATAAAAATGTTCTCCTGGTAACAAGGAATTCAACGGCGAAAACTGTTTCAAAAACGGAGCTAAAACGAGGTAGAAATCTCATATTTAAAGTCTCCAAAAAAAGACATCCGAACCAGCGAAAACCAGCAAATTTTACCTCGAACGGCGCACCAAAATTAATTTCTGAAATTCCCATGGTGTTCCTCTCGAAAAATTACGCAATTTAGCCTTTTGAATCGCCCAAATCAGACCAAAATCGAGGGAGAAATCGTCGATTGAAGTTTGTGAGAAACCTAGAAAATTTTGAGAAGAAATCTGTATTTTTTTATATATATATATTGCGTCTGCCACGTGGCAGCGCCTAATTGGGCAACGTCATCCCCGCTTCAGCATTTTCAGCAAACTCTCAAACTTAAATTCAATGCTCCGGCTTCATCCGGAGTCGGAAAAATACATTCCATATATGAAATCTGATCGGAAACGATATTTCGGACTCAACGGTGTAGTCGAAATTCCCATCGGAGGTTGTTTTATTTCAATGTGGGTCCCAATTCCCAATATCGAAAATAATCAAAAGGGCCAAAACACACCCGAAAGCTTCGGAAACTAAATAAAGGGTCCTTCTAGACCAAAATTGATGTTCCGGATCCAACGGAATCATCAAAATTTGAATTTGAGGTCTCCTGGGCCAAAACCCGAGAAAACTCATTTAAACTAGTTTCGGGCTCAAAAGGTCAAAACCATGTTCAGGGTCATTACACTATTGTTGTGGTTCTTCAACTTATTCAAGCACATAAATTTCAAGGTAAAAATTATTTGTACATTTCTATTTCTTTAGAAAAAGTATTATATTTAACTCATATAATTTTTTGCAGATTCATATTCCGTGCACAATACCTGGAATGCATCAAAGCTTTGGATTAATCCAACAGATCATCAATCTGAAGAATTTAAAAAACGGTTCAACATACATTTTAAATTTTCTTTTAAAACATACTCAATCACTATATTTCATTCTACATATTAATATTCAAAACTTCTCAATGTGTAGATTGCTATCAGTTCAGGATTTAAACTCTAACAGATTGACTCAGACGTTCTCTCAAAAATGGACAGTGTTCAATTGGAACATGAAAACGTGACTAAATTGGTCCTAGTTACTCTTCGGGGCAACAAAGTGTCTCCATATCAGATGAATTGGAAAAGGGCATTCTTCAAGTTAAAATAATTGCTGAATTATTAGATATCATGGAAGTTAGTATATATATATTTGTTATTTCTTTAAAATAATATCTATTTAAATATATATAAAAAACATTCAACAATTATGATAACACATATATTAAATTATACAATATTTTTTGTTCATTACTTACGCTATAAATATATATCATATCATTCATCTTTGATGAACAGGAAGGTTGTCATTGCTGGATTGTTGCTACAATAGAATTGTTACAACTTGAAAGAGGGTGGTCATATTTGAGTTGCAAGAAGTGTCAGAAAAGTACAAAAGAAGTGAAAAATGTTTATGTTTGTACAAATAGAAAATGTAAACATGAAGATTCTTCTGCATTGCTTAGGTAATTATTAATTATTATTATTATATTAATTTTTTATGACAACAATTATATACTAAAATATAATAAGTATTTAGGTACAGGCTTAAGGTTAGTGTCATTGATGGGACTGGATCTATTTCACTCTTGATTTGGGATAACAATGCCATGTCTCTTATTGGCAAATCTGTTAATGATTTGCGACACAAGTTTCTTGAGGTATATTTATTAAGCAATTATATTTAATTTTTACTAAAAGATTAATTGTATTTAACACCAATATTTTTTATCTAGTATATTGACATTGATGATAACACTACTTATTCACCGGATTTGGACAATATTCTTCAAAGACAACTAATGTTTAAGTTGATTGTCAAAGTTCAAACATTCATAATCAAGATGAAGTGTACACTGTCGTTAAGATTATACATGATGAGGAGTTGCTAAAGAAATACGCACCAAAAAAATATGAAGCCTTTTGTTGTACATCGTCTTTTCCACAATATTTATAATATATTATTTATGGTTTTTTAATTATTTCCACAATTAATAAGAATTTTAATAATACAATTATGTTAATGCAGGACCTTGACTTCAACACTACTAATGGTTTGGATGGAGAAGAGTGCAATGTAATTACATCATATCTTTTAAACATTAATACAAAAATGAATACATCTATATTTATGTACATATGTAGACAGATATTTATTTAATGTTGTAATATATATTTATTTTTTGATTTATAGGAGTTTACGGATTACAATCACAAAATGTCTCCTTTGAAGACATATGACAAGAGAACTAGATCCTCAAATAAGGATAAATCAATCATGTAGAAGATGATGTGAACTGCCAACTCTCTAGCAACAAAGCTCGCAAAGTTGTTAAGAAGGAGAAGAATCAATAGTTTAATGTAACTCTATGATTTCTGTTTATGGATTGTTTAATGTTTTTAAATTTTAATTTGTTTCTAGAAAAGAATGATATTTACTTTTTAAATGTATAATTTTTTATTGTGTTGTAAGATGTTAGTTTATAATTCTTATTACTAATTATTAATTTTCATCACTATCTCTCTATTTTAATATAATTCAAAATGCTTATATTAATCAATAAAATTATTTGAACACATGAGGAATAAAAAAATTATGCACATTAATATTAACTTATAAGCAGAGCACTAAATCAATTTAATTTACATGTTATTTTTTAAATTAAAATTCTAATAATATTTAGAACAGGATTAAAAGAAATTGAAAAGAATGAAAAATTAATCTTTAATATAAATAACATAAACAAAAAAAAAATAAAAGAACTAAGTAAAACTATACACATCACTGCCCCATATCCCCACTAACTAACAAACATACACATTAACCACATTACTATTTATTTATAGGATAAGATTAAATTGCAAATAATTAATAAAATAGTAAATAAAGACATTTAACAATTCACACTATCAGTTAGTTTTTAAAGTTTCAAATCCTATTTTTTTAAAACTGCGTTTCCACAAACTATGCCTAGGAGATAAACACGTTTTCTTAAAATGCATTTCCACAAAATATTTTAAATTATTGTTAATTATTTATTAAATTTTTTATAACATAAATTCAAACTATGACTTATTACCTACATGACAGCAATTTAATATTCATAACTATGTAAAAAATTCAAATTCTATATGTTTCTTATAGTTTTTATTATTAAAATTACTTTAACAATGTTTTACAGTTTCACATGTCTAATTCCAAGCCAATTGACTATCCTAAAAAATTGAAGTTTTTTCATTTTAAAAAGGAAAAAGCTTCCATTCACGTTCTACATAAAATTTTTCTACATGATCAATAAATAATTTTAAAATTTATTAAAATAATCACCAAAAAATATTTACAAATTAAATCTCAAATATTTACATTGAGGTATAAAGTATGAATGGTACTTTATATAGTTCTTAAACGTTATTTAATAACATATTAGAGATCCATTTTTTACATCGTTAAATTATATTTTATAATCATTTCATAGAAAAGGTATGTATTACATTTTACACCCTAACAAATCGTCTTTTATGTTTTTTAATATATAATGGATTATTTATTTGCTATTTTTAATATATAATTTTTATCGTGTTGTAAAGTTTAAATTTTTCTTTAAAAACTGTTTTTGTAACATTTTTTAATATATGTACTATTTTTCTGATATTATTTTATATAGAATAATCAATAAACAAATATAAAATCAAAATAAAATGAACATAAAAAAATTGTATACATTACATATAAAATTTTAACATAGCTAAGGGTAAAATAAAATAATATTTAGTTTTATAGTAAAAAGTTATCAATAGTATATTCTTACCCATTAATGATACAAAATTGTTCAATTAAAAAGTTCCAATCAAATTTTTACATTTACAAATATAATATTTTCTTATCGAAATGATACTTTCTTTACATTCTTATAAATATATCTTATTTTTTAAAAAATAGTTCACTAAAAAGTGCAATCAAATTTTTTACATATAAAAAATTTATCTAATTGGTACTTTCTATTGCAATCTTAAAATATATCTTCATTTCTTTTATGAAAGGGTTCTTCTTTTACAAATTAGTTAACTGATTTTTTTTTTAATCTATAATAATAATAAGTTACATTCAAAAGAAATAAAATATAAGAATAACTAATATTGATTGTTTTAAAAAAGGTAAAATATTGTTCTGCCCCTATTACCTATTGCTCTTTCTATTCAAAAGTTGTATGTAACTTCTCATAAAATACATTTCTAAGTTGATTGATAAGGAGGAAAATTGAAAACTTATATGGTAGAACATAATGTACATATGGAACACCAAAAATTCTTCTTAATGGAGTGAGGAATTCAGTGTTACTTAACAGATTTTCAGTGAAGATTAACACCATAGCAAGTATAATCACTTTTAATTTTGTGAAATTTTATTATATAAATATCTGTTATATTCTTTTCTTCTTTTTGGGTTTCTTTTTTTCCTTCCTTTCTTTCTTCTTCCTCCCCCCCCCCCCCCCCCCCCCAACTAATTTTATCTATTTTATGCAAACATTCTGAAATTAACTTTCAAAATAACAAATCATCATTTAAAAAATGATATGAAGAATCTAGCATCTCAAATTTCAAAAATATAGAAAACTTAATTAAGTTTCTATAACTTCCATCTTCAACATGGATGGTGAATACCCAGTTAATGTAAATATAATTTTTTAAACATTTTTCTCACAAAATATATTTGTATTTTTTTTCTTATAACATTCAATTTCATACAGTTTGCTATGAAAGATGAGGAGAAGCTTGTAAGGAAGAACAAAATACGTATATATTATCAGAAACGGCGAAAATATTCCTTGCATAATAGTGGTATGTCTTTTACTAATATTGTTACAATTATTCAAATATCTTGACATTCACAAATCGTTATATCAGAAAAGTTTATGTTATGTAGTCTTTTGAATTATAGATTAGAGTTTTATTTCTTTTATGGATTAGACAATATGTTAGTATTTTTTATAAATTTGATTATATTAATTATCAAATTTTTTAATATTCTTTATGTAACATTTATCATTCAAACATATTCATGATTTATGTTATAGTTTTTCTACTTCTAGTACTTATTTGATATTTGTATTTTATACTCTACAGGATGTGATAATTCTACTATCATCAGAGAAAGTGTTTTGGATAAAGATAAATCAATACAATGTTTGATGGATATAACAAATTGTCAGTACTCAAATCCATTGCATATTTCAACCAAAAATAATCTGAGGCATATTTTCTCTTCTGAGACTCAACCCCAATATTATAATCTATCACAAGTAAAAGATATCCAATTTGAGATATCAAGCTCAAATTTGAATACAAATCAACATTTACTAGATTTGAATGAATTGCCATGGATGCAAGGTAATGCTTTCACAGCTTATTATATGAAAATGTTAATGTTAACAATTACTAATATGTTTTTTTATTTGACAAGTAGAATTTGATGATGACGATATTACTGGTGATATATCTGGTATGTCATAATTTAATTATTTATTTTTTAAAAAATTTAAGTTTAAATTAAATTTATGTATGAAAAATAAAGATTTTTTATTTTTATTTTAATATTCTATTACATGAAAAAGACACAGGAATTAATGATGTGTATCAAGAGGAAGTAGAGTTTGCAGGTATGCCCTTCTCGACACAATTATAATTTGAGGTCTAAAATATTTGATTATATGAATAATTCATATGATTGTGATATTGTTCAATTTGCAATTATGGACAGTTACTTAATTTTTTTCTTTTGTGAAAAGATTATTGGGATATAGGTGATCCAATATTTGAATGTGAACATCGTGGTGCATACTTTTGGTACGAAGAAAGAATCAACAAGAAACTTAAAACAAAAAGGCCTGAATTTTCTTTATGTTGTCTTTATGGCAAAATTAAACTACCTAGGCCAAAAAATCCCCCGGTACTTCTAAAAGAATTATTATTTGGATTAGGTAAGAATCTATCTTATGTTATCATAGTTAACTAATATATGCATACATATTAATTTGCTAATTATTATTTTTCAGGTCCAAAAAGTAATTAATTCAGAGATAATATTAGAAGTTATAACTCAATGTTCTCATTGTAACACCCGATAAATTACTAAAATACCCCTAGGAAAGAGGTGTGCGTAAAACGCGTCTTCCGATGCTCGGATTGAAAATCAGAGAGCGAATTCGTGATCAGCACTGAAAATGGAGTGGGAAGAGGGTCTCAATCGATTTTTAGAGCGATCGAGTCGAAAGATAATTTTTTGTTCCAAACAAAAAACAGTGAGCCTGCGCGACAGACCCGTGTCGCGGACTTGTCGCGAAGCCACACTTATGTTTTTCTGTGATTTTTCGACGGAGTTGAATTTTTCAAAAATACACTGTCCGCGACACGTCCGCATCGCGGACTGTGTTATTTCAGGTCGGGGGGGGGGGGGAATTCTTTTAAATTACGGAGGGCATTTTAGTCCATTCCTATTTATCCTAAATGTACCCCTACGACTAATTAAAGTCGATTTCTAAGAAAAGGGTTTCAAAAACCCAAATTCTAAAGCGTTCTTCCTAAAGGTCACTAAAGCTAGGCTTGAAGGAAGTTGAGGTTGAGGAGATCAAGAGGAGGTTGTGCAAATTGTGTTAGCAAAACATTCCAGGTATGTAAGTCTAACCCAAAGTATGTGAATGTTCTCCCATGTGCTCTTCTGAGTATTGAGTATTGTATCTTGACATGATGAGGTTAATGTGAAGAGTTCGATGCATGTAAAAACCTACTTTATTTTATATATAAATAATTTTCCTACAGGAATTGATGATAATCACTATTTTGTTTTACATTATAATTCATTTTATGAGTGCATTTTAAAACCCTATAATTATTGTGTTTTGGAAAGAGCATGCATAATGAAATTAGGGGATATGTCTAGAGCCTTGACGATGATGATGTTATGATGATGTGATGATGATGTTGATGAAAATGATGTTTTATGATGTCTTAGCATTGAGATTTAATTGCTAAATGATGTCTCTTGAGTTCTGATGTTGATGTTGAGGTTTTATACTATGTCCCTATGGGACCGATGTTGATGTTGAGATATTATATCATGTCCTTATGTGACTGATGATGAGGTATTATGTCCCTATGAGACTGATGAGGTTGATGTTTTATGAGCATTCCAAGTTCTGGGAGGAGTATTGAGCACCGAAATGGGTAGAGAGTGAGTCCCACTTGAACCCATTAACTACATGGCCCGCGTAGGAAGAGAGGATTGAACCGCAATGCGGATGGCTCCTATCTTGTCCCAAATGAGGACTGAGGTTTTTCTTGTGGATCCACTAAGGTTTTTTCCTTTACCCCGGGCAGGGTATTGGATGGATATGGAAATGGCATCGCTTCGTTGTATCATCACCGGCTCATAGGTGATGGTTGTCTGTTAGAGAAACGCCCAGTTAGGTTCTATTTGATAGAACTCTTATGTTGATGTTGATGTGATGTTCTCTTGAGTCGATGTGATGTTCCTTTGATGTGAGTTGATGTTGAGGTTCCTTGAGATGAGTTTGATGTGGCGTTGAGGTTGGATGAGAGGTTAATGAGTCAATTTTCTAATCTAATCTCTTGCTTTAGATAGACTTTTGATATTCAGATGGAGTATGATGTCGAGTTGATGTTTTCTTTATGTTGTGTGCTTACCCTGTTATTCAGCTATTTTACATGCCAGTACATTTCACGTACTGACGCCATTTGGCGCTGCATCGTTTCATGATGCAGATAAAGGAGTTCGAGGACTTCAGCAGGCGCACCGTTGAGGTCAAAGATTTCGAGTTCAGACTTGGGTGAGCCTCCTTGCTATCCAGAGAAGACCCTTCTATTTATGTTCCTTTATTGCATTGAGTCTGGTAGCCATGACATGTCATGGCACCATTCTTAGACAGTTGAGTCAGGTTAGAGGCTTCGCAGACATGATGTCGAGGTTGATGTGAATGTTTCCCTTATGAACTGAGTAGTATTTTACTTACTTGGTTGATGTTGAGACTGATGTTTGGCCATTTAGCCCTTACCTGAGGTTTTCTATTTATGATGTTTCCGCTATGTTGATGTTGAATAATGTGATCAGGCTAAGTTGTTCGCTCGGGGACTAGCAATAGTCTCTGAGTGCCGACCATGTCTAGGGTACCCTCCCGGGGCGTGACAAACTTGGTATCAGAGCACAGAGTTCAAGAGTCCTAGGGAGTCTATGAAGCCGTGTCTAGTAGAGTCTTGTTTATGCGTGTGTTGTGCACCACACTTCATAAATAGGATGCTACAGGGCATTTAGGAAATGGTTACCCTTCTTTTATGTTCTGAGTTCGTGCGACAGAGCTTGGCTCTATGAGACCCCCCTTTCTAATTCGTGCGTTATGCGTTTGTAGATAATGCCTCCAAAAACGCACTGCTGCCCAATGAGATGCCTCAGTCCCTAACACTGAGAATCCCTTACCAGAGGCTCCTAATCAGCATGGGACAAGGAGACGGGGACGACCTGTTAGAGCTGTTGAGGCTCCACCAGCACGTCCTGTTCAGTCAGCCTCCACTTCAGAAGCAGACTTCAGGGGAGCTATTGCTATGCTCACCCAGGTAGTGGCCTCTCAGAGTAACAACCGCGGTCCCCAGGCCCCTAGCTCCAGCTTCCAAGAGCCTGCAGCTGCAACCAGACTCAGAGATTTCCTGAGGATGAACTCGCCAGTCTATACGGGGTCAAAGGTTGAGAAGGACCCACGAAACTTCATCGACGAGGTGCGTAAGATCTTGAGGGCTATGTATGAAAATGAGGTGGAGGGAGTCGAGCTGGTCTCTTATTAGCTTAAGGATGTTGCCAATGTTAGGTATAACCAGTGGGAGGATGGTAGAGGTGAAGATGCTGAGCCTGCTGAGTGGGAGGAGTTCGAGAGTGCTTTTCTCGATCACTTCTTTCCCCAAGAGTTGAGAAAGGCAAAGGTCGAGAAGGTCGTGAATCTGAAACAAGAGGGGTCCGGTCAAAAAGTACAGCTTGAAGTTCATCCAGCTGTCCAGGTATGCTCCAGAGATGGTCCTAGATATGAGGGCAAGAATGAGGAAGTATGTGTCTGGATTGGGCAGGCATTTGAAGAGAGAGTGTAAAGCAGCGTTGTTGATTCTAGACATGGATATTGCTAGACTTATGGTCTATGCCCAGCAGACTGAGGAGGACAAGAAGAAGGACAGAGAAGAGCAGTAGAAGAAGAAAGCCAAATCGGCAGGGCATGAGCCAAATCAGCAAAAACAGAATAAAGGCGATAGAACCTTATTTCAAAAGAAGTCTTCTAGCCATGCACCTTCAATGGCGAGTGCACCTGTTCAACAAAACAGGTATGGTCAGAGTTCCTATGGTCATCAGAACTTCAGATCGCAGGGACCTCAGTCCCAAGCCAGTGTTGCTCAAGGCCCGAGGGGAAGGCCACCTTGTGGCAGATGTGGCAGGCTGCATCTTGGCGCGTGCCGTGAGGGCACCAATAATTGCTTTACCTGTGGAAAACCTAGCCATTTCCAGGGTGAGTGCCCTATGAGGAATCAGAGGTGGAGCAATAGAGGTAATAAAGCTCAGTCTTCTACAGCACCCCCTGAGGGTAGTCATCAGAAGGAAACCACTGCAAATGCAGGAAGTGGGACGAACCATCTGTATGCAATGGGAAATCGACAGGATCAAGAGGTTGCTCCAGATGTTGTTACGGGTATACTCCGAATCTCTTATGATTGTCATGCATTGCTTGACCCGGGTGCCACCTTATCTTTTGTGATGCCCAATGTGGCTAATAAGTTTGAAATTCTTCCCGAGTGTTTGCTTGACCCTTACAATGTTTCAACTCCTACTGGTGAGTCAATCCTGGCTAAGAGGAGCTGTAGAGACTGTATAGTGTCCATCTGTCATAGGGATACTTTGGCCAATTTGGTAGAGTTGGAGATGGTTGACTTTGATGTGATTCTTGGAATGGATTGGCTCCATACTTGCCATGCATCCATAGATTGTAGGACCCGAGTTGTTAAATTTCAATTTCCTAATGAACCGGTTCTACAGTGGAAGGGAGGTTATGTTGCACCCAAGGGTAAATTTATTTCTTACCTGAGGGCGAGGAGGTTAATCTCTAAGGGGTGTATCTATCACCTTGTACGAGTTAAATTTGATGATGTTGAGTCCCCTACTCTTGAGTCAATCCCGATTGTGAATGAGTTCCCCAAGGTGTTCCCTGAGGATTTACTCGGAGTCCCTCCCGATAGGGAGATCGACTTCGGTATTGATGTACTTCCTGAGACGCAGCCCATTTCGATTCCACCATATAGGACGGCCCCTGCTGAGTTGAAAGAGTTGAAGGAGCAGTTGAAGGATCTGTTAGAAAAAGGTTTCATAAGACCCGGTGTTTCTCCTTAGGGTGCTCCCGTTCTGTTTGTACAGAAGAAGGATGGGTCTCTGAGAATGTGCATAGATTATAGGCAACTGAACAAGGTCACAGTCAAGAATAAATATCCTCTTCCAAGACTAGATGACTTGTTTGACCAACTTCAGGGTGCCTTATGCTTTTTAAAGATAGACCTCAAATTGGGTTACCACCAGTTGAAGGTGAAAGAATGTGATATTCCAAAGACAGCTTTCAGGACAAGATATGGCCACTTTGAGTTCTTGGTCATGTCCTTTGGGTTGACGAATGCACCAACAGCTTTCATGGATTTGATGAATAGGGTGTTCAGGCCCTACCTTGATATGTTCGTGATCGTGTTCATTGATGATATCTTGGTATATTCGAGGAATGATGAAGAGCATGTTAAGCATCTTAGAGTTGTCCTGCAAACTCTTAAGGACCATGAGTTATATGCAAAGTTCTCCAAATGTGAGTTTTGGCGCAAATCAGTGGCCATCCTAGGCCATGTAGTTTTAGGTGATGGGATTCGAGTAAATGGTTAGAAGATTAAAGCGGTTGCCAGCTGGCCAAGACCGACCTCTCCAACTGACATAAGGAGTTTCTTGGGGTTGGCAGGCTACTACCGCAAATTTGTTGAGGGATTTTCCTCTCTATCCGCCCCATTGACCAAACTGACCGAAAAAGGTCAAGTTTGAGTGGTCTGAGGAATGTCAGAAGAGCTTCCAAGAGCTAAAGGCTAGGTTGACTACTGCACCTGTATTGACCTTGCCTAACTGGACGGAAGGTTTTGTAATATACTGTGATGCGTCAAAAGTTGGATTGGGATGTGTGTTAATGCTAAGAGGTAAAGTGGTAGCTTATGCTTCTAGGAAGCTTAAAGTTCATGAGAAGAACTATCCGACCCATGATCTTGAGTTGGCGGCAGTGGTGTTCGCACTTAAAATCTAGCACCACTACTTGTATGGAGTGCATGTGGACGTGTTTTCGGATCACAAGAGCTTACAGTATGTCTTCAGTCAGAGAGAGCTCAACCTGCGACAGAGGAGGTGGTTGGAATTGCTCAAGGACTACGACATGAGCATCATGTACCACCCAGGTAAAGCTAATGTTGTTGCTGATACTCTTAGCAGGTTGTCTATGGGTAGCACAGCCCATGTTGAGGAAGAGAAGAAGGAGTTAGTGAAGAAAGTGCAGAGGTTGGCTCGATTGGAAGTCCAGCTTGAGGAGAACGACGAGGGAGGAATTAATGTTCAGAATGGGTCTGCATCGTCCCTAGTGACTGAGGTAAAAGAGAAGTAGGACCGAGATCCTATTATACTCCAACTAAAGGAGGATGTTTAGAAGCAAAAAGTGACACTCTTCTCCAAAGGGGGTGATGGGGTATTGAGGTACCAGAGTAGGCTATGTGTCCCTGATGTTGATGGTGTCCGAGAGAAGATTCTGGCTGAGCCCATAACACTAGATACTCCATTCATCCGGGCTCCATCAAGATGTATCACGACCTGAGGGAGGTCTATTGGTGGAGTGGAATGAAGTGGGATATCGCGGAGTTTGTTTCAAGAGGCCCAAATTGCCAACAAGTAAAAGTTGAGCATCAAAGACCAATTGGCTTGGCCCAAAACTTTGAGATTCCAGAATGGAAGTGGGAGGTAATTAACATGGATTTCATCACTGGCCTACCAAGATCCCGGAGGCAGCATGATTCCATATGGGTGATTGTGGACAGAATGACGAAGTCAGCACATTTCCTGGCAGTCAAGCTGACCAACACTGCAGAGGATTATGCCAAGATGTATATCCAAGAGATTGTGAGGTTGCATGGAGTTCCCTTGTCCATTATCTCGGACAGAGGAGCCCAATTTACTTCTCATTTCTTAAAGTCTTTCCAGAAAGGACTGGGTACCAAAGTGAATTTGAGCACAACTTTTCATCCACAGACGGATGGTCAGGCAGAGCGCACTATTTAGACAGTAGAGGATATGTTGAGAGCATGTGTCCTTGATTTCAAAGGAAATTGGGATGATCATTTACCATTGATTGAATTCACATATAACAATAGTTATCATGCGAGCATTCAAATGACCCCTTATGAGGCCTTGTATGGGAGGAGATGTAGATCACCCATTGGGTGGTTTGAAGTTGGAGAGGCTGAGTTGATTGCTCCTGACCTTGTTCACCAGTCCATGGAGAAGGTGAAAATTATTCGAGAAAGATTGAAGACTGCCCAAAGCCGTCAGAAATCTTACACAAATGTGAGGAGAAGAGACCTAGAGTTTGAGGTGAGCGATTGGGTTTACCTGAAGGTATCAACTATGAAGGGTGTCATGAGGTTTGGGAAAAAGGAGAAATTAAGTCCTCGCTATATTGGTCCATATCAGATTGTGCGAAGGATTGGGAAGGTCGCCTACGAGCTAGAATTACCTTCCAAGTTAGATGGAATCGTCCGATGTTCCATATTTCGATGTTGAAGAAATGTTTGGGAGATCCTGCCTTGGTAGCTCCTGTGGAGAGCACGTGAGTCAAAGACAGTTTGTCCTATGAGGAAATCCCAGTCCAGATCCTTGAACGACAGGTTCGCAGACTGAGGAACAAAGAGATAGCCTCTGTCAAAGTTCTGTGAAGGAATCAATTTGTTGAGGAAGCCACATGGGAAGCTGAGGAAAAGATGAAAGCAAAATACTCGCACCTGTTCGAGCTCGAGGTTGATGAAAGTATGGAAGGTAACATTCTTACTTTTATGTAAATTAATGTTCCTACCATGATGTAATGCTTATAGTATTGATGTCTGAGCATATGTTAATGAAATCAATAAGAAGTCGAGGTGGCGATGTTACTGAGTGAGTATCGAGGTGAGTCTTGAGTTTATTCGTGCCAAATTACCGTTCCTACTTATCATTCGAGGACGAATGATCCCAAAGGGGAGATAATGTAACACCCGGTAAATTACTAAAATACCCCTAGGAAAGAGGTGTGCGTAAAACGTGTCTTGCGATTCTTCGATTGAAAATTCTAGAGCGAATTCATGATCAGCACTGAAAATGGAGTAGGAAGAAGGTCTCGGTCGATTTTTAGAGCGATCGAGTCGAAAGATAATTTTTCGTTCCGCGTAAAACAGTGAGCCTGTGTGACAGAACCACGTCGCGGACCTGTCGCGGAGCCACACTTATGTTTTGCTGTGATTTTTCGATGGAGTTGAAATTTCCAAAAATACACTATCCGCGACAGGTCCGCGTCGTGTACTATGTTTTTTAAGGTCGGGGAGAAAATTCTTTTATATTACAGGGGCATTTTAGTCCATTCCTATTTATCCTAAACGTACCCCTATGACTAATTAAAGTTGATTTCTAAGAAAAGGGTTTCAAAAACCCAAATTCTAAGGCGTTCTTCCTAAAGGTCACTAAAGCTAGGGATTGAAGGAAGTTGAGGTTGAGGAGATCAAGAGGAGGTTGTGCAAATTGTGTTAGCAAAACATTCCAGGTATATAAGGCTAACCTAAAGCATGGGAATGTTCTCCCATGTGCCCTTTTGAGTATTGAGTATTGTATCTTGACATGATGAGGTTAATGTGAAGAGTTCGATACATGTAAAAACCTACTTTATTTTATGTATAAATAATTTTCCTACAGGAATTGATGATCATCACTATTTTGTTTTACATTATAATTCATTTTATGAGTGCATTTTAAAACCCTATAATTATTGTGTTTTGGAAAGAGTATGCATAATGAAATTAGGGGATATGTCTAGAGCCTTGACGATGATGATTGATAATGTTGATGAGAATGATGTTTTATGATGTCTTAGCATTGAGATTTAATTGCTAAATGATGTCTCTTGAGTTCAGATGTTGATGTTGATGTTATGAGGTGAGGTACTATGTCCCTATGGGACTGATGTTGATGTTGAGGTTTTATACTATGTCCCTATGGGACTGATGTTAATGTTGAGGTATTATATCATGTCCTTATGTGACTGATGATGAGGTATTATGTCCCTATGGGACTGATGAGGTTGATGTTTTATGAGCATGTCGAGTTCTGGGAGGAGTATTGAGCACCGAAATGGGTAGAGAGTGAGTCCCACTTGAACCCATTAACTACATGGCCCGTGTAGGAAGAGAGGATTGAACCGTAATGCGGATGGCTCCTATCATGTCCCAAATGAGGACTGAGGTTTTTCTTGTGGATCTACTGAGGTTATGTCCTTTACCCCGGGCAGGGTATTGGATGGATGTGGCAACGACATCGCTTCGTTGTATCATCACCGGCTCATAGGTGATGGTTGTCGGTTAGTGAAACTTCCAGTTAGGTTCCATTTGATAGAACTCTGATGTTGACATTGATGTGATGTTCTCTTGAGTCGATGTGATGTTCCTTTGATGTGAGTTGATGTTGAGGTTCCTTGAGATGAGTTTGATGTGGCGTTGAGGTTTGATGAGAGGTTGATGAGTCAATTGTCTATTCTAATCTCTTGCTTTAGATAGACTTTTGATATTCTGATGGAGTATGATGTCGAGTTGATGTTAATTTATGTTGTGTGCTTACCCTGTTATTCAGCTATTTTGCATGCCAGTACATTCCACGTACTAACGCCATTTGGCGCTACATCATTTCATGATGCAAATACAGGAGTTCGAGGACTTCAGCAGGTGCACCGTTGAGGTCAAAGATTTTGAGTTCAGACTTTGGTGAGCCTCCTTGCTATCTGGAGGAGACCATTCTATTTATGTTCCTTTATTGCATTGAGTCTGGTAGCCATGGCATGTCATGGCACCATTCTTAGACAGTTGAGTCAGGTTAGAGGCTTCGTAGAGATGATGTCGAGGTTGATGTGAATGTTTCCCTTATGAACTGAGTAGTATTTTACTTACTTGGTTGATGTTGGTTTTCTATTTATGATGTTTCCGTTATGTTGATGTTGAATGATATGATGAGGCTAAGTAGTTCACTCGGGGACTAGCAATAGTCTCTGAGTGCCGGCCACGTCTAGGGTACCCTCCTGGGGCGTGACACTCATTTACATCAATGGGAGGGAAAATTGATGCTTCAATTAATCATACAAGGGGACCAAGAACTTTTAAACTTTATGGTCAAAACTATCATCAAATTGTTAGTTTATTGCCTCCTGAAAGATCTACTCCAAAATTTGCACAATTATATATATATATATATATGATATAGAAAATGAAGTGCAATATAGAATTCATGCATTGAGGTTAGTATTCAAACATCCTTACTTTATTGGATGGATGTGGCAATGGCATCACTTCGTTGTATCATTACCGGCTCATAGGTGATGGTTGTCGGTTAGAGAAACTCCTAGTTAGGTTCAATTTGATAGAACTCTGATGTTGATGTTGATGTGATGTTCTCTTGAGTCGATGTGATGTTCCTTTGATGTGAGTTGATGTTGAGGTTCCTTGAGATGAGTTTGATGTGGCGTTGAGGTTTGATGAGAGGTTAATGAGTCAATTTTCTAATCTAATCTCTTGCTTTAGATAGACTTTTGATATTCTGATGGAGTATGATGTCGAGTTGATGTTTTCTTTATGTTGTGTGCTTACCCTGTTATTCAGCTATTTTACATGCCAGTACATTTCACGTACTGACGCCATTTGGCGCTGCATCGTTTCATGATGCAGATACAGGAGTTCGAGGACTTCCGCAGGCGCACCGTTGAGGTCAAAGATTTCGAGTTCAGACTTTGGTGAGCCTCCTTGCTATCCAGAGGAGACCCTTCTATTTATGTTCCTTTATTGCATTGAGTCCGGTAGCCATGACATGTCATGGCACCATTCTTAGATAGTTGAGTCAGGTTAGAGGCTTCGCAGACATGATGTCGAGGTTGATGTGAATGTTTCCCTTATGAACTAAGTAGTATTTTACTTACTTGGTTGATGTTGAGACTGATGTTTGGCCATTTAGCCCTTACTTGAGGTTTTCTATTTATGATGTTTCCGCTATGTTGATGTTGAATGATGTGATCAGGCTAAGTTGTTCGCTCGGGGACTAGCAATAGTCTCTGAGTGCCGGCCACGTCTAGGGTACCCTCCCGGGGCGTGACAAACTTGGTATCAGAGCACAGAGTTCAAGAGTCCTAGGGAGTCTATGAAGCTGTGTCTAATAGAGTCTTGTTTATGCGTGTGTTGTGCACCACACTTCATAAACAGGATGCTACAGGGCATTTAGGAAATGGTTACCCTTCTTTTATGTTCTGAGTTCGTGCGACAGAGCTTGGCTCTATGAGACCCCCCTTTCTAATTCGTGCGTTACGCATTTGTAGATAATGCCTCCAAAAACGCACTGCTGCCCAATGAGATGCCTCAGTCCCTAACACTGAAAATCCCGTACCAGAGGCTCCTAATCAGCATGGGACAAGGAGACGGGGACGACCTGTTAGAGCTGCTGAGGCTCCACCAGCACCTCCTGTTCAGTCAGCCTCCACTTCAGAAGCAGACTTCAGGGGAGCTATTGCTATGCTCACCCAGGTAGTGGCCTCTCAGAGTAACAACCGCGGTCCCCAGGCCCCTAGCTCCAGCTTCCAAAAGCCTGCAGCTGCAACCAGACTCAGAGATTTCCTGAGGATGAACCCGCCAGTCTATACGGGGTCAAAGGTTGAGAAGGACCCACGAAACTTCATCGACGAGGTGCGTAAGATCTTGAGGGCTATGCATGCAAACGAGGTGGAGGTAGTCGAGCTGGTCTCTTATTAGCTTAAGGATGTTGCCAATGTTTGGTATAACCAGTGGGAGGATGGTAGAGGTGAGGATGCTGAGCCTGCTGAGTGGGAGGAGTTCGAGAGTGCTTTTCTCGATCACTTCTTTCCCCAAGAGTTGAGAGAGGCAAAGGTCGAGAAGGTCGTGAATCTGAAACAAGAGGGGTCCGGTCAAAGAGTACAGCTTGAAGTTCATCCAGCTGTCCAGGTATGCTCCAGAGATGGTCCTTGATATGAGGGCAAGAATGAGGAAGTATGTGTCTGGATTGGGCAGGCATTTGAAGAGAGAGTGTAAAGCAGCGTTGTTGATTCCAGACATGGATATTGCTAGACTTATGGTCTATGCCCAGCAGACTGAGGAGGACAAGAAGAAGGACAGAGAAGAGCAGTAGAAGAAGAAAGCCAAATCGGCAGGGCATGAGCCTAATCAGCAGAAACAGAATAAAGGCGATAGAACCTTATTTCAAAAGAAGTCTTCTAGCCATGCACCTTCGATGGCGAGTGACACCTGTTCAACAAAACAGGTATGGTCAGAGTTCCTATGGTCATCAGAACTTTAGATCGCAGGGACCTCAGTCCCAAGCCAGTGTTGCTCAAGGCCCGAGGGGAAGGCCACCTTGTGGCAGATGTGGCAGGCTGCATCTTGGCGCGTGCCGTGAGGGCACCAATAATTGCTTTACCTGTGGAAAACCTAGCCATTTCCAGGGTGAGTGCCCTATGAGGAATCAGAGGTGGAGCAATAGAGGTAATAAAGCTCAGTCTTCTACAGCACCCCCTGAGGGTAGTCATCAGAAGGCAACCACTGCAAATGCAGGAGGCGGGACGAACCATCTGTATGCAATGGGAAATCGACAGGATCAAGAGGTTGCTCCAGATGTTGTTACGGGTATACTCCGAATCTTTTCTTATGATTGTTATGCATTGCTTGACCCGGGTGCCACCTTATCTTTTGTGATGCCCAATGTGGCCAATAAGTTTGAGATTCTTCCCGAGTGTTTGCTTGACCCTTACAATGTTTCAACTCCTACTGGTGAGTCAATCCTGGCTAAGAGGAGCTGTAGAGACTGTATAGTGTCCATCTGTCATAGGGATACTTTGGCCAATTTGGTAGAGTTGGAGATGGTTGACTTTGATGTGATTCTTGGAATGGATTGGCTCCATACTTGCCATGCATCCATAGATTGTAGGATCCGAGTTGTTAAATTTCAATTTCCTAATGAATCGGTTCTAGAGTGGAAGAGAGGTTATGTTGCACCCAAGGGTAAATTTATTTCTTACCTGAGGGCGAGGAGGTTAATCTCTAAGGGGTGTATCTATCACCTTGTATGAGTTAAATCTGATGATGTTGAGTCCCCTACTCTTGAGTCGATCCCGATTGTGAATGAGTTCCCCGAGGTGTTCCCTGAGGATTTACTCGGAGTCCCTCGCGATAGGAAGATCGACTTCGGTATTGATGTACTTCCTGAGACGCAGCCCATTTCGATTCCACCATATAGGATGGCCCCTGCTGAGTTGAAAGAGTTGAAGGAGCAGTTGAAGGATCTGTTAGAAAAGGGTTTCATAAGACCCAGTGTTTCTCCATAGGGTGCTCCCGTTCTGTTTGTACGGAAGAAGGATGGGTCTCTGAGAATGTGCATAGATTATAGGCAACTGAACAAGGTCACAGTCAAGAATAAATATCCTCTTCCCAGGATAGATGACTTGTTTGACCAACTTCAGGGTGCCTTATGCTTTTCAAAGATAGACCTCAGATTAGGTTACCACCAGTTGAAGGTGAAAGAATGTGATATTCCAAAGACAGCTTTCAGGACAAGATATGGCAACTTTGAGTTCTTGGTCATGTCCTTTGGGTTGACGAATGCACCGATAACTTTCATGGATTTGATGAATAGGGTGTTCAGGCCCTACCTTGATATGTTCGTGATCGTGTTCATTGATGATATCTTGGTATATTCGAGGAATGATGAAGAGCATGTTAAGCATCTTAGAGTTGTCCTGCAAACTCTTAAGGACCATGAGTTGTATGCGAAGTTCTCCAAATGTGAGTTTTGGCGCAAATCAGTGTCCATCCTGGGCCATGTAGTTTTAGGTGATGGGATTCGAGTAAATGGTCAGAAGATTGAAGCGGTTGCCAGCTGGCCAAGACCGACCTCTCCAACTGACATAAGGAGTTTCTTGGGGTTGGCAGGCTGCTACCGCAAATTTGTTGAGGGATTTTCCTCTCTATCCGCCCCATTGACCAAACTGACCCAAAAAAGGTCAAGTTTGAGTGGTCTGAGGAATGTGAGAAGAACTTCCAAGAGCTAAAGGCTAGGTTGACTACTGCACCTGTATTGACCTTTCCTAACTGGACGGAAGGTTTTGTAATATACTGTGATGCGTCAAGAGTTGGATTGGGATGTGTGTTAATGCAAAGAGGTAAAGTGGTAGCTTATGCTTCCAGGCAGCTTAAAGTTCATGAGAAGAACTATCCGACCCATGATCTTGAGTTGGCGACAGTGGTGTTCACACTTAAAATCTAGCGCCACTACTTGTATGGAGTGCATGTGGACGTGTTTTCGGATCACAAGAGCTTACATTATGTCTTCAGTCAGAGAGAGCTCAACCTGCGACAGAGGAGGTGGTTGGATTTGCTCAAGGACTACGACATGAGCATCATGTACCACCCAGGTAAAGCTAATGTTGTTGCTGATACTCTTAGCAGGTTGTCTATGGGTAGCACAACCCATGTTGAGGAAGAGAAGAAGGAGTTAGTGAAGGAAGTGCAGAGGTTGGCTCGACTGGAAGTCCAGCTTGAGGAGAACGACGAGGGAGGAATTAATGTTCAGAATGGGTCTGCATCGTCCCTAGTGACTGAGGTAAAAGAGAAGTAGGACCGAGATCCTATTATACTCCAACTGAAGGAGGATGTTTAGAAGCAAAAAGTGACACTCTTCTCCAAAGGGGGAGATGGGGTATGGAGGTACCAGAGTAGGCTATGTGTCCTTGATGTTGATGGTGTCCGAGAGAAGATTCTGGCTGAGCCCATAACACTAGATACTCCATTCATCCGGGCTCCACCAAGATGTATCACGACCTGAGGGAGGTCTATTGGTGGAGTGGAATGAAGCGGGATATCGCGGAGTTTGTTTCAAGATTCCCAAATTGCCAACAAGTAAAAGTTGAGCATCAAAGGCCAATTGGCTTGACCCAAAACTTTGAGATTCCAGAATGGAAGTGGGAGGTAATTAACATGGATTTCATCACTGGCCTACCAAGATCCCGGAGGCAGCATGATTCCATATGGGTGATTGTGGACAGAATGACGAAGTAAACACATTTCCTGGCAGTCAAGCTGACCAACACTGCAGAGGATTATGCCAAGATGTATATCCAAGAGATTGTGAGGTTGCATGGAGTTCCCTTGTCCATTATCTCGGACAGAGGAGCCCAATTTACTTCTCATTTCTTAAAGTCTTTCTAGAAAGGACTGAATACCAAAGTGAATTTGAGCACAACTTTTCATCCACAGACGGATGGTCAGGCAGAGCGCACTATTTAGACAGTAGAGGACATGTTGAGAGCATGTGTCCTTGATTTCAAAGGAAATTGGGATGATCATTTACCATTAGTTGAATTCGCATATAACAATAGTTATCATGCGAGCATTCAAATGGCCCTTTACGAGGCCTTGTATGGGAGGAGATATAGATCACCCATTGGGTGGTTTGAAGTTGGAGAGGCTGAGTTGATTGCTCCTGACCTTGTTCACCAGTCCATGGAGAAGGTGAAAATTATTCGAGAAAGATTGAAGACTGCCCAAAGCCGTCAGAAATCTTACACAAATGTGAGGAGAAGAGACCTAGAGTTTGCGGTGAGCGATTGGGTTTACCTGAAGGTATCAACCATGAAGGGTGTCATGAGGTTTGGGAAAAAGGGGAAATTAAGTCCTCGCTATATTGGTCCGTATTAGATTATGCGAAGGATTGGGAAGGTCGCCTACGAGCTAGAATTACCTTCCGAGTTAGATGGAATCCGTCCGATGTTCCATATTTCGATGTTGAAGAAATGTTTGGGAGATCCTGCCTTGGTAGCTCCTGTAGAGAGCACGTGAGTCAAAGACAGTTTGTCCTATGAGGAAATCCCAGTCCAGATCCTTTATCGATAGGTTCACAGACTGAGGATCAAAGAGATAGCCTCTGTCAAAGTTCTGTGGAGTAATCAATTTGTTGAGGAAGCCACATGGGAAGCTGAGGAAAAGATGAAAGCAAAATACTCGCACCTGTTCGAGCTCGAGGTTGATGAAAGTATGGAAGTTAACATTTTTACTTTTATGTAAATTAATGTTCCTACCATGATGTAATGCTTATAGTATTGATGTCTGAGCATATGTTAATGAGGTCGATGAGAAGTCGAGGTGGCGATGTTACTGAGTGAGTATCGAGGTGAGTCTTGAGTTTATTCGTGCCAAATTACCATTCCTACTCATCATTCGAGGACGAATGATCCCAAAGGGGAGATAATGTAACACCCGGTAAATTACTAAAATACCCCTAGGAAAGAGGTGTGCGTAAAACGTGTCTTGCGATGTTCCGATTGAAAATTCTAGAGCGGATTCATGATCAACACTGAAAATGGAGTTGGAAGAAGGTCTCGGTCGATTTTTAGAGCGATCGAGTCGAAAGATAATTTTTCGTTCCGCGTAAAACAGTGAGCCCGTGTGACAGAACCGCGTCGTGGAGCCACACTTATGTTTTTCTGTGATTTTTCGACGGAGTTGAATTTTCCGAAAATACACTATCCGCGACAAGTCCGCGTCGTGGACTATGTTATTTAAGGTCGGGGAGAAAATTCTTTTATATTACAGGGGGCATTTTAGTCCATTCCTATTTATCCTAAACGTACCCCTACGACTAATTAAAGTCGGTTTCTAAGAAAAGGGTTTCAAAAACCCAAATTCTAAGGCGTTCTTCCTAAAGGCCACTAAAGCTAGGGATTGAAGGAAGTTGAGGTTGAGGAGATCAAGAGGAGGTTGTGCAAATTGTGTTAGCAAAACATTCCAGGTATGTAAGGCTAACCTAAAGCATGGGAATGTTCTCCCATGTGCCCTTTTGAGTATTGAGTATTGTATCTTGACATGATGAGGTTAATGTGAAGAGTTCGATGCATGTAAAAACCTACTTTATTTTATGTATAAATAATTTTCCTACAGGAATTGATGATCATCACTATTTTGTTTTACATTATAATTCATTTTATGAGTGCATTTTAAAACTCTATAATTATTGTGTTTTGGAAAGAGTATGCATAATGAAATTAGGGGATATGTCTAGAGCCTTGACGATGATGATTGATAATGTTGATGAGAATGATGTTTTATGATGTCTTAGCATTGAGATTTAATTGCTAAATGATGTCTCTTGAGTTCTGATGTTGATGTTGATGTTATGAGGTGAGGTACTATGTCCCTATGGGACTGATGTTGATGTTGAGGTTTTATACTATGTCCCTATGGGACCGATGTTGATGTTGAGGTATTATATCATGTCCTTATGTGACTGATGATGAGGTATCATGTCCCTATGGGACTGATGAGGTTGATGTTTTATGAGCATGTCGAGTTCTGGGAGGAGTATTGAGCACCGAAATGGGTAGAGAGTGAGTCCCACTCGAACCCATTAACTACATGGCCCGCGTAGGAAGAGAGGATTGAACCGTAATGCGGATGGCTCCTATCTTGTCCCAAATGAGGACTGAGGTTTTTCTTGTGGATCTACTGAGGTTATGTCCTTTACCCCGGGCAGGGTATTGGATGGATGTGGCAATGACATCGCTTCGTTGTATCATCACCAGCTCATAGGTGATGGTTGTCGGTTAGAGAAACTCCCAGTTAGGTTCTATTTGATAGAACTCTGATGTTGACGTTGATGTGATGTTCTCTTGAGTCGATGTGATGTTCCATTGATATGAGTTGATGTTGAGGTTCCTTGAGATGAGTTTGATGTGGCGTTGAGGTTTGATGAGAGGTTGATGAGTCAATTGTCTATTCTAATCTCTTGCTTTAGATAGACTTTTGATATTCTGATGGAGTATGATGTCGAGTTGATGTTTTATTTATGCTGTGTGCTTACCCTGTTATTCAGCTATTTTACATGCCAGTACATTCCATGTACTAACGCCATTTGGCGCTGCATCGTTTCATGATGCAAATACAGGAGTTCGAGGACTTCAGCAGGTGCACCGTTGAGGTCAAAGATTTCGAGTTCAGACTTTGGTGAGCCTCCTTACTATCCGGAGGAGACCATTCTATTTATGTTCCTTTATTGCATTGAGTCTGGTAGCCATGGCATGTCATGGCACCATTCTTAGACAGTTGAGTCAGGTTAGAGGCTTCGTAGAGATGATGTCGAGGTTGATGTGAATGTTTCCCTTATGAACTGAGTAGTATTTTACTTACTTGGTTGATGTTGAGACTGATGTTTGGCCATTTGGCCCTTACCTGAGGTTTTCTATTTATGATGTTTCCGTTATGTTGATGTTGAATGATATGATGAGGCTAAGTAGTTCAATCGGGGACTAGCAATAGTCTCTGAGTGCCAGCCACGTCTAGGGTACCCTCCCGGGGCGTGACACTCATTTACATCAATGGGAGGGAAAATTGATGCTTCAATTAATCATACAAGGGGACCAAGAACTTTTAAACTTTATGGTCAAAACTATCATCAAATTGTTAGTTTATTGCCTCCTGAAGGATCTACTCCAAAATTTGCACAATTACATATATATATATGATATAGAAAATGAAGTGCAAAATAGAATTCATGCATTGAGGTTAGTATTCAAACATCCTTACTTTATTATAAAAAATAATTGTGTAATAAAAATAAAGATAATAACATAATATATTTTATTTTGCAGTCGTGGTGAAAGCATAAATAACCTTCATGCTGAAATTGTTCATGATCTAAAACAGATGCTTGATGATCAAAATGTTTTGACAAAGTCATTTAGAATGGTAAGAGTAAGATTTCAATATAATGTCCATTCTAATGTTCGACTCAGATTGATAGGGAAAAGAAATTATGATGGAAGAATGTATAATCTACCAACAGTCTCTGAGGTAGCTGCTTTAGTTGTTGGAGATTTTGATGTCTCAAGATGTGACAGAGATATTGTTGTTGAAACACAAACCGGACAATTTCAAAGAATTAATGAGTTGAATGTTGCATATTTAGCCCTACAATATCCATTACTTTTTCCATATGGTGAGGATGGATATAGAGAGGATATTCTTTTAAATAGGAAAGTAGAATCAAGTGGAGCAAGAAATTATGTTAGCATGCATGATTTTTTCTCATACAAAATTTAAGAGAGGAGAGGTGAAATTCCAACAATTGTAATATCCAAATGATTATTTCAACAATTTTTGGTAGATGCATTTACAAAATGATAGATTTGTCACGACCTAAAAATGGACGTGATGACACTTGTCTTATCCCACCAAGACAAGTCAGCCTAAAATATAATTATAACGATTAAGTGCGGAAGGATGATAAAAATAAAAATTTAACTGAAGGTAATAAGTCAACTTAAATAAAAATCCCCCAAAACCTGGTTGTCACGTGCACAAGCCTCTAATGTGTTACAGTAGATTTGAAAAAAAGATACAAGTCATAAATGATGTTGTCTCTAAAGTAGAACAAGATCATAAATAGGAGGATAAGGCTCGCTGAGATGATAAATAGCTACCTCATTAATCTCCAAATAAATCCTCGGATAAAAAAAGAAAAGAGAGTATCACAAGGATTCGAGCACATAACCTACAAAAATGTAGAAGCAAGGGGTGAGTACCAACAACACGGTACCCAACAAGTCAACTAACAAAACAAAGCAAGTCCAATAGAATACACAAACTCCTTTCATCCCAACCGACCTCCACAATTGTAACCTGCATGGAGAATCAGTCCAACCCAGCAACACATAATACATAATAGAGATAGTTTTCACAATGTCACAATTCAACATCGCCAGCCACAACTCACAAGTGATAACACAGTCAAACACAGGAACAACATCATACCACACAAGAATATGCAAGGATGAAATGCAATGCTTATGTAATAATCGCCGGCAATGACCTCGGCATTAGAATATCACTGAAAAATACCTCAAGATCACAACATTGCCGGTAAAGACCTTAGCATATTATCATCGCCGACAAAGACCTCGGCATCACAACATCACTAAAAATATCTCAACATCATAACATCGCCGATAAAGACCTCGGCATATTATTATCGCCGGCAAACACTTCGGCATATTATCATCACCGGTAAATACCTCGGCATCATACCTTAACCGATAAAAACCTCGGCCCCAATTTTTACCATCTCACTCATATCAATATCTAGAACCAATGCAAAAATATGTGACATAAAATGAATGAATATAAGATGAAGTCCACAAACAAATCCATTCATAATCACCAACCACAACCACATATCTCAATATAGAATTCACATCACTTAACCACATTTTCAATTCAGGTGTTACAACACCACACATCACCAACCACAACAATATATCTCAATAATATAATTCACACCACTTAACCACATTTTCAATTTAGGTGTTACAACACCACACATCACCAACCACAACAATATATCTCAATAATATAATTCACACCACTTAACCACATTTTCAATTCAAGTGTTATAATATGCCACCAATTCACATTTACATTTAATCACCCCATATTTATAATACCTGAATTAAAAATGTGATTAAGTGGTGTGAATTATATTATTGAGATATATTGTTGTGATTGGTGATGTGTGGTATTGTAACACCTAAATTGAAAATGTGATTAAGTGGTGTGAATTATATTATTGTGATATATTGTTGTGGTTGGTGATGGGTGGTGTTGTAACACTTGAATTGAAAATGTTGTTAAGTGATGTGAATTCTATATTGAGATATGTGGTTGTGGTTGGTGATTATGAGTGGATTTGTTTGTGGCCTTCATCTTATATTCATTCATCCTATGTCACACATTTTTGCATTGGTTCTGGATATTGATATGAGTGAGATGGTAAAAATTGGGGCCGAGGTCATTACCGATCGAGATATGATACCGAGGTCTTTGCCGATGGTGATAATATGCCAAGGTCTTTGCCGGCGATGATAATATGCCGAAGTCTTTACCGACGATGTTATGATGTTGAGATATTTTTAGTGATATTGTGATGCCGAGGTCTTTGCCTGCGATGATAATATACCAAGGTCTTTACCAGCAATGTTGTGATGTTGAGGTATTTTTCAGTGATATTCTGATGCCGAGGTCATTATCGATGATTATTGCATAAGCATTGCATTTCATCCTTGCATATTCTTGTGTGGCATGATGTTGTTCCTGTGTTTGACTGTGTTATGACTTGTGAGTTGTGGCTAGCGATGTTGAATTGTGACATTGTGAAAACTATCTCTATTATATATTATGTGTTGCTGGGTTGGACTGATTTTCTGTGCAGGTTACAGTTGTGGAGGTCGGTTGGGATGAAAGGAGTTTGTGTATTCTATTGGACTTGCTTTGTTTTGTTAGTTGACTTGATGGGTACCGTGTGGTTGGTACTCACCCCTTGCTTCTACATTTTTGTAGGTTATGCGCTCGGATCTTTGTGATATTCTCTCTTCTTTTTTCATCCGAGGCTTTCTTTGGAGATTAATGAGGTAGCTATTTTTTATCTCAGCGAGTCTCATCCTCCTATTTATGATCTTGTTCTACTTTAGAGACAACATCATTTGTGACTTGTATTTTCTTCAAATCTACTGTAACACATTAGAGGCTTGTGCACGTGACAACCAGGTTTGGGGGGAATATTTATTTAAGTTTACTTATTACCTTCAGTTAAATTTTTATTTTTATCATCCTTCCGCACTTAATCATTATAATTAGATTTTAAGCTGACTTGTCTTGGTGGGATAAGACAAGTGCCATCACGTCCATTTTTGGATCGTGACAAAATAGTATCAGAGCCCCAGGTTCATAGGTCTCGCGTGTGTACAACTTGAGTCTAGTAGGTTCTCGAGGATCAATATGGAGATGTCTATATTTATCCTCGAGAGGTTATGAAGACTGTTAGAAAACTTCCTTTTGTTTATTCTTTCTCCATCATGAGTCCCTGATTCGATGTGATTCTCATTATTTTATTCATTCTCTCTCATTTATAGAGAGGATTCGTGCTTGGTTTTTTAAATGAGTAGTTAGTGGGTTGTATATGCCTTGAATGTTAGATCTGGTACTAAACAGTGAGTGGTATGCTTATAAGAATTAAAATATTCGAGGATTAGATAATATTAAGTAAGGTGATGACTCGATGATGCAGTTTGAGGATATTTGAGTGGTTAGATCAAATAATGGATTGAGGGATTTTATGAATGTGTTATCCTCTTTGGGGTTAGTTATCCAGCAACACAAGCAATATTAATGTGGTATATATGATTTTCAAAATGGTACAACAATTTAAGGTGGAATGTTAAAAGGATAGGTAGATCACAAATTTTGTTCTGTAAGCTAATATTTCTAAAGTTTTCATAATATGTATGGATTGCTTAGATAATGATAAGAATGATCTTGTGTCAATTGAGGTCAGAATCTCTATTATGATTTCATAGATCGAGTAGATATCAAAGAGGGTCATGATACGACTATCACCACGATACCAATGCTTACTTGATTGGAGTTATGGAGTATGTTACTTTTGCTAGCCACTGAATTTATGAAAAAATGTACATTACTTAGGATAGAGTCATGATGGATTGGATAATATTTTGCAGCTACTTGATGGGTAGAAGTATGTGGGCGAGTTTGGTACTACTTTCTTGATAGGTATGATGTGGTCTAGTGTTGCATCTAATAGATTTTCATGATATAGTACTAGTGGCATATGAAAATGGATATGTTTATTGTCAAGCGTGAATACAAGCTATTTTAGAAATTATTAGTGAATAATGGGCTCAGTTAATAAGGTTTAATGTTGTACTCATATTCGAGAAATATCTACTTTGCTACTCTGGATGCTTGGGTTAAGTATTATTTATAAGAAAAATTTTAGTGGTAGATCTTTGGTACAACTAATGTATTTAAGTTGTGAGGTGTATTCGGAAGATTTTAAATGAGGACTATTATTCCATAATAAGATCCAAGAGAGTTAGTTCTTTATATTTGACCGATATAGTTTTGGTGTCATATCAATGATGAGGGTAATCTTGAGATGATGGCAATGGCTGTAGAGCATAATAGTAATAAGAGTTCGTGATGAATTATGATCAAGATTGAGTGAATTCAGTATGGTAAAAACAATTACCAGGTATTAAAAGTTACGTTTGCTACTATTTGATGAGTAACGTGGTCATAAGAAAGATGTAAAAATATATTGAGACAATGCTCGAATAGAATTGAAAGGAGTTAGAATCACAAATAAATAAAATTAATGAGATGTAGGTTTGCTTTTAGAAAGAGACAAGAACAAAGACATTCACTCTGACGGTAAAGATAAAAAATATATCTTTCGAGAGAGTAGATAATTGAATTTGAAGCCACCCAGTTTTATTTATTTTGCTTTGGTTATAGTGATAGTATTAAGTATCATTGGTCTTGGATAGAAAACTATTGGATAATATTTGAGGAAAAAAAATCTACAACATTGGGCTTGAATATGGTGATAACCTCATTTGTGATTTTGAGTATGGTAATTATTACATTGAAATTTTTATAAAGAATACTGTAAAGTCGACGAAGAGGCGATCAATCATAAGTTAAGATATACAAATCATAAAGATCTCAAGGTATAAGCTACAATTGATAGATAAAGAAAATGGGGTACAAGTTAAAATAAAGATTCAAGTTTTTCATTGTTAGTGTATATTTTTGGTAGTATTTATATTTTGCCAAGATATTTATTTATAAGATAAGAAATAATGTATAGCAATAAGTATTCAACATTTGGAAGAACCTGCATGTGATTTGGGTCATATATTTAGTTTTTTTTATTGTTGAAGGACCTAAAGAAGTGCTCCACTTAAAGTTTTAGCTTAGAACATGAGGTAAAATGTCATGTGTTGTTGGTCAGAGAATAAAGTTGATAAGTGAGTTAGTGAAGGAATGAGAATCTAATATATTGAAGAGTTCAGAGTATCTGAAATTTGTGTCATAGGAAGAATTTAAGAAAGTGAAGGAATAAGACCTCCTATATGGACCCTTGGTTCGGAATTAAAGATTTTACTTATTTTTGCTGTTGAGCTCAAACATGATAATGCAATGCGTACTTGCTTAGCAGAGATTTTCTAGGATTTACTCGTAACCTTTATGAAGACTGAGTTTTGATTTGAGTGACAAATAATGATGTTTGAAATATGCTACATTTTTATATTGGTCTAGATTTTCCAATTATGATAGATGACTTATGAGGGCGCTGCGATATAGACCTATAGCTCTACACGCTTAGTGAGGATATTGAGGGGGATTGAAATTACTTTGTTAATGGGACTACATAGATTATTGTGATGTGTTACATAGAAACTTGATGATGATTAGAGGTTATGTGCTTATGGTACACAGAATTATTAAGGTGATTGAATCTCTCTAAGTTTTGGCATGAGGTACATGAGGATTTGAATGGTAGTTGAAATTCGGTATGTGAAAGATTGCATGAAATTGACTTTAGGTATAATTAAATAACTTTACCTCGATAAGAAAAGTACTATCAAATTTGAAATTAATGCTATCAGCTTTGTGTGTGATTTATGTCTATAAAAAATACTTGAACAAAAAGAGAGGAAACCATAGTATGAAATATTTGAAGGTGATAATGTGTAGCTAAGAGGACTTTAATACTAATAACAATTTGAGAGAATGGTAAATGACAAGTATGGATATGATATTATGTTAGAATTAAGACAATTGTCTTTGATGTAGTACTGTGAAGAGTATAAGAAGTTTGATAAATTAAGTATGTGTACGATTGTATTGGGACCAGACAAGTTAATTATGCACAGATAAAATGTGAATTCAAAATAAAAAAAAGATGGGGTCAAATGAATGAAAATGTTTGATAGGGGCATTATGAAAGGAGTATCGTGTATCATTCGACCTTGTTTCCGTGCATTCTGGTGTGGTTACCTACTTTATTATGGGAATACCTGCCTATTTCCACCCGTGTCTTCACTCTTGTAGACGGATCTTTAGTGGTGGATTGGGTGAACTGATCCTGCAATTTTCTCTTAGTAAGATAGGATACTTGTGCAGACTCAGTAGTTTTAAGATTCATCTTGTCGTTGAGATTATGTTCTGGCTATGTATGAATAAATATGAGGTGTATTGGGTCTAGCTCTATCGCTCTTAAGGGTTGTTTATAATCACTGCTATTGATCTAATATTCCTGATAGTGTTGCTAGAGATTCTATATGTTTGAATGTATTATTCCCTAAGTGGTTACTTGATCCCTTCTTTCGCCGGGTCAGAAGAATTTGATTTTTCTATGATAAGTATTCAACGTCTAAAAATCACATTTTTATAACTTAAGATTGTGGGAAGATTTGACTATGAGAATGAAATCTTAATAAAATCTATGAGGGTTTGCGCATTAGAAGTGTGAGATGGTTGATTTAGGTTTGCTTTTGATTATGACTGGTATTGATTTAGAATTTTATCATGATTATGTGAGAAAAGATTTATTGAGTTATGGACCAGTGGGTGGTTATTCATATCGAATTCATGAGTTAGCTTGTGGCTTGAAAATCACCATTGAATTGTAAATCTATCAAGGTTTGATTCGAAAAAAAATCAGTTCTTAATAGTGAATTTTGGTGGAATGGTCTTAAGGAGGAGCTTACTTGGAGAGATGAAATACTGACTTTGGAAGATCATAACTTAGGATTTTAGTAATATCGATTATTCTTCCTTCTCCTTCTTATGTTCGAGGACGAACATGATTTTTAGTGGTGGATAATGTAATAACCCGTTAGGTCATTTTAAAAAATAAATCCTCTCTCTTTTATAAAAGATCATTCTTGTAAAATATTTTTATGGGTAAATTCGGACTATTTGGTAACTATGATTATTTAGTTAAGGGATAATTTTAGATTTAATTTAATTGGTGGACTAAATTATTGATTTATTTAATATCTAGTATCACATAGCCCATAATTATTAAAATAGAATTAGTAAAATTCATTGATTTTTTTGTACTTAATTAACAATATTTTTTAAGGAAAGGAAAGGAAAAAAAGAAAGAAAGAAAGAAAAAGAAAAAAAAAGAAGAAAAGCAATTAAAATAAAGGGGGCTGTGACCCAATCGGCAAAACAAAAAAAAAATAAATAGGAAAAAAGGGGCTGCCAACGACGCAGAAGAAGAAAAACAAATACGGGAAGGAAAAAGAAAGGGAGAAAGATAGAGAAAAATTGTGATTTTCATCCCGAAACATCAAGGTAATTATTTTCATCCTTCCTATTAAGCTTTCATGAGATTATGAATATAATTTTAGGGTAGAAACGTGTATAATTTATATTAAATTAAGAAAACATAGTCCTAGGGTTCTTAGAATAAAATTTTGATTTGGGGGTTGGATAACGATCCGTTTTAGCTGAAATTTGACGTATGCGTTTCGTTTATTATGGGTAAACATAATCTGAAAGAAATTTTCAGATTCGACTTTAAGGGCTCGGGGTAACTTTTTGACCCGATTTTTGAGCCAAAAATAAATATAGCAATATGGGTGTCATTAGATTCGTATTCTTACGTAGATTATGTATTTGAACATATTTTGATCATCTGAAAGCATTACGACAGACTAAGATTCGGAGTGTTATTCTATTAATTGAGGCAAGTGGACTTTCAAAACTTTATAATTGGCGTAGGATTCTCAAATTTCCTTTCTTCTATGTGTGATTCATGAAATTTTCCTTTTCTTTGAAAAAAATTGTTAATTAAGTACAAAAAATTAATGAATTTTACTAATTCTATTTTAATAATTATAGGCTAAGTGATACAAGATATTAAATAAATCAATAATTTAGTCCACCAATTAAATTAATTATCTAAAATTATCCCATAACTAAATAATCATAGTTACCAAATAGTCCGAAATTACCCATAAAAAATTTACAAGAATGATCTTTTATAAAAGAGAGAGGATTTATTTTTTAAAATGACCTAACGGGTCATTACAAGAATCCTCTAGCTTGAAGTATGTTAGAACTCATCAAAAACAATTGCGAGTTGCCACGTATAAAGGATTAGAAGATACTTGTGACGCCCGGTAAAATTACCAAAATGCCCCTAGAGTGAGGGTATGCGCGTAACGCATCTTCCAGGGTTCGTATGGTAAATCTGAGATCGGATTCATGATTAGCATGAAAAATGAAGTGGGAAAATGGTCCGGGTTGAATTTTAGGACGACCCGATCGAAAGATAAATTTTCGATCCAAGTCACAAAACAGTGACTGTCCGCGACGCGCACCTGTCGCGGAGGGACACTTGTATGTTTTTCCAAATTTTCGACGGGATGTAGAAAACTCGTTAAAAAACACTTTTCCAAATATGCACAGTTCGCGATAGGTCCGCGTCGCGGACTGTGTATTTCCGAACTGAAAATTTTTAATTTATTTTGAGGGGCATTCCAGTCAATCCCTAACCCCTCCTAAACACTAATACACGGCTAGTAAGGTCACATCAACACGAAAAGAACCTAAAAACCCCTATTCTAAGTCCTATTCCAAAAATCTAACAAGACTAGGGCTTGAGAAGAGGAGAGAAGGACTTGGGGGTGAGACATTCGAGAAGAGATCCTCGACATCACCCGGTTGAACAGCTGCATCACATGTATGTAAGGCTAAATTAAAACATGGGATTGTTCTCTCATGTGCCCCATAGAGGTAATAGATGAATTGATGATTGAAGAGTCTACATGCATGCTTTCTTTGATGAATTTTCTTGAAAATTATATTTGAAATTACATGTTTCCTATGTTGATGATCATCATACTAATTGTTTTCTTAAATTGAATTCTTTCATGGAATTTGCATAACTCGACATGACTAATTTGAAAAACATGCATAATGCACTTGAGACTTGAGTCTAGAGCCTTGAGTTAAGATTGTTGATTGTTATGATAAGTTGATGGAATCTTGAACACTGATTTGAAAAGCATGCATAATGCACTTGAGACTTGAGTCTAGAGCCTTGAGTTAAGATTGTTGATTGTGATGATGAGGATGAAACTTTGATTGTTTTATGAGTCTCTATAAATGAACTCTACCGATGTGTTTATTCACTTGTTTCCTAATGATGATTATAAAATCTTGAGTCATTGATGAGATGTTGATAATAGGGTTAAAATCCCTATGAGATGTTTGATGATAGGGTGAAAGTCCCTATGAGATAATTGATAAAAGGACCAAAGTCCCTGTGAAATATCAGGCGTGGACGGGGAGTGAATCCCTATGAGACTGGCAGTCGTTGACGGGGAGTGAATCCCTATGAGACTGGTTGAGGTTGGTTTTATGAGCATTGAGTCGGGAAGAGTATCGAGCACCGAAATGAGTAAGAGTGAGTCCCACCCGAACTCATTAACTATGTCGCCAAACGTAGGAGAGGCTTAAACCATCACATATATATATGGTTTCCCTCGAGGTTTAACAGTCCCTGAAAGCAATAGCGAATTTGTTCGGTTTGATTTCATATCGGGTGTATTGATATGGTGTCCAGTGTTGCTTACCTGGAAAGTTTGGGACCACTGTGGCAACATCAGGGTGATTGTTGTACATTCACTGCCTCATAAGTGAGTGTTCTCGGATAAGAGAAACTCCCGGGAAAATTTGTACCTTACTCCGAATCTGGATGATATAAGATGAGCGGGGGTGGACACCCCTGAGATGATCCATGTGATGAGTTGAGACTATTGATGAGTCTGGGGTAATGTGTGTCACTTGTCCACTCTGTACTCTTTCGTAGATGGACAAGCTGGCCGTTGATATGATTATGATGTTTATTTTGACTTGATGTTACTTTTCGTATTTTCTACCAGTTTCTGTTTCATTCAGCTATTTTACATACCAGTACATTCTAAGTACTGACGTCCACTCTGGACTGCATCGTTTTATGATCCAGAGGCAGGTACTAGAGATCATCAACAGGCGCTACGTTGAAGATCAAAAATTCAAAGCTGATTTGGTGAGCCTCCCCTACTCCGGAGGAACCATTATTTTTATTTCATCATGCTTTAGAGTTAGGATTGGACTATTTCTTTATTTTGCTTTGGGTAGCCATGGGTCTATCATTGGCACCACATGATTAGTGATAGAGGCTTCGTAGACAAAGGTTGAGCATTGATGTTGAGATTGTGAGCTAGTTCTTTCTACTAGCCTTCATTATTTTATCTATATTTCTTTGAGACTTTATGAGATATATCCTTTAGTTACATATATTTTCTGCTGTTCATTAGAATTACATGATTGAATGATGTGATGAGGCTAAGTGGTTCGCTTGGGTACTAGCAATAGTCTCCGAGTGCCGGCCACACCAAGGGTACCCTCCCGGGGCGTGACAAACTTGGTATCAGAGCACAGAGTTCAAGTGTCCTAGGGAGTCTATGAAGCCGTGTCTAGTAGAGTCTTGTTTATGGGTGTGTTGTCGACCACACTTCATAAGCAGGAGGCTATGGGACATTAGGAATGGTTACACTTCTTTCTTATTCCAATTCGTGCAATAGAGTTGAACTCTATGAAAACTATCTTCTAATTCGTGCCCTACACGTACAGAATCGATAATATGCCTCCCAGAAGAGCTGTCAGAGGAAGGGGACGTCTTGCCAGGCGAACTGTTAACCCAACTGAGTCTCAAGTACCCGAGGGGCCCGTGGACCCAGCTGTCCAGGTTTAGCAACCCCCTCAATATGAGGTCTCGAATGCTGAGCTGCGCCAAGCCATTCAAACTTTGGCCCAGGCTGTCGCAGCGCCTGCTGTGAGGCAAGGTTTAGGTGGGACAGACTCTCATGGCACCTCTAAAGTTCGAGAATTTCTGAGGATGAATCCGCCTGAGTTTACGGGGTCTGCATCTACTGAAGATCTTGAGGAATATGTGGAGGAACTTGAGAAGGTGTTCCAAGTAATGCATTTAGCTGATGCTGATCGGGTGGAACTGGCCACTTACCAACTGAAGGGAGTGGCGAGACTGTGGTTCTACTAGTGGAAGAAACGCAGAAGGGAAGATGCCCCTAGTGTGACTTGGGAAATGTTTGAAGAGGCCTTCTTGGGACGCTTCTTCCCAAGAGAGAAAAGAGAAGCCAAGGTGAGAGAGTTCCTGAATCTAAAGCAGGGCTCCATGACTGTGCAGGAGTATAGGTTGAAATTCATGCAACTATTCCGCTATGCTCCAGACATGGTGGCTGATATGAGGGGAAGGATGGGAATGTATGTAGATAGGTTGAACAGAGGACCCAAGAGAGATGGGAGATGAGCTATGCTTGTGAGTGACATGGACATCGGGCGAGTGATGACATTCATGCAGCAAGCTGATGAAGAGAGGCAACATGACAGGGAAGAGTTCAAGCGCAAGAGGGCTAAAACATCAAGCCACGAGGGTGGAAGGAGAGGTAATGGGAATCAATTTCCAGCACCCTCAGCTGCCAGCACACCTGTGCTTAGAGGCACGTATGATCATAGATTCCCGAATACAGGAACCCACGGACCCCAGTCCCAAGCTAGTGTGGCTCAAGGTTCTCAGAGTAGGCCACCGTGTGATAACTGTGGGAAGACGCACTGGGGGAGATGCCGCGACAAAAATGACGCGTGTTTCGGGTGTGGCCAAGTAGGCCACTACAAGAAGGATTGTCCAAAGCGGGCTGACCAGGCTCAGTCTACTGCATCGGCTTCACCAATCAGAGGGAACCAAAGGGTCACTACGTCAGGTACAGGTGGGGCCACAAACCGCTTATATGCTATGGGGAGTCGCCACGATCAGGAAAATTCCCCAAATGTTGTGACAAGTATGATCCGAGTCTTTACTTTTGATTGTTATGTTTTGATGGATCTTGGTGCCAGGTTGTCGTTTGTGACTCCTTACGTGGCCAGTAAATTTGATAAAACCCCTGAGAGTCTTCTTGAACCCTTTGATGTTTCTACTCCGGTGGATGAGTCTATTCAAGCTGAGAGAGTCTATAGAGCTTGTGTAGTGTCCATCCATCATAGGGACACCATTGTGGATTTGATCGAGTTAAGGATGGTTGACTTTGATTTGATCCTCGGCATGGATTGGCTTCACGCCTGTTATGCCTCTGTTGATTGTAGATCTCGAACGGTTAAGTTCCAATTTCCAAATGAACCAGTTCTAGAGTGGAAGGGTGACTCAGTGACACCTAGGGGGAGGTTTATCTCATATCTTAAAGCCCGGCTTAATTTCCAAAGGCTGTATTTATCACTTGGTGAGAGTGAAATCTGATGATGCGGAGTCCCCAACTCTTGAGTCAGTTCCGATTGTCAACGAGTTTCCAGAAGTCCTTCCTGACAACTTGCCCGGAGTCCCTCCTGATAGGGAGATTGTCTTTGGGATTGATGTTCTTCAAGATACCAGCCTATTTTGATTCCACCTTATGGGATGGCCCCAGCTGAGTTGAAAAAATTAAAAGAGCAACTAAAAGATTTGCTAGAAAAGGGCTTCATTATGCCAAGTGTTTCACTATGGGGTGTCCTTGTTTTATTCGTGCGGAAGAAAGATAGATCCCTCAGGATGTGTATCAATTATAGGCAACTAAACAAGGTCACGATAAAGAACAAATATGCTCTCCCAAGGATAGATGATTTGTTTGACCAACTTCAGGGCGCCTCTTGCTTCTCTAAGATAGACCTTAGGTCTGGCTACCATCAACTGAAGGTTAGGGAGTGCGATGTTCCAAAGACATCCTTCATGATTAGATATGGCCATTTTGACTTCTTGGTCATGTCCTTTGGACTGACGAATGCACCTGCCGCCCTTATGGACTTGATGAACAGAGTGTTCAACCCATATCTTGATTTGTTTGTGATCGTGTTCATCGATGACATCTTGGTGTATTCAAGGAGTGAGGAGGAGCATGTTAACCACCTCCGAGTGGTCCTCCAAACTCTTAAGGATCATAAGTTGTATGTGAAATTCTCCAAATGTGAGTTCCGGCTTAAGTGAGCTGCCTTCCTAGGCCACGTTGTTTCCTGTGATGGTATTCGGGTGGATGCCCAAAAGATTGAAGCGGTTAAGAACTGGCACCGACCGACCACTCCAACTGACATCAGGAGCTTCTTGGGGTTGGCGGGCTACTACCGTAGGTTTGTTGAGGGATTTTCTTCCCTATCCACGCCATTGACCAAATTGACTCAGAAGAAGGTCAAGTTCCAGTGGTCCAAAAAATGTGAAAAGAGTTTCCAGGAATTGAAAACAAGGTTAACTACTGCACCAGTCCTAACCTTACCCGACGGGACCGAAGACTTTGTAATTTATTGTGATGCTTCAATGGTTGGATTGGGATGTATATTAATGCAGAGGGGGAAGGTAATAACTTATGCTTCCATGCAACTCAAGGCTCATGAAAGGAATTAACCAATCCATGACCTCGAGTTGGCAGCAGTAGTGTTCGCACTTAAAATTTGGCGTCACTACTTGTACGGAGTGCATGTGGATGTGTTTACTAACCACAAGAGCTTGCAGTGTGTTTTTAGTCAAAAGGAGCTCAACTTGCCACAAAGGAGATGGTTGGAATTGCTTAAGGATTATGATATGAGCACTCACTACCACCCAGGTAAGGCTAACGTTGTTGTTGATGCTCTTAGCAGATTATCAATGGGTAGCACAACCCATGTAGAGGAAGGGAAGAAGTAGTTAGCCATGGACGTGCACCGGTTGGCTCGTTTAGGAGTCCGACTTGAGGAGAACAACGAAGGAGGAGTTAATGTTTAGGACGGGTCTGCTTCCTCGTTAGTGGTGGAGGTGAAGGAAAAACAGGACCAAGACCCTGTAATACTCCAACTGATGGAGGATGTCCACAATCAGAGGGTGATGGTCTTCTCCAAAGGGGGAGATGGAGTGTTAAGATATCAAAGTCGATTCTGTGTCCTAAATGTTGATGGCATATGAGATAGAATAATGACAGAAGCTCATAACACTAGATATTCCATTCATCTTGGCTCCACCAAAATGTACCACAACTTAAGAGAAGTCTATTGGTGGAATGGGATGAAGAGGGACATCGCGGAGTTCTTTTCAAGATGCCCAAATTGCCAACAAGTGAAGGTTGAGCATCAAAGGCCATGTGGATTGGCTCAGAACTTTGAAATTCCAAAATGGAAATAGGAGATGATTAACATGGACTTTATCACTGGCCTGCCGAGATCTCAGAAGTAGCATGATTCGATATAGGTGATCGTGGATAGAATGACTAAGTCGGCCCACTTTTTGGCGGTGAAAACAAAGAACACTGCGGAGGAGTACGCCAGATTGTACATCCAGGAGATTGTGAGGTTGCATGGGGTCCCTTTGTCCATTATCTCGGATAAAGGAGCTCAATTTACCTCCCAGTTCTGGAGATCGTTTCAGAAAAGTTTGGGTACTAAGGTGAACCTGAGCATAGCCTTTCATCCCAGACGGATGGTCAAGCAGAGCGTACGATTCAGACGCTTGAGGACATGTTGAGGGCTTATGTCCTTGACTTCAAGGGGAATTGGGATGATCACCTACCACTGATTGAATTTGCACACAACAATAGTTATCATGCGAGCATTCAGATGGCTCCGTATGAAGCCTTGTATGGGAGGAGATGTACATCACCAATTGGGTGGTTTGAGGTTGGAGAAGCTAAACTGATTGGGCCTGATCTTGTTCACCAGTCGATGGAGAAGGTCAAGGTCATTAGAGAAAGGTTAAAGACTGCCCAGAGTCACTTAAATCATACACTGACGTGAGGAGAAGAGATTTGGAGTTCCAAGTGGATGATTGGGTGTAGCTGAAAGTGTCACCTCTGAAGGGTGTCCTAAGCTTTGGGAAGAAGGGAAAGATGAGTCCACGTTATGTTGGACCCTATCAAATCGTAAGGAGAATTTAGAAGGTGGCTTATGAGTTAGAGTTGCCTTCTGAATTAGATGGGGTGCACCCGGTGTTTCATGTGTCAATGCTAAAAAAATGCTTGGGAAGTCCGGCCTTGGTGATCCTTGTTGATAGCATTGGAGTGAAGGATAACCTATCTTACGAAGAGGTCCCGGTTCAAATTCTTGATCGTCAGATTCGTAAACTAAGGAACAAAGAAATAGCCTCAGTCAAAGTCCTGTGGAGGAATCAATTCATTGAAGAAGCCACATGGGAAGCTAAGGAGGAGATGAAGGCAAAGTATCCGCACCTGTTTGTGCCAACTGATGGTGAAAGTACTGAAGGTAAAAATACTCACTCTTCACTAAGCTAAGTGTTCTATTCTTTTAAGTGACTTACTATCATTAAGTTGAGGATTGATTTATTAAATTAAGTGTGGTAATGAGTCTTGAGTCTATTCGTGCCTTAATCCCCATCTCTACTCCATTATTCGAGGATGAATGATCCCAAGGGGGAGATGATGTGATGCCCCAGTAAAATTCCTAAAATGCCCCTAGAGTGAGGGTATGCGTGTAACGCATCTTTCGGGGCTCGTATAGTAAATCCGAGATCGGATTCGTGATCAGCATGAAAAATGAAGTGGGAAAATGGTCCGGGTCGAATTTTAGGATGACCTGATCGAAAGATAAATTTTCGGTCTAAGTCACAAAACAGTGGCTGTCCGCAACAGAGGCGCGACGTGCACTTATCGCGGAGGGACACTTGTATGTTTTTTACGATTTTCGACGGAATGGAGAAAACTCGTTCAAAAACACTTTTCCAAAAATGCACAGTTCGCGATAGGTCCGCATCGCGGACCATGTATTTTCCGAACTGAAAATTTCTAATTTATTTTGAGGGGCATTCTGGTCAATCCCTAACCCCTCCTAAACACTAATACACGACTAGTAAGGTCGTATCAACACAAAAAAAAACCTAAAATCCCCTATTCTAAGTCCTATTCTAAAAATCTAACAAGACTAGGGCATGAGAAGAGGAGAGAAGGGCTTGGGGTGAGACATTCGAGAAGAGATCGTCGACATCACCCGGTTGAACAACTGCATCACAAGTATGTAAGGCTAAATTAAAACATGGGATTGTTCTCTCATGTGCCCCATAGAGGTCATAGATGAATTGATGATTGAAGAGTCTACATGCATGATTTCTTTGATGGATTTTCTTGAAAATTATATTTGAAATTACATGTTTCCTATGTTGATGATCATCATACTAATTGTTTTCTTAAATTGAATACTTTCATGGAATTTGCATAACCCTACATGACTTATTTGAAAAACATGCATAATGCACTTGAGACTTGAGTCTAGAACCTTGAGTTGAGATTGTTGATTGTTATGATGAGTTGATGGAATCTTGAACACTAATTTGAAAAGCATGCATAATGCACTTGAGACTTGAGTCTAGAGCCTTGAGTTAAGATTGTTGATTGTGATGATGAGTTGATGAAACTTTGATTGTTTTATGAGTCTCTATAAATGAACTCTACCGATGTGTTTATTCACTTATTTCCTAATGACGGTTATAAAATCTTGAGTCATTGATGAGATGTTGATGATAGGGTTAAAATCCCTATGAGATGTTTGATGATAAGGTGAAAGTCCCTATGAGATAACTGATGAAAGGACCAAATCCCTTGTGAAATATCAGTCGTGGACGGGCAGTGAATCCCTATGAGACTGGCAGTCGTTGACGGGGAGTGAGTCCCTATGAGACTGGTTGAGGTTGGTTTTGTGAGCATTGAGTCAGGAGGAGTATCGAGCACCGAAATGAGTAAGAGTGAGTACCACTCGAACTCATTAACTACGTCGCCAAACGTAGGAGAGGCTTTAACCATCACATATATATATGGTTTCCCTCAAGGTTTAACAGTCCCTGAAAGCAATAGCGGATCTGTTCGGTTTGATTTCATATCGGGTGTATTGATATGGTATCCAGTGTTCCTTACCTGGCAAGTTTGGGACCACTGTGGCAACATCACGGTTATTGTTGTACATTCACTGCCTCATAAGTGAGTGTTGTTGGATAAGAGAAACTCCCGGAAAAATTCATATCTTATTCCGAGTCTAGATGAGATGAAATGAGCAGGGGTGGACACCTCTGAGATGATCCATGTGATGAGTTGAGACTATTGATAAGTCTGGGGTAATGTGTGTCACTTGTCCACTCTGTACTCTTTCGTAGATGGACAAGCTGGCGGTTGATGTGATTATGATGTTTATTTTGACTTGATGTTACTTTCCGTATTTTCTACCGGTTTCTGTTTCATTCGGCTATTTTACATACCAGTACATTCCAAGTACTGACGTCCACTCTAGACTGCATTGTTTTATGATCCAGAGGTAGGTACTAGAGATCATCAACATGCGCTCCGTTGAAAATCAGAAATTCGAAGCTGATTTGGTGAGCCTCCCCTACTTCGGAGGAACCATTATTTTTATTTCATCATGATTTAGATTTAGGATTGGATTATTTCTTTATTTTGCTTTGGGTAGCCATGGGTCTGTCATTGGCACCACATGATTAGTGATAGAGGCTTCGTAGACAAGGGTTGAACATTGATGTTGAGATTGTGAGCTAGTTTTTTCTACTAGCCTTCATTATTCTATCTATATTTCTTTGAGACTTTAGATGAGATATGTCCTTTAATTACATGTATTTTCCGCTGTTCATTAGAATTATGTGATTGAATGATGTGATGAGGCTAAGTGGCGCTTGCGGACTAGCAATAGTCTCTGAGTGCCGGCCACGCCAAGGGTATCCTCCCGGGGCGTGACAATACTGTTCTAAATGGAGAGATAAATCCTTCTTCTCAAGGTAAAAGGATAATTTTATCATCTAGCTTTACAGGTGGTGCACGATACATGATTCAAAATTATCAAGATGCAATAGAAATTTTCAAATGGGCTGGCTATCCAGATCTTTTCATCACATTTACTTGCAATCCAAAGTGGACAGAGATTAGCAGATTTCTAAAGAGTAAGGGTTTGCAACTAGAAGATCGTCCTGATATTTTATCGAGGGTATTTAAAGTAAAGTTGGATCACTTAATAAAGGATTTGAAAGATAAGCAAGTTTTTGGAGCTGTAAAATCAGGTATGTTTTTGTTTTTAACAAAAATTATTATCTTAAGTATAATATGATACATTAGAAGATGATATTTACTTATATCCTATGTAAAGAATCATATAAAGTATTATTTTGTAATTCTGACACCATCAAAAGATTCAATGAACTTATGCAATTAAATGATAGTTTTAAAATTCTTTTATAAATATAATGTGAAATAATAATATATTACAAAAGTATAACACAAGTGATTTTAGTTATTTAGAAAAATATAATATTATTTACACAACAATGACATTTGCCATGTTGATTTGTCAATCAAATATATATAAGACTAAGTAGAATAAATTATTTTTATTAACTTTAAATTATGTTGAATATATGCATATTATGTGTGCAGGCTATAGTAAATCTATACAATACATTAACAAAATTAAGAAGAAAAAAAATATGCATATACATTACATAATGCTTTGACAAAAGCTATATGGCTTGACATATTTATTTGATGCATCAATGATATGTATATATATTTAAATGATTATGCTTAAATCTTTACATATAATAAGGTTTTTTTTTTTATTTTCAGTGATTTATACTATTGAATTTCAAAAGCGGGGTCTACCTCATGCACACATATTGTTGTTTCTTGACAATAAATGTCCAAATGTAAGAGACATCGATGAAATTATTTCAGCAGAGATACCCGATGAATTGAATGATCCTTATTACCATAAGGCCGTGGAAAAATTCATGATGCATGGACCATGTGGTTATGTTAAGAAAAAATCTCCTTGCATGCACAATCGTAGATGTACAAAACATTTTCACAAAAGCTTTGTATCAAATACCACAATCGATAAAGATGGATATCCAAAGTATAAAAGGAGAGATAATGGTAAAACTATTGAAAGAGAAGGTATACATTTGGATAACAGATATGTGGTTCCACATAATAGATATTTATTGTTGAAATATGGTGCACATATTAATGTGGAATGGTGCAATCAATCTAGATCAATAACGTACTTATTTAAGTATGTTAGTAAGGGGAATTATCGTGTAACTGCTGCTTTTTCAAAAAGTGTGCATGAGGAAAATTCATCAAATGTTGATGAAATCAGTATATATTATGATTGCCGGTATATATCACCATGTGAAGCAGCTTGGAGAATTTTTGGATTTCCAATTCACCATAGAAAACCTGCAGTAGAAAGGCTTTCATTTCATTTACCAAATGAACAAATAGGTATTTTCTCAGATGATGATCCTATTGATGATGTTGCCACCAGACAGAATGTAAGAGAAACACAGTTTTTAAGTTGGTTTGAGGCAAATAAGATGTATTAAGATGCCAGAGAATTAACTTATGTAGAATTTTCGCTTAGAATTGTGTGGAATAAAAAGTTGAAAGAGTGGAAAAAAGAAAACATTCTGCATTTTCTATTGGGCGAATATTTTTTGTGTCACCTGGAAGTGGAGAACAATACTACCACAGAATGTTGTTGAATATAATTAGAGGTCCCAAGTGTTATGAAGATCTTCGAACAATAAACAATCATCTTTATCCAACGTTTAGAGATGCGTGTTATGCATTGGGTTTATTAGATGATGACAAAGAATATGTGGATTCCATTAAAGAAGCAAGTAACTGGGGAATGTCATCTTATCTTAGACAGTTATTTACTATGCTACTTTTATCAAATTCAATGTCTCGACTTGAATGTGTGTGGAAGGCAACATGGGTATTATTATCAGATGATATCCTACATGAAGAACGAAGAATTTTGGATAATCCAGGTAAACATATCGACCATTTCTTACATATTTTACTTTATTTATATTTAAAATTTTATACGCATTTTTGGTGGGCATAATTTTTAAATATAGGACTCTAAAAATTTAAAATGTTAAAGTACTTTTTTTTAAAAATATTTTATATAAGTTACTAGCTTATAGTGTTATCAAATGAGTTTTATCTTTACATTTTATGAAGTATATATTCTTATTGCGCTATAAAAAGGGTACTTTTATTTTACAAAATAAATTCCACTTCTAAATGATATGTTTAAATTACCAGTGTAACGTGATAAGAAATATACTTATAAAAAATGTAATCAATTATCATTACAACTTGATAGTAAAAAATTACTTTTAAAATTTTTGAAAGTACCTTGCAACATGATAAAATATTTTTTTTTATAAAGTAGAATGAAAGGATATTTGCAAGATGATAGAAAAACATTTCTGTATTAATTATTGAAAGAACCCTTACAATATGATAAGAATACACTTCTACAAAATATATTAAATTTATCTTTTAACATGATAAGAAAAACTCTTTACAACATTATACTGAATGTAACTTGCAACTTGATAAGAAAAACATTTTTATAAAATTTATCATGATAGTAAATGTATTTTATAAATACGTTGAAAGTATCCTAACAACATGTTAAGATAATATTTTTTAATGATATATTGAAAGTACCTTTACAACATACTGAAAATACACTTTTAAAAAAATTGATGAAAATAGCCCTATGATATAATAAGAAAAACACACTTAAAGTAATTATGTTGAAAGTACTCTTACAACATGATAATAAAGATTCTTATGTAAAATATAATGATAGTAATCTTGCGACATGATAAGACAAGCACTTTTACAAATACATTTGAAAGTGCTATCATAACATAAAAATCACATTCACAAATTCATAAAATGTATTTAAAATACATTTATAACATTAAAACCAAAATATATATACAGATCGTATTGAAAACTGTGACGCCCGGTAAAATTACCAAAATACCCCTATAGTGAGGGTATGCACGTAACGCATCTTTCGATGCTCGTATGACAAATTTGAGACCGTATTTGTGATCAACATGAAAAGTGGAGTGGGAAAATGGTCTCGATTGAAATTTTAGAGCGACTCGATCGAAAGATAAATTTTCGATCCAAATCAGAAAACAGTGACGGTCGCGACAGAGGCGACACGCGCACCCGTCGCGGAGAGGCACTTGTATATTTTTCAAAATTTTCGACGGGATGGAGAAAACTCGTTCAAAAATACTTTTCCAAAATACGCTATTCGCGATCGGTCCGCGTCGCGGACCGTGTATTTTTCGAGCGGAAAATTTCTAAGTAATTACGAAGGGCATTCCGGTCAATTTCTAACCCCTCCTAAACACTTATACACATCTAGTAAGGTCTTTTCAACATGAAAAGAGCCTAAAGCCCCATTCTAAGTCCTATTCCAAAATCAAACAAGGCTAGGGCTTGAGAAGAGGAGAGAAGGGCTTGGGTTGAGACATTCGAGAAGAGATCCTTGACATTACCCGGTTGAATAACTGCATCACAGGTATGTAAGGCTAAACTAAAACATGGGATTGTTCTCTCATGTGCCCCATAGAGGTCATAGATGAGTTGATGATTGAAGAGTCTACATGCATGATTTCTTTGATGAATTTTCTTGAAAATGATATTCGAAATTATATTTTTTCTATGTTGATGATCATCATACTATTTGTTTTCTTAAGCTGAATACTTTCATGGAATTTGCATAACCCTATATGACTAATTTGAAAAGCATGCATATCGAACTTGAGAATTGAGTCTAGAGCCTTGGGTTGAGATTGTTGACCGCAATGATGAGTTGATGCAAATTGATTATTTTATGAGTCTCTGCAAATGCATTCTACAGATGTGATTGTGCACTTGTTTCCTGATGATTGCTATACAATCTTGAGCCATTGATGAGGCATTGATGGTAAGGTTAAAGCCCTTATGAGATAATTTATGAAAGGGCCAAAGTCCTTGTGAAATAGCAGTCGTGGACGGGGAGTGAGTCCCTATGAGACTGGCAGTCGTTGATGGGGAGTGAACCCCTATGAGACTGGTTGCGGTTGAGGTTTATGAGCATTGAGTCGGGAGAAGTATCAAGCACCGAAATAAGTAAGAGTGAATCCCACTCGAACTCATTAACTACGTCGCCAAACGTAGGAGAGGCTTAAACCATCACATATATATGGTTTCCCTCGAGGTATAACAGTCCCTAAAAGCAATAGCAGATTTGTTGGGTTTGATTTCATATCGGGTAAGCTGATATAGTATGTAGCGTTCCTTACCTGGCGAGTTTGGGACCACTGTGGTAATATCAGGGTGATTGCTGTAAATTCACTGGCTCATAAGTGAGTGTTGTTGGATAAGAGAAACTCCCAGGAAAATTCTTACCTTACTCCGAGTCTAGATGAGATGAGATAAGATGAGAGGGGGGTGAACTCCTCTGAGATGATCCATGAGATGAGTGTAGACTATTGATAAGTCTAAGATAATGATGTGTCACTTGCCTACTCTTTACTCTTTCATAGATAGACAAGCTGACGATTTGATGTGATTTTGATGTTATCTTGACATGATGTTGTTTTCCATATTTTTGCCAATTTCATTCAGCTATTTTACATACTAATACATTCCAAGTACTGATGTCCACTCTGGATTGCATCATTTTATGATGCAGAGGCAGGTGCTAGAGATCATCAACAGGTGCTCTGTTGAAGATTAGGTTCAAAGATGATTTGGTGAGCCTCCCCTACTCCGGAGGAACCACTACTTTTATTCCACCATGCTTTAGAGTTAGGTTGGACTATTTCCTTATTTTGATTTGGTAAGCCATGGGTCTGTCATTGGCACCACATGATTTGTGATAGAGGCTTCGTAGACAATGGTCGAGCATTGATGTTGAGATTGTGAGCTAGTTCTTTCTACTAGCCTTCATTATTTTATATATTCTTTTGAGACTTTAGATGAGATGTGCACATTATGTACGTATATGTTCCGCTACTCAGTAGAGTGTATGTGATTGAATAATGTGATGAGTCTAAGTGATTTGCTTGGGGACTAGCAATGTCCTTGAGTGCCGGCCACGCCAAGGGTACCCTTCCGGGGCGTGACAAAAACATATTTTAAAATATGTATATATAGCACCCTTGCAATATAATAAAAATAACATTTAAAATAATGAATTGAATTAATCTAAAAACATGATAAGAAAAATAATTTAAGAGTGTAATGTAAAAATACACTTTGTATGATAACCCATTGTTACGTATATATCTTATCATATTTTATAAGTAGTGCATTCTTTGTTAAAATAAATTTTATAAGAAAATTGTATAAATGATCTTTCTATATATTTTTATCGTAAAGAATTTCTTATCAAGTTTTATAATTAATTATCATGGAAAATAAATGGTAATGGAAAAAAATAATTTGATATACTTTATCAAGTTATGTGAACTTATACGTAGTTATATCCTTAAAAGTTCAACTTATTAGTAACTATTGTGTATTTTTTTTTCAGCTGCAATACTAACAAACGATGATCTAAAGAATCGTTGTTTGCAAAAGTTGGAAATTATTTTAAAAGGTTGCGGAAGAACATTTCAAGATTTTCCAACAATGGCACCTCCAACCTATAATGAAGAATAAGGTATCAATCGCAATCGACTTATCCTTGATGAATTGCGTTATAATAGACACTCTATGCATGAAGGACATGATGAATTATTGCTCAAATTAACTATTGAGCAAAGGTCAATTTTTGATAAAATTATAACAACAGTGTATCAAGAAAAAGGAAAATTCTTCTTCATATATGGTCATGGAGGAACTGGAAAGACTTTTATTTGGAGGGCTTTATCATCAGCTATAAGATCCAAGGGAGACATCGTCTTAACAGTAGCATCTAGCGGAATTGCATCTCTTTTGTTACCTGGAGGTCGTACAGCTCATTCAAGATTTGCAATACCATTAAATGCAACTGAAGATTCAACCTGTAATATAAAACAAGGCAGTGGACTTTCAAATTAGGTTGTGAAGACAAAGTTAATTATTTGGGATGAGGCACCTATGATGCATAGATATTGTTTTGAAGCTCTTGACAAAACTCTAAGAGATATTCTTAGATTTCAAGATGCATCCAACTTGCTATGGCTATTTGGGTGTAAAATTGTTGTGCTTGGTAGTGATTTCAGACAAATTCTTCCTGTCATTCTAAAAGAAAATAGGCAAGATATTGTTAATGCTACCCTTAATTCATCCTATTTATGGATTTACTGTCAAGTCTTAAAGCTAACCAAAAATATGAGGTTACAAGCAAATTCGGTGAATTTACATTTGGATGATTTGAAAGAATTTGCTGATTGGATTTTAGCAGTTGGTGATGGTAAGATTGATAATTCAATTGATGGTATTGGGAAAGTTCACATCCCTGAAGATCTTCTTATCACGAATTGTGATGACCCAGTTTCTGCAATTTTGGAAAGCAGATTTTCAAATTTGTTCAGTCATTTTAATGATATAACCTATCTACAAAAAAGAGGAATTCTTGCTCCCATTCTTGACATGGTTGAATCAATCAATGAACACATGATTTCACTCTATCAAAGCGAAGAAACAACATACTTCAGTTCTGATACTATCTGAAAGTCTAATGATGCATTTACAGGTTTGGAACAAGTATATACTCCTGAATACCTAAACACTATTAAATGTTCTGGTATACCAAATCATACAATCACTTTGAAAGTTGGTGTACCAGTTATGTTATTGAGAAATATAGATCAATCTTCAGGATTATGTAATAGGACAAGATTAATCATCACAAGACTTAGAAATCGTGTTATTGAAGCCAAAGTTTTATCAGGGAATATGGCGGGTGTGATGCCAGGTAAAATTACCAAAATGCCCCTAGAGTGAGGGTATACGCATAACACATCTTTCGGGGCTCGTATGGTAAATCCGAGATCGGATTCGTGATCATCATGAAAAATGGTGTGGGAAAATGGTCCGGGTTGAATTTTAGGACGACCCGATCGAAAGAAAATTTTCGATCCAAGTCACAAAATAGTGACTGTCCGCGACAGAGGCGCGACGCGCACCTGTCGCGGAGGGACACTTGTATGGTTTTTCATATTTTTGACAGGATGGAGAAAACTCGTTCAAAAACACTTTTCCGAAAATGCACAGATTCACGATAGGTCCGCGTCGCAGACCGTGTATTTTCTGAACTGAAAATTTCTAATTTATTTCGAGGGGCATTCCGGTCAATCCGTACCCCCTCCTAAACACTAATACATGACTAGTAAGGTCATTTCAACACAAAAAGAACCTAAAAACCCCTATTCTAAGTCCTATTCCAAAAATCTAACAAGGCTAGGGCTTGAGAAGAGTAGAAAAGGGCTTCGGGTGAGACATTCGAGAAGAGATCCTCGACATCACCCGGTTGAACAGCTGCATCACAGGTATGTAAGGCTAAACTAAAATATGAGATTGTTCTCTCATGTGCCCCATAGAGGTCATAGATAAATTGATGATTGAAGAGTCTACATGCACGATTTCTTTGATGGTTTCTCCTGAAAATTATATTTGAAATTACATGTTTTCTATGTTGATGATCATCATACTATTTGTTTTATTAAATTGAATACTCTCATGGAATTTGCATAACTCTACATGACTAATTTGAAAAGCATGCATAATGCACTTGAGACTTGAGTCTAAAGCCTTGCAGTGGGATTGTTGTTGTGAGGATGAGTTGATGAAATCTTGATTGCCTTATGAGTCTCTGTAAATGAGCTCTACCGATGTGTTACTCATTTATAAAATCTTGGGTCATTGAGGAGATGTTGATGATAGGGTTAAAACCACTATGAGATGTTGATGATAGGGTGGAAGTCCATATGAGATAATTGATAAAAGGGCCAAAGTCCCTGTGAAATATCAGTCGTGGACGGGGAGTGAGTCCCTATGAGACTGGCAGTCGTTGACGGGGAGTGGATCCCTATGAGACTGGTTGAGGTTGATTTTATGAGCATTCAGTCGGGAGGACTATCGAGCACCAAAATGAGTAGGAGTGAGTCCCACTCGAACTCATTAACTACGTCGCCAAACGTAGGAGAGGCTTAAACCATCATATATATATATATATATACATATACACACACACATATATATATATATATATGGTTTCCCTCGAGGTTTAACAGTCCCTGAAAGCAATAGAGGATCTGTTTGGTTTGATTCCATGTCGGGTATATTGATATGGAATTCAATGTTCCTTACCTGGCAAGTTTTGAACCACTGTGGCAACATCAGGGTGATTGTTGTACATTCACTGGCTCATAAGTGAGTGTTGTCGGATAAGAGAAACTCCCGGAAAAATTTGTACTTTACTCTGAGTCTAGATGAGATGAGATGAGCAGGGGTGGACACCCCTGAGATGATCCATGTGATGAGTTGAGACTATTGATGAGTTTGGTGTAATGTGTGTCACTTTTCCACTCTGTACTCTTTCGTAGATGGACAAGCTGGCGGTTGATGTGATTATGTTGTTTATTTTGACTTGATGTTACTTTCCGTATTTTCTACCAGTTTCTTTTTATTCAGCTATTTTACATAACAATACATTCCAAGTACTGACGTCCACTCTGGACTGCATCGTTTTATGATGCAAAGGCTGGTACTAGAGATCATCAACAGGTGCTCCGTTGAAGATCAGAAATTCAAAGCTGATTTGGTGAGCCTCCCCTACTCCGGAGGAACCATTATTTTTATTTCATTATGCTTTAGAGTTAGTATTGGACTATTTCTTTATTTTGCTTTGGGTAGCCATGGGTCTGTCATTGGCACCACATGATTAGTGATAGAGGCTTCGTAGACAAGGGTTAAGCATTGATGTTGAGATTGTGAGCTAGTTCTTTCTACTAGCCTTCATTATTTTATCTATATTTCTTTGAGATTTTAGATGAGATATGTCCTTTAATTACATGTATTTTCCGCTGTTCATTAGAATTACGTGATTGAATGATGTGATGAGGCTAAGTGGTTCGCTTGGGGACTAGCAATAGTCTCTGAGTGCCGACCACACCAAGGGTACCCTCCCGGGGCGTGACAAACTTGGTATCAGAGCACAGAGTTCAAGTGTCCTAGGGAGTCTATGAAGCTGTTCTAGTAGAGTCTTATTTATGGGTGTGTTGTCGACCACACTTCATAAGCAGGAGGCTATGGGACATTAGGAATGGTTACACTTCTTTCTTATTCCAATTCGTGCGATAGAGTTGAACTCTATGAAAGCTATCTTCTAATTCATGCGCTACGCATGCAGAATCGATAATATGCCTCCCAGAAGAGCCATCAGAGGAAGGGGATGTCCTGCCAGGCGAACTGGTAACCCAACTGAGCCTCAAGTACCCGAGGGGCCCATGGACCCAACTGTCCCGGCTTAGCAACCCCCTCAAGATGAGGTCTCGAATGCTGAGCTGCGCCAAGCCATTCAAACTTTGGCCTAGGCTGTCGCAGCGCCTGCTGTAAGGCAAGGTGCAGGTGGGATAGACTCTCATGGCACCTCTAAAGTTCGAAAATTTCTGAGGATGAATCCGCCTGTGTTTACGGGGTCTGCATCCACTGAAGATCCTGAGGAATATGTGGAGGAACTTGAGAAGGTGTTCCAAGTAATGCATTTAGCTGATGTTGATCGGGTGGAACTGGCCGCTTACCAACTGAAGGGAGTGGCGAGACTGTGGTTCGACCAGTGGAAGAAAGGCAGAAGGTGATACGCCCAAATTACACTCCAAATAGAAGAGTAAAGCGGTCGTTGGTCAAATATAGAACTCAATCGGAGTTGAGGTCGATCCCACAGGGAACACGTACGAATTATTCTATCAGTATTGGCTTTCAGTTGTAAATGCTATTCCCAAGATAAACGTACATAAAGTAAATGGGGGGTTGCGTTATTTAATTTAAATGATTGTGCAAAGTAATTAATGAAAACGTTGTTCCGATTTTTAGACAGATAGAAAGAGGCTAGGGTTGTGTTCCCCATGACTTACAATTACGACAACTAAACTGGATTTGTAAACTCGTTCTTAATGATGCATGCAAAATCTAACAACTTAACTAATATCTAGGTCACCTTTCGGTCCTTCCTAGTTATATCTCACTCATCTCCTTTCGGTCTAAGAGTGTATGCATTTCTAACCATTGTTTTTGATCTCAGAATACCTTCACCTTTCAGTCTCAGGCACTTAGACTAGGTTCATGACCCCGAATCTCTGTTGTTAAACTCTTTTCCTAATCACTACATCCCTCTCGGGCATGTAACGAATACAGGCTTACCCTAACGCGTCGACTCATTAAGGAGAAGTTAAAACGAAGAATTTAACAATACATGCGATGTTTATTTGAACGAATTACCCCCAGTTTGTGTTATCTTAATTGGGTCGTCATGGTTCCCACAATCCTAGTTGTGGGTTTAGCCTAGCATAGTATTGATAACTTGCCCACAACAATTAGAAGAAGACATAAAGATTGACTTACAATTGAAGAACAAGAATCCGTGTTAGAAGCTTCGAACAACAATCACAAACGCGATTCTCACAAATTACAAAGCCAAACTAATGTTTTTCTCCTTGTTCTCTCTTGTTTCTGCCGTAAAAACCGAAGTGTCTAATAAAATAAAATAATATACTATTTATACTAAGTAACACTAAGTCGATATAATTTAGGAAAAATAAACTCGGCACGGGGCACGGTCCGTTACACGGACCGTCTGAGGTGAGATGGTCCGTGTGAACGGACCGTCTGGACAGCGTCTGCGTCAGCACGGCCCGTGACATGGCTTGTGTGGCGTGAGACAGGCCGTGTGCTCCTCCGTGTGGCTCCACTTGTACGAATTCTGATATTTTCGACAAAGGCCCTCCGAGCTACGTCAGTTACACGGCCCGTGACACGGTCCGTCTGGTGTCAGATGATCCGTGTGATGGTTCGTGTGGATCTCCTTGCACGATTTCCTTAATTTTCGACGCGTTGCCTTCCGAGCTACGTCAGTTACACGGCCCGTGACACGGTCCGTCTGGCGTTAGACGGGCCATGTGGACTGACCGTGTGACACGACTTAGCGTGAGTAGCACCAAGTGTCGTGCCACGGTCGGTCACACGGACCGTCTGGCGTAAGACAGCCCGTGTGGGCCTTCCGTGGTCCAACACTTGGCCTCGTTTTTCACTCGTTCCTTGTGCTTTCCTCAATCTCCCATGCCTTTGCTATTTTCCTGCACAATATCAAAACATACCTATTAAACCAACAACAACGCTCAAGAACCCACAATAATTCTCTGTCGTAAGCGTCGTAAAAGTCGTATTTTCATGACTCATCAACACCCTCAACTTAGAACCATTGCTTGTCCTCAAGCGATGACCAAAAACACCTACGATACACAAAGACAGGTACTTCAACAAGAAGTAAATAGAAACCCCTTTATCATCAAATTCGTGTTCAAAAAGTGCACTTGTGATGTGCTCACACCCCAATGGACTGTTATGAGATCAACCTAAGCACTATACTATATCCCGTTAACCCTACTTAAGTCCGAGAATAAAGATGAGCTGGTTAACATAGCCACCGAATAGTGTGGTGATAGTGCCCCTCACGACAAAGAAGTCTCACACACAATGTAACAATGTAGCACAGAGACTGGAATGTAGACACTCACACTCAAAAAGAATTTTCAACCGACACACAAGTATAGACCATATGCTTGCCTTTATTTTCACACCTTGACTCTTGAATGACCTTTTTAGGATCACTTTAGGACTTTTAAGGCTTGTAACGTAGGCTCGGGCTTGGGTGAGATATATTTCGGATCAAAGTGACTAGTTTTTCGTTCCAAGACCCTGCTTTGACTCAGCCACTACTTTCGGCTCCCCAAAATCTTTGTTTTCCCTATATTACCACTTTGCTTTGCAGATGGGCGTGGTTACCTTCTTCGTTCATTCTTTCACACGCCCCAGATTTCTTTTATCAATATTATTATTATTTTATTATTTTTTCAGTCCAACTTTTCTTCTTATCACTCGACTCCTTTCCATCCATATTCTTCTGCTTTTCTTACAATAGCCACCCTCAACTTAAGGTTTTAGCCTGAGTTGAGGTTCACAATGTCTTTTCAAGGACCAGGGCCAATATAAGCCACCCTCAACTTAGGCCTTTAGCCTGGGTTGAGGTTCACAATGTCCTTAAAGGGACCAGGGCCTGAGTACAGTCTGCAGATAGATTGGAAACATGAATTGGGTAATAAGAAAGAAAAGGTCTATTTAGGCTCAATTATTTGGTTCAAAGGGATAAACTTCATTTGGTTAATTCATTTTAGGCTTAGTGACTTCTCCACAACAATGGCCTAAGATCCTATCCTAATCCACTCATTCAATCGTTTTAGGGGGACCAACCAAGCAAGTTCTAGTTTATAAGTGCGTCAATTGAATTTAAGCAAGTCCACTCCTACACATATGGCACATATCCCCTACTATTCAGCACTACACAACACAGTCAAGCTTTCATTATTCAAGATGCCAACTAGACAATGTACAACGTGCTTTAAGAGGATCACAACATCAGTCAGTATGGGATGCGTGCCTACACAAGTTTCGTGGATTTTCATTTTTAAATTGTTGGGGTTACTATAAACTCTTCTGAACAGTTGTCTTTACACATACAAAACAAACAAAGTAAACCTAAACATGCCAGTTCTACTAGATACTACACCTTCAGAGAAAAGAAACATGGCAAGAAAAACTCGTCAGGGTAGGATGCCCCACCCCCAACAAAAGACAGTGCAATGTCCCCATTGCACTAGAATGCATATTAAAGCAAAAATAGGAGCGGGACATACCTGGGATGCCCTAGGCGTCAGGTGGGTCATCATGGCCCGAACCAGCTGGTGGGTCCGGGCAGGCAACATCATCGTCCGGCCCCATGACACTACCAGATGCACCTGTCTCGGCAGCCTCATATGCTAGGCGTGCCTGCTCCTCCAGGGCAGCTGCCTCTCGTTGTTGAGCCCTCAACGCTTTTCGCAGCCTCCTTGCTTCCTCACGCTGCGGATCTTCCGGGGGGCTCGTGCACTAGCTGCGGCGCTTACCCTTGTCCTTATGACCGGAAGCCGTAGGAGCAGGTACTTGGGCAGCAGGACGCACGACCGGGACACCCCAGCCCTCGGTCAGGCTCGGTTCCATCGGGGCACTGAACAATGAGATCAACGAATCAGGCGGCGGAACCGGGGTTGGCGCCGTGGTGTGATACCGGGCGTACAACTCTGTAATCTTCTCCCTTATATCCTGCATCGTCTGTACTAAGTGCGCCCGCTCGTCATCAGACAAACATCCAAACATATGATGGAAGTAGCCCTCCAACGTGTTGACCTGCTCCTGTAGACTCTGTATCTGGCCCACTAGTTCTGCTCGGAGGCGGTCCTCAGCCAGCTGCACATGAGCCTGCACCACCTGAGGCACCCTGACCACCATTTGGTCAACAAGTGCCCATGTCTGTCGTTGTTCGGTGACCATGCGGGCGAGAAGGTCATAAGGGACATAAGTGTATCCCAGATGCGCTTGAGGGGCTGTGCCACTGCCCCCGGGATGCTCAGAATCTGTATCGGTCTGGGGGGCCGTGGGGGGCTCCTTAAATGACAAGGGCTGCTGTGGAGGAGCCCGAGGAAGCTGTGTCGGAATCCCAAGCCGACGGGATCTGCTGTGATTCAACGGGTTGTCGATATCCTTGATCATGGCAATGTTGATTACACCCGTTGGAGATATCTTCCTGTCCAAAAAGTGGGTGGTGGGGACACGGGCCTGCCTGCAAAGTGCCCGAATCAGACATGGAAATGACATACCTGCTCGTTCTGAAAGGGCACGATCTTTTATCTCCATGGCAATAACGCGACCCACATTAATACCAAGGCGGGCCACCAAACTCGCTAGCAACGAAGCATGAGAGAGTTGGAGCGTGTTGTCGTTCACTGTGGGTCGAAGTTGGGCCCGCACCACCGACCACCAGAACTTTGCGACAAACGTAAGGGAGGCCTTTGTAATAGGAATCTTGGGGTTAGTCACCCAAGGTGCCTCCGCTCCCTGGAGCGCAATCTGCTCCGCAATCCACTGCAACTCCTTGGCCCGGATAGACGGGTCTAAGATACGAACCTCATCAGTGACATTCACATAATGAGCAATGAATATCCCATCCGGTGGGGCACGGTAGTCTGGGCCAAATAAAAATCTGTTGATCGTCTCTGCCGAGATGTCTACCTGAGTGTCCCGGATGGTGACATAGTCTCGGTGGGAGAATTTGGCAGCGAGCCACTTCTTCGATCGCCTGGGCAGGGTGCCATCTATGGAGGCAAGTAGACTGGCGGCATAGCTAGAATAGAACTCTGCGATCATGTCCGGGCCATAATATCCAGGAGGGCTGGCCATCCATCCAAACTGGTACGCTGTAAAGGCGTTTCGTATCTCCGGGATGGAGTCCAATTTGTCCACGAGGACTCGCACCTCCGGGATAATTGGCCTCCCCTGATAGCCCCCGGTACCTTTGGTGATGCCATTAACATAAATCTCCTTTGCCCCGGGGACTGACCACCTCCTGCGTAAGAAGACCAGAAGCCACTTGGCGATTTCCGGGTCAGAAGTCCGGGCAACCGCCTGCTGAGTGGCCTCATCATCACTGTCGCGGAGAAGCAGAATATCCTCCTCACCTCTAACATCGTGCTCTGCAGTGACTGGAGTGCCAGCCTCATCCGCCTGCTCTGGGGCTGCAGCTGCCCTTTCCACCCCCGCCTCTGGAGCTTCCTCCTCAGAATCTGAAGCTATGTAGCATCTCACTGGACGGGAACGGGCAGTGCGAGGTGGGTGGGAGGGCACAGCTGACCCGCCGTCGGAGACATTGCCTGAGTCACCCCCCGGATTTTGACTGGAGTTTGTCTCTCTTTGTTTTTTTTTTGATTGATGGGTTGCCTCCCATTAAGCGCTTGGTTTAACGTCACGGCTCGACGTGGTGGTCCTGACTACTCAGACTTCGTCAAGATGGAGAACCTCTATCACCGAGGTTTCCTCTGCAGCTCCCAAGTACTTTTTCATGCGCTGCCCATTAACCTTGAACCGGTGCCCGTTATCCGTCTCTAACTCAACTGCTCCATTAGTCAATACTTGTGTGATCTTGTATGGGCCAGACCACCTTGACTTCAACTTCCCTAGGAACAACCTTAATCTGGAGTTGTAGAGCAGCACTCTGTCACCAACCTCAAAGCTCCTCGGGGCAATCAGCTTGTCATGATAAGCCTTCATCTTGTCCTTGTACAGAGCAGCACTCTCGTAGGCCTGTAGACAAAACTCATCCAGCTCATTCAACTGGTCCATCCTCATGTTGGCTGCCTCCTTCCAATTCATATTCAGGGCCTTGAGAGCCCACAGTGCCTTGTGCTCCAACTCAATTGGTAGATGGCAGGCCTTACCAAACACCAACTGATATGGGGACATACGAATGGGTGTCTTGTAAGCTATCCTATAGGACCACAATGCATCATCTAATTTCCTCGCCAAGTCCGTTCTTGTGGCATCCACAAACTTGGTCAGGATCTCCTTGATTTCCCTGTTGGATACCTCAACCTGCCCACTTGTCTGCGGATGATAGGGCGTGGCAACCTTGTGTTGGCGTACCCCGTATTTAGCCAGTACAGCCCGAAAGGACTTGTTGCAGAAGTGGGAGCCCCCATCACTAATGATAGTTCGGGGTGTCCCAAATCTAGCAAAGATGTTTCGCCTCAAGAACTGTACCACACTCTTGCTCTCGTTGTTAGGTAGTGCTGTTGCCTCCACCTATTTAGAGACGTAGTCCACAGCCACCAGGATATACTTCATCCCATAAGAGCTCACGAACGGGCCCATGAAGTCAATGCCCCATACATCAAACAACTCAATCTCCAAAATGGGGGTCATAGGTAACTCTTGACGCCTTGAAATGTTCCCTTGGCGCTAGCACTGGTCGCACCCCTGCGCCAAGTCATGGGCATCTTTATAGATGGTGGGCCAGTAGTACCCACACTGCAGAATCTTTTTGGCAGTTCTGGCACCACCATGATGTCCCCCCCACTGGAGAGGAGTGGCAGGCTTCCAGGATGCTCAACATCTCTGCCTCTGGGACACATCTTCGGATGAACCCATCTGCGCATGTTCTGAATAAGTGTGGATCCTCCCAAAAGTACCTGCGCACATCATACAAAAACTTCTTTCTCTGGTGATGGTTAAGGCCTTCCGGCATAATATCGCTCACCAGGAAGTTAGCAAAGTCAGCATACCAAGGGACTAAGTCCGCAGAAGCGGCTAATACCTGCTCATCGGGAAATGAATCATCGATGTTCAACCACTCATTGGCTCGGGTTGCGTCCTCTAACCTGGATAGATGGTCAGCCACTTGGTTCTCCGTGCCTTCACGATCCTGGACCTCGAAGTCGAACTCTTGTAGCAAGAGCACCCATCTGATCAAGCGAGGCTTAGCGTCCTTCTTGGACATGAGGTACCGGAGTGCGGCATGGTCAGTGTGTACGATCACCCTCGTGCCCAGTAGATATGCTTGAAACTTGTCGAAGGCATACACCACGGCTAGCAACTCCTGCTCTGTGACAGTGTAATTCCTTTGAGCCTCATTTAGCGTCTTGCTGGCGTAGTAGATAGGATGGAAGATTTTGTTCCGCTTCTGCCCCAGCACAACACCCACGGCAACTCTACTTGCATCACACATAACCTCAAACGGAGCATCCTAATCTGGTGCAACCACGACAGACGCTGAGATTAGCTTCTGCTTTAAGGTCTCAAAAGGTTGCCGGCACGCATCATCAAAGTGGAACTTGACATCCTTCTCCAACAGTTTGCACAATGAGTGTGCAATCTTGGAGAAGTCTTTGATGAATCTGCGATAGAACCCAGCATGCCCAAGGAAACTCCGGACCCCTTTTACCGAGATAGGAGGTGGCAATCTCTTAATGACCTCGATCTTTGCCTTGTCCACCTCTATCCCCTTTTCTGACACCTTATGGCCAAGGACTATGCCCTCCTTAACCATGAAATGACACTTCTCCCAATTTAGGACCAATTGGGCCTCTTCACAGCGCTGCAATGCTGTGCTGAGATTCTGCAGACAATCATCAAAAGAATCACCCACTAATGAAAAATCATCCATAAATACCTCAAGGGTGTCTTCGACCATGTCTGAAAAGATAGACATCATGCAGCGCTAAAAAGTGGCTGGGGTATTGCAAAGTCCAAACGGCATCCTTCTGAAAGCAAATGTCCCATAGGGGCACGTGAAGGTGGTCTTCTCCTGATCTTCTGGGGCTATTGAGATCTGGTTGTAGCCCGAGTATCCGTTGAGGAAGCAATACCATCCTCGCGTTGCCAGCCTGTCTAGCATCTGATCTATGAATGGCATGGGGAAGTGGTCCTTTAGAGTCCATTTATTCAACTTCCGGTAGTCCATGAACACTCGCCATCCAGTGACAGGTCTCAGCGGGACAAGCTCGTTCTTCTCATTGGCTACCACCGTCATGCCCCCCTTTTTTGGGACGCACTGCACTGGGCTCACCCACTTGCTGTCCGAGATTGGATACACCACCCCAGCATCCAGCCACTTAATAATCTCCTTCTTCACCACCTCCTGCACGGGTGGGTTAAGCCTTCTCTGATACTCAATGCTGGGCACACAGTCATCCTCCAGTTTGATTTTATGAGTGCAGATGCCTGGGGGGATGCCAATTATGTCAGCAATGGTCCATCCAATAGCTCGCTTGAACTTTTGGAGGACCCCCAATAATTCCTCCACCTGGTGTTCCTGAAGATCTGCAGCCACAATCACAGGAAGAGTGTTGTTAGTACCTAAAAATGCATACCTGAGGTGTTGTGGCAACTCCTTGAGCTCCAGAACGGGCGGTTCCTCGATAGAGGGTTTCGCCGGTGGTGTTGGCCTATTTTGCAAATCCAAGTCCAACTTCCTAGGCACGAACGGTCTGGTCCCCATGCCCTGCAAGGCATAGATGGCGTCGTTGTACCCCTCAACATTATCTTTTGGGAAGTTCATCAGAACTGCTGCTAGTGTGTCGACAGGCATCTTTTCCTCCAACGAGGCCTCAGAAATGGTGGTGTCATCAATATCCATGACGGACATCACAACTAACTCCTTAGGCCTTTTCATGGCAGCGCACACACTAAATTTCGCCTCTTTGGTGTTTAACCGGAATGTGAGTTCACCTCGCTCTACGTCCACCAGTGCCCTGCCAGTTGCCAAAAATGGCCTTCCGAGGATGATTGGTACCTCGAAGTCCACTTTACAATCAAGGATGACAAAATTGGCAGGGAAGATGAACCGGCCAACCCGAACAAGAACATCATACAGGATTCCCACGGGCCTCTTTACTGATCTATCTGCCATCAATAGCCGCATGGTCGTGGGTGTGGGGGCTCCCAAGCCCAACTGCTGGTATACTGCCAACGGCATCAAGTTAATGCTGGCACCAAGGTCACAAAGAGCCCGTGCAAAGTCATATGCACCAATGGTGCACGGGATGGTGAAAGCCCCTGGATCTCCCTTCTTTTCTACCAAAGACCTCGTAGCGATGGCGCTACAGTGGTGTAAATTATCTACTGGCTCAATCGTGGCTGTCCTATTCTTAGTAACTAAGTCCTTCATGAACTTAGCGTAGCCAGGCATTTGTTCAAGTGCTTCCACCAGAGGTATGTTCACAGACAGCTTCTTTAACATGGACAGGAACTTCTGGAATTTGCCATCCTCCGCCTTCTTTTGTAGCCTTTGGGGGAATGGCGGCCTCGGTTTCGGGATGGCTGGCAGATTTGGGTAAATTGGAGGTGTCTGTCACTACTGTCTGCTTAGTCGACTCTGGCTCTGCTGTCGCCGCCTCAGGTCCATCACTCTCAATGTCAACCTGACCCTCCATAGGGCTATGAATCTTGTCATCTGCTTTCACCTGACCTGCATCATTAGCAACAACTGGGTTAGCAAGTACCTTACCACTTCTCGTGGTGATCGCCATGCAGTGGCCATCGTTCTTCGGGTTTTGCACTGTATCACTCAGGAGTGACCCAGCTTTCCTCTGGTTAAATGCCGCCGAAAGCTGCCCCATCTGCTGCTCTAACTGCTTGATTGAGGTGGAGTGCAAATCTACCAGCTGCCTGACGTTAGAGATTTCGCTCTTTACATCTCACACCCCTGCCTCAGTGGCCTCCACTTTGCTTAGGACTCTTGTCATCATATCCTCTAGCTTAGAGTTGCCGCCACCTTCGTTTTGGCGGTCACGGTTTCTGTAGCCATCCCTATTCTGCCAGTTCCCTTGGTAATTATCCCGATTGAAGTTCTGACCTTGGTTATCGGAGTTGAAACCCCGGTAACCCCCCTGACTACCAAGAAACTGAGCTTTCTCATCGTAGTCGCTGCCTTGATCGTCATACCTGGGTAGTGCTTCCATTGCTTTGACTTTCTTAGTGCCCCCACAAAGGAACCTCTTCGACAGCAAATCAATTTGTGTCTGCATATGGGCCATGTCCTGGTCCCGTTCTTCCTCCTTCTTGCGCTGCTCCTCACTCAGCTCAAATACCATCCCTGAGCAGTCTGCCTCTCTAGTATACCATGCCCTGTTGTTCTTTGCCACTTGATCTAAGATGACCACTATGTCCGGGAAAGTCCTGGACATATATGACCCTTCACAAGCTGCATCAATGATGGGCTTGGTAACGAAGTTGCAGGACCTGTAGAAGACTGCCTTCAAGTGTTCATCAGTAAGATGATGGTTTGGGCACTGTTTGAGCTTTTGCCTGAATCTCTCCCAAGACTGATACAGCACTTCATTCGGCATTTGTTTATGAGATCCGATCTCATCTTTGAGTTTCAGTTGTCGTGAAGCAGGGAAGAATCATTCCAGAAAGGCCTCCTTTAGTTCTCCCCATGTGCGGATGGAATCATGGGGGAGTTCGTTCAGCCACCTTATTGCCTCCCCAGACAGAGACAATGGAAATAACCTCAACCTCAACGCTTGCTGGCTAACTCTTCGAATTTCGGACGACTGGCAGGTAGCTACGAAATTCAGCAAGTGTTGATTTGCATCCTCTGTGGCCGCTCCAGTGAACAACCCCTTCAACTGCAACATTTGCAGCATGGTGCTGGTGATCGTGAATTTGATCCCAGCAGGCAGAGGTGGTAGTACTATTGCCCCAGTAGTCCCAGCACCATCATCATCATCTTGCACTGCTGGTGGGTACTGAGGGCCTTGAGGTCTCACCGGGGGTTGGTGTTGCTGTGGTGGTACGAGTGGTACCTGGCGAAGTGGTGCCGCTGGTGGTACCACATTACCAGCGAGATCATCCATACCCAACCCATCCTGACCTCTATCCGCAGGATTCACTGCCAACTCCCTCTGCCTTGCTGCTTCACGGTCCTGGGCGTTCAGTCTGCGAATTGATTTAGTAAGCTCTGGATCGTAGGGAATAAGTGTTGCACCCTTGCTTCGGGTACTTGGCATACAATGCTGAACCCCTACGAGGACAAAAACAAGAAACGAAGTAAAATCAGGGACTAGACTTACAAGCTGAAAGTAGCAACTAATAGACTAGTTCTTTGCTTCGTTCCCCGGCAACGGCGCCAAAATTTGATACGCCCAAATTACACTCCAAACAGAAGAGTAAAGCGGTCGTTGGTCAAATATAGAACTAAACCGGAGTTGAGGTCGATCCCACAGGGAACACGTAAGAATTATTCTATCAGTATCGGCTTTCTGTTGTAAATGCTATTCGCAAGATAAACGTACATAAAGTAAATGGGGGGTTGCGTTATTTAATTTAAATGATTGTGCAAAGTAATTAATGAAAACGTTGTTCCGATTTTTAGACAGATAGAAAGAGGCTAGGGTTGTGTTCCCCATGACTTACAATTACGACAACTAAACTGGATTTGTAAACTCGTTCTTAATGATGCATGCAAAATCTAACAACTTAACTAATATCTAGGTCACCTTTCGGTCCTTCCTAGTTATATCTCACTCATCTCCTTTCGGTCTCAGAGTGTATGCAGTTCTAACCGTTGTTTTTGATCTCAGAATACCTTCACCTTTCAGTCTCAGGCACTTAGACTAGGTTCATGACCCCGAATCTCTGTTGTTAAACTCTTTTCCTAATCATTACATCCCTCTCGGGCATGTAACGAATACAGGCTTACCCTAACGCGTCGAATCATTAAGGAGAAGTTAAAACGAAGAATTTAACAATACATGAGATGTTTATTTGAACGAATTACCCCCAGTTTGTGTTATCTTAATTGGGTCGTCATGGTTCCCACAACCCTAGTTGTGGGTTTAGCCTAGCATAGTATTGATAACTTGCCCACAACAATTAGAAGAAGACATAAAAATTGACTTACAATTGAAGAACAAGAATCCGTGTTACAAGCTTCGAACAACAATCACAAACGCGATTCTCACAAATTACAAAGCCAAACTAATGTTTTTCTCCTTGTTCTCTCTTATTTTTGCCGTAAAAACCGAAGTGTCTAATAAAATAAAATAATATACTATTTATACTAAGTAACACTAAGTCGATATAATTTAGGAAAAATAAACTCGGCACAGGGCACGGTCCGTTACACGGACCGTCTGAGGTGAGATGGTCCGTGTGAACGGACCGTCTAGACAGCGTCTGCGTCGGCACGGCCCGTGTGGCGTGAGACGGGCTGTGTGCTCCTCCGTGTGGCTCCACTTGTATGAATTCTGATATTTTCGACGAAGGCCCTCCGAGCTACGTCAGTTACACGGCCCGTGACACGGTCCGCCTGGTGTCAAATGATCTGTGTGATGGTCCGTGTGGATCTCCTTGCACGATTTCCTTAATTTTCGACGAGTTGCCTTCCGAGCTACGTCAGTTACACGGCCCGTGACACGGTCCGTCTGGCGTCAGACGGGCCGTGTGGACTGACCGTGTGACACGACTTAGCGCGAGTAGCACCAAGTGTCGTGCCACGGCCGGTCACACGGACTGTCTGGCATGAGACGGCCCGTGTGGGCCTTCCGTGGTCCAACACTTGGCCTCGTTTTTCACTCGTTCCTTGTGCTTTCCTCAATCTCCCATGCCTTTGCTATTTTCCTGCACAATATCAAAACATACCTATTAAACCAACAACAACGCTCAAGAATGCACAATAATTCTCTATCGTAAGCGTCGTAAAAGTCGTATTTTCATGACTCATTAGAACGGAAGATGCCCCCTGTGTGACTTGGGAAATGTTTGGAGAGGCCTTCTTGGGACGCTTCTTTCCAAGAGAGAAAAGAGAAGCCAAGGTGAGAGAGTTCCTGAATCTAAAGCAGGGCTCCATGACTGTGCAGGAGTATGGGTTGAAATTCACGCAACTATCCCGCTATGCTCCAGACATGGTGGCTGATATGAGGGGAAGGATGGGAATGTATGTAGATGGGTTGAACAGAGGACCCAAGAGAGATGGGAGAGGAGTTATGCTTGTGAGTGACATGGACATCGGCCAACTGATGACATTCGTGCAACAAGCTGACGAAGAGAGGCAACATGACATGGGCAGAGTTCAAGCGCAAGAGTGCTAAAACATCCAGTCACGAGGGTGGAACGAGAGGTAATGGGAATCGATTTCCAGCACCCTCAGCTGCTAGCGCACCTGTGCCTAGAGGCACATATGATCAAAGATTCCGGAATACAGGAACCCACGGACCCCAGTCCCAAGCTAGTGTGGCTCAAGGTTCTCAGAGTAGGCCACCGAGTGATAACTGTGGAAAGATGCACTGGGGGAGATGCCGCGACAGAAATGACGCGCGTTTCGGGTATGGCCAAGTAGGCCACTACAAGAAGGATTGTCCAAAGCGGGCTGGCCAGGCTCAGTCTACTGCATCGGCTCCACCAGTCAGAGGGAACCAGAGGGCCACTACGTCAGGTATAGGCGGGGCCACAAATCGCTTATATGCTATGGGGAGTCGCCAAGATCAGGAAATTTCCCCAGACGTTGTGACAGGTATGATCCGAGTCTTTACTTTTGATTGTTATGTTTTGATGGATCCTGGTGCCACATTTTCGTTTGTGACTCCTTACATGGCCTGTAAATTTGATAAAACCCCCGAGAGTCTTCTTGAACCCTTTGATGTTTCTACTTCGGTGGGTGAGTCTATTCGAGCTGAGAGAGTCTATAGAGCTTGTGTGGTGTCCATCCATCATAGGAACACCATTGTTGATTTGATCGAGTTAAGGATTAGGAACACTATTGTTGATTTGATCGAGTTAAGGATGGTTGACTTTGATTTAATCCTCGGCATGGATTGGCTTCACGCCTGTTATGCCTCTGTTGATTGTAGATCCCGAACGGTTATGTTCCAAATTCCAAATGAACCAGATCTAGAGTGGAAGGGTGACTCGGTGACACCTAGGGGGAGGTTTATCTCATAACTTAAAGCCCGAAAGTTAATTTCCAAAGGTTGTATTTATCACTTGGTGAGAGTGAAATCTGATGATGCTGAGTCCCCAACTCTTGAGTCAGTTCCGATTGTCAACGAGTTTCCAGAAGTCTTTCCTGACGACTTGCCCGGAGTCCCTCCTGATAGGGAGATTGACTTTGGGATTGATGTTCTTCCAGATACCCAGCCTATTTCGATTCCACCTTACAGGATGGCCCCGCTGAGTTGAAAGAATTGAAAGAGCAACTAAAATATTTGCTAGAAAAGGGCTTCATTAGGCCAAGTGTTTCACCATGGGGTGCTCTTGTTTTATTCGTGCGGAAGAAAGATGGATCCCTCAGGATGTGTATCGATTATAGGCAACTGAACAAGGTCACGATAAAGAACAAATATCCTCTTCCAAGGATAGATGATTTGTTTGACAACCTTCAGAGCGCCTCTTGCTTCTCTAAGATAGACCTTAGGTCTGGCTACCATCAACTGAAGGTGAAGGAGTGTGATGTTCGAAAGACAACCTTCAAGACTAGATATGGCCATTTTGAGTTCTTGGTCATGTCCTTTAGACTGACAAATGCACCTGCCGCCTTTATGGACTTGATGAACAGAGTGTTCAAGCCATATCTTGATTTGTTTGTGATTGTGTTCATCGACGACATCCTGGTGTATTCAAGGAGCGAGGAGGAGCATGCTAACCACCTCCGAGTGGTCCTCCAAACTCTTAAGGATCATAAGTTGTATGTGAAATTCTCCAAATGTGAGTTCTGGCTTAAGTCAACTGCCTTCCTAGCCACGTCGTTTCCGGTGACGGTATTCGGGTAGATGCCCAAAAGATTGAAGCGGTTAAGAACTAGCCCCGACCGACCACTCCAACTGACATCAGGAGCTTCTTGGGGTTGGCGGGCTACTACCGTAGGTTTGTTGAGGGATTTTCTTCCCTATCCGCGCCATTGACCAAATTGACTCAGAAGAAGGTCAAGTTCCAGTGGTCCGAAAAATGTGAAAAGAGTTTCCAGGAATTAAAAACAAGGTTAACTACTGCACCAGTCCTAACCTTACCCGACGAGACCGAAGACTATGTAATTTATTGTGATGCTTCAATGGTTGGATTGGGATGTGTATTAATGCAGAGGGGGAAGGTAATAACTTATGCTTCCAGGCAACTCAAGGTTCATGAAAGGAATTACCTAACCCATGACCTCGAGTTGGCATCAGTAGTGTTTGCACTTAAAATTTGGCGTCACTACTTGTACGGAGTGCATGTGGACGTGTTCACTGACCACAAGAGCTTGCAGTATATTTTTAGTCAAAAGGAGCTCAACTTGCGACAAGGAGATGGTTGGAATTGCTCAAGGATTATGAATTGAGCATTCACTACCACCCAGGTAAAGCTAACGTTGTTGGCTGACGCTCTTAGCAGATCATCAATGGGTAGCACAACCCATGTAGAGGAAGGGAAGAGGGAGTTAGCCAAGGACGTGCACCGGTTGGCTCGATTAGGAGCCTGACTTGAGGAGAACAACGAAGGAGGAGTTAATGTTCAGGACGGGTCTGCTTCCTCGTTAGTGGTGGAGGTAAAGGAAAAGCAAGACCAAGACTCTGTAGTACTCCAACTGAAGGAGGATATCCACAATCAGAGGGTGATGGTCTTCTCAAAAGGGGGAGATGGAGTGTTAAGATATCAAAGTCGATTGTGTGTCCCAAATGTTGATGGCATACGAGACAGAATAATGACAGAAGCTCATAACACTAGATATTCCATTCATCCTGGCTCCACCAAAATGTACCACGACTTAAGGGAAGTCTATTGGTGGAATGGGATGAAGAAGGACATCACAGAGTTCATTTCAAAATGCCAAAATTGCCAACAAGTGAAGGTTGAGCATCAAAGGCCATGTGGATTAGCTCAGAACTTTGAAATTCCGGAATGGAAATGGGAGATGATTAACATGGACTTTATCACTGGCCTGCCGAGATCTTGGAAGCAACATGATTCGATATGGGTGATCGTGGATAGAATGACTAAGTCGGCCCACTTTTTGGCGGTAAAAACAACGAACACTGCGGAGGAGTATGCTAGATTGTACCTCCAGGAGATTGTGAGGTTGCATTGTAAGGACCCGGAAATTTGTTTAACGACCTCAAAGGAATTCCCTTGGCTAAACTCTTCTCAAGTACCAATAAGAGGGTCAACATTGAGTGAGCATATCTCTTAGCTCAAATTGAACTGGGTAGCCTATGACATACCAAATTAAAGATCTTTGGATTATCTTTCTAACGCACTTGGTTTCACCTAATTCTGAGCTCGGACCAAGGAGTTATGCTCGTTTTTGTTCAAACTGTTTGTGCAGGAAATCCACACGGCCAGCCACACGGACCGTGTGGCATCAAACGGTCCGTGAGGCTACTTTGACCCACGAATTTCTTGCCAAAACTTTGTTCTAAGTGTGTGTACTTTCTTGGTACCATCATACGGGCCCTTGCACGGTCCGTGTGACCTTAAACGGTCAGTTTACTGGACCGTTTGGTGACACTTGGTCTGAAAGAAAATTTTTCTGAAAAATTCTAAGTCTGGTGAGATGGTCCATTACACAGGTCGTGTGACACGAGATGGTCCGTTTACTGGACAGTGTGGATTGACTTAGTCAAAAAAAATATTGCCTCCAAAAATCTAAGTCTAGTGCCACGGACCAGTAGACGGTCCGTGTGGAGTCAGACGGTCCATTTACTGGACCGTGTGACCCAAACGGACCATTTTTCTGGTCCGTTTCATTAATGGAAATTTTGTAATTTTGGTTTATTCCGGTGCAAATATGTTCTTTTCCACCCTTTCCTGAGCTTCCTATATATTTTACACTTCACCATTTTTTAACCATTTCACACTTCAACACTCTCTCTCTAAAATTCTTTCTCAAAAACTCTCCAACATCTCTCTAAAATTGTTCAAGCTAGGGGCAAAGATTGTGAGTCAATTTCCTCCTCAATTTGTCTACAATCAGGTATGTGGGTTGATTCTTGGTTTCTTTCAACCAAGAAGACCCAAGTTCTTCTTAAACTAGTTACTACATTTGTCTACTTAAAATGTGAATTTTACTACTTGAACTTGATATTTTGAACCATGCATGAGCTAGTTAATATTCAGAAAATTGAGTTATGTTAAGTTTGAACTATGGTGAGTTACTTGAGCTATGAACTATGAAGCTTGCATGTCCCTTTAAAGATGTCATTTTGCATGGGTGATTTATACTACACTTTTATATGAATTTTGTTATGGAATTCCTAATCTTTACATTTTATTACTAATTTTGGACACATTCTACATTACCCATGCCATTCCTACATTTTGCATTACAACATACTCATGGCATTTATACATGGAAATCTTGGAGATATGGGCTAAGTCCAATTTTGGTCCGAAAAGGGAGATTGTAATGTGAATTTTGGTAACACATGGGATATGACAATAAGGTGATCACCGGTTTGTTTATGATTATGGCTCCTTGGGCAACATGGGTGCTTGCACCATTTTGGTATATGTGTAGATGAGCTATTCCTTGCATACACATTATGGTCATAGATTGGGATTTGGTAATTGAGCCCATTTGTATAATTACGTTTTAAATGGATGTTAGCTCTCTCTTGATAAGCATCTATATATGTATAAGTATTCTAGTGGGATGTGTACTTAGCACCGATGGATTGGGGGCGTTAGGGATATCCCCAAGGTCCCTCTCCCTTTCCTTGAACTATGTGCCAACATAGGAACGATCACCGTTTTCAAAATGGGTGTCCCCGTAAGGAAGGTGGCCATCCACTGAAATGGGAGTTCTCGTAAGGTCTGATGGTTAGTCGTTAGAATGTTTGTGATATGATTCTGTAAACCCTTCCGAAATGGGTGTCCCCATAAGAAAGGTGGCCATCTACCGAAATGGGTGTCCCCGTAAGGTGTGATGTGGATTACCTTTGGCAAGTAATCCTCTCCCTACCGGTGGGAGGTCCAAATCGGTCCAATTCATGTAATAGCTCGCATGAATTCGGTTGTCGGTTATAGTCCATCCCCGTTATATAGGAGCAATATCGCATTGCACGCATCACGCATTTCATGGCATCTTGTATATTAAATTTCTATTGTTTATATATGTTCCTTGTATACTATGTGCCCTTGCCACTTAACATGATGATGCAGGTCCGGTAAGTCACGTGCATTGCATACCCACATACTTAGTACATTCAACGTACTAACGCATACTCTATGCCTGCATGATTTTACCATGCAGGGACCGAGCAGTTTGAGCAGTATCCGCTGGATGCGTAGCTTATCCCTTCCTAGATATTTTGTGGTGAGCCCCGTCTTTCGAGGGCATGCTTTTCTTTTCTTTTTGTACACCTCATCTATGTATGTATTTTGACTGAGGGTGAGCCCGAAACTTGTCCCGACCCCCGTTCCTTGGTTAGAGGCACTTATTGGACAATTGTATAAACTTCTCATTTCGTTATCTATGGAATATGTCCTCTCTTTTGGTTTTAAGAATGTTCTCTTTAATCTTGTCTTTAATCTTCTGCAAATTTGAGGCTTGTTTGGGGGCTTTCGGGTCCCCATTCGCCGTGTCACATCTAGACCCCGACCCCGGGTCGTGACAAATGGTGGTATCAGAGCCAGGTTTTCAATGGTCCTTGGAGTCCAACGTGCCGCGTTGAGTAGAGTCCTATTCATGGGTGTGAAGTGCACCATACCTATGAATGGGAGGCTACGAAGACATATTAGGAAATTCTCCCTTCTTTGTGTCTTATATCGTGCTATGGCTAGCTTATGAATTCCCTGACTTTTGGTGTCGTTAATCTATTTCAGAAAATGCCTCGAGGAAGACCTCCACTCCCTAGGCCGGCTCCTGTTGCCGAGGATCAGGCCCCTCCCGAGCCTATGGAGGAGCCTATATCAAATGGCGAATTTCGTGCTGCTTTTGCCATGCTTGCACAGGCGGTGACGGCTCAGGCAAGGCAGGCCAACTTTCCACAGGACCCTGCACCCGCTTCTACTGTGAGGGATTTTATCCGGATGAATCCTCCAGAATTTTACGGGTCTAGGGCTGACGAAGATGCTCAGGAGTTCATTGATGAGCTCTCAAAAATACTGAATATTATGGGCGTCTCTTTTGAGGAAAAAGCTGGGTTGGCTGCCTACCAGTTAAAAGACGTGGCCCAGGTATGGTATACTCAGTGGGCCATGGAAAGGGTTTGTGATAATGAGGTGTCGTGGGGAGAGTTCAAATCTGCCTTCCTTGACCGCTTCTTCCCACTTGAGCTGAGGGAGGCCAAAATGACCGAGTTTATTAACCTCAAGCAGGGGAGCATGAGTGTGAGGGATTATGCCCTCAAATTTACTAAGCTGTCTAAATATGCTCCATCCCTGGTGGCCGATCCCCGTGCGAGAATGCACAAATTTGTTTCAGGTATTTCTGACTTACTAGTGAAAGAATGCAGGACTGCTATGCTGATTGGGATATGGATATTGCCCGACTCATGGTGTATGCTGAGAAGATCGAGGGGGAGAAACTCAAGGAGAAGAGGGCACACGATCCCAAGAGAGTCCGGGTTAATGGTAGGTTCTCTGGAGCAACGAATGCGGGTTTTGGTCGCTTCCAACAGGGCCAAGGCTCGGGAGCTCGGGTGGCTAATGCCTGGGCACCCCCTCCCGGGGTACAGGTGGGTGGTGGACCGGGATATCCGAGGTGTGACAAGTGTGGGAGGTCCCACACGGGTGTTTGCTGGAGGGAATTGGGACTTTGCTTCGGGTGTGGAAGCAAGGACCATAAAGTTGCTGACTGTCCAAGGGGTGCGCGTGGAGACCGAGGTCAGGTAGCCCGAGGCGGGCAGGGTCAACAAAGGGGTCCTCCAGGTGCTGCCCCGAGAAACAACAGGTTCTATGCACTCCATGCTCGCCAGGACGTCGAGGAGGCTCCAGATGTTGTGACGGGTATGTTAAAAGTTTTTGATTTTGATGCTTACGTTTTGCTTGACCCAGGGGCAAACTTGTCTTTTGTGACTCCGTTATTGGCTGTTAAGTTCGGTTTGAAACCCCAGATTCTAAGAGAGCCTTTCTCGGTCTACACCCCCGTGGGTGAATCTATTGTTGCTCATAGGGTTTATTATGGGTGTCCTGTTGCTGTGTTGCATAAAATCTGTCCATGTGATCTAGTGGAACTTGAAATGTTTGATTTTGATGTGATTCTCGGAATGGATTGGCTGCATGCATCTTATGCTTCCATAGATTGTAGAACCCGGAAGGTCCGATTCCAACATCCCGGTGAGCCAGTTCTTGAATGGAAGGGTAGTGATTCCTCTATTAAAGGTAGGTTTATTTCCTACCTCAAGGCGCAGAAAATGATTTCTAAGGGGTGTATCTACCATTTGGTAAGGGTCCGAGATGCAGATTCTGAGGTGCCTACTCTCGAGTCAGTCCCTGTGGTGAACGCATTTCCGGATGTGTTCCCCGAGGACTTACTAGGCATTCCTCCGGATAGAGAGATAGATTTCGGCATAGATCTTCTTCCAGATACTCAGGCTATTTCTATCCCTCCGTATCGGATGGCTCCGGCAGAATTGAAGGAATTGAAAAAGCAGTTAAGGGACTTATTAGAGAAGGGCTTTATTCGGCCCAGTACATCACCGTGGGGTGCTCCCGTGTTGTTTGTGATATAAGAAGGACGGGTCTCTCCGTATGTGTATTGATTACAGGCAGCTGAATAAAGTGACAGTTAAGAACAAGTACCCGTTGCCGAGGATTGATGATTTGTTTGATCAGCTACAAGGTGCCACACACTTCTCAAAAATTGATCTCCGTTCCGGATACCATCAGTTGAAGGTTAGAGAGTGTGATATCCCTAAAACAGCTTTTCGAACAAGGTACGGGCACTTTGAATTTGTGGTGATGTCATTTGGTCTAACTAATGCTCCGGCCATATTTATGGATTTAATGAACAGGGTGTTTAAGCCGTTCTTGGACAGCTTTGTGGTGGTATTTATTGATGATATCCTCGTTTACTCCCGAAGTGAGCAAGAGAACGGGAATCATTTAAGGATGGCCCTCCAAACTCTGAGGGAAAAGAAATTGTATGCCAAATTTAGCAAGTGCGAGTTTTGGTTGGGCGAAGTGGCTTTCCTCGGGCATGTGGTATCCGAGGATGGTATCAAGGTAGATCCAAGGAAGACGGAGGTTGTGAAAAATTGGCCTGGACCATTGACTCCTTCGGATATCCGCAGTTTTCTTGGGTTGGCCGGGTACTATAGAAGGTTTGTAGAAGGATTCTCCTCTATTGCATCTCCGTTGACCAAGTTGACTCAGAATCAGGCTAAGTTTGTATGGTCGGATGAATGTGAGAGAAGTTTCCAAACTTTGAAGGATCGGCTTACATCAGCTCCTGTTTTGACCTTGCCAAGTGGTTTAGAAGGGTTCGTGGTGTATTGTGATGCCTCGAGGGTCGGATTGGGTTGTGTGCTTATGCAGAATGGTAAGGTGATAGCGTACGCATCAAGACAGTTGAAAGTGCATGAACAAAACTATCCCATTCATGACCTTGAATTGGCAGCAGTGGTGTTTGCCTTGAAAATTTGGAGGCACTATTTGTACGGGGTCCATGTTGATGTATTTACTGATCACAAAAGTTTGCAGTATGTATTCATTCAGAGGGATCTTAATCTCAGGCAAAGGAGGTGGTTGGAATTTTTAAAAGATTACGACATGAGTGTGCTGTATCATCCGGGCAAGGCCAATGTCGTAGCCGACGCCCTTAGCAGGTTGTCTATGGGAAGTGTGGCACATGTTGAAAATGAGAAAAAGGAGTTGGCAAGGGATATTCACCGGTTGGCGAGGTTGGGTGTCAGGTTGACTGATTCTAGCACAGGTGGTATTCGGGTTCAGAACGGGTCAGAATCTTCTGTGGTGAATGAAGTGAGAGCTAAACAAGATCTAGATCCATCGTTGTGTGAGTTGAAGAAGTTGGTTGCTGCAAAAGAGATCGAGACTTTCTCCCAAGGGGGAGATGGGGTACTCCGGCACCAAAACCGGCTTTGTGTTCCCGACGTGGATGACCTTAGGAAGGTGATTATGAGTGAGGCTCACAACTCTCACTACTCTATTCACCCGGGGTCTACCAAGATGTACCGGGACTTGAGAGAGATTTATTGGTGGCATGGTATGAAGAGGGATGTTGCCAAGTTTGTGTCGGAATGTCCGAGTTGTCAGCAGGTAAAAGTTGAGCACCAAAGGCCCGGTGGTTTGGCCCAAGACATTGAAATTCCCATTTGGAAGTGGGAAGATGTGAATATAGACTTTGTGGTTGGATTGCCTCGGACCCGAAGGCAATTCGACTCCATTTGGGTTGTTGTGGATCGAATGACAAAATCAGCCCACTTTTACCGGTGAAAGCTACTTTCAGTGCCGAGGATTATGCGAGATTGTATATCCAAGAGATGGTGAGGTTGCATGGTGTACCTAGGTCCATCATATCGCACCGTGGTACTCAATTCACTTCCCACTTTTGGAAATCTTTTATGAAAGGCCTTGGGACCAAAATTAAGTTGAGTTCCGCTTTTCATCCTCAAACCGATGGCCAAGCGGAGCGGACTATTCAAACCTTGGAGGACATGTTGAGAGCATGTGTGTTGGAGTTTAAGGGAAATTGGGATGATCATCTTCCACTCATCGAGTTTGCCTATAATAATAGCTTCCATGCTAGTATTGGCATGGCTCCGTTTGAAGCTTTGTATGGGAGAAGGTGTAGATCCCCGGTGGGGTGGTTTGAAGTGGGGAAATGGCCTTGGTTGGCCCGGATTTGGTGATGGACGCTATGGAGAAGGTAAAGGTGATTAGGGAGAGATTGAAAGCGGCCCAAAGTCGCCAAAAGTCCTATGCGGATAGTAGGAGGAGGGACCTCGAATTTCATGTAGGGGATTGGGTTTATGTAAAAGTCTCTCCTATGAAGGGCATTATGCGTTTTGGCAAAAAAGGCAAGTTGAGCCCCCGGTATGTTGGCCCTTATGAAGTGGTGGAGCGGATTGGAGATGTGGCTTATAAGTTAGAGTTACCTCCGAGTTTGGGTTCCATCCATCCGGTCTTTCATGTATCTATGTTGAGAAAGTTTGTTGGCGATCCTAACTCCATTGTGCCTTTGGAAGGGATTGAGGTTGAGGAAAATTTGACTTATGAGAAGGTGCCGGTGGCAATTTTGGATAGGCAAGTTAAGCGACTTCGCAACAAGGATGTGGTTTTGGTAAAGGTATTGTGGAGAAATCAGCTAGTGGAGAGTGCTACTTGAGAGGCGGAGCTGGACATGATGAAACGATATCCCCATCTTTTCCAATCTACTCAAGCCTAAGGTACTAGGAATCTTTCCCTATCAACTGTGTCGTTTTCTTGCCCTCTTAAGTCTCATGGCATGACATGCATATGTGTACATTAAAGGATTTTCTTTTCTTGGCAAATGTGTTGAATACAATTTTGACATAAATTGGTTTTGAGCTATAATTTGATTTATGATAAAAAGCTTTTATGTACCGCCTTGTAATTTGCATTGAATTATGCATTGTGTCCTGTCTCGGATGAACCTTGTCTTGACTCTAGCTTTCTAAGTCTTGTTCCTGCACATTCGAGGGCGAATGATCCCAAGGGGGAGATGATGTAAGGACCCGGAAATTTGTTTAACGACCTCAAAGGAATTCCCTTGGCTAAACTCTTCTCAAGTACCAATAAGAGGGTCAACTTTGAGTGCGCATATCTCTTAGCTCAAATTTAACTGGGTGGCCTATGACATACCAAATTAAAGCTCTTTGAATTATCTTTCCAACACACTTGGTTTCACCTAATTCTGAGCTCGGACCAAGGCGTTATGCTCGTTTTCGTTCAGACTATTTGTGCAGGAAATCCACACGGCCAGCCACACGGACCGTGTGGCATCAAACGGTCCGTGAGGCTACTTTGACCCACGAATTTCTTGCCAAAACTTTGTTCTAAGTGTGTGTACTTTCTTGGTACCATCATACGGGCCCTTGCACGGTCCGTGTGACCTTAAACGGTCCGTTTACTGGACCGTTTGGTAACACTTGGTCCGAAAGAAAATTTTTCTGAAAAATTCTATGTCTGGTGAGATGGTCCATTACACGGGCCGTGTGACACGAGATGGTCCGTTTACTGGACAGTGTGGATTGACTTAGTCAAAAATAAATATTGCCTCCAGAAATCTAAGTCTAGTGCCACGGACCAGTAGACGGTCCGTGTGGAGTCAGACGGTCCGTTTACTGGACCGTATGACCCAGACGGACCATTTTTCCGGTCCATTTCATTAATGGCAATTTTGTAATTTTGGTTTATTCCGGTGCAAATATGGTCTTTTCCACCCTTTCCTGAGCTTCCTATATATTTTACACTTCACCATTTTTTAACCATTTCACACTTCAACACTCTCTCTCTAAAATTCTTTCTCAAGAACTCTCCAACATCTCTCTAAAATTGTTCAAGCTAGGGGCCAAGATTGTGAGTCAATTTCCTCCTCAATTTGTCTACAATTAGGTATGTGGGTTGATTCTTGGTTTCTTTCAACCAAGAAGACCCAAGTTCTTCTTAAACTAGTTACTACATTTGTCTACTTAAAATGTGAATTTTACTACTTGAACTTGATATTTTGAACCATGCATGAGCTAGTTAATATTCAGAAAATTGAGTTATGTTAAGTTTGAACTATGGTGAGTTACTTGAGCTATGAACTATGAAGCTTGCATGTCCCTTTAAAGATGTCATTTTGCATGGGTGATTTATACTACACTTTTATATGAATTTTGTTATGGAATTCCTAATCTTTACATTTTATTACTAATTTTGGATACATTCTACATTACCCATGCCATTCCTACATTTTGCATTACAACATACTCATGGCATTTATAATGGAAATCTTGGAGATATGGGCTAAGTCCAATTTTGGTCCGAAAAGGGAGATTGTAATGTGAATTTTGGTAACACATGGGATATGACAATAAGGTGATCACCGGTTTGTTTATGATTATAGCTCCTTGGGCAACATGGATGCTTGCACCATTTTGGTATATGTGTAGATGAGCTATTCCTTGCATACGCATTATGGTCATAGATTGGGATTTGGTAATTGAGCCCATTTGTATAATTACGTTTTAAATGGATGTTAGCTCTCTCTTGATAAGCATCTATATATGTATAAGTATTCTAGTGGGATGTGTACTTAGCACCGATGGATTAGGGGCGTTAGGGATATCCCCAAGGTCCCTCTCCCTTTCCTTGAACTATGTGCCAACATAGGAACGATCACCGTTTCCGAAATGGGTGTCCCCATAAGGAAGGTGTCCATCCACCGAAATGGGAGTTCCCGTAAGGTCTGATGGTTAGTCGTTAGAATATTTGTGATATGATTCTGTAAACCCTTCCGAAATGGGTGTCCCCGTAAGGAAGGTGGCCATCCACCGAAATGGGTGCCCCCGTAAGGTGTGATGTGGATTACCTTTGGCAAGTAATCCTCTCCCTACCGGTGGGAGGTCCAAATCGGTCCAATTCATGTAATAGCTCGCATGAATTCGATTTTCGGTTATAGTCCATCCCCGTTATATAGGAGCACTATCGCATTGCATGCATCGCGCATTTCATGGCATCTTGTATATTAAATTTCTATTGTTTATATATGTTCCTTGTATACTATGTGCCCTTGCCACTTAACATGATGATGCAGGTCCGGTAAGTCACGTGCATTGCATACCCACATACTTAGTACATTCAACGTACTAACGCATACTCTATGCCTGCATGATTTTACCATGCAGGGACCGAGCAGTTTGAGCAGTATCCGCCGGACGCGTAGCTTATCCCTTCTTAGATATTTTGTGGTGAGCCCAGTCTTTCGAGGGCATGCTTTTCTTTTCTTTTTGTACACCTCATCTATGTATGTATTTTGACTGAGGGTGAGCCCGGAACTTGTCCCGGCCCCCGTTCCTTGGTTAGAGGCACTTATTGGACAATTGTATAAACTTCTCATTTCGTTATCTATGGAATATGTCCTCCCTTTTGGTTTTAAGAATGTTCTCTTTAATCTTGTCTTTAATCTTCTGCAAATTTGAGGCTTGTTTGGGGGCTTTTGGGTCCCCATTCGCCGTGTCACATCTAGACCCCGACCCCGGGTCGTGACATGCATGGGGTCCCTTTGTCCATTATCTCGGACAAAGGAGCTCAATTTACCTCCCAGTTCTGGAGATCGTTTCAGAAAAGTTTGGGTACTAAGGTGAACCTGAGCATAACCTTTCATCCCAGACAGATGGTCAGACAGAGCATACGATTCAGACGCTTGAGGACATATTGAGGGCTTGTGTCCTTGACTTCAATGGGAATTGGGATAATCACCTACCACTGATTGAATTTGCATACAACAATAGTTATCATGTGAGCATTCAGATGGCCCCGTATGAAACCTTGTATGGGAGATGTAGGTCACCAATTGGGTGGTTTGAGGTTGGAGAAACTGAACTGATTGGGCCTGATCTTGTTCACCAGGCGATGGAGAAGGTCAAGGTCATTAGAGAAAGGTTAAAGACTACCCAGAGTCGCCAAAAATCTTACACTGACGTGAGGAGAAGAGATTTGGAGTTCGAAGTAGATGATTGGGTGTACCTGAAAGTGTCACCTATGAAGGGTGTCTTAAGGTTTGGGAAGAAGGAAAAGTTGAGTCCACGTTATGTTGGACCCTATCAAATCGTAAGGAGAATTGGGAAGGTGGCTTACGAGTTAGAGTTGTCGTCTGAGTTAGATGAGGTGCATCCGGTGTTTCATGTGTCAATGCTAAAGAAATTCTTGGGAAATCCGGCCTTGGTTATCCCTGTTGATAGCATTGGGTGAAGGATAACCTATCTTACGAAGAGGTCCCGGTTCAAATTCTTGATCGTCAGATTCGTAAACTAAGGAACAAAGAAATAGCCTCAGTCAAAGTCCTACGGAGGAATCAATTCATTGAAAAAGCCACATGGGAAGCTGAGGAGGAGATGAAGGCAAAGTATTCGCACCTGTTCGTGCCAACTGATGGTGAAAGTACTGAAGGTAAAAATCCTTACTCTTCACTAAGCTAAGTGTTCTATTCTTTTATGTTACTTACTATTGTTAAGCCGAGGATTGATTCATTGAATTAAGTGTGGGAATGAGTCTTGAGTCTATTCGTGCGTTAATCCCTATCTCTACTCCATCATTCGAGGACGAATGATCCCAAAGTGGAGATAATGTGACGCCGGGTAAAATTACCAAAATGCCCCTAGAGTGAGGGTATGCACGTAACGCATCTTTCGGGTTTCGTATGGTAAATTCGAGACCGGATTCGTGATCAGCATGAAAAATAGAGTGGAAAAATGGTCCGGGTCGAATTTTAGGACGACCCAATCGAAAGATAAATTTTCGATCCAAGTCACAAAAAAGTGACTGTCCGCGACAGAGGCGCGACGCGCACCTGTCGCGGAGGGACACTTGTATGTTTTTCCAGATTTTTGATGGGATAGAGAAAACTCATTCAAAAACACTTTGCAAAAAATGCACAGATTCGTGATAGGCCCGCGTCGCGGACTGTGTATTTTCCCAACTGGAAATTTCTAATTTATTTTGAGGGGCATTCCGGTCAATCCCTAACTCCTCCTAAACACTAATACACGGCTAGAAAGGTCGTTCAACATGAAAAGAACCTAAAAACCCCTATTCTAAGTCCTATTCAAAAAATCTAACAAGGCTAGGGCTTGAGAAGAGGAGAGAAGGGCTTGGGGTGAGACATTCGAGAAGAGATCCTCGACATCACCCGGTTGAACAGCTGCATCATTGGTATGTAAGGCTAAACTAAAACATGGGATTGTTCTCTCATGTGCCCCATAGAGGTCATAGATGAGTTGATGATTGAAGAGTCTACATGCACGATTTCTTTGATGGTTTTCCCTGAAAATTATATTTGAAATTACATGTTTTCTATGTTGATGCTCTTCATGCTATTTGTTTTCTTAAATTGAATACTCTCATGGACTACATGACTAATTTGAAAAGCATGCATAATGCACTTGAGACTTGAGTCTAGAGCCTTGCAGTGGGATTGTTGTTGTGAGGATGAGTTGATGAAATCTTGATTGCCTTATGAGTCTCTGTAAATGAACTCTACCGATGTGTTACTCATTTGTTTCCTAATGATGGTTATAAAATCTTGGGTCATTGAGGAGATGTTGATGATAGGGTTAAAACCCGTATGAGATGTTGATGATAGGGTGAAAGTCACTATGAGATAATTGATGAAACGGCCAAAGTCCCTATGAAATATCAGTCGTGGACGGGGAGTGAGTCCCTATGAGACTGGCAGTCGTTGACGGGGAGTGGATCCCTATGAGACTGGTTGATGTTGATTTTATGAGCATTGAGTTGGGAGGAGTCTCGAGCACCGAAATGAGTAGGAGTGAGTCCCACTCGAACTCATTAACTACGTTGCCAAATGTAGGAGAGGCTTAAACCATCACATATATATATATATATATATATATATATATGGTTTCCCTCGAGGTTTAACAGTCCCTGAAAGCAATAGAGGATCTGTTTGGTTTGATTCCATGTCAGGTATATTGATATGGAATCGAGTGTTCCTTTCCTGGCAAGTTTGTAATCACTGTGGCAACATCAGGATGATTGTTGTACATTCTCTAGCTCATAATTGAGTGTTGTCGTATAAGAGAAACTCCCGAGAAAATTCGTACCTTACTCCGTGTCTAGATGAGATGAGATGAACGGGGGTGGACACCCCTGAGATGATCCATGTGATGAGTTGAGACTATTGATGAGTCTGGGGTAATGTGTGTCACTTGTCCACTCTGTACTCTTTTGTAGATGGACAAGCTGGCGGTTGATGTGATTATGATGTTTATTTTGACTTGATGTTACTTTCCGTATTTTCTACCGATTTCTATTTCATTCAGCTATTTTACATACCAGTACATTCCAGGTACTGACCTCCACTCTGGATTGCATCATTTTATGATGCAGAGGCTGGTACTAGAGATCATCAACAGGTGCTCCGTTGAAGATCAGATGTTCGAAGCTGATTTGGTGAGCCTCCCCTACTACGAAGGAACCATTACTTTTATTTCATCATGCTTTAGAGTTAGGATTGGACTATTTCTTTATTTTGCTTTGGGTAGCCATGGGTCTGTCATTGGCACCACATGATTAGTGATAGAGGCTTCGTAGACAAAGGTTGAGCATTGATGTTGAGATTGTGAGCTAGTTCTTTCTACTAGCCTTCATTATTTTATCTATATTTCTTTGAGACTTTAGATGAGATATGTCCTTTAATTACATTTATTTTCTGTTGTTCATTAGAATTACGTGATTAAATGATGTGATGAGGCTAATTGGTTCGCTTGGGGACTAGCAATAGTCTCTGAGTGCCGGCCATGCCAAGGGTACCCTCCTGGGGCATGACAGCTCAATTGGTGAAAGACGATTCTCCTTGAGAGGATATAAAGGGCCAGAGGTTCCGGGTTCGAATCCCACGAAGCGCTGCAGCGTGGATGGTGGATTGAACTGGCTGTACACTGGCTAGACAATACTTGAGTATGTGATTGATGTTGAGTGACGCCGTGAGGGGGTGAGCCCCAAGATCGGCGGGAGGAGGATCGTCACAGCTGGACAAAGGTGTTCATACCAAGAATGTCATTGACTCCATCTGACGTAAGAATACCTTTTAAGTTTCAACGAAGACAATTTCCTTTAGTTGCATCATTTGCCATGACTATAAATAAAAGTCAAGGACAATCATTATCCCATATCTGTTTGTATTTGAAGAAACCCGTATTCACACATGGTCAACTCTATGTTGCATTATTGCTGGTTCCAAGAAGAAATGGTTTGAAGATTTTAGCTTATGATGATGAGGGTAACGTGACAAATGAAGCAACAAATGTTGTGTACAAAGAAGTTTTTCGAAACATACTTAGAGAGTGAAAGTAAAGCTGATCTAAAGTTTCAAATTTTATATGTTTATATTTCATTTGTCCTCTGACTCAACATTGCAGAAATAACTTCAAAATGTTATCACAAGCCTCATTTGGTAGTATCAGTATATTCAAATAGTGTAATATTTTTTATATTATTATATATTTATATATATATAATCATATTTAATGAATTGTTGTAAATATTAAACAGGAGACTAATGTATATCAAGTATTGAATGGTACAATTTAATAAAGAATTATCATATTTGATATGCTAACATTTTACTTTCTTCGCATTTGTAAGAGTTTAATATCTTATCATGTTTGATAAAGAGTACTTTCTTTATATTTTGCAAAATGTTTGTTTTTGTATCATAATGTATTAAGTATGTCTAACATTTTGTAAAGTTATTTATCTTATTATTATGTAGAAAGTGTACTCTTTTTAATATTGTCATAATAAATTAATTTATCATATTTTCGAAAAGGTTCATAATGAAAAACTTTCTTACAAAATGATAAGAAAAACACATTTAAAAATATACTGAAAGTTCACTTGCACCATGATCAAAATATAAAATAATCTAGCTACATAATACTTTTACAAATGATTACAAAAATATCTCTATGCAACAAAATGAATGTACCTTTATATAGTTGATAACAAATTTCTTTTTTTAATAAAATATATTGAAAGCACCCCTATAAAATGAAAAGAAAAATACATTTAAAAATTATACTGCAAGTTCACCTGCAACATGTTAATAAAACATTGTTACAACATGTAACTTTATAAGAATAATACTTTTATAAATATGTTGAAACTATTCTTGCCACATGATAAAAAATACATTACAACAATGTATTGAAAGCACCCTTACAAATTGATAAGAAAAACACATTTACAAATTATACTGAACGATCACTTGCAACATGATAAAAGTATCAAATAATCTAGCAACATTATACTTTTAAAAAATATTATAATGCAAATAATCTAGCGTCATAATAAGAAATACCTTTACAAAATGTAATGAACGAATTATACACATTATAATAAAAACTATTAAAAATTAAATAGAACATACCCTTACAATGTAATGACCCGTTAGGTCATTTTAAAAATAAATTCTATCTCTTTCATAAAAAATTCTTTTTGTAAATTTAAATTGAAAATTTGGAACTATTCGATAATTACGGTCGTTTAGTTGATGGATAATTTTAGATAATTAATATAGTTGATGGATTAAAATAATATTTTAATTAATATCCTATACTATTTATTCCATATTTATCAAAAATAGGCTAATAGAATTTATCACTTTTAGTATATTAAAATAAGTAAATAAATAAATAAGAAAGAAAAAGGAGAAAAAAATATATAGGTTGAAAGGGCTGCGCAGCACGGCAGCAGCCCTATTAAACCCCTAAAACAAAAAAAACCTAAAGGGACAACGGCCCACATACGCAGAAGAAGAAAAATTATGGGAAGGAAAAAGAAAGGGAAAAAGATAGAGAAAAATTGTAATTTTCATCCCGAAACATCAGGGTAATTATTCTCATCCTTTCTATTAAGTTTTCATGAGATTATGAATAAATATTCGGGGTAGAAACGTGTATAATTTATATTAAATTAAGACAATATAGCCCTAGGGTTCTTAGAATAAAACTTTGATTTGTGGGTCGAATAACGATCCGTTTTAGCTAAAATTTAACATATGAGTTTATTTTATGATGGGTAACCATAATTTGAAAGAAAATTTCAAATTTGAATTTAAGGGCTCGGGGTGACTTTTTTTTGACCCGATTTTTTAGCCAAAAATAAATGTAGCAATATGGGTGTCATTAGATTTGTATTCTTATGTAGATTATGTATTTGAACAGATTTTAATAATCTGAAAGCGTTATGAAACACTCAATATTTGGAGTGTTATTCTATTAATTGAGGCAAGTGAATTTCTAAACTTTTGTTAAATATGTTGAACCTCGTATGCTCTAACGTGTATAGAATTGCGTATTTTGGGATAGAGATAGATTAATGTAGGTTTGGATATCCTTCGTTGAGACTGGATTGAGTTATTGAATATTCTTATGCATTAATCTATGGGATGAGATCGTATCATGTGTTGGGTTGATAATTCTTATTGTGATGCTAGTGTGAGGGCTTTAATTGTGTATGTGTTGCTTCGAGATGCGAATCCTAAATTGAGAATAGTGTGAACATGACATGTTGGGAAAGGGAGATAATTGAGATATGTATTGAGGATCATGGTTTGTTTGAGAAAATAAAGTTACAAAAATAGGGTGAAATATTTTAAAAGAGAATAGTATCCAAATGTGTATAAAAGAGGATGAATATTATAATTGCTAAACTCGAGAACTTTGATATTTATTGTGCTTATTGAGAGGAATATTATTCCATAATTGTGCCTTGATTGTATGCATCCTCATGCTACAATTCATGACATTGTGGGAAGTTATGAATAGTGATTCGTATCATGAGTCCTTGACCACGAGAACTTGGGTAGCAAGGTAGTTGATACATCGAGATTCTTATCATGAGACCTTGACCACGAGCACATGGGTGGCAAGGTAGTTGATACATCGAGATTCTTATCATGAGTCCTTGACCACGAGCACCTGGGTGGCAAGGTAGTTGATACATCAAGATTCTTATCACGAGTCCTTGACCACGAACACCTGGGTGGCAAGGTAGTTGATACGTCGAGATTCTTATCATGAGTCCTTGACCACGAACACTTGGGTGGCAAGGTAGTTGATATATTGTGATTGAGGCATATGGCCTATGAGGTCCCCATGGGTCCCCTTAGTCTTGGAGCCTTATCTCGATGGAGGTATATACGAAAGGCTGCGCGACGGTCTTGATACCACCTTGCATTGCATGGCATTGCATCTCATCCTTGCATATTATTATGTGGCATGATGTTATTCATGTGATTGATTATGTTATCACTTGTGAGTTACGGATTGTGATTTGATATTGATAATTATGATATACTGAAAAACTGTCTTTATTGTGTATTATGTGTTGCTGGGCTGGGACTTTTCTGAGCGCAGGTTTGTAGTTCGGCGGTATGTGGTTGGGTGTGAAGGAGTTACTTGGTTCTTCATTGTTTTACTCTAGGTTAGTTCCATTTGCTGAGTACCACGTTGTTTTGGTACTCACCCCCTTGCTACATTTTTGTAGGTTGCGAGCCCGGTCCCTCTAGTTAGAATTTTCTCATTGTAAGACCGAGCTTCCGGATTATCCTTAAGGTAGCTGCTTATGTCACCGGTAGACCTTCAAATTATTATGTTACGTTCTATTTGAAGACTATACATTTGAGACATTTATTTTATTCGAGTACTATGTATTTAGAGGCTTGTACATGTGACACCAGTTCTGGGATGGTTGTAGTTTGGTCTTCGTATGATTATTTGTCATATTAGACTACTTTCTTCCACTATTATTGTTATGTTTGGATTAGTAGGTATTGAGCTGACTCGCCTGGTGGGTTAGGTGAGTGCCATCACTCCCGAATTTTGGGTCGTGACAGTTGGTATCAGAGCCCCAGGTTCATTGGTCTCGCGTGTGTACAAGTCGAGTCTAGTAAAGTCTCGAGGATTGGTATGGAGACATCTATACTTATCTTCGAGAGGCTATGAAGATTGTTAGGAAACTTCCTTTTGTTTATTCTTTTTCCATCGTGCGTCCCTGATTCAGTGTGATTCTCATCATTTTATTCATTCTCTCTCATTTATAGAGATGATTCGTGCTTGGTTCCTTAAATGAGTAGTTAGTGGGTTATATATGAATTGAATGTTAGATCTAGTACGAAAGTGTAAGTGACATACTTGTAAAAAGGATATGTGGTTATATTTAAAAGATTCAATGATTAAAACAGGTTGAGTAAGGTGATGACTTGACGATACACTTTGAGGATGCTAGCGTGATAAGGTAAAACAGTGGATTGAGGGATTTTATGAATGTGTTATCCTTTTTGGGGTTGGTTATCCAGCAACATAAACAATATCAATGTGATATATATGGTATCAAAAATGGTTCAACAATTTAAGGTGGAATTTAAAGGATAGGTTAAATTTTGTTCGGTAAACTAATATTACTAAAAATTGTCATAATATGTATGGATTGCTCAGATAATGATAAGAATGATGTTGTGCCATTAAGGTTAGAATCTCTATTATGATTTCATAGATCGAATGGATATTAAGGAAGGTCATGATACGACTATCACCACGACACCAATGCTTACTTAATTAGAGTTATGGAGTGTGTTACTTTTGCTAGCGATTGAATTTATGAAAAGAATGTTTATTACTTAAGATAGAGTCATGATGGATTGGATAACGTTTTGCAACCATTGATAGGTAGAAGCATGCGGGCTAGTTTAGTGCTACTTTCTTGATAGGTATGATGTGTTCTAGTGGTGGATCTAATGGACTTTCACAATATGGTATTGGTGGTATATGAAAATGGATATGTCAATTGTCAAGCGTGAATACAAACTATTTTATACATTATTGGTGTATCATTGTCACGTCCCGGGAGGGTACCCTAGGCGTGGCCGACACCCAAAGACTATCGCTAGTCCCTGGGCGAACCACTTAGCCTCATCACATCACTCAACATCAACATAGCGGAAAAACATCATAATACGAGAAACTCAGGAAAGGGCCAAATGGCCAATCATCAATCCCAACGTCAAATGAGTAAGTAAAATACTCCTTAGTTCGTAAGGAAAACATCCACATTAACTTCGACATCATGTCTATGAAGCCTCTAACCAGACTCGACTGTCTAAGAGGGGTGCCATGACATGCCATGGCTACTGACTCAATGAAATAAAGGAAAATAACATAGAATGGTCTCCTCCGGATAGCAAGGAGGCTCACCCAAATCTGAACTCGAAACCTTGGACTTCATCGGTGCGCCTGCTGAAATCCTCGAACTCCTGTATCTGCATCATAAAACGATGCAGCGCCAAATGGCGTCAGTACGTAGAATGTACTGGCATGTAAAATAGCTGAAAAACAAGGCAAGTACACAGAAATAAAGAAAACATCAACTCCTCATCAGACTCCATCAGGATATCAAAAGTCTATCTAAGGCAAGAGATTAGATTAGACAATTGACTCATCAATCTCTCATCAAATAATCAACATCATCGCAAGCTCATATCAAGGAACCTCCACGTTAACTCACCTCAAAGGAACATCACATTGACTCAAGGGAATATCACATCGACTCAAGGAAACATCACATCGACTCGAGGAAACATCACATCGACTCAAGGACATCAACTCGAACATCACATCAACATCAACATCAGAGTTCTATCAAAGGGACCTACCTGGGAGTTTCTCTAACCGACAACCATCACTTATGAGTCAGTGATGATACAACGAAGCGATGTCGTTGCCACATCCATCCAATACCCTGCCCGGGGTAAAGGACATCACATCAGTGGATCCACAAGAGAAAAAAACATCAGTCCTCTTTTGGGACAAGATAGGAGCCATCCGCATTGCGGTTCAATCTTCTCTTCCTATGCGGGCCACGTAGTTAATGGGTTTGAGTAGGACTCACTCTCTACCCATTTCGATGCTCAATACTCCTCCCATAACTCGACATGCTCATAAAACATCATCATCATCATCATCAGTCCCATAGGGACATAGTATATCATCATCAGTCACATAAGGACATGACGTAATACCTCAATATCAACATCCGTCCCAGAGGGACATAGTACTTCATTTCATAACATCGACATCAACATCAACATCAAAACTCAAGGGACATCATTTAGCAATTATATTTTAATGCTAAGACATCATAAAACATAATGCTCATCAACATCATCATATCATCATCAATACCTCATCATAACATCATCATAACATCATCATCATCAAGGCTCTAGACATATTCCCTAGTTTCATTATGCATGCTCTTTTCAAACACAATAATTATAGGGTTTAAAATGCACTTGTTAAAAGAACCATAATATAAAGCAAAATAATGATGATCATTAGTTTCTGTAGGAATGTTACTTATACATAAGATAAAGTAGACTATTACATGCATCAAGCTATTCATGTTAACTTCATCACATCAAGATATGACACTCATCACTCAGGAGGGCACATGGAAGGACATTCCCATGCTTTAGGTTAGCCTTACATTCCTGGAATGTTTTGTTAACAAAATTATGCAACACCTCCCCTTGATCTCTTCAACCTCAACTCCCTTCAAGCCCTAACTTTGGTGACCTTTAGAGAGAATACGCTTTTGAAATTGGGTTTTTGAAACCCTTTTCTTAGAAACTAATATTTATTAGTCGTAGGGGGATATTTAGGAATTATAGGAATGAACTAAATTGCCCTTCGTAGTTTAAAAGAATTTTTCCCCCGAACTGAAAGAACACAGTCCGCGACGCGGACCTGTCGTGGACAATGTATTTTTGAAAAGTTCAACTCCGTCGAAAAATCTCAGAAAAAGATAAGTGTGGCTCCGCGACAGGTCCGCATCGCGGTTCCATCGCGCAGGCACACTGTTTTTCGTTTTGGAACGAAAAATTATCTTTCGACTCGGTCGCTCTAAAAATCGACCGAGACCCTCTTCCCACTCCATTTTCAGTGCTGATCACAAATCCACTCTCGGATTTTCAATCCGAGCATCAGAAGATGCATTTTTCGCACACCTCTTCCCTAGGGGTATTTTTGTAATTTACCGAGTGTTACAATCATGGGCTCATTTAATAAGGTTTAATGTCGTATTCATATTCGAGAAATCAACTAGTTTACTACTCTGATGCTTAGGTTAAGTATTATTTATAAGGAAACTTTTAGTGGTGGATCTTTGGTACAATTAATGTATTTAAGTTGTGAGGTGTATTTGGGGGATTCTAAATGAGGACTATTACTCCATAATAAGATCCAAGGGAGTTAGTTCTTTATATTTGACCGATATAGTTTTGGTGTCATATCAATGATGAGGGTAACCTTGAGATGATAGCAATGGCTATAGTGCATAATGGTAATAAGAGAACTAATGGATTATGATCAAGATGCAATCATATGATGAGTATTTTTGATTGAGTGAATTCAGTATAGCAAATACAATCTGCGGGTATCAAAGGTTACGTTTGCTACTATTTGATGAGTAACGTGATCATAAGAAAGATGTAAAATGTATTGAGATACTGCTTCGATAGAATTAAAATGAGCTAGAGTCATAAATGAATAAATTAGTGAGATGTAGGGATATTCACTCTGATGGTAAAGGTAAAACATATAGCTTTCGAGAGAGTAGAGAATTGAATTTAAAGCCACCCAGTTTTATGTATTTTGCTTTGGTTATGGTGATAGTATTAAGTATCATTGGTCTTGGCTAGAAAATTGTTGGATAATATTTGAGAAAAAATAATCTACAATGTTAGGCTTAAATATGGTGATAATCGCTTTTGTGATTTTGAGTATGGTAATTAGTACATTGAAATTTTTATAAAGGATATGGTAAAGTCGATAAAGAGGTGATCAATATTAAGTTTAGATACATGAATTCATAATGATCTCAAGCTATGAGCTAATACCAATAGATAAAGGAATTGGAGTATAAGTTAAAATTAAAGATTCAAGTTTTTCATTGTTAGTTTACATTTTTGGTAGTATATTTTGTCAAGATATGAATTGGTAAGATAAGAAATAACTGATAGCATCGAGTATTTAGCATTTGAAAAGACTCTCACGTAGGTTGGACCATAAGTTTAGTTCCTTTTGATTATTGAAAGACCTAAAGAAGTGCTCTACTTAAAGCTTTGACTTAGAGTAGGAGGTAAAGCATCATGTATTATTGGTTAGAGAATAAAATTTATAAATGAATCAGTGAAGGAACAAGAGTCTGGCATATCGAAAAGTTCATGGTATCCAAATTGGTATTATAGGAAGAATCTAAGAAAGGTGAAAGATTCTACATTTTTATGTTGGTTTAGATTGTTTGAATTATGGTAGATGGGGGCGCTACGGTATGGATCTATAATTCTACATGATTATTGAGGATATTGAGGGGGTTGAAATTACTTTATTAATGGGACTACATAGATTATTGTGATGCGTTACATAGACACTTGATGATGACTAGAGGTTACGTGCTTATGGTATGCCAAATGATTAAGGTGATTGAATTTCTCTAAGTTTTGGCATAAGGTATATGATGTTTTGAATGGTACTTAAAAGTCGGGATGTGAAAGATTGCATGAAATTGACTTTAGAATTAAATAACCTTACCTCGATGAGAAAAGTACTATAAAATTTGAAATCAATGCTATCAGCTTTGGGTATGACTCATATCCATAAGAAGTGCTTAAATAAAAAGAGAGGAAACCATAGTTTGAAATATTTGAAGGTGATGATGTGTAGCTAAGAAGACTTTAATACTAGTAACAATTTGAGAGAATGGTAAATGACAAGTATGACTATGATATTCTGTTAGTATTAAGAGTATTGTCCTTGATGCAGTACTGTGAAAAGAATATAAAGTTTGATAAATTAAGTATGTGTACGATTGTATTGGGACCGGACAGGTTGATTATGTGCAGCTAAAAATGGAATAAAAAGAAAAGATAGGGTCAGGTGAATGAAAATGATTGATAGGGGCACTATGAAAGGAGTATCTTGTATTATTCGACCTTGATTCCGTGCATTTTGGTGTGGCTACCTACTTTATTATGGGAATACCTGCCTATTTCCACTCGTGTCTTCACTTTTGTAGACGGATCCTTAGTGGTGGATCGAGTGAACCGATCCTGCAATTTTCTCTTAGTAAGATAGGATGCTTATGCAGACTTGAGTATTGCATTGTTGACATATTTAGTATTATTTGGGATAGCTAAGGTATACAAGTGGTTCTACACACACAACTTTGTTTGTGTGAATTTATAAAAGAGCTACCATAAATATTTATAGTTGTCCAATAGTTTTAAGGCTCATCTTATCGTTGAGATTATGTTCTGGCTATGTATGAATGAATGTGAGGCATATTGGGTTTAGCTCTACCTCTCTTAAGGGTTGTTTATAATCACTGTTATTGATATAGTATTCCCAATAGTGTTGCTAGAGATTCTGTATATTTGAATGAATCATTCGCTAAGTTGTTACTTGATCCTTTCCTTCATTGGGTCAGAAAGGAATCTGATTCTCTACGCTAAAGATCGCATTTTATAACTTAAGATCATGGAAGATTTAATTGTGAGAATGTAATCTTAACAAAATCTATGAGGGTTTGTGCATTAGAAGATTTTGATGGAATGGTCTTAAAGGAGGAGCTTACTTGGAGAGATGAAATACTGACTTTGGAAGATCATAACTTAGGGTTTCAGTAATAGCGATTATTCTTCCTTCTCCTTCTTATGTTCGAGGATGAACATGATTTTTAGTGGTGGATAATGTAATGACCCGAAAGGTCATTTTAAAAATAAATAGTCTCTCTTTCATAAAAGATTCTTTTTGTAAATTTAAATTGAAAATTTGGAACTATTCGATCATTACGGTCCTTTAGTTGATGAATAATTTTAGATAATTAATGTAGTTGGTGGATTAAAATAATATTTTAATTAATATCCTATACTATTTATTCCATATATATCAAAAATAGGCTAATAAAATTTAGCACTTTTAGTATATTAAAATAAGTAAATAAATAAATAAGAAAGAAAAAGGAGAAAAAAAATAAAAAATATATATATATAGGTTGAAAGGGCTGCGCGGCACGGCAGCAACCCTATTAAATCCCTAAAACAAAAAAAACATAAAGGGACGACGGCCACATACGCAGAAGAAGAAAAATTATGGGAAGGAAAAAAAAGAAAAAAGATAGAGAAAAATTGTGATTTTCATTCCGAAACATCAAGGTAAATATTCTCATCCTTTCTATTAAGTTTTCATGAGATTATGAATAAAAAGTTGGGGTAGAAACGTGTATAATTTATATTAAATTAAGAAAATATAGCCCTAGGGTTCTTAGAATAAAACTTTGATTTGGGGGTCGAATAACGATCCGTTTTAGCTGAAATTTAACATCTGAGTTTATTTTATGATGGGTAACCATAATTTGAAAGAAAATTTCAGACTTGAATTTAAGGGCTCGGGGTGACTTTTTGACCCGATTTTTGAGCCAAAAATAAATGTAGAAATATGGGTGTCATTAGATTTGTATTCTTATGTAGATTATGTATTTGAACAGATTTTGATCATCTGAAAGCGTTATGAAGACTCAAGATTTGGAGTATTATTCTATTAATTGAGGCAAGTGGATTTCTAAACTTTTATTAAATATGTTGAACTTCGTATGCTCTAATGTGTATAGAATTGAGTATTTTGGGATTATAGATGGATTAATATAGGTTTGGCTATCCTTCTTTGCGACTGGATTGAGTTATTGAATATTCTTATGCTATAATCTATGGGATGAGATCGTATCATGTGTTGGGTTGATAATTCTTATTGTGATGCTAGTGTGAGGGCTTTAATTGTGTATGTGTTGCTTCGAGATGCGAATCCTAAATTGAGAATAGTGTGAACATGACATGTTGGGAAAGGGAGATAATTGAAATATGTGTTGAGGATCATGGTTTGTTTGAGAAAATAAAGTTACTAAAATAGGGTGAAATATTTTAAAAGAGAATTGTATCCAAATGTATATAAAAGAGGATGAATATTATAATTTCTAAACTCGAGAACTTTGATATTTATTGTGCTTATTGAGAGGAATATTATTCCATAATTGTGCCTTGATTGTATGCATCCTCATGCTACAATTCATAACATTGTGGGAAGTTATGAATAGTGATTCGTATCATGAGTCCTTGACCACGAGAACCTGGGTGGCAAGGTAGTTGATACATCGAGATTCTTATCATGAGTCCTTGACAACGAGCACATGGGTGGCAAGGTAGTTAATACATCGAGATTCTTATCATGAGTCCTTGACCACGAGCACTTGGGTGGCAAGGTATTTGATATATCGAGATTCTTATCATGAGTCCTTGACCATGAGCACCTGGGTGGAAAGGTAGTTTATACATCGAGATTCTTATCATGCCGTCCTTTACCACGAACACCTGGGTGGCAAGGTAGTTGATACATCGAGATTCTTATCATGAGTCCTTGACCACGAGCACCTGCGTGGCAAGGTAGTTGATACATCGAGATTTTTATCATGAGTCCTTGACCACGGACACTTGGGTGGCAAGGTAGTTGATATATTGTGATTGAGGTATATGGCCTGCGAGGTCCCCATGGGTCCCCTTAGTCTTGGAGCCTTAGCTCGACGGGGGTATATACGAACGGCTGTGCGACGATCTTAGTACCACCTTGCATTGCACGACATTACATCTCATCCTTGCATATTATTATGTGGCATGATGTTATTCATGTGATTGATTATGTTATCACTTGTGAATTATGGCTTGTGATTTGATATTGATAATTGTGATATACTGAAAAACTATCTTTATTGTGTATTATGTGTTGCTGGGCTGGGAAATTTCTGAGTGCAGGTTTGTAGTTCGGCGGTATGTGGTTAGGTGTGAAGGAGTTACTTGGTTCTTCATTGTTTTACTCTAGGTTAGTTCCATTTGCTGAGTACCGCGTTGTTTTGGTACTCACCCCCCTTGCTACATTTTTGTAGGTTGCGAGCCCGGTCCCTCTAGTTAGAATTTTCTCATTACAAGATCGAGCTTCCGGATTATCCTTAAGGTAGCTGCTTATGTCACTGGTGGACCTTCAAATTATTATGTTACGTTCTATTTGAGGACCAGACATTTGAGACATTTATTTTATTCGAGTACTATGTATTTAGAGGCTTGTACATGTCACACCAGTTCTGGGATGGTTGTAGTTTGGTCTTCCTATGATTATTTGTCATATTAGACTATTTTCTTCCGCTATTATTGTTACGTTTGGATTAGTAGGTATTGAGCTGACTCGCCTTGGTGGGTTAGGTGAGTGCCATCACGCCCGAATTTTGGGTCGTGACATACAACATGAACTAATGTTCTTCTTGCAAAATGATAAGAAAAACACTCATCTAAAATGCGCTGAAAATATATTTATAATATGATAATAACTATGAATATATATTTTTGAAAAAAATGCTATATGTACCTTTGCAACATGATTACAAAAATATCTATATGCAATATACTTAAACTTATTTTAATAAGATGACAAGAAACTTTTGTATAAAATTTATTGAAAACACCTTTACAAAATGAATAAAAAAACACATTTAAAAATTATACTGAAAGTTCACTTGCAATATGATAAAAATGTCAAATAATCTAGCAAAATAATACTTTTACAAAATATTGTAATAAAAATAATGTAGCAACATAATAAGAGACAGTTTAACAAAATGTAATGAAAGCATTATAGACATAATAAAAAAAAAACTAAAAACTACACAAAAAAGTACCCTGACAACATGAACAAAAGTTATTCTTGCAAGATGATTAGAAAACCATATATCTAACATGAGATGAAAGTATTTTTATAATATAGTAATAAATACATTTTTAATAAGAATATCTATAAGTACTTTTGCAACATGATTACAAAAAATATCTCCATTTAATAAAATGAAAGTATTTTAAAAGATGATAAATTTTTTTTATATAAAATTAATTGAAAGCATCGCTATAAAATGATAGGAAAAATACATATAATTATACTGAAAGTTCACATGCAAGATGATAATAAACTACTTTTACAAAATGTAACATAATAAGAATAATACTTTTATAAATATGTTGAAACTATTTTTGCTACATGATTAAAAAATACATTTAAATGATGTATTGAAAGTACTCTCGCTGCCTCTCTCATGTGTGCACTTCGAGTAATAGTCTTTTTGGCTTTTTTCTTCGCCCATAATTGTTGAGATTTAAAGCAATAAATATATGGAGTTTTGTTGTTTACACGAAAGCAGTAGAATCTGTAAAGCTCAATCTTCACCTTTTCAAGATCATTCATATTTTTCAGGCTGTCATAGGTGTAGTGAAAGATGTAAAAGAAGCAAAACATGTTCCACTATGCCTAACTGTTGGAGAAAACAAATATGTCATTAAGTATCTATTGGCTGAGGATAGACCTCAGTTCATATTTGACTTGGTCTTTGAAAATGAGTTTGAATTTTCACACGGATGAAAAAATGAAAGTGTGTACTTCTTTGGATACACTGCTGTTGAGCCAAGCACTGATGAAATCAACTCTAGCTATGATGTCTTCTCAAATTAAGAGAATATTTTGGAGGCACCAAATGGGAAACATGAGGCTGATGTGAAAGAGGATGTGAAGCCTGTTGCACTAAAATATGCACCTAGCAAGAATGCTAAAAATTCTAAGCTAGCTGAACAAAAGAAAGAGATCGAGTCTGACGAAGATGATGATGATGCTGCTTTTGAAGATGACTCTGAAATTGTAGATGATGATAATGAAAATAACTCTGATGATGCACCTTTAGGCGTGTATAGTCTAGAAAGGTAGAGGAAGTTAATGAAGATGATTCAAAATAAAAATAAGAGACACATAAAAAATTGAGCTTTAGAAGAGATCAACTCTGTCTCCGAAATCAGCTCCTGATTCTGTCAAAAAAGCAAAAGAAGCAACCTCTTACAACACGTCAGGTAGTAAGAAAGATCTACCAGTGGTTTTTGCTAAGCAAAACGATAAACCAACATTCAGTGGTAACAACAAACCGTAAGCTCAGACACTGTAATCTGGTGGTCAATTTGTTGGCAACAAATCTAAAAACAAAAAATTTAGTGGCCAAAATAATTTCAAGGGTAAGCAAGGAAGCAAGTTTCTTATGCTTGAGGATTACTTTTTCAAGAAAAACGGATATCATATGAATCGAAGTCTTCTTGAAGAGCAAGTTTTTATTTCTTTTTATTTTAAATTTAAAGATGGTATAAATGAAGTACTCTTGCTACGTGATAAGAAATACATTGTTAAATGAAGCATTGAAAGTATCCTTACTACATCATCATAAGAAATACTTTTTTTACAAAAATATAATTAAACAATTTTTACACATGAGAAGATAATCCCTTTTAAACCATACTAAAGTATCATCTAAGCATAGTAACAATAATAATTTTACAAAATGTGGTAAGAATAACTTAACAATATGATAAGAAATGGACTTTTACAAATTGTAATAATGTCAATATATTCAAAAAAAATTTGATAGAGTCTTCTTGCAAAATGATAAGAATATTTTAAAAAGGAAACTAAAAAACATCATTGCAACATGATAAGAAAAATTATTTTAAATATTGTACTATAAGTATCTTTGCAAGATAATAAGTTAAACACTTTTACAATTTTAATAAAAATAATACAACAACAACAACATACCTAATGAAATTCACAAATAGGGTCTGTGGAGTGTAGAATGTACGCAAACCTTACCACTATCTCATAGAAGTAGACAGACTTTTTCCTGGATAATAATAATAATCTAGCAACATAATAAGAAATACTTTTATAAAATCTAATGAATAATACATTATACACATGATAAAAAAACTATTAAATCTATATAGAAAGTTCCCTTACAACATGAAATAAAGTTCTTGCAAAATGATAAGTAAAACACTAATCTAAAATTTGATGAAAATATCTTTATAATATGATAATAAATATATTTTTGAAAAAATATGCTATATGTACCTTTGCAACATGATTACAAAAAAAATCTCTATGCAATATAATGAAAGTATCTTTATAAGATGAAAATAGAAATTTTAATAAAATTTATTGAAAACACCTTTACAAAAGACAAGAAAAACACATTTTAAAATTATACAAAAAGTTTACTTGCAACATGATTAAAAAATATTTCTTTGTAAAATGTAATATTATAAGAAGTATACATATACTCTTGCTGCTTGATAAGAAAAATACATTTAAATGCTATATTCAAGTATTAAATTCACTATATATTAGGAATAATATATTTAATAATGTATTGAAGGTATTCTTGAAACATGATAAGAATTTCTTTTTTTTTTTTTACAAAATGTAATGGAATATTTAACATATAACCAAAAAAAAAATCATTTTTAAAACTATACTAAAGGTATCCTTGAAACATGATAAAAAATATGCCCTAACAATAGGATAAGAAAGACTTTTATAAATTGTAATGGATATATCCTCAAACATGATTAAATTTTTTTTTAAAATTTACACTAAAAATTTAGTTTAAACATGAACATGATAAGAAAAACACTTTCAAAACTATACTAGAAGTATTCTTATTAGATGATAAGTAAAACACTTTTATAAATATGATGAAAATACATTTATAATATGATAAAAAAAAACACTTTTACAAATGTAATAAAAGTAATCTTCCAACAAGAAAAAAAAAAATTACTTTTTACAAAATTTGCTTAAAGTACAATTGCAAAGATATCGTAAATTTATTCCCTAAAATTTACTACAATAGTTTAACAACCAATAGGAGAAAAACTTTTGAAATCTATATTGGAAATATCCCCGCAATATCATAATGAAAACATGTTATAAAATATGAATAAAATACCTTCAAAACATAGTTATCTATTTAATCTTATCTGTGTTTATTAAAATAATAATGCATTATATATTGAAGTCTTTTCTCTTTGCAGACAATATTTTTATGTATGTTTATTCTACATAAATATAATTAATAGTGCTATACATAAATTTTTTATTTAGACATTAAACTAACTTAATGATTTAAAATTATGTAATTTTTTAAATTGTTAATTTTGGTTGATATAATTTTCTTGGTGACATTGATTTTGAGATTTTATTTTAATATAATAGCGATATCTCAATTACATGATATGCTCTTTATTTTGATATTTTTATCATGATATTCCAAATTAAGTTTAGAATTTATTATGTTTAGACTTCACATAATTATATTTTGATTTACCAAATATATGGGTTATTATTAGATTACTTAAAAATATTTTTGTTGTATGACTAATGTTTATGAAATAAGTTTTTGGTATTATAAATATCTTTAATTTTTATCATGAACACTATTTATTATTATATAGGCTCAAATTTTTCGGCGCAACGCGCGGGTACGTATACTAGTTAGTGTTAATAATATCAATAGGGTTGAAATAATACCCAAAACACATTAATTGAAATTAGTCATTGTGGGATCCATACAAGTACTCACAAAATTGTCATGACCCAATTTTTTTAGCCATGATGGAACCTACTTATAATACCCGACAGGATGGAAAGTCAGAACAAGGAAAATTTTTACAGGAAATAAATTCTGGTGCAGAGTCGACGAGGCTCAACTATGGCCACAGATGAAACCATGGGTCATAGAAGGGTCGTAGATAGCACCTCAGACTTGGTAAAATTATCAAGGACACTTAATGAGCCAAGAGTTGACTTTACAATCCATAAACGGAACTACGACTTATGGATGTTGGTCGTAAAAGAGGTCAAGCGTTGGGAAAAAATGTGAGCCTTAGTACTTTTTTCATGGATCAATAGGATGGTCCGTAGATAAGTTGACGGGTTAGAGAAAGAGGTTTGTAAAAGGCCCTAACACTTTAGAAATCTTCCAGAATTTTGGACAGTTTCACGAGCTTGTTTTACATGTCGTCTCTGTTTCCACAAATTGTGTTCTTGGGTCATCATTTGGTCTAATCTTGAGAATGTACAGGACTCCATCCATGAGGGGTTTCTATGGGCGGTAGAAGATATGAAAGGCCCATAAAATTCATTCGTAATTGAGATTAAGAGAGGATTATATTTAGCCTAGTTCCTATGAATGGTCTTCCACGGGCCATAGAAGTGTCTATGACTCATAGACAGGGTCTATAGTTCTTGTCTGATAATTTTTAATCAAGAATATTTTGACCTTTTCTTATCCTCCTAACTCATAAAATGTGTCATTTTGGCCCTATAAATTAACTATAACCATTTTGGTTTATGAATTAAACCTATTCGTCAAACCATTCCTCTAAATGCCAAATTTCTCTCAAGTTTCTTGTAACACCTCTCAGAATGCCTTCCAAAAACCTTATGAAAGATATCTTTCACAACGTATCATCCGTGTTATTTTTGAAAAATTTGAGGTCGGATTCTTAATCAAGAGGCAAAATTGTGTGGAAAATGGTTTCTTTCAATTTTTAGATTACCATATTGACAAATAATTTTATTTTGTAAACTTTGCATTTTTAGAAGAGTCCGCGACCTCTCAATGTCACGGAGAGGATTTACTTCAGTACAAAAGTGACTTAAACTCATTCTAGTGTCAAAATAGAGGACAATTAAACTTCACGAGAAAATGCCCTACGTGAGAGCATGTCTGCGTCGCGCCCGTGGTTCACCAAAGTACAAAATTTTTCGTACAATTCCAGTTTTAAGTGAGGTCATTTGGAACTTTTTTCTAACCGACCTAAAATAAATCTTGATAGTTTTATGATCAAAACTAGCTCTGTAAATAACCCTTAACCCCCCCAATTGACCCATTATTCATCAATTTACTCGATACATAAATTCTCTCACTAGAATTCACTCTCAAAAGCTTTATTCTCCATCAAGTAAGGATCCCCATTGAAGATCAATTCACGTTCTATACTTTCTCTTCAAATTCTAAGGCTATTACTTAAAGGTATGTGAGTTTTCATCCATAGAACCCTTTATTCTATGGAGCTCCTTCTAAATTCTCAATTTTGACCTAATTTCAATTATGTAAATTTTATGGGTCTTTTCCGCTTCTACTCAATTTCTTCAATTATGATGGATACTATATCTATTGATCGATTTAAATGTGGATTCATGCTAATTACCTGAAATTGATGAATTTATGAATGATCTCAAGTATATGATAGTTAGGACTTTTTAAATTGATGTCGATTCCTTTACAAGTGATTCAATGTGATTTTTCAATTACATGATCCTTACATAATTTTCATCTAATTTCATGAATTTAATCTCAATTGCCTGTGAACCCATATGTAGCCCTAATTTCCCTACGTTAAAGCTATGGTTTTTATGGGTATGATTCTAAGTATGAAAGTGTGATTTTATGATGATGATGATATGATGATCAGGGTGACTAAAAACCCTGATGTTTATGAAATGATTCTAAGATGGAGAGTATACCCAGCTATATACAAAGTTATGTAGATGAACTGTCCTTATAATATGATGAGGTCACGATGTCTATTTTACAAACTATGAAAGTATGATTTTGATAAAGTATAAGCTATGATGTCAATATATATGCATGGTTATGTATTCCATGGGATATGATTTAGCACCGAATGAGCTTGTGTGAGGGGGACTATCCCTAAGGGTCCTTACATAAATCCTCAAGTCTCAAAACTACATGTCACTGTAGGTTTGTGATCATGTGCCTATAAGGATAGCTAATGGATACATACAGCTTAATGATTTGCCACTAACCTCACTAGGATGAAGCCTAAAGGGTGCGGTTTGGACACTCATCAGGCTAGGATTGAACCTAAAGGGTGGGGTCTTTGATGTGATTCTCTCCATGCTAGTATTGAGCCTATAGGGCGAGGGTCGGGTCTACCTTGTCAAAGTAGACTCCTCTTTTGGTCGACGTAAAGGTAACATTGGGATTCCATGAAATAGTCTACATGGTGTTATTGTTGGTTATAGTCTTATTCCCACATATGTATGTCTACTAGGCTATGAAATATTTTATAATGTTTCTATCCATGATTATAAAGATGCACTGATCATGCAGATCTTGTTCTTATAATTTTGACATGCCTATGCATATTACTATTATGTAGATGTTCATGATGCATTTCATGCTTACATACTTAGTGCATTCGAACGTACTAATGCATACTCTTGCCTGAATGACATTACTAGGTATGGACCGATGATGATTTTATTCCTCACTTTTGTGACTAGAGTTTGGACTCTACTTGTGAAGATTTGGTGATTTCTCATGCTTCAATGACAAGCCTTCATGTTCTTTCTTACATTGATGCTGCTAAGACTTCTGTACTTTCTTATCTTGAGGGTGAGCTAGTAAAGCTATGTTTTAGGCCCTACCAACTATGATGTAGAGGTTCATTACTCCTGTCAGATTTCCATTGTGTAAACAAAACTTGAGCAACTCCCTTGATTGGTAAGCCACCAACTCTGTCTTCCCCTAAGAAGATACCCCCATAATCTCCATAACTTTGTAAACCACATCTATGATGTCAAGTGGATCTTAATCCACCATAGAACTATGAAACTCTAGGGTATTCATTTTAGAAAAATCTCTTACCCTAGAAGCTGGGTTAGGAGTCTTTGGAGAAGAAACAACTTGGGCTAACATAGTGATAGCAGCCTTAAACTCCTCCCTAGTCAATTGATCAGCTTGAGGGTCTTGAGGAACTTAGGGAGATAGAGGATTTTGGACCTCGTTAACATTAACTTCCGTGGAAAATGGTGCACTTCGTGGAGCCGTTCTTTGAAAATTTCAAAGGACAAGCATTAGAGAGAAAGAGTCTCGAAGGCATGACATAAGTCAAAAAGAAGTGAAGAATTCCTTAACATCTCATAGCCTCCTAGTTATGGATGTGGCATGCTTCACAGCTATGAATAAGACTCTACTAGATGCAACATGTTGGACTCCTTAGGATTCTTCCTAACCTAGTGCTTTGATACCACACTTGACAATACCTGAACCTAGGGCCTAGTGTGACACGGTGAATGTGGCACTCGAAGGCGCCCTATCCAAGCCTCTTATCCATATCATAAGCATACATAAGGTAAATAAGCAATCATAAAAGTATGCAAGCGGAAAATTTGCTTTCAGCTGATTGGTGAGCCCTCCCCTACTTATGGAGTATATCATATTTCTATTTTAGCTTTGAGTTTTAGACACATTTTATTTTATTTAGAGGTAGCCATGGGTATGTCATTGGCACCATTATTCAGATGTTTTAGAGGCTCATAGACTAGACTATTGAGCTGTGATTGGATGTTATGTCAACTAGTTTCTTTTCATACTAGTCTTACTTAGTTTATGGATGAGACGTCTGGCCTTTGGTCTTTATTTATCATTTGACATTTCCTTTCTTTATGTATTCATATACACTGATGTCTTTCACTGTTAGAATGTGATTGAACAAATGTGATGAGTCTGAATGGTTTGCTTGGGGGCTAGCAATAGTTTCTGACTACCGGCAATGCCAAGAGTACCCTCTCGGGGTGTGACAATTTGAATGTGTTTAGGACAAAGAAACTTATAGAAGTAGGTCCAGATCAAACAATGCAAAGTTGCTAATTTTGGAGCAGTTACTGTAGTATTCTGCGTTTGCGACCAACCAGGCATGTTCACAGAGTTTAAGTGACTCAAATCTCTGCATTCGCGGAGAAAAAGAGTTCCCAGAAATTCGCGGTCCCAGCACTATGTTCGTGTTTGGAGAACAATGTTTTCACCAAATAAAATATATTCAAATTCACTCGGACACTTCATCAAACACATGGTGAGCATATGTTTCCAGCATTATTTTAACAAAATAATCACCCCCAAGTCATCCCCAAGATCACAAAACCACTACCCAAGCCACACATAACAATAGACTCCTACAATCAATTCAATTTCACAATTTAAAGCACCAAACATTCTTCCTAAAAGAGTTCAAGAGGTAGAGCACCACAACACATAATTTCATGCCAAGAAGTCTAAAATGGAGAAGGCATAGCAATATAGATGTTCACACTATCATGGCAAAAGATGGAACGATTATCATCATAGTGTCAACACTTTCATGCTTCCACAAGACTGTGACTAATTAAACAAAAATGAAGAGAAGAATGAGTGATCATACCTTGGAATTAAGATTTAAAAGAGTTGAAAAAGGGAGACTAGAGTTTTTCTTGTATAGATTTTGAAGAGCCAAAAACGTGTGAATTATTTTACCTCTAGCCATTCTGTTGAGAAGATTCAAAAGTCTTGCCTTTTTACTTATCTAAGTCCCATCAGTACTCCGCGTACGCAAAACATGTGGCGTGTCTATGCTCTTTTTGATTTTCCACATGCTCTGCATTCGCGTGAAGAGAGGCGCGTTCGCAGAAAGTCAAGTAATTTTACTTTTGCGTTTGCGGGCCCCTTATCCGCATTCGTAGAGAATATTTTTTTGATGGACCAAAGCGAACTTTTTGTAAGTTTTGGCGATGCCCAGGCCCATTCGGAGATCCACCCTTTGGATTGGGTGATGCCTGAGGTCCAAAAAATGGTCAAAATGGCCCAAATTCATCATAAATACATGTTTAAAGGTGCTTTCACCTCAAACTTCAACTCCAATAAACTTTGTGCCTCCAAACCTATGCAAACCACTACCAAAGACTTAAAAAATTGTGAGGATTATCCAAAATCAAAAATTAAAATTCAAAAGCTAAACTAAAAATAAAATAATGCAAAAATTAAACTGGGAATCTAAAATTTTGGAGAAAATGATGGGTTGTCTCCCATCAAGCGCTCAATTTAATGTCGCGATGTGACACCAAATACATCATTTTTTGTTTCCACTTCGAGGCAATGAATCATCTCTCTAACTTCAAATAAACTTTTTAGCTAAATTCATGGGGACAAATGGAGACAATAAAAAATTCATTTGTTCTCTCCACTTTGAAGATTTAAACTACCAACCTTACTTCACATCGTTTTCCTTTATTACATTTTGGGCATGGGTGAGAGGATCAAGAGGGCTCTTGCACATCGAACTTCAAAATGCTTGGCCTTCAAGCAAATGACACCCTCACTTCCTAATGAACTAAAGTCACGATCAATGATTGTCTTTACTTTTTCTTGCAACTTTAGTATCATTTCCTCAATTTTGGAATCTTGGATGATTATTGGCTTAGATGGTTTGCACTCACCCAAGATTTCTTCCACATTAAGAACCACCCTTTCTTCTTGAGACTCCAACTCTTGATTGTTGACCATTTGACAAGGATCCTTACATACTCCATTGTTTTTTCTCATGTTGGCCTTCAAAGTTTTTCGAGTTCGAATCGGACCATCTCATGATGTCACGACCCGAATTTCGGGCGTGATGGCACTCGTCTTATCCAACCAAGACAAGTCAGTCTAATACCCAATTATAATCATAAAATATGAAAGGATATACAAAGTGAAAATTTTAACAACTGATTATAAGGCAACTTAATTAAAATCCCCCAAGACCTGGTGTCACGTGTACAAGCCTCTAAATACATAGTACTCAAAAAAAAAATGAATGTCTCAAATGTCTAGTCCAAATAGAACGTAACATAATAATGGATTCCTTGAAGGTCCACCGGTGAGATAAGCAGCTACCTTAAGGATAATCCGGAAGCTCGGTCCTGAAATGAGAAAATTCTAACTAAAGGGACTGGGCTCGCAACCTACAAAAATGTAGCAAGGGGTGAGTACCAAAAACAACACGGTACTCAGCAAATGGAACTAATCTAGAGTAAAACAATGAAGAACCAAGTAACTCCTTCACACCCAACCACATACCGCCAAACTACAAACCTGCACTCAGAAAAGTCCCAGCCCAGCAACACATAATACACAATAAAGATAGTTTTTCAGTATATCACAATTATCAAATCACAAGCCATAACTCACAAGAGATAACATAATCAATCACATGAACAACATCATGCCACATAATAATATGCAAGGATGAGATGCAATGTTGTGCAATATAAGGTGGTATCAAGACCGTCGCACAGCCTGTCGTATATACCCCCGTCGAGCTAAGGCTCCAAGACTAAGGGGACTCATGGGGACCTCGCAGGCCATATACCTCAATCACACTATATCAACTACCTTGCCACCCAAGTGCTCGTGGTCAAGGACTCATGATAAGAATCTCCATGTATCAACTACCTTGCCACCCAAGTGCTCGTGGTCAAGGACTCATGATACGAACCCCAATGTATCAACTACTTTGCCACCCAGATGCTCGTGGTCAAGGACTCATGATACGAATCTCAATGTATCAACTACCTTGCCACCCAAGTGCTCGTGGTCAAGGACTCATGATACAAATCACCATTAACAACTTCTCAAAATGTCATTAGTATGAGGATGCATGCAATCAAGACACAATTATAGAAGCAATATTCCTCTCAATAAGTACAATAACTATCAAAGTTCTCAATGTTTAGCAATTATAATATTCACCCTCTTTCATACATATTTGGGTACGATTCTCTTTTAAGATATTTCACCCATTTTGGTAACTTTATTTCCTCCAGCAACCGATGATCCTCAGTATATATCACGATTATCTCCCTTTCTCAACACGTCATATTCACACTATTCTCAATTTAGGATTCACATGCTCTCGAAGCAACACATAGACAATTAAAGCCCTCACACTGGCATCACAATAAGAATTATCAACCCAACACATCCCATAGATTACAACATAAGGAAGCATACGAGGTTCAACATATTTAACAAAAGTTTAGAAATTCACTTGCCTCAATTAATAGAATAACCCTCCGAGTCTTGAGTCTTTCGTAACGCTTTCGGATGATCAAAATCTGTTCAAATACGTAATCTACATAAGAATACGAATCCAATGACACCCATATTGCTACTTTTATTTTTGGCTCAAAAATCGGGTCAAAAAGTCACCCTGAGCCCTTAAATCCGAATCTGAAAATTTCTTTCAGATTATATTTACCCATAATAAACTAAACATATACGTCGAATTTCAGCTAAAACGGATCGTTATTTGACCCCAAAATCAAAATTTTATTCTAAGAACCCTAGCGTTATATTTTCTTAATTATACACGTTTCTATCCTAAAAATTTATTCATAATCTCATGAAAACTTAATAGAAAGGATGAGAATAATTACCTTGATGTTTCGGGATGAAAATCATAATTTTTTTTCTCTTCTTTTTCTTTCTTTTCCTTCCCGCATTTTTTTTTCTTCTTTGCTGCGTTTTTTTTTTCTTGGCTTTTGCGTTTGTTCTGTTTTCCAGTTTCAGCAATTTGGGGCAGCAGCCCCTTTTAACTCTTTATTATTATTATTATTATTATTATTATTATTATTATTATTATTATTATTATTATTATTATTATTATTATTATTATTATTATTATTATTATTATTATTATTATTATTATTATTTCGTACTAAAAGTGATAAATCCTATTAACTTATTTTTGATAAATATGGGATATATAATATAGGATATCGATTAAAATATTATTTTAATCCACCAACTAATTTAATTATCTAAAATTATCCGTCAACTAAATAGCCGTAATTATCGAATAGTCCGAAATTTTCAATTTAAATTTACGAAAAGAATCTTTTATGAAAGAGGGAGTATTTATTTTTAAAATGACCTAATGGGTCATTACATTATCCACCACTAAAAATCATGTTCGTCCTCGAACATAAAAAGGAGAAGGAAGAATAATTGATATTACTAAAATCCTAAGTTATGATCTTTCCAAGTCAGTATTTCATCTCTCCAAGTAAGCTTCCCCTTAAGACCATTCTACTAAAATTCCCAATTAAAAACTGAATTTTTCGAATCCAACTTTGATAGATTAACAATTCAATGTTGATTTTCAAGCCACAAGCTAACTCGTGAATTTGATATGGATAACAACCCTCTACTCCATTACTCAATAAATCTTTTCTCACATAATCATGGTAAAACTCTAAATCAATACCAACCATAATCAAAAGCAAACTTAAATCAACCATCTCACACTTCTAATGCACAAACCCTCATAGATTTTGTTAAGATTTCATTCTCACAGTCAAATCTCCCCACGGTCTTACGTTATAAAATGCGATCTTTACACGTTGAACACTCATCATAGAGAATCAAATTCTTTTCTGACCCCACGAAGGAAAAGATCAAGTAACAACTTAGCGAATGATTCATTCAAACATAGCCAGAACATAACCTGAACGACAAGAAGAGCCTTAAAACTGCTGGACAACTATAAATATTTATGGTAGCTCTTTTTATAAATTTACGTAAACAAAATTGTGTATAGAACCACTTGTATACTTTAACTGTCCCAAATAATTCTAAATATGTCAACATTGAAACAATCAAGTCTGCATAAGCATCTTATCTTACTAAGAGAAATTGCAGGATCGGTTCACCCGATCCACCACTAAGGATCTATCTACAAAAGTGAAGACACAAGTGGAAATAGGCAGATATTCCCATAATAAAATAGGTAACCACACCAGAATGCACGGAATTAAGGTCGAATGATTCACGATACTCCTTTCATATTGCTCATATCAAACATTTTCATTCATCTGACTTTTTTTTTTGAATTCCATTTTTAGCAACACATAATCAACCTGTCTGGTCTCAATACAATCGTGCACATACTTAGTTTATGAAACTCCACATATTCATCACAATATTGGCTCAAAGACAATGCTCTTAATACTAACAGGATGTCATAGCCATACTTGTCATGTACCATTCTCTCAAATTATTACTAATATTAAAGTCTTCTTAGCTACACATTATCACCTTCAAATATTTCACACTATGATTTCCTCTATTTTTATTTAATTTTTTTTATAGACATAAATCACACACAAAGCTGACAACGTAAATTTTAAATTTGATAGTACTTTTCTCATCGAGGTAAGGTTATTTAATTATATCTAAAGTCAATTCCATGCAATCTTTCACATACCGAATTTCAACTACCATTCAAAACATCATATACCTCATGCCAAAACATAGAGAGATTCAATCATCTTAATCATCCTGCATACCATAAGCACATAACCTCTAGTCATCATCAAATGTCTATGTAACGCATCACAATAATCTATGTAATCCCATTAATAAAGTAATTTCAACCCTCTCAATATCCTCAATAAGCGTGTAGAGCTATAGGTCCATACCGTAGCGCCCCCATCTACCATAATTCGAACAATCTAAACCAACACAAGAATGTAGAATCTTTCACACATCATTGTTTGTCACTTGAATCAAAACTCAGTCTTCATAAAAGTCACGAGTAAACCTAGAAAATCTGCACTAAGCAAGTACGCATTGCATTATCATGTTTGAGCTCAAAGGCAAAATAAGTAAAATCTTTAATTTTGAACCAAGGGTCCATACATGAGGTCTTATTCCTTCACTTTCTTAAATTCTTCCTATGACACAAATTTCAGATACCCTGAACTCTCCAATATATTAGATTCTCATTCATTCACTAACTCACTTATCAACTTTATTCTCTGACCAACGACACATGACATTTTACCTCATGTTCTAAGCTAAAACTTTAAGTGGAGCGCTTCTTTAGGTCGTTCAACAAATAAAAAAAATAACTAAATTTATGACCGAAATCACATGCAGGTTCTTCCAAATGTTGAATACTCATTGCTATGCATTATTTCTTATATTATTAATAATTATCTTGGCAAGATATATATACTACCAAAAATATACCCTAACAATGAAAAACTCGAATCTTTATTTTTAACTTGTTCCCCAATTTCTTTACCTATTGGCAGTAGCTCATACTTGAGATCTTTATGAATTCATATATCTTAACTTATGATTGATCCCCTCTTTATCGACCCTACAATATCCTTTATAAAATTTTAACGTACTAATTACCATACTCAAATTCACAAAGAGAGATTATCACCATATTCAAGCCCAACATTGTAGATTTTTTTTCCTCAAATATCATCCAACAGTTTTCTAGTCAAGACCAATGATACTTAATACTATCACCATAACCAAAGCAAAATAAATAAAACTGGGTGGGTTTAAATTCATTTCTTTACTCTCTCGAAAGATATAACTTTTATCTTTATCGTCCAAGTTAATATCCCTACATCTCACTAATTTATTAATTTATGACTCTAGCTCATTTCAATTCTATTGAAGCAGTATCTCAACATATTTTACATTTTTCTTATGATCACGTTACTCATCAAATAGTAGCAACGTAACTTTTGATACGTGCAGATTGTGTTTACCATACTGAATTCACTCAATAAAAAAAAATTCTCATCATATGATTGCATCTTGATCATAATCCATCACAAACTTTTATTACTATTATGCTCTATAGCCATTGCCATCATCTCAAGGTTACCCTCATCATTGATATGACACCAAAACTATATCGGTCAAATATAAAGAACTAACTCCCTTGGATCTTATTATGGAGTAATAGTCCTCATTTAGAATCCCCCGAATACGCCTCACAACTTAAATACATTAATTGTACCAAAGATCCACCACTAAAATTTTCCTTATAAATAATACTTAACCCAAGCATCTAGAGTAGCAAACTAGTTGATTTCTCGAATATGCGTACAACATTAAACATTATTAAATGAGCCCATGATACACTAAAAATTTCTAAAATAGTTTGTATTCACGCTTGACAATGGACATATCCATTTTCATATGTCACTAGTACTATATCGTGAAAGTCCATTAGATCCACCACTAGAACACATCATACCTATCAAGAAGGTAGCACCAAACTAGCCCGCATGCTTCCACCTATCAATAGTTGCAAAACGTTATCCAATCCATCATGACTCTATCCTAAGTAATGCACATTTTCATAAATTCAATCGCTAGCAAAAGTAGCATACTCCATAACTCTACCCAAGTAAGCATCGGTTCGTTGTGATAGTCATATCATGACCTTCCTTAATATCCACTCGATCTATGAAGTCATAATAGAGATTCTGACTTAATTGGCACAACATCATTCTTATCATTATCTAATCAATCCATACATATTATGAAAACTTTAGTAGTATTAGTTTACAAAACATAAATTTATGATCCACCTATCCTTTTAACATTCCACCTTAAATTGTTGGACCATTTTCGATATCATATACACCCCATTAGCATTGTTTATGTTGCTGGATAACCAACCCCCAAAAGGATAACATATTCATAAAATCCCTCAATCCACTGTTTGACCTTATTACTCCAACATCCTCAAAGTGTATCATTAAGTTATCACTCTACTCAACCTCTTCTAATCATTGAATCTTTTAAATATAACCACACATCCTTTTTACAAGTATGCCACTTACACTTTAGTACTAGATCTAACATTCAAGTCTAAATACAACCCACTAACAACTCACATAAAGAATCATGCACGAGTCATCTCTATAAGTGAGAGCGAATGGAATAAAGCGGTAAGAATCACACCGAACCACGGACGCACTATAGAGAAAGAATAAAGAAAAGGAAGTTTCCTAACAGTCTTCATAGCCTCTCGAAGATAAGTATAGACGTCTCCATACCGATCCTCGAGACTCTACTAGACTCGGCTTGTACACACGTGAGACCTATGAACCTAGTGCTCTGATACCAACTGTCACGACCCGAAATTCGGGCGTGATGGCACTCGTCTTATCCAACCAAGACAAGTCAGTCTAATACCCAATTATAATCATAAAATATGAAAGGATATACAAAGTGAAAATTTTAACAACTGATTATAAGGCAACTTAATCAAAATCCCCCAAGACCTGGTGTCACGTGTACAAGCCTCTAAATATATAGTACTCAAAAAAAATGAATGTCTCAAATGTCTAGTCCTCAAATAGAACGTAACATAATAATGGATTCCTTGAAGGTCCACCGGTGAGATAAGCAGCTACCTTAAGGATAATCCGGAAGCTCGGTCCTGAAATGAGAAAATTCTAACTAAAGGGACTGGGCTCGCAACCTACAAAAATGTAGCAAGGGGTGAGTACCAAAAACAACACGGTACTCAGCAAATGGAACTAATCTAGAGTAAAACAATGAAGAACCAAGTAACTCCTTCACACCCAACCACATACCGCCAAACTACAAACCTGCACTCAGAAAAGTCCCAGCCCAGCAACACATAATTCACAATAAAGATAGTTTTTCAGTATATCACAATTATCAAATCACAAGCCATAACTCACAAGAGATAACATAATCAATCACATGAACAACATCATGCCACATAATAATATGCAAGGATGAGATGCAATGTTGTGCAATGCAAGGTGGTATCAAGACCGTCGCACAGCCTGTCATATATACCCCCGTCGAGCTAAGGCTCCAAGACTAAGGGGACTCATGGGGACCTCGCAGGCCATATACCTCAATCACATTATATCAACTACCTTGCCACCCAAGTGCTCGTGGTCAAGGACTCATGATAAGAATCTCCATGTATCAACTACCTTGCCACCCAAGTGCTCGTGGTCAAGGACTCATGATACGAACCCCAATGTATCAACTACCTTGCCACCCAGATGCTCGTGGTCAAGGACTCATGATACGAATCTCAATGTATCAACTACCTTGCCACCCAAGTGCTCGTGGTCAAGGACTCATGATACAAATCACCATTAACAACTTCTCAAAATGTCATTAGTATGAGGATGCATGCAATCAAGACACAATTATAGAAGCAATATTCCTCTCAATAAGTACAATAACTATCAAAGTTCTCAATGTTTAGGAATTATAATATTCACCCTCTTTCATACATATTTGGGTACGATTCTCTTTTAAGATATTTCACCCATTTTGGTAACTTTATTTCCTCCAGCAACCGATGATCCTCAGTATATATCACGATTATCTCCCTTTCTCAACACGTCATATTCACACTATTCTCAATTTAGGATTCACATGCTCTCGAAGCAACACATAGACAATTAAAGCCCTCACACTGGCATCACAATAAGAATTATCAACCCAACACATCCCATAGATTACAACATAAGGAAGCATACGAGGTTCAACATATTTAACAAAAGTTTAGAAATCCACTTGCCTCAATTAATAGAATAACCCTCCGAATCTTGAGTCTTTTGTAACGCTTTCGGATGATCAAAATCTGTTCAAATACGTAATCTACATAAGAATACGAATCCAATGACACCCATATTGCTACTTTTATTTTTGGCTCAAAAATCGGGTCAAAAAGTCACCCTGAGCCCTTAAATCCGAATCTGAAAATTTCTTTCAGATTATATTTACCCATAATAAGCTAAACATATACGTCGAATTTCAGCTAAAACGGATCGTTATTTGACCCCAAAATCAAAATTTTATTCTAAGAACCCTAGCGTTATATTTTCTTAATTATACACGTTTCTACCCTAAAAATTTATTCATAATCTCATGAAAACTTAATAGAAAGGATGAGAATAATTACCTTGATGTTTCGGGATGAAAATTATAATTTTTCTTCTCTTCTTTTTCTTTCTTTTTCTTCCCGCATTTTTTTTCTTCTTTGCGGCGTTTTTTTTTTCTTGGATTTTGCGTTTGTTCTGTTTTCCAGTTTCAGCAATTTGGGGCAGCAGCCCCTTTTAACTCTTTATTATTATTATTATTATTATTATTATTATTATTATTATTATTATTATTATTATTATTATTATTATTATTATTATTATTATTATTATTTCGTACTAAAAGTGATAAATCCTATTAACTTATTTTTGATAAATATGGGATATATAATATAGGATATCGATTAAAATATTATTTTAATCCACCAACTAATTTAATTATCTAAAATTATCCGTCAACTAAATAGCCGTAATTATCAAATAGTCCGAAATTTTCAATTTAAATTTATGAAAAGAATCTTTTATGAAAGAGGGAGTATTTATTTTTAAAATGACCTAATGGGTCATTACACATGACATCTAACAATGAGTAATTGTTTGACTTGATCCCGCATGTTGAGAAATTGGTGTTTTATGACCACTCCATCTATAAGTCTTAGAGATAAGTCTATGAGCCAAGCTTGACTCACAACACTAATCTCTCTGTTCATATCCTTAACACAAGTTTGCTCACCATGAAGTCCTCCACATTGGAGACAAGGGTGATAGACATAGGGCTCACAACCCCCAAGAGATTTCATCACAAGTATCCATATAATAAAAATACGAAAGGAACAAACAAATATATATTCACAAATTGAATTAAAAATAGTAAACTACAAGTCCTAAATCAACTCAACATGCCAATGGTTCCCCGGAAACGGTGCTATTTTTTATAACGTTCAAATCATAGCTCAAAAACAACAAGAAGTATGACAGTTATCATCAACATATTAAGTCAACTAAGAGTTGAGGTCGAATCCCATAGGAAACAATGTGAGAGCGATTAAAATGACCAAGGACTACGAGATACTAGTTTCAATTCTGAAAGAAAACACAACAATTATCAATAAAAAAAAGATTAAATTGCCAACTAAAACTAAGGGAACTAGGGTGTCAAGCGGGGGATCAAAGGATATGGGAAAATGGGAAATCAACTAAAACCCAAACGGTCCATTACACATAGCATCATATCATCCCTATGGGTAGGCTAGGAATTCTTGTAATACAAACTTCTATCGGACGAGAGTGGTTTTCCACAAGAACTTTCTAAAACTTCATGTGCCAAATCACTATAGAACCTCATTGCGGCCTAAGGAATTGATAAGCAAAACTTCCTAGAACCTTAGCCATTTAATCCTTGATTAGGCATTTAACCAAAGCATAAATCCATGACTGTCCCACAAACCCTCCACTTCAATTACTCATTATCATGAAATAATTGAAGATCTAAGCTAGATTTAAGTTCGCGACCTCAATTCTTAAATTAAACATGAAGGTCAGCATGAACTCATAAATCAATTAAGATCAATTAAAGTAATTAAGAGACAAACACACTTTATTTGCAAGAATATAAATTAACTAAGTATAAAAACAAGTGTTTAAATTAATACCAATACACATATCCAAATCCGAAACTCATTACATCTACAATTTATGACATTCAAAGCATGGAAAGAAAAAGTGAGTGAAGGATTTTTATAAGAGAAGCTCATCCTCTTCAATCCACTCAAGAAGTTATAGAAAACTTGCTCACAATCCTCACAAAAGCTACAATCCTAATCTAAGGTATGTTCTTCTATCAAAATTGTATTCAGTGATGAAAGTTTTTCTAAAGATGATGAATTATGGGCTGAGAGTGCGTGTATATTCAATTTGGAATCAAAATGGTAAAATCCCAAAACTGCCTAGACGCCAGGCACAATAATACTTTGCATTTGTAGAGGGTTAACCACGTTCGCTAAGGTCAACATCAGTTAACACTTATTGTTCGTGCCTTACCTCTCGGTGTTCGTGGAGAGTAATTTGCTTCACCTCTACCTACATGCTTCTGCACGTTCGTGCTTCAAAAGAATCCAGTGCTCCATATTCGCGGGCCTGAAGTCTGTCTTCGGGAGCACAAAAGTATGCCAAGTACTATTCCTTCTTTTTCAGCTCTTTTCTGCTCCAAATCAGCTTCGAACTCCATCATTTCTGGTAAATTTCCATAGAAAGCATAAGTGCTTGAAAGGTGCACCAGTCAAAGTATAATTAGCCTCATATTCATCAAACTAACAATACAAAATCATAAGAAAGAGAGTCATAAATGAATGTAAACTCACCACTCATCAGGTTGCTTTGACTACTGTTTTACTTGACAAATTTCATTTAGTCTATGCATAATCACCTTGCATTGCATGTTTTAAAAATGAATTGATGGTGAACCCACCAAATATATCTTGTATTCCAATGAAATATGACTTGAATAACAAGGGTTTTAACTAAAGATTTGTGAAAGTTATGAATTTTATTCTGGAAGCCCTTTGATGAATGAATAATTGGTGAATAATTTTCTCACCTAAATGATGGAATCCTGATGTGATAAAGACAATTCGCACATTTTGAATCCTTAAGGTTCATGAGCAACTCTATAGAATTCATTGTTGTTAATGAACATAAAATTTATGAATGATTACTTTATTGCACTATCACAATTTTTTGAGACTTGACTTAGCATCGAATGAGGCTTGAGGTGGGGACTCGACCTAAGGGGTCCCAAGTAGAAGATTCTAGTCTCATAACTATGTGCCGCTATAGATTGCCGTATAGGATAGCTAGCATATCCACATATAGCGCTAATTTGATGAATGAATGTTAACAGAGTCTACCTGACAAGTAAAATCCCTTTCCAAAATAGGGGGTTACATTGGATTCTATTTTATAGCTTGTATGGTCTAATTGTCATCTATTGTCATTTCCCACATATGTATGATTCACTAAGATGATTTTTGTAGTTCTACTCATGGTTTTAATGTATTGATTCTTCTGTGTCTACATATATTCTTGATCATGTACTATGATGCGTATTTTGCTTAGCTATCTATACCTATGACTTTATTTTACTTATTGCATTTCATACGTACATACTTAGTACATTCCAAGTACTAATGAACATTCTATGCCTACATTATTTCATAATATAAGAACAGGCAAACCTTTCTCCTCTTCATAGGCATGGTTGACTTGAATTGCCACTGAATTATTGGAGACACCTCATGTTTCAGAGACGAACCTATCTCTTTCTAGCTTGTTTATGTTCTAAAGTTTAAGACTTTTACAATATATTTCTTTTGAGAATGAGCTAGGAACATGTCCTAGCCCCAATTGGTCAATGATTAGAGGTATAGTTGGATACATGTATGGATGTATGTTACTACACTACTTCTTTAGCAAATGCCTTATGTTATGCTCCTTAGTACCATTCCCCTTCCATTCTGTGTTATAATTATGTTCATTACCTATGAATATTTGAATGAATGCTAAGAGGCTTGTTTGAGGGTCTCATGAGGTCTTCATTCACTATGTTACGCCTAGGGCCTAGCTTGTGCCGTGACATATAATTCTCCAAGAACGCCTCAGAAAAACTGGGTTCATGTCGTCGATAGTAATCTCACTAGTTGAAACAAAGATAGGACCTCCAACACCACTCTACTGGTCTCTCCAGCTAAAAAGGCAATGAAATCAACTTTGTGGGACTCAACCAACTCAACATTATGCAACCTCTTCTGGAAACTTATCAAAAACTTGTGGGCATCCTCACCCAAAGCACTCAAAAATCTAAAAAGGCCCTATCTAATAAACCTTCTCATCATCTTCTGCTCTATAGTCATAATCGATCTTGCTACCATAGGCTGAGCGACTATGGGTGTCGGCCTAACCATTGGATGAGAAGCTATAGTAGTAGAATGTGGACCTGAAGTCTAATCATATTGTGCCCCTAACTAGGTTGATGTCTATGCCTCCTCTCGAAGCTGGGGTCTAAGTAAAGTGCTAGGCAGAGTCTCTGCTTGGGACATACCCTCCATGAAGCTAAGGATTTTAGCCTGAATATCCTTTAATGCTAGTATGACCACAAATTTGGTAGAGGCTTGGACAGATCCTTTTCAACTAACTGATGCTCAGAATGCTCAACCTCAAAATTTAGCTCTTGTGCTAGTCCTCGTTCTTTGTTGATGCTATGGCATAGCCTCTTACCTTACCTCTATATCAAACTCGATCTCTGCCTTAGGATGGGGATCCATTTGAAAGTGTAGGAGGCTCTCGCCCACCCATGTATATCTCGTCCTAGCCATCTAAGAAAAAGTGAAACAGACGAAGTTTAGGTACTTCTATCATTTTCAACACATGATCAGAATCAAGAATAATGAAGTTATTCCTAACAAGGTCCTGTAGCCTCCTAAAGAATTAATACAAATGTTATCATATTGATCTGCGGGACTCTACTAGAAATTTGCTCTTATATTGATGAGATCAGTGAACCTAAGCTTTGATACCACTTTTTCATAATCTGAACTTGAGTTATAATGTCACCTACCATAGCCCACTCAGTTGGCAAGCCAAACCCAAAATCAAATATTGTAGAAGAAAATTATTGTGAGAACAAATAAGTAAGAATACACATAAAAAGAATAATATAACAAAAGATATTAGGTCATATAATAGATATGTAAATACGATACAAAATATAGAAAATATCCAAAAGTAATCAAAATGATAAACTGACGTTAGACCAACTACACGAACCTAGTTTCACCAATACAGGAGCTATTAAGTACAGAAGGTTGATAAATAAATATAACACAAGAATCTCGCTGTCTAAAATATAAATATACATTCAGTACAAAAGAGAGAATAGAACAAGGCTCTGAACTCAAGGAGCTCACCACAATCCAATTTTGGCATAACTACGGATGATTAGGCGTACTCTAGAGGTGGCTCAAACTGGGAGATGCATTAGAAGGGGTAGACGTACAATATGAGTACCAAATATATGGGGAACCTAGTAAGCATCATAGGTTGATCGAGCTCAGAAAAATCTAATATAGGTATAAGCAACATAAAAATACTAACAGAATAACGACTAAGCAATAAAGCAAACCTAAAGGTAACTCGGGCTACGAGGAAATACAACTAACAACCAATAATAATTCATTTAAATATTAAGGAACACACTAACACCCACCAATCATAACGCATAGAGATGATCAAGATAGAAAAAATGAAATAATATAACTCAAACATTGGTCATGACTGCCCAAAATAAACTTCGAGCTCATCAATCGTAAAATAAAAAATCCAAAAATATATCTATGGGCTGCCCAAATATATGCCTCGAGCTTATCAACAATATAGACTGAATTAAAAGAAAACCTGTAGTATGTGATGGCCACTCAGAATTATACCTTGAGCTTATCAACAATATAGACTGAAATAAGAAAATATATGCTCATTCTTATTTTATTAGCTTTTCATTTTAACCACATATCTAGAAATTACCCAATGTAGTCATTTTTATTGATAAAACATCATTATTAACCAAAATACACAATCCAGGAAAGAATTATGAATAACTTCCACACATCACACACAATTAGAAAATTTCTATTAAGAATCTAAAATTTACTAACTTAGGTTCCAACATGTCCAATCACATGACCTTGGGCCCAATAGTTTATTATTTTTACGAAGAAAAAGAATAAAAAATTAAAAAGTACACAAAAAGGGAAATAATTAATCCAAACAAGTCGGCACATAACAACCTAAATTTAAGCCACCTAAGAGTCATTAATAAGGATACTAAATGAATGCAAACATCAAAGTCAATCTAAACTAATGCTGCCTTGGCTAAAAGCTATACTAACTATCGAACGACGACCATTAAATTGTTAATTGGATCAGAAAGGACTAACAATTTCTAATTTCATCCTAATCATGCGATACTACTCAAATTATACCTAATCTAACCAAGCCAAGTCTAAAATGAGGAGATCATAACCTACTTCAAGACCGAAAATGCACCTGAACGGCTATTTCAAAGCTTTACCTTTCCGAGCAGCCTCCAAACAATGCCACTCTATCAAATTATCAAATAACATATTAGAACAATACTAATGATACCTATATTGAAATATATAAAAATGAAACCAAAATTGGGTCAAATTTTGAAATTACGACCCCAGAGGTAATTGAAAAAACCTTTGTCACATGGTCCCATTTAACTTAAAGAACTTGTTCCCCAAAAATGTCACAAGCTAAGCACCGAAAAGGTCTAAATTAGTTCCATCAAAATTAAAGCCAGAAGGGGTCAATAATAGAGAAAAGAGGTAAATTTAGGCTAAACTTACAGGATTTTTGGAAGAATAATGTTCTCAAAACATTTATATGAGAATTTCCACTCAATGTGCCAAGAATCATCGAGAACTAATAAGAGAAGCTCTAAAAAACTCAAAATTTCTATATCCAAGAATGAAAGTAAGAAGCTAAAAATTAAGTGTTTTAAGCATATTGCAAGGCACCTACGTGTTCTCCGCGATTGGGGAGGGGGGTTATGTTTGCAAATGCAGAGCTCAACCCTTGCTAACCCTTGAAAATGTAAAATGAAGCCCATGAATGCTATGGTTTAAGCATCCAACACTCTATAAACGCATCCTAGGGCCCACAAACATAGAGAAGAAATAGGTGCTGCACCAGCAGCCCTACGTAAAATATTTATCAAGGTTGAAAACTTATCCAATGGGGATTCTAAATTTATTCAAAACCCAATCGGCACAAAAGATCTATAATACCTAACTGGAAATGACATTTCAGACTCAACGTAATTGAGAAATGGCCAATGGAGATCATCTCATTGAGATATTGACCCAAGTCAACACTTACGAAGAATCAACACATAAAATACCTAAAGGACAAAAATTCATTCTGAGAACCTCGAGAACTAAAGAAAATATCATTCTAGACCAAACTCAATATCCTAAAGATATCTGCATTGACGATATTTCATCCGAGAACATTTATTCAAAATGTTGACTGAAGTCGATCTAGATCTAAACTTTAAGGTTAAAATGACGAATTGCACAAACTCAGAATGAAAATCCCAAAACATAAACAAACCTTTCTTCCTGACTAAAATGGACCTTCTTGAGCTATTGGAACTGTCAGAGTGTTCGACATTCGAATCTTTGAATGTTGACTAAAGTCAACTCTTTTTTTACTTCAAACCTCAAAAATGAGAAATATTCACAGCAAACTCACCCTACCACCCTAGGAAGAATCCCAACACCACATAAAGGCTATAAAAAGCACAAGGAGGGATAAAATAGTAAAAACATATAAAAACACATCAGTTGAACATTGTCCAAAGCCTCTTAAAGAAAATTTGTGCCATGAGGCCTAGGCTCTAAAGCCTCAAACCAACCAATCAGAAAGAAACAATATCTACCACATAATGCCTCGAATTGAGCCATTCTAATACTAGAGCGGCAGCTATTGTTTTTTATAAACTCTCCTAAAGCTATAGACTGGTCTTACAAACTTCCAAAGCCCAACACACATGCTTGTCCATGCCCTCTAACACTTGAATAATATGATGTGATCGTCTTTCAGTTTGCAGATGAAAGGTCGTGTTATGGTCAACCTCGGATATCAATTCTTCCTCAAAGGTACTCCAAAATATAGAAATGAACTGAGAATCTATAATGGTCCAACCTACTAGTGATATTATCCATTTTGGACCTAGTCTCGCATGACTTTTAAAATATGTCAGTAGTAGAAAAGGCCTACTTTCCTATATACTTAGAATCTCTTCTATATTTTGCCAATGTGGGACTGTATTTTAAAATGGGTTGTTAGATACACCCTTTATATTAACTTAGCATCCTTGCAGAGGTTTGCTCCACTGCATGAGATTTACCTAGGCTCAGTACTGATGTTTACCCTACTTTATTGGAATTGCCTAAACCTAGTTAAACTCTGACCTACAATGAAAAGGTTGACACAAGAGTAGCTTTGATACCATTTGTAATAGCCCAACCTGCTAGTGATGTTGTCTGTTTTATGCCTAGGTCCACACAACTTTGAAATGCATCGATAGTAGATAAGGCTTGCTTACTTATATATTCAGCATCTCTTATGTGTTTTTTCAATGTGACAACATCTCTCATGTGTTTTGTCGATGTGAGACTTCTAATCTTAAGATGAACTGTTACATATACCCCTTCAATGGACTTAGTCTCCTCGCTAGGTAACAACCAATCTTAAGATAAAACTCCAGCATCAGCAAAATATAGGAGAGATTTGGGTATATAAGTAAGTAGGCTGTACCTACTAGTGACACTTTTAAAGTCGTACAGGCCTACGCTCAAAGAAGACAATATCACTAGTGGGTTAAGCCATTACAGATGGTATTAGAGCCATTCATATGCTAGCTATATTGATGTGGGCCAGGGTTTGAATAAGTTTAGGAAAATTTCAGTAAAGCAGGACAAACCTCGATACTGAGTCTAGGCAAATCTCATGCGGTGGGGCAAACCTCATCAAGGACGCTGAGTCCATTGAGTGTGTATATATAACAACCCATCTAATGATAGAAGTCTCACATCAGCAAAATATAGGAGAGATGCTAGATATATAAGTAAGCCTTATCTACTATTGATGCATTTTAAAGCCTGCAACAAAAATGGATAATACCACTAGTGAGCTAGGCCGTTACAGATCTATAATAGCTCAGCCCACTAGTGATATTGTTCACTTTAGGCCTAGGCCTATAGAGATTTAAAACACATCACTAGTAGGTAAGACTTGCTTACTTATATATTCAACATCTCTCTTATGTTTTATCTATGTGGGACTTCTATCAGTTGAACCATAGCCTGCATTTACAAGGCTGACATAGGAGTAAGGGTCGTGACGGTACCGGAATCGGCACCACCAGACCGTTAATTATCGAAACCGGGCCGGAACCGGTACAGGGGGTTAAAAATTTCTAGAATCGGACCGGAACCAGTACCGGCGGTTCCGAAAAAATTTTTCCTTACCTTATCGGTCCGGTACTAACCGGTACGGAACCGGACCGGTAATTCCGAATATATTTAAAAAAACAAAATTGGTAAATTTGATTAAATTAGTAAAATTTGAAGTTTAATTTTTAAATTTTAAATTAAGTTTAATATTTAAAGGTTAAAATTGATGTTTAAAATGTTAAAGGTTAAATTAAAATTCAAAAATAGTATAAGTATTCCTTATATAAATTTTTTAGAGTTTAAAATGAAGTTTAATTAAAGTAGTTATAAATATAAAAGTTTTAAAATTAATTAACTACAACAAGTTTTATAAGTAGTTATACTTATATAAATTTTTAAAAGTGTAAAATTAATTTTTATTTATTTTTTACTTTAAAATTTTAATTTTAAAATTTTTAAATATAAAATTTAAAGTTTAAATTTTGAATGTTTCTTTTTATATTTTAAACTTTAAAGTTAATAAAGATTTGAGAACTAAGGGGGCAAATATATTAAAAAAAACTCAAAACTTAAATTAAAAGTAAAAAAAAGATAATAACTTTAAAAAAATAAGGCAATAGCCTATAATTTTATTATGTTATTTTAAAATTTAAATTGTATAATGTATAGATATTAGAAATCAACTTAATTTACGTAGCCACCTTCTAGGAAGGGTTTTGTTTCAACTAAGTCTTATTTATTGTAAATTTGTAATACACAAATATCTTGAACCACTTTGAAATACTTGCCTAAATGTTTCTAACATTTCTAGTGTTATATTTTCTTGAATCGGCGCTTGAGCTTGTTCCTCCAGAAAATCCTTGTCGTCTTTACTTGTGTAATGCCAGGTAAATTACCAAAATAACCCTAGGGAAGAGGTGTGCGTAAAACGCGTCTTCTAATGCCCCGATTGAAAATCCGAGAGCGGATTCATGATCAGCACTGAAAATTGAGTGGGAGAAGGTCTCAGTTGATTTTTAGAGCGATCGAGTCGAAATATAATTTTTCGTTCCAAAATGAAAAACAGTGTGACTTCGCGATGGAACCGCGTCGCGGACCTATCGCGGAGCCACACTTATCTTTTTCAGTGATTTTTCGACGGAGTTAAATTTTCCGAAAATACACTGTCCGCGACAGGTCCGCGTTGCGGATTGTGTTATTTCAGGTCGGGGAAATATTCTTTTAAATAACGAAGGGCATTTTAGTCCATTCTTATAATTCCTAAACATTCCCCTACGACCAATAAAGGTCGGTTTCTAAGAAAAGGGTTTCAAAACCCCCATTCAAAAGCATTCTTCCTAGAAATCACTAAGTCAGGGCTTGAGGGGAGTTGAGGTTGAGGAGATCAAGAGAAATTGTGCAAGAATTGTGTTAGCAAATCATTACAGGTATGTAAGGCTAACTTAAAGCATGGGAATGTTCTCCCATGTGCCCTCTTGAGTAAACTAAATTGTGTAATGAATATAATGAGTTTGATGTGAAGAGGTTTGAGTATGTATATTTGATGTTTCTTCACGCATATATATTTTTACATGAGTTGATGATCATCACAAGCTTATTTTTATGTCATAATTCATTTGCATGAGTATGTTTTTAAAACCCTATGATTATGTAATTTAATGAGATTTAAAAGATGAACTAGGAGGTGAGTCTAGAGCCTTAATGAGGTTGACGTTATGATGATGTTGAAAAGAATGATATTTTATGATGTCTTAGCATTTGAAACTTAATTGCCAAATGAGTATCTTGAGTTTATGATGTTGATGTTGATGCTTATGAGGTGAGGCGATGTTGATGTTGAGGTACTATGTCCCTATATGACTGATGTTGATGTTGAGGTATTATATTATGTCCCTACGGGACTGATTGATGAGTCATGAAAATACGACTTTTACGATGCTTAATACATAGAATTATTGTGAGCTCTTAAGCGCTTTTGTTAGTTTAATATGTGTGTTTTGATACTTTGCAGGAAAATGACGAAGGCATGGACTGACGAAGGAATTGCAAGAGAAAAACATTCAAATTGCGGTGAAGTGACAGTAACGGACCATCTCACGGGCCGTGTAGCATCACACGGACCGTGGGATGGTGCGTGATAGGCCCAGTATGTAAGAAGTGGAAAATGAGGCCAAGTGAAGGACCACGGAAGGTCTTCACGGGCCATGTCGCAGGACATGGTCCGTGTGACCGACCGTGACCCTACACTTGTGAAACTGGAACGGCCAACTCAAGTCGCACGGACAGGTAAATGGACCGTTCAGGCGGCCACAGACCATGACATACGCCGTGAAGTTGACTTGAACTCGAAGGGGCATCATCGAAAATAAGAGAGATTGTGCAAGTGAAGCTACACGGACGGACTAACGGCCCGTTAGACATAGCACGGGTCATGCCAAGGCTCGTGAGGCTGCAGAAGACAAAGCCAGACGTGTCGTGTGACGGGATGTTTGGTCTCACACGGCCCGTGTAGTGGACCGCGTCCATGCCGAAAGTTATTTTTCCTAATTTGTATCAGATTAGTTTTTCCTTGTATATATAGTATGTTATTTTATTTCGTTAGGGGAGTTGTTGACGACTGGAATTAGAAAACAAGAGAGAAAAATATATTTTGACTTTGTATTACGTTTGATTCGTTGATTATGATCATCGTTTGTAGATTGTAATACGGATTCATTGTTCTTTCAATTGTAAGTCAATTATCATGTCTTCATTACATTGTTGTGGGAAAAGTATGTTGAATATGCTAGGCTAAACCCACAGCTAGGGTTGTGGGAACCATGGCAATTCAATAAGATAATGCAAACTGAGGTAAATTCGAGGGATTGATCATTGCGTTCATTGTAGAACACTTCCTTTTAACTTCTCCTTGATGAGTCGACGCATTAGGGCAAGCCCGTATTTGTTACATGCCCGAGAGGGATGTAGTGATTAGGAAAAGTGTTCTACAACAGAAATTCGGGGTTTTTAACCTAGTCTAAGTATCTGAGACCGAAAGGTGAGGGTATTCTGAGATCAAAAGAAAAGGTCGAAATTACATACACTCTAAGACCGAAAGGAGAGGAGTGAAATATATCTCGGAAGGACTGAAAGGTGAACTAGGTACTAGCCCAATTGTTGGATCTTGTATGCATCATCAAGAACGAGTTTACCAAGCCAGTTTAGTTATAATATTAGATGTCATGGGGAACACAACCCTAGCTTCTCTCTATCTGTTTGAAAACCATTATCAACTTCTCTATTAGTTACATTACATAGGGATTTAAATTGAACAACGCAACCCCCCATTTACTTTATGCATTTTTATCTTGGGAATAGCATTTACATCTGAAAGCCGGTACTAATAGATCCATTCTTACGTGTTCCCTGTGGAATCGACCTCAACTCTAGTTGAGTTCTATATTTGACCAACGACCGCTTTACTCTTCTATTTGGAGTGTAAATTTAGGCGTATCAAATTTAGGCGCCGTTGCGGGGGAACGCGGCAAAGAACTAGTCTATTAGATGCTACTTTCAGTTTGTAAGTCTAGTCCCTAATTTTACTTTATTTCTTGTTTTTGTCTTTGTAGGGAATCAGCATTGCATGCCAAACACCCGAAGTAATGGTGAAACACTTATTCCCTACGATCCCAAACTAACTAAATCGATTCACAGAATGAACGCCCAGGACCGCGAAGCAGCAAGGCAGAGGGAGTTGGCAGTGAACCCTGCTGACAGAGGACAGGATGGGTTGGGTATGGATGATCTCACAAGTAATGTGATACCACCAGCGGCACCACTTTGCCAGGTGCCACTTGTACCACCATAACAACACCAACCCCCGTTGAGACCTCAAGGACCTTAGTACCCACCCGCAGTAAACGATAATGATGAGGGTGCTGGACCACTGGGGCAATAGTGCTCCTCCTCTGCCTGCTGGTGTCAAGTTCACTATCAATAGCGCGATGCTGCAAATGCTACAGTTGAAGGGATTGTTCAGCAGTGCTGCGACCGAGGATGCAAACCAACATCTGATGAATTTCTTGGCGACTTGCCAGTCGTCTGAGATTCCAGGAGTTAGTCAGCAAGCACTGCGGTTAAGACTATTTCCGTTGTCTCTGTCTGGGGAGGCGATAAGGTGGCTGAATGAGCTCCCCCATGACTCCATCCGTACATGGGGAGAACTAAAGAAGGCCTTTCTAGAAAGATTCTTCCCTGCTTCACGACAATAGAAGCTCAAAGATGAGATTGGATCTCATAAACAAATGCCGAATGAAGCACTGTATCAGTCTTGGGAGAGATTCCGACAAAAGCTCAAACAGTGCCCTAACCATCATCTCACTGACGAACACTTGAAGGCAGTCTTTTACAGGTTCTACAACTTTGTTACCAAGCCAATCATAGATGCAGCGTGTGGAGGGTCATATATGTCTATGACTTTCCCAAACATAGTGGTCATCTTAGATCAGGTGGCAAAGAAAAACAGGGCATGTACACCAGAGACGCAGACTGCTCTGGAATGGTCTTTGAGATGAGTACGGAGCAACGCAAAAAGGAGGAAGAGAGGGACCAAGATATGGCGCATATGCGGACGCAGATTGATTTGCTGTCTAAAAGGTTCCTTGGTGGGGGCACTGAAAAGGTAAACGCGATGGACGCACTCCCTAGGTATGAGGACCAAGGTAGCGACTACGATGAGGAAGCTCAGTTTTTGGGTAGTTAGGGGGGTTACCGGGGTTTCAACTCCAGTAATCAAGGTCGGAACTACGATCGCGATAACTACCAAGGGAACTGGCAGAACAGAGATGGCTATAGACTCCGAGAATGCTAGATGAAGGCGGCGGCAACTCCAGGCTAGAGGAGATGATGGAAAAGGTTCTCAACAAGGTGGAAGCCATAGAGGCAGGGGTGCGAGATGTCAAAGGCAAAATGTCCAATATGAGCCAGTTGGTAGACTCGCACTCTACCTTGATCAAGCAACTGGAGCAGCAACTGGGGCAACTTTCGGTTTCACTGAATCAAAGGAAGGCTGGGTCACTTCCCAGCGATACTGTGCAGAACCCGAAGAATGACGACCACTGCATGGCGATCACCACGAGAAGTGGTAAGGTACTTTCTAGCCCTGTTGTTGCCTATGATGCAGGTCAGGATAAAGCAACTGGCAAGATGCCTAGCCCCATGGGGGTGTCGGTCGAGGGTGCAGATAAAGAAATCAATACAGCACCGGTAGAGCCAGAGGCTGCTAAACAAGCAACAACTATGGATACTCCCACTGCTCCTGGCCTGCCAGCCATCCCGAAACCACTACCGCCACTCCTCCAGAGGTTGAAAAAAAAGGCGGAGGATGGAAAGTTTCAAAAGTCTCTGTCCATGTTGAAGGAGCTGTCTGTGAACATCCCTTTGGTGGAAGCACTTGAGCAGATGCCTGGCTACGCTAAGTTCATGAAAGACTTAGTCACTAAGAAGAGGGAAGCCACGATTGAGCCAGCTGATAATCTGCACCATTGTAGCGCCATCACTACACAATCCTTGGTCGAAGAAAAGAGGGATCCAGGAGCTTTCACCATCTCGTGCACTATTGGGGCCTATGACTTTGCACGGGCCCTTTGTGACCTGGGTGCTAGCATCAATCTAATGCCACTGGCGGTGTATCAACAGTTGGGCTTGGGAGCCCCCGCACCCACTACCATGAGGCTACTGATGGCAGATAGGTTAGTGAAAAGGCCCATGGGGATTCTGTATGATGTTTTGGTTCGGGTTGGCAGGTTCATTTTCCCTGCCAATTTCGTGATCCTTGATTGCAAAGTAGATTTTTATGCGCCAATCATACTCGAAAGGCCATTTCTAGCGACTGGCAGGGCGCTAGTGGACGTTGAGCATGGAGAACTCACCTTCCGATTGAACACTGAGGAGGTAAAATACAGTGTGTGCGCTTCCATGAAGAGGCCTAAGGAGTTGGCTGTGATGTCCGTCATGGATGTTGATGACGACAGTTCCTTTGAAGTCTCGTTGGAGGAACAGATGACTGTAGACACACTGGCGGCAGTGCTTATGAACTTCCCAGGAGATGGCGTGATGGGTACAAAGACACTATCTATGCATTACAGGGCATGGGTACAAGACCATTCGTCCCTCGGAAGCTGGACTTGGACTTGAAAAATAGACCAACACCACCGACAAATCCATCTATCAAGGAGCCGCCTGCTTTAGAGCTCAAGGAGTTGCCTTAACACCTCAAGTATGCATTCTTGGGTGCAAATAACACTCTTCCTGTGATTGTGGCTGCAGATCTTCAAGAGAACCAAGTGAAGCCGCTGTTGGGGGTCCTCCAAAAGTTCAAGCGAGCTATTGGTTGGACCATTGCAGACATAATCGGCATTCCTCCAACCATCTTTACTCACAAAATCAAATTGGAAGATGACTGCGTGCCCAGCATCAAGCATCAGAGAAGGCTGAATCCACCCATACAAGAGACGGTGAAAAAGGAAATCATCAAGTGGCTGGATGCTAGGGTGGTATACCCCATCTCGGACATCAAATGGGTAAGCCCAGTGCAGTGTGTCCCAAAAGGGGGGGAATAACAGTGGTGACTAATGAGCTTGTCCCGTTGAGACCTGTCACCGGATGGCGAGTGTGCATGGACTACAGGAAGTTGAACAGATGGACTCTAAAGGATAACTTCCCCATGCCTTTCATGGATCAGATGTTGGACGGGTTAGCAGGGCGAGGGTGGTATTGCTTCCTCGACAGGTATTCAGGCTACAACCAGATATCCATCGCCCCAGAAGATCAGGAGAAGACTACCTTCACTTGCCCTTATGGGACATTTGCCTTCAGGCGGATGCCATTTGGACTCTGCAATGCCCCAACCACTTTCCAGCGTTGCATGATGTCCATCTTTTCAGACATGGTCGAAGACACCCTTGAGGTATTTATGGATGATTTTTTGGTAGTAGGTGATTCCTTTGATGATTGTCTGCGGAATCTAAGCAGGGCACTGCAGCGTTGTGAAGAAGCCCAGTTTGTCTTAAATTGGGAGAAATGTCTTTTCATGGTCAAGGAGGGAAGTCCTTGGCCATAAGGTTTCAGATAAGGGTATTGAGGTGGACCAAGCGAAAATTGAAGTCATTGAGAGGTAGCCACCTCCTATTTCAGTAAAGGGGGTCCGGATTTTTCTTGGGCATGCGAGGTTCTACCGCAGGTTTATCAAGGACTTCTCCAAGACTGCACACCCATTATGCAAACAATTGGAGAAGGATGTGAAATTTCAGTTCGATGATGCGTGTCGGCATGCCTTCGAGACTTTGAAGCAGAAGTTGACCTCTGCGCCCGTAGTGGTTGCACCAGACTGGGGTTCCCCATTTGAGGTGATGTGTGACGCAAGCAGAGTTGCTGTGGGTGTTGTGCTGGGGCAGAAGCGCAACAAGATTTTCCATCCAATTTATTACGCCAGCAAGATCTTAAATGATGCTCAAAGGCATTACACTGTGACTGAGCAGGAGTTGCTAGCTGTGGTGTATGCCTTTGACAAGTTTCGAGCCTATCTATTGAGCACCACGGTGATTGTGCATACTGATCACGCCGCGCTCCGGTACCTCATGGCCAAGAAGGATGCTAAGCCAAGATTAATCAGGTAGGTACTCTTGCTACAAAAGTTTGACTTCGAGGTACAGGACCGAAAAGGCACGGAAAACCAAGTGGCAGACCACTTGTCAAGGCTGGAAGACGCGGCCTAAGCCAAAGAGTAGTTGAGCATCAATGATTCATTTCCCGATGAACAGGTATTAGCCGCTTCTGCTGACTTAGTTCCTTGTTATGCTGATTCTACTAACTTTCAAGTGAGAGACATTATGCCGGAAGGCCTTAACACTCACCAGAGAAAAACGTTTCTTCATGATGTGCACAGGTACTTTTGGGATGACCCGTGCGCAGATGGGATCATCAGAAGGTGCATACCGGAGGCAGAAATGTTGAGCATCCTGGAAGCCTGCCACTCCTCCCCAGTGGGGGGCATTACGGTGGTGCCAGGACAGCGAAGAAGATCCTGCAGTGTGGATACTACTGGCCCACTATCTACAAAGATTGCCATGACATGGTGCGCGGGTGTGACCAGCGCCAAGGAAACATTTCGAGGCGACAAGAGCTACCAATGACCCCTATCCTTGAAATTGAATTACTCGATGTATGGGGCATTGATTTTATGGGTCCGTTCGTGAGCTCTTTCGGGATGAAGTATATCCTTGTGGCAGTGGACTACGTCTCCAAATAGGTGGAGGCAACAACTTTGCCAAACAATGAGAGCAAAAGCGTGGTACAATTCTTGAGATGAAACATTTTTGCCAGGTTTGGGACACCCAGAACTATCATTAGTGATGGGGGCTCCCACTTCTGCAACAAATCCTTTCGGGCTGTACTAGCTAAGTATGGGGTGCGACAACATAAGGCCGCCACGCCAAATCATCCGCAGACAAGTGGGCAGGTTGAAGTATCCAACAGGAAAATCAAGGAGATCCTAACCAAGTCTGTGAATGCCACAAGAACGGTCTGGGCTCGGAAGCTAGATGATGCACTATGGGCCTACAGAACGGTGTACAAGACGCCAATTGGTATGTCTCCATATCAGTTGGTGTTTGGTAGAGCCAGCCATCTGCCGATTGAATTGGAGCACAAGGTGCTCTGGGCTCTTAAGGCGCTGAATATGAATTGGAACAAGGCAGCCCATACAAGGCTAGACCAGCTAAATGAACTGGAGGAATTTCGTCTCCAGGCCTATGAAAGTGCAGCCCTGTACAAGGACAAAATGAAGTCCTATCATGACAAGCTTATTGCACCAAGAGGTTTTGAAGTCGATGACAGAGTACTACTGTACAACTCCAGGTTGAGGCTGTTTCCAGGAAAGCTGAAATCAAGGTGGTCTGGCCCATACAAGATCGCATAAGTCTTTACACATGGAGCAGTTGAACTGGAAACGGACGAAGGGCACCGTTTCAAAGTCAATGGGCAGCGCATAAGAAAGTACTTGGGGGCTGCAGATGAAACCTCTGTGATTGAGGTTCTACATCTTGACGAAGTCTAAGTAGTCAAAACAACCACGTCGAGCCGTGACGTTAAGCCAAGCGCTTAATGGGAGGCAACCCATCAAAAAAAATAAAAATTAAATTCTGTATATGTTTGTCTTATGCATTACATTGGTTTGTATTTTTTTCCCAGGGAAGGATGAACATGGCGAAGAGAGGCATGATCAGGCGTGCGGGCGAAGGGAGTGACAATATCTACCAAATTCGCACAAAGGGGAGTCACACGGACATGTAAACGGCCCGTGTTTAGCTAGACGGATCGTTTACCGGTCTGTTTGGCATGTGCACCAGGTAAGTGCGCCCCAGACTCAAAGGCAGAACACACGGTAATCCACACGGGCCGTGTCTTGCGACACCAACCGTTTAACCCACCGTCTTTGAGCCACAAAAGGTTAATGCCTAAGGAGAGTCCCATGACGATCCACACTACCCGTGTACTCTCAAACGGACCGTGTAAAGGACCATTTGCGCGTGCACCTCAGTAATTGTCGCGCATGAGTACACGACACAATACACAGACCGTGCCACGTGGAACGACCCGTTTTTTGGACCGTCTTGGGCTGCGTGTGGGTGGGTATTTATACCCTCTTTCCCACTTTCACCTGTACACACTTTCTCTCTCTAACTCTCCTCACACGATCCCTCCTCCCTTTCTCACCCCACAAAATTTTCATCTCTTCTTGTATGATTTGGGCAACACTCTCACGGTTCGTAACACTTCCCTTGGGCATTTTTTGAGTCAAACTTCAAGTCTCCTCTATCAAGTAAGTTTAGGTTGTTCTTTGTCTTTTTAATTTAACACTTTCTCAAGTCTTTAGTCTAATGTGTGATTCTATGCATGCATTTGGTCTAATGCGAAGTATATGATACTATTGGGTACCGTTTCTTGAAGATTTGGTGTTGGGTTACCTTAAATCACCATTGTCACACCCTTGATTCTTGCACATAGTAGTTAGGTGATTTTAGGGCTTCTAGCATCGGATTAATGATGTATTGTGTGTGTTAAGAAAAGTATAGTGACCGATCTTGGTTTCTAGATGCCAAATCTCATGAATGAATGAGGTTCCAAACTTTGGGGCGGACTGGGGACGAAGAGCCATGTCACGGTTCCTTACACGGTCCGTATGGGACCACTTCTTGCACCCGCACTAAGGGACCTCCCACGGACCATCCACACGGACCGTGTGACCCTACACAGGCCGTGCGGCCGTCCGTCCCAGGTCCTTTGAACACTGCCAAGCCCAGGGTCACTCACACGGGCCTTTTCACGGACCGTGTAATGTTACACGGCCCGTGTGAGGCCCTCCATTTCGGTATACAATGCTCTTATGTGATTTACTATATTAATCCTCATTAATTCCAATATGCATTCTAGTGCTAAATTCCCTATGATAGACCGGGTGACGCCACTCTTAAGGGTTTTTGTCACTTTGCTAACACAGGGGAAGTCTGAGTACCCGTTTGTGTGTCGTCCTACGCATTCTGACATGACTAACTGTTTATTCCTTGTGGTGTTCCCAGGATAAAATGGGGCCCCGTCTATGACCCTGCTAGCCTAGGGACGTGTATGAGTCACGTCTCGGGGATTTTATCACTGAATCCTCAAGTCAGCACCAGGGGAGTGACTCCGGTGATGACTCCTCAAGCAGGTCAGCTGTGCAGATCACCAGCAATGTCTCCCCCCACTCCCCTCGTACTACACGATCGCGTGCAATGAGACACCATATAGCTCCCCAGTCTGAGGAGGGAGTTCCTGAGGTGGGATTGGAGGGGGAAGATGCAGCCCCGGAACAGGAGGAAGAGGCCGGCACTCCAAATAATGCTGAGCACAATGCAGGGGATGAGGATGACATCCTAATCCTCTGAGACAGCGACGAAGAGGCTACACACCAGGCGGTTGCTCGGACGTCTGACCTAGAAACTGCCAAGTGGCTTCTTGTCTTCTTGCGCAGACGATGGATAGTCCCGGGGTGAAGAAAATGTATGTGAATGGTATTACTAAAGGATCCGGGGGGTACCAGGGGAGGCCAATCATTCCGGAAATGCAAGTCCTCATCGACAAACTGCATGCCATCCCAGAGATACGAAATGCATTTGAGGCATACCAGTTCGGGTTGATGGCCAGCCCTCTCGACTATTACGGGCCTGATATGATTGCTGAATTCTACTCCAATTACGCTGCTAGCCTGCTTGCTTCCATCGAAGGTGTCATTCTATGCATTCTGACGTGACTAACTATTTATTCCTTGTGGTGTTCCCAGGTTAAAATGGGCCCCCGTGTAAGACCCCACCAGCCTAGGGACGAGCATGAGTCATGTCTCCGGGATTCTATCACTGAATCCTCAAGTCAGCACCAGGGGAGTGACTCAAGTGATGACTTCTCGTGCGGGTCAGCTGTGTAGATCCCCGGCAATGTCTCCCCCTACTCCCCTTGTACTGCACGATCGCATGCAGTGAGACACCATATAGCTCCCCAGTCTAAGGAGGGAGTGGAGGGGGAAGATGCAGCCCCGGAACAAGAAGAAGAGGCCGGCACTCTAGACACCGCTGAGCACAATGTAGGGGATGAGGATGAAATCCTGATCCTCCGAGACAGAGAAGACGAGGCTACACACCAGGCGGTTGCTCGGACGTCTGACCCAGAAACTGCCAAGTGGCTTCTTGTCTTCTTGTGCAGACAATGGACAGTCCCTGGGGCGAAGGAAATCTATGTGAATGGTATTACTAAAGGCTTCGGGGGGTACCAGGGGAGGCCGATCATTCCGGAAATGCGAGTCCTCATCGTCAAACTGGATGCCATTCCAGAGATACGAAATGCATTTGAGGCATACCAGTTCGGGTGGATGGCCAGCCCTCCCGGCTACTACGGGCCTGATATGATTGCTGAATTCTACTCCAGTTACGCTGCCAGCCTTCTTCCTTCCATCAAAGGTAACCTGTCCAAAAGAGTAAAGACGCGGCTAACAGCTAAGTTGTCCCCCCGAGACTATGTCACCATTTGGGAAACTGAAGTGGATATTTCAGCAGACACCATCAACAGGTTTTTATTTGGCCCGGACTACCGTGCCCCACCGGATGTGTTATTCATTTCCAAGTATGCGAGCATCACTGATGAGGTCTGAATGTCTGACCCTTTGAACGGGCTACTGAGTTAAAGTGGGTTGCGGAGCAGATTGCGCTCCAAAGAGCTGAAGCAGTTTGGGTGTCCAACCCCAAAATTCCCATTACCAAGGCCTCACTCACGTTTGTCGCCTGGTGGTGGTGTGGGCCCGACTACGACCCACCATTAATGACAACACACTCCAACCCTCTCATGCTTCATTGGTGGCGTGCTTGGTCATACGATATGGTATTAATATGGGTCGTATCATCACCATGGAGATCAAGGACCGCGCCCTATCAGACAGAGCAGGTATGTCACTTTCATGCCTAATTTGGGCACTTTGCAGGCTGGCCCGTGTCCCCACCACCCATTTCCTGGACCGAAAGATGGCTCCAATGGGCTTGGTGAACATTGCTATGATCAAGGATATTGATAATCCACTGTACCACAGTAAAGCACGTTGGCTTGGACTACCTACATAGCTTCCTCGGGCTTCTCCTCAGCGACCCTTTTCATTTGAGGAGTACACCACAGTTCCACAGTCCGATATGACTTCTGAGCAGCTCGGTGGTAGTGGTACAGCTCCCCAGATGCATCAAGGGTACACTTATGTCCCCTATGATTTTTTAGCTCGAATGGTGACAGAACTACGACTAACATGGGCGATTGTCGATCAAATGGTGGTCCAGGTGCCTCAGGTGGTGCACGCTCATGTTCAGTAGGCTGAAGACCGTCTCCGCACAGGCTTAGTGGGCCAAATAAGCAGCTTGCAGGAACAGGTCAATACCTTGGAGGGCTACTTCCATAGCATGTTTGGGAGTATGTCCGACGATGAGATGGCGCATTTAGTGCAGACTATGCAAGACATGAAAGATAAAATTGCCGAGCTGACAGCCCGGTATAACAGCATGGTGCTAGCTCCGGCCCCACCACCAGATTCGTTGCTGTCACTTTTCATTGCTCTGGTAGAGCCAAGTCTAACCGAGGGTTGGGGCGTTTCGCTTGTACCAGCTGCTGCTCAGGTACCTCCTTCGGAGGCCCCCGGAAGAAAGGATAAGGGGAAGCGCCACAGCCATCGCAATAGCCCCCCGGAGGAACCGCAGCGTGAGGAAGAAAGGAGGCTGAGAAAGGCCTTGCGGGCCCAATGCCAAGAAGCTGCAGCCCAAAAAGAGAGGGAGCGACTAGCCTACGAGGCTGCCCGGTCAGGAGCTTCCAAGAGTGTTGTCGGACCTGAAGCAGATGTTGCCGACACAGACCCATCGGGTGGATCTGACCACGATGGCCCGACTAACGCTTAGAGCATCCCAGGTATGTTTTACTCCCATTTTTGCTTTAGTATTGATTATGGTGCAATGAGGGCATTGCACAGTGTTTTTGTTAGGGGTGGGGCCTACTGAACCCTGAGGAGTTTTTCTTGTCATGTTTCTTTTCTTTGAAGGTGTAGTATCTAGTAGAACTGGCATGTTTAGGTTTGTTCTGTTTGTGCAAATATAAGTGGTCACAAGAATCTATAGTAACCCCAAATTTAAAGGACATTAACTTACATCTAAGCTTGTAGGTGCATGCATCCAATACTGACTAACTTATGTGATCCTTGCAAAGCACTGTATACATTTCTAGTTGGCGTCGTAAAGAATGTAGCATGACTGTGTTGGTTAGGATTGAATAGTGTGGGATATGTGTCATATGTGTGAGAGTTACTTGCTAAATTCGATTGATGCACTTGTAAGCTAGAACTTGCCTGGTTGGTCCCACTAAAACGATTGAATGATTGGATTAGGATAGGATCTTAGGCCATTTTCGTTGAGAAGTCACTTAGCCTGAAATAAATCAACCAAATGAAATTTCCCCCATTGAACCAAAAGATTGAGCCTTAATAGACCTTTTCTTCCTAATCACCCAATTCACCTTCCCAATCTATCTGCAGATCTGTACTTAGGCCCTGGTCCCTTTAAGGACATCGTGAACCTCAACCTAGGCCAAAAGCCTAAGTTGAGGGTGGCCTATACTGGCCCTGGTCCTCTAAAAAGACATTATGAATCTCAATTCAGGCAAAAATCCTAAGTTAAGGGTGGCTATTGTAAGAGAGGCAGAATAGTAAGGATGGAAATGAGTCAAGTAATGAGAAGAGAAGAAAAGCTGGGTTGTGATCGTATAAAAAAAAATAATTTGTGTGTGTGAATGAATGAATGAAAAAGGAAATCACTCCCATCCGCAAAGAAAATTGGTAAAACAGGGGAAATAAAGAGTTTGGGGGCCGAAAGTAGAGGCTGAGTCAAAGTAGTGTCTTGGAACGGAAAGTTAGTCACTTTGATCCTAAATGTACCTCACCCAAGCCCGAGCCTACGTTACAAGCCGCAAAAGCCCTAAAGTGATCCAAAAAGGTCATTCGAGAGTCAAGGTGGTGAAAATAAAGGCAAGCATATGGTCTATACTTGTGTGTCGGTTGAAAATCTTTTTTGAGTGTGAGTGTCTACATTCCAGTCTCTGTACTGCATTTATACACTGTGTGTGAGACTTCTTTGTAGTGAGGGGCACTATCACTGAGCTATTTGGTTGCTATACTAATTGGTTCATCTTTATTCTCGGACTTATTTTGGGCCAACAAGATATGGTGTAGTGCTTAATTTGATCTGATGAGAGTCTGTTTGGGTGTGAACACATTGTGAGTTTACTTTTCGAGCATGAGTTTGATGATCAAAGGGTCGCTATTTACTTCTTGTTAAACACTTGTCTTTGCGCGTCGTTATGTGTTGTCTTTGGTCATCGCTTGAGGACAAGCAATGGTTATAAGTTGAGGGTGTTGATGAGTCATGAAAATACAACTTTTATGATGCTTAATACATAGAAATATTGTGAGTTCTTAAGCGCTTTTGTTAGTTTAATATGTGTGTTTTGATACTTTGCAGGAAAATAATGAAGGTACGGATGATCTCGCTGGTAATGTGGTACCACCAGTGGCACCACTTCGTCAGGTGCCACTCGTACCACCATAACAACACCAACCCCCATTAAGACCTCAGGGACCTCAGTACCCACCTGCAGTTAATGATGATAATGAGGGTGCTGGGACAACTGGGGCAATAGTGCTGACTCCTCTGCCTGCTGGGGTCAAATTCACTATCACTAGCACCATGCTGCAGATGTTGCAGTTGAAGGTGTTGTTCATTGGAGCTGCCACAGAGGATGTGAATCAACACTTGATGAATTTCTTGGCTACCTGTTAGTCATCTGAAATTCTAGGAGTTAGTCAACAAGCGCTGAGGTTGAGACTATTTCCACTGTCTCTGTCTGGGGAGGCAATAAGGTGGCTGAACGAGCTCCCCCACGATTCCATCCGTACATGGGGAGAACTAAAGGAAGCCTTTTTGGAAAGATTCTTCCCTGCTTCACGGCAACTAAAACTCAAAGATGAGATCGGGTCTCATTAACAAATGCCGAATGAAGCGTTGTATCAGTCTTGGGAGAGATTCAGACAAAAGCTCAAACATTGCCCAAACCATCATCTCACTGACGAACACTTGAAGGCAGTCTTCTACAGGTCCTGTAACTTTGTTACCAAGCCAATCATTGATGCAGCTTATGGAGGGTCATATATGTCTAGGACTTTCCCGTACATAGTGGTCATCTTAGATCAGGTGGCAAAGAACAACAGGGCATGGTACACTAGAGAGGCAGATTGCTCTGGAATGGTATTTGAGATGAGTGAGGAGCAGCGCAAGAAGGAGGAAGAACGGGACCAGGACATGGCCCATATGCGGACACAAATAGATTTGCTGTCAAAGAGGTTCCTTGGTGGGGGCACTGAGAAGGTCAAAGAAATGGAAACGCTCCCTAGGTATGATGATCAAGGCAGCGACTATGATGAGGAAGCTCAGTTTCTTGGTAGTCAGGGGGGTTACCGGGGTTTCAACTCTGGTAACCAAGGTCGGAACTACAATCGGGACAATTACCAAGGGAACTGGCAGAATAGGGATGGCTACAGAAACCATGACCGTCAAAACGAAGGTGGCGGCAACTCTAGGCTAGAGGACATGATGACGAAAGTCCTAAGCAAAGTGGAGGCCACTGAGGCAGGGGTGCGGGATGTAAAGAGTGAAATGTCCAATGTTAGGCAGCTGGTAGACTCGCACTCCACCTCGATCAAGCAGTTAGAGCAACAGCTGGGGCAGCTTTCAGTGGCATTGAACCAAAGGAAAGCTGGGTCACTCCCGAGTGATACAGCGCAAAACCCGAAGAACGATGACCACTGCAAAGCGATCACCACGAGAAGTGGTAAGGTACTTTCTAACCCAGTTGTTGCTAATGATGCAGGTCAGGTGAAAGCAGGTGACAAGATGCATAGCCCCATGGAGGGTCAGGTTGACGATGGGGGTGATAGACCCGAGGCTACGACAGCAGAGCCAGAGTCGACCAAGCAGGCAATAGAGACGAACACCTCCAATTACCCAAATCTGCCAGCCATCCCGAAACCGCAACCGCCATTCCCCCAAAGGCTGAAAAAGAAGGCGGAGGATGGCAAGTTCCAGAAGTTCCTGTCCATGTTAAAGGAGCTGTCTGTGAACATACCTTTGGTGGAAGAACTTGAACAGATGCCTGGCTACGCTAAGTTCATGAAGGACTTAGTTACTAAGAAGAGGACAGCCATGATTAAGCCAGCTGATAATTTACACCACTGTAGCGCCATGCTACAAGGTCCTTGGTCAAAAAGAAGGGAGATCCAGGAGCCTTCACCATCCCGTGCACTATTGGTGCATATGACTTTGCACGGGCCCTTTGTGACCTGGGTGCCAGCATCAACTTGATGCCGTTGGCAGTATATCAGCAGTTGGGCTTGGGAGCCCCCACACCCACGACCATGCAACTACTGATGGCAGATAGATTAGTGAAGAGGCCCGTGGGGATCTTGTGTGATGTTCTAGTTCGGGTTGGCAGGTTCATCTTCCCTGCCGATTTCGTCATCCTCAACTGTAAGGTAGACTTCGAGGTACCAATCATCCTTGGAAGGCCGTTTTTGGCAACTGGCAGGGCACTAGTGGATGTAGAGCGCGGAGAACTGACCTTCTGGTTAAACACCGAAGAGGTGAAATTTAGTGTGTGTGCTGCCATGAAAAGGCCTAAAGAGTTAGCTGTGATGTCTGTCATGGATTTTGATGACGAGGGCTCCTCTGAAGTCTCGATGGAGGAAAAGATGACGGTAGACGCACTGGCGGCAGTGCTTATGAACTTTTTAGGAGATGGTGTTGATGGGTACAAAGACACCATCTATGTATTACAGGGCATGGGCACCAAACCATTCGTCCCTCGGAAGTTGGACTTGGATTTGAAAAATAGGCCAACACCACCAGCGAAACCCTCTATCGAGGAACCACCCGCTCTGGAGCTCAAGGAGTTACCTCAACACCTCAGGTATGCATTTTTAGGTTCTAATAACACTCTTCCTGTGATTGTGGCTGCAGATCTTCAAGAAGTCAGGTGGAGGCACTATTTGGGGTCCTCCAAAAGTTCAAGCGAGCTATTAGGTGGACCATTGCAGACATAATCGGCATTCCTCCAGGCATCGGCACTCACAAAATCAAATTGGAGGATAACTGTGTGCCCAGTATCGAGCATAAGAGAAGATTAAATCCACCCATGCAAGAGGTGGTGAAAAAGGAAATGATCAAGTGGCTGGATGCTGAGGTGGTATACCCCATCTCAGACAGTAAATGGGTAAGCCCAGTGCAGTGTGTCCCAAAAATGGGGGGCATGACAGTGGTGGCGAATGACAAAAATGAACTCGTCCCGCTGAGACCTGTCACCGGATGGCGAGTTTGCATGGATTACAGGAAGCTGAACATATGGACTCTAAAGGATCATTTCCCCATGTCGTTCAGGGATCAGATGTTAGACAGGCTAGCTGGGCGTGGGTCGTATTGCTTCCTCGACGGGTATTCGGGCTACAATCAGATATCGATCGCCCTTAAGGACCAGGAGAAGACTACCTTCACTTGTCCCTATGGCACATTTGCTTTCAGGAGGATGCCATTTGGACTCTGCAATGCCCCAGCCACTTTCCAGTGGTGCATGATCTCCATCTTTTCAGACATGGTCGAAGACACCCTCGAGTTATTTATGGATGACTTCTCGGTAGTGGGTGATTCTTTTGATGATTGTCTGCGGAATCTAAGCAAGGCACTGAAGCACTGTGAAGAGGCCCAGTTGGTCCTAAATTGGGAGAAATTCCACTTCATGGTCAAGGAGGGCATCGTCCTTGGCCATAAGGTGTCAGATAAGGGGATTGAGGTGGACAAGGCAAAGATTGAAGTCATTGAGAGATTGCCACCTCCTATCTCAGTAAAAGGGGTCCGGAGTTTCCTTGGGCATGCTGGGTTCTATCGCAGATTCATCAAGGACTTCTCCAAGATTGCACACCCATTGTGCAAACTGTTGGAGAAGGATGTCAAGTTCCACTTTGATGATGCGTGTCGACAAGCCTTTGAGACCTTGAAGCAGAAGCTGATCTCTGCGCCCGTCGTGGTTGCACCAGACTGGGGTGCCCCATTTGAGGTAATGTGTGACGCAAATGGAGTTACCGTGGGTGTTGTGCTGGGGCAAAAGCGCAACAAGATCTTCCATCCCATCTACTACGCCAGCAAGACACTAAACGAGGCTCAAAGGAATTATACTGTGACGGAGCAGGAGTTGCTGGCTATGGTGTATGCATTCGACAAGTTTCGAGCATATCTACTGGGCACTAAGGTCATCGTACATACTGAACACGCAGCGCTCCGGTACCTCATGTCCAATAAGGATGCTAAGCCTCGATTAATCAGATGGGTGCTCTTGCTACAAAAGTTCGACTTCGAGGTCCAGGACCGTAAAGGCACGGAGAACCAAGTGGCAGACCATCTGTCAAGGTTGGAGGACGTGGCCCGCACCAATGAGTGGTTGAGCATCGATGATTCATTTCCTGATGAGCAGGTATTAGCCGCTTCTGCGGACTTAGTCCCTTGGTATGCTGATTTTGCTAACTTCCTGGTGAGTGATATTATGCCGGAAGGCCTTAACCCTCACCAGAGAAAAAAGTTTTTTCATGATGTGCGCAGGTACTGTTGGGATGAACCATACTTATTCAGAACATGCGCAGATGGGGTCATCCGACGATGTGTCCCAGAAGCAGAAATGTTGAGGATCATGGAAGCCTGCCACTCCTCTCCAGTGGGGGGGCATCATGGTGGTGCCAGGACGGCCAAAAAGATCCTGTAGTGTGGGTACTACTTGACCACCATCTATAAAGATGCCCATGACTTGGCGCGAGGGTGCGACCAGTGTCAGTGCCAAGGAAACATTTCGAGGCGACACGAGCTACCAATGACCCCTATTCTGGAAATTGAGCTATTTGATGTATGGGGCATTGACTTCATGGCCCCGTTCGTGAGCTCTTTTGGGATGAAGTATATCCTGGTAGTAGTGGACTACATCTCCAAATGGGTGGAGGCAACAGCATTGCCAAATAATGAGAGTGAAAGTGTGGTACAGTTCCTGAGGCGGAACATTTTTGCCAGATTTGGGACATCCAGAACTATTATTAGTGATGGGGTCTCCCACTTCTGCAACAAATCCTTTCGGGCTGTACTTGCTAAGTACGGGGTACGCTAACACAAGGTTGCCACGCCCTATCATCCGCAGACAAGTGGGCAGGTTGAGGTGTCCAACAGGGAAATCAAGGAGATCCTGACCAAGTCTGTGAACGCCACAAGAATGGACTGGCGCGGAAGTTAGTTGATGCATTGTGGGCCTATAGGACAGCTTACAAGACGCCCATTGGTATGTCCCCATATCAGTTGGTGTTTGGTAAGGCCTGTCATCTGCCAATTGGGTTGGAGCACAAGGCGCTCTGGGCTCTTAAGGCCCTGAATATGAACTGGAAGGAGGCAGCCAACATGAGGATGGACCAGCTAAATAAACTGGATGAATTTCGTCTCCAGGCCTATGAGAGTGCTGCCCTATACAAGGACAAAATGAAGGCCTATCATGACAGGCTGATTGCACCAAGGAGCTTTGAGGTGGGTGATAGAGTACTCCTCTACAACTCCAGGTTGAGGCGGTTCCCAAGAAAGTTAAAATCAAGGTGGTCTGGCCCATACAAGATCGCACAAGTGTTTACTAATGGAGCAGTTGAGCTAGAGATGGATGACGGGCACCGCTTCAAGGTCAATGGATAGCGCGTGAAAAAGTAATGGGGAGCTGCAGATGAAACCTCTGTGATAGAGGTTCTCCATCTTGACGAAGTCTGAGTAGTCGAGAAAACCACGTCGAGCCGTGACGTTAAACCAAGCACTTAATGGGAGGCAACCCATAACCATAAAAAAAACACATTGACTTATGCTTTATATTGGCTTGTATTTTTATCTCACGGAAGGAAGCACATGGTGAAAGGAAGCCTAATCAGGCGTGCGGGCGAAGGAACTGACAAAAATTTTACAAAGGGGCATCACACGGACTGTTCACACGGCCCGTCTGAAGCGAGATGGACCGTTTAACGGTCCGTTGGAGCATGCCCCCAGGTAATTGTCATCCATCCGCCCAAGGTAAAGCACACAGTCCGTTCACACGGTCCGTGTGATCTCAAACGGACCGTGTAGCGGACCATTTGAGCACACGCCTCGGGAAAGTCACACGTGCCGACACATGGCACGCTACACGGTACGTGCCACGTATAACGGTCCGTTTATCGGACTGTTTGGGTGTGCGCCTCGGGAACAGATACGTGCCGCCCACGATATGCGACACGGACCATGCCACGTGGCACGACCCATTTTCTGGAGTGTCTTGGGTCGCGGTTCCCTGGGTATTTATACCCTCTTTCCCAATTTTATTTTTACATTCACCCTTTCTCTCTCACTCACCCCACATGCCCTCTCCTCTCTTCCTCACACCACCAAATTTTCATCTCTTCTCACGCGGTTTGTGCAATCTGTTCACGATCCGTCACAATTTCCTTAGGCAAATTTTTGAGTCCAAAGTCTACTTTTCTCTCTCAAGTAAGTTTTTGTTTTGGGTTAGTTGTTCTTTAGTTGTTGCTTGAAAGTTTTCTTCTAGTTTTGTTCCTTTGTGTGATTCTATGTATACACTTGTTGATTGTGAAGTCTATGACTCTCTTGGGTTCAATTTCTTAATGATTTGGTGATGGGTGACAAAAAAACTCCATTGTTGCATTCTTGAACTCTTGAACATAGAGTCTTTGTGATTTTAGGGTCCTAAAATAGGATTAATGTTGTAGGAGGTGCAGTACGCATAGTATAATAGCCGATCTTGAGTTTTTGATGCAATGTTTTTGTGTATGAACATGGATTCTAGGATGTTGGGGCTGATTGGGGGACGAAGGCCGTGTCACGGCACGTTACACGGTTCGTGTAGCATCACACGGGCCGTGTCGTCGGCCATCGGGACCGAGTTCCACGATTCGGGCCAAGGCATGCCACATGGCCTGTTCGCACGGACCGTCTGACCCTACACGGGCCGTGTGGCTGTCTGTCCCAGACCCCTTGAAGTTTGCCACCTCCCATGGCCCTCACACGGGCCTCTGCACGGACCGTATACTGTCACACGGGCCGTGTGAAGCCACCGTGTCATTATACTTTATTTTTTACGGACTTCACTGTATTTATCCTCATTGATTCCAATACGCATTCTAGTGCAAAATTCCCTATGATAGACCGGGTGACGCCACTCTTAAGTGTTTTTGTCACTTTATTAATACAGGGGAAGTCTTAGTACCCGTTAGTGTGTCGTCCTAACCATTATGACGTGATTAATTATTTATTCCTTACGATGCTTGAAGGTTATCATGGGCCCCCATTTAAGACCTCGCCAACGTAGGGACGAGCATGAGTCACGTCTCCGGGACTCAATCACTGAATCCTCAAGTCAACACCAGGGGAGTGACTCAGGTGATGACTCCGCAGGCGGGTCAGCTGTGCAGAGCACCGACAATGTCTCCCCCCACCCCCCTCGCACTACCCGTTCACGTGCAGTGAGATGCTATATAGCTTCCTAGTCTGAGGAGGAAGCTCCGGAGGTGGGGGTGGAGGGAGAAGATGCCCCATAACAGAAAGACGAGGCCGGCACTCCCTATACCGCAGAGCACAATGCTGGGGGTGAAGATGACATTCTGCTCCTCCGTGACACCAATGACGAGGCTACTCACCAGGCAGTGGCCCGGACTTCTGACCCAGAAACGGCCAAGTGGCTTCTGGTCTTCTTGCGCAGACGGTGGACAGTCCCCGGGGCAAAAGAAATCTATGTAAATGGCATCACTAAAGGCTCCGGGGGGGGGGGGATTAGGAGAGGCCAATCATTCCGGAGATGCGAGTCCTCGTTGACAAATTGGATGCCATCCCGGAGATACACAATGCATTTGCTGCTTACCCGTTCGGGTGGATGGCCAGCCCTCCTGGATATTATGGGCCTGATATGATTGTCGAGTTCTACTCCAGCTACGCTGCCAGTCTACTTGCCTCCATCGAAGGCAACCTGCCCAAAAGAGCGAAGAACCGGCTTGCTGCTAAGTTGTCCCACCGGGACTATGTTACCATCCGGGAAACTCAGGTAGATATCTCGGCGGAGACAATCAACAGGTTTTTATTTGGCCCAGACTACCGTGCCCCACCAGATGGGTTATTCATTGCCAGGTATGTGAATATTACTGATGAGGTTTACATGTCGGACCCGTCTGAATGGGCCAAGGAGTTGAAGTGGGTTGTGGAGCAGATTGCGCTCCAAGGAGCGGAGGCAGCTTGGGTGACTAACCCCAAGATTCCCATTACCAAGGCATCCCTCGCATTTGTCTCGAAGTTTTGGTGGTCGGTGGTGCGGGCCCGACTACGACCCACGGTGAATGACAACACGCTCCAACTCTCTCATGCTTCGTTAGCAGCGTGTTTGGTATCCCGACTTGGTATTAATGTGGGTCGTGTCATTGCCATGGAGATCAAGGACCGCGCCCTATCGAAACAAGCAGGTATGTCATTCCCATGCCTGATTCGGGCACTTTGCAGGCAGGCCCATGTCCCCACCACCCACTACTTAGATAGAAAGATCGCTCCAATGGGTGTGGTGAACATTTCCATGATTAAGGATATAGACAACCCGTTGTATCAGAGCAAAGCCCGACGGCTTGGGATTCCTACACAGCTTCCTCGGGTTCCTTCGTAGCAACCCTTGTCATTTGAGTAGCCCCCCACGGCCCCCCAGACCAGCACAGATTTTGAGCAGCCCGAGGGCAGTGGCACAGCACCCCAGACGCATCAGGGATACACTTATATCCCCTATGACTTTCTAGCCCGTATGGTAACAGAGTAGAGACAGACACAGGCGATTGTCGACCAAATGGTGGTCAGGGTGCCTCAAGTGGTGCAGGCTCATGTGCAGCTGGCCGAGGACCGTCTCTGCACCGAACTAGTGGGCCAAATACAGAGTTTGCAGGAGCAGGTCAACACTTTGGAGGGCTACTTCCATCGCATGTTTGGAAGTATGTTCGATGATGAGATGGCGCATATGGTGCAAACGATGCAGGATATGAAGGAGAAGATTGCGGAGCTATATGCCCGGTATAACAGCACGATGCCAGCTCTGGCTCCACCGCCAGATTCGTTGATATAACTATTCAGTGCCCCGGTGGAGCCGAGCCTGACCGAGGGCTGGGGCATACCACTCGTCCCACCTGCTGCCCAGGTACCTCGTCCAGAGGCTGCCAGTCATAAGGAGAAAGGTAAGCACCGCAACCAGCGCACTAGCCCTCCGAAAGACCCACAGCGTGAGGAAGCACGGAGGTTGCGCAAGGCATTGAGAGCTCAGCATCGGGAAGCTGCAGCCCAGGAGGATCGGGAGCGACTAGCCTACGAGGCTGCACAGACTGGTGCTAAAGAGAGTGCCGTGGGACCAGATGCTGATGCTGCCGACCCGGACCCACCAGTCGGATCGGGCCATGATGACCCGCCTGACGCCTAGGGCATCTAGGTATGTTCCACTCCTATTTTTGCTTCAGTATTTGGCAGGGTACAATGGGGACATTGCACTGTATTTTGCTGGGGGTGGGGCATCCTACCCTGACGAGTTTTTCTTGCCATGGTTCTTTTCTCTGAAGGTGTAGTATATAGTAGAACTGGCATGTTTAGGTTTGTTTTGTTTGTTTTGTTCGTGTAAAGATAAGTGTTCATAAGAGTCTATAGTAACCCCAAAATTTTAAATAATAAAAATCCACGAAACTTGTGTATTCATGCATCCCATACTGACTGATTTTGTGATCCTCTTAAAGCACGGTGTACATTGTCTAGTTGGCATCTTGAATAATGAAGCTTGACTATGTTGTGTAGTGCTGAATAGTAGGGGATATGTGCCATGTGTGGGGGAGTGTACTTGCTTGAATTCAATTAACACACTTGTAAGCTAGAACTTGCCTGGTTGGTCCCCCTAAAACGATTGAATGAGCGGATTAGGATAGGATCGTAAGCCATTTTTTTCGAGAAGTCACTAAACCTAAAACGAATCAACCAAATGAAGTTTCTCCCTTTGAACCAAATGATTGAGCCTATAGACCTTTTCTTTCTTATTACCCAATTCATGTTCCCAATTTATCTGTTGACCTGTACTCAGGCCCTGCTCCCTTTAAGGACATTGTGAACCTCAACCCAGGCCAAAGGCCTAAGTTGAGGGTGGCTTACGCTGGCCCTGGTCCTTGAAAAGGCATTGTGAACCTCAACTCAGGATAAAATCCTAAGTTGAGGGTGGCTATTGTAAGAGAGGCAGAATAATATGGATGGAAAGGAGTCGAGTAATGAGAAGAAAGGCTGGACTGAAAAAAAAAGGGGGAAGTCTGGGGCGTGTGAATGAATGAACGAAAAAGGTAACTGTAACACCCCACATCTTACATGTACTAGTCCAACACAGATGAACCATGATATGGCAGGGCCAAATCCGCACATATTTTTTTAAAAGTGCGTGAATTTTAGATTAAAGGGCTATATGTACGTCTAACGCTTAAGATGACCGAGTGTATATAATTTTTAGGTCAAGTTAAGGAGAGTGTGACCTTAAATGAAGTAAAATAATTGAGGTGCTTGTGGGACATAGTAAGCTAGTAGGTGAGTCACTTATGTGCTTAGCTTAAATAAGCTCGGTAAACGGAGACAAGTCCCAACACCGAATTTGTTCAAGTCCGATAAAGAATAAACCCCGAGTTAAGGATGTCATTTGGGCCCATGGTTTGGCATCATAAAAGGACAATATTTTCAGCCCAATATGGATAGGAAAAGGGCCAAATTACAACTACAATCCAATTCAAAACTAAAGCCCAAACTAAGTGGGCTTAGGGAGTAAATGTTTGCAACAAAGCCCATCCCATTTGAAGCCCAATAAGGACCAAATGAAAGGGCCAAGCTGCTGCCCCATAACCTTATTAAAATAAGGCTAAAATCCCAAAAGAAAGTCGGCCAAAAGAGGCCTATAAAAGGGAGCAACCAGCAGCAACTTTTAGCCATTCTCTTAAGCCAAATTTCAGATTTTGTCTCTAAGTTCTTCTTGCACTCTTCTCATTTTCTAAAGAAGCCAAGACACACTTCTAGGGTTCTTGAAGAGAACCTAATACTTGAGAGTTAAGGTAAGTAAAAATACCCATGGTTTGGTGTAATGTTTCCATGAAAAACATGAAGAATATGTTGGTTGTATTGTGCAGGAAATTTGGGACAGCATGTGTTCCAATTTTGTGGTTCACTTTTCTTATTAAATAAGAGACTTTTAACTTGTTGGTTGGCTGAGTTATGAAGTATATGTATGTTTTTAACAAGTCTTGGGTCTGTAATGATGTAAGAAGTCTGCTGGACCACTTGTATCTTCCGCAAAAACAAGTTCTTAAATGATGTCTTAATTCCGGTCATTAGTAAGAATTTGTGGACTGTTTTTGGGAATTGTTGTCTCACGTTTTTCATCTACTTAGGGACTGTTTTTGGACTGGTTTAGGACTGTAATTGTGTGTAAATATGTTGAGGACAGTTTGGTTAAGGTTGGAACGGATTTGGAATGGTTGACGTCGAAATGTAGCGGAAGGACGCAATGTTGCGTTGTCTACTTACGTGTTGTGTAAAGTTGTTGTATGCTGTATTGTATGAGTTGTTGTAATGCTGTTATGGGACTAAACCTAGCTGGATATGACATGTATATGGGAATGTGTGTTAGAAAATACGATTAGGAGTGGAAATGTTGAAAGAATACTCTTTGGTTGCTAATTTCGAGCTTGCTGCCCGGATGTTGTTTTTGGGTGAAATTGGATTACTAAGACGTGTTTATTAGCTACTAACACTAGTTTTATCACCTAATATGTTGTAGATAAGTGTTTGGAGGAAAAGGATACTACCCCAAGGTAATAACGACATAGTACAGCGAGGTATGTAAGGCAACTTGATTTCCTCTTACTTGGCATGAAATCTATAATCTTCCTTAGCATATAAAGGCACGTACAAACTCCGACATGGCTGCTAACCATGTCCCCACTCTTTACCATGTTCATATGTACCCATAATAGTCATTGTCAACCTGCATATGTACTTGGATACCAAATATACTTGAGTTCCTTCTTACCCAACAAAGTCTATGTGTCGTTTAATCTCCGATACGGTTCATTAGTTGTGTATCTCTCTTTTCATTGTAGTATTACCTTGTATGGTTGCTCATATGTCACATGTCTATATTCCTACAGTTCTAAAGGTTATGACCACCAAAAGAACCATCTCAAAGTAAATAAAAGATAACTTACAGTTGCTTATAAATGAGTGATAGCCCAAGGGGTGGAAGAATCACCTAGCCAGGGTCGATCTCATTTGGGTGGTAGCCCGAGGGGTGAAGGAATCACCTAGCCAGGGTCGATCCCATTACAGATTTACCACTGATCAGCTGGTCATTTACATGATATATTGTGCACAGATAATACAGTAAAGATACAGAAATAAAAAGACATAAAGTACATGATTCCACAGTATGACTAAAGGTGGTCTTTACATCCTTACACACCAGCATGTGATTTCATCTGAGTTCTTATTTCATGTACAGTATTTCCTGCCTTACATATTCAGTACATTATCTCGTACTGACGTCCCTTACGGGGGACCTGCATTTCATGCTGCAGGTACAGGAGTTACTAGATCTCCCCAGTAAGAGTACAGGACTTCCAGCTGCTATTACTAAGCTCCATGTTGCTTCGGGGCTTATGTGTTTAGAACTTATATTTTGTATTGTATAGTTGGTCATGAGGCGGGGCCTGTCCCGACCCATTTGGATATTGTTCCTTACTTAGAGGCTTTGTAGACTATGTAAATTAAAGTGTGGTCAAATAACGTATTATAGACATCGTGGCTCCAACGGCCTAGTCTTATGTATTTACTTTTGGTTTGTTAGTACAGTTTACCTTCTTTTGACAGCATATTGAGTATGGAAACCTCTTAAATGTTTATAACAGGTGTATAGTTATATGTTGGTTCTCCCGAGCCTTGTCGGCAATGGGTGCCAGTCCGCCTTAATGTGGCTTAGGGCGTGACAGAAGTGGTATCAGAGCGGGTCGTCCTAGGGAGTCTACAAAGTCGTGTCTATGTAGAGTCTTGTTTATGGATATGTTGTGCACCACATTTATAAGCAGGAGGCAACGTTGCATTTAGGAGTTGTCACTTTTCTTTTCATTCTTTAGATCGTGCCATAGAGCCAAATGTTGTAGGTTGATTATTTCTAACCTCTAAATCATTTTGTACAGTAAGCATGCCTGAAACAAGGAAAAGCAAAGGCAAGGGGAAGGAGGTGGAAGTGGTAATTGGTATGCCCAGTCAGGTGAGACGACGAGATGAGGCCCAAGATGAGTCTCTATCCCAAACATCTCCAACTCCTCCAGCTCATGATGAACCAGGTCGTAGTGAAACTCCCTCAGAACCACCTGCCGATGCTGCTGTGCAGGATCTGAGAAATACGGTCCAATTATTTACACACATAGTTGCTAGCCAAAGCCAAAGACAAGAAGGCCCAGTTGTAGGTGCAGATGGTGCGAATAGGGCAGCTAGCACGAGGATACGTGACTTCCTTAATTTGGACCCTCCAACTTTCATCGGGTCAGATCCTAATGAAGATCCGCAAGACTTCATCGACCAGATCCAGCGCACTTTAGATGTTATGCATGTAAGTGGTACAGAAGCTGTAGAACTGGCAGCATATAGATTGAAAGGTGTGGCTATATTGTGGTATGAATCTTGGAAGCAATCCAAGGGTATAGATGCACCTCCAACTACCTGGAAGGAGTTCAAAGAGGCCTTTCTTGACCACTACTTGCCATATGAGATCCGAGAGGCCCGTGCAGATCAATTTCTGAATCTCCATCAAGGGGGTATGAGCGTGAGGGAGTATAGCCTCCAGTTTAACTCCTTGGCCAGGTATGCTCCCAATGTAGTTGCTACTATGGCAGATAGAGTTCATCGGTATGTGGATAGGTTGGATACATATCTGGTAAGAGACTGTATTATTGCTTCATTGAATAAAGACATGGATATAGCAAGAATGCAAGCATTTGCGCAGAAACTAGAGGATCAGAGGCAAAGGAGAAAGACACAAGAGATAGAAAGGGGCCAGTCCAAGAGGGCTAGATCTACAGGGCAGTTTGTACCGTCCCAAGGTGATGTTATGCCCCGATTTCCTAGTAAACCACCTAGACCATCATCCTCCTATTCTGCAGTCAGTGCTCCACCACAATTTCAAGGGCTTAGAGGTAATCAGTTTAATCAAAGAAGTGAGGGACAAGGTGCACGGACTACAAGATATTCGGCCAGCCAGCAGATTCCTCCTAGGCAGTCTTGCAAACAATGTGGGAGGAGTCATTCAGATATATGCCGTGTTGGGACAGATGCCTGTTATTGGTGTGGTGTACCAGGGCATATGATAAGAGATTGCCCAAGAAGACGTATGGGTGATATGGCACAACCTGCTGGGTCAACTATTGCATCATCATCGTCAGTTCCTCCCTTCAGTAGGGGTCAGCAAATGCCTACAGGCTATGTTAGAGGTGGTAGAGGAGCAGCTAGCCCCAGCGGAGTCCAGAATCGCACTTATGCTCTGGGAAGTCGGCAAAATTTAGAAGCTTCACCCGATGTGGTCACAGGTACATTGTCCATCTTTTCACATAATGTGTATGCATTAATTGACCCTGGTTCTACATTATCTTATATCACACCACTAGTGGCTGGGAAGCTTAAAAGAACACCTAAATTATTGAATGAGCCATTTGAAGTGTCTACGCCAACCGGTGAATCTATTATAGCTAGAAGGGTCTATTATGACTGTGTCGTAACTGTTTGTGACCGTGACACACTGGCTGACCTTGTTGAGTTAGATATGGTGGAATTCGATGTTATAATGGGTATGGATTGGTTAGCTTCTTGCTATGCTACTGTGGATTGCCGATCTAAGAGAGTGTATTTCCACTTTCCAAATGAGGCAGTCCTTGAATGGGAAGGTAATGTTGGGGCACCAAAGGGGAAGTTTATTCCTATTTTAAGGCAAGGAAGATGATGTCAAAGGGGTGTATATGTCATCTAGTTAGAGTAAGGGATATGGAGGCTGAATCACCAACTCTTCAATCAGTTCCGGTAGTGAATGAATTTGCTGATGTGTTTCCCGAAGAGCTTCCAGGTTTGCCTCCAGAACGAGAGATAGATTTTGGCATTGATTTACTCCTAGGCACTCAACCTATTTCTATCCCTCCATATAGAATGGCCCCGGCAGAGTTACGTGAATTAAAGGAGCAATTGAAAGATTTGCTAGAGAAGGGTTTTATAAGACCTAGTGTATCCCCTTGGGGTGCGCCAGTGTTATTTGTACGTAAAAAGGATGGCACCTTGAGAATGTGTATTGACTATCGACAACTGAATAAGGTGACAATTAAAAATAAATACCCCCTCCCCAGGATTGACGATTTGTTTGATCAGTTACAGGGTGCCAAATGTTTTTCGAAAATTGACTTGAGGTCAGGGTATCACCAAGTGAGGGTGAAGGAAAAAGATATACCCAAGACAGCCTTTAGGACACGCTATGGTCACTTTGAATTTCTTGTTATGTCATTTGGGCTGACAAATGCACCAGCAGTTTTTATGGACTTAATGAACAGGGTATTCAAGCCGTTCTTGGATGTCTTTGTGATAGTATTTATAGATGACATTTTGGTGTATTCAAGATCAGAAGAGGACCATGCAAATCACCTACGGCAGGTATTACAAGTTCTTCGTGATCGGCAATTGTATGCCAAGTTTTCCAAATGTGAATTTTGGTTGAAATCAGTGGCATTCTTGGGTCATATTGTATCCGATGAAGGGATAAGGGTTGATTCACAAAAGATAGAGGCGGTGAAAGATTGGCCAAGGCCAACAACACCCACAGAAGTTCGAAGCTTCTTAGGGTTGGCAGGTTATTATAGAAGATTTGTCGATGGTTTTTCTTCTATTTCTGCACCTCTAACAAAGTTGACACATAAGGCGACCAAATTTCAATGGAATGATGCATGTGAAAGGAGCTTTCAAGAGTTGAAAAGCAGGCTAACTTCTGCACCTGTATTAGTGCTTTTAGAAGGCTCAGAGGGGTATGCGGTATATTGTGATGCTTCGGGGGTTAGTTTAGGGTGTGTACTGACACAACATGGTAGGGTAATTGCTTATGCCTCGAGACAACTGCGGCCACATGAGAAAAACTACCCGACACATGACCTTGAACTAGCAGCTGTTGTGTTTGCCTTTAAAATATGGCGCCATTATTTGTATGGGGTTCATGTTGACATATATACTGATCATAAGAGCTTACAGTACATATTTAAATAGAAAGACCTAAATTTAAGGCAGCGGAGGTGGCTGGAGCTAATAAAGGATTACGATGTTGATATACTATACCATCCAGGGAAAGCAAATGTGGTAGCCGATGCTTTGAGCCGCAAGGCAATTGTGAATATTGATGATCAGACCGTGGTAAGGCAAGGAGTCGCTAAGGATCTACGTCAACTAGCCAATTTGGGAGTGTGCCTCATTGAAACTCCAAAGGAAGGGGTTGTTGTGCATAATGCTGCAGAGTCTTCATTGATAACAGAGGTAAGGGAAAAACAGTTCAAAGATCCTATTCTACGGCGACTTAAGGAGAAGGTGAGTCAAGGCATAATGAAGGGCTTTGAACTTACCCAAAATGGAGTACTTTACTGTCAAAACAGATTGTGCATTCCTAATATAGATGGACTAAGAAGGAGAATAATGGAAGAAGCCCATCATTCAAGATATTCTATCCATCCAGGATCAACTAAGATGTATCATGACCTGAAGGAAATGTTTTGGTGGGAAGGCATGAAAAAGGACCTTGCAGAATTTGTGGCTCAATGTCCAAATTGCCAACAAGTTAAGGTAGAGCACCAAAAGCCGGGAGGTTATATGCAATGTATAGAGCTTCCAACATGGAAGTGGGATATGATTAATATGGATTTTGTTACTGGGTTGCCTCGCTCATTTCAGAAGTTTGACTCCATATGGGTAATAGTTGATAGACTTACAAAGTCAGCACACTTCTTACCAGTTAAGAGTGATTATACGGCTGAAGAGTATGCAAAGCTATACCTTAAGGAGATAGTTAGACTACATGGGGTCCCAATCTCCATTATATCTGATCGGGGAGCTCAATTCACCGCAAAGTTTTGGAAATCCTTCCAGAGGAGCTTAGGGACACAAGTATATTTAAGTACAGCTTTCCACCCGCAGCAGATGGTCAAGCAGAACACACCATTCAAACACTTGAAGATATGTTGCGAGTGTGTGCATTGGACTTCAAAGGTAGTTGGGTGGACCATTTGCCACTTATTGAATTTGCCTATAATAATAGCTACCATTCAAGCATCAAGATGGCACCGTATGAAGCTTTGTATGAAAGGAAATGTAGATCACCGATAGGATGGTTTGAAGTGGGTGAAACCACCTTGCTTGGTCCAGATCTAGTCCAACAAGCCATGGAAAAAGTCAAGGTAATACGACAACGGCTAGAGCCAGCCCAAAGCCGTCACAAATCATATGCAGATGCTAGAAGAAGAGGACTGGAATTCTCAGTAGGAGATTGGGTATTCTTAAAGGTGTCTCCAATGAAAGGTGTTATGAGATTTGGTAAGAAAGGGAAACTAAGCCCACGTTACATAGGGCCATATAAGATTATTAAAAGGTTTGGACAAGTTGCATATGAATTAGAGTTACCCCAGGAGCTTTCAATGGTTCATCCAGTTTTTCATGTCTCAATGCTTCGAAAATGCATAGGTGACCCATCTCGTATTACTCCTATTGAAGATATGCAGGTTACGGAAGATCTCACCTATGAAGAGGAACCTATTGCAATCCTAGATCGTCAAGTTAGAAAGCTAAGGAATAAGGAAATACCTTCAGTAAAAGTGCTTTGGAGGAACCAACAGGTAGAAGAGATAACGTGGGAGGTTGAGGAAGCAATGAGGTCTAAATATCCTTATTTATTTAAAGCCAAAGAGGAAGTCCAAGATACAGAGTTGAGGGATTAATAGGTACGTGAATATGAATTCTTATTATGTTTTCAAAAGTCTGTTTACACGTGAGTTCGTTTAACCTATTCAATTATGCTTACATTCGGGGACGAATGTTCCTAAGGGGGGAAGGATGTAACACCCCACATCTTACATGTACTAGTCCAACACAGATGAAACATGATATGGCAGGGCCATATTTTTTTAAAAGTGCGTGAATTTTAGATTAAAGGGCTATATGTACGTCTAATGCTTAAGATGACCGAGTGTATATAAATTTTAGGTCATGTTAAGGAGAGTGTGACCTTAAATGAAGCAAAATAATTGAGGTGCTTGTGGGACTTAGTAAGCTAGTAGGTGAGTCACTTACGTGCTTAGCTTAAATAAGCTCGATAAACGGAGACAAGGCCCAACACCGAATTTGTTCAAGTCCGATAAAGAATAAACCCCGAGTTAAGGATGTCATTTGGGCCCATGGTTTGGCATCATAAAAGGACAATATTTGCAGCCCAAGATGGATAGGAAAAGCGAAAAATTACAACTACAATCCAATTCAAAACTAAAGCCCAAACTAAGTGGGCTTAGGGAGTAAATGTTTGCAACAAAGCCCATCCCATTTGAAGCCCAATAAGGCCCAAATGAAAGGGCCAAGCTGCTGACCCATAACCTTATTAAAGTAAGCCTAAAAGCCCAAAAGAAAGTCGGCCAAAAGAGGCCTATAAAAGGGAGCAACCAGCAGCAACCTTTAGCCATTCTCTTAAGCCAAATTTCAGATTTTGTCTCTAAGTTCTTCTTGCACTCTTCTCATTTTCTAAAGAAGCCAAGACACACTTCTAGGGTTCTTGAAGAGAACCTAATACTTGAGAGTTAAGGTAAGTAAAAATACCCATGGTTTGGTGTAATATTTCCATGAAAAACATGAAGAATATGTTGGTTGTATTGTGCAGGAATTTTTGGACAGCATGTGTTCCAATTTTGTGGTTCACTTTTCTTGTTAAATAAGAGACTTTCAACTTGTTGGTTGGCTGAGTTATGAAGTATATGTATGTTTTTAACAAGTCTTGGGTCTGTAATGATGTAAGAAGGCTGCTGGACCACTTGTATCTTCCGCAAAAACAAGTTCTTAAATGATGTCTTAATTCCGGTCATTAGTAAGAATTTGTGGACTGTTTTTGGGAATTGTTGTCTCACGTTTTTCATCTACTTAGGGACTGTTTTTGGACTGGTTTAGGACTGTAATTGTGTGTAAATATGTTGAGGACAGTTTGGTTAAGGTTGGAACGGATTTGGAATGGTTGACGTCAAAATGTAGCGGAAGGACGCAATGTTGCGTTGTCTACTTACGTGTTGTGTAAAGTTGTTGTATGCTGTACTGTATGAGTTGTTGTAATGCTGTTATGGGACTAAACATAGCTGGATATGACATGTATATGGGAATGTGTGTTATAAAATACGATTAGGAGTGGAAATGTTGAAAGAATACTCTTTGGTTGCTAATTCCGAGCTTGCTGCCCGGATGTTGTTTTTGGGTGAAATTGGATTACTAAGACGTGTTTATTAGCTACTAACACTAGTTTTAACACCTAATATGTTGTAGATAAGTTTTTGGAGGATAAGGATACTACCCCGAGGTAATAACGACATAGTACAACGAGGTATGTAAGGCAACTTGATTTCCTATTACTTGGCATGAAATCTATAATCTTCCTTAGCATATAAAGGCACGTACAAACTCCGACATGGCTGCTAACCGGGTCCCCACTCTTTACCATGTTCATATGTACCCATACATAGTCATTGTCAACCTGCATATGTACTTGGATACCAAATATACTTGAGTTCCTTCTTACCCAACAAAGTCTATGTGTCGTTTAATCTCCGATACGGTTCATTAGTTGTGTATCTCTCTTTTCATTGTAGTATTACATTGTATGGTTGCTCATATGTCACATTTCTATATTCCTACAGTTCTAAAGGTTATGACCACCAAAAGAACCATCTCAAAGTAAATAAAAGATAACTTACAGTTCCTTATAAATGAGTGGTAGCCCGAGGGGTGGAAGAATCACCTAGCCAGGGTCGATCTCATTTGGGTGGTAGCCCGAGGGGTGAAGGAATCACCTAGCCAGGGTCGATCCCATTACAGATTTACCACTGATTAGCTGGTCATTTACATGATATATTGTGCACAGATAATACAGTAAAGATACAGAAATAAAAAGACATAAAGTACATGATTCCACGGTATGACTAAAGGTGGTCTTTACATCCTTACACACCAGCATGTGATTTCATCTGAGTTCTTATTTCATGTACAGTATTTCCTGCCTTACATATTCAGTACATTATCTCGTACTGACGTCCCTTACGGGGGACCTGCATTTCATGCTGCAGGTACAGGAGTTACTAGATCTCCCCAGTAAGAGTACAGGACTTCCAGCTGCTATTACTAAGCTCCAGGTTGCTTCGAGGCTTATGTGTTTAGAACTTATATTTTATATTGTATAGTTGGTCATGAGGCGGGGCCTGTCCCGACCCATTTGGATATTGTTCTTTACTTAGAGGCTTTGTAGACTATGTAAATTAAAGTGTGGTCAAATAACATATTATAGACATCGTGGCTCCAACGGCCTAGTCTTATGTATTTACTTTTGGTTTGTTAGTACAGTTTACCTTCTTTTGACAGCATATCGAGTATGGAAACCTCTTAAATGTTCATAGTAGGTGTATAGTTATATGTTGGTTCTCCCGAGCCTTGTTGGCAACGGGTGCCAGTCAGCCTTAATGGGGCTTAGGGCATGACAGTAACCACACCCATCCGCAAAGTTAAGAGGTAAAACAGGGGAAACAAAGAGTTTGGGGGCTGAAAGTAGAGGCTAAGTCAAAGCAGGGTCTTGGAACGAAAAGTCAGTCACTTTGATCCTAAATATACCTCACCTAAGCCCGAGCCTACGTTACAAGCCGCAAAAGCCCTAAAGTGATCCTAAAAAGGTCATTCAAGAGTCAAGGTGGTGAAAATAAATGCAAGCATATGGTCTATACTTGTGTGTCGGTTGAAAATCTTTCTGAGTGTGAGTGTCTACATTCCAGTCTCTGTGCTACATTGTTACACTATGTGTGAGACTTCCTTGTAGTGAGGGGCACTATCACCGCACTATTTGGTGGCTATACTAACCAGCTCATCTTTATTCTCGGACTTAAGTAGGGCCAACGGGATATAATATAGTGCTTACGTTGATCTGATAAGAGTCCGTTGGGGTATGAGCACATTTCAAGTGTACTTTTTGAGCATGAATTTAATGATAAAGGGGTCTCTATTTACTTCTTGTTAAGCGCTTGTCTTTGTGCGTCGTTGTGTGTTTTTAGTCATCGCTTGAGGACAAGCAATGGTTCTAAGTTGAGGGTGTTGATGAGTCATGAAAATACGACTTTTACGACGCTTAAGACATAGAATTATTGTGCGTTCTTAAGCGCTTTTGTTAGCTTAATAGGTGTGTTTTGATACTGTGCAGGAAAATAGCAAAGGCATGGATCGACTGAGGGAATTATAAGGAACAAGTGGAAAACAAGTCCAAGTGTAGGACCACGAAAGGCCTACACGGGTCGTGTCACGCTACACGGTCCGTGTGGCCGACCGTGGCACCACACTTGGTGCAACGAGCAAGAAAAGCGGAAACATCACTCGCACAGACGGTCACACGGGCCGTCTACCTTCAGACGGTCCGTGCCACGCGCCGTGTGGTTCACGTTGCTCAGAGAGCCTTTCGTCGAAAATTAAGGAATTTGTGCAAGGAAACTCACACGGACCGGCAAACGGACCGTCTAACGCTAGACGGGTCGTGTCGTGTGTCGTGTGAGTGACGTAACTCAAAGGGCCCTCGTCGAAAATATAAGAATTTGTGCAATTGGAGCCACACGGAAGGACAGACGGCCCGTCTCACGTGACACGGGCCGTGTCACGGATCGTGCAGGAGCAGTCGCTGAGTCAGACAGACCAGGTGATGGCAAAATACACTAGTTTGACTTTGTAATACGTGTGATTCGTGTTTGTGATCATTATTCGAAGATTGTAACACGGATTCTTGTTCTTTCAATTGTAAGTCAATCATTATGCTTTCATCTTATTGTTGTGGTCAAGTTATCAATATTATGCTAGGCTAAACCCACAACTAGGGTTGTGGGAACCATGACGATTCAATAGGATAACGCAAACTGTGGTAGTTCGTGAGAATGATTATTGCATGTATTGTTAAATTCTTCGTTCTAAACTTTTCCTTAATGAGTCGACGCATTAGGGTAAGCTTGTATTCGCTGCATGCCCGAGAGGGATGTAGTGATTGGGAAAAGAGTTTAACAACAGAAATTCGGGGTAATGAACCTAGTCTAAGTGCCTGAAACTGAAAGGTGAGGGTATTCTGAGATCAAAAACAAAGTATAGAATAATATACACTCTGCGACCAAAAGGAGATGAGTGAAATATCACTAGGAAGGACCGAAAGGTGAACTAGAGATTAGCCAAGTTGTTGGATCTTTCATGCACCATTAAGAGCGAGTTTACCAATCCAGTTTAGTTATCATATTAGACGTCATGGGGAACACAACCCTAGCCTCTCTCTATCTGTTTGAAAATTAGAACAACGTTTTTATTGGTTACATTACACAAGCATTTAAATTAAACAACGCAACTCCCCATTTACTTTATGCATGTTTGTGTTGGGAATAACATTTACATCTGAAAGCCGGTACTAATAGAACAATTCTTACGTGTTCCCTGTGGGATCGACCTCAACTCTGGTTGATTTCTATATTTGACCAACGACCGCTTTACTCTTCTATTCGGAGTGTAATTTGGGCGTATCACTCTGCTCTGAAATTCTGGTGACCAAAGGATTTCTGGTCATACCTGTTTGGCTGAACAGGTGCACTCACCACCGGAGGTGCATGGCAAAAAGACTTCTTCTGAAAGAAAGTTCTATCACCCTTATTCTGCTTCTGCTGATTAGGGTCATGCCCTGCCGATTTGGCTTTCTTACTCTGCTGCTCTTCCCTATCTCTCTTCTTGTCCTCCTAGTCTGCTTGGCATAGACATATGTCTAGAGATATCCATATCTAGAATCAACAATGCGGCCGTACACTCCCACTTTACATGCCTACCCAACCCAGACACAAACTTCTTCATCCTTGCCCTTATATCGAGGACCATCTCTGGAGCATATCTGGATAGCTGGATGAACTTTAGGCTGTACTCTTTGATAGTTAATCCCTCTTGTTTCAGATTCACGAACTCTTCAACCTTTGCCTCTCTCAACTCTTAGGGAAAGAAGTGATCGAGAAAGGCACTCTCGAACACTTCCCACTAAGCAGACTCGGCATTCTTACCTCTACCATCTTCCTACTGATTATACCAGACATTTGCAATATCCTTAAGCTTATACGAGACCAGCTCGACTCCCTCAACCTCACTCGCGTGCATAGCCCTCAGGATCTTGCGCATCTCATCAATAAAGTTTCGCGGATCCTCCTCAACCTTGGACCCCGTAAAGACTGGCGGGTTCATCCTCAGGAAATCTCTGAGCCTAGATGTAGCTACAGGCTCTTGGGTGCTGGAGTTAGGGGCCTGGGGACCGCGACTACTACTCTGAGAGGCCACCAACTGAGTGAGCATAGTAATAGCTCCCCTGAAGTCTGCTTCCGAAGAGGAGGCTACCTAAGCAGGAGGAGCCGGTGGAGCCATAGTAGCTCTAGTAGGTCGACCCCATCTCCTTTTCCCATGCTGGTTAGGAGTCTCTGGTAAGGGATTCTCAGTGTTAGAGACTGAGGCATCTCTTTGGGCAGCAGTGCGTTTTGGAGGCATTATCTGCAAACGCATAATGCACGAATTAGAAAAGGGAAGTTTCATATAGTCAAACTCTATCGCACGAACTCTGAACATCAAAAATGTGTAACCATCCTTAATGTCCTATAGCTTCTCGTTTATGAAGTGTGGTGCACAACACACACATAAACAAGACTCTACTAGACACGGTTTCATAGACTCCCTAGGACTCTTGAACTCTATGCTCTGATACCAAGTTTGTCATGCCCCGGGAAGGTACCCTCAGTGCGGCCGGCACTCATAGACTATTGCTAGTCCCTTAGCGAACCGCTCGTTCTCAGGTTAGTCACTCAACATTAACATAGCGGAAGTAAAGTAGTGAACTACCTCAATAAAAAGCCAATGGCCATCATCAGCCTCAACATCATACTAAGTAAGTAAGAGTACTGCTCAGTTCATAAGGAGAATATTAACCTCAAACCTAAACTCAGGTCTATGAAGCCTCTTACCTGACGAACGGTCTAAGATGGTACCATGATAGGTCTTGGTTACCTAACTCAATAAATAAAGAAAACATCAAATAGAATGGTCTCCTCCGGATAGCAAAAAGGCTCATAAATGTCAGAACTCGTAATCTCTGACCTCAACGGTGCATCTGCTGAAGTCCTCTAACTCTTGTATCTGCATCATGAAACGATGCAACGCCAAATGACGTCAGTACGTGGAATGTATTGGTATGTAAAATAGCTAAATAACAATATAGGTACAACAACATAGGGAAAAACATCAACTAAATATCATACTCCATCAGAATGTCAAATGTCTATCTAAAGAAAGAGATAAGAGGAGACAAATGACCCATCAACATCCCATCAATACCTCATTAATACATCAGACTCACCTCAAGAAACCTCAACTCAGCTCAACTCAACTCAGGGAACATCAATATCAACTCAGCTTAGGGAACATCGACATCAACTCAACTCAAGGGACACGACTCGAAACATCACATCAACATCAACATCGGAGTTCTATCAAAATGGCACATAACTGGAAGTTTCTCTAACCGACAACCATCACCTATGAGCTAGTGATGATACAACGAGCGATGCCATTGCCACATCCATCTAATACCCTAAAGGACATCAACCTCAGTGGATCCAAAAGAAAAACCTCAGTCCTCAATTAGGACAAGAAAGGAGCCATCCGCATTGCGTTTCAATCCCCTCTTCCTACGCGGGCCACGTAGTTAATAGTTTCGAGTAGGACTCACTCTTACCTATTTCGGTGCTAAATACTCCTCCCAGAACTCGACATGCTCATAAAACCTCAACCTCATCAGTCTCATAGGGACATAATACCTCATCATCAGTCCCATAGGGACATAACATAATACCTCAACCTCAACATTAGTCCCGTAGGGACATAATATAATACCTCAACATCAACATCAGTCCCTTAGGGACATAGTACCTCAACATCAACATCACCTCACCTCATAAACATCAAGATCAACATCATGGACTCAAGATACTCTTTTAGAAATTTAACTTCTCATTTTAAGACATCATGAAACATCATTTTCATTAACATCATCATCAAGACTCACATTAAATGTGAAACACAATCACAACATCATAACATCAAACTCATTACGGCTCTAGAATCATCTCTCAGTTTATTCTTATATCCTTTAATAAAATAATGATAGGGTTTTACAAACACATTCATGAATATGACTTATGACATATGATAAGTTTGTGATGATCATCAATTCATGTAAAAATATATGCATAATGTAAAATTAAATATACATACCCAAACTCTTCACATTAACCTTATTATGTATCAAGACACAATTCACTCTACTCAGAAGGACACATGGGAGAACATTCACATGCTTTAGGTTAGCCTTACATACCTAGGATGATTTGCTAACACCGTTCTTGCACAAACTTCACTTGATCTCCTCTACCTCAACTCCCCTCAATCCCTGACTTAGTGACTTCTAGGAAGAATGCTTTTGAATGGGGTTTTTGAAACCCTTTTCTTAGAAACCGACCTTGATTAGTCATAGGGGAATGTTTAGGAATTATAGGAATGGAATAGAATGCCCTTCAAAATTTAAAAGAACCTTTCCCCCAACCTGGAATAACACAGTCCGCGACACGGACCTGTTGCGGACAGTACATTTTCGAGAAACTCAACTCCATCGAAAAATCACAGAAAAACATAAGTGTGGCTCCGCGACAGGTCCGCGACGTGGTTCCATCGTGAAGTCACACTATTTTTTATTTTAGAGCGAAAAATTATCTTTCGACTTGGTCGTTCCAAAAATCGTCTGAGACCCTTCTCCCACTCAATTTTCAGTGTTGATCACGAATCCACTTTTGAATTTTCAATCCGAACATCGGAAGATGCGTTTACGGACACCACTTCCCTAGGGGTATTTATGTAATTTATCGGGCGTTACATTATTCCCCTTGGGATCATTCGTCTTCAAGTGATGAGTAGGAATGGTACTGTGGCACGAATAGACTTAAGACTCACCTCAATACTCACTCAGAAACTCACCTCCTCAACTCCTCATCGACCTCAATAACATCTACTCAGACATTAGTAAATATACAGATCAACTCATGGTAGAAATATCAATTTACATAAAAGAAAGAATGTTACCTCCAACACTTTCATCAAGCTCGGGCACGAACAAGTACGGGTATTTTGTTTTCATCTTTTCCTCAGCTTCCCATGTGGCTTCCTCAACAAACTGGTTCCTCCACAGAACTTTGACGGAGGCTATCTCTTTGTTTCTCAATCTGTAAACTTGTCGATCCAGGATTTGGACTGGAATTTCCTCATAGGACAAACTGTCTTTGACTCTTGTGCTCTCCACAGGATTTACCAAGGCAGGATCCCCCAAACATTTCTTCAAAATCGAAATATGGAACACCGGATGAATTCCATCTAACTCGGAAGGTAATTCTAGATCATAACCAACCTTCCCTATTCTTAGCAAAATCTGATAAGGACCAATATAACGAGGACTTAATTTCCCCTTATTCCCAAACCTCATGACACCCTTCATGGGTGATACCTTCAAGTAGACCCAATCGCTCACCTCAAACTTTAGATCTCTTCTCCTCACATCTGTGTAAGATTTCTGACGGCTTTGGGCAGTTTCAATCTTTCTCGAATAATCTTCACCTTCTACATAGACTGGTGGACAAGGTCAGGCCCAATCAACTCAGCCTCTCCAACTTCAAACCACCCAATGGGTGATCTACATCTCCTCCTATACAAGGCCTTATAAGGGGCCATTTGAATGCTTGCATGATAACTATTGTTATATGCGAATTCAATCAATAATAAATGATCGTCCTAATTTCCTTTGAAGTCAAGGATGCATGCTCTCAACATATCTTCTACTGTCTGAATAGTGTGCTCTGCCTGTCCATCCGTCTGTGGATGAAAGGTTGTGCTCAAGTTCACTTTGGTACATAACCCTTTATGGAAAGGCTTCAAGAAATGAGAAGTAAATTGGGCTCCTCTGTCCGAGATGATGGACAAAGGAACTCCATGCAGTGTTGGTCGTCTTGACTGCAAAGAAATGCGCTGACTTCGTCATCCTGTCTACAATCACCCATATGGAATCATGTTGTCTCTAGGATCTCGGTAGGCCAATGATGAAATCCATATTATCCATCTCCCACTTCCACTCTGGAATCTCGAAGTTTTGAGCCAAACCACTTGTCCGCTGATGCTCAACCTTCACTTGTTGGCTATTTGGGCACCTTGAAACGAACTCCGCGATATCCCTCTTAATTCCACTCCACCAATATACCTCTCTCAAATCTTGATACATCTTGGTGGAGCCTGGATGATTGGAATATCTAGTGTTTTGGGCCTCAGCCAGAATCCTCTCTCTAACACCATCAACATCATGGACACATAACCTACTCTGGTACCTCAATACTCCATCTCCCTCTTTGGAGAAGACCATTACTTTTTCTTTCTGAACATCCTCCCTCAATTGGAGTATAATAGGATCTCGATCCTATTTCTCTTTTACCTCAGTCACTAGGGACGATGAAGACCCATTCCGAACATTGATTCCTCCCTCGTCATTCTCCTCAAGTTGGACTTCCAGTCGAGCCAACCTATGCACCTCCTTCACTAACTCTTTCTTTTCTTCCTCTACATGGGTTGTGCTACACATAGACAACCTGCTAAGAGCATCAGCAACAACATTAGCTTTACCTAGTTGGTACATGATGCTCATGTCATAATCTTTGAACAATTCCAACCATCTCCTCTGTCGCAGGTTGAGCTCCCTCTGACTGAAGATAAATAGCAAGCTCTTGTGATCCGTGAATACGTCCACATGCACTCCATACAAGTAGTGGCACCAGATTTTAAGTGCGAACACGACTGCCGCCAACTCAAGATCATGGGTCGGATAGTTCCTCTCATGAACTTTAAGCTGCTTGGAAGCATAGGCTATCACCTTTTCCCTCTATATTAATGCACATCCCAACCCAACTCTTGATGCATCACAGTATATTACAAAATCTTCCATCCCGTCAGGCAAGGTCAAGACAGGTGCGATGGTCAACCTAGTCTTTAACTCTTGGAAACTCTTCTCACATTTCTCAGACCACTGAAACTTAACCTTTTTCTAGGTCTGTTTGGTCAATGGTGCGGATAGGGAAGAAAATCCCTCAACAAATTTGCGATAGTAGCCTGTCAACCCCAAGAAACTACTTATGCCAGTTGGAGAGGTCGGTCTTGGGCAGCTTGCAACAGCTTCAATCTTCTGGCTATCTACTCTAATTCCATCACCCAAAACAATATGGACTAGGAAAGCCGCTGACTTAAGCCAAAACTTACATTTGGAGAACTTCGCAAACAATTCATGGTCCTCAAGAGTTTGACGGACAACTCTAAGATGTTTAGCATGCTCCTCCTCATTCCTTAAATATACCAAGATATCATCAATGAACACGGTCACAAACATGTCAAGGTAGGGCCTGAACACCCTATTTATCAAATCCATGAAAGCGGCCGGTGCGTTCGTCAACCCAAAGGACATGACCAAGAACTCAAAGTGGCCATATCTTGTCCTGAAGGCTGCCTTTGGAACATCACATTCTCTCACCTTTAGCTGGTGGTAACCCAATCTGAGGTCTATCTTTGAAAAGCATGAGGCACCCTGAAGTTGGTCAAACAAGTCATCTATCCTGGGAAGAGGATATTTATTCTTGACCGTGACCTTGTTCAGTTGCCTATAGTCTATGCACATTCTGAAAGACCCATCCATCTTTCGTACAAACAGAACGGGAGCACCCCAAGGAGAAACACTGCGTCTAATAAAACCGTTCTCTAATAGATCCTTCAACTCTCCTTCAACTCATTCAACTCAGCGGGGGCCATCCTATATGGTGGTGGAATTGAAATAGGCTGCGTGTAAGGAAGTACATCAATACCAAAGTCGATCTTCCTATCAGGAGGGACTCCAGGTAAATCCTCAGGGAACACCTCATGGAATTCATTCACAATCGGGACCGACTCAGGAGCAGGGGACTCAATATCATCAGATTTAACTCGTACAAGGTGATAAATACACCCCTTAGAGATTAACCTCGTCGACCTCAGGTAGGAAATAAATCTACCCTTGGATGCGACATAACCTCCCTTTACTCTAGGACCGGTTCATTCGGAAATTGGAATTTAACAACCCGGGTCCTACAATCTATGGATGCATAGCAAACATGGAGCCAATCCATACCAAGAATCACATCAAAATAAACCATCCCCAACTCTACCAAACTGGAAAAATTATCCCTATGATAGATGGACAATACACAGTCTCTATAGACCCTCTTAGCTAGGATAGACTCACCAGTAGGAGTCGAAACCGTATAAGGCTCAAGTAAACTCTCTGGAAGGACCTCAAACGGATTGGCCACATAGGGCGTCATAAAAGATAAAGTGGCACCTGGGTCAAGCAATGCATAACAATTATAAGAAAAGATTTGGAGCATACCTGTAACAACATATGGAGCAACTTCTTAATCCTATCGATTACCCATCGCATACAGACGGTTCGTCCGGCCTCCTGCATTTGCAGTAGTAGACTTCTGATGACTGCTCGCAGGGGGCGCTGTAGAAGACTGAGCTCTATTACCTCTATCACCCCAACTCCTTGTAGGGCAATCACCCTGGAAATGGCCAGGCTGTCCACATGAAAGGCAAGTATTGGTGTCCTCACGGCACGCACCAAGATGCAGCCTGCCACATCTGCCACAAGGTAGCCTTCCTCTCGGACCTTGAGCTACACTAGCTTGGGACTGAGGTCCCTCTGCTCTAAAATTCTGGTGACCAAATGATTTATTGTCATACCTATTTAGCTGAACAAGTACACTCGCCATCGGAGGTGCATGGCTAGAAGACTTCTTCTGAAAGAATGTTCTATCACCCTTATTCTGCTTCTGCTGATTAGGCTCATGCCCTGCCGATTTGGCTTTCTTACTCTGCTACTCTTCCCTATCTCTCTTCTTGTCCTCCCCCAGTCTACTGGGCATAGACCATAAGTCTAGAGATATCCATATCTGGAATCAACAATGCGACCTTACACACCCTCTTTACATGCCTGCCCAACCCAGACACAAACTTCCTCATCCTAGCCCTCATATCGAGGACCATCTCCGGAGCATATCTGGATAGCGGGATGAACATCAGGTTGTACTTTTTGACATTTAATCCCTTTTGTTTCAAATTCACGAACTCTTCAACCTTTGCCTCTCTCAACTCTTTGGGGAAGATGTGATCGAAAAAGGCACTCTCAAACTCTTTCCACTCAGCAGAATCAACATTTTCACCTCTTCCATCTTCCCACTGATTATACCAGACATTTACAACATCCTTAAGCTGATACGAGACTAGCTCGACTTTCTCAACCTCACTCATGTGCATAGCCCTCAGGATCTTGCGCATCTCATCAATAAAGTTTCGCGGATCCTCCTCAACCTTGGACCCCGTATAGACTGGCGGGTTCATCCTCAGGAAATCTCTGAGCCTGGATGCAGCTGCAGGCTCTTGGGTGCTGGAGTTAGGGGCCTGGGGACCACGACTGCTACTCTGAGAGGCCACCAACTAAGTGAGTATAGTAATAGCTCCCCTGAAGTCTGCTTCTAAAGTGGAGGTTGACTGAGCAAAAGGTGCCCGTGAAGCCTTAGTAGCTCTGGCAGGTCAACCCCATCTCCTTGTCCCATGCTGGTTAGGAGCCTCTGGTAAGGGATTCTCAGTGTTAGGGACTGAGGCATCTCTTTGGGCAGCAGTGCGTTTTGGATGCATTATCTGCAAACGTGTAATACAAATTAGAAAAGGGAAGTTTCATAGAGTCAAACTCTATTTCACGAACTCAGAACATCAAAGAAGTGTAACCATCCCTAATGTCCTATAGTTTCCCATTTATGAAGTGTGGTGCACAACACACACATAAACAAGACTCTACTAGACACAGCTTCATAGACTCCCTAGGACTCTTGAACTCTGTGCTCTGATACCAAGTTTGTCACGCCCCGGGAGGGTACCCTCGGCACGGCTGGCACTTAGAGACTATTGCTAGTCCCTAAGAGAACCAGTCGTTCTCAGGATAGTCACTCAACATCAACATAGCGGAAGTAAAGTTGTGAACTACCTTAATAAAAGGCTAATGGCCAACATCAGTCTCAACATCATACTAAGTAAGTAAGAGTACTACTCAGTTCATAAGGTAAACATCAACCTCAAACCTTGACTCAGGTCTATGAAGCCTCTAACCTGACTCAACTATCTAAGATGGTGCCATGTCATGCCCTGGTTACCTAACTCAATAAATAAAGAAAACATCAAATAGAAGGGTCTCCTCCGGATAGCAAAGAGGCTCACCAATGTCGGAACTCATAATCTCTGACCTCAACGGTGCGTCTGTTGAAGTCCTCTAACTCCTGTATCTGCATCATGAAATGATGCAGCGCCAAATGGCGTCAGTACGTGAAATATAAAATAGCTGAATAACAATATAGGTACAACAACATAGGGAAAAACATCAACTCAACATCATACTCCATCAAAATGTCAAATGACTATCTAAAGAAAGAGATAAGAGTAGACAAATGACCCATCAATATCCCATCAATACCTCATCAATACATCAGACTCACCTCAAGGAAACTCGACTCAACTCAACTCAACTCAGGGAACATCAACATCAACTCAGCTCAGGGAACATCGACATCAACTCAATTCAAGGGACTCGACTCAAAATATCACATCAACATCAACATCGGAGTTCTATAAAAATGGAACCTAATTGGGAGTTTCTCTAACAGACAACCATCACCTATGAGCCAGTGATGATACAACGAAGCGATGCCGTTGCCACATCCATCAAATACCCTGCCCGGGGTAACGGACATCAACCTTATTGGATCCACAAGAAAAACCTCAGTCCTCATTTGGGACAAGAAAGGAGCCATCTGCATTGTGGTTCAATCCCCTCTTCCTACACGGGCCACGTAGTTAATGGGTTCTAGTAGGACTCACTCTTAGCCATTTCGGTGCTCAATACTCCTCCCAGAACTCGACATGCTCATAAAACCTCAACCTCATCAGTCCCATAGGGACATAATACCTCTTCATCAGTCCCATAGGGACATAACATAATACCTCAACCTCAACATCAGTCCCGTAGGGACATAATATAATACATCAACATCAACATCAGTCCCGTAGGGACATAGTACCTCAACATCAACATCACCTCACCTCATAAACATCAAGTTCAACATCATGGACTCAAGATATTCCTTTAGAAATTTAACTTCTCATTTTAAGACATCATGAAACATCATTCTCATCAACATCACCATCAAGACTCACATCAAATGTGAAACAAAATCACAACATCATAACATCAAACTCATTACGGCTCTAGACTCATCTCTCAGTTTATTCTTATATCCTTTAATAAAATAATTATAGGGTTTTCCAAACACATTCATGAAAATGACTTATGACAAATGATAAGTTTGTGATGATCATCAATTCATGTAAAAATATATGCATAATGTAAAATTAAATATACATACTCAAACTCTTCACACTAACCTCATTATGTATCAAGACACAATTCACTCTACTCAGAAGGACACATGGGAGAACATTCCTATGCTTTAGGTTAACTTTACATACCTGGGATGATTTGCTAACACTATTCTTGGACAAACTTCTCTTGATCTTCTCAACCTCAACTCCCCTCAAGCCTTGACTTAGTGACTTCTAGGAAGAATGATTTTGAATGGATTTTCTTAGAAACCGACCTTTATTAGTCATAGGGGAATGTTTAGGAATTATAGGAATGGACTAGAATGCCCTTCAAAATTTAAAAGAACTTTTCCCCCGACCTGAAATAACACAGTCTGCAATGCGGATCTGTCGTGGACAGTGTATTTTCAAAAAACTCAACTCCATCGAAAAATCACAGAAAAACATAAGTGTGGCTCCGCGACACGTCCGCGATGCGGTTCTATCGCGAAGTCACAGTATTTTTGGTTTTAGAATGAAAAATTATCTTTTGACTCGGTTGTTCTAAAAATCAACCGAGACCCTTCTCCCACTCAATTTTCAGTGCTGATCATGAATCCGCTCTCGGATTTTCAATCCAAGCATCGGAAGATGCATTTTATGCACAACGCTTCCCTAGGAGTATCTTGGTAATTTACCGGGCGTTATAACTAAGGCGGAAAGTGATTTCTGAAGTCTCAAGGCAAATAAAAGTGGAGAAGTTGATGTTTAGTATGACAACTGGCAAGGTATATTTTATAATATACTTTTAAATATGTTTCTGATTTATTTATTTTATAAGTGTATCAATATCATTTCAGTTATAATTGCTTCAAATTTCATTTTGATTCAAGTTATACCTCATTTTAATTGATTTAATTTTTCAATTTGCAAACATTTCTGCATCTAATGAAGAGCTTTCAATGTTAATATTACTGGCTGAAAGGGATTACTACTTGAATTTTTTGGCTATCGTGAATGAGAATTCATCAACTGGTTCTAATCAAGGTCAAGAAGAATTGATTAAAAAGTTGAAACAATTGAAAATGGAGATTATAAAGGTAATTCTATCATGAAACATTAATAAATTTCTTAGAGCAACCTGCTGAAAATATTGATACTGATTTTTAATTTTTTTTATAGTCAAATAGTAACCGTAAACTATTGAAGCAAAAGTTGATGCACAGTTGAGAGAGTTCAAACAATTTATAATTTATTCTCATTCCAATTTATTAACTAATATCAAGCTATTTTTCATAAACAACATGGAAATGAGAGAATTCATACTGAACAAGTTTTTAAAGAACCATGGAGTAGGGAAAATGATGTTGGGACTTCTGCCAGCAGAGAAAATACTAAACATGTTTCTGTGCAAGGTATATTTTATATTATTATATTTACTTTATAATACATCGTACATTATTGTCATTGCATTTTTTCGGACTTTATTATAGGTAAAGACCCTAGAGTTGATTTGTGAGATGGTGCAAAATCAGGTAAAATTAATTCAGCATTTCATGATTTGTTATTGTTTTGCAGTTTATTTAAGATGATTTTGTAATACATGTGACTTTAATATTATTATAATATATTATTGTGATATGATAATAGTGGAAATCCTATTCCACTATCACTATAAATATGCTTATAATACCCTTATAATATCATTATAATACATTATTGTGATATGATAATAGTATAAATGTCACTCCAATATCATTGTTAATAAATCCTGTTCTAATATTATTGTAATACATCAGATGTATTATTCAAATACATCAGAAGTGTTTTGGTAATATCTAACCTATGTGTGTATATGATTATAATATCATTATAATACATTAAAACTAACTCTCCACATGCTATGAAATTGTTTTAAATTCCCATTTTGTTGGATGAGTGATTATAATATTATTATAATACATTATAATACATTATTGTGATATGATATGATTATACTATCATTATAATACATTATAATAGTATATATCCTATTTCAATATCACTATAAGTAAATTCTATTCTAATTCATTTTTAATATTATTCTAATCCATCTGGGTTGTTGTAGATCAAATGACGAAATCAGCTCATTTTCTACTGGTTAAGACTACTTTCAGTGCTAAGGATTACGTGAGGTTTTATATCCAAGAGTTGGTGAGGTTACGTGGTGTATCTAGGTCCATTATATCAGATAGACGTACCCAATTCACTTCCCACTTTTGGAGGTCTTTTTAGAAGGGGCTTGGGACTAAGATTAAGTTGAGCACCGCTTTAAACCCTCAAACCAACGGCAAAGCGGAGAGAACTATTCAAACCTTGGAGGATATGTTCAGGGCTTGTGTGTTGGAGTTCAATTGGAATTTGGATGACCTTCTTCCACTCATTGAGTTTGCTTATAATAATAGCTTCCACGCTAGCATTGGTATGGCGCCGTTTGAAGCCTTATATGGGAGAAGGTATAGGTCACCGGTATGGTGGTTTGAGTTAGGAGAGATGGCTCTAGTTGGCCTTGATTTGGTAATGGTGAAGGTGATTAGGTAGAGATTGAAAGCGGCCCAAAGTCATCAAAAGTCCTATTTAGATGTTAGGAAGAGGGATATTGAATTTCGTGTTGGTGATTGGGTATATGTGAAGGTTTCGCCTATGAAAGGTGTGATGCATTTCGGAAAGAAGGGCAAGCTAAGCCCCCGATATGTTAGCCCTTATGATTGCTGAGAAAACTAGAGGTGTGGCTTATAAGTTGGAGTTACCCCCGAATTTGAGTTCCGTTCATCCGGTCTTCCATGTGTCTATGTTGAGGAAGCTAATTGGTGATCCTAACACCATTGTGCCTTTGGAAGTGTTTGAGGTTGAGGAAAATTTATCCTATGAGGAGGTGCTGGTGAAAACCATGGATAGGCAAGTAAAGCGGCTTCGTAATAAGGATATAGCTTTGGTGAAGTTTCTGTGGAGAAATCAACAAGTGAAGAGTGCTACTTGGGAGGCGGAGCTGGACATGGTGTAACGATACCCTCATCTTTTCCAATCAACTCAAGCCTAAGGTACTAGGAATCTTTTATGTCTAATGGTGCTATTTCACTCCTTCTTGAGTCTCATGACATGACATGCATACATGTGCACTGAATGATTTTTTTATAATTGTTTTGAGTGATTCGAATACAATATTGATATGAGCTCAAAGGTCTTGAACTATAGTTTTGCATAATATTTTTGGTACAAATTTTTGTAATAAATTATGCATTGTATCATGTTTTGGATGCTTGTCGCCCTAAATCAAGCCTCGTTTTTTGCACATTCGGGGACAAATGTTCCCAAGGGGGAGATGAAGTAAGGACCCAGATTTTCCTAGTGGCATTTCCCAAATGTCCTGAAATTTTCCCCAGTGAACTGCCAGGCGTCACTCCACGGAGGAGTCTGCACGGCCTGTATGAAGCCACACAGACCGTGTGGCCTCCCTAGAAGTGACACTTAGGTCAATTCACGGTTGGGACAAACTTTGGAACAAAGAGAAAATTTGCCAAGTGAAGACACATGGGCGTTCACACGGTTCATATGACGCCACATGGTCCGTGTGGCATTCTATGTGGCTTACTATATGAAACTTTTCTATGTATAAAATTTCTGTCTCGTAACTTTATCGTGCAAAAATTATTTCAAGTACCATTACACGGTCAATGTCACGGCCCATGTGGTATCACATGGACCGTGTAGCTGTCCATGTGGTATCACTTATCTTTAGAACTTTCCTCCGTGAGAGAATCTAAGTGGGGGATCACAGTCACTGTCCATGGTCCGTGTGACATCTCACGGACCGTGTAGTGAGCCGTGTGAGTCTGACGGGACTAATTAGGTCCAGTTCATTAATGGCATTCATGTAATTGGTTTATTTTAAACATGAATTATGACCTTTTACCTATTCTAAACCCTTAATACAACTGAAAACCCCTTCCTCTTCACTCATTCACCTAAATCACTCTACCCCTTTCAAGATCACTTCCCTATTCCTCCCAATTCTCTTCTCTCAAGTATCAAGCTAGGGTCTCAATTGGAGTTAATTCAAGCCAAATTCCTACTCCCCGAATCAAGGTGTGTGGGATTGATTCTTGGTCCCTTTCAACCAAGAAGACACAAAAATCTTCCAATCTCTTTTCATGAATTTTAGTTACTTTAAACATGGAATTTCATGATTTGATTTTATTGAATCTAATTAGTTTATGGGCTGTATTTCACCTATTATTTCAATTCATTTTGGACAACTATTATGATGATTTACATTGGGTTATGAAGTATGAACATGCATGTCCTTGATAAAATTGATTTATTCATGGGTGATTATTACTATGATTTAGATGTTGATTTAACTATGGATTTCCTTGATTTCATTTTTATATGTCTGATTTTAACTTAAATCTATGTTACCCGTGCTATCCTTACATCATGCATTGCATTACATTTATGAGCATTGATATATGTATATCATGAAGTGGGTTAAACCCAATTATATTTTATGAAATTAATATGATATGATGTTGGTAAGGGATTGGTTATGACAAGAAGGTGATCACCGGTATGTCTATAATTGAGGCACAGTGATCAAAATGGGTGCTTGCACTGTCACATATATAAAAATGAGCTATTCCTTGCATGCCCATCTATAAGCATGAACTAAGATTTGGCATTTGAGTCCAAAAGTGCATTGAATGGTTTGAACTAAACATTGAAATTCTGAAAAGAACATACATGCATGAATTTCAACTGGGATGTTAATGACTTAGCACCGATGGACTGGGAGTGCGAGGGCTATCTTCAAAGGCCCTCCCCTTTCATTGAACTATGTGCTAGCATAGAAACGTTCACCATTACTGAAATGACCGAGTCATAAGGAATGCTTATACGTATATAATAACCAGATACAAATGATACTGGCAACAAATCCTTCCAAAATAGTGAGTCTATAAGAAAGGTGACCATCCCCGAAATGGTGAGTTTGTAAGCTGTGATTTAGATTACCTTTGGTAAGTAATCTTTTCCTACCGTGGGAGGTCCCAATCGGTCTAATTCATGTAATAGCTTGCATGAGTTTGATATGTCTGTTATAGTCCATCCCCATTATATATATGAGCATTACTACATTTCATGCATCACGACTTTCATGGCATCTTGTATACATATATATATATAGAATATATAATTCTTCTATGTTATGTGCATTATCACTTAACATTGAAATGCAGATTTGGTAAGTCACATGCATTGCATGCCCGCATTTTAGTGCATTAAAACATACTAACACATACTCTATGCCTACATGATTTTACCATGTAGAGGCCGAGCACTTTGATTACCAACATGAGAACGAATAGTAAAAATTCAAGGTTGCGGTGGTGAGTCCCTTCCTCCAGGAATGAGCCAATTATCTTTTTCTTTATGTGCTTCTTATCGTATTTACCTTTTGAGGGTGAGCCCGGGTTTGTCCTGGCCCCCGTTCTTAGAGGCATTGTTGGATACTGTGCAACTCTTCAGAGATTCTTTCGTCCTGACTAATGCTTTGTCTATGTATTCTGCGAATGATTTCTAAGAAATCTCCTTTGACTACTATTTATATAAATATACGTATGTATGTTTAGATATTATCCTTAAACCAATAATGTGAATATTGATATATGAGGCTTATTTGGGGGCTCTCGGGTCCCCATTCGCCGTGTCACATTTAGACCCTAACCTCGGGTCATGACAAGACCTTCTATCCACAAAGCTCAACCAAACCTCTTCTTCATCTATTTTTATGTCATGGGTAACTTACGGTAGTTGGATGTACTCTTTTATATGATGATATTATGAGTAATCTATGATATTTTATCCTTGTACACCATTATGCAATGAGACACCAAGAGAAATTTATGATTTTCATGAGGGTTTAATTATGCCCTATCCAAGCTCTACTTTGAATAATTCCCAAATGATTCTATTTACTCCTCTTATGTCATTTACTCTTGAAATTCATAATTTTAAGCATATATACATACACCCACCTTGATTTGATCAAAGTTATGAGTCATGATTTGTATGTGACCAAAGCCTTAAGGTAAAATATTTAAATTATGCATGTTGTGAATATTTAAAAGCATTGCAAGTATGATAAGAGCTTATGAGTATGTTATGAATACTATGAATAGTATGAAGCCCTATTTTTAACACCATGAAGCTTTGTTCAATAAGCTTCTAAGAATGATATTTTGATACTTTGAGACTATACATGTTATGACTATGATTGCTATTTAAGTATTCTGTGGGAATGTCACCTAGCACTGAAAGGACCTTAGAAGTCTCCCATTGTCTCAAACTATGTGCCACCATAGGTTCATGTTAATGATTCCCTATAAGGGCTTGTCCCTACTGAAAAGCCTATACATTAAAGTAAAGGATATTTGTGAAACCTACTAAAAAGGCCATGTCATAAGGTAAGGGTGTTTGGTGACACTTCCCAAAAAGGCTATGCCATAAGGTGAGTGCTTGGCAAAGTACACCACTCCTTGTCTAGTGTGAACATTGAGATTCCGAGTAATAGCTTGCTTAGACTTATATGTCATTTAAGGTCCCTTCCAACCTATGTAAAATGTGTCATGTGACTTGGTCATTCCTCATGCATGTTTTGACTATGCATTGATCATTCATGTCATATTAAGCCTATATCCATTGGTTATGATTACGCGTATTATTTGATTATGGGCGTTGTTTACTTGTTACATTGCACCCTACTTAGTTAGTATATTCTAAGTACTACCACATACTTTTTGCCTTGATGATCTAACCTAACCATGTTGGGAGCTCCTGTTCATCCTCCTCCTCCATGTGGTTAGACGGTTGATTGAATATTGCTATTGGTGAGCCCTCTATTTTGGGGACAATATCCATTTACTTTCATGTTTTGTTAGGACTTGTCAATTTATAAATATTTATCCTTTGAGGGTCAGTCCAGGTGATGTCTTGGCCCCCGTTCATGTTAGAGGTGTTTTTGGATATGGATATGTATGTTATGAGCTTGATTCCTTTATGCTTATGTAATCATGGAAGACTTCCCTTAGTCCGTATTCTCCTTTTTTGTTTTGTTGTATGTCGATGATGTGATGGAAGTGTATTGCTGGGGAGTCATGAAGAGAGATATTGCTAAGTTTATAGCTGATTGTCATAACTACCATCAAGTCAAAGCCGAATATTAAAGGCCGGTGGCCTAGTGCAAGATATTGAGATTTCTACTTGGAAGTGGGAAGAGATCAACATGGATTTTGTGATTGGTTTGCCTAAGACTAGAAGGCATTTTTATTCTATATGGGTTGTGGTTGATAGAATGATGAAATCGGCTCACTTTCTACCTATTAAAATGACCTATGGTACCAAAGATTACTCTAAGTTATACATTCATGAGTTGGTGAGACTACATGGGTTCCATTGTCTATTATTTCAGATCATGGTGCTAAATTTACCTCACACTTTTGGAGATCCTTTTAAAAGGCCTTGATACTAAAATCAAGCTTAGCAAGACATTCCACCCACAAACCGCTGGTCAAGCTAAAAGGACCATTCAAACACTTGAGAATATTCTTAGAGCTTGTGTTTTGGAGTTTAAGGGTAGATTGGATGAGCATTTTCCACTTATTGAGTTTTCTTATAACAATAGTTATCACTTTAGCAATTGAATGGCTCCCTTTCAAGCTTTATATGGTAGACGTTATAGGTCCCCGATTGGGTGGTTTGATGTGGAGGAAATGGCTTTGTTAGGTCCTAATTTTGTTATGAAAGCTTTAGAAAAGGTGTGGATGGTAAGAGAAAGATTGAAGATGACTCAAAGTCGACAAAAGTCCTATGATGACACTAGGAGGAGAGAGCTTGAGTTTAAAGTTGGTGATTGGGTGTACTTGAAGGTTCCACCAATGAAGGGAATGGTTCATTTTGACAAGAAAGGGAAGTTAATCCCTAGGTATGTAGGGTCTTACCAGATTTAGAGGCGTATTGATAAAGTTGTATACGAATTAGAGTTGCCCATGGAGATAAGCATGGTTCACCCAGTCTTCCATGTTTCCATGTTGAAGAAGTGTGTGGGAGACCCTAGTTCCATTATGCCCTGAGTGGTGGTGAATGTTGAAGAGAACTTAACTTATTTGGAAATTCTGGTGGAAATATTGGATAGGCAAGTGAAGAGATTGAGAAACAAAGATATAGCATCCATCAAAGTTCTTTGGAGGAACCAACAAGTAAAAAACGCCACTTGGGAAGCTAAAGCGGACATGAAGAAGAGATACCCCTATCTTTTTCATTTGATACCCCTATCTTTTCCATTATAATCAAGCTTAAGGTACCATAATATTTCCTACTTGAGAACATACCCTTCTTTGCATGTCATTTGCACGTCATGTATGCAAGATAAAGTGATTTCGAGGTTGCATTGTAAACGTTATTTGAAGCATGATTTAAAAATTTTCATAATCTATATGTTGCATTTTCATATGATACATGTTATACTCCTTATAGCTTATGTTTAGCATATTTACGGATGAGTGTTCCCAAGGGGAAGATATTGTAAAGCCCCATATGTTGGAAAGGTATGCAAGTTCATAAGAAATGAAGTCCAGAAACTTTTTAAGTATAAGTGGAATTCATGAAGAGGTTTACGGATTGTAAAATTGTATACAAGCCGTACTTGGGTTCGTGGGTCCTAAGGGTAAAATCCTAGTAACTCAAGTTGGGAGGTACACCAGTGCATGAGAGGAACTATGAGATGCAGGTGGCTCTACGTGCCGTAACTTGTGCTCACGGAATGGGGGGAAAAACTTGTTGGAAAAACAACTTTCTGACGTTCGTTTCACGAACAAACAGGACGACCCGTGGATTCGATTGATGGGTCATAGGTGGTGTCGTGGTGTGAGTTTTAGAGAAGGTCTTTGAGGGTCCAAAAATTAATAGGACGAGACCCCTTTTCCATGACCAGTGGACTAGACCATGACCCGTAATTAAGGTCTCGTGGTTTGGTCGGTCAGGTTTTTAGAAGGGGCAATTTTTTACATTTCTAAACACCCCAAGCCTATGCTACATTATTTAAGCCCTCAAATAAGCCCTTTCCATCTCTATACTATCCTAAACTACTCCACTCCAATTCATTCTTAAATATTCCAAGTTCAAACTCCTCCCAAATACTCTCAAGCTTCCTCAAGACATTCTAAGTAAAAGGTGCAAACTAGGATTTTAGAATTCTCTACATACTCAAATAAGATTTCCATCTCCAATCACACCAAGGTATATGGGATTTGACTTGTGGAGATCTTTCCTCCACAAAGCTCAATCAAATCTCTTCATCATTTACTTTCATGTTATGGGTAACTTATGGCAGTTTGATGGACTCTTTTATATGATGATATTATCAAGTAATCTATGATATTTTATCCTTGTACACTGTTATGAAATGATATTCCAAGAGAAATTTATGATTTCCATGAGGGTTTAATGATGCCCTAACAAAGCTTTTTTTTGTTTTGGTGGGTTACCTTGAATAATTCGCAAATGATTCTATTTTACTCCTCTCATGTCATTTACTCTTGAATACATAACTTTTGGCATATATACATACACCCACCATGATTTGTTTAAATTTATGAGTCAAGCTTCTTATGTGATGAAAGCCTTGAGGCAAGATATGTAAACTATGCATGTTGTGAGTATTGAAAGGTGCTAATAAGTATGATATGAGCTCATGAGTATGTTATGAATATAATGAATAATATGAAGCCCTATCTTTGACGCCATAAAGCTTTATTGATGAGCTACTCCAAGAATGATATTATGATGTTTTGAGACTATGCATGTTATGACTATGATTTACGATTTAAATATTTCGTGGTATTGTGACCTAGAACCGAGAGGACCCTGGAAGTCTCCTATTGTCCCAAATTATGTGCCACCATAGGTTGATGTTAATGATTCCATATATGGGCTTATACCTAATAAAAATGCTATGTCGTAAGGTAAAGAATATTTGTGAAACTTACTGAAAAGGTCATATCATAAGGTAAGGGTGTGTGGTGATACTTCCCGAAAAGGATATGCTGTAAGGTGACTGTTTGGTCTACTTTGGAAAAGTCGACCACTCCTTGTCCAATGTGGAGTTTACATCAAGATTCCAAGTAGTAGCTCACTTGGTTTTATATGTTAGTTAAGGTCCCTTCTAACCAATGCATGATGTGTCATGTGACTTGGTGATTCCTGATACATGTTTGACTAAGCCTTTATCATTCATGTAATATTGAGCCTATATCCGTTGATTATGATTATGCATATTGTTTATTCTAGGTTATGTTTTCTTGTTGGATTGCACTCTGGATACTTTGTACATTCGAAGTACTAACATATACTTTTCACCTACATGATCCAACCTTGTAAGGATAGGAGCTCTTATTCATCCTCCTCCTCCACGTGGCTAAACGGTTAATTAAAGATTGCTATTGGTGAGTCCTCCATTTCAGAGACAATATCCACTTACTTCATTCTTTGTTAAGAATTGTCTATTTATGGATATTATCTTTTGAGTGTGAGCCTGTGAGACGTATTGGCCCCCGTTCCACTCATGTTAGAGGTGTTGTTGGGTATAGATATGTATGTTATGAGCTTGACTCCTTTATGCTTATGTAATGATGGAAGACTTTCCTTAGTCCTTATCCACCTTTTTTTTGTGTTGTTGAATGTTAATAACGTGATGGAATTCCTAAGCCCTATTACCTCCATAGTACGAGTCATACTCACATCACCCCTTAGTCTTTATTTGTTATGTAATCATGCTAATCCTCTTTCTTATGAAATCCCCATAGCTTGAGCCCAAATTCCCGTTTTCCCTAGATTTATTTGTTTGTTATCTAGTTATGCTTCCGCAACCAAGGATGTGATATGCATGCTTAAGAGGCTTGTTTGGGGTCCCTCCGGGTTCCCCATTCGGCATGTTACTCCTAGGCCCTAGGCTTGGGCCATGGCATTTTGGAAACTTTAGCTTTTTACTTACTCTTCTTAAGAGTGTTTGCCTTAGAATATTTTGAGTGGATAGGAGGATAAAGTGATTTAGAGAGTCTTACAGGTTCTTAGGTCTGATAAGATACTTAGAGAACCTTAAAATTGATGTAGCTTAAGTTTAGGATACACAAAAAGGATAAAAATCCCTTCATTAAAATTATAGGAATTCATCCATGAAACCCCGATTACAGGCCGTGGACTTAACCACGAAACATGGTTTGAGTTGTCTTGTTCACTTTTTCCAATCTTCAGAGTTTGGTTTCTGACCACCCAATCTACAAAAGAAATTTACGGGTCTTGGACTGATCCACGACTGTGGATCTACTCTTAGTATCCTCCCACACTTAACAAATTTTCCATTCTTTAGGGCCTTATCTATGAAGCCAAACCACAGAGTGTAAATAGGACCATGGGTTGTCCCGTTGGTCGTGGTTTCATTTCTAGAACCCAAATTTTCCATCAACTCAGGGCTTCAATCTATGACTATTCCTTACGGTCCATATTTTTTTCCACAGTCGTAAATAGTCCTCTTGAACTCCTTTGATGGTTAGCAAATTTTAAATCTTGAAGCTCCTTACCCACGAGCCTGGTCTAGACCCATGTATTGAACCACAAGTGGTGAACTAGGCTTGTGAATTGCCTCTGAACATTTCCAGTTCCACTTTTTTTCTGCACTTTCTACCATTCTAACTTGCTGGTGTTACGATATCTCCTCTCGGGAACATTCGTCTCTAAATGTACTAAATGTAAGCTCTAAAGAGTTAACTAAGCAACTAATAACCCAGTATGTAGCATAAATGTAATATAAACATCTTTTTATGAAATTTTAAAAAATCCATACTTAGAACATGCCTATAAATAGTCCATAAACATTTAAATAGGTGTATCCATCATGAGAAAACTGAAATGTAAGAAATTGGAAGTTTTGGGAAAGAATAACTTAATACCTTAGGCTCGAGTAGAGCGGACTATATAGGATAATGCTTCATTATGTCCTCTTCCTCTTCCCATGTTGCACCTTTAACTTATTGATTCCTCCAAAGCACTTTAACAAATACGACTTCCTTGTTTCTTAGCCTCTTTCTTACTAGTCTAGAAATTTAATGCCAGTACCTCTTCATATGTCAAAATTTCATCAATACTCACATCTTTTAATGGGACTATAGAATTTGGGTCACCCATGAATTTCTTGAAGATTGACACATGGAACATCGGGTGAATTATTTCCTTCTCTATAGTTAACTCTAACTCATATGCCACCTTTCCAACCCTTCTCACCACCTTATAGGACTCTATATATCTAGGGATTAATTTTCCCATTTTGCAAACAGGATAATACCTTTCATGGGAGACACCTTCAAATACACCCAATCACCAATAATGAACTTAAGGTTCTTATTTCTCACATCAGAGTATGCTTTTGCTGACTTTAAGCCATTTTCAATTTCTCCTTTATGAGTCTCACCTATTTCATAGCATCCATGGCTAAGTCTAGCCCTAGTAAGGCCATTTTACCAACTTGCCATTTTACCAACTTTAAACCATTCAATAGGTGATTTACACCGTCTACCATATAAAGCCTCAAATAGTGCTATCTAAATGCTTGAGTAAAAGCTATTATTGTAGGAAAACTCAATGAGAGGAAATAATCATCCCAACTCCTCTGAATTCCAATACGCAGATTTCAGAATATCTTCCAAATCTTTGAATCGTCCCTTTGGCTTGCCCATAGATTGAGGATGGAAGATGGTACCTTTGTACAAAGACCCCTTTGAAATGAATGTCAAAAGTGAGAGGTAAATTGGGACTCTATGATTTGATTTGATGGAAAATAGAATCCTATGCAACATCACCAACACTAGATGTACAATTTAGAATAGTCTTCGAAAGTAAATGTTGTTTTGATCGGTAAGAATGGCCTGACGTTGTCATCCTATCCACTACCACTCATATAGAGTCAAAGTGCTTCTTGGTCTTAGGCAATCCCACCACAAAGTACATATTGATCTTTTCTTACATCCAAGCAAGAATATCAATGTCTTTAGCTAGGCCACCCAACCTTTGATTTTTGACCTTGACTTGTTGGTAATTAGAGCATTCAGATCAAAACTTTGCAATGTCCTTCGTCATTTTGTTCCACAAATAAACTACTCTCATATCTGTATACATCTTTGTGGAACCGAGATGATGGAATAGGAAGAGTTGTGAGCTTTTTGCAATATCAACCTCTCCAATTCACCATCATTGGCATGAACAATCTCCCTTGATAGCGGATTACCTCGGCTCCTCCTTGTGAAAAGACCTCTATTTTTCCTTGTTTCGCCAAGGACTTTAATTTAACAAAGGCGGGATCAAGATCTTGCTTTGACTTACCATCCTCAATCAATGAAAACTCGAAGCCATATTGCACCATCATACCACCACAACCGGTATCATTCAACTTCACCCCTAATCTAGCCAACCTATCGATTTCCAAGGCTAACTCCCTTTTTCCATTATCTTCTAAATAATACACACTTCCTACGGGGAAACCCTATTAAGTGCATCAGCTACTACATTAGCTTTTCCCAGGTGGTACTTAACACTTTATTATAGTCCTTGAGAAGCTCTAGCCATCTTTGTTGCATTAAATTGAGATACCTTTGAGTGAATACATGTTGAAGGATTTTGTGATCGATGAAAACTTCTACGTGAACCCCATACAAGTAGTGATGCCAAAGTTTCAATGCAAATACCATGACTGAAATCTCAAAATCATGTAGTGCATCAACACACAACCCAAACCAATTCTTGAGGCATCACAACGAACAAAAAATCCATCGTTTCCCTCCGGCAAAGTCAAAATTGGAGCTGACGTCAACAGATCCTTCAGGGTTTGAAAACTCTTCTCACACTCATCCATCCACATGAAGTTTGTTTTCTTTTAATTCAACTTATTTAATAGGGAAAAAATAGAGGAGATACCTTCTATAATACCAACCTAGGCCAAAGAAACTTCTAATGTTAGTAGGAGCAATGGCCTTGGCCAATTCCTCACCATCGGAATTTTCTTAGGATCAACTTTGATCCATCACCCGACACCACTTTCCCAAGGAAAGCAACCTCTTTCAACAAAAATTCACACTTGTCAAAGTTTGCAAATAGTATTTCTTCCCTCAATGTTTGTGATACCACCCTGAAATGCTCTATGTGATCTCCCACACTCTAGGAATAAATTAGAATATCAATGAACACCATAATGAACATATGAAGGGTAGGATTGAACACCCTATTAATTAGATCCATGAAGATTTCCGGCACATTAGTTAGGCCAAAAGATATCACCATAAATTCAAAATGCGCATACATTGTCTGGAAAGTTGTTTTAGAAATGTCACTCTTTCTTACTCTTAATTGGTGATGTCCGGACGACAAATCAATCTTAGAAAAATGCTTGGCTGCTTGTAGTTGATCAAATAGTTCATTTATCCTTGGGAGGGGATACTTTTTATTAATGGTGATTTTGTTGAATTTCTGATAGCCTATACACACTTGGAGTGACCCATCTTTCTTTCTCACGAACAATTCTGGGCAACTCCATAGAGACCTACTAGGTCTAATGGATCCCTTATCCAACAAATCCATCAAATCTTGCTTTAATTCCTTTAACTCCATTGAGGTCATTCTATAAGAAGGAATGGAAATAGGTTGAGCGTTAAGCAAGAAGTCTATTGTCACGACCCAATCCTAGGGCCTAGGAGTGATATGGTGAATCGGAAACCTGAGAGAACCCCAAACAAGCCTCTAAGAATAAGTAAGCACATTCTTAGTTATAGAAGCATAAACAAACGTCAGCCAATTAAATCTAAGGAAAAAGTGGCTTTGGACTAAAGCTATGGGGATAAAAAGTGAATAGGAATTTCCACCATCAAATAAAATGAAAGACTAAAGGGGGGAGGGGGGCGTAAGTAGGACTCAACCTATAAGGAGAACAAGGGCTTAGGACTTCTATCACTTGCTATCAACATTCAACAACACATATAAGGGATAGGGGCTAAAGGAAGTATTAACTTATTACATAAGCTTCATAAAAGTCAGCACTTCACATTATCCAATAACACCACTAACATGAGTGAAACAGCGGCCATGACTTCTCTTGGGCTCACCCTCAAAAGTAAATATTCAAAAATAGACATGTCTTAGCATAAGTATGAATGAAAGTGGTTGTGATCCCTAGATGAAGGATTCACCAGTAGTAATCTTCAAGCAAAGCAACTAGTAACGTGGAGGAGAGTGAATAGAAGTTCTGGTCCCTACATGGTTAGATCATATATGTAAAAAGTATGTGTTAGTACTTGGAATGTACTAAGTATGCAGGGTGAAATGCAACAAAATATAGTATCCATATTAATCAAAATGCATAATCATATATAACAGATATAAGCTCAATATGACATGAATGATCAATGACTTAGTAAAAAATATGCATAAGGATATCCAAATCACATAACATATCATTATAGATGGGAAGGGACCATAACCGATATGTAAGACCAAGCGAGGTACTATTTGGAATCCCAATGTTCATTCCTCATCGGTCAAGGAGTGGTCTACTTTGCGAAGGTAAACCAAACACTCACTATACAGGAACCTGCCCATTTCAGAACGTGCTTCACAAATACCTTACACGAACACCTCCTTTTTTGGTTAATATATGATAAGATCTTTACGGGAACACCACCCTTTTTAAGGAATCATGCAACAAGAGCTATATTGATCCATTAGCTATTCATAAACCTACGATGGACAACGTAGTTAAGGGACAATGGTTATCTACTAAGGTCCCCTTTATGCTTGGCCAACATTCCCAAGGAATACTCAAATCATAATCATAGTCATAATATACATAGTCTTATAATGTCATAATATCATTATAGAGTAGTTCATCAAAACCAAAGCTTCATAGCATCAAAGAAAGGGTTTCATAACATTCAAACCTTTCATGAAAATTCTCATGAACTCATAACATACTTGTTATCCCTTCAACATTCCACAACATTCATAATTTTCATATCTTGCTATAAGGCCTTCATCAACATAAGAAGCTTGTAACATAACTTTGGTCAAAATATGGTCGGTCTATGCATATATTCTTAAAATCATAAAATATAAGAGTATAGGGAATGAATGAGTAAAACATAATCATTTAGAAGTCATTCAAAAAAACCCACCATCATAATAGCAAAACTCAATTTGGTTATCATGAAATCCATAATCTTTCATAACTTTTCAAGATATCATAGCATACATAGTATAAATGTTATTAAATATTCATAATATCAAACCACAATGGGTGTTCATGCGTAATCAAACCAATACTTAACCAAATCCAACTTGAATCATGCAGGTAATCAATAATAGGAATTACCCAGAAAGAATTAGTCACTGATATCAAGAAATTTAACAAAAATAGTTTTGGAGATCCATGGGTAGAAGCACCCATGGATGGAAGACCCACATACCTTAAACCTTGAAATAATGAAGGAGACTTGAAGGAATTACTTGAGTGCTTGAATCATTAGTGAAACCTCTTGAGAATCTTCGAATTTATTGAGGGGTTTAGTGAGGATTTTGAGAGTGCTTGAGTATGACTTAGGGCTAAAATGGTTGAATGATTGAGGAATCACGTCTATAAGAGTGTTGGGTTATGACCCAATTGCCCTCACTTAAAACAAAAGAAGTTTAGGAAAATTTACAAACAGAGGGGAAAGGGGCGCGATGTGCCTTGTGTTAACGTGCAATTGCACGCGAAGTTCATTTTTCTCCTATTTTTGCCTTGGAATGAGTTTTGGTGATTTTAGCAATATCGAGGAACAAGTAAGTGATGCAGATTAGTTACGAACTCTTTTAGTTAATGCTAAAACCAACCGAAAAATTATTCTTCGATATGGTTGACTTATAAATTGAAGGCGACCCTTTTCCTGCACAATTTCGCCTTCTGAAAAAGAATACAACGTCAGATTTGCCAAATAACAGACAGATTCTGATATATTCAAGAAATGCAGCATAAGGACATTTTGAGTTGCGGGGGAGGTGCTACATCTATGCCAAAATCTATTTTTCTTTTGGGAGGAACACCAGCTAACTCGTTCGGAAAGACATCAAAGAATTTACAATAGGAACCGACTCAAGAGATAGAACTTTATAAGTGACATCTTTAACCATCAATAGGTGATATATACTCCCCTCAGATATAATTTTTTGGGATTTTAGATATGTGACAAACCGACCTCTACATGAGGAACTACTACCCTCCCACTTAAGAATAAATTTATTTAGGAATTGAAACTCGACCCTATAAGTTCGATAATCTATAGACGCGTAGGAAGCTTGCAACTAATCCATCCAAAGTATAACATAAAAATCAACCAAAGAGAGTTCTCTCGAGTCACTAAAAATAACCTTAAGAAAAATTGACTTGGGACAATAGCTATTGACCCTTTGTACAACTATAAAATCTCTTAAGGGAGAAAGTACTTCAAAAGTCTTATTAAGGAATTCAGTGCATACGTGAAATCCATTTGCAAGGAAAGAAGTTACAAAAGACAATTTGCGCCCAGATCTAACAATGCATATGCATCAAAATCATAGAATTTTAACATACTGGTAACCACATTCGGAGCCTCTTCTACTTCTTGTTGGCCATGAAGAGCATAGAATCCATTGGTCCTTGGGGCACCTTGAGCTTGTCTACCTTGTCCTTGGGGATTAGTACCATTGGCTAAGCGCTCCCCCTTGTAGGGACTCCCACATTTAGGGCAATTGAGAGTTTATAGCTTTGGATTTACCACTTGTACAAGTTAAATCAGGGAGGAGGATTTTTGGTAGACCCTTGGCCTCCTAACTTTTGGCCACCTTGAAATATTTTGTGCCTAATACAATTTTTGGTGTGAATATCCTCCACCATCTACCTGAGTCCTCTTGGTTTCTTTATCTCACTTCCTTAGTTTTTTCTCCTCAATTTGTTATGAATAAGTCATAAAATAAGAGATATCCATCTCCTTCACAAGCAAGTCAGTTTTACACTCTTTAGACACCGAATCTGACACTCCGGATATGAACTTGATCATACTAGCTCTTGTATCCACTACCATAAAAGATGATACTTAGAGAGTTTGGTGAACTTGAGAGAATACTCTCTCATGCTCATGTTCCCATGCTTTAGATTTATAAATTCTTGCACTTTTTCCTACCTTAGCTCTAGTGAGGAAAACCAGTTCAAGAATGCACTCTTGAGTTCCTCCCACTCGACTTGACCCGCTCCTTGACACCTCTCTTCAACCCATTACTTGTACCATATCTTCGTTGTGCCCTTGAGTTGGTAGGCCACCAACTCGAATTTTTCCTCCAATGGTACACCCATCACATCAATGATTTGATACACCTCATCAATTAAATCTCTCTAATTTCATCAACCTTAGAGCCATGAAGTTCATCCTCATAAAATCTTGAACGCTTGTGACTGATGTGGGTACTTCAGGAGAGTTGGTAGTCTCCCCATTTTCTTATATAGGAAAATCTTGGGCTAACATGGTAAAGGTGGCTTTAAACTTTGCATGTTACACCCCTTCATCTTGTTAGAAATGAGGAACTTGTTCTTCGGGCGCATTTATTGGTTGAGGGGCTCTTCTCAATGGCAAGATATAGAAATATCAAAGAGAATGTCATTAGATAAGGGAGAACTTAATAAAACACTAAAGGCACGACATGCATTATGAATAAGGGAAAATATTCTTAAACGCCTCATAGCCTCTCACTCATGGTTGTGGCATGCTTCACAACCTTGAAAACGATTCTACTTAACGCGGTACATTGGACATTCCAAGATCATTTTAAAACCTCGTGCTCTCATACCAAGTTTGTAACGATCCAAGCCTAAGGCCTAGTCGTAACACATCAAATGAGGGACTTGTAGGAACCTCATCCAAGCCACCTTAGCATACAGGAGGTATTTATAGATAAACTTTAACATAATGCGGAAATAATATGGAGAAAGGACTAAGGGAAATCATTTAAGCAAAAAAGAAATATTTCAACATACATCATTATCCAAAACATACAATCCGCATATGACTTAATGGGAAATAGTACATGGCTTTGATTTCCCTCAAATAGAAAAAATGTAAAAATAAAATAGAAAGTAAAAGCCTCCATTTGTAAAATCCAAAATATACAACCGTTCGAAAAGTACAAAGTATGAAAGAAATAAACGAGGACCCGAACTAAGGGCTTACCACTATAATTAGTCTTGAACGCCAATGAACTAGCCATGTGTCATGGAGGAGGAGTGTAGGTCCCTACATAGGGACATCATGTATGCAAAGTATGCATTGGTACATTGGAATGTACTAAGTATGTGTGATATAATAAACATAAAGTAGTAATACATTCATTCATAAATTCAAAAGTCTCCGTGCATGAGGTAGTAAAATCATCATTTTATGAGATTATGCATGAAAAAGAAATAAATCTCAATATGAAGTAAAAGCAATGCATCATATGAAACACAAGTGATGTAATATAGATATCAAATATTAGACTTTATAGGATTGGATCGTAATCGACATATACGACCATGTGAGCTACTACATGAAATCCAACATTACCCCTTACATTGGCACGAGGAGACCATATGCCGAGTAGAACATTATCACTTAGAATGCATCATCAAATAACCTAAATGGCCTTGTGGATCCACTATCCTAGCCTATAAGGGCTCCAATGATGGTACATAGTTAATGCGGCAAACGGTTGTTTCTGTTCTTCTGTTATTGAATTCCACCTTAGTGTCTCATTCGATACTAAGTCATCCCACGTAATACTTTTAAAACAAGTACTTAGTCAAGTAATGAAACTTAGAATCATAAGTAGTGATTTCATAAGAATAGCTCAAAATCTTAGGAACCACCCAATTAGAATTGTCCTTTTACTTTGGGGACCAATATAAAAATCTTTTAAGAGAATTATTGACATGCTTATATATTTGGTAAAATCATTAACTTAAGCCTTTCTTTTATTCCTTCATCATCTTTGTTATGTCATGCAAAAATCACTTTAAACTTAGTGGGCTTGTACATTGACTTGAAAACTCATGAATCAAGAGAATAAAGTCATCATCAGTTAAACTCTAAACATTTGAAGTATTAGTCATCAACTCAATATTCATGGAAAAATATAGTAAAACATTGCATGATATCATTAGGGACAAAATACATTGTAATCCATCATAAAATCATCATTTAAATTATTGGCATGCGCAATGGTATTTTTAAGGAACTTAATGAAAAGGTAAAAAGGTTTAAGGAAGGATTTTAAGGGTGAGAGAAACCCACAAATCAATTCACATACCTTAATTACGAGCCTAGGAAGAAGCACTTGAAGTTTGAGGAAGAACCTTGGAAACCTAGCTTTTGCCTTGCTCTTCTTGAGAGTGTTTGCCTTAGAATATTTGAGAGGATGGGAGATGAAGTGGTTGAGAGAGTCTAAGAGGGTTTTAGGTTTGATGAGGGGCTTAGGGAACCTTGAAAATGACATAGCTTAAGCCTAGGATACACCAAAAGAATTAAAATACTCTTCATTAAAATTGTCGGATTGAATCCCCAAAAACCTGATTATAGGCTATGGACTTAACCACGAGTCATGGTGCGAGTCATCTTATTCTCCTTTTCCAATCTTTAGAGTTTGGTTTTCGACCACCTAATTCACGAAAATACCCTATGGGCTGTGGTTCAATCCACGAGTCATGGATCAACTCGTGGTATCCTCCCACACTTAACCAATTTTCCATTTTTCAGGTCCCTTCTATGAAGCAAAACCACATACCATAAAATTGGACAACGGTTTGTCTTATTAGTCATGGTTTCGTTTCTTGAAACCCAAATTTTCCATCAACTTAGGGCCTCAATCTATGATTTATTTCCTACGGTCCATATTTCCTTCCATGATCATAAATAGCCCTCGTGAACTCCTTCGACACTAAGCAAAGTTTACATCTTGAAGCCCCTATACACGAGCCTGGTCTATGACTTATGGATTGACCCATGGGCTATGAAATAGGCTCATAAATTGCCTCTCAACGTTTTTTATTTCACTTCTTTCTGCATTTTCTCACATTCTAATTTTTAGGTCCTTAAAAATGGTTAATGTCACATGACCATATCTCTTTATAGGTGAAGATTTAGGCGAACCATTACCTATCAAATTAAAAGTCTATGAATCTTCTTTCCACCATTACCAAGATCTCATCAATTGCAGTTTGGAGTAAAAAAATTATTGCTATTTAACTAGAGATGCTCAATCTAGTAGACGTCTGCGGTGACTCCGTGACGCGGAGAGGATACAAACCTTACAACGTTAAATGATGTCACTTTTATTTTTCAAGGTATTTTTTCCCTATATATCTTTGCAGAGCTATTTTATTGTCTTTAAACGTGTGGAAAATCTATTTTTCATATTTAATACCCTCTCATTCACTCCTAAACTTGAATGCATAATCATTTTCAAGAACAAATCAACTTAAGATTCTCTTTCAAACTTCTTCATTAAGGTGAGTTCTTCTCCATAGATTTTAAGCTTTTCCATCCGTATTTCTTTGCTTATTCACGAATCGCGAGGAGAAATTTTGAATCTTAACCATAGGGTTTCCAAGAAAATAAATCCAAGAATTACAAAAAAGAGTCTTTTGATTGTTCTTTTTTTAAGTTAGGATTCTTCATCAAGATGTGTGAAACATTTAAGGTATGCAAGACTATTCATAGCATTGGACTGAGCACCCTATATTTATATTCTATTGTTAAAGAGTACAAGTTGAGTTCGAACCTTAATACTATTGAGTTTATGAATGATTTATGATCTCTATGATTGAGTTCCGCATTTATTTATTGAGATTGTGTATATACAATATGAATTTAATTCTTGAATTTCAGTTCATGTCTAATTTCACATGAAACCTAATTGAGTTATTTCTTTGCTTCCTATAATGTATTATTTTTTGTTAAAGATGATATATTCATCCACTCCGAAGAGAACTAATTTTTTGTATAACTTTTGCCATATTTTATCATCTCGTTTTCATACACAAAGCAAAAGAAGTTTTTTTTGGAAGAATGAGCATCCTTAATGCATATATCATTGAACTTATATATATTTTATTGAGAATAAATGAGCATGAGAGTTGATCATAAATATTATTTTTGGTAAAAGAGTCTTATAATATGTGAGTAACTTCAAATGCATATATTTTAAAATGAAAGAGAATAATGAGTTGAGACATGTTTGAGCTTCTCTGAGTAAAGTCCCATGAGACTAGACAAGAAGATTTTTGAGTACTTTACTCATTTGACTTATATGAGCTTAATAGTATTTTTTTGAGAGTCGTATTGAACAATGATTTAAGAAAGAGTAAAGGTAACTCAAACTCCATAAATTACATAGTCCATGTAGGATAGGATTGTGTTATTGGTTTTTGTGGCTCCTCATTTATCCCAAAATATGAATTTTTTTGGAACCATGAGTTGAGGTTGCATCACTTACTCTAGCAAGGTATTGGATGGTTGTGGCAATGATAATAGTTAATTGTACCATCACTAGCTCATAAGCAATGGTTGTCTGTTAAAGAAACTCCCTAAAGAGTGAACATTATTATTTTACTGAGTTGCACATATTATCTAATTCTTATATTTAGATATTTTATTGAGCTATGTTATTTCAGTATGCATTCCATTGAGTATCCTTTGAGTGTGATTCCTTTAATATTTTTTTACGTACTATATATTCAATACAGTAACGTTGTTTGAAGTTGCATCATTTTATGAGGTAGTTTCAGCTACTCATGATCACAGACACTTCAGTAAGACTTCTATCTATCAACAATTGGTGAGACATTACGTTTAGAGGATCTCTTCTCTTTGAAATCTTTCTTTCAGTTATTATTGGTAGATTGAGGTATCTATGGGCTTGTCACGACATCTTCGTACGAGTCAGTTAGAGGCTTCATACACAAAGTAGATATAAGACTCTGTAAGTTGGAAAGTTAGAGAAAGAGAGAAAGTCTTAGAATTGGATTGGTGCAGGGACCATAAAATTAGTTTACAACTCGTAGACAACTCCACTGGTAGTGGATGGAGGTCTTATGGTTGGCCCTAGGACTTGGAAAAAATTTGAAACTTTTTTTGGTGATTGTACATGTGGCATATATGGGTCGTGGTCCTTTATAGGATCGTACATTGAACTAGTACTTGAGATTCAAAAGGTGGAAAAGTTTGACTTGACAGAAAAAATCATGTATGAATCGTATGAATTTTTATGGGTTATGGATTGCATTTATAGAACCTAGTGGCACTTAGAAAAAAAATTAGGACTATGAGACCATGTACAAAGGGTTGTTTATGACCCCTAAAAGTGAATATGGTTTGTAATCTTGGCTTGTACAATTTGTATTGGAGGATAGAAATTTTGCTAAGGCATGATGTACTCTATGATCGGTTATTATGGCTTATGAAAGGAACCACGAGCCATAAAAGGTTGTTCGTGGTTAACTTTAGAGACCTTGTTTTCTCGTTTGATTTTCACTATTTTTTACATGAATTGTACAAAGGTGTATGTCTCTGTCACTCATGGGTGACTCCAGCCAAATTAAGAGAAGAGTATTTTTATTATCTTTTATCCCTCTAACCCCTAAACTACATCATTTGGATCTTATAACTACCCATAACAATCCAAACCCTTACCAATTCACCTCATTCTCACCCAAATTGGTTAAACTCTCAAATTTTCCTAGGTCCCTTCTCCTCCAAGTCTCCATTGAAATAAAACAAGCTAGGGTTTTCAATCTCTCTTTGATCTTTAGGTTTTTCTCAATCAAATAAACCAAGATATGTGGGTATTCATCCATGGGTTCTAGCCATAAATCCCCAAGAATCCCTCTCTTGTTCATCAAATTACAAGTATATTTTATGGATTTTCATGATCTCAATTCCACTTAGATAAATTATAATTTATATTATGATATTTACTTAATTGTACATGAATTTCTATAAATTATTTAATTGTATCACATGCTCTCTAGGGTTTATAAGATTGATTATGGTTTCTTTCAATATTGCCTCAATTGATGTTATTTTACAAGATCATGTATGTTTCAAATTCAATTTCATGATTCTAGGTAAATTTTTATGTGAGCCCATACTCTGCTCTAGTTTTTACTTACATGTCATGATTATAAAATTATAAGTCTTCAAGCAAGCTGATGAAAAGGTCACACTTATGGCCCTAATTACACACTTACTTGAGGTATAATTAATAATAACAGAAGTCCTACACCACATTACATGAATCACATAAAATGAGCTATTTCTTAAATAAGTTTCTATGATTTTGATTTATCACGACCAAAGTCAACAACCTACCTGTAATACAATGAATGAGAGCCTTGAAGGAACCTCAAACTAACCCCTTAGCATAAAACGAGCATTCAAGGTAAACAATAGAAGAATAACACAAGCGGAAGCATTACTTAACATAGCCATAACATAGAAGAGGATCATGACAATAAAGTATCTAAGTTTGAAGCTAAAACAAATACACAGGTCCAACAAATACCTCTAACTCATTAATAGGATGAGGGCTCAAACAGGTCCTGTCGCATCCTCAACAAAATAAAAGATAGTCTTAGACACATAAAAATAGCATGAAGGATAAAGTAGAAGGCCTTGTCCTTGAAGCATGAGGACTCACCCAATCTAGATCATCTAAACACCTTGGATCTAGACATGGAGATGGATGTAGGATCACTGGTGCTTGCATTGTGATATATGTAAGCATAAAGTTTGCATTAGTACAATTGACTGTTCAAAGAATGTGGGTATTCAAAGAAATAGGAGAATATAAAATTATTCATAACATAAACAATCATAAGTCATCATGAAGCATCAAACTGTTCACTTGAAGCCATTACCTTTGTAACAACTCTCAAAATGCCTTCTTCCGACCTTATGAAAGATGCCATGCATAATATATCATTTGGAAAATTCGAGGACTAATACATAATCAAGAGACAAAATTATGTGGGAAAAAGGTTTGTTTCGATTTTTAGATGGATAGTATTAAAAAACAATTTTTTTTGTAAAACTTTGCACCTCCAGAAGAGTACGTGACCTCTCTACGTCACGAAGAGGGTTCATTTCAGTACAAAAGTGACCTAAACTCATTCTTGGGTAAAAGTAGGGGAGAATTGAACTTCACACATGCAATACTCTGTACTTCTGTTTCTTAAATTTCATGATTTCTAAGTATGATCTACAAGTGGTTTTGTGGTGTAGCTTCAATTGATGTTTATTATATTGACTTACACAAATTTTATGTGAATTAAAGAATGCATGTCCCTTTAATATGAACTTATGCATGTGTAATTTCAAGTATGTTTCAATTGTTGATTTCTTCATGGATTAAGTATGATTTAATCTTATTATGATGTTTTGATTATCTACCTCAAGTACCCATGACATTCTCTCATTCCTTATGACATATGTATGCATGAACTAGAATTTTCAGGGAATTTATGATGTAGGTTATCGCTCAATTATGATTATGACTATAATTTCAAGACAAGTATTATTATGACATGGCATGTAATCACATAATGTCTATGATATGACTTTAAACAATTATGATGGAATATTCACCATTATGTTCAAGTATGAATGACCTATAACTATGTATGTAATCAAAGATTCAATATGATTTGACTCTTAAGCCTACGTATGTATGATTATAAAATGATTGGCTTTTAAGGGTAAGTATGCATGATCATGATTTAAAAGGACTTATGCTCCTATTTCAAGCCTGTATATGTATATATATTCACGTGGGATAATATCTCAGCACAAAATGAGATCAAAGGTGGGGGCTCCACCCAAGGGGTCCTTATATAAATTTTCCTTGGCATAACTACATGCAACGTAGGTTCATGTTTATGCCATTTTGTTGATGATTATGTTCATGAAAAATCCTCTCTAAAATGGGTAATGTTTTTATAAGGTGAGGTACTTCTCTGAAATAGGGTGTTCCCTTAAGGAGGAGTATGGTCTACCTATAGAAAGTGGATCACTCTCTCTTCAGTGTAGAGTAACATTGAGATTCTATGTAATAGCTCACATGGTCTTCTTATTAGTAGAGGTCCCTTCCCGGCTACATTTTAAGTATTATGGCATTCATGCATCATGGATTTAAGGCATATTATAATGACATTCTTTCCTATGTACTTCTTTTTATATGTATATGTGCCCTTGTCATCTAACATTACATATAGGTTATCATGTTCATACACATTACATGCCCACATACTTAGTAAATTCCAACATACTATCGAGTATTTTGGCCTACATGATCTATCCACGTAAGGAATAGTGACTTTCCTTATCTATCTCTTCACAACAAGATTCTATTTGCAGAAGTTTTCCCAAGTTGAATCATTTATTCCAAGAATAAGACCCACCTTCTATCTACCTATGCTATATTATGGTTATCTTATATCTTTTACTTTGAGGGTGAGTCCGGGACATGTCTTGGCTCCCATCCTCTCTATGACTTAGTGGCATTATTAGATGTCATGAAACTCTGTATATGCATCCTGTTATATATGATTCCTATAGAGGCTATCCGTATGTCCTATCTTATGGTTATATTGTGATGATGAGATGATGAAATTCTTAAGTCCCTACTCCTATAGCGTGAGACATATGATTCTGCCTCTTAGAAATTGGGTTTTGATGTATGTGTGATTGCAAGTCCCATGTTGCCTATCCCCATAACTAGAGGCTCGAGACCCCATCCCTTAGATATGTTTGTTTTTCTTGTGATTTTTTGTCAATAAGTCCCATGCCCCTTACCCTATAGCTTGAGTCCTAAAACCCTATCCCTTAGTATCACTTTATAATATTTGAATTATGCTTCTAAATTGATGATGTGTGTATGGATGCTATGAGGCTTGTTTGGAGACTTTCATGTTCCTATTCACCATGTCACTCCTAGGCCTTAGGATTGGGTTGGGACAAGCTTGGTATCAGAGCACTAAGGTTTTGAAATGGACCTCGGAGTCCAACATGCCGTGTTAAATAGAGTCTTACATATAGGTGTGAAGCGTGCCACATCTATGAGTAGGAGGTTACAAGGCATTTTAGGAACTGTTTCACTTTTCATTATTTATATCGTGCTATAAAATGTGTCCTAAGGTTTCCTATCTCTATTCTTCCCTACCAAATAGGGAGAGTTACTTTGGGCCCATAACGCAATCCTGGAAAAGAAGATTTTGTAGTTGATCACGTAGACAATGTCAAAAGGGAGTTGGTGAAGGATGTGCAATATTTGCTAGATTCGGAGTTAGGTTGAGAGGATCTAATGATGATGGTATCTGTGTTCAGAATGGGGCTGAATCTTTGGTGGTAGTTGATTGGTGAGATGACTTTGGTTGGTCCAAATTTGGTGCTCGATATTATGGAGAAAGTGAAGTGGTTTGGGAAAAGTTGGAAAATAGCTCAAAGTTGTCAAATGGTGTGTCTGGATGTTAAAGACCTTGAACTTCATAATGACGATTGGGTACATGTGAAGGTTTCACCCATAAGGGGTTTGATGCATTTTGGCCAAAAGAGGCAAGTCGAGTCCATGATATGTAGGCCCTTAAGAGAGTGTAGACCATATTAATATTATGGCTTATAGGTTGGATTTGTCTTTTGATATGTGTTACATTCACTCGATGTTCCATATGTCCATGTTAAGGAAGTTGGTTAGTGATCAAAGTATGATTGTGCCTTTAGAAGGGGTTGAGGTTGGGGAAAACATGACTTATGAAGAGGTCCCGATTAACATTTTTGATAGGAAAATAAAGAGGCTTCGTAGCAAGGATATTACTTCGATTTAAGTGCTTTGGAGAAACCAACATGTTGAAAGTGTTACATAGGAAGCAGAGTAAAGAATGATGCAACGATACCCATATCTTTTTTAATCTATTCAATCTTGAAGATATAGGTTCTTCTCGGTCAAAGGGTCTGAATTCTTTCATTTTCAAGTTTTCTATCATAACATGCATGCATGCTGATAAACAAGTTTTAGATGATGTTTTTGATGGAGTTTTAAAGGATTATGACTTCGACGTTAAAAAGTTTCACTATGCACTCATGTGGGCTGTTCATGTTCGATTTGATCTATTCAAATTAGTCTATTTTTGATTCGAAGATGAATAATCCTAAGGGGTGGAGAATGTAATACCCCGTAAGTTGTATGATCAAATAAAGGCTAGGAATTTCATTTCCAGGAGAAATTTTTCAAGTATCTGAAATTTTGCAAGTATCTGCACTTTGTAAGGGTGAAACAAGGTTGGACATGATTTCTCCAAGGATTTTGGGAAAGGGCACCTTCCAAGGAGCCTTTCATGAGCCATAGAAGGCACCACGGGCTATGAAGCAGATCGGGGAGGCTGCCCTGGCCTGAGAGTAGCGGCTGCCAAATTGTGTAATGACCCCCCAGTCTAGGAGCCCTAAGTACAGCAGTTGGCCTGAAACATAACCTAAAGTGTGATTTACGCGACAACTTACGGGCCATAAGTTGACATACAACCCGTAGGTTTAATTGTAAAGCATAAAACTTTAGGAAGGGGAAAAATTTCCAAGTGTAGAGTAAGCCACGAACCAAGTGAAGGCCCATAGGATACCTTATGGCCCAGAGATGGTTTCATGAGTGGGACCTAAGATATGAAGAAAATTTGGAGTTTACAGGAAAGTGACTTATGAGTTATTAGATGGCCTGTCGAATGGGTTATGGCCCGTAGGATCCTTTCGTGGGTAAGGCTAAGGAAGTGAGGAAAACTGGTTAAGTGTGGAAGGACTCTACGAGTCCAACCATGGCTTGTAAGATGTTTCACAACCCGTACTGATGCTTCGTGGTTCACAGTGAAGCAAAGTAAGTTTTCAAGATTTTTAGATGTGTACCAAAAAAGGGACTTATGGCCCATGTATTGGCTTACGGCTGTGATCGAGGTCTCATAGGTCGATCCCAACAGTTTTAATGAGGGGCAGTTTTGTCATTTTCGTCATTTCTATTCCTATGCTACATTATTGGGAGATGGGAAAGGGGCACTATAACAGACCTTAAGCCCTAATTTCTTCATTGTTTCTTCCATCCCTTGCCCTCTAAATTTCTAAGGCAATAAGGGGCTCTCAAGAATAAGCTATGGCAAGGCTAGGGTTTCGAGATTCTTCCTCAATCATACAAGTTTATTTTTCTACAGTTCTTCTAAAGTATGTGAGTTGATTTATGGTTATCCCTTACCCATTAAGTTCCCTATTAAGTATTTTACCTCTTCTGTAAGTTCCTTAAGTTAATTTGCATGCTTATGATGGTTTCATGATATTTATATTATGATAGGATACTTAGGAAGTTTAGTAACTATTGTGCTAAGTAAATATATGCATATTTGATGTATGATGCTGATTCCATGATGAATTTTGATAAGATTAAGGTTGGGCATTTTCAATATTCCTTTTTAATGAAATTTCCATGACTTATTGATGTCGCTCAACCCGGCTACTCAAAGCCAGAAGGGGCGGTCGTCATCAGCATAATAACCCAACTTTAGAGGTTGGGGTCGATCCTACAGGGAATCATTGTTCAAGGTGGAAGTGACTCGTTGGACCAAGTAATTATATGATCTAGGGGGCTGCAATAATCAGAATAAAATTCAGCTAACAAGTTCTAATTGTCGAATTAAGCAACTATCAAGGGAAGATGTTGGGTATGTGCAAATATAGGCAATAATCTAAAAATTGGATCAAGATGCTTGACTACATGAGCTGATGTTTAGTGAATAGGCTAGGCCACTTGTAACCCAAATCACCTATGACATATGAGTATTTTGCATGAATCAAATACGATATCACATGGGGACTGCCGAGGACATGCTCGGCCTAAGAAGTCGAGCAAAACTCCTATTACCTTGGCCATTGAATTGATAAATATGAATACCTTCTGAAACCCCATAAAGTTTGTGTCCATTGTATCTATTCCAAACTCTAATAATCTCAACTACAAAAAAATCAGAGACCTAAAACAAAACCCAAGTTTGCAACCTTGAAATTAATTCATAAAATTTAGGAACACATATAAATTCACCCAAATCAACTACAGATAAGTCAAGACATCACAAACCCAATAAGTAAATTAAAGATCCATATCAAAAGCACACCCCCAACATGGGGGTTGTAGCCACCCATGCTAGAAATTGAAGATTGATTACCATACATAGTAGAAGAAGTCGTGGCTAATAATATTAGGTACAAATCAGTGGTTATCATCAGCTAATCCTCTCCAGTTTGATGCCCAAATATTTCCAAAACCCTAGCCTCTCTTGTAATCTAAGAAAAAGGTTCTATGTACTATGTACTACTACTGTGGTGTAATTGTTCTAATATGGACTTATATACTCCATGCAAAAAGTGTGAAAGTTTGTGCTATGAAAGGCGATTTAAGGGTCATGGCCGACTCGCCGAGCACTCTGGCGATGCACCAAATGTGCGCTTGACCGCTCTCCTGTGTATGTTTATGAGGCTTCTTCCACTACAACATTAGATGATGACTCTTTGCTTTATCTTTCAAATTTAGCAACGTGCCGAAATATCCTTCATATTGCCTTTATGCCAGTGTTTTGGGGTTTTGGGTGTTGCGACTTTAGGCGATCACTTGCACGCTTCGACATATCGCAGAGTACGCTCGACAACATCAATCCTAACCACACTCTAGACTTGACCTAAAACCTTTATTGCTGCACAGTTAGTTAATCTCCATGAGCTTTCGGGGGATCACCAAAAATGTCGGCAACATGTTTTTCACTGCCTTTTAGCACTTTTGCTCAATTTCTAGGATTCCACCAAGTCTTTCCCTTTTGCACTATTACCTCCATTTCCTGTCATAACACATGCATATTTGTAAGCAATTGGAATTATTAGCACACTAAAGGGAATATTTATTTATAGTTTAACCCCAAAAGTATGCTCAAATCAGTGAATTGGAGAGATGTCACCTCCTTTTTCAATTTATTATCAGCTTTCAATGCTGACATGTCAGCACCCCCACCCTGCTTCTCAACTACCATCATTCTATTTTTCAAACTCGATAACTCCTTCCCATGGTTATCAACCATAGCCTCAAGCCTATCCATCCTCAGCTTGTGAGCTTCTATTAGCTCATAGTGATTAGCCTCAGCCTCCACATATGGCTTTAAAGCTTTGACTATGCTGTCTCAACTACCTGGGGCATAGATTACTCAATCTTTGTAGCCCGAAGATCAGCAGCTTTGGCCAAGCGGCCAATCGTGAAAATAGTGACCCTGTGCTTGATGTAAAAGAGACGTGGAGCTAATGCATGTTGTCAAGGCCAATGATACTAAAGTTGCAAGAAAAAGCCATGGAGATCTTAAATGGCAACTTCAGTTCATTTGAAGTTAAGGGTATTTGGCACTTGGAGGTCACAAAATGTGAAGATGAGTTCGAATATGGCCTCTTCACATTCCCATGTCTACCCAAGGAACTTAAAAGGAACATTGATGAAAAGTTGGGTAGATAATTCAAATTCTCAAAGTGGAGAGACTAGTAGAAAATGTTGATGGTCTCTCATAACCCTCCTCATGAGGTCAAATTGAAGATTATCTTGAAATTGGGGAGGAGATTCACTGCCTCAAAGTGGACAAACAAAAGGGCGTTTAATCAAGTTTTGTTCATATTTTAATGAATTTTTGTATTTTAAATTTTTAGAATAGCTTCTTAATTTTGGTTTTTGATTTTTTAGCTAATCCTCAAAATTTTAAAGTCTTTGGTAGTGGTTTATTCACAGATTTTGCAGTATCAAGATGATTGGATTTGAAGAAATGGGTGAAAATGCCATAAAAATTGTGAATGGATGAACCTAGGCAATTTTGACCACATTTTGGGGCCTAGACATCACCCATCATTAAATGGTGGATCGCCCAAAGTTGCAGAAACTTGACCCAAGTCTAGCACTCAGCAGAGCTCTGCGAGAGCGGTCTGGTTAAGCAAAATTGGAGTGTGAAATTGGCAATAGGGCGCGATCACACCCTACTGTCTACAAAGGTGGAGTAGCTGACTGGGTGCAGTAATGAAAAGAAAAGTCACTGGTGACTTGTCTTCCATTTTCAGTAAAAGGAACACCACGAGGATAGCTAATCGCAAAGTGGGGTAAATCATTCTTCAAGAACCTTTGGCCTCATAAATCTTTTGGAAAAGCTTAAGTACTCCTTTTTCCTCCTTTTTGATTCTGCACTCAAGGTATGTTCCTCCTACTCTTGCTCCATTCTTCTTTATCAATAGAACTTATGTTTCCATGAAAGTGGCTTGACAGTGGTGAATGTTAAGTGTGTAATGTATCCTATCGTATGATCCACTTCCATAGCCATGTTCTCCTTCTCCATTTTTATTTTCTGAGTATGTGTGTGTTAAGGTTGTGGTGTACCATGTTTGGGCATTTAGGAGCCAAATTTTGTGCTTAACTTGTTGAAAAATTACTTAAATCATGGTTCAAAACTGCTAAGTGTTGCTTGGAGTGTAATTATTTTTTGTTGGGGATAGAAAGGGGGTAATATTTTGTGGAAAATGTGCTACAAACATATGCCCCCACCAGTTTGTGAAAATGACCCTCTGAAATTTGAAGATGGTGACTGCTACTATCAGCGAATGCAGACACCATGTAACGATCGTGATGATTTTGGAAATTCTTGGCTCTCTGCAAACGCAGATAACGTCTTGTGAATGCGAAATCCTAGAGTTAATGAAACTCTGCGATCGTGCCAGTGCATCCACGAATGCAGAGTAATGAGCCACTGCTCAAAAACCACATGTTTCATTGTTTGATCCAAACTTTTTCAATCAATTCTCTTGGCTTAATTTCATCCTAAATGCATGATTTAAATGTCTATAAGATGTTTTTGTCCTGTGGTTTTGAATTGTCAGTCTGATTGGTTAAACATGGACCCCGACAACATACTTTATGAGGCCAAAGTGATCTTAGAGGGAGATGAAGAAGCCTACTTTGATCATAGCCAAATCCTTTCATCGAAATGTGCTTGAAAATATGATGTGTATTTAGACCTACCTGTGATAAGAGAGAAGGGGGTTCGCTTGGAAAATATGGAGGAAAATATTCTGAATTCTTTCATCTTCTTTAGACTTCAGGTTTACTATGCTTTGTTGATGAATCTATAAAAGCCTATTACACCATAGTAACTGAGTTCTATGTTAATGGCTTGGGAACAATCTTTGGAGAGGAGACAACTACCATGATTATATAAGTGAGAGTTGATTTTGAGCTCGACGATTATCAATGCAATTTATGGGTTTTTGGATGTTGAAAACAAGGTCTACAAGGAAAGATATCGAGAGTTGGGTTCTCAGTGGTTGGTAAACATGTTGCATGATGGAGTTATTTCGGAGTAGGTCACTACATATAGAGGTATTGACTCACATGAGTTCACGGTGGAAGCTAGAAGCTGGCTTTCCATCACTTGTGCTCGTGTCATTCTTTCTACACATGACACGCAGGTAACTCTAGGTCGTGCACTTGTTATAACATCCATCTAGGATGGTCTTCAGGTTAATGTGGGACATATCATAGTTGATCAAATTTTAAAAGTGGCCTAAAGAAGGGCCAAGCACTTAGTATACCCTTCACTAATTTCTAGACTATATTATGAGGCAGGGGTGTCTGTCCTACCCACAGATAAAGAGAAGAAGTCGGCTAAGGACATATATCCATCGAAGAAGAGAGGTGGCCCAAAGAGATAGAAAAAGAGATGGATTGATGTTTTAGATCCCTCTTTTGGGCAGTTCACAAAGCTAAGATCATAGGTAGGGTCGTCTTCTTCAAAGTTGCAGGTCCTTCAGTTTCTTCACGACCACTTCAGTTTGGTCCTTCTTTTATGAGAGACTTGTCCTCTCAGATTCATGGGATAGATGCGCAGATCAGGAAGCAGGTTGAAGGTCTTCCTACAGGACTACCAAGAGCTACATCACAGGATGAGCCTACACTTGCATCAGTTACAACTTGATATGCTGTCAAAATACAATACTTTTGATGCTGAAAACTTGGAATTTTATATGTTCTCAATGTGATGTTAGTAGATTTGAAGTGTTTTTATGATGATTTGTAGGATTATAGAATTGACAAAAGTTTTGGGATAAATATGTAGAATGTGCTGAAGTAGAGGTTCCAGGAGACACTTTACGGGTTGTAGATACTTTTACAGGCCATAAATATGGTTTTGTAACAAATTCTTGTGAAGGGTGATTTTTTGAAGTTGAGTCTACGAACATGCATACGAGCTGTAGAAGACTTTATGAGCCATAGACTTGGTGTCCTGCTCTAAGGATCAGAAAGTGGGAAGTTGTTGAAAAGTCATCAGGCGAAACCTCCTACGGGCCATAGAACTTTATATGAGCCATAGAAGGGTGTCATAGAAGTCATCCCTAGTTTTGGAGAAGCAATCCACGAAATCTCGTTTACGGGTCGTAAAATGTTATACGGCTCGTAGAAGCTACCATAGAGTCTAGCGACCCAGTTATCCTATTCCATTTTGATTCTGTATTTTGAACATTATAAATAGGTTTTTTAGGTTATTTCTCCAAAGGAATAGTGGAGAACAAGTAGAGGAATGTGATAGAGCTTGAGAATTACTTGTAAAACTTTATTTCGTCTTTTAATTTCTATATTTTGATTCTCATTGAAGAGTTTTGATTTCTTGTGCTTAATTCTCTTGTGTTAGTTCTCAATTATGTTATTCAAATTCATAAGTCTTGTGTTTACAGCAATCACGAGTAGCTAAGTCTACAACTAGGGTTGTGGAAACCATAAAGAACTAACAAGCTAAGACCAGATAATTTATAATTCTTGAAAAGTGTGCATACATGTATTAATTAATGCTTTTTGTATTGAATTCTTTCTAATAGTAGCCAACATTAGAACCCCCTAGTGTTACTGATTGGATCAAGTTAGTAATGAATAGGAAAAGAGATTAAATTAACAAGATTCGATTGATGTTTCTTATCTAATCAACCAAACTGGGTCAAGAAGAGGTTGTACTGGAACAATAGGTAAGAATTTGTAATGTAACACTGCGTGGATGGAACAAATCACATAGGGAAATTCGCCTCTCGCCTGGGCCAAAGGGTTTGGTGAACTTAACTTATCGTTCTTCATGCTACACATTGGAAAATAATTTTATTATCTGGTAATACTAACTTAGGGATCCATGGGGAAAACAATACCCTAGTTCCCCTTTATATTGGTTTAACACTTGTCTTAGTTTAGGATTACTTTTTTATAGTTGTCTTAAAATGCCCCTTTGGGGAGATAAGCTGGTTAATCAACCCGAATTGCATTGAATTCTTCTAAGTTTACCATATTCTCTGTGGGTTAGACTCTAACCTTGATTAGGTTATATATCTCTACAATGACTGCTTTAGCCTAAAAAGGAGGTGTAGCTTAGGCGACATCAACATTTTAGTGTCGTTGCAGGAATACAACTAAACTTATCTAATTCAATGGGAGTTAATCCTTATCTCCCCCATTTTACATTTTTTTGTTGTTTTGTTTTCCTTTAGGGTATAGGTGTAATGTATGCCCAATACCAAAGTCGAGGCATTCCCTTGACTCTGTTTGACCTAGAGATCTAGAGAAGACTTAGAAGGATGACTCAAGATAATGCATACAATGGGCAAATGCAGCTTTGAACCGGAATGAGAATGAGAATGAAAATAATGACAACCCACCTCCTCTTGAGGACATTCTCCATAGGCATAGGACATTAATGCCAAAACTTATTACTGGAACCAACATCGGTGAACCTATGGTTATGGAGGTTACTGGAGATATTGTGTTACCGCCGCTACCGGCTGACACAAAGTTCGTGGTTTTGAGTGGCTTGTTTCAGATGTTGCTGAATCAAGGGTTGTTCACAAGCTTACCATTAGAGGATCTGCATAGTAATCTACAAAACGTTGCATTTGTCTACAAGAGTGTAATGGGTACACAAAATCTGTCTATGGATATTGTGGGCCTTCCAATTTTCCCATTATCTCATACTGGCAATGCTGTACTATGCCTATCTGAGCTGCCACAGAGTTTGATCACCAGTTGAGCTGAGTTGTAGAAGTCCTTTTTTGAGAGGTACTTCCAAAGATCAAAGAAGCTAAAATTGAAAGATCAAATCAATAACTTTGAGCAACTTCCTGGTAACTCGATCAATACTACGTGAGAGCGGTTCATAGATTTCTTGAGTAGTGTCCCCGACCACAAAATTGTTGATGATGCCTTGGTGGAGATATTATACCATGCCTTGGAAGAGAATAGTCAAGCCTGTGTTGATACCATCATAGAGGGCATGTTCTTAGATCAACCATTTGCAAGGATTGCTAAGAGGATAGAAAGGGTGGTCAAGACAAATCGCGCATGGGGGCAAAGAGATAGGTCATCTACAAAAAGTTCGTGTGCTATTAGTGTTGGTTCGAACCAAGCAAGAATAAATGAAAACATAATGCAAAAGCTAGCTTGACTCCATACCGGTATGAAGGTGGTGATGAAACATAATCAGGATCGAGTTAATGCAATTGTTCATCAGCCTCTGTGACCACCTATGTACGATGATCCTTACTATGAGGAGGACACTTGCTTCATTGCTGATTAAATGGGGCATATCCGACCCAATGCCTAAGGGTCCAATAAGGAATATTGGCGCCAAGGTCAAGAAAACCAAGGTCGGAACAATAATTGAGGTGGTGCTTTCAGAGACAACCATGGAGGTTACTATGAAAGGAATCGAGGCCAAGACAGAGATGCCGATTGGGGTCGTAGAGATGTCTATAGAAATGGTCCTTATGTGCAATGGAATAATCGTGACATTGGAGCTAGAAATTCTAGAGTTAAGGAGATATTTGACTACCTATTGAAGATACCTTAGACATAGGATAAGACTTTGAGTGGGATGAAATCTTACATCTCCAACATAAATCTGAAAATCAAGTCTCATTCTATTGCAATCAAATAGCTTGAGCAACATTGGTCAAGTGTCAACCCAACTCAACCAGTGTCAGAGAGGTATACTTCCCTAGCAACATAGTTAAGAATCCAAGAATAAGAGACTGTGCATGGCAGTTACTACTCATGGTGGAAAGAGTACCGTTGATCCTCCCATGCCAATAGATGATGATGATGTTCGAGAGAAAGCAGTTGAGGTCAAGGATGCAGATACCGGAGTTTATCATGTCATGGATAGGTTGAGTGATACTGCAGAGGCACCACAGAAGTTGTCCATTCCTAGGACTCCTCCTCCCTTCCCTCAAAGAATCAAAAAGAAGGAGAAAGAGGGCAAGTTCAAGCACATTCTCTCCATGCTGAAACAAATCTCCATCAACATCCTCTCATTAAGGCATTAAAGAAGATTCCATGGTATGCAACGTTTATGAAGGACCTGGTTATAAAGAAGTGCACTATGAGTCAGGAGCTCTCCCAAGAGCTTAAATATTATAGTCCAATTACAACAAGGTCCTTGGTACAAAAGCAAGAATACCTCGATGCTTTTACCATACCCTACACTATTGGAAATGTGGAGTTTGCAAGGGCATTGTGTCTTCTCGGTGCCAGGATAAATCTAATATCCCTTGCGGTCTTCAAGAAGCTAGGAAAAGGAACCCCTCTGATAAGCATGCGGTTGTTTATGGCTGACCTCATGGTGAAGAAGCCATTGGAGATACTTTATGATGTGCTTGTCGAAATTGAGAAATTCATATTCCCCATAGACTTTGTGATCCTAGATTGCGAAGTCTACTTCGAGGCCCAATCATCTTGGGAAGGCTATTCTTAGCCACTAGTCAAGCACTAGTGGATATGAAAGCTTGCCAACTCAGGTTTACATTGAATGATGAAGAAGTTGTCTTCAATATTTGTTAGTAAATGAAGAGGCCAGATGATCTAAAGAAGGATGTTTTGGGAAGTTTGTGAAGTCTGAGTAACCCAGTTGTCCAAGTCGTGCCATGACAAAAAATCAAGCACTGCTTGGAAGGCAACCCAAGGTAGAGGTTGGCGCTTAGGCACCCAGGTATGTTCTTTTGACCTCGGTACTTTATCTTGCATTTTTGGTGTGCATTGAGGACAATGCACCTTTTTTTTATGGGGTGTGGGTAGTTGTAGGCGTTAGTAAAGTCTGAGTAGCCTTGGCTTACAACTATCCTATATTTTAAATCCTAGAGGTTTTCTTTTTTGTGTTCTTTTGCCCTTTAGATATTTCATTTCTGTTGAACCGGCATGTTTAGGATGTGTAGATCGTATTGGTAGCATATTGTACTGATGTCTATATCATATATGTGTTTTTGTACTTTTTGTGGAAAATGATACCCACCAAATTTTTTTTAGCTAATCTAGATTGAAATCATGCATGCTTAATTTTGTTGATAGTGTTTGTTCTGATAAGCGAGGATGAAATTGAGATAAAAAGCGTGATCTGAGAGTTTTTGTTGACAGTATAATCAGTGTCACGTGAGTGTGAGCTTACTTTGCCAAATTCATGTATTGTGTATCAAATCAGAATTTGCCCTCTTACTCTGACTTAGACTGTGGGTTTATTGGTTAGGAAAGGGTCTTATGCCATCGTTCATAGGAGTCCACTTAGCCTAAATAACAAACGAAATGTGTGAAAAATCCCTTGATCCTAATGTTTGAGCCTTACATGTACCTTTTCTTTGTAAAAACCTAAGTGACCTGACCTTATAAGATATAAAATCCTGAAATTGGCCGTGGTCCTTCCTTGAACACTATGCATCTTGACTGAGTCGAAAATCCTAAGTTAAGGGTGGCTACCAAAAGTGGCCCTTGTTCCTAGGTTAGATATTGTGCACCTCGATTCAGGCCAAAAGCCTAAGTTGAGGGTGGTTGGTGTAAGGGTAAACACAAAATGAGGGGAAAAAGTTAGTGATACATGGAAAAGGAGAGAAGGGAAAAAATTTTTACTGAGTGCAAGAAAAATGAGTGATGCCTTAGCAATGCACTAAATAGAAAAATGTTGTGAAAATACAAGGAAAAAAATTGAAAAATGAAAATAAAGTACCCAAAAAATCTGGAAATAGGAAAAAGGGTGAATGAGGTGAAAAGTAACAGTGTTGGTAAGGAAAAAGTGTAGAAAAACGCAGTGTCAAGGAGGGCCTTTAGTTATTATGTTTCCAAAATATCATAACAATGCCCCTTGACCCTATGTTACAAGCCAGTAAAAGTCCTAAAGTGATCTTAGTTCAAGTAGTCAAAGGTCATAGTCATGAGCATAGGGGCAAGCCTATGGTACTAAGTATGATATTTGAATGTCTTTTGTGAGAGTGAGTGATTTTGCATTGTCCTAAGGTTATACCTTAAAATATCATTGTGAGTGAGATATGCGACTTCTTTCTTTGAGGGAATTTGCATTGGATTGTTAACATTAGACTAATACAATGATGGTGGATTGTTGATATCTACCTCACTTGTCATAATTACCTTGTAATATGCATTGATCTATGTTGGTTTGCTGACTAGCTATCTCATGTGTTTTGAAAGTGGTGTGGCTAACTGTAATTAAGTTTGATGTGATATATGTTGTTAGCTTGAAGCCTGTGTGTTATTATGTACTTATGTAGATTGAATTCGTCGCTTGAGGGCAAGCAATAATTTTAAGTTGAGGGTGTTGGTGTGCTGTAAAATATCACATTTTTGATGCATAAAACTTGGAATTTTATGTATTCGCAATGCGATGTTAATAGATGGATGTGTTTTTTATATTTGTTTTGCAAGATTACAAGGTTGGTGCAATTCTTGGGCTAAGTGTGCAGAATGTGGTAAAGCAAAGGTTCCACGAGGCCCTTTATGGGCCATAGGTATTTTTACGAGCCATAAAGATGGTTTCGTAACAAATTCCAGTGAAGGGTGATTTTCTGAAGTTGAGTCTATGAACATGTAGATGGACCGTAGAAGACTTTAGGAGCCATAGACTTGGTGTTGTTCCCTAAGGATCAAAAAGTGGTGAGTTGCTAAAAAGTCATCAGAAGAAACTTACTAAGGCCTGTAGAACTTTATGCGGGCTATAGAAGGGTGTTGCAGATGTCAACCCCAGTTTTGAAGAAGCAATCCACGAAAGCCCACTTATGGGCCATAAATTGGTATACGCCCGGTAGAAGCTGCCATAGAGTCTACCAACACAGTTATCCTATTCCATTTTGGTTTTGTATTTTAAACACTATAAAGAGGGTTTTTAGGTTATTTTTCAGAAGGTACAATAGAGAAGAAGTAGAGCAATGTGATAATGCTTGAGAAACACTTGTAAAACTTTATTTAATCTTTTAATTTGAATCTTGTGATTCTCGTTGAAGAGTTTGGATTTCTTGTGCTTAAATTCTCTTGTATAAGTGTTCTATTTTGTTATTCAAATTCATAAGTATTGCATTTCCGCTGATCATGAGTAGTTAAATAGGAACCATGATGAACCAACAAGGTAAAACCGAATAATTCATAATTCTTGAAAAGTGTGCATGCATGTATTAATTAGTTCTCTTCGTATTGAATGCTTTCTAATGATGGAAAACATTAGAACCTGCTTAGTGCTACTGATTGGATCAATATAGTAATGAATATGAATAAAGATTAATTAACAGGATTCGATCGATGTTTCTCATTTAATCAATCGAATTGGGCCTAGGGGAGGTTGTACTAGAATAATAGGCAAGGGTTAGTAATGTCACACTGCGCAGACGGACCAAAATACGTAGTGAAAGTTTCCTCTTGCCTGGGCCAAAGGGTTTGGTGAACTTAACTTACTGTTCTGCATACTACAGACTCGAAATAAATTCGATTATCTGATAATATCGAGTTAGGGAACCATGGGGAACACAATACCCAAGTTCCTCTTCATACTAGCGTGACACTCATCTTAGTTTAAAATTTCTTTTTATAGTTGTCATAAAACCCCCCCATTTGGGGACATAAGCTTATTAATCAACCCGAATTGCATTGAATTCTTCTAAATCTATCATATTCCCTGTGTGCTCGACCCTAACTTTGGTTAGATTATATATCTTGACAATGACCATTTTTGTCATGACCAAGACCAGGGTTCTAAGAGTGACATGGGGAATGGGAACCTGGAAGTCCCCATACAAGCCTCATAGTATCCGTAATCACATCATCGGTTCAAAAGCGTGAACAAATAGTAAACACATAGTTCTAAGGGATGGGTAAGTAGGATTTACACTATGGGGATGTCATAGGGAAATGGAGTAACATGGATTCACATAGCACATAACACATAACACATAATACTAAGGGGCGAGTAAGTATGACTCTCTCTATGGGGGCAATTCGGGATTTAGGATCTTTCATTTCAAAACATATAATCATATCATAAAGCTAATAACCGATTGACATAACGATAACCAATAGGTAGTCATATCAATAAGCAAAATCTCCCAATACAAAATTTAGCATAAAAACGTAAAGGAGTTTACAAGGTATCCATCAATGTCTCTAGTAATAAGATAGGACGGAGGCCAAGACGTACCCCAAGCTCACCCTCAAGTAAGTAACATAACAATAGAACCATAGGTAGAGGAATGGTAATTAGTCTTGGGAAGATAGGACTCACCACAACAAGAAAATCTCAAGATCCAAGCTAGATGTTGTACGGTAGAATAAGGTAGTCCACGGTCCCTAAATGGTCAGATCATGTAGGAAAAGTATGTGTTAGCACGTTTGAATGTACCAAGTATGCAGGCATGCAATGCATATGACTTATTGATCCTGCATTCAATATTAGATGGCAAAGACACAAAATATAGAAAGAGATACATATCCAAAGAAGGGTAGTATAATAATATGCCATGAAATTCATGATGCTCATATATATAGTGAGGATGGACCATAATCGACAAATCAAGCTCATGTGAGCTAATACATGAATTAGTCCGATGTAGACCTCCCATTGGTAAAAGAAGATTAATTTCCAAAGGTAATCTACACCACACCTTACCACCCAGTCTTTTCGGTGTGATAGACACCTTATGACCTTGCTTTTTTAGAAGGACTTCCATATCATATCATATCATAACAAATTGCAACCATTCCTTATGACCCAGTCTTTTCGGTAATGGCTACCATATACCTATGCTGGCATATAGTTCGAGGAAAGGGAGAGGACCCTTAAGGATAGACCTGACGCTTCCTATCCATTGGTGCTAAGTCAAAATATTCCACGAGAATACTTATACATATACATGATTTCAAAAGAGGAAATAGTTATTTCAAATCCTTTCAATGCATATTTAGGCTTAAAAGACAAACATATTTCTTATACATTCATAATTGGGCTCAAAAGCAAAATCATAGTTCATAATTATGATTTTTATGTATGGGAAAAGCTCATGAATATATACGGAATTGCGCAAGCACCCAAAATGCTCAAAGAGCCATAATTATAGACATTTATTTAATCAAAGTCTTGTCATAACCAATATCTTATCAAAACCATATACATGAATATAATTGGGCTTAACCCACTTCATAATTTTAATAAAACTCAATGCTCATGAATGCATATGCTATGAATGAGATGAGAATAGCATGGTAATTGAGATTCAAACTTCAATCAACAATACATTATGAAATTCAAGTAAAAACATAAGTAAAATTCATATTTAAATTATAATATAGATTACTCATGCACAAATCAAGCTTTAATGGGGATATGCACATTCATAACTTCATAACTTCAATGCAATTCTTCATATTAGGGCTTAAATCACTTTACGACTAATAAATAAACGTACCTCATACATCAATTGAATTTAATAAGCAATAAAATTAAAACCCATATTTAAAGTAGCTAAAATTCCATGAAGTTGAGTGTAAAAGTGTTTAGGTCTTCTTGGTTGAAAGGGACAAAGAATCAATCTCACATACCTTAGCTACTGAAGAAGTTTCAAGAAGAAATTTAATAAAGAATGAGCCTTCCCTTGATTCCCAAGCTTAGATTCAAAAGTGTCATTTGAGAGAGTGTTCTTAAATATGACCTGAGAGAATTCTAAGTGTGAGGAATGAATTTGAATGAAAGAATAAAGTATAGGTCATTTGAAAGTCCTTAGGTAGCATAGAAGGTCATAAAAGACCCTAAGGATAAACTATAATTACAAATACGCCATTATTGGAACAAGTAAAAAATTGATGAGTGGAGTGTTAGGGACGGTGGTATGGTCCGTGAGGCACCATACAAATACATATGCTTGTGACCCAACACTTGGAAAATTTTTCACTTAACGGAGGTCCGATACAGTAATCCCCACTACTGGAAATTAGGCCTATGGCAGCGCACAAAAAACCATTGCAATAGCCCCAACAACCTTTGCCATAGACATATGGCAACGGTTGACCAGTCGTTGCATTAGTTTGCGTGGCTACAGATCTATGGTAACGTTTTGTGCAACGGTTGTCACAAAGCTTTGTAATAGACCATCCTATGGCAACGAGGTAAATGGGATGGCAATGGCAACACTTCATACCCATTGCCATAGACGTACAGTCTGTGGCAACGCTTCATAGTCGTTGCCATAGACGCAAAGTCTATGGCAACGCTTTATAACTGTTTCCATAGACTGTATGACTATGGCAACACTCTGTAGTCGTTGCCATAGGTCTTAAACTCTAATCTAACAACAATTAGCCTTTGTATTATAAAAGGAAATTACATTTGTAATGCTGATTTATTTGTCTTCTAAAAATTAACGACAACAAAAATTTATATATATAACCAACATGTACACAACAATATGCATACGCTTAACAATTAACTAATTATAATATATACAACGGTACATTTTTAGTATATATACATATAGCAAAATGTTAAAACCCGAAAGATAAGTAGTTTTACATGCTTCAATAAGTATTAATGTATTTGATAGGAAAAAAAATTAGAATTTTCATCAAAAAGTGAAAAATCATCTTAAGTTAGATCAAGATCATCATCGTCACTGCTTTCATCCCTTTCTTCATTTTCGTCACCTACAAAGAATAAATTAATAACGTCATTCATCATCTCATAAAAAGAAAAAAAATCATGAAATCAAAAGCTCAATGCTCATGGTCAGTCAACAAAAACCCAAAAGCAGATGATGAATACGAATATTAGAGAGTGAGATAAATTAAAACATATTAATATTTACATGGAAACCCCCATTGAAGGTAACAATACCAGCCAAAGGAGGACAAAAGTCTAGTTGTATGTCATAGTGTATGTACTGTGTGAAAAAGTTCAGCAACAATAGAGAAAATCTCAAAATACTAAACCAACCTGCAGAATCAGCATATAGACATAGGACAAAAAAAGAGGTCATGACAGACCAATCACTAAACCGGCACAAATCCTAAAGAAAATCAACAACCAAGTCAATAATTCCAACCAAGGCATAACACACCAGCATCAAGAGTGCAAGATAATCCTGAACTGCTTCCAAGTCAATAAGTCAACAATTCCAATCAGCAATAGGATAACAAACCGGCAGCAGGAGGCATAACACACAAGTCAATAATTCCAACCAAACAAGATGCAATCATCCACTAAAGCGTATATTGAAAAAAATGTTTCCTGGATTTCTGGACTTATTGCCAGCCCCCCTTATGGTTTTGACACTCTTCGAAAATTTCCTTGATTTCTGGACTTGTTGCCAGCCCCCCTTATGGTTTTGGCACTCTTTGAAAATACTATGTTTGACAATGGTGGTACTGATCCTTAACCTCACTCTTCTCAGCTTCATCTCCTTAAGCCTTGGATCTTATTTCTTTTTCTTGACTGTGGTTCAGACACATGGTGTGTGTGGGAACATTGTTGATTGATAAATGTAACCAAATATAAAAAACAGACACATGGTGTATGTGGGAACATTCTAATCTAATTATTTCTACGAGTTGTATTCTACGAGTCATAGATTAAACTATGAGTCATAAAGACTGCTAATGGAAAGTAGAGTACCATTTTCAAGTTTCATAACTTGAACTACAACTCCAATTATGATTCATAGAACAAACTACTTTTCATAAATTTGGTTCATAGTTTCAGATCAAAACACTGCAACCTACTTAACATGAATAGATTAAACATATCCCAACCCGACCAATATAACAAAAAAGGAGCTCAAAATGTTACTTCGTTCCATCTCCCTCTTCTTATTAGAAAATTGATTCAAAGATCTTATTTTGATTTTTCAAAAAAGATCTCAATTAGAGGCGAGCATTACATGCACGAGAAAAGGAAAGCAACTGATACCAAGAAAGAGAACTACATACATTTCACACCAACTTGGTGTGTTTTGATGAATGAAATTTATATGATTGATTCCCCCATCCACCAAAAAAGAGACTAATTGTCAACGGGGCAGAAAACTTCATACTCTATTTTAGAGAACTATGGCATTTCTATGGTGGTGATGGAGATGTACAATTACCACAGAAGTGATTAACAGAAAGATTTGCTACTATGATGTAAAGAGAGATTAAGAGGGAAATCTGAGAGCGAAATGTTAATAAGGATCAATTAATGCTATACGAAAGGAACGTCATCAGCACGACACTAACAACATGGGGCAAGAGTACTACATAGCAAATAGAGTACTACAGTAATAGCAGGGGGCAAGAGAATTCCCAAAATTATTTCCAGGGAGCTAATTCCCAAAATTATTTCCATTACTGAACAGATTAGAAAAGTACTAAACAAACACCTCTCATACACCTTACCAGTGATATTCGTTAGATCAAATCCAAAAATAGGCTACCCAGGCTTTAGACGAGTTTAGCTATAGACGTAGCTTAAAAACTTATTCCTATGAATTTAGCTCAGCTACTTCAATCACATAATCCAATTAAATCGGTTATCTTTTAGAATAACTGAAGGTTCAGATTATCATCTCAAAGCTAAGTCATATGTAGAGAGAAAAAAATAAAGGTAGAAGAAGAAGAAGAAGAAAGAAGAAAGAAGAAAGAAGAAAGAATAAGCAGAACATGAAGAATAAAAAGGAGATTAGAATAAGTATGACCTTTATCATTACTGCCAGCAGATGGACGATTGATAAGTTGATTAGCAGCCTTTTCTCTCGATGAATGAACATTAAATCTTAGCATATTTTGATCAATTATTAATCCTGGGTTAAGATTCTGAAGTTGAGCAATAATGTTTGATGCGTCATGAAAATACGACTTTTACGATGCTTAAGACATAGAATTATTGTGCGTTCTTAAGCGCTTTTGTTAGTTTAATAGGTGTGTTTTGATACTGTGAAGGAAAATAACGAAGGCATGGACTGCTGAAGGAATTGCATGAGAAAAACATCCAAATCGCGGTGAAGTGACAGTACACGGACCATCACACGGGCCGTGTAGCATCACACGGACCGTGTGATGGCACGTGTGAGGACCCAGTGAGGAGTGAGTGGAAAATGAGACCAAGTGAAGGACCACGGAAGGTCTTCACGAGCCGTGTCACACTACACGGTTTGCGTGACAAACCATGGCACCTTACTTGGTGAAAATCAGAGTGAAACGGAATGACACACAAAGTCACACGGACGGGTAAACGGACCATCTACCTTCAGACGGGCCGTGTCATGTGCCATGTAAGTGACGTGAAATCGAAGGGGACTCGTCGAAAATCAGAAAATTGGTGCAAGTGGAGTCGCACAGACAGACAAACGGCCCGTTAAACACCGCACAGGCCATGTCGTGACTCGTGAGGAAGCAGCAGGTCAGCAGACGGGCCGTTTGACGGGCCGTCTGGCCTCAGACGGTTCATGTAACGGACCGTGTCCGTGCCGAAAGTTATTTTTCCTAATTTGTATCAGATTATATTTACCTGGTATAAATAGTATGTTATTTTATTTCATTAGGACATTCTTGTTGACGGCAGAAACGATAGAGTAAGAGCAAAAACAATATTTTGACTTTGTAATACGTTTAATTCGTGATTATGATCATCGTTCGAAGATTGTAACACGGATTCTTTGTTCCTTCAGTTGTAAGTCAATCATTATGCTTTCATCCTATTGTTGTGGGCAAATTATCACCAATTGCTAGGCTAAACCCACAACTAGGGTTGTGGGAACCATGACGATTCAATAAGATAACGCAAACTGGGGTAAATTCGTGAGAATGATTATTGCATGTATTGTCAAACTCTTCGTTCTAACTTCTCCTTAATGAGTCGACGCATTAGGGTAAGCCTTTATTCGCTACATGCCCGAGAGGGATGTAGTGATTGGGAAAAGTGTTTAACAACGGAAATTCGGGGTTATCAACCTAGTCTAAGTGTCTGAGACCGAAAGTTGATGGTACTCTATGATCCAAAAAAAAGTTTAGAATTGCATACACTCTGAGACCGAAAGGAGATGAGTGAAATATAATTAGGAAGGACCGAAAGGTGAATTAGGGATTAGCTAAATTGTTGGATCTTGCATGCACCATTAAGAACGAATTTACCAAGCCAGTTTAGTTATCGTATTAGATGTCATGGAGAGCACAAACCTAGCTTCTCTCTGGTTGTTTGAAAACCAGATCAACGTCTTTATTAGTTACATTACATAGGGATTTAAATTAAACAACGCAACCCCCCATTTACTTTATGCATTTTTATCTTGGGAATAGCATTTACATCTAAAAGCGGGTACCAATAGATCCATTCTTACGTGTTCCCTGTGGGTTCAACCTCAACTTTGGTTGAGTTCTATATTTGACTAACGACCGCTTTACTCTTCTATTCGGAGTGTAAATTTGGGCGTATCAAATTTTGGTGCCGTTGCCGTGGAACGCGGCAAAGAACTAGTCTATTAGTTACTACTTTCAGTTTGTAAGTCTAGTCCCTAATTTTACTTTATTTCTTGTTTTTGTCTTTGTAGGGAATCAACATTGCATACCAAGCACCCGAAGTAAGGGTGAAGCACTTATTTCTTACGATCCCGAGCTTACTAAATCGATTCGCAGAATGAACGCCCAGAACTGCGAAGCAGCAAGGCAGAGGGAGTTGGCAGTGAACGCTGCTGACAGAGGACAGGATGGGTTGGGTATGGATGATCTCGCTGGTAATGTGGTACCACCAGCGGCACCACTTCGCCAGGTACCACTCGCACCACCACAACAACACCAACCCCCGTTGAGACCTCAAGGACCTTAGTACCCACCAGCACTACATGATGATGACGGTGCTGGGACCACTGGGGCAATAGTGCTGCCACCTCTGCCTGCTGGTGTCAAGTTCACTATCACTAACACGATGCTGCAGATGTTGCAGTTAAAAGGATTGTTCACTGGAGATGCCACCGAGGACGCGAATCAACACTTGATGAATTTCTTGGCGACCTGTCAGTCATCCGAAATTCCAGGAGTTAGACAACAAGTACTGAGGTGGAGACTATTTCCACTGTCTCTGTCTTGGGAGGCAATAAGGTGGCTGAATGAGCTCCCACACGACTCCATCCGTATATGGGGAGAACTAAAGGAAGCCTTTCTAGAAAGATTCTTCCCTGCTTCAAGGCAACTGAAGCTCAAAGATGAGATCGGGTCTCATAAAAAAATGCCGAATGAAGCACTGTATCAGTCTTGGGAGAGATTCCGACAAAAGCTCAAACAGTGCCCAAACCATCATCTCACTGAGAAACACTTGAAGGCAGTCTTTTACATGTCATGAAATTTTGTTACCAAGCCAATCATAGATGCAGCTTGTAGAGGGTCATATATTTCTAGGACTTTCCCGGACATAGTGGTCATCTTAGATCAGGTGGCAAAGAACAACTGTGCATGGTACACCAGAGAGGCAGAATGCTCTGGGATGGTTTTTGAGATGAGTGAGGAGCAATGCAAGAAGGAGGAAGAACGGGAACAGGATATGGCCCATATGCGAACACAAATAGATTTGCTGTCAAAGAGGTTCCTTGGTGGGGGCACTGAGAAGGTAAAAGCAATGGAAGCACTCTCCAGGTATGATGATCAAGGCAGCGACTATGATGAGGAAGCTCAGGTTTTGGGTAGTCAAGGGGGTTACCGGGGTTTCAACTCTGGTAACCAAGGTCAGAACTACGGTCGTGACAATTACCAAAGGAACTGGCAGAACAGAGATAACTATAGAAACTGAGACCGCCAAAATGAAGGTGGCAGCAACTCTAGGCTAGAGGATATGATGACAAAAGTTCTTAGCAAAGTGGAGGCCACTGAGGCAGGGGTGCGAGACGTAAAGGGCGAAATGTCAAATGTTAGGCAGCTGGTAGACTCACCCTCCACCTCGATCAAGCAGCTAGAGCAGCAGCTGGGGCAGCTTTCAGCTTCATTGAATCAGAGTAAAGTTGGGTCACTTCCGAGTGATATGGTGCAAAACCCGAAAAACGATGGCCACTGCATGGCGATCACCAAGAGAAGTGGTAAGGTACGCTCTAACCTTGTTGTTGCTAATGATGCAGGTCAGGAGAAAGCAGGAGACAAGGCACTTAGCCTCATGGAGGGTCGGGTGGACATGGGGGTGACGAACCTGAGGCAGCACCAGCAGAGCCAGAGTCGGCCAAGTAGGCAATAGAGATGGACACCTCCAAAAGCCCTATTCCACCAGCCATCCCGAAATCGAAACCGCCATTCCCCCAAAGGTTGAAAAAGAAGGCGGAGGATGGCAAGTTCCAAAAGATTCTGTCCATGTTGAAGGAGCTGTCTGTGAACATACCCTTGGTGGAGGCACTTTAACAGATGCCTAGCTACGCTAAGTTCATGAAGGACTTAGTCACAAAGAAGAGGACCGCCATGATTGAGCCAGCTGATAATTTACACCACTGTAGCGACATCGCTACAAGATCCTTGGTCGAAAAAAATGGAGATCCAGGAGCCTTCACCATCCCGTGCACTATTGGAGCATATGACTTTGCACGAGCCCTTTGTGACCTGGGTGCTAGCATTAACCTAATCCCGTTGGCAGTATATCAATAGTTAGGCTTGGGAGCCCCTACACCCACGACCATGCGGCTACAGATGGCAGATAGATCAATGAAGAGACCCGTGGGGATCCTGTGTGATGTTTTAATTCGGGTTGGCAGGTTCATCTTCCCTGCTGATTTCGTGATCCTTGATTGTAAAGTGGATTTCGAGATACCAATAATCCTCGGAAGGCCATTTTTGGCAACTACAGGGAACTAATGGACGTAGAGCTCGGAGAACTCACCTTCCGGTTAAACACCGAGGAGGTGAAATTCGGTGTGTGCGCTGCCATGAAGAGGCCTAAGGAGTTGGCTGTGATGTCTGTCATGGATATTGATGACGACGGTTCCTCTGATGTCTCGCTGGAGGAAAAGATGACTGTAGACACACTAGCGGCAGCGCTTATGTACTTCCCTGGAGATGGTGTTGATGGGTACAAAGACACCATCACAGGGCATGGGCACCAGACCATTTGTTCCTTGGAAGTTGGACTTGGACTTGAAAACCAACACCACCGGCAAAACCCTCTATCGAGGAGCCGCCTGCTTTAGAGCTCAAGGAGTTGCCTCAACACCTCAGGTATGCATTTTTGGGTACCAATAACACTCTTCCTGTGATTGTGGCTGTAGATCTTCAAGCAAACCAGGTGAAGGCGCTATTGGGGGTCCTCCAAAAGTTCAAGCGAGCTATTGGTTGGACCATTGCAGACATAATTGGAATTCCTCCAGGCATCTGCACTCACAAAATCAAATTGAAGGATGACTGTGTGCCCAGCATCGAGCATCAGAGAAGGCTGAATCCACCTATGCAAGAGGTGGTGAAAAAGAAGATCATCAAGTGGCTGGATGCTGGGGTGGTGTACCCTATCTCGGACAGCAAATGGGTAAGCCCAATGCAGTGTGTCCCAAGAAAAGGGGGGCATGATAGTGGTGGCTAATGACAAGAATGAGCTTGTCCTGCTGAGACCTGTCACCAGATGGCGAGTGTGCATGGAGTACAGAAAGTTGAACAGATGGACTCTAAAGGATCACTTCCCCATGCAATTCATGGATCAGATGTTAGACAGGCTAGCTGGGCGAGGGTGGTATTGCTTCCTCGACTGATATTCGGGCTACAATCAGATATCTATCACCCTAGAGGATCAGGAGAAGACTACCTTCACTTGCCCCTATGGGACATTCGCCTTCCGGCGGATGCCATTTGGACTCTGCAATGCCCCAGCCACTTTCCAGCATTGCATGATGTCCATCTTTTCAGACATGGTCGAAGAAACCCTCGAGGTATTTATCGATGATTTTTCGATAGTGGGTGATTCCTTTGATGATTGTCTGCAGAATCTAAGCAAGGCACTGCAGCGTTGTGAAGAGGCCCAGTTGGTCTTAAATTAGGAGAAATGCCATTTCATGGTCAAGGAGGGCATAGTCCTTGGCCATAAGGTGTCAGATAAGGGTATTGAGGTGGACAAGGCAAAGATTGAAGTCATTGAGAGGTTGCCACCTCCAATCTCAGTAAAAGGGGTCCGGAGTTTTCTTGGGCATGCTGGGTTCTATCGCAGGTTTATCAAGGACTTCTCCAAGATTGCACACCCATTGTGCAAGCTGTTGGAGAAAGATGTAAAATTCCAGTTTGATGATGCGTGCCGGCATGCCTTCGAGACCTTGATGCAGAAGTTGATCTCTACACCCGTAGTGGTTGCACAAGACTAGGGTGCCCCGTTTGAGGTGATGTGTGACGCAAGCGGAGTTGCTGTGGGTGTTGTGATGGGGCAGAAGCGCAACAAGATCTTCTATCCCATTTACTACGCCAGCAAGACATTAAACGAAGCTCAAAGGAATTACACTGTGACTGAGCAGGAGTTGCTAGTTGTGGTGTATGCATTTGATAAGTTTCGAGCATATCTACTGGGCACTAAGGTGATTGTGCACACTGACCATGTAGCGCTCCGGTACCTCATGGCCAAGAAGGATGCTAAGCCTAGATTAATCAGGTGGGTGCTTTTGCTACAAGAGTTCGATTTCGAGGTCCAGGACCGTAAAGGCACGGAGAACCAAGTGGCAGACAACTTGTCCAGGCTTAAAGATGCGGCCCAAGCCAATGAGTGGTTGAGCATCGATGATTCATTTCCCAATGAGCAGGTATTAGCCGCTTTTGCGGACTTAATCCCTTGGTATGTTAATTTTGCTAACTTTCTAGTGAGCGACATTATGCCGGAAGGCCTTAACCCTCACCAGAGAAAAAAGTTTTTTCATGATGTGCGCAGGTACTTTTGTGATGACCCATACTTGTTCAAAACATACGCAGATGGGGTCATCCGAAGATGCGTCCCAGAGGCAGAAATGTTGAGCATCCTGGAAGCCTACCACTCCTCCCCAGTGGGGGGGCATCATGGTGGTGCCAGGAAAGCCAAAAAGATCCTGTAGTGTGGATACTACTGGCCCACTATCTATAAAGATGCCCATGACTTGGTGCGAGGGTGTGACCAGTGTCAGCGCCAAGGTAACATTTCGAGGCCACAAAAGCTGCCAATGGCCCCTATTCTTGAAATTGTATTATTTGATGTATGGGGCATTGATTTGATGGGACCGCTCGTGAGCTCTTTTGGGATGAAGTATATCCTGGTGGAAGTGGACTACGTCTCCAAATGGGTGGAGGCTACAACTTTGCCAAACAATGAGAGCAAAAGCGTGGTACAGTTCCTGAGGCGGAACATTTTTGCCAAGTTTGGGACACCCAGAACTATCATTAGTGATGGGGGCTGTACTTGCTAAGTACCGGGGTGCGCCAACATAAGGTTGCCACACCCTATCATCCACATGCAAGTGGGCAGGTTGAAGTGTCCAACAGGGAAATAAAGGAGATCTTGACCAAGTCTGTGAACGTCACAAGAACGGACTGGGCGCGGAAGCTAGATGATGCATTATGGGCCTATAGGACAGCTTACAAAACGCCCATTGGTATGTCCCCATATCAGTTGGTGTTTGGGAAGGCTTGTCATCTGCCCATTGAATTGGAGCACAAGGCGCTCTAGGCTCTTAAGGCTCTGAATATGAATTGAAAGGAGGCAGCCAACATGAGGATGGACCAGCTAAATGAACTGGACGAATTTCGTCTCCAGGCCTACGAGAGTGCTGCCCTATACAAGGACAAAATGAAGTCCTATCATGACAAACTTATTGCACCAAGGAGCTTTGAGGTTCGTGATAGAGTTCTGCTCTACAACTCTAGGTTGAGGCTGTTTCCAGGAAAGCTAAAATCAAGGTGGTCTGGCCCATACAAGGTCGCACAAGTGTTTAATCATGGAGTAGTTGAGCTGGAGACGGATGATGGGCACCGCTTCAAGGTCAATGGGCAGCGCGTGGAAAAGTACTTGGGGGCTGCAGATGAAACCTCTGTGATTGAGGTTCTCCATCTTGACGAAGTCTGAGTAGTCAAAACAACCACGTCGAGCTGTGACGTTAAACCAAGCGCTTAATGGGAGGCAACCCATCGAAAAAAAATCTATATATGTTTGTTTGTCTTATGTATTACATTGGCTTGTATTTTTGTCTGAAGAAAGGATGAACATGGTGAAGGGAGGCATGATCAGGCATGCAGGCGAAGGGAGTGACAACATTGACCAAATTTTCACAAAGGGGCGTCACACGGGTGTGTAAACGGCCCGTGTAGACTCAGACGGACCGTATACTGGTCCGTTCAGCGTGTCCCCCCAAGTAAGTGCACCCCATCAGCCAAGGCAGATCACACGGTTCATCTACACGGCCCGTGTGCATTTTACGGACCGTCTACGTGTGCACCTCGGGAAGTGTTGTGCATGCAGGCACACGGCACGGTCACCATTTACGTGTGCACCTCGGGAAGTGTTGCGCATGCAGGCACACGGCACGATACGCGGACCGTGCCACGTGGCACGGGCCATTTCTCGGGACGTCTTGGGCCGCATGTGATTGGGTATTTATACCCTCTTTCCCACTTTTATTTTCACAATCAATCTCTCTCTCTAAGTCCCTCACACGCCTCCTCCTCTCTTCCTCACACCGTAATATTTTCGTCTCTTCTTACACGATTTGTGCAACCCGCTCACGATCCGTAACACTTCCCCTAGGCAATTTTCGAGTCAAAGTTCTACTCTCCTCTCTCAAGTAAGTTTTTCTTTTGGCTTAGTTTGTTCCTTGGTTGTATTTTAAATTTTGTTTCTAATTGGTCCAATGTGGAATTTAATGCGTGTATTTGGTTGATTGTGAAGTCTATGATACTATTGTGTGCGGGTTCTTGATGTTTTGGTGGTAGGTTACCCCAAATCACCATTGTTGACATCTTGGACTATTGCACATAGGGTTTTAGTGATTTTAGGGTCCTAGAATTGGATATTGATGTATGATATGTGGTACGCATAGTATAATAGCTGATCTTGGGTTTTGGATGCAATATTTCATGTATGAATGTGGGCTCTAGGATGTTGGGGCTGCCTGGGGACGAAAAGCCATGTCACGGTTCCTTACACAGTCCGTGTGTCAATACACGGGCCGTGTAGTGGTCCGTCTGTGATGGCTTCTTGTACCCGCGCTAAGGTACCTCCCACGGACCGTCTACACGGACCGTATGACCCTACACGGGCCGTGTGGCCGTCCGTCCCAGGTCCCTTAAAAGCTGCCAATTCTAACATCACTCACATGGGCCATTGCACGGACCGTGTACTGTTACACGGCCCGTGTGAGGCCCCCGTGTCAGCATACTGTCTTCTTACGTGCTTGACTGTGTTAATCCTCGTTGATTCCGACATGCATTCTAGTGCAAAATTCCCTATGATAGACCGGGTGATGCCATTCTTAAGGGTTTTTGTTACTTTACTAATACAGGGGAAGTCTGAGTACCAGTTTGTGTGCCGTCCTACGAATTCTGTCGTGCCTAACTATTTATTCCTTGTGATGTCGCAGGTTAATATGGGCCTCTGTCTAAGATCCCGCCAGCCTAGGGACGAGCATGAGTCACGTCTCCGGGACTCGATCACTGAATCCTTAAGTTAGCACCAGGGGAGTGACTCAGGTGATGACTCCTCAGGTGGGTCAGCTGTGCAGATCACCGGCAATGTCTCCCCCCACTTCCCTCGTACCACACGATCACGTGTAGTGAGACACCATATAGCTCCCCAGTCCGAGAAGGGAGTTTCGGAGGTGGGAGTGGAGGGGGAAGATGCAGCCCCGGAACAGGATGACGAGGTCGGCACTCCAGACAACGATGAGCACAATCCAGGGGGTGAGGATGACATCCTGATCCTCCGAGACAGAGACAACGAGGCTACTCACCAGGCGGTTGCTCGGACTTTTGACCCGGAAACTTCCAAGTGGCTCCTTGTCTTCTTGCGCAGGCGGTGGACAGTCCCCGGGGCGAAGGAAATCTATGTGAATGGTATTACTAAAGGTTCTGGGGGGTATCAGGGGAGGCTGATCATTCCGGAGATGTGAGTCCTCATCGATAAACTGGATGCCATTCCAAAAATACGTAATGCATTTGAGGCATACAAATTCAGGTGGATGGCCAGCCCTCCCGGATATTATGGACCAGATATGATTGCAGAATTCTACTCCAGTTACGCTGCCAGCCTGCTTGCCTCCATCAAAGGTAACCTGTCCAGAAGCGGCTAGAAGCTAAGTTGTCTCCCCGGGACTATGTTACCATTCGGGAAACTCAGGTGGATATTTTGGCTGACACTATCAACAGGTTCTTATTTGGCCCGGACTACCATGCCCCACCAGATAGGTTATTCATTGCCAGGTATGCGAGCATCACTGATGAGGTTGGAATGTCTAACCCATCTAAACGGGCCACTGAGTTAAAGTGGGTTGCGGAGCAAATTGCGCTCCAAGGAGCTGAGGCAGCTTGGGTAACAAACCCCAAAATTCCGATTACCAAGGCCTCACTCACATTTTTCGCTAAGTTCTGGTGGTCGGTGGTGTGGGCCCGACTACGACCCACTGTGAATGACAACACGCTCCAACTCTCTCATGCTTCATTAGTGGCGTGCTTGGTAGCCCGATATGATATTAATGTGGGTCATATCATAGCCATGGAGATCAAGGACCGTGCCCTATCAAAAAGAGCAGGTATGTCATTCCCATGCCTGATTCGGGCACTTTGCAGGCAGGCCTGTGTCCCCACCACCCATTTCCTGGATCGAAAGATGGCTCCAACGGGCGTGGTGAACATTGCTATGATCAAGGACATAGATAACCCATCGTACCACAGTAAAGCACGCCGGCTTGGGCTGCCTACATAGCTTCCTCGGGATCCTCCTCAGCAACCCTTGTCATTTGAGGAGCACACCATGGCCCCACAGCCCGGCACGACTTCTGAGCAGCCCGGGGGTAGTGGCACAGGCCCCAGATGCATCAGGGGTACACTTATATCCCCTATGATTTTCTAGCCCGAAAGGTGATAGAACTGCGGCAGACACGGGCGATTGTAGACCAAATGGTAGTCCGAGTGCCTCAAGTGGTGCAGGCTCATGTTCAGCAGGCTGAAGACCGCCTCCGCGCAGACCTATTGGGCCAAATAAGCAGTTTGAAGGAACAGGTCAACACCTTGGAGGGCTACTTCCATAGCATGTTTAGAAGTATGTCCGGTGATGAGATGACGCATTTCGTGCAAACTATGCAGGACATGAAAGAGAAAATTGCAGAGCTGATAGCCCGGTATAACAGCACGGTGCCCATAGCCAGATTCATTGCTGTCACTGTTCATTGCCCCGGTGGAGCCGAGCCTAACCGAGGGTTGGGTCGTGCCACTCATACCAGCTGCTGCCCAAGTACCTCCTCCAGAGGCTTCCGGTACTAAGGATAAAGGTAAGCGCCGCAGCCAGCGCAATAGCCCTCCGAAAGACCCGCAGCGTGAGGAAGCACGGGGATTGCGAAAGGCCTTAAGATCCCAATGTCGAGAAGCTGTAGCCCAGGAGGAGCAGGAACGACTAGCTTATGAGGCTGCACGAACAGGTGCTTCTGGGAGTGCCGTCAGACCTAATGCTGATGTTGCCGACATGGACCCACCAGCCGGATCGGGCCATGACGACCTGCCTGACGCCTAGGGCATCTCTGGTATGTTCTACTCCCATTATTGCTTTAGTAATTTTCATGATGCAATGAGGACATTGCACCGTATTTTGCTGGGGGTGGGGCATCCTACCCTGACGAGTTTTTCTTGCCATGTTTCTTTTCTTTGAAGGTGTAGTATCTAGTAGAACTGGCATGTTTAGGTTTGTTTTGTTTGTGTAAAGAGAAGTGTTTATAAGAGTCTATAGTAACCCCATTTTTAAATAAAAACAATCCAAGAAGCTTGTATGTGCATGCATCCCATACTGACTAATTTTGTGATCCTTTTAAAGCAGAGTGTACATTGTCTAGTTGGCATCTTGAATAATGAAGCATGACTGTGTTGGTTAGCGCTGAGTAGTTGGGGATATGTGCCATGTGTGTGGGAGTTTACTTGCTTAAAATCGATTTACGCACCTGTAAGCTAGAACTTGCCTGGTTGGTCCCCCTAAAAATATTGAATGATTGGATTAGGATAGGATCTTAGGCCATTTTTGTTGAGAAGTCACTGAGCCTGAAACGAATCAACCAAATGAAGTTTCTCCCTTTGAACCAAAAGATTGAGCCTTAATAGACCTTTTCTTTCTAATCACCCAATTCACCTTCCCAATCTATCTGTAGACCTGTACTCAGGCCCTGGTCCCTTTAAGGACATCATGAACCTCAACCTAGGCCAAAGGCCTAAGTTGAGGGTGGCTTATACTGGCCCTGGTCCTTGAAAAGACATAATGAACCTCAACTCAGGCCAAAATCCTAAGTTGAGGGTGGCTATTGTAAAAGAGGCAGAATTATAAGGATGGAAAGGAGTCGAGTAATGAGAAGGAAAGCTGGATTGTGATCGTATAAAAAAATAATAAAAAAATAAAAAAATTATAAAAGGAGGAGTTTGGGAAAAAGGTAACCACTCCCATCCGCAAAGAAAATTGGTAAAACAGGGGAAATAAAGAGTTTGGGGGCCGAAAGTAAAGGCTGAGTCAAGTAGTGTCTTGGAACGAAATGTTAGTCACTTTGATCCTAAATGTACCTCACCCAAGCTCGAGCCTACGTTACAAGCCGCAAAAGCCCTAAAGTGATCCTAAAAAGGTCATTTAAGAGTCAAGGTGGTGAAATTAAAAGCAAGCATATGGTAATCCCCACTACTGGAAATTAGGCCTATGGCAGCGCACAAAAAACCATTGCAATAGCCCCAACAACCTTTGCCATAGACATATGGCAACGGTTGACCAGTCGTTGCATTAGTTTGCGTGGCTACAGATCTATGGTAACGTTTTGTGCAACGGTTGTCACAAAGCTTTGTAATAGACCATCCTATGGCAACGAGGTAAATGGGGTGGCAATGGCAACACTTCATACCCATTGCCATAGACGTACAGTCTGTGGCAACGCTTCATAGTCGTTGCCATAGACGCAAAGTCTATGGCAACGCTTTATAACTGTTTCCATAGACTGTATGACTATGGCAACACTCTGTAGTCGTTGCCATAGGTCTTAAACTCTAATCTAACAACAATTAGCCTTTGTATTATAAAAGGAAATTACATTTGTAATGCTGATTTATTTGTCTTCTAAAAATTAACGACAACAAAAATTTATATATATAACCAACATGTACACAACAATATGCATACGCTTAACAATTAACTAATTATAATATATACAACGGTACATTTTTAGTATATATACATATAGCAAAATGTTAAAACCCGAAAGATAAGTAGTTTTACATGCTTCAATAAGTATTAATGTATTTGATAGGAAAAAAAAATAGAATTTTCATCAAAAAGTGAAAAATCATCTTAAGTTAGATCAAGATCATCATCGTCACTGCTTTCATCCCTTTCTTCATTTTCGTCACCTACAAAGAATAAATTAATAACGTCATTCATCATCTCATAAAAAGAAAAAAAAATCATGAAATCAAAAGCTCAATGCTCATGGTCAGTCAACAAAAACCCAAAAGCAGATGATGAATACGAATATTAGAGAGTGAGATAAATTAAAACATATTAATATTTACATGGAAACCCCCATTGAAGGTAACAACACCAGCCAAAGGAGGACAAAAGTCTAGTTGTATGTCATAGTGTATGTACTGTGTGAAAAAGTTCAGCAACAATAGAGAAAATCTCAAAATACTAAACCAACCTGCAGAATCAGCATATAGACATAGGACAAAAAAAGAGGTCATGACAGACCAATCACTAAACCGGCACAAATCCTAAAGAAAATCAACAACCAAGTCAATAATTCCAACCAAGGCATAACACACCAGCATCAAGAGTGCAAGATAATCCTGAACTGCTTCCAAGTCAATAAGTCAACAATTCCAATCAGCAATAGGATAACAAACCAGCAGCAGGAGGCATAACACACAAGTCAATAATTCCAACCAAACAAGATGCAATCATCCTCTAAAGCGTATATTGAAAAAAATGTTTCCTGGATTTCTGGACTTATTGCCAGCCCCCCTTATGGTTTTGACACTCTTCGAAAATTTCCTTGATTTCTGGACTTGTTGCCAGCCCCCCTTATGGTTTTGGCACTCTTTGAAAATACTATGTTTGACAATGGTGGTACTGATCCTTAACCTCACTCTTCTCAGCTTCATCTCCTTAAGCCTTGGATCTTATTTCTTTTTCTTGACTGTGGTTCAGACACATGGTGTGTGTGGGAACATTGTTGATAGATAAATGTAACCAAATATAAAAAACAGACACATGGTGTATGTGGGAACATTCTAATCTAATTATTTCTACGAGTTGTATTCTACGAGTCATAGATTAAACTATGAGTCATAAAGACTGCTAATGGAAAGTAGAGTACCATTTTCAAGTTTCATAACTTGAACTACAACTCCAATTATGATTCATAGAACAAACTACTTTTCATAAATTTGGTTCATAGTTTCAGATCAAAACACTGCAACCTACTTAACATGAATAGATTAAACATATCCCAACCCGACCAATATAACAAAAAAGGAGCTCAAAATGTTACTTCGTTCCATCTCCCTCTTCTTATTAGAAAATTGATTCAAAGAGCTTATTCTGATTTTTCAAAAAAGATCTCAATTAGAGGCGAGCATTACATGCACGAGAAAAGGAAAGCAACTGATACCAAGAAAGAGAACTACATACATTTCACACCAACTTGGTGTGTTTTGATGAATGAAATTTATATGATTGATTCCCCCATCCACCAAAAAAGAGACTAATTGTCAACGGGGCAGAAAACTTCATACTCTATTTTAGAGAACTATGGCATTTCTATGGTGGTGATGGAGATGTACAATTACCACAGAAGTGATTAACAGAAAGATTTGCTACTATGATGTAAAGAGAGATTAAGAGGGAAATCTGAGAGCGAAATGTTAATAAGGATCAATTAATGCTATACGAAAGGAACGTCATCAGCACGACACTAACAACATGGGGCAAGAGTACTACATAGCAAATAGAGTACTACAGTAATAGCAGGGGGCAAGAGAATTCCCAAAATTATTTCCAGGGAGCTAATTCCCAAAATTATTTCCATTACTGAACAGATTAGAAAAGTAGTAAACAAACACCTCTCATACACCTTACCAGTGATATTCGTTAGATCAAATCCAAAAATAGGCTACCCAGGCTTTAGACGAGTTTAGCTATAGACATAGCTTAAAAACTTATTCCTATGAATTTAGCTCAGCTACTTCAATCACATAACCCAATTAAATCGGTTATCTTTTAGAATAACTGAAGGTTCAGATTATCATCTCAAAGCTAAGTCATATGTAGAGAGAAAAAAATAAAGGTAGAAGAAGAAGAAGAAGAAGAAGAAAGAAGAAAGAAGAAAGAAGAAAGAATAAGCAGAAGATGAAGAATAAAAAGGAGATTAGAATAAGTATGACCTTTATCATTACTGCCAGCAGATGGACGATTGATAAGTTGATTAGCAGCCTCTTCTCTCGATGAATGAACATTAAATCTTAGCATATTTTGATCAATTATTAATCCTGGGTTAAGATTCTGAAGTTGAGCAATAATGTTTGATGCGTCATGAAAATACGACTTTTACGATGCTTAAGACATAGAATTATTGTGCGTTCTTAAGCGCTTTTGTTAGTTTAATAGGTGTGTTTTGATACTGTGAAGGAAAATAACGAAGGCATGGACTGCTGAAGGAATTGCATGAGAAAAACATCCAAATCGCGGTGAAGTGACAGTACACGGACCATCACACGGGCCGTGTAGCATCACACGGACCGTGTGATGGCACGTGTGAGGACCCAGTGAGGAGTGAGTGGAAAATGAGACCAAGTGAAGGACCACGGAAGGTCTTCACGGGCCGTGTCACACTACACGATTTGTGTGACAAACCGTGGCACCTTACTTGGTGAAAATCAGAGTGAAACGGAATGACACACAAAGTCACACGGACGGGTAAACGGACCATCTACCTTCAGACGGGCCGTGTCATGTGCCATGTAAGTGACGTGAAATCGAAGGGGACTCGTCGAAAATCAGAAAATTAGTGCAAGTGGAGTCGCACAGACGGACAAACGGCCCGTTAAACACCGCACAGGCCATGTCGTGACTCGTGAGGAAGCAGCAGGTCAGCAGACGGGCCGTTTGACGGGCCGTCTGGCCTCAGACGGTTCATGTAACGGACCGTGTCCGTGCCGAAAGTTGTTTTTCCTAATTTGTATCAGATTATATTTACCTGGTATAAATAGTATGTTATTTTATTTCATTAGGACATTCTTGTTGACGGCAGAAACGATAGAGTAAGAGCAAAAACAATATTTTGACTTTGTAATACGTTTAATTCGTGATTATGATCATCGTTCGAAGATTGTAACATGGATTCTTTGTTCCTTCAGTTGTAAGTCAATCATTATGCTTTCATCCTATTGTTGTGGGCAAATTATCACCAATTGCTAGGCTAAACCCACAACTAGGGTTGTGGGAACCATGACGATTCAATAAGATAACGCAAACTGGGGTAAATTCGTGAGAATGATTATTGCATGTATTGTCAAACTCTTCGTTCTAACTTCTCCTTAATGAGTCGACGCAGTAGGGTAAGCCTTTATTCGCTACATGCCCGAGAGGGATGTAGTGATTGGGAAAAGAGTTTAACAACGGAAATTCGGGGTTATCAACCTAGTCTAAGTGCCTGAGACCGAAAGTTGATGGTACTCTATGATCCAAAAAAAAGTTTAGAATTGCATACACTCTGAGACCGAAAGGAGATGAGTGAAATATAATTAGGAAGGACCGAAAGGTGAATTAGGGATTAGCTAAATTGTTGGATCTTGCATGCACCATTAAGAACGAATTTACCAAGCCAGTTTAGTTATCGTATTAGATGTCATGGAGAGCACAAACCTAGCTTCTCTCTGGTTGTTTGAAAACCAGATCAACGTCTTTATTAGTTACATTACATAGGGATTTAAATTAAACAACGCAACCCCCCATTTACTTTATGCATTTTTATCTTGGGAATAGCATTTACATCTAAAAGCGGGTACCAATAGATCCATTCTTACGTGTTCCCTGTGGGTTCAACCTCAACTTTGGTTGAGTTCTATATTTGACTAACGACCGCTTTACTCTTCTATTCGGAGTGTAAATTTGGGCGTATCAAATTTTGGTGCCGTTGCCGGGGAACGCGGCAAAGAACTAGTCTATTAGTTGCTACTTTCAGTTTGTAAGTCTAGTCCCTAATTTTACTTTATTTCTTGTTTTTGTCTTTGTAGGGAATCAACATTGCATACCAAGCACCCGAAGTAAGGGTGAAGCACTTATTTCTTACGATCCCGAGCTTACTAAATCGATTCGCAGAATGAACGCCCAGAACTGCGAAGCAGCAAGGCAGAGGGAGTTGGCAGTGAACGTTGCTGACAGAGGACCGGATGGGTTGGGTATGGATGATCTCGCTGGTAATGTGGTACCACCAGCGGCACCACTTCGCTAGGTACCACTCGCACCACCACAACAACACCAACCCCCGTTGAGACCTCAAGGACCTTAGTACCCACCAGCACTACATGATGATGACGGTGCTGGGACCACTGGGGCAATAGTGCTGCCACCTCTGCCTGCTGGTGTCAAGTTCACTATCACTAACACGATGCTGCAGATGTTGCAGTTAAAGGGATTGTTCACTGGAGATGCCACCGAGGACGCGAATCAACACTTGATGAATTTCTTGGCGACCTGTCAGTCATCCGAAATTCTAGGAGTTAGACAACAAGTACTGAGGTGGAGACTATTTCCACTGTCTCTGTCTTGGGAGGCAATAAGGTGGCTGAATGAGCTCCCACACGACTCCATCCGTACATGGGGAGAACTAAAGGAAGCCTTTTAGAAAGATTCTTCCCTGCTTCAAGGCAACTGAAGCTCAAAGATGAGATCGGGTCTCATAAAAAAATGCCGAATGAAGCACTGTATCAGTCTTGGGAGAGATTCCGACAAAAGCTCAAACAGTGCCCAAACCATCATCTCACTGAGAAACACTTGAAGGCAGTCTTTTACATGTCATGAAATTTTGTTACCAAGCCAATCATAGATGCAGCTTGTAGAGGGTCATATATTTCTAGGACTTTCCCGAACATAGTGGTCATCTTAGATCAGGTGGCAAAGAACAACTGTGCATGGTACACTAGAGAGGCAGAATGCTCTGGGATGGTTTTTGAGATGAGTGAGGAGCAATGCAACAAGGAGGAAGAACGGGAACAGGATATGGCCCATATGCGAACACAAATAGATTTGCTGTCAAAGAGGTTCCTTGGTGGGGGCACTGAGAAGGTAAAAGCAATGGAAGCACTCTCCAGGTATGATGATCAAGGCAGCGACTATGATGAGGAAGCTCAGGTTTTGGGTAGTCAAGGGGGTTACCGGGGTTTCAACTCTGGTAACCAAGGTCAGAACTACGGTCGTGACAATTACCAAAGGAACTGGCAGAACAGAGATAACTATAGAAACTGAGACCGCCAAAATGAAGGTGGCAGCAACTCTAGGCTAGAGGATATGATGACAAAAGTTCTTAGCAAAGTGGAGGCCACTGAGGCAGGGGTGCGAGACGTAAAGGGCGAAATGTCAAATGTTAGGCAGCTGGTAGACTCACCCTCCACCTCGATCAAGCAGCTAGAGCAGCAGCTGGGGCAGCTTTCAGCTTCATTGAATCAGAGTAAAGCTGGGTCACTTCCGAGTGATACGGTGCAAAACCCGAAAAACGATGGCCACTGCATGGCGATCACCAAGAGAAGTGGTAAGGTATGCTCTAACCTTGTTGTTGCTAATGATGCAGGTCAGGAGAAAGCAGGAGACAAGGCACTTAGCCTCATGGAGGGTCGGGTGGACATGGGGGTGACGAACCTGAGGCAGCACCAGCAGAGCCAGAGTCGGCCAAGTAGGCAATAGAGATGGACACCTCCAAAAGCCCTATTCTACCAGCCATCCCGAAATCGAAACCGCCATTCCCCCAAAGGTTGAAAAAGAAGGCGGAGGATGGCAAGTTCCAAAAGATTCTGTCCATGTTGAAGGAGCTGTCTGTGAACATACCCTTGGTGGAGGCACTTTAACAGATGCCTAGCTACACTAAGTTCATGAAGGACTTAGTCACAAAGAAGAGGACCGCCACGATTGAGCCAGCTGATAATTTACACCACTGTAGCGCCATCGCTACAAGATCCTTGGTCGAAAAAAATGGAGATCCAAGAGCCTTCACCATCCAGTGCACTATTGGAGCATATGACTTTGCACGAGCCCTTTGTGACCTGGGTGCTAGCATTAACCTAATCCCGTTGGCAGTATATCAATAGTTAGGATTGGGAGCCCCTACACCCACGACCATGCGGCTACAGATGGCAGATAGATCAATGAAGAGGCCTGTGGGGATCCTGTGCGATGTTTTAATTCGGGTTGGCAGGTTCATCTTCCCTGCTGATTTCGTGATCCTTGATTGTAAAGTGGATTTCGAGATACCAATAATCCTCGGAAGGCCATTTTTGGCAACTACAGGGAACTAATGGACGTAGAGCTCAGAGAACTCACCTTCCGATTAAACACCGAGGAGGTGAAATTCGGTGTGTGCGCTGCCATGAAGAGGCCTAAGGAGTTGGCTGTGATGTCTGTCATGGATATTGATGACGACGGTTCCTCTGATGTCTCGCTGGAGGAAAAGATGACTGTAGACACACTAGCGGCAGCGCTTATGTACTTCCCAGGAGATGGTGTTGATGGGTACAAAGACACCATCACAGGGCATGGGCACCAGACCATTTGTTCCTTGGAAGTTGGACTTGGACTTGAAAACCAACACCACCGGCAAAACCCTCTATCGAGGAGCCGCCTGCTTTAGAGCTCAAGGAGTTGCCTCAACACCTCAGGTATGCATTTTTGGGTACCAATAACACTCTTCCTATGATTGTGGCTGTAGATCTTCAAGCAAACCAGGTGAAGGCGCTATTGGGGGTCCTCCAAAAGTTCAAGCGAGCTATTGGTTGGACCATTGCAGACATAATTGGAATTCCTCCAGGCATCTGCACTCACAAAATCAAATTGAAGGATGACTGTGTGCCCAGCATCGAGCATCAGAGAAGGCTGAATCCACCTATGCAAGAGGTGGTGAAAAAGAAGATCATCAAGTGGCTGGATGCTGGGGTGGTGTACCCTATCTCGGACAGCAAATGGGTAAGCCCAATGCAGTGTGTCCCAAGAAAAGGGGGGCATGATAGTGGTGGCTAATGACAAGAATGAGCTTGTCCTGCTGAGACCTGTCACCAGATGGCGAGTGTGCATGGAGTACAGAAAGTTGAACAGATGGACTCTAAAGGATCACTTCCCCATGCAATTCATGGATTAGATGTTAGACAGGCTAGCTGGGCGAGGGTGGTATTGCTTCCTCGACTGATATTCGGGCTACAATCAGATATCTATCAACCTAGAGGATCAGGAGTAGACTACCTTCACTTGCCCCTATGGGACATTCGCCTTCCGGCGGATGCCATTTGGACTCTGCAATGCCCCAGCCACTTTCTAGCATTGCATGATGTCCATCTTTTCAGACATGGTCGAAGAAACCCTCGAGGTATTTATCGATGATTTTTCGATAGTGGGTGATTCCTTTGATGATTGTCTGCAGAATCTAAGCAAGGCACTGCAGCGCTGTGAAGAGGCCCAGTTGGTCTTAAATTAGGAGAAATGCCATTTCATGGTCAAGGAGGGCATAGTCCTTGGCCATAAGGTGTCAGATAAGGGTATTGAGGTGGACAAGGCAAAGATTGAAGTCATTGAGAGGTTGCCACCTCCAATCTCAGTAAAAGGGGTCCGGAGTTTTCTTGGGCATGCTGGGTTCTATAGCAGGTTTATCAAGGACTTCTCCAAGATTGCACACCCATTGTGCAAGCTGTTGGAGAAAGATGTAAAATTCCAGTTTGATGATGCGTGCCGGCATGCCTTTGAGACCTTGACGCAGAAGTTGATCTCTACACCCGTAGTGGTTGCACAAGACTAGGGTGCCCCGTTTGAGGTGATGTGTGATGCAAGCGGAGTTGCTGTGGGTGTTGTGATGGGGCAGAAGCGCAACAAGATCTTCTATCCCATTTACTACGCCAGCAAGACATTAAACGAAGCTCAAAGGAATTACACTGTGACTGAGCAGGAGTTGCTAGTTGTGGTGTATGCATTTGATAAGTTTCGAGCATATCTACTGGGCACTAAGGTGATTGTGCACACTGACCATGTAGCGCTCCGGTACCTCATGGCCAAGAAGGATGCTAAGCCTAGATTAATCAGGTGGGTGCTTTTGCTACAAGAGTTTGATTTCGAGGTCCAGGACCGTAAAGGCACGGAGAACCAAGTGGCAGACAACCTGTCCAGGCTTAAAGATGCGGCCCAAGCCAATGAGTGGTTGAGCATCGATGATTCATTTCCCAATGAGCAGGTATTAGCCGCTTTTGCGGACTTAATCCCTTGGTATGTTAATTTTGCTAACTTTCTAATGAGCGACATTATGCCGGAAGGCCTTAACCCTCACCAGAGAAAAAAGTTTTTTCATGATGTGCGCAGGTACTTTTGTGATGACCCATACTTGTTCAAAACATACGCAGATGGGGTCATCCGAAGATGCGTCCCAGAGGCAGAAATGTTGAGCATCCTGGAAGCCTACCACTCCTCCCCATTGGGGGGGCATCATGGTGGTGCCAGGAAAGCCAAAAAGATCCTGTAGTGTGGATACTACTGGCCAACTATCTATAAAGATGCCCATGACTTAGTGCGAGGGTGTGACCAGTGTCAGCGCCAAGGTAACATTTCGAGGCCACAAAAGCTGCCAATGGCCCCTATTCTTGAAATTGTATTATTTGATGTATGGGGCATTGATTTGATGGGACCGCTCGTGAGCTCTTTTGGGATGAAGTATATCCTGGTGGCAGTGGACTACGTCTCCAAATGGGTGGAGGCTACAACTTTGCCAAACAATGAGAGCAAAAGCGTGGTACAGTTCCTGAGGCAGAACATTTTTGCCAAGTTTGGGACACCCAGAACTATCCTTAGTGATGGGGGCTGTACTTGCTAAGTACCGGGGTGCGCCAACATAAGGTTGCCACACCCTATCATCCATATACAAGTGGGCAGGTTGAAGTGTCCAACAGGGAAATCAAGGAGATCTTGACCAAGTCTGTGAACGTCACAAGAACGGACTGGGCGCGGAAGCCGGATGATGCATTATGGGCCTATAGGACAGCTTACAAAACGCCCATTGGTATGTCCCCATATCAGTTGGTGTTTGGGAAGGCCTGTCATCTGCCCATTGAATTGGAGCACAAGGCGCTCTAGGCTCTTAAGGCTCTGAATATGAATTGAAAGGAGGCAGCCAACATGAGGATGGACCAGCTAAATGAACTGGACGAATTTCGTCTCCAGGCCTACGAGAGTGTTGCCCTATACAAGGACAAAATGAAGTCCTATCATGACAAACTTATTGCACCAAGGAGCTTTGAGGTTCGTGATAGAGTTCTGCTCTACAACTCTAGGTTGAGGCTGTTTCCAGGAAAGCTAAAATCAAGGTGGTCTGGCCCATACAAGGTCGCACAAGTGTTTAATCATGGAGTAGTTGAGCTGGAGACGGATGATGGGCACCGCTTCAAGGTCAATGGGCATCGCGTGGAAAAGTACTTGGGGGCTGCAGATGAAACCTCTGTGATTGAGGTTCTCCATCTTGACGAAGTCTGAGTAGTCAAAACAACCACGTCGAGCTGTGACGTTAAACCAAGCGCTTAATGGGAGGCAACCCATCGAAAAAAAATCTATATATGTTTGTTTGTCTTATGTATTACATTGGCTTGTATTTTTGTCTCAAGAAAGGATGAACATGGTGAAGGGAGGCATGATCAGGCACGCAGGCGAAGGGAGTGACAACATTGACCAAATTTTCACAAAGGGGCGTCACACGGGTGTGTAAACGGCCCGTGTAGACTCAGACGGACCGTATACTGGTCCGTTCAGCGTGTCCCCCCAAGTAAGTGCACCCCATCAGCCAAGGCAGATCACACGGTTCATCTACACGGCCCGTGTGCGTTTTACGGACCGTCTACGTGTGCACCTCGGGAAGTGTTGTGCATGCAGGCACACAGCACGATCACCATTTACGTATGCACCTCGGGAAGTGTTGCGCATGCAGGCACACGGCACGATACACGGACCGTGCCACGTGGCACGGGCCATTTCTCGGGACGTCTTGGGCCGCGTGTGATTGGGTATTTATACCCTCTTTCCCACTTTTATTTTCACAATCAATCTCTCTCTCTAAGTCCCTCACACGCCTCCTCCTCTCTTCCTCACACCGTAATATTTTCGTCTCTTCTTACACGATTTGTGCAACCCGCTCACGATCCGTAACACTTCCCCTAGGCAATTTTCGAGTCAAAGTTCTACTCTCCTCTCTCAAGTAAGTTTTTCTTTTGGCTTAGTTTGTTCCTTGGTTGTATTTTAAATTTTGTTTCTAATTTTGGTCCAATGTGGAATTTAATGCGTGTATTTGGTTGATTGTGAAGTCTATGATACTATTGTGTGCGGGTTCTTGATGTTTTGGTGGTAGGTTACCCCAAATCACCATTGTTGACATCTTGGACTATTGCACATAGGGTTTTAGTGATTTTAGGGTCCTAGAATTGGATATTGATGTATGATATGTGGTACGCATAGTATAATAGCTGATCTTGGGTTTTGGATGCAATATTTCATGTATGAATGTGGGCTCTAGGATGTTGGGGCTGCCTGGGGACGAAAAGCCATGTCACGGTTCCTTACACAGTCCGTGTGTCAATACACGGGCCGTGTAGTGGTCCGTCTGTGATGGCTTCTTGTACCCGCGCTAAGGTACCTCCCACGGACCGTCTACACGGACCGTATGACCCTACACGGGCCGTGTGGCCGTCCGTCCCAGGTCCCTTAAAAGCTGCCAATTCTAACATCACTCACACGGGCCTTTGCACGGACCGTGTACTGTCACACGGCCCGTGTGAGGCCCCCGTGTCAGCATACTGTCTTCTTACGTGCTTGACTGTGTTAATCCTCGTTGATTCCGACATGCATTCTAGTGCAAAATTCCCTATGATAGACCGGGTGATGCCATTCTTAAGGGTTTTTGTTACTTTACTAATACAGGGGAAGTCTGAGTACCAGTTTGTGTGCCGTCCTACGAATTCTGTCGTGCCTAACTATTTATTCCTTGTGATGTCGCAGGTTAATATGGGCCTCTGTCTAAGATCCCGCCAGCCTAGGGACGAGCATGAGTCACGTCTCCGGGACTCGATCACTGAATCCTCAAGTTAGCACCAGGGGAGTGACTCAGGTGATGACTCCTCAGGTGGGTCAGCTGTGCAGATCACCGGCAATGTCTCCCCCCACTTCCCTCGTACCACACGATCACGTGTAGTGAGACACCATATAGCTCCCCAGTCCAAGGAGGGAGTTTCGGAGGTGGGAGTGGAGGGGGAAGATGCAGCCCCGGAACAGGATGACGAGGTCGGCACTCCAGACAACGATGAGCACAATCCAGGGGGTGAGGATGACATCCTGATCCTCCGAGACAGAGACAACGAGGCTACTCACCAGGCGGTTGCTCGGACTTTTGACCCGGAAACTTCCAAGTGGCTCCTTGTCTTCTTGCGCAGGCGGTGGACAGTCCCCGGGGCGAAGGAAATCTATGTGAATGGTATTACTAAAGGTTCTGGGGGGTATCAAGGGAGGCTGATCATTCCGGAGATGTGAGTCCTCATCGATAAACTGGATGCCATTCCAAAAATACGTAATGCATTTGAGGCATACAAATTCAGGTGGATGGCCAGCCCTCCGGATATTATGGACCAGATATGATTGCAGAATTCTACTCCAGTTACGCTGCCAGCCTGCTTGCCTCCATCAAAGGTAACCTGTCCAGAAGCGGCTAGAAGCTAAGTTGTCTCCCCGGGACTATGTTACCATTCGGGAAACTCAGGTGGATATTTTGGCTGACACTATCAACAGGTTCTTATTTGGCCCGGACTACCATGCCCCACCAGATAGGTTATTCATTGCCAGGTATGCGAGCATCACTGATGAGGTTGGAATGTCTAACCCATCTAAACGGGCCACTGAGTTAAAGTGGGTTGCGGAGCAAATTGCGCTCCAAGGAGCTGAGGCAGCTTGGGTAACAAACCCCAAAATTCCGATTACCAAGGCCTCACTCACATTTTTCGCTAAGTTCTGGTGGTCGGTGGTGTGGGCCCGACTACGACCCACTGTGAATGACAACACGCTCCAACTCTCTCATGCTTCATTAGTGGCGTGCTTGGTAGCCCGATATGATATTAATGTGGGTCATATTATAGCCATGGAGATCAAGGACCGTGCCCTATCAAAAAGAGCAGGTATGTCATTCCCATGCCTGATTCGGGCACTTTGCAGGCAGGCCTGTGTCCCCCCACCCATTTCCTGGATCGAAAGATGGCTCCAACGGGCGTGGTGAACATTGCTATGATCAAGGACATAGATAACCCATCGTACCACAGTAAAGCACGCCGGCTTGGGCTGCCTACATAGCTTCCTCGGGATCCTCCTCAGCAACCCTTGTCATTTGAGGAGCACACCAAGGCCCCACAGCCCGGCACGACTTCTGAGCAGCCCGGGGGTAGTGGCACAGGCCCCAGATGCATCAGGGGTACACTTATATCCCCTATGATTTTCTAGCCCGAAAGGTGATAGAACTGCGGCAGACACGGGCGATTGTAGACCAAATGGTAGTCCGAGTGCCTCAAGTGGTGCAGGCTCATGTTCAGCAGGCTGAAGACCGCCTCCGCGCAGACCTATTGGGCCAAATAAGCAGTTTGAAGGAACAGGTCAACACCTTGGAGGGCTACTTCCATAGCATGTTTAGAAGTATGTCCGGTGATGAGATGACGCATTTCGTGCAAACTATGCAGGACATGAAAGAGAAAATTGCAGAGCTGATAGCCCGGTATAACAGCACGGTGCCAGCTCCGGCTCCATAGCCAGATTCATTGCTGTCACTGTTCATTGCCCCGGTGGAGCCGAGCCTAACCGAGGGTTGGGTCGTGCCACTCATACCAGCTGCTGCCCAAGTACCTCCTCCAGAGGCTTCCGGTACTAAGGATAAAGGTAAGCGCCGCAGCCAGCGCAATAGCCCTCCGAAAGACCCGCAGCGTGAGGAAGCACGGGGATTGCGAAAGGCCTTAAGATCCCAATGTCGAGAAGTTGTAGCCCAGGAGGAGCAGGAACGACTAGCTTATGAGGCTGCACGAACAGGTGCTTCTGGGAGTGCCGTCAGACCTAATGCTGATGTTGCCGACATGGACCCACCAGCCGGATCGGGCCATGACGACCTGCCTGACGCCTAGGGCATCTCTGGTATGTTCTACTCCCATTATTGCTTTAGTAATTTTCATGATGCAATGAGGACATTGCACCGTATTTTGCTGGGGGTGGGGCATCCTACCCTGACGAGTTTTTCTTGCCATGTTTCTTTTCTTTGAAGGTGTAGTATCTAGTAGAACTGGCATGTTTAGGTTTGTTTTGTTTGTGTAAAGAGAAGTGTTTATAAGAGTCTATAGTAACCCCATTTTTAAATAAAAATAATCCAAGAAGCTTGTATGTGCATGCATCCCATACTGACTAATTTTGTGATCCTTTTAAAGCAGAGTGTACATTGTCTAGTTGGCATCTTGAATAATGAAGCATGACTGTGTTGGTTAGCACTGAGTAGTTGGGGATATGTGCCATGTGTGTGGGAGTTTACCTGCTTAAAATCGATTTACGCACCTGTAAGCTAGAACTTGCCTGGTTGGTCCCCCTAAAAAGATTGAATGATTGGATTAGGATAGGATCTTAGGCCATTTTTGTTGAGAAGTCACTGAGCCTGAAACGAATCAACCAAATGAAGTTTCTCCCTTTGAACCAAAAGATTGAGCCTTAATAGACCTTTTCTTTCTAATCACCCAATTCACCTTCCCAATCTATCTGTAGACCTGTACTCAGGCCCTGGTCCCTTTAAGGACATCATGAACCTCAACCTAGGCCAAAGGCCTAGGTTGAGGGTGGCTTATACTGGCCCTGGTCCTTGAAAAGACATAATGAACCTCAACTCAGGCCAAAATACTAAGTTGAGGGTGGCTATTGTAAAAGAGGCAGAATAATAAGGATGGAAAGGAGTCGAGTAATGAGAAGGAAAGCTGGATTGTGATCGTATGAAAAAATAATAAAAAAATAAAAAAATTATAAAAGGAGGAGTTTGGGAAAAAGGTAACCACTCCCATCCGCAAAGAAAATTGGTAAAACAGGGGAAATAAAGAGTTTGGGGGCCGAAAGTAAAGGCTGAGTCAAGTAGTGTCTTGGAACGAAATGTTAGTCACTTTGATCCTAAATGTACCTCACCCAAGCTCGAGCCTACGTTACAAGCCGCAAAAGCCCTAAAGTGATCCTAAAAAGGTCATTTAAGAGTCAAGGTGGTGAAATTAAAAGCAAGCATATGGTCTTTACTTGTGTGTCGGTTGAAAATCTTTTTAAGTGTGAGTGTCTACATTCCAGTCTTTGTACTACATTTATACACTGTGTGTGAGACTTCTTTGTAGTGAGGGGCATTATCACCACGCTATTTGGTTGCTATACTAACTTGTTCCTCTTTATTTTTGGACTTATTTCGGGCCAACGGGATATGGTGTAGTGCTTAGTTTGATCTGATGAGGGTCTGTTGGGGTGTGAACACATTGCAAGTATACTTTTCGAGCATGAGTTTGATGATTAAGGGGTCGCTATTTACTTCTTGTTAAGTGCTTGTCTTTGCGTGTTGTTATATGTTGTTTTTGGTCATCGCTTGAGGACAAGAATTGGTTTTAAGTTGAGGGTGTTGATGAGTCATGAAAATACGACTTTTACGATGCTTAAGACATAGAATTATTGTGCGTTCTTAAGCGCTTTTGTTAGTTTAATAGGTGTGTTTTGATACTTTGCAGGAAAATAACGAAGGCATGGACTGCTGAAGGAATTGCATGAGAAAAACATCCAAAATCGCAGTGAAGTGACAGTACACGGACCATCACATGGGCCGTGTAGCATCACACGGACCGTGTGATGGCACGTGTGAGGACCCAGCGAGGAGTGAGTGGAAAATGAGACCAAGTGAAGGACCACGCGAGGTCTGCACGGGCCGTGTCATACTGCACGGTCTGTGTGACCAACCGTGGCACCTTACTTGGTGCAAATTGGAGTGAAATGGAATGACACACAAAGTCACACGGACGGGTAAACGGACCGTCTACCTTCAGACGGGCCGTTTCATGTGTCGTGTAAGTGATGTAAAATCGAAGGGGCCTCGTCGAAAATCAGAAAATTGGTGCAAGTGAAGTCGCATAGACGGACAAACGGCCCGTTAAACACCACACGGGCCATATGGCGACTCGTGAGGAAGCAGCAGGTCAGCAGACGGGCCATTTGACGGGCCGTCTGGCCTCAGACGGTCCGTGTCTGTGCCGAAATTTATTTTTCCTAATTTGTATCGGATTAGTTTTACCTGGTATAAATAGTATGTTATTTTATTTCATTAGGACGTTCTTGTTGACGGCAGAAACAATAGTGTAAGAGCAAAAACAATATTTTTACTTTGTAATACGTTTGATTCGTTATTGTGATCATCGTTCGAAGATTGTAACACAGATTCTTTGTTCCTTCAATTGTAAGTCAATCATTATGCTTTCATCCTATTGTTGTGGGCAAATTATCACCAATATGCTAGGCTAAACCGACAACTAGCTTTGTGGGAACCATGGCGATTCAATAAGATAACGCAAACTGGGGTAAATTTGTGAGAATGATTATTGCATGTATTGTCAAACTCTTCGTTCTAACTTCTCCTTAATGAGTCGACGCATTAGGGTAAGCCTATATTAGCTACATGCCCGAGAGGGATATAGTGATTGGGAAAAGAGTTTAACAACGGAAATTTGGCGTTATCAACCTAGTCTAAGTGAGTGAGACCGAAAGGTGAGGGTACTCTAAGATCAAAAACAAAGTTTAGAATTGCATACACTCTGAGACCGAAAGGAGATGAGTGAAATATAACTAGGAAGGACCAAAAGGTGAATTAGGGATTAGCTAAATTGTTGGATCTTGCATGCACCATTAAGAACGAATTTACCAAGCCAGTCTAGTTATCGTATTAGATGTCATGGGGAGCACAACCCTAGCTTCTCTCTAGCTGTTTTAAAACCAGATCAACGTCTTTATTAGTTACATTACATAGGGTTTTAAATTAAACAACGCAACCCCCCATTTACTTTATGCATTTTTATCTTGGGAATAGCATTTACATCTGAACGCTGGTACTAATAGATCCATTCTTACGTGTTCCCTGTGGGATCGACCTCAACTCTGGTTGACTTCTATATTTGACTAACGACCGCTTTACTTTTCTATTCGGAGTGTAAATTTAGGCGTATCAATGTTCATTGTAATATCTCGTTCCATGTTGTCTTTTTGCGCTTCAAACGTTTCTTGCATTTTTTGTTGAATCCTCTCTTCTAGCTCCTCCATTTTTTTCTGCATCCTTTCATCATCTGCAGCAGTACTTGACAAAGTTTATGAATCTGTTGCTTTGTTTTCAAAAGAGTCTTGGTAATTCCACGTCCATATAACCTGAATCGACCAGGATGTTCAGGTGGCATAACTTTTGAATATGCATCAACTGATTGGCTACCATCTTCACTTTCTTGAGTTTCTATCATTTCCATTTCAGCCTACAAAAAAGATTTAAGAGCAAAGAAAAATAGTTATATAAAAACTGATGTAATATTTAAGAACAAATAAATGATCAAGAGCAACTTTGAACAAGCAAATTCCATACTATTATGTTGGTTGTATCCTCATATGAGTCCTTTTATACTCGACTATGTTTTCTTCTTCTAGTAGCCATAAAAAATCTTTACTGGAAACACCATCTGGAATTTCCTTCTTTTTTTTTCTGGTTATACAAAAGTAAACATCAATATCTTCACATTAAAGTATAAGTTCATAGTTAGATTACGAAAAAATATCAAACCTCATGGATTATGGCAAAACTTGTTTTGCCAACAGTGTGCGAATACTTCAGCTTTTTACGATTCTCCTTGGTAGTTTTTGACACATTCTGCAAAAAATAAAGTTGATGTTTCAACCATACTCACAAAAAAACAAATAACTGTCACTTAAAGTAATTATATAGAGAATAAAATGTATATGCTGAGAGATATTAACAAGATCAGATATACAAAATTGTCTTACCTCAGCTTCATCAGAATTCCAATATTGGAGGAGATCCTTAAATACAGATTTTGGAACATTTTTAGGTCTATTAGCCATTCGAATTTCGTCATTGTCATAGGGATAAAAATATGTTTTCTTAATCCTACTCTTATACCCTCTCCAAGCAAGTTCAATTGCATTCAAAGCCCATTCCTTCCCAACATTAGGAATGTCATATTTCTCCTACAAATTGTGCAATTGGGATAGTGCAAAAAATAAGAAATAGTTTTAACTAACATTAAAAACATTGAGAATTTCTAACCTTGATATAGTTCCACATATCATCATGCGTCTTTAAGGTTTTCCTGTTAAGTTTATTAAGAGGACAAAATGTCCCATTCCTTGCCAATGTGCCAAGGAAGCTACTCAACTCCTTTACCACCACTTCAGTAGGACCAATAGGCTGGTGCAACTCATTTAGCATGGTCAGTTTTCGCTCGCTACGTCCATGTATAGCTGGCATTTGTGTACCACCTCTTTTTCTTTTATTTGTGGAATGACATACAATAATATGATCAATATATTTTATAGTTATATAGAAAATTTCTGTAATAATAAGAACTTAATTTTAAATACATTTTCCTTGCTCCTCAGATTGGCCTTTTTCATCAAGATTGGTAGACATTTGCACATGATCTTGTTGTATTTGTTCCTGAATTGCTTGCGATGCAGGAGTGGTGGGATGTACCGACTCTTGTTACACTGGTTAATATACTGCTTGTGATAGGGAAATAGTAGCGATTGTTTGTGCCTCAGAAGAAGTAGAATTCATAGACATGTGCTGTATTTGAGATCCAACCCGAATGTTTGAGGTATCTTGAACATCGGGAATGCTGTTAGAGGTATGCTTTTGCTAGTGACTTGATATCTTTTTGTTTCGCAAAGATACAAGTGATCCCGGTAGAACATACTTTTTGTTGCTAATTCTCATGTTTCTTCTTGAACACTCTTCTTGACTTGTAATGATTAACTCAATGTCTGTAGAAATGAAATAAGAATTAAACCTCATATGAAACTATAAAGTGAAAAAATAGTTAACTCCTAGCAAGTAAACTATTATAATATAGGCAGAAGACTCTAAATAGAATTGAACTTCATGATTTTAATTTGTTCTATACCATTAATACTTGTACTTAAAGTAGACAAAATATATGGAAGGATTTTGCACTAACCATGATGGCTGCATGTTATAGTCAACAACAATATCAGGAAGTAAGACAATGCCTATAGATGGCTGCAGTATTTTATACTACTCAATATACCCATCATTTTTGTGTAGCAGGATATAAAACAGTTTTCTTAAGATGACACCTATCCACTTCATACTTGGAAGGATTTTGCATTAACAAAGAAAAACAATCAAAGAGCTATTTTTGCTATTAAAATCATGTCAAAAACAATCTTCATCTATTCTATTAAGAAATTTGATGCAAATCTTAAAATTTGAATTAGCACTTCGCTATGCATAATTTACCATACCAATGATCTCATAGCGACTTCATACTTAGCTTCATAAAAGGTTCAGAAAAGCATACAAAAGAGGAGTTGTTGTGGCTGGGATTTAATTTCTACAAGTAACTTCAAATACGAGCTCCTGCAATTTTCTCAATGAGTTCTTAGTCAAACAAATAAATATGGAACCTGAAACTTTTTTTTCCTTCCTTACTTCTCTCTTTCATATATATAGTTTTTAATCCTCAATTTTGTGGTCAACTAGTTATACATGTAATTGTATCCACTCATGTATACAACTAAGTAAAGATCCAATGTACTGCCATAACCAACTAAGAAAGCATATAGTTATGTTGGGCAATTGTAAAGAACCAAGATGACCATGTTGTTAAAGCAGATTTCAATAAAGTTTTCAAACAAAGCAACAAGAATCAGACATGCCTGCAAGATCATGCAGCCTCTTCACAAAAACTGCAGCAGTTGACAATTTGGGATGACGTGCATCCTATACAGTCAAAATCTAGTATACACATGAAGAAATAGGAAGAAACATATCCGTAAGTAAAGATGACCATGTTTTAAAGATGACTTGTTAATCCTACTAATATTGTGAGTTGGAGATAGTTGTCTGGTTCTTTTGAATGATGAGTGGTCACATGCCCCTCTAGTATAGCTTTGTTTACTGTCTGTAGAAATGAAATAAGAATTAATTTATCAAAATTTTGTTTTCAAAAGAAGGGTGCGTGGGTTGCTGTCAAATTACAGGAAATTCAAATTTGAAATCACTGAGGCTTATCACTTTTTTCTTTTGGAAGTTACTTCTTGATCAGCTTCTCTTTTTAGCATCTTTTCTTGCTGATTCTGCAGACAATTATTTTTTTGAGATTTATATATCTTCCTTTACTTCCTTCTATTTAAAAAGTAACAACTTCTTAAGTCCACACCAAAACTTCATCATCATGAAACTAGAAACTAGTATTGCCTAATCACCTATTGGGAAATCGAGAAGACACAATGATGGTGATTTTAACCTGAGAGAATGGGCTCTTAAGGCCAAAATTAGCATAGAAAACATGAATTCAATAAGATTTTCAACTTCTTATATTAGAAGTTTCAGAGAATATGCAAAATCTTTTAGATCAAACATTTCCATTTCTAGCACTGCTTCTTCCCCTGGCTACACCTTAAGAGGTAATAAAACTACTTCTCCTCCTATTATTTTGATTCAAACAAGCAAGAACAGTACAATCTTATAGCCAAATCTGCTAAATAATGACTAATTGTATGCTATGCATTCTTGTTGCGGAATGTTTACTCCTAACAAAATTGAATAAGTATGATTTTTAGTGATATGAAAAGGGATCAACAATGTTATACATATCTCACAAATAGTGATAGAAATATATCAATTATTCATTCCCTACACAGAATTGAATGAGGTCTATTAGCTTTCAAAAATGCTAAGTACTAGCAATTCCCCCCAAAATCAATCCTTAATAAAAGAATATGATAAACAAAACACCACATAAATCTGAACAACTAGGTAATTGCAGCATGAAATGACTCATCATCCCAACAGCAAATACAAGAACAATGACACAAATCCTTCAGAATAACGACATAAACTAGCACAAAATACACCAAACAATGCACGAGGATTCAGGATTTTCAAACAAAACAAAATGATAGAAAGAAAGTTACCGAAGGTTTACCAAGGATAGAAAATTGCCACACCATCAAATTAACAGACCCATCAGAACCAGTCTCTGGCTTTGAAATCAAAATCTGCTAATTCACTAAGAATGCATCTTCTTATCATGATATACCTTATTCTACTAATATAACTGAAGAAAAGTCAGAATTTACCAGTGAAGTTGTGATGCTCTTTAATTTAGTGATTCACTGTCTTTCTTCAATTATATTTTAAAAATCCTGCAACAAAAAAATGTAGAATTTTAGCTTAAAAATATAAATGAAATGATTGATAAGATATGAACAAGCACGAGTATAAAATATGTTGTAACAGGCTATCCCCACTCACAAAATTGAAACACAAAACGACAATGTGCATATATTTAAGAGAACTTCCGAGCATCCTTGACTAATCGTCTTCCTCCATCCAATCCCAATCAGTACCATCAAGCGCATCCTCCTCTTTCGATGTTTCTACAACTATGTCTTCTGAATGTTGTTCATTATACGGAAGATCATCAATATCAATGGCCACATCTTCTCTTGAGCATCTAAAGTCACCCTCATTAAATCTAGTTGAAGGACCAATGTCATCATTAGACTCCCTCCAAAATGTTTCTCTTATATTAGGACAATTCTCTTCCTCAAGATCATACAAATCAACTGACACTTTATTTTTTGCATAATAAACATCTTCCTCAATTGGATCTGTGACATAAAAAACTTGATAAACTTGTGATGCCAACACAAAAGGATCATCTTTACTACATAACTTTTTGAAGTATACCCGGGTCAACCCATACTCATCAACTTCATTTTGAAACCAATCACATCTAAATAATACAACACTAAAACAACCATAATAATCAATCTCTATGATATCTTGAATAACTCCATAATAAACAACCTCTCCATCGATTGGATTTTTGTCCCTAACACTCGCAAAACTATCAGTTGTCACTGATAAAATCACTCCAGTATTTTGAGTCTTAAGTGGAGCATCGCGACTTTTTGTATGAAAACGATATCCATTAATAAAGTATGCAGTATATCTCGTGGCTACCACATTAGGCCCTTTAGATAACTATCTTATATGATGAGGTACTTCAACATTTTGAACTTTCTCTTCTAGCTAATTGTTGAATTCACGACTGTGGCTCCTTGCTCTTACCCATGCATTAGATCGAACATGATTATCCACCAAAGTCTTATGTTCCCTACAATGACACATATGACAAAATTCAATTATTAGACATTTATAAATGAATAATGCTTAAAATATATATAATTATTGTAGAATATATCTTACTCAATAAATATTTCCACTTGGGCATCTCGCGTATTGAAAAGAGCATATCGATGTGCCTCATAACGTAATTGTGAATCCATAAAAAAAGTACAATCCTTTCTCTTCTCACGTCCAATTGGATGACCTATCCTAGGAAATATAGGTGAATGATTTTGATCAGATTCCTCATCCTCAATTTGATATCTACAAAATCTTTTCTTCACACCATCATGTTAGTGTCTCGAAGAAAAAGTCAACAACTCTCCACTTACAAAACCTTCTACCGTTGATGCTTCTGGACAATACCGATTACGAACAAGCCCCTTCAAGTCACATAGCTCTCTCTCAGTGGAATACACACCACGGAGATGTGACGGACCCCCAAGACTAATCTCATTCACCAAATGAACACTTAAATGTATCATTATATCAAAAAAATGATGGATGAAAAATCATCTCAAAGTTGGATAATATTTCACCAATTTCAGACTCAAGTTTTACAAGATTTCTTTGCCTTATTACCTTACTACATATGGCTTTATAGAAATTTCCTATCCTAATTAATGTCAATGCAACATTTTTAGGCAGGACTTTCCTAACAACAATCGGAAGTAGGTGATGCATCATAAAATGAGCATCATGACTCTTGTACCCACATATCTTCATATCCTTCACATGCACACGATTTGAAATATTTGAGGCACATCCTTTAGGTAATTTGGCTTTTTTGAAGACGCTACAAAGTAACTTTTTCTTTTTCGAATTGATAAAGAAAGAAGATTGACCAAAACTTACATTTCCATCATCATCTTCTATTGGATGTAGCTCCGTACATATTCCCATTTCTTGTAAGTCATATAGAGAAGAAATATGGTCCTATGACTTTCCATCTATCTCAAATAAAGTTCCAAGCAAACTATCAGATATGTTCTTCTCTATGTGCATCACATCAAGATTATGCCTCAATTTGTTATGTACCCAGTATGGCAATTCAAAAAAGATAGATCTTTTTTTCCACGGACCATTATTATCTCGAGGCCTTTTTTTCGCCCCTTTCCAAAAGTATGATTGAATCCACTAAGCTCTTCAAGCACTTCGATACCTGACAAAGTAGTAGGTGCTGGTCTATGTTCCTCTTTACTATCAAATGACTTCTTATCTTTTTGCAATGGATGATTATAAGGCAAAAATATTCGATGACCCAAGTAACACATTTTACGACTATGTTTGAGATATTGAGAGCATTTGTTATAATTACAACTAGGACATGCCAATTTTCCCTTAGTGCTCCATCCCGAAAGTAGTGCTAGTGCAGGAATGTCACTAACAATCAACATTAAGGTTGCCCACATTTGGAATGTTTGCTTGGTCATAACATCATATGTTTTTACCCTAGGTTCCCATAATTCCTTCAATTCTTCAATAAGTGGTTGTAGGTACACATCTATATCATTTCTCGGAGATGTTGTACCTGGTAAAATCATAGACAACATGATATACTCTAGCTTCATGCAAATCCATAGAGATATATTATAATTCATCAACATAACAGGCCACGTGCTATGAGAAATACTCATGGTTAGAAATGGATTGAAAACGTCACTTGAGAGTCCCAACCGAACATTACGTGGATCGTTGGAGAAGAGTGGGTGTAAACAATCAAAACACTTCCATGCTTCTCCATCAGCAGGATGCCTTAAATTTCCGTCATTGGGTCGTTCATTAGCATGGCATCTCATTGCAACAGCAGTTTCGCGACACATGAATAATCTCTGAAGCCTAGGCTTTAAAGGGAAGTACCTTAAAACCGTTGCAGGAATTTTAGAGCTTTTATTTGTTAAGGAACCATCAACACTCTTCCATCTGGAACTCCCACAAATAGATTAATTATCAACTTTTTCATTATCCTTCCAGAATAGCATGCAATCATTAGGGCATGCATGTAATTTTTCATAATGAAGACCCAATTTTTTAATCATATTTCTAGCCTTATTGAAAGACTCTAGTATCTGCGCAAAGGGAAATGCCTCTTTTATCAATACTAGCAAGTCTGAAAATGCTACATTGCTCAACCCATGCAAGGATTTAAACAAATATAACCAAATGGTGAAACTCAATTTATTAAAATTTTCACAACCCGGATATAGTTGTTGTTTTCCTTCCTCCAACAATTTAAAAAAATTCTTTGCATCTTCTGATAGTCCCTCTATTACTCCTTTCGCATGCCCTAATTCCGCCTCTACATTTATAAATGTATCATGAAGTAGTCCATCAATATCATCATGCAAATTAGAACCTTCATCATTATTGATCTACTGAGGTGTATTTCTCGATGAAGACCCTTCACATTGAAAAACCCATTTAGTGTAACCAAAAACAAATCCATCAGCAACTAAGTGATCCTCGACCACATTTCTATAATGCCAAAAGCGATTCATGCAATTTTCGCAAGGGCATAATATCTCATTTCCTTGAGAAGCTCGTTCAAATCCCTTATCGAGGAAATTATTCACTCCATGAATATACTCATCGGTCCATCTTAGACAGTTCATCCAATTTTTATCCTCATTATCCATTAAATTCCTATATAGAACAACCACATCATCAAGTAGATTACACATAATAAAAATAAGGTACCATATAAGATAGAGTTTTCTTTTTTGAGTCAATTAATTAAAAATTCTCAAATAAAATCTAAAGTAGGTTATGGCAAGACACATAATAACTAAAAAAACTAGTGTAGACCACAACACACCACACATAGTGACTCTCAAGATATAGAGTGCACCAAACATATTATTTTCACTTCCCCACATAAAACACCTAGAAAGACATGCAATAATTCTTCAAAGATCGTATTTAATACCTGGGATAGGAAACACCAGGAGAGTAGAGATAGTTCCTACAATTTGGGTGCTTCAGATAATTCTAGAGGCAAGGCTTTTGCTCCCTGATCTTGCTGCAGCAAAGGGTAGATGGTGGTGAATTTGGGTGTGGTTTCTTCCTTAACTAAATAGGATTAACATTTGTCACTAGTTTATATCTCCAACACATTTTTTAATACTAATATGCTACACACACCTAGAGAGTAGTAACACAGAAATAAGCGAGACTCAAAGATATTATCACAACCGTATAATTGACTAACAATAAAAACCAATTTAAAAGAGTAGAAACAGGTCCAAATAGCAAAGAAAAAAATTTAGATCCATCATGCTGAAATTCTGATTTCTAGTTAAATATTCAAGCTAAATTAATTCCCATACTCAACAATCTGCGCTTAAGCCAAATCAACGAAAAATTTACAAAATATTCACTGGTTTGACCCAAATCTGAAACCCAAATTTACAATGGCATGTTTAACCCAAATACATCAAGAAAACAATAACATATAATCCCAAAATGCTTCAAGCAACAAAATCAGCTAAATCCAACTGGAGATTTCATTCCAACACTCAATAGTCCATATTTGACCCAAATAAATCAAAAAAAAACCACAAAAAAGCATCATTCATACACGAGGAAGGCAAAAAGAAATACTAATCTCAATCTTTTATCGCAAGCAGTGATGCATCTTCTTTAAGTCAAGAGAAAATCAATTTGAACAGTATTCAATTCCTTATTTTACATTTTTTGACACAAATAGTAGGCAAGGACAAAAACATAAGACAACCGATGCTTTAGAACATGGCAAAAAAGTTACTGAACATAACGAGATAAAATAATAGATAAAACTTAAAGCATTCGATGCTCTAGAACTTTTCTCATCAGTACTTTCCCTCATAGCGGGATTCTAGCTAAATCATAGTTCCTCCATTTCCACATGTATCCAGGAAGAACATAATAAGGTTCAGCCAATAAACAGACCTGAATACAAGTGAGTACTTTCAACTGATGCATATGCAGAAGAAATAGCTAAGAAAAATGAACGGTTATGAGCTAATACTTTCATCTTGAACATGGGAATGAAGCAAACTAAAATCTCGAATTTGGATCCCCAATTAATGGGTTAGTGTGGCTTACTCAACAAAATCTCCAGTATCATATTCTTTAACTATTTCATAGATCTCCAAAGTTTGCTCAAAAGTATTTCTGTTTCAATTTCATTCTAGTTGTTCATACCTAAAATCACTGTTCATTTTCATTGAAAACGTAATTAATGTTGCTTTCTTTCATTGGATAAGATATCACACAGGAGAAAGTTGAACTAATTAGTTTGATAACTACACACAATTATTGAGATACTCTATGTTTAGATCTTATGGAAAATGATAACTGAGAGAGCTGTTAAGTAAAGAAATTGGTTTGGCATCACAAAGAGAAGTGTTGAAGAATTGTGATGTAGAATTCTATGATTTATGGTTCCTGTTGGTTATCAAAAAAGAAAAAAGTAATAGTTCTTGCTTGAAATGTACCTGTAAATATTAATTCCTATGTTGCTCGGACTCTTAAAAATGTTGACGGATGCGCGTCAGATCCTTCAAAAATAGTGTATTTTTGAAGTATCCGACACAGGTGCGGCAACGTTTTTGGAGAGTCCAAACCACTTAGTTAATTCACTAACATCTGAGGTTCTGTGAACAAGTACCATGTTTGTTTCTTTCTATTTCTTTCGCTGCACAAAAACTCAATTTCCTATCTTCTTATTGATGGTAATATTCTGGCATTTATTTGATCAGGCTTGCTATGCTGTTCTTCAATGTTGGGTGTCAAAGAAGTTCATGACTATACCAAATTACATCGCTGTACCAAATTAAGTGTTCAAGCAACTACATCCAGCAACTAAACTTGGAAGTTCAAGCAACGACATCGTTGTACAAAAACTCAATTTCCTATCTTCTTATTGATGATAATATTCTGACATTTATTTGATCAGGCTTGCTATGCTGTTCGTCAAAGATGGGTGTCAAAGAAGTTCATGACTGTACCAAATTATATCGCTGTACCAAATTAAGTGTTCAAGCAACTACATCCAGCAACTAAACTTGGAAGTTCAAGCAACTACCAAATTAAGAAGTTGAAGCAACTAAATCACTACATCGTTGTGCAAAATTAAACTTGGAATCAGCTTAAATATTCAAGCTAACTTAATCCCCATACTCAACAATCTGCGCTTATGCCAAATCAATGAAAAATAACGAAATATTCACTGTTTTGAATCAAATCTGAAACCCAAATTCACAATGACATGTTTAACCCAAATACATCAAGAAAACAACAACATATAATCCCAAAATGCTTCAAGCAATGAAATCAGCTAAACCCAACTAGAGATTTCATTCCAACACTCAATAATCCGTATTTGACCCAAATAAATCGAAAAAACACAAAAAAGCATCATTCAAAACCCAAAATCAGGTAAAAGGCATAACCCAACTGGAGATTAGAGATGAAGAACAACTTACCTGATTGAAAGAATAAACGAAATTTAGGGCTTTCCACGGACAGTGAAGTGAGAAGACACCATTGATTTGTGCATGTAGAAGAAGAAGAACTGTGCCGGAAGAAGAAGAAGACACCGTTGATTTGTGCAGAAGAAGAAGACACCTTGATTTGTGCATACACGAAGAAGAAGAACCCGTTGATTTAACCCGGAAGAAGAAGAACCCATTGATTTGGCTGAAGATTTTGGAGCATCGGAAAATTTTTGCTGAAGATTTGGCTGAAAAGTGTGTTTGATCTGTTTTGGGAGTAGACTGAAAAGTTTGTTCTGTTTTGGGGAGTAAAAGAATGAAAAGTGGGAGTAGTGTATATTAAATATTGGCGGAATAGTAAAAAATTATGGAGGGAATTATAAAACCGTAGCAATAGGAAATAGAGTCGTTGCCATAGAGTTTTATCCCAACGATTGTACTCAACCATTGTAATACGGGCCCTATGGCAACGATTATTTCAACTATTGCAACGCATTGCTTGATAATAGGGTAGTAAATAAAAATATTTTTTGCAACGTAGGAATCCATACGGAGGGTGGTACAAACAATACAAAGCCACACGGTATGTGTGCCTCCTCCATCCACATCCCTTATAAAAATTTCTTCATGATGAAGTTACGAGACAGTGATCCAATACTTAGAAAAATTAACTCTAGAATCCATACGGGGGTCCAAATGGACCGTACCACCTTGTATGGACCGTAAACTTGGCCGTACCACCTTACTTGGTCCCAAAACTGTGGAATTTCAAGACTAAGGTTACCCATGGTCCACCACACAGTCTGTGAAGACTCACACAGCCCGTATGGGGTATATGTGTGGCATGCCTTAGTAAACAACTCCATGATTAAGCTCCAACACACCACACAAGGCCAAGTGTCAGTCCAAGAAGGCTCCACACGGTCCGTATATCATCACTCAAATGGTGAGGCTTCCATAGAGCGTCAACTTGGTCTAAAACTTTTCAATTCACCAAGATCCAATGAGGTCATACAACATCCAGGTCCTTACATCATCTCCCCCTCAGAAATATTCGTCCTCTAATGTGCTAGAACTAGACTTGAAAGGCTTGACTTAGAACATGAGGCATTTAAACACAAGATACAATGCATATTTCATCACTTGAAAATCATAAAGTCATTAAAACTCATATCAAAATGCATTCAAATAATTTAAAATATCATAAAAATCATTTTGGTTCACATGTATGCATATCATGTCATGAAACTCAAGAGTGAAGGAATTAGGACCACATGGAGAAGGAAGAACCTAATACCTTAGGCTTGAGTAGATTGGAATTGATGGGGATATCGTTGTGTCATATCAAACTCCGTCTCCCATGTAATACTCCCCACATGTTGATTTCTCTGAAATACCTTAACCGATGCCACATCCTTGTTACGAAGCCGCTTTACTTGCCTATCTAAAATCTCAACCAGGACTTCCTCATAAGACAAGTTCTCCTTAACCTCAATACTTTCTAAAGGCACAATAGTAATAGGATCACCAACCAACTTCCTCAACATGGACACGTGGAAGACCGGGTGAATCGAAGTCCAATCAAACCTATAAGCCATATTCCCAATCAACTCAATAATTTCATAAAGGCCTACACCGAGGACTTAGCTTGCCCTTATTCCCAAAGAGGATTATACCCTTCATAGGTGTGACCTTTACATATACACAATCACAAATATAAAACTCAAGATTACTCTTTCTAACATCCGAATAGGACTTTTGCTTAATTTGGGCCGTCTTCAACCTCTCCCTAATAAACTTCTTGTTCTCTATAGCCTAGAACACAAAATCAAGGCCAATCAAAGCCATCTCTCCCAACTCAAACCACCCCATCGGAGATCTACACCTCATACCATACAAGGCCTCAAATGGTGCCATACCAATGCTAGCATGAAAGCTTTTTTTATAAGAAAACTCAATGAGTGGTTGATATTCATCCCAATTATCCTTGAATTCTAACACACAAGCCCTCAACATATCCTTCAAAATTTGAATTGTCCTCTCGGCTTGTCCATTAGTTTGATGATGAAAGACCATAAAGACCATACTTAACTTCACTTTAGTACTAAGATCTCTTTGAAATGACTTCAAAAGTGTGAGGTAAATTGGGTACCACGATCTGATATGATTGACCTAGGCATACCATGCAACCTCATCAACTCATGGATGTACAACCTTGCATAATCTTCGGCACTAAAGGTAGTCTTAACTGATAGGAAATAAGCTGACTTAGTCATCCAATCAATGATAACCCATGTGGAGTCAATTTGCCTTCGGCTGTGAGGCAACCCAACCACAAAACCCATGTACACATCTTCCCACTTCCAAGTAGGAATCTCAATATCTTGAGCCAAACCACCGGGCCTTTGGTGCTCTACCATCACTTGTTGACAATTAGGACATTCAGAAATAGACTTGGCTATATCCTTCTTCATACCATGCCATAAATACACTTCCATCAAATCCAGATACATCTTGGTAGATCTTGGGTGAATAGAATAATGAGAGTTATTCAATTTACTCATGATCACTCTCTAAAGATCATCCATATCTAGGACACATAATCGATCTTGATACCGAAGCACACCATCTCCCTCGGGAGAAAACTTCTATCTTCTTTTCAGCAACCAACTTCTTCAACTCAACCAATGATGGATCTAGATCTTGCTTAGCCTTAACATCGACAAATATGAAAGATTCGGCCCCATTCTGAACATGAATACCACCATCATTAGAGTTGGCCAACCTAACATCAACCTAGCCAAAAACTGAACATCTCTTGCCAACGTTTTCTTCCCATCATCAACATGAGCCACATCCCATAGATAGCCTACTAAGAGCATCGAACGCCACATTTTCCTTAACAGGGTGATATTTTACACTGATGTCATAATCCTTAAGAAGTTCTAATCATATCCTTTGCCTCAAGTTAATGTCCCTTTGAGTGAATACATATTGCAAACTCTTGTGATCAGTGCAAATATCAACACGTATCCCATACAAATACTATCCCTAAATCTTCAAGGAAAACATTACCATCGCTAACTCAAGATCATGAGTCGGGTAACTACGCTCATGAACCTTCAATTACCTTGATGCATATGCTGTCCCCATGTTGCATAATTACACAACCGAATCCAATCCAAGAAGCATCACAATATACCACAAATCCATCTAAGCCATCCGATAAGGTCAAAACAAGAGCTGATGTATGTCGATCCTTCAAAATCTGAAAACTCTTCTCACATTCATCCGACTATACAAACTAGGCCTTCTTTTGAGTCAAATTGGTCAGCGGAGATGATATAGATGAGAAAACTTCAACAAATATTTTGTAATAACGAGCCAAGCCAAGAAAACTCTAAATATCCGATGGAATCAATGGTCTAGGCCAATTCTTTACGGCCTCGATCTTTTTTTGGGTTAACCTTAATACCGTCACCGGACACCATATGAATAAGAAAAGATACCTAAACTGACCAAAACTCACATTTTCTAAACATAACTTAAAACTTATTCTCCCTCTAAGTTTGAAGAACCAACCTTAAATCATCATTCATAAGATCCATAAACACGATCGGAGCATTGGTAAACATAAATGACATCATAACAATTTCAAAATGCCCATACCTAGTCCGAAAAGCCATCTTGGGAATGCTACACTCCCTAACCTTCAACCGATGATAACTGGAATGGAGGTCAATCTTTGAGAAATGGAAATGGGTGGCCCTTGAACTTGATCAAACAATCATCGATTCTTGGCAACAGATACTTATTCTTGATTGTTACCTTATCCCATTGCCTATAATAAAAACATATAATCATATCATAAATCTCATAACTAATCCATATAATGATAACCAATAGGTAGTCATATCCATAAGAAAAATCTCCAAATACAAAACTTAGAATATAAATGTAAAAGAGTTTACAAGGTGTCCAATTATGCCTCTAGTCATAAGATAGGATGGGAGCCAAGAAATACCCTCGGATCACCCTCAAGTAAATAACACAATAATAGCACCATAGGTAGAGGAATGGTGGTTGGTCCTAGGAAAATATGACCCACCACAACAAACAAATCATAAGATCTAAGCTAGACGTCGTACGGTGTATAAAGGTAGTCCTCGTTCCCTACATGGTTAGATCATGTAGGCAAAAGTATATATTAGTACGTTTGAATGTACTAAGTATGTCGGCATGCAATGCGTATGACTTATGAAACCTGCATTCAATATTAGATGGCAAGGACACATAATATAGAAAGAGATATATATATGCAAAGAAGAGTATCATAATAATATGCCATGAAATCCATGATGCATGAAATGTTATGATGAATATATATATAGAGGGGATGGACCATAACCAACAAATCAAACTCTTGTGAGCTAATACATGAATTAGTCTGTGTTAGACCTCTCATCGGTAGAAGAAGATTACTTGCCAAGGGTAATTGTTGGAGTAGTAAAGTTTTGATGCTTAAAGTTTTGATGCTTAAAAAGAGGAATTCTATGAGAAGAAGGAGTTTAATAAGAAGAAGGAGTTCTAATTCAATAGAATGCTTAAAAAGAGGAATTCTATGAGAAGAAGGAGTTTAACAAGAAGAAGGAGTTCTAATTCAACAGGATGTTTAAAAAGAGGAATTCTATGTGAAGAAGGAGTTCTATGTGAAAAAGGACTCCACTGGTGGTTATCATTAAAAGAGGTTTAGAGCGAATACAACTCTAACTGATTGCTATAAAGCTAGAGGACATGACAGCAAAAGGTAGCGAGAGAGAAAAAGAAAAAAGAGAGAAACACAGCAAGCATATAACGAGCAATCTAGCGAAGCCGTTAGGTCATAGTTTACGGGGTATTTTGTTTCTATTTTTTGATATTTGAACAACTGTGTAATCTCTCAGCTTCTATAAACTGAGAACTGATTTTAGTCTTCAAGTTGTGGGAAACTCGAAGACGTTGGGAACATAAGCCTAGGGAGGTTTATGTGAAGTTAGGAAGTTGTTGAAGTTGTTTTGAAGTTTAAATTACTAGGAATTGTAATCGTTTGTTGAAGGCTCATATTGAAGTTGGAGTAAATCCTGTAGAGGTACAGGTCGTGGTTTTTCACCTTTTGTGAGCCGGGTGTTTCCACGTAAAATTGTTGCGTTCCAGTTTATTTCTGCATCATTGAAACACGTCGGTTAACCTGTTCCAACGATTAGGCAAATTCGTAGGGGGTGTAAAACCTAACGGTAATCTATATCATACCTTACGACCTAGTCTTTTCGTGTGATGGACATTGTCCTTACGAGCTCACTTTTAAGAAGGATTTCCATATCATATCATATCAAAATATAACCATTTCTTATGACCCAGTCTTTTTAGTAATGACTACTATGTACCAATGCTGGCCTATAGTTCGTAGAAAGGGAGAGGACCCTTGGGGATAACCCTGATTCCCTTAATCCAATGGTGCTAAGTTAAAACATCCCACAAGAATACTAATATATATACATACTTTTAAAGGAGGCAAGAGTCATTTCAAATACTTTCAATACACATGTAGGCTTAAAAGCCAATCACAGTTCATAATCACGATTCTCATGCACACAAAGAGCTCATGCATATATATGGAATGGTGCAAGCACCCAAAATTCTCAAAGAGCCATCATTATAGATATTTATATGATCACATTCTTATAATAACCAATATCTTATCAAAATCATATACATGAACATAATTGGGCTTAATCTACTTCATAATTTTCCTAAAGCTTAATGCTCATGAATACATATGGTATGAATGAGAAGAGACTAGCATAGGTAATTCATATTCAAACTTAAATCAATAATACATTATGAAATTCACTTAAAAACATAAGTGCAATTCACATTTAAGTTATAATATAGATTACCGGTGCACAAATTAAGCTTTAAAGGGGACATGGACATTCATAACTTCATAACTTTAATGCAATTCTTCATATTAGGGCTTAAATCACTTGAAAATCAATAAACATAGACCATACATCAATTGAATTTGATAAACAATAAAATTGAAAACCCATATTTAAAGTAGCTAAAATTCCATGAAATTGAGTGTAAAAGATTTTGGGTCTTCTTGGTTGAAAGGGACCAAGAATCGATCCCACATACCTTATCTAATGAAGAAGTTTCAAAAAGAAAGGGCATTCTCTTGATTCCCAAGCTTAGATTAACAAGAGTCCTTTGAGAGAGTGTTCTTAAGAGTGACTTGAGAGAATTCTAAGTGTGAGTGTTGAATTTGAATGAAAGACTAAATTATAGATCATTTGAAGGTCCTTAGGTATCATAATTACAGAAATATCATTACTGAAACGCGTAAAAAATTGATGAACACGAGTCTTTGGAAGGGTTGTACGATCCATAAGGCACCATACAGACTGTACACATGCCTGTGATCAAACACTTGGAAAATTTTTCACTTAACCGAGGTCTGATACGTTAATACTATACTTAGAACTTTTCAATGTAAGCATCCAAACGGAGGGTGGTAGAGACCATACAAAGCCACACAGTCCGTGTGCCTCCTCTATCCCATATCCCTTGGAAAATTCTCTTTACAATAATGTTCTGAGATAGTGGTCCAATACTTAGAAAACATTCACTCCGGAACCCATATGGGAGGCTATACGGACCGTACCACCTTGTATGGACCGTATACTCGGCCGTACCACCTTACTTGGTCCATAAATTATGGAATTTCAATACTAGGGCTACCACATGGTCCGTGAAGCCTTACACGGCCTGTGTGGGGTCTATGTGTGGCATGCCTTAGTCCAAAACTCCATGATTAAGCTCCAACACTCTACACAAGGCCAAGGGTCACTCTAAGGAGGTTCTACACGGTCCTAGAGCCTAATACGTATCGTGAGGGCTTCCATGGAGCATCACCTTGGTCCAAAACTTTTTGGAACCAGGTTTCCAAGCTTCAATAAGGTTGTACAACATTTGGGTCCTTACATCTTTAGGTTAAAAAAGTTGATGTAGCTTGGGAAACATTGCAACCACTCAGAGAGCTATGAGTGACCAGCGTTAGCACATGAGTCGGAGGCAGGGAAAGATTTAGAGAGGCAAAAGATGCTTGGATAGCATGAGAAGAAAAAGAGCCAATTCCTGGACAAGATGATGGGGTAGTTCAGGCAGCTATATGGGTCATGCTCTTCTGATCTTGATGATGTGTTGGCCATCTCTTTTGGATAGAGTGCCGAGTGATCATTTCAGGGAGTCCCTCATATTTCTTTTTATTTTATAATTATTCTATGAGGACACAACACCATATTTAGTTGGGGGTGCTCGTATATCACTCTTGGTTTCTATCTTGTATATTCTAGATTTGTTAGTACTAGTAGACTCTTCCTTGCTTCGTATTGATAATATGCCCTTGTCGGGCTTAATTTTTGTTGATTATGGTATGCCCTTGTCGTGCTTGTATATATTGTGTTTGGATTTTGCTATTTTAGTAGATTTTGTAGCTTCTTATTATTCTTTTTCATGGTGTGCATAATCAACGGTTCCCGATGATGGATTGAGTGACGACATTCCTAAGGGAAAATAGTCTATTAGTTGTGTGAGTGCGTGAGTAAAATATGGTGTTTGATGAAGCCTGAGTAGCCATTGACTCTTTTTGGAGGTATACATTGGGATTGTGACTTGTTTGGTACTAATATATTTAATCAAGTACTGTAGATTGTTAAAAAGACATACCCCTCCGATTTTTGAAAGTTAAATGGTTTTGGAATGATTTCGAGATAACATTTTGACTTTTTTTGTTACTTCTACTTACTAGATAGATATAATTTAAAAATGAGTCCCTTATTCTTGACTTGAGAGTATATTGATCCCTTCGACTTGATTTTCATGTCATGTGTGTTGTTAGTTTTTGTTTTGACCCTTGTATGCATTTATGTCACCTAGAACTTGCCTAGTTCATCTTGAGATGTTGGTCTCGATAAACTTTGGTTGGAAAAATATCCTTAAGAATTTTTTGATTTTCAATTGAGTTCGCTAAGCCTAAATAGCTACCAAATGCATTGATTTTATCCGTCGTGTCCCTTTTGAGCCTAATCCTTTTAGATTGGCAACCTTGATTACAAGCGTTGAATCTTTTTGAAAAGATATCCCTGTTTTGAACCTTTATCTCTCCTTGAATTATACATGTTTGTGACAATTAAGACTTTAAGCTTATGTTGGGGGTGATTCAAGAGAAAAAGGAAGGGTGTCTACCACTTGGAAGCATGTTAGGATGAAAAGAAAAAGAAAAATGAATGTAGGAATGAAAAGAAAAGAAAAGGAGTGCTTTCAAAATGCAAAGGAAATGAAGAAAAAGTGCTGGAATGAAAATAATCCTCCAAAATGTTGAAAATGGTTGCTTGTGGGGCACCTAAGTGAAGAAGAAGGGTTAAATCCACATTGGTATGAAATTTGAAAAACAAAAGTGAAAAAGTTGGAACCGATGAATGTGGTATGTGGGGCTTATGGAGGGTTAGTCTTAGAAGCCTACATTAGAAGCCTAAAAAATCCATTGAGATTTCCAACCAAATGAAAAGAGCCAATGTTGATTGAAAATAAAGGCAAACCTTTGGTTGATATATGTCTGCATAAGATGTTCTTTTGTTGAGTGTGCGTATTTGAGTCTTTTTCCCTTATTCATTGTATATTATTGTGAGTGTTTTGGAGATTTTTTTCGAGGACATGCAAGTTTATGTAGATTGAATACATTAATGCTTTTCTATGTTTGAGTCAAGTGGAACTTGATAGTTGACTAGGAGTTTGAGTCACTTCTTAAGAATTTGTGTTGTTACTTGGTCATCCTTGGAAGTTTGTTTTTTATTGAAAAATATTCTTTTGAAAAGTGAGGGAGTCACTTGATTGGCATCCACATACTTGTTCTAATTATCGGTACCAATCATTGTCATGATCATGATTTAGTTGTTTAAGTGAGTTGGGATTGTGTTCTTGAATTGCTAGCCTCTTGAGTTTAATTTTTTTTTGCTTGATGACAAGCAAAGTCTTAATTAGGTGTTCTCTTTTTCTTATGACTTTTTGTTGTTAATGGTATAACTTGAGGCTTTTCTTAGGATTTTGTGTTGTTAATGGTATAACTTGAGGCTAATTATGCTTTGAATGGTGAATGTTTCAGGTACATATGGTCTAGAATTGGCTTTGCTTTAAAGAATTGAAATTGAAGCCAAATTTGAGCCACTAGGAGCTAAAACTATGCAAAATAGTACCTGGCAACATTGCTCTGGCGTTCAGGTCCCTGAACACGGAGCAGTGGATCTGGAAAAGGCCGAACGTGCCTAGCACTAGCGTGTAGGCGAAGCAAAAGGTGACAAATATCCACGATCTCAGAATGTCTAGGTGTGAATGAGAAGGGTGAAGAACCTATTGACCTCCATGACTGTGGATCAGTTCAGCGACCAATGTCAAGGCAATTCAGGAATTTTTCCATTTCAGTCCCAAAATCAAATACACACACTCCAGACGTGCTTTCAAAATACAAAACTTTTGATGCTTAAAACTTGAAATTTTATGTGTTCTCAACGTGATGTTAGTGGATTTGATGTGTTTTTATGTTTATTTTCAAGATTATAGGATTTGGCACAATTTTGGGCTAAATGTGTAGTTGCTATAGTTTTTGCTACTCTACGAAACTCTTTATGGGCCGTGGAAGTTTCCACGAGCTGTAAAATGGGATTGTAAGTGAGATCCATTGATGGGTTATTTTCTGAAGTTGCATCTATGAACTGTCTGACGAGTCGCAGAAAGTTGTACGAGTCATAGATGAGGTTTCGTAGTTTGAGGATCAAAAGTTGTGATTTTTTTTAAAGTCATCAGACGAAACCCTGTAGTGCCATAAGTCTGAATTTAACCCATAAAAAGGTCTCACAGAAACTGTGCCTAGATTTGAAGAATGAAGTCCATGAAGCCTCGATACTGGCAATAGAACTTAGTACGACTCGTATGTCTACTCGTGTTTCCTATCGAATCTAGTTTTCCTATTTTATTTCAGATTTGTATTTTAACTATTGTAAATAGATTTTTAGGTTATTTTCAATAGAGAAGAGAGGAGATGACCAAAAACATTGAGAGAAGTGTTTGGAACATTATTTTGTGATATAAATTCGTACTTTCTGATTTACATTGAAGAGTTGGGATTTCATGTTCTTAAATTCATCCTTGTAAGTGCTCAATTATATTATTCTATATCATGATTCTTGCATCTACAATGATAATGTATAGAAAAATCCATAACTAGGGTTGTGAGAACCATAAAAAACTAACAAGGTAAAACCAAACAATTTGTAAATCTTTGAAAGTGTGCGTGCATGTATTAATTAACTCTCTTTGTTTTGATTGCATTTTAATAGTGGACAACATTAGAATTTTCCTAGTGATTACTAACTAGATCAAGGTGGTAATAAATGGAAAAAGAGATTAATAAACAGGACTCAATCAATTTTTTCTCATCTAATCAACCAAACAAGATCAAGGGGAAGTTGTACTGGGACAATAGGTAAGGAATACTAATGTCACACAGCGGAGATGGATAAAATTACATATAGAAATTTACTGTATCTAGGATCAAAGGGTTTGACAACCTTAACTTACCATTCTGCATGCAACACACTAGAAAAGAATGCGATTATCTTGTAATATCAAGTTAGGTAATCATGGGGAATAACATACTTTAGTTACTCTTCTTGCTGGTTTTACAACACTTGTGCTAGTTTAGGATTACTTTTGGCAAATTACAAACCCCCCTTTTGGGAGATAAGTAGGTTAATTAACTCGAATTTGTTTATATTACTTTGAGTCTACCATATTCCTTGTGGGTTCAACCCTAAACTTGGTTAGGTTATATATCTTGACGACGACTACTTTAACCTTCAAAAAGGAGGTGTAGCTTGGGAGAAATCAAGATTTTAGTACGATTGCTATGAATATGGCTAGACTTGCTTAATTTTAGTAATTCAAGAATTACTCCTCATTTCCCTCATTCTAAATATTTTGTTGTTTTTGTTTTGCTTCAGCATGCCATTACATGCACAACTCTTGAAGTCGAGGAATACTGTTAACTCCTTTTGACTCTAAGATTAGAAGGACGCTGAGAAGAATGTCCTAGGACAACACGAACAATGCTGCAACTGATGCAATGAATGCAACACTGAACCAGAACTAGAATGAGAACAATAATAACACATCCCTACTTGAGGAAATTGACCTATTATCATAGGATCTTCACGTCATAGCTCATATATTGAATCAATATTTGCTCGATCTTATGGCGATGGATGTCAGTGGAGCTATTGTGTTACCTCTACTACTAGATGATACAAAGGTTGTTGTTTTGAGCGGATTATTACAAATGCTACAAAATTTCGAGTTATTAACTGGCCTACCACCAGAGGATCTGCATAACCATCTACACAATGTTATTTTCATTTGTAAGAGTATGATGGGAAGCCAGAATCTATCTATGGATGTCGTTGGGCTCCATGTCTTCCCATTATCTCTAACAGGTGATGTAACACTATGATCGAAGAAGCTAAAGTTGAAAGATCAAATCAACAACTTTGAACAACTTTCTGGTGACCCAGTCAACACTACGAGAGAGGTTCATAAAGTATCTAAGGAGTGTCGCTGACCACAATAACGTGGATGACACCTTAGTGGAGATCTTTAATCGAGCCTCGGATGAGAACAACCATGTTGTTGCTAACACCATTATGGGAGGCTCGTTATAATTGTAGAGAGATTAGAAAAAGTGGTCAAGACAAATTGTGCATGGGGGATGAGAAATAAGTCGATAACAAAGAGCTCGTTCACAGTCAGTACAAATTAAGTGCAATAAAAAAGAAATGATGATATGATGCAAGAGCTTGTTCAAATTACTACTATTGTGGAGTTGTTAATGAAGCATAACCAAGAACGTGTGAATGCAGTAGCTCATCAGACTTCACGAGCAACCAAGTACGAGGAGCCTTACTATGAGAAGAACACTTGCTTCGTCACTGATTAGATGGTGGGTTTCCGGACAAATGCCCTAGGGACCAATAAGGACTATTAGAGCCAAGGTTAAGGAAACCAGGGTCAGAGTAATAACATGGGTGGCACCTTCAGAGAAAATAATTGAGGAAGCTACTATGACAGAAACAGGGGTTAGGACAAAGATGTTGATTAGGGATGCAAAGATGGTTATAGGAATGATCTATATATACCACCACACAATTGAGATTCGGGTGCTCGTGTCTCTAGAGTTAATGAGATGTTTGAGTGTCTGTTGAAGAAGGCCGACACTTAGGATGAGACCTTAAAGGGGATAAAATCTAACATCTCCATTATTAATAAGAAAATCCAGTCTCAACCTGTTTCTATAAAGTAGCTGGAGCAACAGTTCGGTCAAATGTCAACTCAACTGAACTAATACTAGAAAGGTAAATTGCCTAGTAATACAATTCAGCATCCAAAGAATGAGGGCCAGTTTATGCCAGGGACTACTCGTGGTGGTAAATAGACCATTGACCCTCCAATACTGGTTGATGATGATGATGTTTATGAGGAGATATTTGTGCCAAGGATGAGGTGAGTGATGCGGTAGAGACACCACAAAAGTTGAAACCTATTCCTAGATCTCCTCCTTCTTTCCCTCAGAAAATCAAAAAGAATGAGGAGGAAGGTAAATTCAAGCACTTCCTCTTCATGTTGAAACAACTCTCCATCAACATCCTTCTCATTGAGGCACTGGAGAAGATGCCTAGGTATGTAAAGTTTGTGAAATATCTAGTCACAAAGAAGCAGACTATAAGCCAGGAGCTCTCCCAAGAACTTCAAGATTACTGTGCGATTGTTACAAGGTCCTTGGTGCATAAGCGAGAATATCCCTGAGCATTCCCCATACTTTTCATCATTAGAGATGTTGAGTTCGTAAGGGCATCATGTGATCTAGGTGTCATCATAAATCTGATACCCCATGTGGTCTTCAAGAAGCTAGGATTGGGAGCTCCTATCCCTACGAGCATGCAATTGTTTGTGGCTAGCCAAATGGTGAAGAAGCTGCTGGGGAACCTATATGACGTACTTGTTAATGTAGTGAAATTCATATTCCCCATAGACTTTGTGATCCTTGATTGCAAAGTCGACTTTGAAGTCCCAATCATCTTGGGACGGCCATTCCTAGGCGCTGGGTGAGCACTAGTGGATATGGAATTAGGCCAACTAAAGCTTCAATTGAATGATGAAGAAGTCGACTTCAACATTTATTAGTTGATGAATAGGCCTGATGACTTGAAGATGGATGTTTGGGCAGTTGGTGAAGTCTGAGTAACCAAGTTGTCCAAGTCGTGCTACGACAACAAATCAGGCGTTTCTTAGGAGGCAACCCAAGATATTTGATGCAATAGTAGTAGTTTTGTTATATTTTTAGCTTTTGGACTTGTAGGTAGTTTACCTTTTTTCATTTTCATTGTAAATTTTGGACTCTGGACTGGTGGCATATAGGGTAATAGTGTTCTTTGTATAGAATAGGAAGGTACAAGACCTGTCAGCCACATTAGGCTGAACAAGCATAAGAAGTGCTTCTACGACCAATTCTATGGGCACGTTTCAAACCACGACATGTACACTGACTCATAGAACACATCCTGTGAGCAAATTAATGTGCATTCCAATTCACGAGCCAACTTTATGGCCTATAGATAAAACTATGGGTCATGAATGAGGCTTGTGGACTCCAGGTAAGTTCTCTAATTTTTCTAAGGGTTTGCAGCTTCTACGACCCACTTTACAAGTCTTACTTCTGCATACGGCCTGTAGACAGGTCCATGAAGCTAATTGTCCAAACTAGAGCTTTGGTATTCCATGAGACCAGGGTCTAAAAGACTGTAGAAAACTCTACAGTCCGTAATCAGGGTTTCGTAGATCCTGGGCTTAATACTTACCCAACCCTGTCAACGTATAAATGAGGGGTCAAATAATTTTGACCCCTCATTCTAAAAATATTTCCAAAAACACCCGACCCTTTTTCTCCTACCCTAAAACTCCAATCACCGTCCCGCCATTATTAAAGTTTTTCGGCAAATTGTTTTGCATCACTTAGGTGACCTAGGGTTTTGCCCCCTTCAGATTCCTCCTTATATTTCCTTACTTTTGATCAAATTTTTGTACTTTCTTGGTCCTAAAACCCTTGTAATACCAAAATTAATCTCATTAGGTTGAAATATTAATGGGTATGGTAGTCCAAAATTGGTGTGTTCGAATCGGTGGTTCCCTTTTTATGTATTATGAGTCTAATCTTGATCGAGTTGTGGCCGTTGTTTTGAATAATGTTAAATGCCAAACTATGTGTGTTGTCATGTTTTATTTTATTGTTCTTACAAGAAATCCATGTCATCACATATCATTCGAATTGGATGGAAATCATTGTTTGAAAAATGATGTGTGATTGCATGTTTGTGCTAAATTTCTGACTTTCAAACGATGTTGGTTTGTGGTATGAATATGTAAAATGGAAATTGACGGGGTAGTGTATAATTGTTTCATATGGGGTATTGTGGAATTTGTTGAGATCATATGGGGTGCATAATATTCTTGCTTTGATGCTGATTTAAATAATCGTGGCCAAGTAATGTCTTGATGGGACCCATTTGATAGACTTAGAAAACTAGTTTACTAGAAATTTCACACTACGAGGGTCTTCTATGACCCGTGGAATATTCCCTAGTCGTAGTTTCCCCTTGTGTGAAGATTAGTAACCTGGAGTTTTTTAAACTCCATCAAATGAGACCTTCTATGGGTTGTAGATTAGTCTAGGGCTCTTAGACAGGTCTCGTAGGTCCATTCTTGCAAAAATCAAGATTGGAACCATATCTACGACTCAGTCTATGACTTATTGAATGTTTTATGAGTCGTACCTGGTCTCGTAGATGCAATTCCAGTAGCTAAGTTAACTGCACTCTGCCATCTATGGGAGCCTTTTATGGCTCATAGTTTTTACTACGACTTGTAAATGAGCCTTCATAGACTCAACTGTCACCAGTTATGATATGTTCTTATATTTGGTTCCTATACTTATGGGGCTAATCATGCTATTAAGTGTGTGCATTTCAAGTACCATGGCCCCAAAGAAAGGGAAAATGAGATACAGGTCTTATAGTGGTGGTTACGAGATATGTCCTCGGAGGATCAGGGTAACTCCGAGGCCAGCGGATCTTTGGAGGAGCTCAGTGTTTAGCCAGATATGGACATCGAATTACCATAGACATGGGTTGCTAATAGATAGTCTTAGCAACCCCACACTTAGGTTATTGTGGTCCGCCCTCCCTTCTCTAACGAGGAAGGCGACAAAGACAACATCTCAATACAGATGATTCCCTCTAGAGAGGGATCTTTGTCCAGATCCGGAGAGAAGTTGGAGTCCAAGTCTTCAGTAGCACCATATACACCACCCTTACCTCCAAATACTCTATCTAGCCGGTGGTGCGACCATGGTATGCAAGATATCAATCGGGATGACATATAGAAGGATGAGTGGAGACGACTAGCCCGTTCTGTATTCGAGGAGCCTCGAATCATCAGCTCAGGGCTAGACAGTGTCCTTTGCCTCTGGGACACCATTGCTCGATACAGGCTCTAGTGGCTGGCGTATCGTCGGGGAAGTACTCCCCTTATAGTTCATAAATTCTTTAAATCTTATGCCGCCATAGTCCTTAGTTCTCTCCCCAAGGGGAAGAGACCCCTCTTTTAGCCTTGATTGACACATATAAGGGTGAATGGTGTACATGTTGATATCTAAGAGACCACTATTCGCCGTATGCTATTTGGTCTAGAGTACGAGGCCCCCAAGACTACATCAAACTTTGCCTATAGATTTGGGTAGACTGTGGACAACGCCTTGAGGAGAGATCAATCTCGAAAGGCCACTTTGATGAGATGGGTTGCTGACCACATGCTGAGTAACGCAAGGACCCACAATGGGTGTCTACATCATTAGATCCCATAGTTAAGGGCTCTCTCAACTTCACCTGTAAAGTTTTGTGGGCTGTGGTGAGATCACAGATTTAGCTCACACATGCAGATAATACCTTGATGTTTGACCGTGTAGTATTGGTTGCTAGCATTTGGGCCGGCTATGGCATAGACATGGCCTGCCTGATGGTAGAGCAGATTCATGAGGCATTCTTGAGGAGGTCCACCTCCATTCCCTTCTTGTACTTGATATATCAACTCTGTATAGAGTCGGGGATGGAGATTCATAATAATTTGGACTTTCTAATCGAGGTTTAGAAGAATTTAGATGCCAGCTTGATAAAGGTTGATGAGAACTCGGTGGCCCTTCGACGAGAACCACAATTTCTTGTCCAGATGCCTAAGATGTTCACCACAGTGCCACTGCCTAAGTCTTTATCTTATTCCACCACTGCTGCTCCTACTGCTGCGGGGCTCCCACAAAGAGAGACTGATATAGAGAGAAGGCCAACCACTACTACTACTATACTAGAGGTCGTGCCCTCATACGCAAAATCTGCTGGCATAGTTTATGTTTCAGCAGCATCCATTTAGGCCATAGCGCAGAGGTAGGCTCGGAGTGTGCCACAATTGACTTAGTTACTATAACAGATTCAACCTTGAGTTTGCCAGGCTATCTCACAGGCTGAGACGTGTATACAGGTGTACACTATAGTTGTTATTCAATAGAGACTCACACAAGTTGACAACTATATTGATGTGTTTGTGAGGTAGGTAGAGTAGAGCCTCAGCTCGACACAACCTTCAGACATAATGACCATTCGGACAGAGATCCAACAGCTTTAGTCGAAGATGAGAGCAGCAGTAGTAGCACTGATTATGCTACCAAAGGCCGATCCCACTAATGTGGCGGTAGGTTTATTTACTACTAAGCAGACACTACTTCCTTCCCTCGAAAAGCGGCCTAACATTGATGATTCTGATGTCACGAGGCAAGAGGTGGGGATGATAGAGGAGCAACAGTTTGAGCTCACTAGGCTTTGGTCCATGCAGCATTAAGAGGAGCGGTGAGCATGAGAGTTAGAGAGGATGAGAGGTGTTGGATCCGCTGGACATGGTCCTGCTACTGAGGAGACCACAAGGCAGGTTGAGGGTGGTCAGACTCAGCCAGAGACTGACGCTTAGGTGCCCAAGTATGGTTTTTGACCTTGTGCTTTATTATTGTGATATTTTGTACATTGAGGATAATGCATATTCTTTTCTATGGGGTGTAGGCAGTTATAGGCCTTAGTGAAGTTTGAGTAACCTTGGCCTATAACTATCCAAAATTTTGAATCCAAGGGGTTTTCTTACATGTGTTCTTTTACTCCAAGGATATTGATTTCTGTTGAACTCGCATGTTTAGGATGTGTAGTTAGTATTAGGAGCATCTAGTACTGAAATCTATGGCATATATTAGTTTTGTGTGAATAATGATACCCACAAAGATTTTGTTAGTTAGTCTTGATAGCAACCATGCATGTTTAATTGATTAGCAGTGCTTGTTCTGATAAGTGAGGTTGAATTGTGATGAATAGCATGACATGAGAGTCTATGTTAATTGTGTAATCAGTGCCATGTGTGTGAGCTTTCTTTCCTAAATTCATATAACGTGATTCAATTTAGAACTTGCCCTGTTACTCTAACTTAGACTGTAAGATAGTTGTTTAGGAGAGGATCTTAGGCCATTATTCACATTAGTCCACTTAGTCTAAATAACTAACCAAATGTGTAATGTACCCCTTGATCCCAATGTTTGAGCCTTGCATGTACCCTTTCTTTGTGGAAACCTAAGTAACCTAGCCTTGTTGAATACAAAATCCTGAAAGTGGCCCTGTTCCTTCCTTGAATATTGTGCACCTTGACTAAGACTAATAGTTTAAGTTGAGGGTGGCGACCAAAAAGTGGCCCTGTTTCATAAGTTTGATATTGTGCACCTCCACTTAAGCCAAAAGCCTATGTTAAGGGTGCCTAGTGTAAGGGTAATCACATAAAATGGAGTAGAAGCTAGTGATGCATGGAAAAGTTGATAGAAATGTGCTACGGGTACAAGAAAAATTGAATAGATGCCTAATCTATGAGATAAAAAGAAAAAATGGTGTGAAAACAAAAGGCGATGAGCTAAGAAAAATGAGAGTAAGGCACCCAGAAAAGCTCGAATTAGGAAAAAGGGAGAATGAGTTGAAAAATGATAGTATAGGTAGGGCGAAAGTTTAAAATAACACAGTGTCAAGGAGGGCCATTAGTCATTATGTTCACAAAACATCATAACAAAGCCCCTTGAGCCTGCACTACAAGTGAAGAAAATCCTATAGTGATCCTAGTTCAAGTAATTGAAGGTCATAGTGGAGAGTATTGGGGCAAATATATGGTATTGAGCATGGTATTTGAATATCTGTTATGAGAGTAAGCGATTTGGTTTTGTCCCAAGCATTGAATCTGAAAAATATCCATCATGAGTGGGATATGGGACTTTTTTTTGTGAGGGCAGTTGCATTGCACTATTGATCGTAAATTAATTAAGTGATTGTCGCTTATCTGTGGTTACCTTGCTTATCATAGTTGCAGCCTAACATGTATTGATCTGCATTGGTTTATTTGATAGCTATCTGATATGTATTTATGAGTAGTGTGGGTATCTGTACTTGATTTTGGAATGATGTTTGCCATTAGATTGAGGTCTGTGTTCTATTGTACTACTTATGTAGATTGAGTTCATCGCTTGAGGACAAGCAATAATTTTAAGTTGAGGGTGCTGATGTGCTATCAAAATAAAACACTTTTGATGCTTAAAACATGGAATTTTGTTTGTTCTCAAAGCGATGTTAGTGGGTTTGATGTGTTTTTATGTTTGTTTTTCAGGATTATAGGATTCCACATGATTTTAGGCTGATTGTGCAGTTGCTATAGTTTTTTCTATTCTATGAAACCCTTTACGAGCCATGGAAGTTTCCACCAGCTATAGATTGGGGTTCATAAGTCAGATCTAGTGATGGGTGAATTTCTGAAGTTGTATCTTGAACTGTAACGTGTCGTGAAAAGTTGTATGAGTCCTAGATGAGGTTCCGTACTCTAAGGATAAGAAGTTGGGATTTTCTGAAAAGTCATCAGACAAAATCCTATACGATCTGTAAATTTTAATACGACCCATAAAATGGTCTTGTAGAAACGATGCACATATTTGAGGAATGAAGTGCACAAAGCCCCAATACAGGCCGTAGCACTTAGTCCGACTCGTATATCATTGCCTGCCAAATCTAGTTTTCCTATTTTGTTTTGGATTTATATTTTAAATACTATAAATAGATTTTTTAGATTTTTTCAGTAGAGTAGAGAGGAGAACGACGAGAAACATTGAGAGAAGTGTTTGGAACATTATTTGATTAATTCAAACTTTATGATTTCCATTGAAGACTTGGGATTTTTTTTCTTAAAAATCATCCTTGTAAGTGCTCAATTATGTTATTCTATATCATGATTCTTGCATCTACAATGATAGTGCGTAGCTAAATCCACAACTAAGATTGTGGGAACCATGAAGAACTAACAAGCTAAAATCGAATAATTCATAATTCTTGGAAAGTGCGCATGCATGTATCAATTAACTATCTTCATTTTGATTGCTTTTTAACAGATGCCAATTTAGAACTTTCTTCGTTGTTACTGACTGGATCAAGGTAATAATAAATGGGAAAAGTGATTAATTAATAGGATTCGATCGATTTTCTTCTCGTCTAATCAACCAAACTTGATCAAGGGGAGGTTGTACTGGGACAATTGGTAACATTTAGTAATGTCCCTGTAACACCTCATACTCGGGCCTATGAGTGTAGGAACATTGGTTGGAAAAATGACCTGGAGTAATTGGACGACACAATTATGGCCCATAGAATGAGTTACGACCCAAAGTTAGTCTCATTGGACAAGGCCCAAAAAATATGCTTGAGATTCAGGAACTTTAAGTTTTTATGAAGGGTTTTACGGTCGTAAGTTGGAGTACATCCCATGAGAGGATTCGTGAAGCCTAGGCAGAGACGATAAGATTTAGGATCTTTCGGGAGTTTAATATACAACTCATCAGATGACCCGTAAAGCGTTCTACAAGTCATAGACCCTGTCATAGAATGTTGTGAAGCTATGAAAAGTTAGTTTGTTCATGTAATTTGTGATGCATTCTTAGTTATATGAAGTATATGAGTATTATGTTATGACGTATGATGCATATTTAGTTAAAATTCATGATTATACTAGTTAGGGTTTTACAAGGACTATGTAGGGTTGATTTGAATGATTCCAAATGCTTATATTATGAATGTATTGATGGTTGTTAGCCTTTGTTATTGCGAAACGATATTTAATTTCATGATAAGAATGTTATGTCCTAAACCCCTATATTATGGAAGTTATGGGTCTCCTAAACTTGATTTTAAATTGGTGAATCCTAACACTCTTATGGAATTTTGATTTTTCCTTTCTTATGGAATTTTGGGTTATGAAGTTTATAGAGGGTTGTTTGATTTTATTCCAGTTCATAGTTTCTTTATTATTGTCGTACACAAATTAAGTCTAAATCATGTGTATTTCATGATTACGAGTCTTTAAGCATGCAAATCCCATGTTTTGAACCTAAGCTATATGAAGAGCATGTTTTATAAAGAAGGAAGTCTTGATCCATGCTATGTAAGAACATAAGGGTCCTAAATGTTAAAAGTCAACATTCATGTTATGGTTTCATGAAAATATTATGAAAGTTTATGTAAGAGCATGAATTGCTCTCTTTATATGTCCCAGATATTATGAATGATGGGGTTTCTAAGTATGCTATGAAACACATATGAACTTATATGAAAGCTACACATTATTGAAATGTCTTCCTTAGGTTGTGGTGATGTACAAGTCTATGCATGCCATGACTATACTCTTGTCTATATCTTATATGGGACTAGACTAATAAGAGTGAAGAATTAATAAATAGAATAAATGTAAGTCCCCACAAAATTATGATCATGAGATGATAATGATCCGTTAGTAGAGGGATATGAAATTATGACCCGTTAGTAGAGGGATATGAATGATGACCCATTAGTAGAGGGATATGAAATGATGACCCATTAGTAGAGGGAAATAAAATAATAACCTGCTAGTAGAGGAATATGATGATCGTGCTAGTCTATAGTAGAGGCTTAGCCAAGATTATGATGTTAGCCGATAGTAGAGGCTTCGCTGAGATATAGGTGTTATCCTTACGATGATGACTAATGTTCTAAATGTTTATGGGACACGTTCGTAGAATTCCCCTCTATTGTTTTCAAAAGACTTATGGGATGGGTTAGTAGAATACCTCTCAACTAATGATTTTATAATTTATACTTATGATTATTTCATGAGAGTTTACTTAGCACCGAGTGGACCTTGGGATGGTTGTGGAAGCTCCCTGTTAGAAGAGGCATGAGATTGTTAGTAGAATTGCACTGTCCCATAACTATGTGTCATTGTAGGAAATAGGAATCACCCACTAATAGACGTTGATTTCTAGACCAACCGAGAGTAGATGTAGCTCAATAGCAAGGCTTTAGTGGATCCACTTAGGCATCTCAGGAGGTCACCTTGGCAAGTGATCTCCCCCTTTATCCGGTGTAGGGAAAATATCGAGACTCCATGGTTAGCTCACATTGTTTATGTCATTTAAAGGGTGCTCTCACGTATGTTCAAGTTGTCCTCATTTTCCCAAGAAGTCCTCTTATGATAATATATAATTGTTCCTTTATGTTGTTTCCAAAGGTGATCTAAAGTTCCTATGGTTCATTGTATCATAACTTCAAATGGTAATTTTCCCTAAAAGTATATGGCTATGTCTACAAGTATATGACTATTGTTCACCCGAGTATATTAATATTCTAACTAATCATAACAACATGTATTTTCTCACTAATTTACATTGATGAGACATATTATGTATTCAAGTAAGGGTTAATTCTTTGATTCTCTTGTGACATATTTCATGTTCTAGGATGAGAGTAAATGTCTAAATAACCACTATATGTAGGTTCTAATTTTATATTATTTTCTTATCATGACTATATTCATCCATGCATCCTACTATGTCCTCTCTATGGTTGTCTTTTTCATGTTTAATTGATATTAGCTTGATTATTTCTTACTAATGCCCTTGTAAATGTCTAATTCATAACATGACACTTAGCATGAATCATTTCATCATGTATTCCCATGCCATACATAGCATACCTACGTACCCGTAAATTCAAATTAGTGACGCATATTTCTATGCCTACATGATTTAACAGTATAGGGGCTAGTGCTCCTCGATATCCTCTATTTGGCTAGCTTTGGGATCATTGAAGACGATAGTTGGTAAGTCCTCTAGTTCGGGGACAATAACCTAGTTTTTCTTTCATGGTTGATGTATACGACATGCTAGTCTCAAGATGTATATTTCTTTTGCTCTGTATGTAATTGAGGGTGAGCTTGAACATGTCTTAGCTCCTGCCAAGTTTAAGTTAGAGGTGTTATTAGACAAACATTATGATCGGATTGGGTTTGTATACTCCTTTATGTTTTTTAAGTTATGGCCATTAGCCCCGTTTCCCCTAGTTTTCTATTTCAGCTTACTGTTTTATGCTTATGAATGCCTATGATATGTAAGATGGCTTGGGTGAGGTAACTTCGGGTGTCTCATTTGCCATGTTATGACTAGGCCCCTAGGGTGGGTCATTACAAACTTGGTATCAGAACACATGGTTAGAAATAATCCTTGGAGTTGAACATACCACGTCAAATAAAGTCTTATTCATGGGTGTAAAGTGTGCCATATCTATGAGTAGGAGGCTATAAGGTGTTTAGGAATTGTCTCACTTCTTTCATGATCTATGTCGTGCCTTAGAGTTTTCCTAAGATTCCCTTTATCTAACAAATTGTTCTTTTTGCTTTTAGATGATTCCTCAGAGAAGGATGTCGTAAGCCCCAATAGATAAAAAAGTAACTTATGTAGGATTTCAGACCCCTCTCACTATGTTGGCACAAATTGTGACCGACCCAGCTAACCAAGGAGCTTGTGTTCCAAATTCTCCCACCCTCGCCTCGAGGGTAAAGGACTTTGCTAGAATGAACCCTCCCGAGTTCTATGGATCAAAGGTCTGGGAAGATTCTGAAGAGTTTGTAAATGAAGTGCACAAGTTGTTGGCAGTTATGGGAGTGACTTTGGAGAAAAAGGCAAAGTTGGCGGCCTTCCAACTGAAAGGGGTGGCTCATATATGGCACACACAATGGAAAATTTAGCAGATTGAAGATTGGGGGCCTATTTCATGGGGAGAGTTCAAGGATGCATTCCTAAATTGTTTCTTTCCCTTAAAGTTGAGAGAAACCTAGATGCAATAATTCATCAACCATAAGCTAGGGAGCATGAGTGTGAGGGAGTATTCCCTCAAGTTCACCCAACTCTCCAAATACGCCTAATCATTTGTTGCCGACCCCTATGATAGAATAAGAAAATTCATGTTGGGGTTATCTGATTCACTTGTTCAAGAATGTCGGACTTCCATGCTAGTGAAGGAGATGGATATTTTAATGGTCATGACTTATACATAAAAGATTAAAGAGAAAAAGATGAGGAAGAGTGCAAAAGAGTCCATGAGGGCCCATTCTGTTGAAGGTAGATCATTATCTACTAAGACTTTGGAGCCTAAGAGCAAGAGAGAGAGAAACTGCTATACTATTTGTGACAAGTGTGGTAGAATGTATTTGAAGGAGTTTTTGATGGGACAAAAGGTTGCTTCGAGTGTGGTTAGTTAGGAAACAAGAGAAGGGATAGCTCAGTGGCCACTTGGAGGGGATGAGAAAGAGCTCAAAATGCTTTAGTCAGTAAGAATGTGTTCCTTAAATTTGGTATTGATTGATGTTAGGTGGTTTTGTGATTATGATGTTGTATTTGACGTTTTGGTGTAAATGGCTAGGTTATGGTAGAAGCAAAGCGACAGTTTTCATGTTCCCTCTCATGCATAATTTTATGTTAACCATGACTTGTCGATTATAGTGCATGCATGTACTAGGGTCTATTCATAGCTAGAATCTTATGTGCGATTATGAAAACATGTTATGTGTGCATTTAGAGTAATGTTGATGTTAATGATTTAAAGGTTTGCATGAAAATGATGTTTTGCTTGCATGTCACATATATGATGGATTGTTGTATGTTCATTTCCCTCTTTTCATGCTAGTTGTATCAACACTTGGGGATGAATGTTCCCAGGGGGGATAATGTAACACCTAATACTCGAGACCTAAGAGTTTAGGAAGATTGGTCGAAAAATGATATGGAGTAATTGTAAGAGGGCAACTTACGGCCCGTTGAAGGAGTTACGACCCATAGTTACTGTTGTAGAATGAGGCCGAGAAAATTAGCGTGGGAATTCTGGAACTGTAAGCTTTTATGAAGGGGTTTACAATCGTAAGCTGGAGTACGACTCATAAGAGGATTCGTGGAGCCTAGGCAGACTTGATGAAATTTGAGATCTTTCAAGAGTTCAATCTACGACTCATCAGATGATCCTAAAGCATTTTATGAGTCGTAGACCCTGAGTAGAATGAGAATCAGAGAAGGGGTTTCTGAAACTCTATTAGATGAACCCCATCCATGGCCTGGACCACGACTCATAAGCGGGGTCTCATAGTCCTGTCCAATGGATTTCTATAAAGTGAAGTTCTAATCTTATTTATTCTCTTAACAACCTCATCGATGAATCCTCATGCAATGCAAAGACCCTCTCTCATCAAGTCAAGTGCAAACGATTTAAACTGCCTAAGTTCTAGCATGAGTTCGTATATGTGTCAACTTCAAATCATAAAATCTCTTAGCACATTCTAATTAGGTTCTGTACAATCTTAGAAATGAAATCTCTTTGAATTATCTTTCCAACGCGATTGGTTTCATCTCATATGGAGTTCTAACCAAAATGTTATGCCCATTTTACCAATACAGCGACAAGCTGGCAACTTCTAAGACCCAATCGACAGGTCGTGGAATGACTTACGACCCGTAAATGTGATTTCATGAAAATGTCAGCCAGCTTTAAAAAGGGGTATTTTTGACCTTTCCTTATACCCTAAGCCCAATCCCACGTCGTTTTCACATCCCATATGGCCTATAATAGTTTAAAACTTCTAAAAATGACCCCAATTCTAATTCGTTCTTCAAAAATCTAACTCCCGAAATCCTCTCAAGTACCCTAAGGTCCTACATTGAAGACAAGGCTAGGGTTTCAGGTTTCTTCAACAAAATTTCTTGGTTTCTTCCATAAATCTTTGGCCCAGGTATGTAGGTTTCATTTATTAAGCCCTTCCCTTCACAAAGCTCAAGTTTCTTTACTTTAAATTTTAACCATGGTTCATGTATGTCATGAAGTTATGAAAAGTCGGTTTACTCATGTAATATGTGATGCATTTTTAGTTATATGAAGTATATGAGTATTATGTTATGACTTATGATTCATATCGAGTTGAAATTCATGATTATACTAGTTAGGGTTTTACAAGGACTATATTGGGTTGATTCGAATGATTCCAAATGCTTATAGTATAAATGTATTGATAGTTGCTAGCCCATATTATAATGAAATGATATTTAATTCCATGAGATGAATGTTATGTCTTGAACCCCTATATTATAGAAGCTAGGGTTTTAGAGATATTTGATGGGTCTCATAAACTTGATTTTAAATTCGTGAATCCTAATACTCTTATACATGAGCAGTTAGAAACATTCATGATTCCATGACTAATTGTGATTTTTCCTTACTTGTGGAATTTTAGGTTATGAGGTTGATGGAGGGTTGTTTGATTTTATTCAAGTTCATACCTTCCTTTTTATTATTGTATATGAACGAAACCTAAATCAGATGAATTTCATGATTATGAGTCTTTAAGCAAGAAAATCTCATTTTATGAACCTAAGCTATATGAAGAGTATGTTTTATGAAAGAAGGATGTCTTAATCCATGCTATGTAAGAACATAAGGGTCCTAAATGTTATGAGTCAACATTCATGTTATCGCTTCATGAGAATATTATAAAACTTTATTTTAGATCATGAATTCCTCTACTTATATGTCCCAAATATTATGAGTGATGGGGTTTGCCAAGTAAGCTATGAAACACATGTGAAGTTATATGAAAGCTATGCATTATTGAAATGTCTTCTTTATGATGCGGTGATTTACAAGTCTATGCATACCATGATTATACTCTTGTCTATATCATATTCGGCACTAGACTCATTGGAGTCAAAAGGGATATGAAACGATGACCCATTAATAGTGGGATATGAATAATGATCCATTAGTAGAGTGAAATAAAATAATGACCCATTAGTAAAGGGATATGATGATTGTGCTAGTCGATAATAGAGGCTTAGCAAAGATTATGATGTTAGCCGATAGTAGAGGCTTAGCCAAGAGATAGGAGCTATCCTTATGAAGATGACTAATGTTCTAAATGTTTATGGGACAGGCTAGTAGAATTCCCCTCCACGGTTTTAAAAAGGCTTATGGGACGAGTTGGTACAGTACCTCTCCACTAATGATTTTATGATTCATACTTATGGTTATTCTTTAAGAGTTTACTTAGCACCGAGTGGACCTTGGGATGGTTGCGGAAGCTCCCTGTTAGAAGAGGCATGAAACTGTTAGTAGAATCCCATTTTCCCAAAACTACGTGTCATCGTAGGAAATAGGAATCACCCGCCAGTAGAAGTTGATTTCTAGACCAACCAATAGTAGAGGTTGCTCAATAGCAAGGCTTTAGTGGATCCACTTAGTCACCATAGGAGGTCAACTTGGTGAGTGAACTCCTCCTTTTTCCAATGTAGGGGAACAATGGGACTCCATGGTTAGCTCATATGGTTTATGAAAGTTAAAGGATGCTCTCACATATCATGAAGTTCTCCTCATGTTCCCCTAAAGTCCTCTTATGATAAATTAAAATGTTTCCTTTTTGTTGTGTCCAAAGGTGGTGGTTTAAAGTTTCTCTGATTCATTGTATCATAAGTTCAAATGGTAATTTCCCGTAAAAGTATATGGCTATGTCTACAAGTATGTATGGTAGTCTCCATTATGATTACTAATGTTTCTTCCATAATAAAATAGTCTTATGCAAAGTGATGTATTGTTCACCGATGGTTATTAATATTTTAACTAATCATAACAATATGTATTTTCTCACTAATTTAAGTTTATTTGACACATCATGCATTTAAGTAAGGGTTAATTCTTTGATTCTGATGTGCAATATTTCATGTTCTATGACGAGAGTAAATGTCTAAATGATCACCATATGTATGTTCTAATTTTATATAATTTTCTTATTCATGACTATTTTCATCCATGCACCCTACTATGTTCTTTCTAAGGTTGACTTTTTCATGTTTAAATAGCATTGGCTTGATTATGGCTTACTAATGCCCTTGTAAATGTATAATTCGTAACACGAGACTTAGAATGAATTGTTTCTTCATGTGTCCCCATGCCATGCATTGTATACCTACATACCGGTACATTTAAATTACTGACAGATACTTCTATGCCTATGTGATTAAACCATGTAGGGGTTAGTGCTTCTTGATATCCTCCACATGGCTAGCGTTGGGATCATTAAAGACGAGAGTTGGTGATTCCTCTAGTTTGGGGACAATAACTTAGTTTTTCTTTCTAGATTGATGTATAAGACATTCTAGTCTCAAGATATATATTTCTTTTGCTATGTATGTAATTGAGGGTGAGCTTGAACATGTCTTAGCCCCCGCAAAGTTTATGTTAGAGGTATTTTGGACAAATGTTATGATGATATTCAGTTCTTATACTCCTTTATGATTCTTATGTTGTGTCCCTTAGCCCCATTTCCCCTAGTTTTCTATTTCATCTTAGTGTTTTATGCCTATGAATTCTTATGATATGTAAGATGGCTTGGGCGAGGTACCTTTGGGCGTCTTATTCTCCATGCGACAACTTAGTCCCTAGGTTACGTTAAAGTCCCACTGCTGGGATAGATCAAATCGCGTAGTGAAATTTATCTCTCTCCTGAATCAAAGGGTTTGGCAAACTTAACTTTAGTTTTGCAAGCAACACACTAGAAAAGAATGCAACTATCTAGTAATACCAAGTTAAGGAATCATGGGGAACACACTACTATAGTTACTCTTCTTACTAGTTTCACAACACTTGTGCTAGTTTAGGATTACTTTCTTCCAATTACAAACCCCTCCCCCCCTTTTAAGGAGATAAGTAGGTTAATAAACTCTAATTTCTTGAAATTACTCAGATTTTTCCATATTGCCCGTGGGCTCGGCTCTAACCTTTGTTAGGTTACATATCTTGACAACAACCACTTTAACTTTCAAAAAGGAAGTATAGCTTGGGTGACATCAACTCCTACCCCTTGTTCTTGATACTTATATTACGATACACATTGATTGAAAGAATCATAAAATTCATACATGCTTGAGGAGATAACACGCCTTAGTCTAGATTTTAGTTTATGGTGAGGCCTTAGAGTAAGTGTTTTACAAATTCTTGAATGGATTGAAGAGTGAGGGCTTCACTTGTACTTATCTTTCACTCACTCTTTCTTTCCATATTCTTGAATGCATAATTTGTAGATTTAATTGAGCTTGGATATAATTTGTAAATGGGTCTTGATTATTTCTTTTTATTTCATGCCTAGTTGATGATTTACTCGCATACTCAAGTGGGTTCCTCCCAAATTGCTTTGATTTTTTGAATGGGTTTATAGGTTCGTGAATATCTTCATGTATAACTTCAAATCTAAAGTCAAGAACTTGCATCTAGCTTACATCTTCAATTATTGCTTTAGTGAGTGTAGTTAAAGTAGAAGGTTGCATGATAATCATGCGTTTATGTGGTTAGAGCCTCAAAAGGGACTCCACAACTAAGGTGTTGGGAGGTTTTCTTTGAGGTGCTCAAGCCAAGTGTATCTTTGAGTGGCTCTCATAAGAGGCCATAGTTGGCTCTTGCGAAACATCACTTTCATCCTAGCCGAGGGGTGATTACAAACAACCTAACCTACCCATAGAGTGTATTTTATTCTAAGTGTAATGGGTCGATCGAGTTTGGTTGATCCCCATATCGCCTATTTTCATGACCCAGACCTAAGGTCTAGGGGTGACATGACAAATAGGAACCTGAGAATCCCCAAACAAGCCTCAAAGTATCCATATTCACATAATCGGTTTGGAAGTGTATAAAATATAATAAACACATAGTTCTAAGGGACAAGAAAATATGACTCACACTATGGGATATCATAGGGATAGGAACATACATAGATTCACATAACACATAACACATAACACATAAAAACTAAGGGGCAGGTAAGTATGACTCACTCTATGAGGGCAAAATGAGACTTAGGATCTTCCACATTTCCATATCATAACATAAATCCATATTATAATAATCATAATCAATTGACAATAACCATATCCAATAGGTAGCCATAAACATAATCTCCAAATAACAACACATAGCATAAATCTGTTAAAGAGTCTACAACATGTCCAACAATGGCTCTAGTCATAAAATAGGACAGGGGCCAAGACATGTTCTCGGCTCACTCTCAAGGTAAATAGCGTGAATAAAAGCATCATAAGGTGTATGGACGGTGGATTGTCCTTCAAATATAGGAACCACTATAAAAACTTCTCAAAGTCCAAATTAGCCATCAAACAGTGGATTAATGTAGTCTCTGGTCCCTTAACGATGAGATTATGAAGGAAAAAGTAAATGTAAGTACGTTTGAATGTAATAAATATGAGAGCATGCAATGCATATGATTTATCAAACCTACATTCAATGTTAGATAATAAGGGCATATATATAGAATAATGTATATAACAAAGAAGATTAATATACGTTATGCCATGAAACCCTTGATGCATGAAATGTTGTAATATGCGTATATAATGGCAATGTGCTATAACTGACATCTCAAACTCTTGAGAGCTATTACATGAATTTGCTTGATGTAGACCTCCCATCAGGTGAGAGAAGATTATTTTTCAATAGTAATCTACACCACAACTTACGACCCGATCATTTCAGTGTTATAGACACCTTCCTTACGACCTGGTCATTTCAGAATGATTTCCATATCATATAATGTCAAATATGTAACAATTTCTTATGACCCAGTCATTATGATAATGGCTACCATATACTTGTGCTGGCACATTGCTCAGGAGAGAGGAAGAGGACCCTTAGGTATAGACCTGACACCTCCAATATCATTCGGTGCTAAGTCATCATCCCACAAGAATATTTATACATATATATGCTATTAAAAGAGACACAAGTCATTTCAAATCATTTCAATGCATACTTGGGCTTAAAAGCCAACCAGTCTTCATAATCATTCATACTTAGGCTAAAAAGCCAACTCATAATTCAATCGATACTTCTCATGCATAGGAATTACTTATTCACTTATAACAATATGACGTAAACACCCAATATGCTTAAAGAGCTAATATCATAGACATTTATGTGATCAAATTCTTTTTATGAGCATACTTTATCAAAATCATATTCGTAAACATATGTGGGCTTAACCGACCAAATGCTTTTCATCAAAATCCAATGCTCATGAATGCATATGTAATGAATGGCATGTGAAAAACAATTGGCAATAGAGATTCACTCTTAAGTCAACATTTCAATATGAAATTCAAGTTACTCTATAAGTAAAATTGACATTCAAATCACAATTTAGATTACCTATGCTTAAATCAAATTTTAAAGGGACAATACCTATTCAAATCTTCGTAATATTCATGCAATTAAAAATATTAGGTCTTAAATCACTTTGAAATCAACAATAAAACATAGCTCATATCTCAATTGAATCAAATAAACAATAATCTTAAAACCCCATATTTAAAGAAAGCTAAATTTCATGAAAATCAAATGAAAAGAGTTCGGAGTTTCATGGTTGAAAGGGACCATGAATCAATCCCACATACCTTAATTCACCGAGAAGAAACAAGAAAAATTTGATAAAGAAGAGAGCCTTTCCTTAATTCCCAATCTAAGTCATCACTAGAGTTCTTGAGAGGAGTTCATAAGAGTGAGCTTGAATAAATTCTGAGTGTTGAATGAATTTGAGTACGAGAAGAAGAGTATAGGTCATTTGAATGTCTTAAGATAGCATCAAAAGCCACAAAAGATCCTTAAGAATATCAAAAATTACAAGAACGCCATTAATGAAATAGAGGTAAAAACCTTTCCAAGAGGAGGTTTCGAAAAGAAAGGAGCAATAACCATATTTCTTGTTTTATCAAGAGGGTGCTATTGCTCCTTTCTTTTTTTTTAAATTAATTTCCTAGTATTTTACTGACATATTTCCTAATATTTTACTGACATAGACTTTTTTGTTTACATTAGAGAAAAAGAAGGAGAGGGTATTTGCATGCATTTATTCATGATTGTGTATTTGATTTTTATTTTCTATTTATTTAAAATTTTAGAAATATAACTTGTTCCCGTAGAAGGGTTACACGGTCTGTACAAAGGCACACAAACCGTATCCCCTTCTGTGAAGCAACACGTAGGAAAATTCTCATTTATGAAGTTCCAAGATGATGATTTCATACTGAGAAAATTTTCACAGCAATGCCTATACGGAGGTCCAAACGGACCATTAAAGGGTTACACAGTCCGTGAAAGGTTTATGTGGTACTACCCTTGGCCAAAATGTGGTTTTCAAGGCAAAGGCCACTCGCATAAGCCACTACACAATCCATAAAGTTCCACATAGACCGTGTTGGGTTCATGGGGTGTGAACCTTAGTCTTGAACACCAAATTTAAAGCCAACACTCTACACACAAGGCTAAGGGTCACCTCGATGCCCCTCCACATGGCTCATGGTGAGCGACACGGCCCATGGAGGTGCCCATAAGTGTCACCATGGTCAAAAACATTCTAGAACCACTTTTCAAGCACCATTAAGGTCATAGAAAATCCGAGCCCTTACACCTATCCTTGCTTCCTTACATGATAAAATCCTTACCTGAACTGCTTCTTAGGAGTAATTTGTTACCTTAGCTTCCCCCCATAATGTTCGAGTTCTTGCTTGGTATTCGCTTCTTAAGTAAAAGTCTAATAGCCATATGTCCTTGCTCTACTCAATCACCGACACAATGTTCCTTGTAGTATTTAACTCCAACCTCTAAAGTTGGGTTATTATGCTGATGATGACTTCTCCTACTATTTTGGGTAGCCAAGTTGAGCGACATCAAATCATCGCCCCAGAAATCCTCACTAGGGAAAAACAAGAGTAGACCTCGTTGCCATTTCCTAGACCCCATCATAGCCTTGTGTAAGCAAGCCAAAGTTTCTAAAAACAAGAAGATTTATATGGAGGTGAATCCAACAAAATCTACTGATATTAAGAGAATCAAGGATGAATTTCTAAGGGACGAGGAAGATAGATCAAAGAAGAAGCTGCTGACAGAACATCGGTAGTTGATGTTGAGGACCTCAAGTCTAGCACTGCAGAGCTGCCTCCCGAGTTAGGTATAACTTTTTCCTCCCATTCCCGACATTTCTCTTCTGCTCTGATTCCCACTAGTGAGGCATAGGAAGAGCCACAATCTAAAGATGACCAACCCCTGCTCACTAGGGCCGCCATTTATGGCATTCCACTCGGGTTCAGTCATCTATGCCTAAGATGATTGAGTCAAGCATAGACAAAGCTTTGAAGTCGTATATTAGCTAAAGACAAGCACCAGGAGTGGATGGAGGCACAGAAGTTGAGGATGGATAGGCTTAAGGTGATGATTGATGACCAAGGGAAGGAATTGTCCAACTTGAAAGATAGGGTGACAATTGTACAGAAGGTAGGTGGTGGAAGTGAAGGCTCATCTACTATAAAAGCTGACATTTTTTACTTGAAAAAGGAGGTGGTATCCCTCTAGTCTACAAATATAAGTGCTTTTTAGGATGGGCTATAGGATCCACCCAAAGTGGACATGACTGTACTTCCCGATGATGTGATGAATATGGATATTCCGAGTGAAGGCATTGGCAAAACCAAGGTATCAAACACCTACAAAACCGATGAAGAAGCATTGGGAGTGGAGCCTAGCTATGTGGCGCATGAGGAGTTAGCATGGGTGGAAGACAAAATCATGGACACTGTGAAAGAAGCATCTTTTCTAGATATGTCCATGATAGGAACATCCAGTGTACGTGAGCCTTAGCCAAAGATGCCATTGATTGTTCTTCATAGTGCACCAATATATGAGGGCATTGATGCCCATGAAAACTTCTCCAACTCCACCGACACCAGAACAAGATTTATTCGGACTAGTGGGATTCCAACACTATGCTTGATTTTTATTGTTCCTTGCACATTTAGGATAATAATTTTTAATTAGGAGGCGATGAGCATGTGGAGTTCCTTATCTCTATTGATGATGATGATTACCTCATGTTTTGTTATAGTTTGATGAGACAATGGTGTTTATTTTAATTTTGTTGATGAATGATGAGACAATTTTAAATTTTTGGTTTGTAAATTATTTTAATTTGGATTGTACTAGGTTTTGGCAAACCCCGTACATGTATGAAAAGCTATTACAATGCAAATATCGTGTCTATTGTCCTTAAAAATACGAGCATCGATGATCCATATCTTTTATTTGGATGGTGCCATAGACGAGGAGTATCTACTCACTCACTGATTAGTCCTTCTCTTGATAAATGAATCCATGTATGAATATGATGCATCTTCAGTTGATTGTGATTGAGCTTAGATTTGATGTATCTTGATTTGATCCTTTCTTTCCAACCATGTGTCCTTTACTTGTATTTGTGAAAGACAATTCTTTTTTGTTTCTTACCAATCCCTCCTTGAGATTAAAATGATCCAAAGTGATGGCCAAAGTCCAAAGTTTAGGGTGTTGGTAGAAAGAGAGGGGTGTCTCCCATGTAAGAGTCAAGGAAAGACAAAAGAAAAAGAAAGAAAGGCAAGGAGTCATAAAAATGATGAAAGCAACAAAAATATTGAAAAAGCTAAAAAAATGTTGAATTGAAAAAGTATTGCTTGGAAAAGAGGACCCTCCAAATTTGTGAAAGATAGTGCAAAAAGGGGAGACACTTAGGATGAAAGATGAAAAGCAAAAGAGGTGTCAAAAGGAGAAGAAAAGAAGAGGACCAAAAGAATCCTTGAGCATGAAGAGAATGTGTAGAGTTTAAGGGATGAGCCACTACTATCCATATTTTATCCTACCCAACCTTTATCCTACATTACAGCCCTAGCAAAGTCCTTTGGTATCCTAGTCTGGAAGAAAGTCAAATGAACTCTATTTGTGAATAAGGGCAAGCCTATGGGTTGAAGCTTACATGTTCTTTCTCAATAGGGAGAGTGAGTGTTGAAGAGATCCTTTGAAAAAAATTTCATAATCTAGTGTGTTCAAAATCTTCTTTGGTTTGAGGAAAAATACTAGTGCCTTTAGACTGCAATCAACAGCTACATGAACAATTGTTAGCGTAGCCATGTTTCGCTTACTCCTTAGTCATCTCTTGAGGCTTCAAAATCACATAAGTGGTTTGTGGAAGTTTAAGAGTTGATGAAAAAGGTGGAATTGTATGTGTTGCTCCCTGTTACTAGAATAAGATCGATTGATGTTTGATTCGATTGAGGACAAACAAAGGCTTTGGGGGTGTTGATTAGTCCATATTTCAGACTAAATTTGGGCCTAGTTCAAAAAAACCATGTTGTCCTTGGTGTCCTATTATTTCAAATATCTAACTAATATGCATGTGTTGTGTAAGGAAATTGAACTGAAAGTGCGCAAATGAAAAATACTTGACAAATTTTAGAAAAGGAGAAAAAGTGTCAAAAAGGTGGGTAGAAACGACACCGTCGACATATTCGGTGATCCACCGAACACTCCAAGGGACCTCCTAGAATTGCAACAACCATGATTCAAGAGCAAGTTAGAAAGGTGGTCAAGATCGATGTCGCCAAACATATTAGGTGTACCACCGAATGGCTTAAGAAAACAGGACCCAGAGCCCCAAAATCATTACAAGAAGGCGATGAGAGAGGAACTTTGGAAAATTGGTAAATTATTTCAGCGGAGTGAAGAATCATCGCACAATGTTGCTGAGAAACAAGCCTTTAAGGGGATGCAGAGGAAAGCAATCAAGTGCACATTCGACACATCACCAGAGTGCTAGGCGGTAGCTAACCTTTACAGTCGAATGCAAACTTGGTGCACAAACTCTTATACTTTTGCACAGACTATTTAAGAAAATTAGAAAGGACATTGTACATATCATTCTTCTTCGTTTGACAGAGAGAGCAGTAGTACATAGAACATTCCTTACCCTAGAGTACAAAAGGGTGGTGGGGTGTCAAGCTTTTGGAAAGCTAAATTTGAGGAGATATGGTCGTGTTAATAAACTTTTCTCTTATTTATCTTGTTACCCATGACTTTAGCTGCTATATTTAAGTGTTGAATCTCAAATTTCTAGCATGAATGGCTGAAAGCTCCATGATGGGGGCATGTAAATACTATGGGTTTTTGATTTATTATTTGGGTCTTTGATATTTTGACTTCATTTTTGTTCCTTTGAGTGAATTCACATCCATTCCTACATTTAATCTATAATTTCAAGGTTGCAAACTTGGGGTTTAATTTAGAGCTCTAATTATTGCTTTAACTGGGATGATTCGAGTGTGAGATGGAAATAATGGCTTGAAACCTTCTGAGTTTCTGTCGAAGGCCATAACTATGGATTGAACAGCTATGGTTTTAGGGATTTTAATGAGACTTCTTAGGGAAAGAGTGTCCTCAGCGGTCCGCGTATGATATTGTAAATGAATCAGCGGCCCGCGTATGATATTGTACATGAATCATATGAAAGACTCCTGTGTTATAATTTTACATGGGCTACAAGCAACCTATCCTATTCACTCATTATTAACTCAATTAGTCAAATATTTAGACCCAGCTAGTTGATCGATTCCTATAAGTTCACATCCCCAACATCTCCCTTATTTTGATGATCAATTTGCTAATTAGATATTATGTAGTTGAATCCTGATTTCTATTAATGTAAGTCCCCCCACAACCTACAGTTTCTTAGTCCAATGAAACACTTCAAAATCATGAACCACTGTTCCCTGTAAGATTTGATCCCGACTCCAATGTTGGGTAATGTGTTTATGAAAACCGCCCTTGCTTCCTTTGAGTAGTCAGGTTGAGCAACATCATTGACTTGTCTTGTATCCCTTCGAAGTTTGAGAGGATTCAATGTTTTACCAAGGGATTGACAGGGTATCATCAGGAGTCTACAATTTCTCTAGTTGTTTCTAGAGGAACATTTTAGAGCATAATGGATCACACTCACATGATAGAGCGCCTTAGGATTGATAGATAGGGTAGAGGAAAAGGTTCCATTAGCACGGATAATTCAGTAAACCCATACCACTAAATAGAGGATTCTAGAGAGAGGGCTATATGGGCCAAGTAGACCATGCAACCATCCTCATAGTTGATAGTGAACGCAGATCCAGGCCTACTCAAACAGGCCGAGATAGTTTATCTAGTACATCCAAACTTGGTGGGTTTTTAAGGCAACTACTAAAGGGGCGAGAGGCCAGTGCTTGCTATAGTTTTGATAAGGTTTTGCATATGACCAGACATTTCCCTTATCATACATCTTCCATCCAGGCTTTAGCAACTTAGCCAGCTCATCCAACCTCAGCACCACCACCCAAGGACACACCATAGGCTATGAGGGGTTATGGTATCATGAGAGATGGATCCCGTAGAGGCCCACAGGCTTGTGGTGGGCATAGAGTCTGCTATGCTATTCCAAATAGAGTTGAGGGAGTGGCGTCAATTACGGTTATCACAGGTATGGTTCTAGTGTGCCACCGTTTAGCTTCAGTTTTATTTGATCCAGGCTCTACTTATTCTTATGTCTCCATTCAATTTTCTTTCAATATTGATATTATGTAGCTGCTTGCTTAGCTTATTTGTGTTTCCACCCGGGTATGTGAATCATTAGTGGTGAATCAGGTATATCGGGGTTGTGTTATGACTTTTATAAGGAGAGACATTGTTGTTGACTTCATATTGTTAGATATGGTTGACTTTGTTGTGATATTTGTCATGGGTCGATTATCACTTTATTATGCTATTCTCTACTACTAAGCAAAGACTGTGATCCTATCTTTCCATGACATGCCTTAGTTGGTGTGGACTAGAGCACTGAGGTCCTATCTCAAGAGTGTTATTTCTTATATGTATGTTTGTCGATTGAGGGAGAAGGGATACTTTGGCATATTTGGCTCATGTTCGTGTCTGTTCTCAAGAGACACCATCACTACAGACTACCGAGGCTGCTAGAGAGTTTATAAATTTTGTCTTGACTGACTTACCCGGTGTCCCTTCCGATCGTTATATCATTTTTGTTGCCGATGTGATGCTGCGAACTAAAGCCTTATCTATTTTCCCCTGTTGGATGTCTTTGACTGAATTAAAAGAGTTGAAGAAGCAATTTGAAGATTTGGTTAAATAAGGGATTCATTCGACCGAGTAGATCTCCCTAGGGTGCTCTATATTATTTGTGAAGAAGAAGGATGGTACTGTGCGTATGTGTATTGACTATTAACATCTGAACAAAGTGACTATAAAAAACAAGTGTTATTTGCCTCTCATGAATGGTCTTTTGACCAGGTATTGGGTGCCTTAGTATTCTCTAAGATTGACTTGAGGCCCGGCTCTGTTGAGAGTTTAGGAGATCGATATCCCGAAGATAACTTTCAAGACCCTTTATAAGCAATATGACTTTGTGGTCATGTCTTTCGGGCTGACTAATGCCCCGACTGCTTTTATGGAGTTAATGAGCTGGGTGTTCAAACCCTACTTGGACATATTTGTGATTGTGTTTGTAGATGATAACTTGATTTATTCTAAGAGTGAGGCAGATCATGTTCAATACTTGAGGATTGTACTTCAAGGATTGAGGGAAGAGAAGTTGTATGCAAAGTTCCCAAAGTGAGAGTTTTTGCTCGAGTCTGTTGCTTTCCTCAGGCATGTGGGGACAAAGGAAAGTATTATTATAGATCCATGAAGCTGTTCGTGAGTGGGCTAGGCTTAATTTTACTTTGGTGGGGTATTATCGATATTTTGTTCAGGGATTCTCATCTATAGTATCCCTATTGACCCACCTTACTTAGAAGGATAGTACATTTCAGTGGTTGAAGGAGTGTGAAGACAGCTTCCAAAGGGTCAAGGATTTGTTGAGCGCAATACCTATTCATGCATTACCCGAGGAGGGAGTGCCATTTATAGAGTATTATGATGTTTTTTGTATGGATTTGGGTGGTGTATTGATGCAAAATGGGAAGGTGATTACATATGCCTCCAGATAGCGGAAGGTGCACAAGAGAAACTACCCTTCCCATGACTTAGAGTTGGCTACGGTTGTATTTATGTTTAAGTTATTTGCAACATTATCTTTACGGGGTGAATTGTGAGATCTTTACTAATCACCGGCGTCTGATATAAATCTTTTCTTTGCCTAATCTGAACATGAGACATCGTAGGTGGTTGGAGTTGCTTAAGGACTATGACATCTCTATTCTAATCACCTTGGAAGGATAGTGTAGTAGCAAATGCTTTGAGCCAGAAGGCTACTAGTATGGGGTATTTAACATTCTTGAAGGCTGAGGAGAGGCCCTTAGCTTTGGAGGTTTATTTGCTTACTAGACAGATGGTTTCGTTTGATATTTTCCCACCTCACTGTATTTTGGACTTTCTTGGGGCTAGATATTTGTTTCTGGATAAGATTTGTGCTTGTCAGTTTGAGGATGCTAAACTATGCTTGATTAATTTTGAAGTGTTGAGAGTGAATCTAAGACAGCTACTATTGATTTTGGGGGCATATTGAGGATTAATGGTAGAGTTTTTGTGTCTAAGGTAGGGTATTAGGTGAGATTGATAGTGGAGAAGGCCCATTAATCTATCTATTCCATCCATTCTGGTATGGCAAAGATGTTCGTTGATCCAAAACAACATTATTGGTGGTTCTTTATGAGAAGGGACATAAATGAGTTCGTGGAACAGTGATTGAATTTCCAACCAGTCAAGTATGACCACCGAAATCTTGGTTGATCGACACATAGGATGCCTATTCCCAAGTGGAAATGGGAGCGGTTGATTATGGATCATGTTACATGTTCGCCAATGGCTTTGGGCAATTTCGATTCAGTTTAGGTGGTTGTTGATCATTTGACCAACTCAGCTCACTTTTTACCAATAAAGATTAGCTACAGTGTAGAGCAATTGGCTAGGTTGTATATCCGAGACATTGCCAAATTACACGTAGTGCAGGTGTCTATTGTGTCAGATAGAGGATATGTGTACACCTCCCATTTTAGGAAGGCTTTACAATATAGTTTAGGCACCTGATTGGATTTGAGTTCAGGTTTTCATCCCAAACTGATGGTCAGTCTAAGCGCACCATTCAGTTGTTGGAGGACATGCTTAGGGCCTGTGTGATTGATTTAGGGGCTCCATGGGGCCAATACTTACCATTGGCAGAGTTTTCATATAACAATAGTTATTACTCCAATTAAGATGACACCGTTTAAGGCTTTGTATGGCCGAAGGGTTATACCACTGATTGGATATTTTGATTCAGTTCTAGCTGATGTGTTGGGTGTTGATTTGCTCTGATATTCCATGTATAAGGTCAAGATGATTCAGAGTAGACTTTTGACCGCTTAGAGACGCTAAAAGAGTTATTTCGAGCGAAGGATAAGGCCTCTTGAGTTCTCTAATAGTGCTAGTGTTAGGCTAAAAGTTTAACCCATGAAGGGTGTAATGAGATTCATGAAGAGGGGCAAGCTCAATCTTAGATTCATTGGTCTATTTTGATGTAAAAACCTAGAAGGTCATTTTTTGCCTATCTATGAAAATTATTGTTAACCCTTCCATAAGTTTCTTCGGGCATATTTTGAACTATTTGTATTTTTGGAATTAGAATACCAAGTTTTAGAAGTTGAAAATATGAGTTTTGACATTTTTGGAAGCTTAAGTTGTTGAAAGAGTAAATTTGTATCATTTTGAGTTTCGAGTATCATAATGGAAATTCATCAATTCCATCAGCTGTGAAACATTGAACATGGTGTACAAGAAGTTACAAGACTAGATTTGGAGTTATAATAAAGTTTCTAGGCCCAAAGTCGAATTGTTAGTTGTTTCTGGAGCCAAAGTTTTACATTGGTCAAAATTCGAAGCTCAGAAACCCAAATCGAAATTCCAACAGTCCCAGTAGTTTCGGATGGTGAAACTGACACTAGAAATGGTCTCGTCATAATTTTTGGAGTTGCCGAGAGCAGTTTTGGTATTTGGAGTTTTACACTAGTTTATTTGACTTGCATTCGTAATTGTGTCGAGGAGACCTCATAATTGAATTCTGAATTTTCTATTGTGTTTGGATCACCGCTTCTAGTATGGATATATGTTTTGTTTATGTAATTCTAAGTCCGAATGAATTCTAAGGGGCCGTAACGAGATTTGTTGTTTGCTAATTTTTGCTGGTGCAAAGTGTTTTGGTTGAATCTACCTCTTCTCCATGTTCGCGGAGGTACAGTGTTGTTGTTCTCCGCATTCATGGAATTCAGTCCCACGTTCGTAGAGTACTAGTCAATGACCCCCTTTTCCTTCTCTATGATCGCGGACATCCCCTCCACGTTAGTGGAGGCCTTGATCCCTCCAGTGCTTTGTGTTTGCGGATACCCTTCCGCGTTTCTAAAGTACACTTTTTATCGGGATAATGTTTAAACCCCGAAACCTCCTTTTTTATCCATTTTCAATTATTTCAACCTTTTGGGGAGATTTTTGAAGAAGGTTTTACTTAATTTCCATGACTTTTAACTTGACTTTGTCTTGAATTTCATGATTTTGAATGTCCAAAATTGGAGATTTTTATTTTATGTTTTTGAAACTCTAAATGGTGATTTCTAATTCAATTTGAACTCGATAGATTTACACCCACAAAAATTATTTTTCGCATAGAACATGATTTTCAAGTGAATTCCCAAATTTGGGAACTTTAAATTTTAGTCCTTATTTTGACCATTTTGCCCCTAAGCCTAAGTCGTGCCAATATCGGTATCAAAATTCATATGTTGATGCGTTGTATCTATTTTTGATAGCGATTGATCGATTCGGGGATCATGTGGAGGCTTGAGTTGATTGAAAGCTTATCCGAGTGTGGTTTGGGATCGAGGTTGGTTCGACTAACCTTTTTGGGATTGGATTTGAGTTATTTGATATGTTCATGTGATAACTGTAAGATATATATTGATTCATGTGAAATTCGATTGTTATGATATAATTTTGATTCGTTCAACACTTGAGTCTGTCGTGATTCCACCTCATACACAACATTCATGCACTACATGTGCATTGCATCAGTGACTGCCATTATTATCTTTTTCTATTCTTATATTTGTATATATTATGCACTAACCTTTTACTTGCAGGTGGTAGTATTCTTCATTATCATATACTTATTTGATTTTTCTTACCCTATCGGTTGAATCTACTAGTTATATTTCGGTGTACTCACCCCTATGTTGTTTTCTCTATGCATATCTTGAACAAACACCAACATAAGGTAGTTAATCTCACTCTATCAGAGTCACTGTCCATCTTTCCAAATCTTTGTGCTGAGGCTCAGACTTCAATTTGTCGTGGATCTTTTGAGATTTCTTTTATTGCTTTATATTCAATCATTGTATTAGATATTATCAGATAACATTGTATCTTTCATTTGAGTCAATGTATTTACTCATCTGCACTACTTTTAATGCTTTTGTAGTCATGACTTCAGGTTTTGGGATTTTCATATTAAATATTGTGGTTGTTTTCGCTTTACTTTATTCTCTTTAATTACGACCCTATTTGGGTCACAACAAGTATAGAAACTAGTAGAGCATGCCACTCCAGAGGCTTTGGTTGCAGAATCAGAGGAAGCTAGACCTTTTCAGGATCAGTTATTGCTCGGGTATTTTTTGAGATTGAGTCCACTGAGGTATTCATGGGAGGTTGGAGAGGATGCTTAGGAGTTTCTAGTAGTTGTTTTGGAGAAGTTGCAAGCATTAAGATTACCGAAGTGTAGAGGCACAGAGTTCACGGACTACCAGTTAGACGGGTTAGCCAAACAATAGTAGAACACTTTTAGGGATACCAGACCCGCCGATGCACCTTTTGAGACTTGGGCAGAGTTCAGATTGGCATTCATGATTAGATTTTTTCTCAGGAGCCTCATGGATAGGCTTCGTGATCAGTATGTTCGTATAGAGCAGGGTTCAATGACAGTGATTCCTTATAAGGTGAGATTCCAAGAGCTCTCTAGATATGCCATCGCTATTCTACCGATAGAGGAAGGGCAGATCTATTATTGTGTACGTTTCTTGAGATAACAAATGAGGATCGGTATGCATTGATTGGTGACGTTGGAAAGATCTTATCTTGATATTATGGATCACGTCTGCCTGTTCTATTAAGCAGTTCAGTTGTGAGGCCCAATAGGGAAGCGAAAAATATTCTCGACGTGAGGGCAGTTTTAGTGGATCCCAATTTTGTTTCAAGGGACAGAGTGAAAGACTTTCGATTAGATTTAAGTAGGGTTAGCCAAGCCAACCATTTTAGGCATCTTTGCAGACATCTAAGGGTAGTAGTCGGGGGTATAGATACTTCCAATCATGGTGGTCCTTCCTATCCTCCCAAAAGTAGATAGAAGGATAGTGATACTGCTACATTAAGATAGGCTGGGTCATTTAGTTTTGTTTGTTAGAGTTCCAAGGCTTACAAATAGGGTCATCATGTCCGAGGCAGTGGAGACCAAGCCGTTTGGGGTTGTTTTGATAGTGGGACACTAGATCATTGCTATAGAGATTGTCCGAGGCTTAGGGCAATAGATAAAACTTCATGACCATCTATACATATTCCTTTATCCACTCTTAGAGGTAGAGAGTAGGACTAGGGTCATAAAGGAGATTAGTATGAGCATTGTGATAATCTACAAAGTCTTTAGTAGGGTTCTAGGCCCCCTGTTAGAGGCAGTAGGGCCATGGTAGAGGTGATTCTAGGGGTGACGCCCTTCGGGGCCATTCTTATGCAGCTCCAGCATGGTTAGAGGCCAAGGCTGTTACAGGTGCTATTACTGTGTGCTAGCCGCTGGCTTCAGCTTTATTTGATCTGGTTCTACATTTTCATATCATCTGTTTATTTTGTTTCCTGCTTGGGTGTGAGTCCTGAGCCTCTTTCCTCCTGGGTTCGTATGTTGACCCCCAGTGCGGGATTCGTTGGGAGTGGATTAGGTGTGTAGGGCATGTATGGTTACTCTTCAAGGGTTTAATACTCAGGAAGATTTGATACTGCTAGATATGCTAGATTTTGACATTATTTGGGCATTAAATAGTTAGCTCCACATTGTGCTATATTAGATTGTTATGGTAAGATTGTTGCCTTGGCAGTATGGGGAATTTCCCAATGGTGTGGCAGGGTTATTTTAGCCATGTACCGACCAGTATTATTTCATATATTATGGGTTAGAGTTGATATCTACCGATTTCTTGGAATATTTAGCCTATGTTCATGATGTGACAACCAAGGATCTTTTCGTTCAATTGGTTTCTGTGGTCTATGATTTCCTAGATGTATTCTTACTGATTCACCTGTGTTCTCATTAAAGAGAGATGTCAACGTTTCTATAGAGATTTAGCTGGGCAATAAGCCAATATCTATTCCATTGTACTAGATGGATCCTGCAGAGCTTAAGGAGCTCAGTACTAAACTTTAGGGTCTGTTGGACTTGGGTTTTATTAGGCCAAGTGTTTCTCCCTTGGAAACTCCCATTCTATTTATGAGAAAGCAAGACAAGACTTCTGGATGTGCATTAATTACAAGCAGCTAAATATGGTTAAGATGAAAAACTATTATCCCCTGCCTCGCATCGATGATTTGCCTGATAAGTTATAGGAGGCAGTAGTGTTTCCGATTATTGATCTAAGGTCAAGTTATCACTAGTTGAGGATCTAGTCAGATGATATTTTGAAGACTGTATGTCAAACCCTATATGGCCATTATGAGTTCTTTGTCATGCATTTTGGATGATTAATTCCCCTACTGCATTTATTGATTTGATGATCCTTGTGTTCTAGGCGTATTTGGATTCTTTCGTCATGGTTTTCATTGATGATATTCGGGTTTATTAACAAAGCTGAGAGTAGTATGCCCAATATCTTGGTATTGTGCGACAGATACTCAGAGATCACAAGTTGAATGCTAAATTTTCCAAGTGTAAGTTTTGGCACAAATTTGTGACTTTCCTAGGGCACTTAGTCTATAAATAGGGTATCATTGTGGATTCGACCAAGATTGAGGCAATTCAGGGTCGGACTAGGGCCACTTTGGTGACAAAGGTTAGGAGTTTTATTGAGTTGGCAAGTATTACAAATGGTGTGTCGAAATGTTCTCTACGATTGTCACTTCATTGACTTGTTTGACTCACTAGGGTGTGCTATTTATTTTGTCTGAGGAGTGTGATGCTCGATTTTTGAGATTGAAAAAGTTGTTGACTTCTGCTCCTATTTTGACCCTACCTGCCGAGGGTAAGAGGTTTAAGGTGTATGGTGATGCTTCCCATGTTGCTTTAGATTGTATGATGATATAGAGGGGTTAAGTTATTTCCTATGCTTCATAACAATATAGGGCACATGATCGTAACTACTCCACTCATGATCTAGAGTTGGTGGTGATGGTGTTTGCACTCAGGATTCGGAGGCATTATTCATATGGCATTCATTATGATATATATACAGATCACGAGAGCTTACAGTACATTCTGACTTAGAGGGACCTAAGTTCTAGGCATAGGCGATGGATTGAGCTACTAGGTGACTATCACCTTTTTATTCAGTATCATCTACCAAGGAGAATGTGGTAGCAGATGCCTTCAATCAAAAGTCAGCGAGCATGGGTAATGGAGGACACTTATCTACTATGAAGGAACCTTTAGCCTTGGAGATCCAATCCGTAGCTAACAGGTTAGTCAAATTGGATATTTCAAAGCCTTGCTAAGTATTAGCCTTCATCGAGGCTCATTGTTCATTGGTTGATCAGATTCATTCCAGACAGTTAGATGATAAGATATCGGTGGACCTTAAAGATAGAGTTATTTAGGGTCTTGGTGGTCAGATTATAGTAGATTCAGATGGTGTTATCAGATTTAAGGACATGTTTTGTGTTCCTGCAATGGGGGATTATATACAGTTGATGTTTCATGAGGCACATTACTCTAGGTAGTCTAATTATCTAGGTACAACAAAGGTGTACCGAGATTTGAGGTAGCATTACTGGTGGGTAGCATAAAGAGAGATATAACTAATTATGTGGCACATTGTCTTAGCTTTCAACAAGTAAAGGCCAAGCATCAGAGGCCTGGTGAGACCCTCAAGAGACTCCCAATTCCTCAGTGGAAATCAGAGCGAGTTACTATGGACTTGGTGGTAGGCTTGCTCTATACTTCAAGAGGTTTTGATAGAATCTATGTTATAGTGGATCGGTTGACTAAGTCGGCATATTTCCTCTGTGTTTATTCTACCTTCAGTGCTCAGCTGTTCACTTTTATTTATATTAAGGAAATATTCCGATGTCATGAGGTACTAGTGTTTATTATATCTTATCGAGGTTCACAATTCACCTCATCTACTAGAGGGCCTTTCAGGGTATAGCATTTCATCCCAGACCAATGGCCAGTCAGAGCCTACTATTTAGGTCCTTTAAGATTTCCTACGGGCTTGTGTGTTAGAGTTGGGTGGTCAGTGGGAGTAGTTTTTTCCATTAGCTTAGTTTGCCTATAATAATTGCTACCATACAAGTATTTAGATGGCCTTGTTTGAGGCGGTGTATGGTAGCAGTGTTGTACTCTCATTTGTTGGTTTGAGTCCACAAAGCCTGGTCACTATAGAACACATTTCTTATGGGAGTCTTTAGCTAGGGTTTGTGTTATTCAGTATTGGCTTAGAACAGCGCAAAGCAAACACCAGAACTATCCCCATCGTCGATACTAATATTTGAGGTTTGAGGTTGGTAACACTGTCTTTTTGAGGGTATCGCCTTTGAAAGGGGTGATGTGGTTTGGCCGGTAGGGTAAGCTTATTCCTCGACATATTAGGCCTTTCAAGATTCTGACGTGAGTCGGGCCAATAGCATATGAGTTATCCCTACTTCCAATATATTTTACCATACACCCCATCTTTCATATATCGATGTTGCGCTAGTATATTCAAGACGAGTCACATATGCTTCAGTAGGATCAGTTGAGTAAGATGACCATCTGACATTTCTTAAGGAGACATAGCTATTATAGCCAAGGATGTCAAGCAGTTGCGCTTCGGTACCATACAGGTTCAGTGTCTTTATCAACCGATTAAGGAAGCTAAGTAGGAGTTGAAGATAGACATGCGGGAGAAGTATCCTAGCATATTTGACCCTTCAGGTATGGATTTATCCTTACTTTTGTAGAAAAACTTTCTTTTAGTTGGGGATGTTGTAATGACACTTCAGGTCATACCGGTGTTTTGTGATTATTTCATCATATTAAGCATGTGTATTGTGATCTCAGGCCATTTCTGATGTATTGTTGTTGGTGGTTTTCTGATTGGGTGGGTCATTTGAGAGTTATGTAGTTTTTCGAGTTAAATGGAAGATTATAACTGTAAAATGAGTTTTCTGATAAAGTCCTAGTAAATAGCCTCAGAGTGGAATTCTAATGGTTCCATCAGCTCCAGAACGAACAAATAATTTTAAGAGCATGGCTGGCCCGAGACATGAGGTTCCGATGTGAGTTTAGCTGAGAATGTGCAGTATCAATTCAGTAATATGCTAAGAAGTGTTTTTCGATTATGACGTAGATAAACATGCTTGAAAGGGAATTTTGATGGAGCCGTCAGCTATAGATCATCGAACTAAGTTTAGAATGACCTTTCGCTAGATTGTGGGGACTTCTAAATGTATTTTGACCCCCTCAGTTCTATTAGTTAGAAATAGTCGAAACGAAGTGGAACCCTCATTTTATAATAACGTGCTTCGTTAGGAATTTTGGAATCAGTATGGTTAGGGTAAAATGAACATCAGATGGGCCCAAAACACTGCGTAGAAGATTCAAACTTTGCTAGTGCAACTACAACAAAATAACCCTCTACATTCGTAGAGGGCAAAGGAGCCAGAGCTCCATGTTATCAGCAATAGGGGCAATGTTCGAGGAGGTTAGGTAGCCTGAGCTCCACATTTGCAGTTCCCCTTCCGTGTTTATGGAGGTCGTGGGCAGTTCTTAATAGGGACCATTTCGTGAAGTTAAGAACAAAAACATATCACCACGATATCTTAACAAAAATAGACCCGAATTTAGCGATCAAAAGGATAAATTGTGTAAAATTTCGTAAGAAACATCGTGGGGACCTAGAATTTCAGCTTTGGTAAACAAGAGGGTGCATCCTAATATCATAAGAGGTCTTCATGATCTTGCGTAATTTCATGGATCATAACACACTTTGTAGCCAATATCATTCATAATATTCACAAATTTGCATATCATAATGTAAAACCTTTCATGAAACATCATTATGTAACTTTGGTTCAAAACAAGGTGGGTTCTTGCACGAAGACTTGAAATCATGAAATTGAAGAGTAGCATGTATAAATAAGATTGATTATGTCACGACCAAAACCTAGGGCCTAGGCGTAACACGGCGAATGGATAACTCGAAAGGACCCCTAACAAGCCTCTTAAGCATACGTGGCACATCATTGGTTGTAGAAGCATAATTAAATAACGAACACATAATTTTAGGGGAAGGGGGACTTTAAACTCAAGCTATGGGGATGTGATAGAGAAGAGGATAAGCATGAGCACATAACATATAATGTCTAAAGCGCGGGTAAGTATGAATAACGTTATGGGGGTATTAAGGGCTTAGGACTTCTATCTCATCAAAAACATATAACAAGAAGAAGGGGGATAAGGACTAAGGGAGTTTTCTATAATACATAAACATAATAAGAGTTGAGCTCATAACATACAAATTCCTATTCAACGGGGGCCAAGACAACTCCCAGGCCCACCCTCAAAAGATACAACAATAACAACATACTTAGTGGAATCCCACAAGTGGGGTTTGTGAAGGGTAGAATGCAAGCAGACTGTACCACTAACTCATTGAAGTAGAGAGGCTATTTCCTGGGAATCCTCGTCTCAAAAATACATAAGCAGAATAAGCTAGATAAAAGAAAAAGAAAAGGAAAGGGAATACAAAGAGCGACTATTAACGAAAAGCACAGGTCAATATGTAACACACATATGCAAAATAATGACAACTCATGATGTAAAACATGCCTACTCTTACTACCTTACTATACCTTAAGGCTAGACATCCACATAACCCTACCGACCAATTAGTCTGCAACTCTACTTCGCGACCTCCACTCCTTTCTATCTAAGGTCATGTCCTCAGTGCGATCCAATTTCGCTATATCTTTTCTGATCACCTCCCATCAATACTTCTTCCATCTACCTCTACCTCTCCATATAACTCCCAAAACCAACCTCTCCCACCTCCTAACAGGAGCATCGATACTCTTTCTCTGCACATGTCCAAACCATCACAGTCTCGCTTTTCTCATCCTATTAGCCACCAGGGCCACCTCAAAGATAAATATCCATAATTTGACAAGTCTTAAACAAGCACAAAAGTAAGTGGATATTGTCCCCGAATGTGGAGGACTCACCAACAACAATCTTAAATCGAACTTGTTATCCATGTGGAGGAGGATGAATAGGAGCTCCAGTCCATACATGATTAGGTCATGTCAGCAAAAAGTATGCGTTAGTACTTGGAATGTACTAAGTATACCGGGTGCAATGCGACTAAGAACATAAGACATAATTAGACAATATGAAAAATCATAATCAACATATATAAGCTCAATATGACAAGAATTCTCAATGCCTTAGTTAAAGAAATATGCACGAGGAATCATCACATTAATAACATATCATACATACATGGGAAGGGACCATAATCAACCTGTAAGACCAAGAGAGATACTACTTTGAATCTTGATGTTCACTCTACACCAGACTAGGAGTGTTCTAATTTGCCAAGGTAAACCAAACTCTCACCTTATAGGAACTCCCCTATTTCCGAAAGTGCTTCATAAACACCTTACGGAAACACCACCCTTTTTCGCTTAATATATGATAACCCCACTATACATGATGTTCCTTGATAAGAAATCTCGTGTGATTTTTGGGCTATTTTTGGTTGCTCTGAGTCTTGTTTTGAGCCCAATTTTTTGCTATAGACTCGAGGTGATGTAATGATCATTTAACAAGGGTTGGTTTGACATTTTGACTATGGGCCTTATTTTTGCCCATTTTAGTCACAATTTATTTCCCCCATTTCCTAAGATATTATAGCCAAAATAGCCAAATATGTGTTGTGATTCATGTTTCGACAGCCGAGCAACATTTTGAGGCATCAGGAAGGGAAAAACTCATGTGGACTAATTGGGTGCACGTGGATTCACCTTCTAAGTAAGACTGAGCTGAAAAATATATGTTGGATTTATATTTGTTTCTGAGAATCCTTGGGTAAAGCCTATATCCGTTAGTTGAGATTGTGATTAACGAGTAAGCATTGTAATGGTTGTATGTATTATGATAAATATGTTTTGAGTAGGTTGGGTTGTGTCAAACTTGTCATGGGCTAAATATGTACTTGGCTACTGATATACCTATCTGGGATGGTGTAGTACTTGGAAACATGATATCTTTTTGGATATTTATTATTTGTGTTGTGATTCTGCCGATATATTATGGTTCTGGCTGTCGGGTGATGAGATTGTGATTCTACTTTTGAGATCTGAGCTATACCTTGTGTTTGAGCTGGGTCAAAGGAGATGCTCACTTGAAGGGGTTATGGTTTTCATGAGCAACTCCCATTATGATATTATGATTTACAAGCTTATGTATGTTATGACTACACTTATTATTATGTATTTTGTGGGAAAAGAATTAGGATCGAATGAGGCTAAATGGACTTATGAAGCATCACCCAGGTTTCAGACACATAAATGTGGAGATTTGAGACTTGAGTCATAAGGATAGCCACCAAGTACTCCAAGTCATGAATTAGTTCACTGCCTAACTGATCTCCTAAGATATGTGCCTCTCAAGTAAACTGTGTGTATCTATAACAATATGGGGCCTGAACAATGCAAAATTAGAGCTGCACAGGCGTAAACCTAGACTAAGGCCCATAAAAAGCTAATGACCAGCAATATCCCAAGTATCCTGGAAAACGATAACACTCCATCTCTCGGTGCTAGGTCACAACCCCAAGGAATAGTCAAATTATAATTCTAGTCACAATATACCAAGCATCATAATATCATAATAATTTCATAGAGTAGCTCATCAAATCTAAATCCTCATAATATTGAAATAGGGCTTCATATAATTCATAACTTTTACAATATTCTTCTATCTCATAGCATGCATAATAGCGCTTTTTTATTCATGACATTCATAATTTATATGTCTTTCCATAAGAACATCAACATAAGAAGCTTGGTACACAACTTTAATTTAACATGGTGGGTATGCATATGTACTCAAAATCATGCAAAAGTCAAGATTTAGGGCATGAGAAGAGTAAGCAAAGTCCTTTTCAAATTGTTCAAAGTAACCTACCATAATACATAAAACTTAGTTAGGGCTTCCTTAACCCTCATAAAAATCCATAAATTCACATGGCATTTCAATGCAGTATAGTACACGAAGATAGAATACCATAAATCACTTCATAACATTATCATGTAAAATGGTTCATGCACTTTCATAAATTTCCATGACTTGCAATAGAAGAGGAAAAAGACTTGGTTGAGCTTTGTGGAGGAAAGGTCTCACGTATGTTGGTGTGAATGGAGATGGAAATATTGTGTAACAATGAGGAGAAACCCGAAACCCTAGCTTGCTCTCTTCTCTTGAAGGCCTTGAAGATCTTGGGAGTGTTTTGGTGGGGTTTAGACTTAGGAACATTTTGAATGAAGGAAAATTGAGTAGATTAGGGTTGAATAGCAATGAAAAGGTTCATTTGGGGGTTAAAAAAATGTAGCATAACCTTGGAAAATTAGGAAAGGTCAAATTTTCTCTTTATAAAATTTATCAAATAGGACCACGAGACCCGATTATGGGTCGTGCTCCATTCCACAGGTCGCGAGTAGGGGTCTTGTCTTGTAACATTTTGAACCCTTAGAGGTTTTCTTTGAAACTCAACCCATGACAGGACTTATGACCTGTAAATAAATGTACGAGCCATTTGGTATCTCATACCCCCAACCTAAGAAATCAATATTTTCACCAAGTCTGGCCATCATTCCACGAGCACATGTTAACATTTATCCCCGAATATGCTAAACGTAGGCTCTATAGTATAGACTACTTGCATCATATGCAAAATGTAACAAATACATCATGAAATTATTTCTAATAATTCTTCAAGCAACATTCATTGTGTAACCTCAAAGACACCTAATCATGTATGGATGGTATGGGAATCACATGCAATGACGGATTGGCCCTCAAATAGGAAAATCATAGTACCTCAAGCTTTAGTAGAATGGAAGGGGCATTGATGTGCTATCAAAATATAGACCTTTTAATGCTTAAAACATAGAATTTTGTGTGTTCGCAATGCAATGTTAGTCGATTTGATGTGTTTTTGTGTTTGTTTTGCGGGATTTCATGGGTGGCATTAATTTTGGGAAAAATGTGCAGAAGTTGAGAATCCACGAGACCCTTTATGGGCCGTAAAGGAGGTTGTGTGTGAAATTCTAGTGAAGGGTGTATTTCTGTAGTTGAGTCTAAGAACATGCAGACAAGACATAGAAGACAATATGAGCCATAGACTTATTCTAATACCTTGAGCATCAGAAGATGGGGACTTTCTAATATTCCATCAGACGAAACCCCTACGGGCTATAGAACCTTTTACGGGCTGTGAAGGGGTGTAGTAGAAGACAAGTATAGAATTCAAGCAATAGTTCACGAAAGCCCGACTATGAGCCGTAAACTATTTCCGACCCATAGAGCACCTCGTAGTGCCTGCCCACCCAGTTGTCCTATTTTGTTTTGGCTTTGTATTTTAAGCACTATAAATAGGTTTTTCTAAGTTATTTTTCAAGGAGGACAAAAGGAGAAGGGAAAAGAAGTATTAGAGAGTTTGAGAAACACTTGGAAACTTTAAATTTTATCTTCTAATTGCAATCTTGTGATTCTCATTGATGAGTTGAGTTTTCTTATGATTGATTATATTGTGTAAGTGCTCAGTTATGTTAGTGAAGTTCATAAGCCTTGCATTTACACAGATCATGAGTAGCTAATTCCACAACTAGGGTTGTGGGAACCATGAAGAACTAACAAGGTAAAACTAAATAATTTGTCATTCTTGAAAAGTGTGCATACATGTATGAACTAATTCTCTTCGTTTTGAATGCTTTTTATTGGTGGCTAAAATAGAAACCGCCTACTGTTACTGACTAGACCAAGGTAGTAATGAATATAAAATAAGATTAATTAACAAGATTCGATAGATGTTTCTCGTCTAATCAATAGAATTTGGCCAAGGGAAGGTTGTACTAGGATAATAGGTAAGGGTTAGTAATGCTACACTACGTGGTTGGACGAAATTACATAGTGAAATTCGCCTCTCACCTAGGCCAAAGGGTTTTGTGAAGTTAACTTATTGTTCTACATGTTACACACTTGAAAAGAATTAGGTTATCTCTAAATATTGAGTTAGGGAATCATGGGGTACACACAATACCCTAGTTTCTCTTCATACTTCTTTAACATTTGTTTTAGTTAAAGATTACTTTTAATAGTTATTATAACCCCCTTTTTGTGAGATAATTTGGTTAATCAACCCGAATTGCAATTAAATTTTTCTAAGTTTACCATATTCCCTGTGGGATACAACCCTAACCTTCGTTAGGTTATATATCTCGACAATGATGGCTATAGCCTAAAAAAGGAGGTGAAGCTTGGGCAACATCTGGTATCACTTCCTCATATAGACTTCCGCTTCCCAACTGGCGCTTTTAACTTATTGGTTCCTCCAGAGTACTTTGATGAATGCTATGTCTTTATTTCTCAACCTCATCACTTGCCTATCAAAGAATTCTATCAACACTTCCTCATAAGTCAAATCTTCTTCAATATTGACCAGTTCTAACGGAACAATGGAATTTGGGTCTCAATACACTTCCTCAATATAGAGGGATGGAAGACTAGATGAATCATACTCATCTCTATAAGCAACTCCAATTTGTATGCAACTTTACGAACATGTCTCAAGATCTAGTAAGGCCCTACATACCTAGGTCTCAACTTCCCTCTCTTACCAAAATGGTCTACACCTTTCATTGGCAAACTCTTTATGTACACCCAATCATAAACTTTAAATTCAAGGTCTCTTCTCCTTATGTCGGCATAGGACTTTTGCCGGCTTTGATCCATTTTTTCAATCTTTCCCTTATCAGCTTCATCTTTTCCAAAGCCTTCATAACCAAATCCGAACCTAATAGAGCAATTTTTGCTACATTGAACCACCAAACTGGGGATCTACAATGTCTGCCATATAGAGCTTCAAAGGGAGACATTCCAATGGTAAAGTGATATCTATTGTTAAAAGCAAACTCAATAAGTGGAAGATGCTCATCCCAACTACTCCTAAACTCAAAGACACAAGCCCTAAGCATATCCTCATGGGTTTGAATAGTTCTTACGACTTGTCCATCCATTTGTGGGTGAAATTCCATGCTATGCTTGACTTCAGTACCAAGGTTTCTTTTGAAAGACCTCCAAAAGTATAAAGTAAATTGAGCACCATGATCCAAAATGATAGCCAATATGACACTATGAAATCTAACCAAACCATGAATGTACAACTTGGCATAATCTTCGGCACCATAGTTGTCTTAACCAGTAGGAAATGAGATAACTTCGTCATTCTATCAATAATAACCCAAACAAAATCAAAGTACTTTCTCGACGTTGGTAAACCAATCAAAAAATCCTTATTGATCTCTTCTCACTTCCATGTAGGAATATCAATATCTTGTGCTAGGCCACCGGGCGTTTGATGTTCGGCTTTGACTTGTAGGCAATAATGGCAATCAGCAACAAACTTGGCAAAGTCTCTTTTCATACCATCCCACGAATACACTTCCTCCAAATCCCTATATACCTTCTTAGAACCAAGGTGAATGAAATAAGATGAATTATGAGAATCATTCAAGATCAAGTCCCTCAAGACATCAACATTGGACACACGTAACCTACCTTGATACATAAGAACACCATCTCCCCCTTGGGAGAAAATTACTACCTTAACATCCTTCACTAAATTCTTTAAATCCACTAAAGCTAGGTCAAGATCTTGTTTGGATTTGACCTCTTCCGTCAAGGAAGACTTAGAACCATCCACAACCACCACATTTCCATTTTGGGCCTTGTCATGAACTAGACCTAGGTTCTAGTAGTAATATGGTGAATGGGAACCCAAGAATCCCCAAGCAAGCTTCAAAGTATCTATATTCACATAATTGGTTTGGAAGCATATTCGAATAGTAAACACATAGTTCTAAGGGACAGGAAAGTAGGACTCATGCTATGGGGATATCCTATGGAAAGGGATTAACATGAATCCATATAACATGTAGCAAATAGAGACTAAGCGGCAGGTAAGTATGACTCACACTATGGGGGCAATTCGAGACTTAGGAACTTTCACATCATAACATATACACATAATATAATACTCATAGCCAAACCACATAATGATATCCAATAAGTAGCCATAACCATAAGCATAACCTTCGAATACAACACTTAGCATATAAATGTAAAAGATTCTACAAGATGTCCAACAATCCCTCTAGTCATGAGATAGGATAGGAGCCAAGACATGTCCTTGGCTCACCTTCAAAGTAAATAACATTAAAAAAGCCCCATAGGTATAGAAATTGTGGCTTGTCCTTGGAAGATATGACTCAACGAAAAAAGCAAATCTCAAGATCCAAGCTAACCGTCGTACGATGGATGAAAGTATTCCTCGGTTCCTACATGGTTTTATGTGGGAAAAAGTATGTGTTAGTACGTTTGAATGTACTAAGTATACGGGAATGTAATGTATACGACTTATAAAAGATGCATACAATGTTAGATAGCAAGGGTTATTATATAAAATGAGACATATATCTAAAGAAGAGTATCATAACAATATGCAATGAAATCCATGATGCATGAAATGCACTAATGCTCATATATAGTAGGATATGACCATAATTGACATCTCAAACTCACACGAGCTATTACATGAATTTTTCCAATGTTGAGCTCCCATCGCGTGAGAGAAGATTACCAATATTTCATAGTATACAATCCAACCCAATCTGAAAAGTATCATAATACATCACAAACCTATCTAAGCCATTCGGTAAAGTCAAAACAATAGCCGATGTAAGCCGATCCTTCATGCTCTGAAAACTCTTCTCATATTCCTTCGACCGAACAAACTTAGCCTTCATTTCGGTCAACTTAGTTAATGGGGAAGCAATAAATGAGAAAACCCCAAAAAATATTCTATAGTAACCATCCAACACAAGAAAACTTCGAATATCAAAAGGAGTCAATGGTCCACGCAAATTCTTCACGGCCTTGGTCTTCTTAGGGTCAACCTTTATACCATCACTGGACACCATATGACCAAGAAAAGCTACCTCACCCAACAAAAACTCACATTTACTTAGCATATAACATTTTCTCCCTCAATGTTTAAAGAACCAACCTCAAATGATCCATATGCTCCCGCTCACTTCGGGAATTAATAAGAATATCATTGATGAAGACAACCACAAAACTGTCAAGAAATGACTTGAAAACCGGATTCATAAGATCCATAAAAACGGTTGGAGCGTTAGTCAAACTAAACGACATCACTATAAATTCAAAATGCCCATACCTCACCCAAAAAAAACATTTTGGGAATATCACACTCCCTAACCTTTAACTAATCATAACCGGAATGGAGATCAATCTTTGGGAAATGGGTGGCCCCTTGAAGTTGATAAAACAAGTAGTCAATTCTTGGCAACAGATACTTATTCTTGATGGTTACCTTAATCAATTACCTATAATTAATGCCCATCTGAATAGATACATATATCTTTCATCCAAATAACACCGATGCACTCCATGGAGATATACTTGGCCTAACAAAGCCCTTTTTTGACAATCCTTCAACTAATCCTTCAACTCCTTCCACTCGGTTAGTGTTGTACGATAAGGAGGAATAGAGATATGTCGAGTATCCAAGAGAAGATCCATGCCATAGTCTATTTTGCATTTGGGAGAAATACCAGGCAAGTCTTCTAGAAACACATTTGGAAACTTATTCACTACCGGGACTAATTCAAGAGTAGGTGACTCGGACTACATATCTTTGACCCCAATAATATAGTTGATACACCCCAAAGAGATCATCTTTCGAGCCTTAAGGTATGAAATAAACCGACCTTTAATAGCAGAGTCACTACCCTTCTAGTCAAAAATGAGCACATCCGGAACATGGAATATGACCTTCCAGATTCTACAATCTATAAAGGAATATGAGGCATGAAATTAATCCATCCTGAGAATTATATCAAAATCTAACATCTCAAGTTCTACAAGATCATAGGGAAGTCTTTATGCAACACAGAATCAAGATAACCTCAATAAACCCTATGAGCAACAACAGATTTACCCATGGAAGTATAGACTAAAAATGCTCCCTCAAGATTTCAAGACTCAAAACAAACTTAATAGACAATAGAGGAGTCACAAAAGATAAATTTGCACCTGGATCAAGCAAAGCATAAGCATTAAAATCAAAGACTTTTAACATACCAATCACGACATCTAAAGCCTCCTAACCCTCCTAGCGAGCATTGAAAGCATAAAACCTATTGCTTTTAAGAGAAAACACCTTGGGGAGCCCTTTGTTGGCCTTAACAACCTTGAGCCACCTGGCCTTGCACTTCTTAGTATTCTTAGGACAGTCAACAACGTTGTTGTTCTTTTCACCAACCCCAAAGTATGCACCCATCTCCTTCCAACAAGTACGTGTATGATTCTTCCCACATTTGTCACATCTGAGAAGCAATGGTCCACCACCAATCGGTGCCTTGGGTGATAGAACCCTAGCATTGGAAAACCTAATATAAAATCATCGCCATTGTTGGAAGTGTCCGTAACCTCCACCCATGGAGTTGGAGAACCCACTGTTATAACGAGCCCTTTTAGGATCATGTACTGTCTTCTCGTTGAGCTTTTCTCCTCAATCTGTTCAGCATATAACATGAGCCATGAGATGTCCATATCTCGAATAATCATAGCAATACAACATTTCTTCACAACTAAGTAAGAGACACCGGAGATAAACTTTTGCATTCTTGCATGGGGTCAGCCACAAACATAAGAGCATACTTGGAGAGCTTTGTAAACTTAAGGGCATAGTCCATCAATCATTGAGTGTATCACACTTGTGCCACATCTTTCTATTGATATGCATCCAATGCATCATTCTCTTAAACACTGACTCCCATAACAGTCAACACCTTAGTGAGCTGATGAATGAACTCTTGATCATCCTCATCAGCCTTCGACTCATAAAACTTTGGGGAATTCATCCAGGTGAAATCTCTCACACTAGACACCGAAGTGGGATCCTAAGGAAGATTAGTCTGCCTAGTCTGAGAAGTCACCACTAGTACAAGCATAGCAAAGGCCATATGGGATTTACCATTACAGATAGGCTCTTCTATAGATCATTAGTGAACTTAGTCCTCACAAGCCAGGGTCGGTCTTGGTAGGGAAGCTCTTTATATTGGTCATCTTCTGTAATATAGAAAGGACACCATCAGGATAAGGAACCGAACACACGATCTAAAGCATGACATAAGACATGATGAAATGAGACAATTCCTAAAACATCATCATAGCCTCCCACTCATAGGTATGATGCACTTCACACCCATGAATATGGTTCTACTCGACATGACATATTCGACTACGAGGATCATTTACAAACCTATAACTCTGATACCAAGATTGTTATGACCCAGAGCTAGGGTATAGGAGTGATATGGCGAATGGGATCCAGAGAGTCCCTAAATAATCCTCAAGGTATCCATATTCACATCATTGGCTAAGAAGTGTATTTGAATAGTAAACACATAGTTCTAAGGGACAGGAAAGTAGGATTCATGCTTTGGGATATAACAGGGAAAGCGATTAACATAAATCCATATAATACATAGCACATAAAGACTAAGGGGCGGGTAAGTATGACTCTTGTTATGAGGGCAATTCCAAACGTAGGATCTTTTGCATGATAACATATAAACATAACATAATACTCATAGCCAACTCGTAAAACGATATCAAATAAGTAGCCATAACCATAAGCATAACCTCTGAATACAACACTTAGTGTATAAACATAGAAGATTCTACAAGATGTTCAACAATGCCTCTAGTCGTAAGATAGGACGGTGTCCGAGATATTTCCCCGACTTATCCTCAAAGTAAATAACATAAACAAAAACACCATAGGTAGAGGAATAATAGCTTGTCCTTGGAAGATAGGACTCACCACAATAAGCAAATCTTAAGATCCAAGCTAACTGTTGTACAGCGGATGAAAGTAGTCCTCGGTCCCTACATGGTTAGATTATGTAGGAAAAAGTATGATTTAGTATGTTTGAATTTACTAACTATGCGTGCATGCAATGCATATGACCTATCGAACCTGCATTCAATATTAGATGGCAAGGACACAAAATATAAAAAGAGATATATATCTAAAGAAGAGTTGTATAACAATATGCTATAAAATTCATGATGCATGAAATGCACTAACGATCATATATAGTAGGGATCTGACCATAATCGGCATCTCAAACTCATGCGAGCTATTACATGAATTTTCCCGATGTTGACCTCCCATTTGGTGAGAGAAGATTACCTTCCAAAGGTAATCTACAGCGCACCTTATGGCTCGATCATTTTGATGTGATGACCATCTTCCTTTGGACCGTGTCATTTCAAAAGGATTTGCATTTCATATCATATCATATCAATGTCTAACTATTCCTTACAACTCAATTATTTTAGTAATTACTACCATTCCTATGCTGGCACATAATTCAAGGAAAGAGAGAGATCCCTTGGAGATAGCCCTGACGCCCCCAATCCATGAAGTGGTAAGTCATCCTTCAACAAGAATACTTATACATATACATGAACTTAAAAGAGTAAATAATCATTTCAATGCACATTTAGGCTTAAAAGCCAAATACCTTGCGTAATCATTCATCACATTTAGGCTTAAAAGCCAAATACCTTGTGTAATCATTCATACTTGGATTAAAAAGCCAAATCACAGTTCATAGTCATGATTCTCATGCATAGGAATAGCTCATGCACATAACAATATGGTGCAAGCACCCAATATTGTCAAAGAGCCAATAACAATTGACATTTATGTTATCACATTCTTGCCATAAACAATATCTTATCAAAATCATATACCTAATATAATTAGGCTTAACCTACATCATAACTTTCATAAAACCCGATGTTTAGGTTTGCATAACTATGAATGAGATGAGAATAGCATCAGTAATAGGGATGGAAACTTAAATCAACAATGCATTATGAAATTTAACTAAAGACGTAAGTCAAATTCACATTTAAATCATAATATAGATTACCCATGCACAAATCAATCTTTAAAGTAGACATGCACATTCGTAACTTCATAACTTCAATGTAGTTCTTCATATTAGGACTTAAATCAATTTAGAATCAACAATAAACCATAGCCCGTACATCAATGGAATTTAATAAACAATAATATTGAAAACCCAAATTTAATGTAGCTAAAATTCCATGAAATTGAGTGTAAAAGAGTTTGGGTTTTATTGGTTGAAAAGGGACTAAGAATAAATCCCACATACCATAGCTAATGAAGGAGATTGATGAAAAAAGGGTTTTTTCTGGATTCCCAAGCTTTATCTTGGCAATAGCGTTTGAGAGAGTTCTTAGGAGTGACTTGAGAGAATTCTAAGTGTGAGGAATGAATAAGAATGAAGGAATAAAGTATAAGTCATTTGAATGTCTTTAGATAGCATAGGAAGTCACAAAAGACCCTTAGGATAAACCATAAATACGAAAATTCCATTAATGAAATGAGTAGAAAAATGTTAACGTCGAGTATCAGGGAGGATGGTACAGTCCGTGATAGGCCATATAGACCGTACACTTTCCCATGGTCCAAGATTTAGGAGATTTTCACTTGACGTAGGTTGGAAATGGTAATCGCATACTTAGAAAATTTCGACTAGGTATCCATATGGGGGGTGGTACGGACCATACCAAGCCACATGGTCTGTGTGCCTCCTCCGTCCTGTTCCACATAGAAATATTTCTCCAGGATGAAGTTCCAAGACAGTGATCCAATACATAAACATTTTTCATTCTAGAACTCATATAGAAGGGCATATAGATTATATGAAGCGTCACCCTGGTCCACAACTTTCTGGAACAAACTTCCTATGCTCCATTGAAGTCATACAAGGTCTGAGTCCTTACAGGCCTCATCCAACCCAACTCCTAATCTAGCCAATCAGTGATTTTCTATTTTCAATTCCTTCTTACTATCATCAATATGAGTCGTACTCTACTTGACACTCTACTTAGAGCATCGACCATAATATTAGCCCTTGTCTAAATGATAATGCACACTCATGTCATAATCCTTTAGGTGTTTTAATCACCTCCTTTTTCTTAAATTTTGATCTCTTTGGGTGAACACGAGTTGGAGACTCTTGTGGTCGGTGAACACCTCTACATGAACCCATATAAATATTGATGTCGTATCCTTAAAGCCAATACCACAGTCGCTAACTCAAGATCATGGGTGGGGAGTTACACTGATGCACCTTTAGTTGCCTAAAAGTATAGGCAATAACCTTGCCACTTTGCACATACACACCCCAATAAATTCTTGAAGTATCATAATAAACCACAAACCTGATACACCCAAATTTACACTCTAAAAGAAATAGTAAAGTGGTCGTCGATCAGATATAGAACTAAAAACGAGTTGAGGTCGATCCCATAAGGAATGCCTGAGAATAAATCTATTAACACATTTTTCAGATGTAATCTCTATTCCCAAAATATAGTGCATAAAGTAAATGGGGGGGAGGGGGGGTTGATATTCTAACTAAGTTTATAACGTAAACTAATGAATTAGTACAATGTCTACTGTATTTCCAACAATTTATGAGAAGCTAGGGTTGTGTTCCCCATGACATCTAATACGATACCCAAATTTGTATGGTAAAACCTATTTATGATTATGTATACTAGATTAGACAAGTTATGCAGCATCTAGTTCACCTTCCAGTCCTTCTTAGATGTCTTTCATTCATCCCCTTTTGGTCTTAGAATATGTACAATTTTAACTCTTTCTTTAGACCTCAGAATACTCTCGCCTTTCAGTCTCAAGTACTTAGACTAGGTTAAAAATCCAAAATTTCTATCGTAGAATCCTTTTCCTAACAATTACATCGCTTCTGGGAAGGTAACAAATATAGGCTTATTCTCATGTGTCGACTCATTAGTGAAGAAATTAAAGCGAAGAATACAATGATGTATACGATAATAAATCCCAGGATTCACACCACATTTGTTGTCTTATTATTTTGTCATGGTTCCTAAAACCCTCGTTGTGAGTTTAGCCTAGAATATTCAAGATAAATCGTCATGAGGGTCCAAACGGACTATGAAATAGACCTTGTGTCAATTCTTGGCCTCCATCTTGTGTCGCTTTCTCACGTGTACAGACATGGCTCATATGAGGGTTTGCACACTGTAAAATGGCTTGTGACGCCATTATGATTTTCCATGCGATCCACCATGTTGGTCATATGTCATCGTCCGTGGTTGGTCACACGGCCTGTGACAGGCCCCATCTCTCTCTACTTATATGAATATTGAAATTTTCAATAGTGACTATTAAAATTCACATCATTTTCATGACATGGGACATGGTTTGTGTCAATTCACATGTCCCGTGAAAGGAACAATGAGAACTGCCTTGGTTTCTTTCATTCTTCTTCGCTCAAGCTGCACTTTATCAAGCCAACATTGGGGCTACATTGCACCTCACTGTACATACAATGTTACACGGGTTGTGTAGATTCCCGTGCTCCTCCACTTAGCTCCATTCTTTGCCTTGTAAGATCAGACCAATTCAACATGGCCTCTCACATTCCGTTTAATGCTAAACGGACCGTGGAGGTCTCCATATGGTGACACTTGTGCTTCTTTATCAATCATTTTCTTCCACTTTTCCCCTTACTCCATGCCTTTACCATGTTCCTGAAAAATAATATACAACACACATCAAACCGACAAATTAACTTGTGAACGTGCAAAAATCTATGTTTAAACAGTTACAAGGGTCGTATTTCTATGACTCATCAACACCCTAAACTTAGAATGCTTGCTTGTCCTCAAGAAATGACTACTCAACAAAATAAAGCATAAATACAAGTTCCCAATTAGAACTATGGATAACCCCTCCATTTTAACGGATATGCCCTAATAAGATCATACATTTGTAAATATCAATGATTGATAAAGTAGCACATAAATTATGGTAAATATCATACATTTGTGGTCAGCCGATATAAGATCGGGAATAAAGATGAACCAGACGTATTAGCAACCAATCAATGCAAGGATAGTGCCCTCAATACAAATAAGTCTCTCACATAACATATCAATGTAAAACAAATACTAGAATGTAGACACTCACTCTCACAATTGATTTTCAGTGGACAAACATGTATTGACTATATGCTTGCCCTTATTTTCGCCACCTTGACTCTCGAACGACCTTTTTAGGATCACATTAGGACTTTTGTGGCTTGTAATGTAGGCTTGGTCTATGGTGAGGTATATTTTGGATCAAAGTGATTAATTCGCCCCTCAAAGATATTACTTTGACTAAGCCATCTGCTTTCGACCTAAAACTCTTATTGCACCTATTTTTTCACTTTCTTTTCCATTGTGAGTGATTTACGTTTTCATTTATTCTTTTTCTTTCCCGTCTTTTTTGCTCTTCTATTCTACTAATGGTCACACCCTAAACTTCTCTTCTCCTCTAATCAGTTTGCTTTTCGCCACTTATTTTTATTATTTTCCAACAATAAACACCCTCAACTTAGGCTTTTGTCCTAGGCCAAGGTTCAGAATGTTTTTTTAAAGGACCAGGGCTAGTATAAGCACCCTTAACTTAGGCTTTTGGCCTAGGCTGAGGTTAAAAATGTCCTTGGAGACTCTAGGACAAAAGTCAAGAACTACAAATATATAGGGAAGGTGAGCTGGGTTATCACAAAGAAAAGGTCTATTCAGGCTCAACTTTGGGTTCAAAGTGGACAATGTCATTCGCTTAGTCAAATTTAGGCTAAGTTACTTTTCAACAAAAATGGCCTAAGATCATATCCTAATCCAATTATTAAATTGTATTAGTTGGACTAACCAGGAAAGTTCTAGCTTACAAGTGCAACAACTGAATTAAGAAAGTAAGCTCATGCACACGTAGCACATCTCCTGTACTAGTTAGCACTAACCACCATTGTCATGCTTTATTCATCTAGATGCAAACTATACAATGCATACCATGCTTTCCAAAAATAATACGAGTTAGTCAGGATGGGATGCATGCACATACAAGCTTTTTGAAACATTTTTAACTTGGGGCATTTTTCATAGAGCAAAACACGGGTTACCCTAGAGACCCATAAAAACTTGTTTCTACACAACATCACAACCTAAACATTCTAATTATACTAGATTGTGCTCTTTGAGAGAAAAGTAACCGAGCAAAAAAAACTCTTAAGTGGCGGGACGCCCCACCCCCTCAAAGAAAGACGGTACAGTGTCGTCACTGCACCTCAGCTAGAATTATAGTCCTACACAGGAATAGAACCTCCGGTAGGGTACTGTCATCAAAAGTTGCACCCGTTCCAAAGGTACTCCTGGAGGCTCCTACCCTTACTACTTCTCATGCAAGCCGCTCCCCTTTTTCTTGTTTGGTAGCTGCTCAGCACTGGGCTCACGTAGTCTTGTGCAACTTCTTCTCCTCTACGAGCTTTAGATTGGGCGGGGGACCACTCTGATGGTTGCGTCTCTTGACTTTGTCCTTTCTCTTAGGTACATATGTGGGTGGCACCTATCCAATAGCTCGGGAGGGTAGATCGCCCCATGTCTCATGTAAAACTAGTTTCACAGGGGCATTGAAAAGAGACATCTAAGATTCTGGAGGCGGGGCTGACGCAGTGCGGTTGTACTAGGTCATAAGCTGCATAATTTAGTCCTCCATGTCCTTCACTGTCTACAAAACCTTTTTCATCTCATCCCCGGACATATTTCCAAACATATCATCGATGTACCCCTCCAAAGTGTTTACACGATTTTGTAAAATGCTTATTTGACCTAGAGGGTCAGCCCGAAGTCGGTCCTCTACTTGTTGAACGTGAAAGTGGAGCACTTGAGGCATCCTCTCAACTATTTTATGAACAATAGCTCGTATTTCTTTTGTCGGTACTACTTTGGCCAAAAACTCATATTGTACATATGCATACCCTTGTTGCATCAATGCCGCAACACCACTACCATCGGGCTGCTCAGAAGCCCCGCCTGACTATGGGGGCAGTGGTGTAACCCTCAATGATAAGGGTTTCTACGGGGCTATTTGGGGTAACACCACTAGAACTCCCAACCTATGTGTTCTAATTCCTATCAGAGGATTATAGACATCTTTAATAAGGGAAACGTTAACCAAGCCCTTGGGAGCTATCTTTCGGTCCAGAAAATATATGGTAGGAACACTGGCCCATTTGCACAGTGCACAGATTAGGCATGGGAAGGTAAAGTTGGCTCTGTCAGTTAAAGCCCCACCTCGCAGCTCTATGGAAATAATCCGTCCAAATTTTACTCTATACTTGGCCATCAAACACGCTACCAACGAGGCATATGACAGTTAAAGAGTGTTGTCATTACTTGTGGGTCGTAGTCTGTCCCGCACCACCAACCACTAGACCTTTGCAAAACTTTTTAGAGAAGCCTTGTCGATAAGAACCTTGGGGTTTATAACCCAATCCGCGTCAGCCCCTTGTATGGCGATCCGCTCAATGACCCATTTCAACAGTCTGGCTCGAGAAGTCGGATCAGACATTTTCCCCTCATATGTGACCTTTACATGTTTGTCAATAAAGATGCCATTCAGAGGGTCTCGATGATTTGTACCAAAGAGGAATCGACTGATGGTGGTCTCTAAAATGTCCACTTGTTCAGCACATACCATGACATACTCCAACGGGAACAATCTAAAAGGCTAGTTGCTTCGTCAACTTCCTGGACCGATTGCCCTGTATGTAATCAAACAGACTTGCAGTATAGCTAGAATAAAACTCAGCAATGAGCTCCAGCCTATAATAGCTTGGTGGTTGTGCTATCTAGCCTAACTAATATGATTCAAACACATCTCTGATATATGGGACCCCATCGAGATGATATGTGATAACCCGAACCTCATGGGTGATAGCCTAACTCTTGTATCCCCCAGAGCCTTTAGTCACCCCCAAATTGTAAATCTCCTTAGCACTAAGGATTGTCCATCGGGCATGCAAAAACACGATGAGCCACCTCGAGGTCTCAAGATTTGTCGTCCGGGAGACCGCATAATGTGTGGCTTCATCATTATTATCCTAGAGGGCGATCTCATCATCCTAAGAATTAGTGTGGTGCTGGTATGCCTCTAGGTTTGGATATGCTCCTCCTTCTCCAGGGAATCGTCTTCCACCTCAACTCCCGCATCATGAACCCCCTCCTCAGATAGAAGGGCTATAGTGCGACTCGCTGCACAAGGACTTGTAGTGCGAGGGAGCGAGAAGAGAAAATGTCGGCATATCGGACCTCGAACCCCCTGATGAGTCATCACCTGAGTCACTCCCATTTTGATGACTAGATGATATAGCAGGGAATTTCGGAGACCAGATCAAAACTACTCCCTAGGTTGTTTTGACTTTCGGCTTGGACCATGGTACCTGCAAGTGTACCGAATGATTAAAAAAATTAGATATGTTGAACAAGTAGGTCGACGCACTAATGGGTACTCAAACTTCCCCTGTGCTATGAAAACGATAATAACCTTGAAGAGTGGTGTCACCTGGTCTATTATAGGGAAATTACACTGAAGGACATCTGAAACTTCAACTAAAACCCAACAATGTGATATAAGACTAGAAAGCAATACAAGTGACTTGGACGAAGGGCCCTACACGGGTCGTATAATGTGACGCGGTCCATGAGAGGGCCCATGGTGGAGGCGTTGGTTGCGTGGAGTTTAAGTGCTCACACACGGACTACTACACAGGCCGTGTAGGAGCCCACGGGTCATACAATGAGCTGTGGAAAGCTTCGTCGCCCCTATTCACTTCAAGGAACACATACAAGTACCCATTAATTTGAATCTATGTCACCTAAGCATAGGTCCACAAACATACTCGCATAAGGAACACAAGTGCACTAATATTTTAAACAAAGAGCCCCTAAAATCGCAAGAATCCATGGTCAAATTGACAAGCATTCAACATTGGTGGTTCGAAACACTCAACGCAATACCCACAAAACTTTTATACCTTGGGGCCTTTTAAATGAAGAGAGAAAATATTTTACGTAATATGTTCACATATACACACTAAAAATCGTAACTAAAACATGCAGAATGTGAGTACGTGCTTAAAGAGCATCAATGAAGGTGAAGATGTGCTTGAAAAATAAAGACCCACAATAATAGTAATGCTATGGATAGTGAGATATGCCTACTAATCGTGACAAAAGAGATGAAATTTTTGGGAGTTATGAGAAAGAGGGGGTGCGAGAGGCATGAGGGTGAGAGAGAGAATTTCAAAGTGGAGTGTTGGTAAAGAGTTATGGTATAAATACCCTTGGTCAATCGTGTTGACCACCACTCACCTCTATTATCAGCCAAATGGCTCGTGTCATGTGGCATAGTCCGTTTTGACTAACCATCCCACATTCGATGGCAAAATCTAGAGCTTACCACTTTCCTTTACCGAGATTACTTCCATGGGAGTCCTCACAACTCGGGACAAGTGTCACAGTACATTTGCACCATCCGTCTGGCCATCATTAGTTGATCGAGAGGTGGGCCTAGCACGCATATGCACATGGTGCGCCCCACGAGTCGTCTCATTCTACACGGTCCGTATAGGTGCACGTGATGCCCTCTTTGCCTAAGTTTTTGCAACTTTAATTCAAGTCATGCCTCCCACCATGCGCAAGCTTACTAACTCGAAACAAATGTCACAGATACCTACCTTGAAGCACACTAAAGAAAAGGAATGCATGACATATAATAAATATACACATGCACACACTTTTCTTTTTTAGCATGGGTTGCCTCCCATGAAGTGCTTGCTTTAATGAAACAGCACGACACAACTATGTTGCCTACTCAGACTTCATCAAGCTGTATGACCTCAATCTAGGGATTCATCTGCAAAACCCAACTATTACTTCACTCGGTACCCATTGACTTTGAATCGATGCCCTTTTTCAGTTTCTAGATCGATTGCACCATACAGATATACTTGAGCAATATTATACGGGCTAGACCACCTAGACTTGAGCTTACCTGGAAATAGCCTCAACCTGGAGTTGTACAGAAAAACATTGTCACTAACACTGAAATGTCGTGGTGTAATATGCTTGTAGTGGTGGGCCTTCATCCTTCCTTTGTAAAGTATTGCACTCTGATACGCCTGGAGGCAAACTCATCCAACACATTGAGTTGATCAAGTCTCAAATTGACAGCCTCATCCCAATTCATGTTAAGGTCTTTAGAGAACAGAGTGCATTGTGCTCCAACTCCACAAGTAGATAGCAGGCTTTACCAAATACCAATTGATATGAGGATATACGAATGGGGGTCTTGTAAGCTATCTTGTACGCCCATAGTGCATCATCTAGTTTCTGGGCTCAATCAGTTCTGGTTGCATTCACAGACTTCGTCAAGATCTCCTTGATCTCCCTGTTTGAGACTTCAACCTGCCCACTAGTCTGCGGATGATAGGGTGTGGCGACTCTGTGCTATTGTACCTCATACTTAGCTAGCATAACATGAAAAACTTTGTTGCAGAAATGGGAGCCCCAATCACTAATTATAGTTCTTGGTGCCCTAAACCTGGAGAAAATGTTCTGCCAAAAAAACTGGACCACATTGTTGCTTTCGTTATTTGGCAGTGCAATAGCCTCCACCCTTTTGGATACTTAGTCCACCTCCACTAAGATGTACCTCATACCATAGGAGCTTAAAAATGTTCCCATGAGGTCAATGCCCCATACATCGAAACATTAGACTTCAAGAACAGGGGTCATAGACAGCTCTTGATGCCTAGAGATGTTGCCTAGTCGGTGAAACTGATCACACTCTCGCCCTATTTCATGGGCATCTTTGTAGATAATGGAGCAATAGTATCCACATTGCAAGATCTTCTTCGATGTCCTGACACCATCATGATGGCCCCCCACTAAGAAAGAGTGACAGGCCTCCATGATGCTCATCATCTCTACTTTTGGTATGCATCACCTAATGACCCCATCTACACATGTTCTGAATAAGTATGTCTCATCCCAAAAGTGCCTGCGCACATCATGAAGAAACATTTTTCTGTGGTGATAGTTAAGGACTTTATGCATAATATCACTCAATAGAAAGTTAGCAAAATTAGCAAACCAAGGGGTTAGGTCAACATAAGCTACCAATACTTGCTCATCGGGAAAGGAATTAATGTTGTTCAACCAATCCTTAGCTCATTTGCATCCTCCAACCTAGACAAGGGGTCTTCCACCTGGTTCTCAGTGCTTTTTCGATAGCAAACCTCAAAATCAAACTCTTGTAACTAGAGAACCCATATAATTAACCTCGACTTAGCATATTCCTTTGCCATGAGATATCTAAAAAGTACATGGTTTATGTGCACGATCACTTTTTTGCCCAATAGGTAGGACTAAAACTTGTCAGACGCATACACTATAGCTAACAGCTCCTACTCAGTCACTTTGTAATTCTTGTGTGCATCATTTAGGGTCTTGCTGGCATAGTAGGTTGGATGAAAAACCTTGTTGCACTTCTGCTTTAGAACAACACCCACAACAATTCCACTTGAAATATATAAAACCTCAAAGGGAGCAGGCCAGTCAAGTGCAACTACTACAGGTGTAGTGATCAATTTTTGCTTCAGGGGCTTAAAGGCATACCGCCAACTATCATCAAACTGCAATTTCGCTTCTTTCTCTAATAGTTTGCAAAGCGGGTGTGTAATCTTGGAGAAATATTCTATGAACCGATGATAGAACCCCGCATTCCCAAGAAAACTCTAGAACCCCCTTTATAGATACAGGAGGCAGCAACTTCTCAATAACCTCAATCTTTGCCTTATCAACCTCTATGCCTTTATCGAAAAACTTATGGCCAAGGATTATCCACTACAAAAAAAGTCATCCATAAATACCTTGAGGGTGTCTTCGACCACGTAGGAAAATATCGACATCATACATTGATGGAAGGTTGCTGGGGAATTACATAGGCAGAAAGGCATCTTGCTGAAGGAAAAAGTCCCATAAGGGAAAGTGAAAGTAGTCTTCTCTTGATCCTCCAGGGCAATGGATATTTTATTGTAGCCCGAATACCCATCCAGGAAGCAATACTACCCTCTACCTTCCAACATGTCCAACATCTGGTCAATGAAGGGCATGGGGACTTCAAAGTCCATCAATGTAGCTTCTTGTAGTCCATGCACACTCGCCACCCTATGATAGGTTGCATGGGGACAAGCTCATTTTTCTTATTGGTGACAACTGTCTTGCCCCTTTTTTCAGAACACATTGCACTGGACTAACTCATCTGCTGCCAGAGAGGGGGTATACCACCCTAGCATCCAGCCACTTGATAACCTCTTTCTTCCCCACCTCTTACATAGGTGGATTCAGCTTGCGCTGGTGTTCGATGCTGGGTAGACACTTATCCTCCAACTTTATCTTGTGCGTGTATATCCCAAGAGGAATCCATATCATGTCTACAATGGCCCAACCAATAGCTTTTTTGAACTTTTTGAAAACTCCCAAGAATAATTTCACCTAATCTTTCTAAAGATTTGTAGCCACAATCACGGGAAGAGAGTTGTTAGTGCCCATGAATATGTACATTAAGTGTTGAGGGAGCTCCTTGAGCTCCATAGCAAGAGGCTTGTAACACCCCACATCATACATGTACTAGTTCAACATAGATGAAATATGATATGGCAGGGTCAAATCCGCACATATTTTTAAAGGTGCGTGAATTTTAGATTAAAGGGCTATATGCACGTCTAACGCTTAAGATGACCGAGCGTATATAATTTTAAGTCAAGTTAAGGAGAGTGTGACCTTAAATGAAGTAAAATAATTGAGGTGCTTGAGGGGCTTAGCAAGCTAGTAGGTGAGTCACCTACGCGCTTAGCTTAAATAAGCTCGGTAAACGGAGACAAGGCCCAACACCGAATTTGTTCAAGTCCGATAAAGAATAAACTTCGAGTTAAGGATGTCATTTGGGCCCATGGTTTGGCATCATAAAAGGACAATATTTGCAGCCCAAGATGGATAAGAAAAGGGCTAAATTACAATTACAATCCAATACAAAACTAAAGCCCAAACTAAGTGGGCTTAGGGAGTAAATGTTTGCAACAAAGCCCATCCCATTTGAAGCCCAATAAGGGCCAAGCTGCTGCCCCATAACCTTATTAAAATAAGGCTAAAAGCCCAAAAGAAAGTCGGCCAAAAGAGGCCTATAAAAGGGAGCAACCAGCAGCAACTTTTAGCCATTCTCTTAAGCCAAATTTCAGATTTTCTGTCTAAGTTCTTCTTGCACTCTTCTCATTTTCTAAAGCAGCCAAGACACACTTCTAGGGTTCTTGAAGAGAACCTAATACTTGAGAGTTAAGATAAGTAAAAATACCCATGGTTTGGTGTAATTTTTCCATGAAAAACATGAAGAATATGTTGGTTGTATTGTGCAGGAATTTTGGGATAGCATGTGTTCCAATTTTGTGGTTCACTTTTCTTGTTAAATAAGAGACTTTTAACTTGTTGGTTGGCTGAGTTATGAAGTATATGTATGTTTTTAACAAGTCTTGGGTCTGTAATGATGTAAGAAGGCTGCTGGACCACTTGTATCTTCCGCAAAAACAAGTTCTTAAATGATGTCTTAATTCCGGTCATTAGTAAGAATTTGTGGACTGTTTTTGGGAATTGTTGTCTCACGTTTTTCATCTACTTAGGGACTGTTTTTGGACTGGTTTAGGACTTTAATGTGTGTAAATATGTTGAGGACAGTTTGGTTAAGGTTGGAACGGATTTGGAATGGTTGACGTCGAAATATAGCGGAAGGACGCAATGTTGCGTTGTCTACTTACGTGTTGTGTAAAGTTGTTGTATGTTGTATTGTATGAGTTGTTGTAATGCTGTTATGGGACTAAACATAGCTGGATATGACATGTATATGGGAATGTGTGTTAGAAAATACGATTAGGAGTGGAAATGTTGAAAGAATACTCCTTGGTTGCTAATTCCGAGCTTGCTGCCCGGATGTTGTTTTTAGGTGAAATTGGATTACTAAGACGTGTTTATTAGCTACTAACACTAGTTTTATCACCTAATATGTTGTAGATAAGTGTTTGTAGTAAAAGGATACTACCCCGAGGTAATAACGACATAGTACTGCGAGGTATGTAAGGCAACTTGATTTCCTATTACTTGGCATGAAATCTATAATCTTCTTTAGCATATAAAGGCATGTACAAACTCCGACATGGCTGCTAACCGTGTCCCCACTCTGTACCATGTTCATATGTACCCATACATAGTCATTTTCAACCTGCATATGTACTTGGATACCAAATATACTTGAGTTCCTTCTTACCCAACAAAGTCTATGTGTCGTTTAATCTCCGATACGGTTCATTAGTTGTGTATCTCTCTTTTCATTGTAGTATTACCTTGTATGGTGGCTCATATGTCACATGTCTATATTCCTACAGTTCTAAAGGTTATGACCACCAAAAGAACCATCTCAAAGTAAATAAAAGATAACTTACAGTTGCTTATAAATGAGTGGTAGCCCGAGGGGTGGAAGAATCACCTAGCCAGGGTCGATCACATTTGGGTGGTAGCCCGAGGGGTGAAGGAATCACCTAGCCAGGGTCGATCCCATTACAGATTTACCACTGATCAACTGGTCATTTACATGATATATTGTGCACAGATTATACAGTAAAGATACAGAAATAAAAAGACATAAAGTACCTGATTCCACAGTATGACTAAAGGTGGTCTTTTCATCCTTACACACCAGCATGTGATTTCATCTGAGTTCTTATTTCATGTACAGTATTTCCTGTCTTGCATATTCAGTACATTATCTCGTACTGACGTCCCTTACAGGGGACCTGCATTTCATGCTGCAGGTACAGGAGCTACTAGATCTCCCCAGTAAGAGTACAGGACTTCCAGCTGCTATTACTAAGCTCCAGGTTGCTTCGGGGCTTATGTGTTTAGAACTTATATTTTGTATTGTATAGTTGGTCATGAGGCGGGGCCTGTCCCGACCCATTTGGATATTGTTCCTTAGTTAGAGGCTTTGTAGACTATGTAAATTAAAGTGTGGTCAAATAGCGTATTATAGACATCGTGGCTCCAACGGCCTAGTCTTATGCATTTACTTTTGGCTTGTTAGTATAGTTTACCTTCTGTTGACAGCATATTGAGTATGGAAACCTCTTAAATGTTCATAGCAGGTGTATAGTTATGTGTTGCTTCTCCTGAGCCTTGTCGGCAACGGGTGCCAGTCCGCCTTAATGGGGCTTAGGGCGTGGCAAGGCTCCTCTATGGAAGGTTTGGTTTGTGGCATGGGTCTCTTCAGTAGGTCCAAGTCTATCTTTCTAGGGACAAAGGGTTTGGTTCCCCTACCTTGTAAAGCATTCACAATGTCATTGTACCCCTTGACACCATCCTTTCGGAAGTTCATTAACACCACCACTAGTGTGTCCACACTCAACTTTTCTTCGAATAGAATCTCAAAAAAATAATTATCCTCCACATCCATGATAGATATTACTATGACCTTTTTGGGTCTCTTCATCGTAGTGCACACACTGAATTTCACATCCTCAGTGTTCATCCAAAATGCAAGTTTCCCATGCTACACATCAACTAATGCTCTACTAGTCACCAGAAATAGTCTCCCGAGGATGATAGGGACCACAAGATCTATATTACAGTCCAGAATGACAAAGTCCACAACAACGATGAACCTTCCCACACGGACCAACACATCGCACAAAATCCCCAAAGGCCACTTCACTAATCTGTCTAACATAAGTAACCGCATGGTAGTGGGTGTGGGGGCTCCTAAACCCAACTTTTGATGCACTGCCAGTGACATCAAGTTGATGCTGGCATCCACATCATAGAGGGCTTGTGTAAAGTCATAAGCTCCAATAGTGCATAGAATAGTGAAAACTCCCGGATCACCCTTCTTCGAAACCAGGGATCTTGTCGAAATGGCGCTACACTGATGAAGATTGTTTGTAAACTCGATCATGGCTATCCTCTTCTTAGTGACTAAGTCTTTCATGAACTTACCATAGCCTGGCATCTTCTCGAGTGCTTCCACAAAAGGAATGTTCACTGAAAGCTCCTTTAGTATAGGCAAGAATTTTTGAAACGTACCATCTTCAACCTTATTCCTCAATCTCTATAGGAATGGCGGTGGTGGCCTTGGGATGACCAAAGTGATTGAGTGGTGGGTTTGTCTAACACTTTGGCCTCTTTAGCAACTTCGAGCTTTATTGGTGTTGTGTCAATCTCTTCACTCACGTCATCACCGTGCACCTCCATGGGGTGAGGTACCTTGCCATCAGCCTTATCAAGACTTGCATCACGGACTACAACAGGGTTAGGAAATACCTTACCACTCCTTGTGGTTACCACCATACAAAGGCCATCTTATTTTGAGTTCTAAATAGTATTGCTAGGAAGTGACCCAGTTTTCCTATGATCCAATGAGGCTGACAGTTGCCCCAGTTGTTGCTCCAATTTCTTCATCGAGGTGGAATATGAGTTGACCAATTTTTGAACATTGGACATTTCTCCTTTAATATTATGCATCCCTGTCTCGGTGGATTCCACCTTGTCAAGAACCTTTGCCATCATCTCCTCTAGTTTTGAGCTTCCACTACCCTTATTTTGGCACTAACAATTTTTATAGCCAAGTCTATTTTGCTAATTTCATTGGTAGTTATCACAACCGTAGTTCCAACCTTTGTTATCAGAGTCAAATGCCTGGTAACCCCCTAATCCGCTAAGAAGTGAGCATCTTCATCATAATTATAGCATTGATCATCATACCTGAGCAGTGTGTCCATAGCTTTTACCTTTTCTAGGCCTCCACCAAGTAGCCTCTTTGTCAGCAAGTCCATCTGAGTTCGCATATGTGGTATGTCTTAATCCTGTTCTTCCTACTTTTTTCGTTGCTACACAGTCATCTCGAAGATAAACCATGAGCCATCTCCATCTCTGGTGTACCATGCTCTATTCTTCTTAGCTACCTGATCCAAAATCACTACGATGTTTGGGAATGTTCTGGACATGTATGATCCTCCACACATCGCGTCAATGATAGGTTTAGTCACAAAGTTGCAGGACTTGTAGAAGACTGCTTTCAAGTGATCATATGTGAGATGGTGGTTGGGGCATCACTGGAGTTTTTACCTAAATCTCTCCAAGGATTCATATAGTGCTTTATTTAGCAGCTGTTTGTGAGATCCAATCTCATCTTTGATCTTCAGTTGCCTCGACGCAGGGAAGAATCTTTCTAGGAAAGCTTATATTAGTTCCCCCCCCCCCAAGTACATATGGAATCATGACGAAACTCATTCAGCCACTTTGTCGCCTCACCCAAAAGAGACAATGGGAATAGCCTCAACCTGAGCCCTTGCTGATTGACTCCTAGAATTTTGGACGATTGGCAAATTACCAAGAAGTTCATTACATGCAGGTTTGCATCCTCACTTGCTGCTTTGCTAAACAAAACTTTAAACTATAGCATTTGCAGCATAGTGCTAGTGATGGTGCACTTGACACCGGCAAATAGCAGGGGCAGCACTATTGCCCCAGTGGTCCCAGCACCTTCGTCATCTTCTCGCTTCTTGGGGATGATGGGGACGCTGAGGTCTCAAACCTGGTTACTGCTGCAGTGGTGGCACTAATGGCACCTGTCGAAGTGGTGCCACTAGTGGAACCCCATTACCAGTGAGGTCATCTTCATCCAGACTGTCATTTCCCCTATCTACAGGATTCACTGCTAGCTCCCTCAACCTTGCTTCCTTGTGGTTTTGGGTGATCAATTTGCAGATAGAGTTAGTGAATTTGGGATCGTAGGGAATAAGTGTTTCACCCTTACTTCAGGCATTTTACATGCAATGCTAGTTCCCTACAAAGAGCAAATTCGATAAATAAAAGAAAAATTATGGACTAGTAGACTAATAGACTATTGCTTAGCCATATTCCTTGGCAACAACGCGAAAATTTGACATGCCAAAATTTACACTCCGAAAGGAATAGTAAAGCGATCGTTGATCAAATATAGAACTCAACAAAAGTTGAGGTCGATCACATGGGGAATGCGTGAGAATAAATCTAGTAGCACCCTTTTTCAGATGTAATCTCTATTCCCAAAATAAAGTGCATAAAGTAAATAGGTGGGGTGGGGGTTTGATATTCAAACTCTGTTTCTAAAATAAAGTAATGGATAAGTACAATGTCTACTGGATTTCCAAACATTTATGATAAGCTAGGGTTGTGTTCCCCATGACGTCCAATACGATAGCCAAATTTGTGTGGTAAAACCCATTTATGATTATGCATACAAGATCAGACAAGTTATGTAGCACCTAGTTCACCTTCCGATCCTTCTAAGATGCCTTTCATTCATCCCCTTTAGGTCTTAGAATGTGTACAATTTTAACTCTTTCTTTAGACCCCATAATACTCTCACCTTCCAGTTTCAAGTACTTAGACTAGGTTAAAAACCCCAAATTTCTGGCATAGAATCCTTTCCTAACCATTACATCCCTTTCGGGCATGTAACGAATACATGCCTATCATTATGCGTCAACTCATTAAGGAAGAACTTAAAGCAAAAAATACAATGATGCATACGATAATTAATCCCAAGATTCACCCTAAATTCGTTATCTTATTGTTTTGTCATAGTTCCCACAACTCTAGTTGTGGGTTTAGCCTAGAATATTCAAGATAAATAGCACACAACAATTTAAAGAACTGTTGATTAAGAACTTACTATTGATAAGGTAAGGAATCCATGGATTACAATCTCTAAAGAGATGATAGAGATCCAAGAGTTCAATGTAAATTGATGTAAACTAGCGTTCCTCCTTAGTTTTCTGTCTATAGAAGTCCAAGTGTAATAAAAATGGAAAAAAAATAATATATATATACAAGGAAAAACCTGATCCAATTTAAAATAGGGCAATAGGTGTCAGCAAAGGTACGGGCATTACATGGCTCGTGAGGTCCAAACGGACCGTAAAATAGTGTGTAAGTTAATATTTGACCTCAATCTTGCGTTGCTTCCTCACGTGTATTGACAATGCTCGTGTGAGGGTTTGTGGAACATGAAATGGCCTGTGACCCTTGCCTTCATGATTTTCCATGCGATCCACGTAGTTCCTCAACCTCACGGCCCATATCACGGTCTGTGGTTGGTCACACGGCCCGTGATGGGCCCCCCTCTGTCCACGTATATGATTCTTGTAATTTGTGAAGGTGACTTGTCAAATTCACATCATTTTCATTAAAAAGGACACAGTTCATGTCAATTCCCACGGCCCCTAAAAGGAACTGTGAGAATTGCATTGGTTTCTTCTATCCTTCTTTGCTCCAGCTGCACTTTTTCGGTGCACCTCATGGTCTGTCTGATTTTACACGGGCCATGTCGATGCCTATGGTCCCCCACTTAGCTCAATTCTTTGGCTCATATGCTCAGACCAATTCAACGTGGCCACTCACGATCCGTGAAATGCTACATGAGCCGTGGAGGTCTTTGTATGGTTACACTTGTGCTTTTTTATCAATCATTTTCTTGCACTTTTCCCCTTACTCCATGCCTTCACCATGTTTCGGAAAAATAACATACAACGCACATTCAAACTGACAAATTAGCTTTAGAACATGCGAAAATCCTATGCTTAAAGCGTCACAAAGGTCATATTTCTAAGACTCAACAAAACCCTCTAACACTTCCAATAGAGCTAAAATAGGAGCGAATGTAAGCTTATATTTAAAGTTTTGAAACTTTTTTTACATTCATCGGTCCATACAATTTGGCCTTCTTTTGTGTCAACTTTGTCAAGGAAGAAGCAATTGAATAAATACACTCTACAAATCTCCGACAGTACCTTACCAAGCCCAAGAAACTCCTAATATCCATTAGAGTTAAGGGCCTAGGCAAATTTCTTACCACCTCCATCTTTATTGGTTCATCTTTAATCCCCTCGCCCGACACCACATAATCTATGAATGCAACTTCCTACAACAAAAATTTGCATTTGCTAAATTTGGCAAACAACCTTTCTCCCATTGTAACACTACCCTAGGAAGATTAACATGCTTTTCTCTACACTGAAAATAAATCAAAATATCATCAATGAATACCACCACAAACATGTCAAGGTAGGGTCTAAAGACCCTATTAATGTGATCCATGAATGTTTCCAAAGCATTAGTAAGGCCGAATGACATCACAAAGAACTCAAAATGCCCATATCTTGTTTTGAAGGCGATTGTAGAAATATCACACTCTCTCACCCTTAATTGGTGATACCCGAACAGAAGGTTAATCATTGATAAGTTACTAGCCCCTTGAAGTTGATCAAATAGGTTGTCTATTCTTAGAAAAGGGTATTTGTTCTTAATGGTGACCTTGTTGAGTTGATGGTAGCCGATTCATATTCTACGTGAGTCATCTTTCTTCCTTACAAATACCAGTAACGCACCTCGAAGTGACTTACAAGGCCTAATAAAACCCTTCTCCAATAGGTCCTTCAACTGATCCTTCAACTCCGCCAGGGCCATGTGTTAAGGAGTAATGAAATGGGTTTGGTATCGGGGGGAGGTCTATACCAAAATCTATCTCCTTTTCGGGAGGGATACTGAAAGCTCATTGGGAAAACATCAAGAAACTCATTAACCACTGGAACCAACTCAATAGGATGCACTTAGACTCAACATTCATAACTCTTACAAGATGGTATATGCAAAGCTTAGAAATTAACCCAAAGCCTTAAGAAAAGAGATGAACCTACCCTCAACCACCAAATCATGACCTACCCACTCAAGGATGGGTTCATTAGGGAGTTGGAACTTTACTTTATAGGTTCTACAATCAATAGTAGCATGATATGCATGTAACTAACCTGTCCTAAGAATAATGTAAAAATCCAACATGTCAAGTTCCACAAAATCACAAGGCAAGACTTTATGAAATATAGACATAGGATAACCCCTATAGACTCTTTTAGCAATAATAGACTCACCAATAGGGGTAGACAGTTCAAAGGGTTCAAACAATAACCCAAGACACACATGATATCTATTAGCAACAAAAGGAGTACTGAAAGAGAGTGTGGCCACCAATCTAATAAAGCATATACATTAAGATTGTAGATCTTTAACATACCAATAACAACATCAGGGGCCTCATCCACCCCTTTCCTCCCTTGAAGAGCATAAAACTGGTTGTGACATAGAGCACCTCCTTGTTGGAAACCTTGTGCCCTTTGATCACCAGGAGTACCATATCCTTGGGATGGCCTCCTTTTCTCTTTCACAATCTTATGGCCCATTATTCCACATCAAGAGCAAGAACCCACATCTTTGTAGCACCTTGAATCATGATTTTTACCATATGTTCCACATCTAGGAATAATTTGATGACCATTACTAACTTGAGATCTAATGTTCGGCACCCTAGCATTAGCAAACTTCTGGCCTTACTCATTGGAGGACCCTTGACCTTGGAATTTATGGCATTATTGAAAATGACCACCTTTAGTACCTTGAAACCCACCATTATAACAAGCCCTCTTGGGCTCTCCACTCCTCCTCTTTCTAAGGTTTTCTCTCTCAAGTTGCTAGGCATTAGTCATGAGCCGAGACAAGTCCATATCTCCTATGAGCATAGTAGTACAGAAATCTTCATTGATCAAGTAAGATACTTCCGACACAAACTTGTGCATCCTTGACCTTGGATAGGTGACAAGTGAGGAGCATACTTTGAGAGGTTGTTGAATTTAAGGGAATACGCCATAACACTAATGGAACCATGCTTAAGGTTCATAAACTCCCTCATCTTCGCCTCCCTTAGCCCCATAGGAAAGAAGCAGCTGAGGAACGCATTCTTGAATTCTTCCCGAGAGATAGCTCTCAATTCTCTCTCTCCCTCTCTCTCTCTCTCTCTTCTATTGAACAACCCATGATTGAGCAAGGCCCTTTAGTTGATAGGCCTCTAGTTTCGCTTTCTCCTCCAATCTTACCCCATAATGTCGAGAACTTTGTACACCTTATTGATGAATTATAAAGGATCTTCTTTGACTATGGAGCCATGGGACTCTGGAGGATTCATTCATATGAAAACCGTCACCCTTGAGATAAGGGTAGGAGAATGAGGAGCTTAAACTCATTGGTTGGCCACGATCCTTGCCAATAAAGTGACCACATTTTGGTATTCCGCATGAGTGACCCCTTCTTCTCCTAGGGGGACTTATGGAGCCGGATGGGCCGATTCACGCTTGGGATTAGGAGCTCTTTGTACCTCTCTCCTTTGAGTCTTGATATTAAATAGCAAAAGATCATTCATTAGGAATCAGAAGTCTCCATTTAATTCCTAAAGCATGATATAGAATATGAAGAAGTGAATTATTCCTAAAACTTCCCATAGCCTCATATCCACAGTTTTGCCATGCTTTACAACCATAAGCAAGACTCTACTTGATGCGGTGTGTTAGATTTATGAGGGCCATTTACAAATCTAATGCTCTGATACCAAGCTTTGTCACAACCCAAACCTAGGGCCAGGCATAAAATGGTGAATGGAGAACCCAAAAAAGCCTCTTAAACATACATGGCACATACTTGGTTGTAAAAGTATAATCAAACAACCAACACATAATTCTAGGGGAAGCGGACTGTGGACTCAAGCATGGGGATGTTATAGGGAAGAGGAGTAACATGACAACATACCATATAAAATTTAAGGGGTCGGTAAGTATGACACACGCTGTGGGGTTATTAGGGGCTTAGGACTTCCATCTCATCAACAATATACAACAAGAATAAGAAGGGAGATAAGGACTAAGGAAGTCTTCCATATTACCTAAATATAATAAGATTTGAGCTCATAACATACAAATTCATATCAAATAACACCTCTAACAAAGAGCGAACTGGGGCCAAGACATCTCTTGGGCTCACCCTCAAAAGATGAATATCCATAATTATCAAGTCTTAAACAAGCATGAAAGTAAGTGGATATTGTCATCAAATGTGGAGGACACTAACAGAAATCTTCAATTGAACCGCTTAGCCTCATGGACAAGGAGGATTAATAAGAGCTCTAGTCCATATATGGTTATCATGTAGGCAAAAAGTATGCATTAGTACTTGGAATATACTAAGTAGTTGGGGTGCAATGCAATAAAGAACATAAGCCATAATTAGCCGATATGAAAAATCATAATCATCGGATATAAGCTCAATATGACAAGAATTCTCAATGCCTTAGTAAAAAAAATATGCATGAGGAATCATCAAGTTACATAACATATAATACATAGATAGGAAAAATATGCATGAGGAATCATCAAGTTACATGATATATAATACATAGATAGGAAGGGAAAATAACTGACATGTAAGACTAAGCGAGCTACAACTTGAAATTTCGATGTTCACTCCACAACGGAATAGGAGTGGTCTACTTTGTCAAGGTAAACCAAACACTCACCTTAGGGGATCTCCCCCATTTATGAAAGTTCTTCATAAACATCTTACGAGAACACCTCTCTTTTTGGATAACGTATGATAACAACATTATGGGTACACCACCATTTTCAGTATTTATTTAACTTGTGCCATACCAGAACACCACCCTTTTCGGAAAATCATGCAACTCAAGCTATATGGACCAATTAGCTAATTCAACAACCTATGGTGGCAACATAGTTATGGGATACGAAGGCCCTCTCAATGCTAGGTCATAATCCCAAGGAATGCTCAAATCATAATTTCATTCATAATATGCAAAGCATCATAATATCATAATAATGTCATAGAGTAGCTCATCAAAACGAAAGCTTCATAATATTGAAATAGGGCTTCATATCATTCATAACTTTCATAATATTTTCATATCTCACAGCACGCATAATATCCCTTCAAATTCATGAGATTCATAATTTAAATGTCTTGCCATAAGGCTTTCAACAATGCAAGAAGCTTGGTACACAACTTCAATTAAACATGGTGGGTATGGATATATACTAAAAATCATGCAAAAGTCAAAATTTAGGTTATGAGAAGAGTAAGTAAAGTCCTTTTGAAATCCTTCAAAGTAACCCACCATAATACCATAAAACATAGTTAGTGCTTTCTTAACCCTCTTAAAAATCCATAAATTCACATGACATTTCAATGCAATATAGTATACAAAGGTGACATACCATAAATCACTTCATTATGTCATTTTTTCAATGAGTTCATAGACATTCATATATTTTAATAACTTCAAATAGATGTGAAAAAAGGATTGGTAGAGCTTTGTGGAAGAAAGGCCTCCAAAATAAAAAAAACCACATACCTTGGTGAGATTAGAGATGGAAATCTTGTGGAAGAATGAAGATTAGCCCGAAGCCCTATCTTGATCTCTTCTCTTGAAGGCCTTGAAGAACTTCAGAGTGTTTTGGAGGGGTTTAGACTTACGAATATTTTAAATGAAGGAGAATGGAGTAGATTAGGGTTTTATAGAGCTGTAAAGGGGTCATTTGGGTGCTAAAACTATGTTGCATAACCTTAGGAAATAGGAAAGGTCAAATTTGCCCCTTATAAAAATTCACCTAATAGGACCACGAGAACCCAATTATAGGTCGTGGTCCATTCCATGGTTGTGAGAAGAGGTCTCATTTGATAACATTTTGAACCATCAGAGATTTTCTCTTAATCTCAACCCATGACCAGATCTATAGCCCGTCAACCAATATACGAGCTGTCTAGTATCTCATACTCCCAACATTAGAAATCAATATTTTCACAAGTATGGCCATCATTCCACGAGCACAACTTATGGCTCGTGGAACCATCTACAGCTTATCTCCTTTGTGCTCCCACTTACACTTAGAAAAATTTCAAGATTCCATTCCTTTGGCACTTTTAAACCTTCAAAAGGGGCCTTACAGATTATGATCATTTTAAACAAATCAAATAACTCTCCACAAACATAAGAAAAACCCTAGTTAGGGCATCATAAAATTATCTCATACACCATAAATTTTCGATGGCATTCCACTATAAACTTGCATACAAGCTTGAATAACATAAAAAACTTCATAATATAAACACATGAATAAGGGTTCACGCAATTTCATAAAATATCCATAACTTGAGAGTAAATGGAGAAAAGGAATTCTTGAACTCTGTGGAGGAAAGGACCCAAAAATAAAACCTACATACCTTACTTCCAAATAAGTGAAGAAAATATTAACATGTTATGACAAATTCGAAACCCAAGTTTCCATCCTTCAGCTGGCAATTGGAGAGGTTTTTGGAGAACTCTATACTTAAGAAAGTTAGATAATGAGGGAGATGAAATTATTTTGACGAGTAGTAGGCTAGAAAAGGGTTGATTAAAGGCTTAAATTATGTATCATTAGGTACAAAATATCGATAAATATTGAAATTTCCCATTATAAAAACTTGTCGAACTAAACTAAAAACCCCCAATTATGGGTCGTGGTCCAAACCATGGGTTGTAGAACAAGGGGAGGTAACGTCTCGTAGGTTTTGACCCCTTTGAGACCTTCTCTGAAACTCCATCTACGATTTGATCTATGAAAAGTAATAGAGTCTATGGTCCTCCTATTGTTTGTACTTTGAACATCAGAAACCTGTTTTCCATTAAGTTAGAACACCATTCCATGACAACAATCTACAATTTGTAAATTCATTTACGGCTTGTGACACATCGTTCATAGATTAAAGGCCCCCGAACATGGGTTACTAGAATTCACACCTTAGATCTGTGAACACATAATACAATCTATGGTTCATTTTATGGACTGTAAACCACACTTAAACCTCATTACACTTGGAAAAATTCAAACCCTAAACGCCCAAAGTAGTCTGGTCTACAACTTGTAAAAATGATCGATGAGCTATAAACTGGACTCATGCATAGCCTTTGAAATTTTCCAGATTTCCTTTTTTCTTCACTTTTCACTCTTTCTAACATGCAATGTCTTTAATATCTTCCTCTTGAGAACATTCATCCCTGAATCTGCTAAACACAAGCTCTAAAGAGTAAAGAAGCAGCTAAGAATCCAACATGTATGCAAAAGGCAACTTACATGCTTTTTCATGAAAATTTTCTAACTCATGCTTGAAAGACCGTTCATATGAAGCCTCATAAACATTGTACTTATGTCTTGATAACATGAAAACTGAAATGCAAGTAAATAGAGGTTTTTGGGTAAGAAGACTTAATACCTTAGGCTTGATTAGAGCGGAAGAGATAGGGGTATTGTTTCTTCATATTTACTTCGGCTTGCTATGTTGCACTTTCGACTAGTTGATTTCTTAGATTGAACTTGGGTCTTATGTTTCAGCTCTATTTTGGTTAATTTGAAATGGTTTCTATTGTTTAACCATGTTTGATTCATGAATTGGGGTGTCAAACTTAATTCTACTGTAGATCTACTTATTTCCTTGAGTAGCAAATGTGGAGTGGGTGACTCAATAAATAGTGTTTTGGTTTATTTAAATTTTAATTCAACACGAGATAGTGGATATTACTAAATATAAGATTATATTACTGTGATGCCCATTTTAGATTTGAGAGAACACGCATGGAGAGTCAATTGGTGATCTAAAGGTGCTATTTGAATACTAGAATAATTTAGCCCAACTATTGATATTTAACCTTATTAAGAAGCACCATTGCCTATGTTCAGACTATAATTTAACGACATAGCTCACCTAGAAGCCTTCCTCTCACTTGTTAATCTCATAGTGACAGAAAATCATTAAACTCTCGTCATGCCCTGAGAGGGTACCCTAGATGTGGCCGGCAGTCAAAGACTATTGCTAGTCTCCAGGAGAACTACTCGGTCTCAAGATAGTCATTCAATCATCAGATACATCAGAAAATATTAAAGTAAGGAAAATAAGATAGTAGGAAACTCAGTTACTTCTTAATCAATGAAAGAGGGCCATAGGCCAAAAATATCAGTCTCAACATCTATGACATAATGGTTGGCTTAAGGAACTTAATTCAAAGGGGAAAGACAACAATATCAAATCCTTATCTCTAGTCTATGAAGTCTCTGCCTCTACAGTCTAAAATGGTACCATGATAGCCATGGCTCTCCAACTCAAAGAGAGTAAAGCAATTGGAAAAAATAAAAGAAAGGCTCCTCTGGATTGCAAAGAGGGCTGACAAATATCTTGAACTAAGGAACATTGAACCTCAATGGTATTTCTGCCAAACTCCTCTATCTCCTGTATTTGCATCATGAAACGAAGCAATGCTGAGTGGTCTCAGTACGTGTAATGTATTTAAAATAGCTAAGTGAAACAGAAGCAAGTAGAATAATATAGAACAACAAAAACTTAGGAATAGTAAACAATCAACATGTTAGATATTTATCTGAAAAAAGAATAAAGAGTAGACAAGTGACCTATCAACCAGTCAACCTCATCAATCAAATCAGAGTCGTCTAAAAGAAACTAACCTCATCACATCTCATATCATCTCAACTCAGAGCACTCAAGGTAGGAACTTTTTGGGAGTTTCTCTAACCAACAACCATCACCTATAAGCTAGTATGATACAACAAAGGTATGTCATTACCACATCAATCCAGTACCCTGCCAGGGTAAAGGACATGGCATTAGTGCATCCAAAATAAATAACATCAAGTTCTCTTTTAGGATAAAGGAAATATCCAGTTTTACAATTCAATCCTCTCTTATGTTTTCCACATAGTTATTGAGTTTGAGTTGGACTAACTCTCACTCTTTCAGTGCTCGATACTCCACCCAAGAGTCAATGTTCAAAAGACCTGCATCTCAACCAATCTCATAGGGACTTTTAAAACCATCATCGATCAGTATCTCATCGGGACTCTAACTCTATAATCAATCAAACTTATAGGGACATTAACCCTTTTATCAATCAATCGGTCAAGGCTTGGAACAATCGTTAGGGAACAATCCAATAGACCATCATTAGAGTTCATTTATTGAGACTCATAGGACTATCAAGCTCTATCAAATCATCATCATCGTCTCACCATCATCACAATCATAATCAACAACCTCACACCAAGGCACTAAACTCAACCCCTAGATTCATTCATGCATGCTTTCAAAAGTTAACATATAAGGTTATGAAATTTCTCAGTAAAATATCCAATTCAAGAAAATAAGTTTATGATGATCATCAACATACAAATATACATGTAATAAGATATAATTTATCAAAAACCATTCAAGAATCAATTTAAGAAACATGTATGGGGACTCATCGACACTCAACTCCTCTATGACCATTTATGAGGAACATGAGAGGACAATCTCATGCTTTTAGTTTAGCCTTACATACTTGGGATGAAGGTCTCAACAATCACTTAAAGGATTTCCCCTTGAATTCCTCATTCGTAAGCTCTTCTCCTCTTTTCTCAAGCCCTAGTCATGCTAGATTGTTAGAAAAGGGCTTAGAATAGGGTTTTAGACCCTCTTTACATCAAAATGACCTAATTAGATTGTTTATAGATTTTAGGAGGGTTGGGAATTAATCAGAATTCCCCTCACAAAATTTATAAATTTTTCCGCTTCAGAATAACCCAGTTCGCGACGTGGACTGGTCTCGTACAGTGTAACAAGCCGAAGGTCAATACATGCGTAACATGACATCAGAACCAAGAACGCTCAATCCCTCTGGTCAACCATCACTCATCTACTATCCTCAACACCTCTATCAAGTTTGGAAAGAAAGATCACTCAAAGGGCTTGGAACAAAGATCACTAGCACAATTCAATCAATAAATCCTATCGGAGGATACTTTTAATGAAGTACAATCTCTCTCGTCTATCGAGACTCATTCTAGGTTCACAGAACTATATACAATGTAAAACACAGGACACATCTCATTCAGCATAGCATAGGAAACTCTTGGATCCATAGTGTAAGATTAATTAATGAATTCATGCTTCTCATCCTCAAAACTCAACATGAATGGAAATCAACATGATGTACATGGGACTAGGCCATAGGTATGGCAGTCATATACCAGAAGGGAATAGAGTATAATCTCAACTTAAGGGTAAAGATTGTATGAGATGGAAAGGAATTATTATCTCATCTTTGTCATCCTATCATTATCAAAGACTCAAGATCTACTCTTGTTAACCACCTCATCACCTCCCCCTAAGCTCTCAAGGTCATCTATCTAAATTTGTAAATTAATTTCCTCTACTAGGGTATAAGCATATATCTACTCACGGTCAAGGAATCACTATCCACAAGAATATCTTAAACTCTTCAGTTATGCTATAGTCGCATACATATAACTAGCCACTCAGACACTTTTCAACGCTATCACTCTTAGCTCCTTCCAGTATTTATGGAAATCTCTCTATATTTGCTATTCTTATGCCATACCATAACCACTTCCCAGAATTCATACAATCTAACCTTTTCTTTTGCCTGCTAACGCTCAACTTCTGTGCTCCCATAAATTTAATTGCATAAGAATTATTCTACCATGGAAAACTCGTCATTATATATCGATATGCCCTAAATCAACTTAACTACTTGTGATGACAAAATTACTTATATCAGCCTACTCCACATCAAAAACTCAAATATACTATGTAGATTCTTATAGAAGTCATAACTTAGAGCTTCGCACATCCTTACACAATCATTGATACATATCTCAAGCCTCTTCTTATCTATTGTGCTATCCTCGTGTCACTCGTTTTACCTAAGAGGCACTTGTACCCTGCCCATAGCATCACTTTCCCACAAATCAACACCTTTTTCTCGAACATACACTATGGGAAGCCTTTTAGAGCAAATCTCCAACTAAGGCTATCATTCTCATGATGCTATCTCCTTTTTAACACTACTCCTCAAAATTCAAGCTTAGGGTCTAGCACTAACATGTCCACCTATCACACAGCTCTCTAATGCTAAATTACAACAACTAGGTAAAAATTTTAGGGAACATAATCCCACTAAAATCTCATAGCGAGTGTTCAATCAACGCATCGCTTCCTCATAACTCAGTACCACTCCCCTATTCAATCATCTGCTCTTATCTGACTAAACTCATAACTCGATGAGTCTCATGAACTCTTAATTAAAAATCATAGGTCTGATTTAGATTTATCACATTGAAAGAACTCTTTTCCCCTATTCAACATCTACACTTCACCCTTGATAGTAGGAATACTAGAACATATCAACACATCAACATAACTTCCTTATAGTTTGAGCACGTTATACCACATTCCAACAATAATTCTTCCTCTATACCTCAGCATAAAAATCATAGTATACTTATGTCTCTTTCATCAAACTTATGGAAACCAACTCACCACCTCATTACTTACCTATTAAATACATACTTCTAACTACAAGCCTCAATAAACCATCTCTCTTGCTTTCTCGTCCCTTTCTTTCCATCATCATCCTTCTAACTCGGGGATGATTTGATTCTCTTCAGGGTTTATAATACTTCACATCTCGCTCTTAGGTGGTAACATTAAACTCTTTAGAGACATAAGTTCTTCGCTCATGGGTCACATCGAAAGCAAGTTTTGAAAAAAGAGGGTTTGGGTACATTTAGAGCTAACTCAAATACACAATTATGTGAGTAATGGTGCACTCTTTCTAGTAAATCAACTTCACACACTAGTCAGCTCCTCTAAAGCCTGATGTAGTCTCTCTACCATTTTGATTACTTTATCCCCGAGGATCTCATCTGTGAGGGTTTTAACATTATTGTCTCTATCACCTCATGGATTTGGCATAGTCGTAAGGTTTAGAACAATGTATGAATTATCATAAATTTCTTAGGAAATAGCTCTATTGCATGATTAAGAATCTAAAAGAAGGGAAACTTTACCTAATGTCCTATAGCCTCCCTATTATGGATGTGGCGCACTTCACACAAACAATAAAAACTCTACTAGAGTCGGCTTTATAGACTCCCTAGGACACTTGAACTCTTTGCTCTAATACCAAGTTTGTCACACCCCGGGAGGGTACCCTAGACGTGGCCAGCACTCGAAGACTATAGCTAGCCCCAAAGCGAACCACTCGGTCTCAAGACAATTATTCAATCATCATATACAACAGAAAGTATAATAATAAGGAAAATAAGATAGTAAGAAACTCAGTTACTTCTACATCAATGACAGAGGACATAAGCCAACAACATCAGTCTCAACATCTATGACATAATAGTTGGTTTAAGGAACCCAATTCAAAGAGGGAAAGACCCTAATATCAAATCTTCATCCTAGTCTATGAAGACTCTACCTCTAAGGTCTAAGATAGTACCATGACAGCCATGGTTATCCAACTCAAAGAGAGTAAAACAACTGGTAAAAAGAAAAGAAAGGCCCCTCCGAATCGCAAGGAGCGCTCACTAATCTGCCAAAGTCCTCTATTTCCTATATCTGCATCAAGAAATGATGCACCGCCAAGTAGCTTCAGTACGTGGAATGTATGGTATGTAAAATAGATAAGTGAAACAGAAGCAGGTAGAATAATATGGAACAACATTAACTCAAAAATTGTAAACAATCAAAATGTCAAATGTCTATCTAAAGCAAGAATAAAGAGTAGACAAGTGACACATCAATCAATCAACCTCATCAATCAAATCAGACTCGTCTCAAAGGAACTCATCTCATCACATTTCATCTCGTCTCGACTTCATAGTACACAAGGTAGGAACTTTCTAGGAGTTTCTTTAATTGACAACCATCACCTATGAGTTGGTAATGATACAACGTAGCGATGTCATTGTCGCATCCATCTAGTACCTTGTCAAGGTAAAGGACATTAAATTAGTGGATCATAAATAAATAACATCAAGTCCCCTTTTGGGATAAAGGAAACATCTGGTTTTATGATTCAAACCTCTCCTACGATGGCCATATAGTTATTGAGTTTTAGTTGGATTAGCTCTCACTCTTTCGGTGCTCGATACTCTATCCAAGACACAATGCTCACAAGACCTCCATCTCAACCAATCTAATAGGGACTTTAACCTCGTCATCAATCAATATCTCATAGGGACTCTAACCCTATCATCAATCAAACTCATGAGGGCTTTAACCCTTTTATCAATCAATCTCAATCAATAGCTCAAGGCTTAGAACAATAGTTAGGGAATAATCGAATATACCATTATTAGAGTTCATTTATGGAGACTCATAGGACTATCAAGCTCTATCAACACATCATCATCCTCTCACCACCATCACAATCACAATCAACAATCTCACATCAAGGCTCTAGACTCAACCCCTAGATTCATTCATGCATGCTTTCAAAAGTTAACTATATAAGGTTATGCAATTTCTCATGAAAATATCCAATTCAAGAAAATAAGTTTATGATGATTATCAACATACATAAATAAATGTAATTAGATATAATATATGAGAAAACTTTCAAGAGTCAATTTATGAAACATGTATGGGGGCTCATGTACACTCAACTCCTCTATGACCATTCATGGGTCACATGAGGGCACAGTCTCATGCTTTTATTTTAGCCTTACATACCTGGGATGATGATCTCAACAATCACTTCAAGGATTTCCCCTTGAATCCTCAGTATCAAGCTCTTCTTCTTTTTCCTCAAGCCCAGTATTGCTATATTGTTTAAAACGTCTTAGAATAGGGTTTTAGACCCTTTTTACATCAAAACAAGCTAATTATATTGTGTATAGAGTTTAGAATGGGTTGAAAATTGTCCGGAATGCCCCTCACAAAATTTAGAAATTTTTAGCTTCGGAATAACCCTGTCTACAACGCGTACTTGTCACGTACAGTGCATTTTTTTCTCTGAAAAGTTTTTGAACGAGATTTTTCAATCCCGTCAAAATATTTTGAAAAATATAAGTGTGGGTATGGTAGAGAGGCGCGACGCACCTCCGTCGCGCACTGACACTATCTCGATTTTTGGATCAAAAAATATCTTTTGATCCGACCGCTTTTAAAATTGATCGTGACCATTTTACTACTCAAAATTTCATGCAGATCACAAATTCGATCTCAGATTTGCCATACAAGCATTGGAAGATGCGTTACTCGCATACCCCCTCCTCTAGGGTATTTTGATAATTCTACCGAGCATTACAACTCTCTTAAAATTGATACTAAAATTTCATAAACTTCAATTATACCTCATTTTAGTTATTTGTACCCTACACGGACATAGGTTACATGTTAACTTCTTAATCAAAGACTAACTTTGTCAATTCCTCATGGGATATTCCCCAACTCCATTGTGTTTATACTTTAATTGATGACCTTCAACATCTAGAATAGTGAATGATATACTTGTATGACATCACAAATTGTGTCGTTGTAGGGGAATTGCGTTAGAATTATTATGGTGAAGTATTAAGTGAACTCGTTTTTTGTAGTTCAATTCATTCATTCGATTTCTTGTGTTTTTTGTGTTACCAATAAGTAAAGGTATGAGTGCCCAAGAAAGTGCACCTGGTAGTCAAATTGGTCAACACTATGATATTGGAAATATGATGTAATACCCCGTACATCGAAAGATTAGAATAAAGGATCGTAATTTCATTTTCCAAAGATTTTTTGCAAATATCTAGGAATTATAAGGATGAATCAAGGTTGACATGGCTTTTCCAAGAATTTTTGCCAAGGGTTCCTTCCAAGGAGCCCTTCACGAGTAGTGGAAGGCACCACTGGCCTTGAAAGGGCTTGTGGAGGCTGAGTTATTTTAGCGAGGTTAAGTTGGTCTTTTCTGAGTACCCAAGCCCCTATATGATGTGTAAGGCCTCCCTTTGATTCCAAATCAGTTCCTAAGCTATTCATATCACCCCATATTCTCCATAACACAGTCTCTGATTCACTCACTCAAAACACCCTTTGAATCCTCCTTCAAGCTCGAGCCAAAGGTTCTCTAAGAAACCTTCAGACTCAAGCTAAATTCGCTTTCTGACTTTTAATCCAATCATAGGTATATGTTTTAGGGTCATAAGAGATCTTTTACATTAGCCTTGTCCAAAGAAATTCCATCGACTAAATTTTTCACATGAACTAGTATAAGGGTCAAATTCAAATGATTATATGTCCTTGCAAAAACATAATTAGGTAGCCCATGATCAACCAAATTAAATATCATTAAATTATCTTCCCAAGACATCTAATTTCACCTAATTTTGACTTGGAGCAAGATGTTATGCCCATTTTTGTAAAACCTATTAGTGCAGGGACACTTTCACGAGATGGTTTCACAGACTATGGAAAGGTTCACGGCAAGTGAACTCTGCCATGGTATTACCTATATCAGCCTTCAAGGCTTATTTCATTAAGGTGTTTTTTGTATTTCACCCCCAACTCTACATGTATTTGGATTGTATGACTCAAATATCCTATGAAATCAAACCCTATGTATTTCATAACACTTCATTCAAGCCTAACACTTAGTCTCTAAAATCAAAAATTCAAAACACTCTCCAAGTCTTCACTCTAGATTCAAGCTAGTTATTAAATTAAGGTTTCAAGACCAATTTGATTCCTTCTCAAACTTATCTTCCTAAGCTAGGTATGTGAGATTCATCCTTGGTTTCAATCCAACCATGGAGCCCAAAATGTCTTTCACCTCTTTCATTACTTTAAAGTATGATCGAAGTATGAACTTCATGATTTGGTTTTAAATTGTTAAAATCATATTATGTCGTACTCTTTTGTGTGATTCAAGTTCTATTCTAACGATTTGCATGGATTTTATCAGATTTGAACTTGCATATCCCTTTTAACTATGAACTCATACATGGGTAATTTCAATTTTGATTAAATGTTTATTTCTTCATGTATTATGCATGTTTCCATCATATTTTTATGTTTTAAGATTGAATTTCGTTTACTCATGCTTTACTCTCATTTATCATGTCATGAGCATGCATGAAAAAGGCTTTTCATGTGGTTTTGATATGGATTTGTTTACCAATTATGGGTATTAACATGGTCTCAAGGAAATTAATATTATGATCTAATTATGATTTCTATGATGATCATGAACGTTTTTAAGCATCTAATGGTTTGTATACACCATCATGTATAAGTTATGAATAAGCTATGAGATTTAATCAAGCCCATGATTATGTGACAAGTATGTATATGTGATGATGAAAGTCCTGCACTCATCATATGACAGGAGCTATTCTATGTTTGCGTGATATTTTTATGATCTGGATGGGTTAGTAGATAGTGCCCCCACCATGGTAGGATATGACATGACTTATGGCCTCTACTCCGTGAGAATTTACTTAGCACTGAGAGGACCTTGGGATTGAGTCTTATCCCCTTACTTGATTAGTAATGAATCTCATACTCCTGCAACTATAAGCCATCGTAGGTCAAAGGATCACTTATTAGATGAGGTTTACCCCTTAGAGGCTTCATCAATAAGATGATGCTTGATTCCCTAGATGGACTACCCGTTAGTAAAGGCTTGCCCACTAGTTAGCTTTAGTGGATCTACTTAGGTATTATGGATGTTCACCTTGGCAAGTAACTCCTCCTTTCTTTAGATATATGAGTAACATCAGGACTCCATGTTATAGTTCACATGGTTTATGTCGGTTACGGTGGCTCTCATATTTGACAATGGACTCTCTCATGTTTTTATGCTATCTCACCTATGTTCATGATCTCTTACGAGGTCAAATATTTTCATACAATGTCTTAAAGAAAATTTCCATGACATATTACTCTTACTATGATTTCACGTTTCATTATGTCTTATGTTATTTTACGAGGCATATAGTTTTCTTAAGTGACTCTTGAATATATTGTGAACTATGGCATCATGAAATTCATGGCATCTCGATATAATGTTTTTTTTCTCTACGTGGTTTCCATACATATATTACATGCACGTTTCTTTCGTTATGATTCATGACTATGCAGGTTACTACTATATACCGATATTGAATTGCACGTTGAGATACTTACTACATTCAAACATACTAACGCATACATTAATGCCTACAAAGTATCATAATACAGGTGCAGGTCATCCTATCATCCATCCTGCTGGCTAGATCCAAATACTTAGATTATCCATATTGGGTGAGTGGTCAAGCTTTAAGGACAAGGCCTTTTATCTAATTTTTCATGTCATCTTTAGCTTCCCATGTGGCTTCCTCAATGAATTGATTTCTCCACAGGACTTTGACTGTGGCTATCTCTTTGTTTCTCTACTTACAAATCTGACGTTCAAGGATTTGGACTGAAACCTCTTCTTAGGACAAGCTATCCTTCACTCCAATGCTATCAACAGGGATCACCAAGGTAGGATCTCCCAAGCACCTCTTCAACATCAATACATGGAATACCGAATGAATTCCATCTAACTCGGAAGGCAACTGTAACTCATAAGCAACCTTCCCAATCCACTTCACAATCTGATGTGGTCTCACATATCAAGTGCCCTAGGGAGTCTATGAAGCCGTGTCTAGTAGAGTCTTATTTATGGGTATGTTGTGCACCACACTTTATAAGAAAGGACATGCGAAATGGTTACACTTCTTTTGCATTACGGGTTCGTGTGATAGCGTTTAACTCTAATAAAGCATCTATCTGATTGGTGCATTACACATTTGCATATCATGCCTCCCAAGCGTATTGCCACCCAAAGGGATGCCGCAGCCTCTAACATTAAGAATCCCCCAACAGAAAGGGTTTGACCAACACTTGAAGAACCATTGTTGATTCACTAAGAAACCACCTAGCCTCATTGTCACATCATACTGAACAATGAAAAAATACTCAAGAAAACACCATCAATAATTAAAGATCAGCAATCTAACTCAAACAAATCCAGACTAGTATGAAAGAAACTAGTTAGACAACATCCACATCAACAATCCCAAATATAGTTACGAAGCCTCTATCTAAACTATCTTGATGGGGCCATGATAGGGTATAACTACCTCAATAAAAAAGGAAATAAAGTACTAAACTCAAGCTAGATAAAATAATAAATGTGAATCCTCCAGAAGCAGCGGAGGACTCACCAAATTAGATGATTGCAACATGTCCTCAACAAAGCGCTTATTGATGATCTTTAACACCTATATCTGCATCATTGACGATGCAGGCCCAAATGGACATCATGCCTGAAATATACTGGTATGTAAAATGGCTAGGAACAAATTAAGGCTCAAACTCAGATCAGTCAACTTGTCTCAGAAATCAACTCAACAATCCATGACTCTACTTAGTAAATATGCAGTTTAAGAGAAAATATTTCTTGGAAAATAGGCTCAGTATTATGCAACTTGGTTTAAAACATTATATTCTCCATCAAGTGTTTCTTGGGAGTTTCTCTTAACCGACATCCAATCCCACCACCTTCAGTTTAGTTGCCACGCCCGTCCAATATTTGCCAAGGTAAGGGACGATCAAACCCCTCTTGGATCCAAGGTAAAGTTTCATCTTTTTAGGACATGAGTCGCCCGAAGTATTGGTGCAACTATTATTCGCTGGCAACAAAGTTTATGGGTTAGAGTAGTTATGTGGTACTATAAGGTATACTTTTTGTCACATCCTGAACTAGGGGCTTTGGTGTGATACAGGGAATGTGAACCCAAAGGTCTCCCAAAAAGCCTCTTAGATCATGCATGCACTTCATAGGTTCAAATAATAGATAATAGATGAGCATCAATCATAAAAAAGGGGAATGAGGATAAGGAACCAACCATAACCAAACTTGGAAGCTCAACTAACTAGTTCAAACATAGCAAAAGTGAAGTAACAGTCCATACACACCTCTAAACAAAGACAATAAACATAGCCAAAAATACAAGTCGGTACCCCTCAATACAAGTCATAAAAGAAAATACATAAATTGTCCGAAATATCAGGTAACAAAAGAACATAAGGGTTTTGTTCCCAGTGAATGGGAAGTCACCAAAAGCTAAGAGTCTTCATGATCAACCTAGCCACGAAGAGGAGGGTAAGATAGATCACTTGTTCTTACATACTCCTAAAATGTACGTCAAAATTCCATGTGGTTCTTATATTACGGTACTACCTTAAATGATCATTCTCCTATCTCATATTACTGGTACATAGTTCCAAATCTCCAAAATTTTTATGACCACCAAAGTAACACTCTCAAAGTATAAAATAATAACTTGTACATTGTCCACACTGTGGGTGGCAGCCCAAGGGCAAGAGCCTAGCATGGGTCGATCTCACTGATTTTATGAGGGTAGCATCCCAGGAGCGAGAGCCTATCATGGGTCAATCTCACTTGGTTTATGAGGGTAGCAGCCCAGGGGTGAAAGCCTAGCATGGGTCGATCCCAATTTGTTTGGCTATGAGGACAACATCCCAGGGGTTAAAATGCCTAGCATGGATCATCCTTCTTTTACCGATGATCAGCTGGCCAATTGTATTACACGCTTGAAGGAATTATAAAGCACTAAAAAGTAAAGAAACGAGTGTAACGTACATGGTTCCACAAGTATAATAAGGGTGGTCCATTACTATGCGTTGTGCATTTATATCTTGCTACTCGATTTCACTTGAGTTCCCATTTTGCATATACTATTGCCTTACATATTCAATATATTATATCGTATTGACGTCCCTTGCGGTGGACCTGCATTTCATGTTGTAGGTATAGGAGCTAGTAAATCTTCCCGGTAGGAGTAAAGGATATCCATTTGCTATTACTGAGCTCTAGGTTGCTTCAGGGCTTTGTGCGTCTAGAGCTTATATTTTTGTATTGTATAGTAGGTCATGAGGCGGGGTCTGTCCCGGTCCTTACAGATATTGTTCCTTATCTAGAGGCTTTGTAGACTATGTAAAGTAAAGTGTGGTCATGTATCATACTTTAGACATCATTGTTCCAACGAACTAGTCATATCCATTTCCTTTCGGCTTGTTATTGTTGTCTACTTTCTTGAAAGCATGTTCATTGTGAAAACACCTAGTAATGTTCATAGAAAGTGTATGGTTATATGTTGGTTCTCCCGAGCCTTGTCGTCAGCGGGTGTCAGTCCGTCTTAATGGGACTTTGGGCGTGACAAAAGTGGTACCAGAGCTGGTCATCCTAGGGGGTCTACAAAGCCGAGTCTATGTAGAGTCTTGCTTATGGATGTGTTGTGCACCACATCTATAAACATGAGGCTACAAGACATTTAGCAGTAGTCTCTTCTATTTCATTTCCTAGATCGCGCCATAGAGCCATTAACGTAGGTGGATTATATCTAACTCCTATATTGTTTGTGTTTATATATAGCAAAAAATTCCTGTTACTAGGAGAAAAAGCAAAGGTAAGCAGATAGATTTTGGAGAAGGGACAAGCCAATCACGAGTTAGGAGTAACCAAAGTGAGATTCTAGATGAGTCCTTATCATAAAGTTCCCCGACTCTTCCACCTCCAAGGGAGCTAAGGAGGACAACAACACCTCAAGTGTCTTCTATTAATGCTACTAAGCAAGATGTAAGGAATAAGGTCCAATTATTGACTCGCATAGTTTTTGGTCAAGGTCAAAGGCAAGATGGTCCATTTGCAGGTACTGGTGGTGCAGATAGAGCAGCTAGCACACGGATACACGACTTCATTAATTTGGATCCTCCTTCATTCACTGGGTCAGATAGAAAAAAAGATCCGCAAAACTTTATTGACCAAATGCAATGGACCTTGGATGTTATGCATGTTAGCGGCATAGAAGTTGTTGAGCTAGCGGTATATAAATTGAAGGGTATAGGTGTGTTGTGGTGCGAAGCCTGGAAGCAATCCAGGGGTATAGATGCACCTCCAGTTGGTTTGAAAGGATTCAAAAAGGCATTTCTTAACAACTATTTGCCATTGGCGATTCGAGAGGCTTGTGTAGATCAATTCTTAAATATCCACCAAGGAGGTATGAGCGTGAGGGAGTATAGTCTCCAATTTAACTCCTTGGCTAGGTATGCTCCTAATGTAGTCGCTACTATGGAGGATTGAGTTCAATGATATGTGGACAGATTAGATTTATATTTGGATAGCGATCGTACCATTGCTTCCTTGAATAAAGACATGGACATAGCAAGGATGCAAGATTTTCGCACAAAAGTTGGAGGATCAACGACAAAGAAGGAGGATACAAGAGTCGAAAAGAGCGCATTCCAAGAGGGCTAGATCGACGGGGCAGTTTAAACCATCCCAAGGTGAGCTTAGGCCTCTATTTTCTAACAGATCACTCAGGCCATTATTCTCCTATTCTACAGCTAATGCTCCACCTCGATATCAAGGGTCTAGGGGAAATCAGTTTGGGCAACAAGGTGAAATGCAAGGTTTATGAACAGTAGGGCACAAAGAGCAAAAGGGTATGAGCCAATCAAGACCTCCTAGCAATGCAAGAGGACTCATCTTGTTGCATGCTGATTTGGGATAGATGTTTGTTTTTGGTGTGGTACATCGGGTCATATGATGAGAAATTGCCCTCAAAGGGATACGGATGGTATGGCCCAACCTACTGACTCTGTTGCTGCATCATCATCGATAGTCCCTTTATTAGGTACGGGCCCGTAATTGTCTCTAGGTCATGGTAGGGGTGTTCGAGGAGCAGCTAGTTCTAGGGGAACTCAAAATCGCGCATATGCTCTAGGAGATCAACAAAATTTGGAAGCTTCTCCTGACGTTGTTACAGGTACATTCTCCATCTTTTCGCATATCGTATATGCATTAATTAATCCATGGTCTACTCTATAGTATGTTACTCCATTAATTGCCAATAAGTTCAAAAAGGTACTAGAATTATTAACTAAACAATTTGAAGTGTCTACACCAATCGGTGAGTCTATTATAGCTAGAAGGGTCTATCATAATTTCATAGTAACTATTTGCATTCGTGACACATTCGTTGACCTTGTTGAGCTAGAAATGATGGATTTTAATGTTATAATGGGTATGGATTGGTTGGCTTCTTGTTATGCCATGTTGGATTGCCGAACTAAGATGGTGCAGTTCCATTTTCCAAAGGAGGCAATCCTTGAATGGAAAGGCCATATTGGGGTGCCAAGAGCTAAGTTTATTTCCTATTTTAAGGAAAGGACGATGGTGTCAAAAGCTATATATACCAGTTCGCCAGGGTAAGAGATATAGATGTAGACCCCCTACTCTTCAACCTATTTTGGTGGTAAATGGATTTCCTGATGTTTTTCCTAAAGATCTCCCAGGTTCGCCTCCCGAACGAGAAGTTGAGTTTGGTATTGACGTGCTACAAGATACACAACCTATATCCGTTCCCCAATATAGAATGGCCTCGGCAAAATTACAAGAGTTAAAGGAGCAATTAAAAGATTTGCTAGAAAAGGGATTTATAAGGCCTAGTATGTCCCATTGAGGAGCACTAGTTTTATTTGTACGCAAGAAGGATGGTTCGCTGAGGATGTGCATTGACTACCGGCAGTTAAATAAGGTGACAATAAAGAATAAATATCCCTTCCCTAGGATTGATGATTTATTTGATCAGCTATAGGTGCTAAGTGTTTCTCAAAGATTGACTTGAGGTCGGGTTATCACCAAGTGAGCGTCAGAAATCAAGATATACCCAAGATAGCTTTTTGACCATGGTACGGTCATTTGGAGTTCTTAGTCATGTCATTTGGCCTAACAAATGCCCCCGCTATTTTTATGCATTTGATGAATAGGGTGTTTAAGCCATTTTTGGATGTGTTCGTGATAGTATTCATAGATGAAATTTTGGTGTATTCGGGATCAGAAGGAGATCATGCTAATCACCTGCGACAAGTATTACAAATTCTTCGTGATCATAAGTTATATACATGGGAGAGTATTGGTTAAGATATGTGTCATTCTAGGGGCACATTGTATCTGGTGAAGGAATAAGGGTTGATACCCAAAAGATAGAAGCTGTGAAGAATTGGCCAAGACCTACAACACCGACGAAGGTTTGTAGTTTTCTTGGGCTGGCAGGTTATTATAGAGATTTGTTGAAGGATTTTCTTCTATTCAGGCACCGTTAACAAAGTTAATGCATTAGGCAGCTAAGTTTCAATGGAGCGATGCATGTGAAAGATAAATTGACGACATCACCTGTATTGGTATATTCGAACCAAGTCTCATTTATCAAGCAATGGAGAAAGTTAAGATACTACAATAGCGGCTGGCGGCACCTCAAATTCGATATAAATCATATGCAGATATTAGAAGGAGAGGACTAGAATTCTCCATAGGAGATTGGGTGTTCTTAAAGGTATGAAATGAGGCTTGGCAAAAAGCGAAAGTTAAGTCTACCCTACGTAGGACCATATAAAATTGCTAGAAGAGATGGTCAAGTTGCATATGAACTAGAGCTACCCCAAAAGCTCTCCGTGGTTCAACCAGTGTTTCACATTTCAATGCTTTGAAAATGCATAGGTGACCCCTCCCGTATCACTCCAATCGAAGACGTACAGGTTACATAAGATCTCACATATGAGGAAGTACCTATTTCTATTCTGGATCGATAAGTTAAGAAGTTAAGAAGTTAAGAAATAAAGAAGTAGCTTTCGTAAAAGTACTATAGAGGAACAAGCAAGTAGAAAAGGTTACCTGGGACGCAGAAGAGTCAATGAAATCCAAGTACCCCTATCTCTTTAAGTCCACTGAGAAGGAGGAGAAAAAAAGGGTCGGAGTTGAGGCATCGACAAGCAAGTATGTATCTGTACGTATCACATGGTTAATAGCAGTATGTAGCTTAGGCTTGAACTTTTTGGGATGACTAACCATACTATCATTCGAGGACGAATATTCCTAAGGGGAGGGGGAGGATGTAACACTTCATATTTTCTACGTGTTAGTCCCACTTATGTGACACTTTACATAGGCTTACGGTACAGGTAAGGGACTACGTTTTTTTTCATAAGGGTGGTGATAATTTGAATCGGATCGAGAGTTTTTGTGATATCCCAAATGTTTTCAGAGGATGTGATTCTAAGATGAACTCGACGAAAGCATTTAAATCCGAGACGGTAAGGTGCTATTTGAGGTAAAAGTCTAAAATGGAATATTAAAAATGCAATATAAGGGATTATGATTTAGAAATGAGGTAAGATAACAAGCTGCTTTCTTGCTTTAACGAAGCAAGTAGGTGAATCACCTATTTAGACTTTTTGACCTCCCCAAAGGGCCAAGTAGGTGTACCATACCACCTACTAAGACTTGTTTGGCCATCTTATAGGGCCCAAGGTCACTAACCATTTACTTGAAAATTTGGCCCAACCTAAATGAATTAAAAAAAAGGAAGAATGGGCAGCCAAGGATCAATAATTAGAGACCCATAAAGGCCCAAGTTAAAAGGCCAAGTAGGTGCATCACCTACTTTGTAAAATATGTCCAAAAATTAATGATAAAGTCGGCCTAAGTTGGTCCCTCTAAAAGGGAATGTAACCAACTCTTTTTAACCATTTTACACTTGAGGAAAAATATGATTTTTAAGGTTCTCATTCTTCCCCTTCTATCTTTATATAGTAGCCATAAAAAAAACTTTAGGGTTCTTGAATATTATCCTCATCTCAAGCTAGGATTGAAGGAGAGTTCAACCTTTGAAAAATATAAGTTAAGAGACCAAGAATCACTCATAAGGTAAATTACTACACTTTTCTCCCTCTCTTGTGGTTGAGTTAATTAGGGGATTGTGTATGTGTCAATGAGGTTGGAGTAGTCATTTTAATATGAGGTAATCTTGTGGGAAGGTTTGATGGTGGTATGTGCATGTTAGGACAGCCATGGAGGGGAGTCCCTTATTACTTTAATTGTGAGCTCCTTTTTTAATTTAAAGTGGAATGTTAGTAGAAACTAATGAGAAAAATTATTGGATGCCATAAGTTCACATTGCTTCTGCAACATTATGATATTTAGAGGTTGTTTTATGAATATAATGGTAAGCGGTGTTACCACAAATGCAATTGGAGGAGAAGAATTTGAAGGAACACCCTTAGTTTCGTAGTTACGGTGTTGCTGCCGGGTATAACTCGTGAATGTGAGTGAACTGCCTATATTTGTTTATTCACTACTAATACTAGTTTCATCACCTACTTAATTTGTCAATAAATATTTGAAAATTTGGGGAGATTACATTACAGTGATAACGAGGTGGCATGACAAGGTATGTGAGCCTATCCAATTCCATATGCTTTGGCATGAAATCTAACACTCGCGTCACTATCAACTACTAAGCTTCCCTAGTGCTATTCCAATATTGGCGCTATTACTTATTAGTAAATCTGTAGTTTAACTCTTACAAGCACTAACATGAGAAGTCCACGGTCACTCGTACAACCAATTGTGTCATTTATACTCCTAAGTTGTACATCAAAATTCCATGTGGTTCTTATATTATGGTACTACCGTAAATAACCATTGTCCTATATTATATTACTGGTACATAGTTCCAAAGCTGCAAAATTTATTATGACCACCAAAAGTAACAATCTCAATGTATTAAAGAATAACTTGTATACTATCCACAGCGTGAGTGGTAGCCCATGGGCAAGAGCCTAGCATGGGTCGATCTCACTTGATTCATGAGGATGGCAGCCCAGGGGCGAAAGCCTAGCATGGGTCGATCCCAATTTGTATGGCTATGAGGACAGCATCACAGAGGTTAAAATGCCTAGCATGGGTCATCCTTTTTTTACCGCTGATCAGCTAGTCATTTGCATTACACACCTGAAGGAATTATAAAGCACTGAAAAGTAAAGAAACGACTGTAATGTACATGGTTCCACAAGTATAATAAAGGTGACATTTTACTATGCGTTGTGCATTTATATCTTGCTACTTGATTTCACTTGAGTTCCCACTTTACATATACTATTGCCTTACATATTAAGTACATTATCTCGTACTGACGTCCCTTGCGAAGGAGGTGCATTTCATGCTACCAGTATAGGAGCTAGTAAATCTTCCCAGTAGGAGTACAAGATATCCAGTTGCTGTTACTGAGCTCCATGTTGCTTCAGGCTTTGTGTTTCTAGACCTTATATTTTTGTATTGTATAGTTTATTATAAGGCGGGGCCTATCCCGGTCCATATAGATATTTTTCCTTATCTAGAGGCTATGTAATATATATAAAGTAATGTGTTGTCATGTATCGTACTTTAGACATTGTGGCTCCAACAGCCTAGTCATACGTGTTTCCTTTTGGCTTGTTATTACTGTCTCCTTTCTTGAAAGCATGTTGAATGTGGACACCCCTTGTAATGTTCATAGACAGTGTGTGGTTATATGTTGATTCTCCCAAGCCTTGTTGGCAACAGGTTTTAGTCTACCTTAATAGGACTTTGGGTTTAACTAAAGGTCCTATCGTTGAACCATTCAGTCGTACACAAAATCGGACCTTAAGATCACCTCTTTTGATAGCTTTTCAAACCTTCTAGAGTGATTCGGCAGCTAACTCAGTGATGCACAGAATACATTAGACGGTCAAACTAACCGACACCTTTTTTTTATAGACTAGATAGGATTTAGTTAAATGTTCGTAGCTATTACTCCCAACTCAGAATAGGGTGAAATCGGATGTGTTAGAAAGCTAATTTAAAGACCTTCAATTTGACAGGAATGGGTCTCCTTCTTTATCATGTGCTAAGAGATATGACCCTTTGAAGTTGACCCTTGTACAAATTCTCACCAAAACAAAGCCATTAGGAATCCTTAGGTCTTGGCTCGATAGAGATGCCTCATGAACCCAAATTGCATGTAATCATCCTTGAATACCTAGAAATTTATCTCGCCACATTAAAAGTCATTAAGTTGAGCCTATACGTATACGAGAACTAAGTTGGGTCGTAGCTTAAGATCAGGGGCGTTACAGTATCCCCCCCTGGGAACATTCTTCCTCGAATGTGATAGGTACACACTTCTAAGGAGTAACAAGAAAAATTTTCAGCCCTACCATGAATTTGTTGTTGCAACATAAATACCATTTTCATGCAATCTAAAACTTATGCATCAAACATGTCATTTTGAGTATGTATTTATGCAATATGACATAAGGGGTTGAAGTACGTGACATGACAACAAAAATAGGAATAACTTATTACTTAAGGCTTGAGTAGAGTGAAACGGATAAGGATATAACTTTTTTAATGTCCACTTCGGCTTTCTAAGTAGAACTTTCCACTTGTTGATTCCTCCAAAGAACTTTGACATATGCTACATCTTTGTTCCTTAGCCTCTTTACTTGGCTATCTAATATTTTAATCGGGACTTCCTCATAAGTCAATTTTCCTCCACAACACCTACAACTTCAAAGGGCACTATAGAGTTTGGGTCACCTTTGCACTTCCTCAACATAAACACATGGAATACGGGGTGAACTAATTTACCCTTCTTGCAAAAATGAACAACACCCTTCATTGGTGAGACTTTCGATTACACCCAACCAATGTACCTCCTTCAAATCTCTATACACCTTTGTAAAATTGGGGTGACTAAAATAGGATAACTTATGTGCCTTTTGCAAAATCAAATATTTCAAGCCATTAACATTTTGCACGCCTAACCTAACTTGGTGCCTAATGACACCATCTCCCCCTTGGGAGAAAGCCTCTGTCATGACAACCTTAACCAATGCGGCCAACTCTAACAAGGCGGGGTCAAGGTCTTCCTTAGATTTGATCTCTTTAATAAAAGAAGACTTGGAACCATCTATAATGATGATACCCCTATTTTTAGGCCTAATCTAACCTAACTCCCAGCCTATCCAACCAATGAACTTCCTTTTTCTTAGGATACACTTTGACTCCCTCACTTTACACCACAAGCCAAATGAATGCAACTTCTTTTAATCATAACCTACATTGATCAAACTTAACAAACAACTTACCTTCCTTCAAGGTTTGCAAAACTACTCTCAAAAGCCTCACAAGCTCTTCTTCACTTCAGGAATAAATAAAAATATCATTTATGAACATCACCATAAACACGCCAAGGCAGGGTGTAAAGACACTATTCATGAGATCCATAAATATTATCGGTGCATTAGTTAAGCCAAACGACATCACCATATCTAGTCTAAAAAGACATCTTTCTTTCTTACAAAAAGCACTGGTGCACCCCATGGTGACTAGCCAGGCCTTACAAAACCCTTTACCAATAAATCCTTCAATAGGTCATTCAACTCCTTCAATTCCACCAAGGTCATATAGTAAAAGGGAATGGAGATGGGTTATGTATGGGGGAGGAACTCTATACAAAAGTTTATCCCTCTTTCGGGAGGGACACTGGGAAGATCATCGGGAAAGACATCAAGAAACTCATTGACCACCAGAACTAATTAAATAGGAAGCACACTAGACTAAACATCCCTAACCCTTATAAAATGATATATACAACCCTCAGAAATCAACTTTCGGCCCTCAAGACAAGAAATGAACCTACCATGTCAAGCTAAACAAAATCACAAAGCAAGATTTTATGCAATATAGACATGACACATTTCCTAGACTCTTCTATCAACAATGGAGTCACAAATGAGAGTAGGTTCCTCAAAGGGTTCATATAATGATTCGGGATACACCTCAAGCCTATTACAAACAAATGGAGTAATGAAAGTGAAAGTGACATCGTGATCCAATTAATCATAGACATCATAATAGTAAAACCTTTAATGTACTAGTGACAACATGGAGGGCCTCATCCACCTCTTGCCTTTCTTGAAGATCATAGAATCGGTTTCCACATAAACATCCTCTTAGTGTTTGGGCACATTCTTTAACTTGCCCTCTTGGAAACACATGACCACGAGGACAACATTTCTCCCTTCTTGTAGCAACATAAGGACACGCAGAAATTAGGTGCCCCATTTTTCCACAACGGAAACAACCACCAGGCCCTCTCAGGTAAATGCCACCATGGTTCTTCCCACACCTTCGACACTTAGGAAAGGTAGCACCAGCACCCTTGGAACAACCTCATTAACTTTGAGTTCCATGAGCCCCATGTCCTTGAGGGCAACCATCTGTACCTTTGCCTTGAGCATATGGATAATTAACAATCTTGTGGCCTTTCTTGAAACACAAAAAACATGCACCCGTGTTTCTCAAACATGTACTGACATGATTCCTTCCACATTTTGGCCACCTAAGAGGATTTGGTGCACCATTACCACTAAGCTTAGAAAATAGAAGTATACCCTCTAATTGAGTCCTCCTTCTCCCTATTAAAAAGGCCACGGGATAGTGCCTCATCTTATGCTCAATACCACCACACTTGAATCAACCCTCAGTGCCGGCTAAAGACTTTGCATGATGCGTTTTTCTACACCCTTGATAAATGGCAAAAGGACGCGTTTCTTTTTTGTGCATGGGCGCCGATAGACTAGTAAAAGATGAAACACCATCCACTTGGTCCCTCTAATCCTTTCCCTCCCCCCTCTTATCATTTATAATCCTGTGGGTACTCGCCTTTTGGTTTAGTTGAGAAATTAATACTTTGGCCAATAGCCATGGAGCATTGTGAATCTCTGTATTAGATATGTCATTGTTAGGAAGTTGATCATCAATAGGAGGATGGTTACCATCTTGTCCTCTATCCTGATAGGCCTGATATATTCTGGAATGTAACAGATAGAAATCAAAATAAACCATAGGGGATTTAGCTCTCCCACGCGATATGGATCATGAAGATTAGATTCGTTTCCAACAACTCCTCATAGCCTCTTATTCATAGTTGTGGCACAATTCACAACCATGAATAAGACTCTACTCAACGCGGTGTGTTGGATTTCCGAGGAAATTTTACAAATCTCATGTTCTGATATCAAGCTTGTAACGACCCAAGCCTAGAGCCTAGACGTGACACGGTGAATAGGGAACCTGAAGGCAACCCAAACAAGCCTTTTTTAGCATATCATTTGCACATCCTTGGTTGTGGAAGCACAATCAAACAACAAGAAAGTAACAAATAAATCTAAGGAAAGCGGGACCTTGGACTCACGCTATGGGGAAATTATAAGGAAGAGGATTTGCATGAATCACATAGTAAATAAGCTCTAATGGGTAGGTAAGTATGACTCACACTATGGGGGCAATAGTAGACTTGGGACTTCCATCACATCATCAACAAATATCAACACATAGAAGGGGATAACGACTAAGGAAAGTCTTACGTAATTACATTACCATAATAGGAGTCCAGCACAAAACACATATCCATATCAAACACACGTCTAGCATGAGTTGAAGGGGGGCCAAGACATCTCCTGGGCTCACTCTCAAAAGTAAGTATCCATAAATAACAAGTCTTAGCAAAAGCAACAAAGGAATTGGATGATATCCCCCATATGGAGGACTCACCAATATAAAGCTTCAATCACACCATCTAGCCACATGGAGGAGGAGGAGAAATAGGAGCTCTGATCCCTACATGGTTAGATTATGTAGATAAATATTATACATTAGTACTTGGAATGTAATGAGTATGCAGGGTGAAATGCAACAAGGAAACATAGTCCATAGTTAACAATATGCATAATCATAGCTAACGTATGTAAGACCAAAATGATATGAATGCTCAATGCCATTGTCAAAACATGCACGAGGAAAGCTAAATCACAAAACATATCATACATAAATGGGAAAGGACCATAACCGACAAATAAGACCAAGTGAACTACAACTTGGAATTCTTATGTTCACTCCACCCCGAATGAAAAAGTAATCTATTTTTCCAAGGTAAACTATCCACTCACCTTACCGTAGAACCTTTTGGGAGAGTGTTACAAATATCCCTACTTTACGACATGATCTTTTTGGTAGGTAATATAATATGTATGTACCTTATGACAGGACCTTTTCGGTTGGAGTTGTGAGTTATTGTAGCTTACGGCATGACCTCTTCGGTAGGTATTTTAAAATGTTCCTAACGTATGATACAATCTTTTCAGTAGGAGTTATGAGATGTCTGTACCTTACAATGCAATCTTTTCGGTAAGATTTACAAAATGTCTTATAGTGGCACATAGTTAAGGGTGGCTACCAACCAAGGTCCTCACGGTGCTAGGTCAACAATCACAAATTTATATACCTAGTCATATTACACAAAGCTTCACAGTTCTTCGTAGTATTATTAGAGTAACTCATCAAACCATTACATCATAATATCAAAGAAAAGGGCTCCATATTATTTATAGCTTCTAAAACATTCTCATGAGCTCATTGCATGCATAATAGCCCTTCAACATATACAATATTTATAATTCACATGTCTTACAATAAGACTTTCGTCAACATAGTAGTTTGTCAAATACTTTAGTCAAAACATGGTAGGTAATATGTGCATAAGCTTACAATCATAAAATTCAGAGTATGGAACATGAGAGGAGTAAAACTAATTAATTTTAAAGTCATTCAAATCAACCCACCAACATTGTAATAAAACCCTAATTATGGGTATCATGAAATCCAACTAAAATCTATAAGTTCTTTCATAGTTTTTCATAGCATCATAGAGTACATAACTTTAATATCATAAAATCTATAACAATATAAAACCCCAAAGGTATTTATGCAAAATAAAATCATTACTTGAGGAATTCAAACTTAAATCATGTGTACAATGCACACTAAGAATTACCCATAAAATATATTTAACCTTAGAATCATGAAATTTTATAAAATAGAAGGATTGGCTACATGGATGGAAGAACCCCGATGAATGAAGCCCACATACCTTTAACTTGAGGCTTTCTTGAACGGAAAATGGAGTAAGACTTGGGGCTTCACTTTAGTCCTTGAGATCCAAAGTAAGTTCTTGAAAAGCTTGAGATTAAATTGAAGAATTTTTGGAGGATTTTGTAGATGATTAGGGATAAAAATGGCTAACAAGAGTGTATGTGAGTAATATGAGTCAGTTACCTAGCTTAAAAGAGTATAAATATAATCTAAGGTTCAAAAATTTATGACTTGAACAATCTCGTTGGCAAAATCGATCGTCTAGAGGTCCCATCACTGAACCATTTAGCAGTACGAAAAATGGGACCTTTAGATCGCCCTTTTTGACAGTTTTGAAACTTTTTGGAGTGATTCTGCAACCACTTCGGTGCATAATGCGTTAGGCAATCAAACTGACCTTCACCCTTTTTGACAGCCCAAACAAGCTTCAGTAAAAATAGTCATAACTTCTTACATCGAACTCTGAATGAGGTGAAATCGGATGCATTAGAAAGCTAATTAAAAGAGATACAATGTGGTAGGTAGTGGCCTACTGCATTATGTGCTAAGAGATAGGACCCTTTGAAGTATACCCTTATACGAATTCACACCAAAACTTAGCCGATTGGAATCCTTAGGTCTTGGCTTGATGTAAGATATGCTTCATGAACCCAAACCACATGTCATCATCCTTGAATACCTAGAAATTTATGTCACCACATTATTAATCATCTAGTTGAGCCTACATATATACTAGAAAAGACTCGGGTCTTAGTTTAAGATCTAAGGCATTACAACTTCCTCAACATGGATACATGAAAGACGAGATGAACCAACTCGGTCTAAATAGGCAACTCGAGTTCATAAGCTACCTTACCAACCCTTTTTAAAATTTTGTAAGGACCCACAAACCTTGTGCTCAATTTACCTTTCTTGCCACAACTAACAACACCTTTCATGGGTGAAACATTAAGATATATCCAATCTCTCATATCAAACTCAAAATCTCTCCTCATATTTGCATATGACTTTGGTCGGCTTTGAGTCGTATTCAATCTATCTCTTATAATCCTCACCTTCTCCATAGCCTCAAAGCCAAGTGCATTCCTAACAAGGCCATTTCACATACCTCAAACCAACAAACTTGTGATCTACACCCTGTGCCATAAAGAGCTTCAAATGGGGCTGTTTCGATGCTAAAATGGTGACTGATGTTATATGTAAACTCAATGAGCAGCAAGTTATCATCTGAATTACCCTTAAATTTTAAGACACAAGATCTAAACACATCCTCCAATGTTTGGATGGTCCTTTAGGCTTGACCATCTGGTGTGGGTGGAATGCGGTACTTAACTTCACCTTAGTACCCAAGCCACTTTGGAATGACTTCTCAAAATTGAGGGCTATGATTTGATATTATTGACAAGGGAACCCCATGTAATCGAACCAAATTATGAATGTACAATGTTGCATAATCCTTGACACTATATGAAGTCTTGATCGGCAATAAATGAGTCGATTTGATCATACGATCCACAATCACCAAAATAAAATCAAATTGCTTTCGGTTCGGGGCGACCCAAAAATGAAATCCATATTGATTTCCTCCCACTTCCATGTTGGGATTTCAATATCTTGTGTTAGGACACTAGGTGTTCGATGCTCGTCTTTGACTTGTTGACAATTTGTACACTAGGCCACAAACTTGGCTATTTCCCTTTTCATACCACCTACTAATATACTTTTTTCAAATCATGATACATTTTGTTGAAACCTATATGAATGGAGTAAGAAAAGTTGTGGGCCTCTTGAAAAATAAAAAAAACATCTACATCTGGTACACACAAATGACCTTGGTATCTAAGGACCCCATCTTCCCCTTGTGAGAAGACCTCTACTTTCTTTTCTTTAACAAACTTCTTAAATTCAACTATCGTAGGATCAAGGTCTTTCTTGGACTTCACATCAACGACCAAGGAAGATTGAGACCTACCAGGAACAAACACACCACCATTACTAGTGTCGTTCAACCTAACACCTAATCTAGACAGTCGGTGATCTTCATTTACAAATGTTTTCTTTTTACCTTCCATATGACTTATACTACCTATGGTAATCCTACTCAAAGCATCGTTCACCATATTGGCCTTTTTACAATAATAGTGAACGCTCATGTCATAATCTTTGAGAAGTTCAAGCCATCTCCATTTTGTCATATTAAAGTCATTTTGATTAAACACATACTGCAAGCTCTTGTGGTCAGTAAACACATCAATATAAACCCCATGAAGATAATGTCGCCAAATCTTAAAGGTGAACACCACGACAGCCAGTTTAAGGTCATGAGTTGGATAATTGCACTCATGCGCTTTTCACTATCAAGAAGAATAGGTTGTAACCTTGCCATTCTGCATTAACACACAACCTAATCCGACCATAGATGCATTACAATATACCACAAAACCATCCCAACCAACTGGAAGAGTCAAGATTGGAGTCAAAGTCAATTTATCTTTTAAAGTCTGAAACTTTTCTCACATTCATTATACCACACAAAGTTGGACTTCTTCTTGATTAGTTTTGGTCAAAGGGGATGAAATTGAAGAAACCCCTACTACAAAACGTCCTTAGTAACTTGCCAAACCCAAGAAATTCTTTATGTGAGATGGAGTTAAGGGTCTTCGCCAATTTCGCCCAATTGTAGTTTTCCTTGGGTCAACCATAATACCCTTGTCAGTTACCATATGGCCAAGAAAGGATACCTCTTTCATCTAGAACACACACTTGCCAAACTTGGCATGCAACCTCTCATCTCTCAAAGTTTGAAAGACCACTCCTAAATATTCCTCTTGTTCCTTCTCATCTCGGGAGTATACTAGTACATCATCGCTAAAGATGAAAACAAAGAGGTCAAGGTAGTATTTAAAGACCCTATTCATAAGATCCATGAAGATTGTCATCACATTTTTCAGCAGAAAAGACATCACCATGAATTTAGATTGCCCATACCTTGTTCTAGAAGCACTTTTAGGGATATCATATTCCCTAACCTGCAACTGGTGGCACCCGAAGTGAAGGACGATCATAGAAAAGTGTCTAGCCCCTTGTACTTGATTAAATAAATCATCTATCCTAGGAATTGGGTACTTATTCTCAACGATAACTTTGTTAAGTTGATGATAGTCAATGCAAATTCATAGTTACCCATTCTTCTTTCTGAAGAATATAATGGGAGCACTCTAAGGAGACTTCCTAGGCCTAATAAAGCCCTCATCCAATAAAGCTTTCAATTGATCATTAACTTTAATCAAATCTATTGATGCTATTCTATATGGTGGAATAAAAATAGGTTTGGTTTCGAGAAGGAGATCTACACAACAACAACAACATACCTAGTTGAATCCCACAAGTGGGGTCTAGGGAGGGTAGAAATGTATGCGGACCTTCCCCCTATCACGTAAGAAATAGAGAGGTTGTTTCCAGTAAACCCTAGACTCAACAACCCATCCACCTAACCCTACAAACCAATCAGCTTAATGCTCTAATTCACGACCTCCACTTCTTCCTATCTAAGGTCAAATCCTCGGTTAGATCCAGATTTATCATATCTTGTCTAATCACCCCCCCCCAATACTTCTTCTATCTACCTCTACCGCTTCGTGTAGCTCCGAAAACCAGCCTCTCGCACCTCCTAACCGGCACATCAGTACTCCGTCTCCGCACATGCCCAAACTATCGTAGTCTCGCTTCCCTCGTCTTATTAGCCATCCATGCCACCTCCAGCTTCTCCCGAATGATCTCATTCTTAATCTTGTCCCTCCTTGCGTGACCACATATCCATCTCAACATCTTCATCTCTGCGACATGCATCTTCTGAACATGTGCCTTCTTTATTGGCAAACACCCCACCCCATAAAACAAAGACGGTCTAACCACCATTCCATAAAACTTACCTTTGAGTTTAAGAGGTATCTTCTTGTCACATAACACTCCCGAGGCAAGCCTCTATTTAGTCCAAGCTGCCCCAATATGATGTGTGACATCATCGTCGATATCACCACTACTTTGGATAATAGACCCCAGATATTTAAAGTTTTCCCTCTTGGGGATAGGTTGAGTGGCCAGCTTCACATCAGTATCTGTCTCCTCCCTCGCAACACTGAATTTGTACTCCATGTATTTTGTTTTGGTCCTGCTTAGTTTGAACCCTTTGGACTCCAATGTATGTCTCCAAACCTCCAACCTATCATTAACTCTAGTCCGAGTCTCATCAATCAGTATTATGTCTTTTGCAAATAGCATACACCATAGAACCTCCTCCGGGATAGATCGCGTCAGCTCATCCATCACTAGGGCAAACAGGCTAGGGCTTAATGCCGATCCTTGATGGAGTCCTATCTCAACAGGAAAATACTCTGAGTCTCCTCCCACCATCCTTACCCGAGTCTTGGCTCCTTAATCGCCTTGATATATGCCATTGGGACACCTTTCACCTCTAGACACCTCTATAAGACATAAATTGGAACTTTGTTATAGGCCATTGAGAAGGAGATCTATGCCAAAATAAATTTTTTTTTGAGAGAAATTTTTATAAGGTCTTCAAGAAACACATCAACGAATTAATTGACCATAGGAACTGACTCAAGGTAGGGGACTTTGGAAGACATATCCCGAACCCTAACAATATGATAGATACACCCCTCATGAATCATCTTACGGGCCTTAAGGTATGAAATGAACCTACCCTTTACAATGAAATATTCACCTTCCCACTAAAATACACACTCATCAGGAATTTGAAACTTGACTTTGTGGGTCCTTCCCACTAAAATACACACTCATCAGGAATTTGAAACTTGACTTTGTGGGTTCTACATTCTATGGTGGCATAGGAGGCATGTAACTAGTCCATAAAAAGGATGACCTTAAAATCCACCATAAACAATTTGATAAGATCAAAGGAAGGGTCTTAAGCTTAACCGACACATGGAAACTTTTATATACTCGTTTACCACTATTGACTCACCTACAGGAGTGGACACAAGAAAAGGGTCATTAAAACCTCAAGACTCAAATTGAACCTATTTGCAAGGAAAGTGGTCACAAAGGATAGGTTGGCACCCCAATCTAACAGCACATAAGTATCAAAATCAAATATTTAGCATACGCGTTAAAATAATTTGTTCTTCATCCACCTCTTGCCTCTCTTGTAGTACATAGAACCTATTATTACGAGGAGCACCACATTGTTGCACAACTTGAAGCTTTTGACCTGCTTGGGCATTTTTGCCTTGTGCACGAACACCCTTACCCTTATTACAAACGTTAGAATAATAAAATATCTTGTGACAAAGTCGGCCACATGCAAAGCAACCAAAGGTATCTCGATAGCACACACCCCCCCCCCCCATGATTCTTACCATATTCTAACATTCTGGATAGACTTGAACACCACCACCTCTACCTTACTGACCCTTAGTGGGTTTCGCCCGATCATTAGTATACCTCTGGTTGGAAGCATTAGAAGACCCTTGTTGTTGGAACCTTTGGTTCTATTGGTTCCAGTTGCCATCACCACCCTTATTACCTTGATATCTACCATCATACATCCATTTTTTTTGCATCATTATTCCTTATCTTGTGGAGCTTCGTTTCTTTAGGTTGCTCAGCATAAGTCATAAGCCAAGCTAAGTCCATATCCTTAATGAGTAGAGCAGACTGGAATTCATCATTTATGAGGTCTAAAATTCTTGAAATAAACATATTCATCCTTTCCCTCGAGTCGGACACAAGCATGAGAGCATAATTAGAGAGTGTGTTGAGCTTAAGAGAGTACTCATGAATGCTCATCGATCTTTGCGTTAAATTCATAAATTTTTACATCTTGGCCTCTCTTAATTGAAGAGGGAAGAAGTAGTATCAAAATGTACTCTTGAACTCTTCCTAACCAACAAGACCATTAAGCAACGTGTCTCCCTTCCACTAATCATGTCAAATCTGAGCAAGGCTCTTAACATGATGGGCTGCCAACTCGGCCTTCTCCTATGAAGAAACATCTATAATGGAAAGTACCTTGTACACCTCATTGATGAAATCTATTGGATCCTCCTCATGCCTATTTCCATGAAACACTGGTTGTTTGATTCCGGTGAAGTCTCTCACCATAGAAGCTTGGGTGGGAGCTGGAGCTTCAGGTGGAGAGCCAAAAGGGATATAACATTCCTGAACTCAGCTTGGTGTGCACTACCCTTTTCTTAAGGTTGAGGAACCTCGGGTACACGAACATTTCTTCTCGGCTTAATTATCTATAGCACAAAGAAAATTCATTAGAAAGAAGAATATCTTAAGTTACTCTAAGGCACGACATGATTTAAAACAAAGAAGTGAAACAATCCTAAACATCTCATCGCTCCTTACCCATAATTGTGGTGTGCCTCACAACCATGAATAGGACTCTACTTGATGTGGTATGTGGACTTCCGAGGACCATTTTAAAACATTGTGCTCTAATACAAAGCTAGTCAAGACTCGAACACGGGGCTTAGGTGTGACGCGGTGAATGGTAACCCAAAGGTCCCTAAACAAGCCTCTTAGAGGATGCGCGCACTTTATAAGTTCAAATAATAAATAACAGACGAGCATAAAAAATTGAAAAGTGGAATCGGGCTAAGGGACCAACCATAGCTTAATGTGAAAGCTTAACTTAATAGTTCAAAAATAATGAAAGTGAAGTAAAAGATCATACACACCTCTAAATGAAGATAATAAATGAAGCCAAAAATATAAGTCTAGACCCCTCAACACAAGTCATAAAAGAAAATACATAAAGTGTTGGAAATAAAAACTACATCTTAAAGATAAGAGCTCTATTCCTGATGAATGGGAACTCACCAAAACATTAGAGTATTCACGATCATCCTAGCTATGAAGAGCAGGGTAAGGTATATTACCTATCCTTACATGAGTATAAATGTTTAGGCAAAATGCAATTAGTACTTTGTAAAGTACTAAGTATGAATGTATGCAAATGCAACAAGTAAATATAATAACAAAGAATACGTACAAAATATGCTCAATTCTAAAGCTTTAACAATATAATCAGTTTCAAAATAAAGCGTAAGATAATGCCATGATGATGCAAGAGAAACATATAAGCAAATAAGAGTGGGAATAAGATCGTAACCGACAAAACCATATGAGCTATTTTATGGAATATCGATGTTATACTCTACACCGGCCAAAGAGTGAGCATACTTGCCAAGGTAAACTACGGAAACAAAAATACTAGGCGGATCCAGTAGTTGGAAGGCCTAAAGAGGCATAATGCAAATATCCTACGATGGCACATAGTTATGAGATTAGAAGCATTATATGAGACCCCTTAGAGTGAGACTCACTCCTAACTCATTCAGTGCTAAGTAACAATCTCACGAAAATGGATAATGCAAAATAAAAATAACCAAAACCCAACTTAATTTGAAATGTCTTAGGTTGTCAAAGTATATTAAACTTGTACTTAAATAGCTCCTTAACAAAATTTTAGAATGATTCCAAAGTGGGTATTGAGTCACCCAATATCAATTCTAACTTGTGATTCTTGTCCATTGTTAAAATCATACATACAAGTTTATGTCATAAAAGTCAATATCCGAAATTCATAAATCAACTTAATTCATATTTTTTGTTTGTTAGATAACCTTAAAATCATGTAATTGAATCATATGCAAGCTTGAGGCAATAAATTAAGCAATATAGGTTCATAATCATATTAATCCATAAGGGGGTTCCAAGTTTGAAAGTGTAGATTAGGTTAAATCATGCAAATTCATTATGCTTGAACAAAATTATATAAAACCTTAATAAATATTCCCAAATACTCATAATAATACATGAAGGACCCTAATCTATGCAAATACCAATGAATATGCAATTACCCATAAATCAATGATTGAAAATTCATAATTCAAAATTTAGTTTCCGAAGAGGATTTCTTGGTTGAAAGGAAACCAAGAATCAATCCTACATACCTTTAGGCCTTGGAAATTATTAAAGGAAACTTGAGGAAAAACCTTGGGCTTCACTTGTGTTCTTAAAATCCATAGAATACTCTTGAGATCCTTGAAATTGGATGAAGGACTTGGTGAAGAGTATAGGGTTTTGAGAGAGTTTTAGTCTGATTTAGGCTTGAAAATGGCTAAATAAAGAGAGAATTCAATCTATATGGGCATTGGGCTATTTTCCCAATTTCCCTCAGCTGCAAGAAAATATTTACGAAAATTTTGACCTATGATGCAGCAAGTCCGCGATGCGGACTTGTCGCAAACCCTACTAATTTGCGCAATTTCATCAAAAAAAATATTTTCTGACATGGGAAACCTATACAGTATAGGTAATTATTTTCCTACTCATTTTTTCCTCCTAAACGATAATATGAAATCGGATTCACAAAAATAATGTACAAATTTAAGATATTCAAGAAACACGCAATAGGGCATTTTTCGAGTCGCATGAGAGGTGTTACACTTTTGCTGCTACATCATTATTTCTTAATCGAGCATGGCACACAAGATAGGACCTCATTTCTTTATTATCTTTGGGCATGAGAAGGGAGTAACTAGAAAAGAATCAAGAGCAGGTTGAGAATATGGCTAAGATGATGACATAACTTGATCTATTTATTAATGAAGTTATGGGTGGTTATCGAAAGACCATCAATGTTGTTGGTACTATTTAGGGGTCAATCAAAATGATACGAACTTTGAGTCATTGTAAAATAAAAATTTATCAAACCAAGTAGGGGGTTCCATCTATGTTATCGAATGTCAGGTTGGAATAGAGGTTGGAATTGAGATCAGAGAGAAACGTAGAGTAATTGGATGAAGCAAGATGTTGAGTGATGCCACTCCTCCCTTTTAGAGGACAAAGCAGTCTCTATCAAGAAATAGAACCTAACCAAGGTTAGTGTAGAACCCATAGGGAATACGTAGACTCAAGGGAAAATCACCAACAAGAAATCTGAGTAGTTAATCTACTCAATTCCCAAAAAGGGGGTTTTGAAAAAATCAATGAGAATAATAAACTAACTAACTATCATGAAAGAAAAATCAATAAACGAGAGAAACTAGGGTATTGTGTTCCCTATGACTCCCCAACTCAGTATCACTGGATAACCTAATTCTTGTCTAGTGTGTAGCATGTAGGACTGTAATTTAAGTTCACCAAAACCTTTGGTCAAAGGTGAGTGGCAAATTTTACTATACGACTTTGCCTTCTACATAGTGTGCATTACTAAGCATTACCTATAAGTCCCAGTACAACCTACCTTTGGCCAAATTCGGTTGATTAGATGAGAAAACATCAATTGAATCCTGTTAAATAATCTTTTTTCCTATTCATTACTACCTTGGTCCAGTTAGTAACGCAAGGCGGATTCTAATGTTTTCCACCACTAGAAAACATAGAAACCGAAGAGAGTTAATTAATACAAGGATATGCACCATTCAAGAATCGTGAATATCAAGTTTTACATTGTTAGGTCTTCATGGTTCCCATAATCGTACTTGTGGATTTGCTACTCATGCTTTTGTAGGTGAAGAGATTATGAATTAAAAAGATATAATTAAACACTTACACAACTGAATTAAGAAAAAGCAAATCCAATGTCAATGAAAATCACAAGCTTGAAAACTGAATTAAACCATAAGTCTTTTCAAAGACTCTAACAATTTTCTCTCTAAGAATATTGAGTTCTCTGAGCACTTAATCTAAGACTACTCAAAGCTGACGTGAAGCGATGAGAACTTCTGAAAATTAAGAAAATCGGTTGCCAAACTCCACGAAAGCACTTTACGACATGTATTTTCTTCTATTGTACGTAGTCAGGGTCTTGTAATATGCTGCTAGAATTTTGTACATCAATTCTACGAAAACCCTTTATGACTAGTAAGGTGGTTTATGACACGTAAAGGGGGGTTTCATCTGATAACTTTCCTACAAGTCCACCTCTCTAATTCTCACGGCATGAAAGGTATTCTACGACTTATAAACTTCTCAACGAATTATCTGCAAGTTTGTATACTTTAACTTTAGCAAATAGTCCCTTATTGAAAATCCTCACGAAGCCTATCTACGATCATAGAATGCCCAATAACTCATAGATGGTCTTGTATATCAGCAAAAACTAGCAACTTCTGCAATTTTCACCTAAATCATGGCCAACCTTTAATCTTGCAAATCTAAAAACAAAAAAAACATAAAACCCACAAATATCACTTTGAGAACACGTGAAGTCCTAAGTTTTAAGTATCAAAAGTGTTTTATATATGCAGCACCTCAACACCCTCAACTTAAAATTGTTGTTTGTCCTCAAGCGAGAGACTCAATTTCTATAGACAATATAGTAACACACAAACCGCAACTCAATGGCATACATCTCAGACTCAGACATCCACACCAACTTTTCAAGATAGGATTAGATATTTATTTAGCAAACAAAGCCAAACTGGTGCATGTGACAACATAATAATGACAAGCAAGGGGTTATCCACAATTTACATTCACTGAACAAGTCAAATGCTAACAATGCAATGCAAGTGCCCTCACCGAAAGAAGTCTCATACCCGACGCTCAATGACATTTCACATTTGACCATGGGACAGTACAACAACGCTTACTCTAAATAAAGATATTCATGCATGATGAGTAATACCATAAGCTTGCCCCTATACTCATGACTCAGACCTTCAACTAATTAGACTAGGATCACTTTAGGACTTTCTTGGCTTATAAGTAGGCTTGGGGGGCTTTTGTATGGTATTGTGGAAAAACAGTACCTAAAGTCCTTCCTTGAAACTGTTTTTTCCCACACTTTTGCCCCACCAACTTTGTTTTGTTCACCTTATTCTCCATTTTTCCTCTTTCAAGCTTTTATGGGTGCTTTCTTTTATCATTTTTCAGATTTTTGTCTTATTTTCATCTTTCATTTTGCTTTTTAACTCTCAATTAAGGCATCTTTCATTTTTCTTGCACCTAGTACGTGATGTTTCTCCTTTTTCTTTGTATCACTAAGTCACCTCCCTTATGTTTGTGCTTTACCCTTACACTAGCCATCCTCAACTTAGGCTTTTGGCCTGTGTTGAGGTGTACACTTTCCATCCTCAGAACCAGGGCCACATTCGTGGCCACCCTTAACTTCGGGTTTTTGCCTTAGTCAAGGTACACAATGTTCAAAGAAGGACCAGGGCCAAATTCAGGATTTTCCACTAGATAAACTTTAACTAGTACATCATATAGTATCCCTACAAGCTTCTTCACCATGCGATCAGCCATCAACAACTGCATGCTTGTTCGAGTAGGGGTTCCTAATCCCAACTTCTTGAAGATTCAAGGGTTATGAAATTAATGCTGGCACCTAGATCACATAGAGCCCTTACGAACTTCACATCTCTAGTGGTGCAGGGTATGGTTAAAGCACCAGGATCTTCTTGCATCTGAACCAAGGACCATGTAGCAATAGCACTGCAATGCCGAAGCTCTTAGGAGAGCTCCTAACTCACAATGCACTTTTTAGTAACTAGGGCATTCATATACTTTGCATACCCTGGCATCTTCTCCAATGCCTCGATAAGAGGAATGTTGATGGAGTGTTGTTTCAACATGGAGAAAGTGCTTGAACTTGCCTTTCTCCTCCCTCTTTTTGATTCTTTGAGGGAAGGGATGAGGAGGACTAGAAATGGGCTTTAACTTCTGTGGCGCTTCAGCAGCTTCACTCATCCCATCCTTTCCACGATCATCTCCTGTGTCTAGATCCTTTGTCGTCATTGGCTCATTTCGAACATCATCCTCAACAACTAGAATGGGAGGATCAATGGTGCTCTTGCCACCATGAATAGTAACCGCCATACATTGGCCTTCATTCTTAGGATTTTGATTTGTGGTGCTCGATAGTGTACCCCTCTGATGCTGATTTAGTTCAGTCGACCCTGTTGTTCTAGCTGCTTGATAGGCACAGAATGTGACAGTTTTCTAATTAATGCTTGAAATCTTAGATTTCAAACCCCTTAGAGTCTCATCCGGTGTTTCAGCTTTCTTCAACAGGTGATCAAACATCTCCTCAATCCTTAAACTACTTGCACTTACATCATAGTTATGTGGTGGCACATAGGGACCATATCTGAATCCATCTCTTCGACCCCAATCTACACCTCTCTCTAGACCCCTATTCGGATCATAGTATCCTCTGCGGATATCCCTGAAAGCTCCATCCCTGTTGAAGTTTTGAATTTGGTTTCCTTGACCTTGGTGCCAATAGTCCTAGTTGGACCCTTGGGCGTTGTTTAATAAATCCCTCGTCTAATCAACAACAAAGCATGTATCCTCCTCGTAATAAGGCCCATTATACATGGGTGCACGTTGAGGTTGATGAACCACTACATTGACTTGCTCTAGGTTCTACTACATCATCACCTCCATACCTGTGCAGATTCGGGCAAGCTCTTGCATAATTTCTTCATTGATCTTTGCTTGCGCTAGACCAACACTGGTAGCACACGAACTTTTGGTTGATGCTCTATCTCTCTACCCCATGCACGATTAGTCTTGACCACTCTCTATCTGTTATAGTACCCGTGTGAATGGCTGATCTAAGAACATGCCCCCCGCCCCATGATAGTGTTAGCACAAGCCTGACTATTCCTCTTAAGGGAACGATAGAAGGTCCCCACCAAGGTATCATCAACTATCTTCTGGTCAACGACAATCCTCAAGCATTTGGTGAACCGTTCCCATGTAGTGCTGATCAAATCACTAGGAAGTTGCTCAACGTTGTTGATCTGGTCCTTCAACTTGATTTTCTTTGACATAGGGAAGTACCTCTTTAAAAAGGCCTTCTACAATTCTGCCCAACTGGTGATCAAACTCTACGAGAGCTTAGATATCCATAATGTTGCATTTCCAGTATGAGATAATGGGAAGACACGAAGTCTCAGAGCATCCATAGGCAGATTTTGTGTTCCCATCACACTCTTGTAGACAAATGCAACATTGTGTAGATGGCTATGAGGATCCTCCGATGGTAAGCCCACAAATAGCCCATGATTTTGCAGCATCTAAAGCAACCCACTTGAGACTATGAAGATTGTGTATATCGGTAGAGGTGGCAACACAATAGCTTCAGTCATCTCTATAGCCATAGGATTTAGCCTATATTGATTCCACTGATAAGCATTAGCATTAATGTCCTATAGCTATGGAGCTATGTCTTCAAGAGGAAGTGGGTTCTCATGATCAGCTTCCTGTTTAGAGTTGCATTGGCTGCATTATTGGTGTTATCTTGGGACATTTATCTCAATGTTCTATAGATCTCTGGGTCAAACAGAGTCAAGGGTTTGCCTTGACTTTGTGTATTGGGCATACACTACACTTACACCCAGCAAAGGAAACAAAAACAACAAAAATTGTAAAATGTGGGAAGTAAAGAATAACACTCAAATCACTATGAATTAACTAAGTCTAGTTGTATTCCTCGAAAACGGTCCAAAATCTTGATGTCTCCCAAGTTACACCAATTTTTTTAGGATAAAGCGGTTGTTGTCACAAAATAGAACCTAACAAAGGTTAGGGTTGAACCCAAGGGAATACATAGACTCAAGAGAATTCAATGAATGCAAGTTGAGTAGTTAATTGACTTACCTCCCCAAAGGGGGGGTTGCAATAATCAATGGAGAAATAAAACTAACATAAGAGTGAAACCAATATGGATAGAAACTAGGGTATTGTGTTCCCCATGATTCCCTAACTTAGTATCACCGGATCACCTAATTCTCTTCTAGTATGTAGTATGCACGACGGTAAGTTAAGTTCACCAAACCCTTTGGTCAAAGGTGAGGGGCGAATCTCACTATGTGACTTGGTCTATATCCATAGTGTGTATTACCAACCCTTACCTATTAGTCCCAGTACAACCTCCCCTTAGCCCAGTTTGGTTGATTAGACGAGAACACATCAATCGAATCATGTTAATTAATCTCTTTTCCTATTCATTACTACCATGGTCTAGTCAGTAACAATAGGTGGGTTCTAATGTTTGCCACCACAAGAAAACATGCAAAACGAAGAGAGTTAATTAATACATATATGCACACTTTTCAAGAATTATGAATTATCTGGTTCTAGCTTGCAAATTCTTCATGGTTCCCACAACCCTAGTTATAGATTTAGCTACTCATACATTGAGTAAATGCAAGACTTATGAATTAGAATGACATAATAGAGCACTTACACAATTGAATTAAGAACAAGAAAATCCAACTTATAAGAGAATCACAAGATTAAAGATGAAATCAAAGTACAAGTGTTCTCAATACTCTTAAATGTAATCTCACTATTTTCTCTCTAATTACTGAGTTTTCTGTGTACTATGCGAAAACTTTGAAAAATAACCTAAAAACCTATTTATAATATTTAAAATACATGTCCTAAACAAAATAGGATAGTTGAGTTAGCACGCCTCACAAACTGGTATATGGATCGTATTTCATTCCACGGCCCGTAATCGAGGTCTTATACAATGCTGTTAAAATTATGGACTTCAAGTCTATGACACACCCTCTATGACCCGTAAAGTGGTTTATCACCTATAGGGGGGTTTTGTCTGATGAATCTTCAGAAGTCCCCATCTCTGATCCTCAGGGTATGAACCATGTTTTACGATTCGTAAATCATTCCATGACTCATCTGCATATTCATAGAACAAACTTCAAAAAAGCGGCCCCTCTATGGAATTGTCCACAAAACCACTCTACGACCCATAAAGGATCACATGCTGCATCAAAAATCAGCAACTTCTATATTTCTTACCCTAATCAAGGACAACCGTGGAATCCTATAAATATAACATAAAAGACATAAAACCAACTAACATCGCATTGAGAATACATAAAATTCTAAGTTTTAAGCATCAAAAGTGTTGTTATTTGACAACACATCACTTTGGACCTAATAGAACTATATGTATGGTTGGAATTAAAATCCTGAGTTTTAAAAGTTAAATATATGAGTTTTGGCATTTTTAGATGCTTAAGTTATTAAAAAAATGAGTTTTTGTGCCATTTAGAGTTTTGAGTTCCAGATCGGAGATTCGTTGATTTTATAAGCTCTGAAATGTCAACACTAAACTATGGGAAGTTACAGAATTGAATTTGGAGTTAAAATAGGGTTTTAGGTACAAAGTTGTTATTTTAGTCGTTTTAAAAATCAAAGTTTGACTTTGGTCAACATTCAGAATTCAAAAGCTCAGATTCGGTAGTTCCACTAATGTTGGATGGTTAAATTAACGCGAGAAATGGTCTCGTAATAATTTTGGGGTTACCGAAGGCAATTTTAGTATTTTAAGTTTTACACTAGTTTTATTAATTTGCCTTGGTAAATATGGCAGGGGGCCATGAAACTGATTTATGATGATTCTGTTGAGTCTGAATCATAGTTTCTAGTATGAATACATATTTGATTTATGAAATTCTTAGTTCGAATGAGTTTCAAGGGTCCATCACAAGTAGGGAACTGGACTAGGCATTACTAGTTTTTGTTCATATCTCGTGCAGGTGTCCCAGACCTCCATGTTCGTGTCTCTCTCTATGTGATCACGAACTGTTAGATCCTTTGACCTCCGTGTTTGCAGATGCGGGTCCATATTCGTGAAGGGTTTGTTGTCATGACCCCTGCGTTCGTGGTTCCATATCCATGATCACGTAGTAGTTTTTACACGTGGAAAGTTTTAAACTTGTAAAACGCCATTTTGATCCATTTTTGAACTTCCAAACTTTTTGAGGCAATTTTAAACAAAGTGTTTTGAAGATTTTTTTTGGGTAAGCATTTCTAACACTAAACTAATCATTTTTCATGAGTTTGACCATTATTTTGTCTTTTAATTCATGAAATCGAATACCCAAAATTGGGGATTTTTAAACCATGACATTCAAACTTTACGTGCTAATTTCTCATTCAATTTAAGCTTGATTTTAATGGAATTTTCACCCATGAAGTCCATTTTTCGTGTCGAACTTGGCTTTACGGTTATTTTTCAGATTTGGGAACTTTGGATTTTAGCCCTAAATTTGACTAGTTTGTCCCTAAGCCTAATATGTCCAATATGGACATCAAAATGCTTCTCTTGATAAGTAGTATCCATTGTTGATAATGATTAATGGATCCCGGGATCATTTGGAGACTTGAGTTGATTGAAAGCTTGTCCAAATATGGTTTTTGCATCGAGGTAGGTTCGACTAACTTTTTGGGATTGGATTTGTGTTAGCATGTTCATGTGATAGTTGTGAGATTAAGATGGATAATTGGGCAATTTATTTGATGTGTTGGGATAATAATGGAAGAATGATTCCAGTTGAGTCGAATTGTGATATTATAATGATCCTAAATATGAACTGAGATAAAATATGATAGAGATGGTGATTTGAGATCAAATGTGACTAAGTGAGACTAATTGGGATGAGTTAGGTCCAGTATAATTAATATTCTTGTATAACTGGGATGAGTAATGTCCAATATTATTGATGTATTTATATTTTTGGGATGAGTTAGGCCTGGTATCATTGATATTCTTGTATTATTGGGATGAGTAAGGTCTAGTATTATTGATTTTCTTTACTTGGACGAGTAAGGTCCAATGCTTTTTACACTCTTGACTATTGATATAATTAAAATGATCTAAAACATGTTGATGGTTTGGGAATTAGCTATGACACTTGATATTACTCCTCGAGTACATATGGTTATTACGAGTTTCACGCATTGGTATTCCTATTTAATGTTATTCTACATATTTACATGCATATTGGATTGCACTATTGATTTACATCTATCGTTTGTTGCCTGTATCATCCCTTAACCTAGGTAGGAGGCAAGGGCATTATGATTCATATCGGTACCACCCCCATTGACCCATGTAAGAGTGAAGGTGAGATTCATACTTCATATACCTTGAGCACGGGCAGGTGGCAAGGACTTGGCATCATGATATCCCTTAACCACGGGTAGGTGGCAAGGTTGTCGCATTTTGATATTACCTTGACTACGAGCAGGTGGCAAGGTTGTGACACACTTGATATTTGGACTGATGAGTTGTGGATCATATTTAAATTTTTGTTAGATGGTATTTATGGGTTCTTGATGATACCTTAGCTCATTATTATTGTGTATATTTTATTGTGTACTAACCTTTTTGGATACAGGGATAGAGTTCTTCTTTATTACATTCCTGTTTTGACTTCTCTTACTCAGTCGGTTGAACCTAGTGGGTACATTTCAGTGTACTCACCCCTACTTGGTTTCATCCCTGCAGATCGAGCATAGGGATCTGCACAACGTAGTTGATTCACTCTTTTGGAATTTTCTCCATCCATCCTAATCCTACTAATGAGGCTCAGACTTCGAGTAGCTATGGATATTGGGGTTTTTTTTGTTTTTCATTTCAGCCTTATATTAGACACTATAAGACTGACTTGTATTTCATTTGAGACATGTATATTTACACTTTTGTATTACTTTAGATGCTATTGTACTCATGATTCCGGGTTTTGGGTTTTGTTATGTATATTTGAGATGGTTTCCATTTTATTTTATCCTCCTTTTAATTGCGACCATTTTGGTCTTAAGAAGTTTGGTATTTGAGCTCTAGGTTCGTTGGGCTCACAAGTTAAGAGCAGGGTGTCAGTAGACTCTCACGGATCTATATGTAGACGTCCACACCCATCTTCGGGAGGCTTTGAGGCCCTCGATAGGGAAAGACTCTCACATCTTGCTTCTATTCGTGTGTTTCTTTCTATTGCTCATTTTGTGAGTATCTAATCTACACTTTCTGCGCTGATGCCAATTACTAGATCCTGTTCATTCGTGAGAGAGGCAGCTGATGTGGCTCCCACTCGAGGTTGAGGTAAAGTTTGAGATAGGGTTAGGGGTCGAGGCATTACTAGAGGTGCAGCTCCGCCCAGGGGGAAGACTAGATCGGTTTCTCAAGAGCCTACCCATGATCTAGAGGGGCCTAGAGATCCTATTCCAGCTTTGTCAGCCCCAGAGACTATACCCTCGGTTCAGGAGTTACTTTTGAGGTTATTGTCTTGGAAGGAGCACCTCCAGCCCCAACTATTGTTGATATACCAGATTCTATAGCACCATTTGGTCCATCAATAGCCCTATCTGAGCCAATTACGATTCTTGTTAGCCTTTTCACAGTTCCAGTAGATTCTCCTATGACTACTATGGTTCCGCTTAAGATATCTAGGCCGAGTTCGAGTTCTCAGTTTGGTTATTGCTCTATCTTTTTCACCTCCCTTGTTTATGGTGCTACCATCTTCTGCCAGCCCAGCTATGTCTAATGTGGAGTTGAAGAGCTTTGATAGGTTTGTGTTGTTAGATCCATCATGATTCGATGGCGCTCTTACTGATAGAGCCTATAATTTTCTTTTAGAATGGCAGGTTCGATTATGTAATTTGGCTATTTTTTATTCGCACATGGTTGCTTACTTTTCATACCAGTTCACCGACCTTGCCAAAGAGTGGTAGACATTAGAGCTCATAAACCTACTAGATCTCCAACTATGACTTGGGGACAATTCATAGAGATATTTTTTGAGAGGTTCGTACTATACAGACTCCGAGACAGTTGTCGAGATGAGTTTGATAGGCTACAGCAAGGTTTTATGTCCATTTCTGGCTATGAGACTAGATTTCATACATTGTCCAAATATGTCTTATCCAGTATTTCTATTAAGTTCGAGAGGATTTGGCGGTTTTCCAAGGGCTTGGCAGGGTATCTTCAAGAGGCTACAACTTCATTGGTGTTGGATGGAGGCACTTTTCAAAGTGTTGTGGATCACGCTCATCTGATAGAGCACATTAAGAATGATAGATAGGGTTGCAGGAAGTGATTCCGTCAGCATGGTCAGTTTAGCGCACCCTCGCCCAATTAGAGAGGGTTTTAGAGACAAGTTCGAGAAGTTCAGGTAGCTCTTCCAACATCTAACTATGGTGATAGGTCTAGGCCTACTCAGACTAGATGTGATAGCTCCCTTGGTTCAGCTAGATGTGGTGGTTTTTCGGCATAGTCATCTAGGGCAAGACCCCAAGGCTTGTTATATTTGTGATGCGGTTGGGTACTTTGTCAACTGCTTTCCGCATTGGGTGTTTTCTGCTCAGACTTCAGGACCTCAGATAGAAGCCATAGACACCTCTAAGGGTATGAGAGGTGGTGCTTGAGAAGGTCATGGTATAGGGAGAGGTGGAGCTTATAGAGGCATATAGGTAGTGGTGGTCACAGAGTTTGCTATGTTATTCCGGATAGAGTCGAGGCAGAGGCCTCTGATGTAGTTATCACAGGCATGATTTCAGTTTTCCATCTCTTAACTTCAATTTCACTTGATCTAAGCTTTATTTATTCCTATGTGTCGGGCTGTTTTGCTTTTGATATTGATATCATATGTGAGCCGCTTGTCGAGCCTATATCTGTATCCACACCGGTAGGTAAATCTTTACTAGGGAATCAGGTATATCGAGGTTGTGTTGTAACTTTTATGAGGAGAGATATTGTTGTGATCTGATATTATTATACATGGTAGACTATGATGTGATATTTTGCAAGGATTGGTTGTCACCTTATCATGATATTCTTGACTGTCATGCGAAGACTGTGACCTTATCCTGTCCTGACTTCCCTTAGTTGCTATGGACTGGAACACCTAATTCCTATCCTAAGGGTGTTATTTCTTATATGCATGTTTGTCAGCTGATGGGGAAGGGGTGTTTGGCATATTTAGCTCGTGTTTGGGCTGTTTCTTAGGAGTCTCAATCATTCGAGACTACTAGGGTTGCTAGAGAGTTTCTAGATGCATTTCTAACCGATTTGCCTGGTGTTTCGCCAGATCATAAAATGGACTTTGTTATTGATATGGAGCCAGGCACTAAGCCCATACTTATTTCCCCTTATCGGATGGCTCCGGCTGAATTAAGGGAGTTGTAGGAACAATTGAAAGACTAGTTGAAGAAATGCTTTATTCATCCGAGTGTATCTCCTTGGGTGCTCTTTTATTATTTATAAAGAGAAGGCTGGTACTATGTGTATGTGTATTTACCATCGTCAGCTTAGGAGATTGGCAATCAAGAACAAATATCCTTTGCTTCGTATTGATGATCATTCTGACCAGTTGCAGGGTGCCCTGGTATTCTCCAAGATTGACTTGAGGTTTGGGTACCATCAACGATAATTTGGGAGTCTGACATCCCAAAGACAGCTTTCAGGACCCATTATAGGCATTATGAGATTGTGGTTATGTCATTTAAGTTGACTAATGCTCCAGCTGCTTTTATGTAGTTGATGAACAGAGTATTCAAGCACTATTTAGATATCTTTATATGTGTATGCATAGATGATATCTTGGTATATTCCAAGAGTGAAGCAGATCATGTTTAGCACTTGAGGACCGTACTCCAGAGATTGAGGGAAGACAAGTTGTATGCAAAGTTCTCAAAGTGCGAGTTTTGTCTTGAATCTGTGGCATTTCTTGGCCATGTTGTATCAAAAAAAGGTATTATGGTCTATCTGGCCAAAGTAGCAGTTGTTCATGAGTGGGCTAGGCCCACTTCTATCGTTCAGATTCGTAGTTTCCTTGGTTTAGCAAGGTATTATTGGTGTTTTATTCAGTGTTTCTCATCTATAGTAGCCCCGTTGACTAGATTAACTTAGAAGACTATGGCATTTCAGTGGTCGGAAGATTCTGAGGCAAGCTTCCAAAAAATCAAGGATTTGTTGGCTTCAGCACTTATTCTTGCCCTACCTGAGAAGGGAATTCCATTTGTGGTATATTATGATGCTTCTAGCTTGGGTTTGGGTGGTGTATTGATGTAGAGGAGAAGGTTGATAGCCTATGCTTCTAGACAGCTGAAGGTGCATGAAAGAAACTGCCCTACCCATGACTTGGAGTTGGCTATAGTTCTGTTCATGTTGAAGTTGTATCGACATTATATTTATGGGGTGCATTGTGAGATCTTTTGAAATCGATCACCAGTCTTCAATACATCTATCCTCAGCCAAATCTGAACATGAGATAGCGTAGGTGGTTGGAAATGCTTAAGGACTATGATATCTATCTTTTATATCACCCCGATGGCCAATATGGTGGCAGATGCTTTAAGCTGGAAGGATATTAGTATGGGGAGTTTGGCATTTTTGAGGGCTAAGGAGAGGCCCTTAGCTTTGGAGATTCAGTCGCTTGCTAGGCAGATGGTCCATTTGGACATTGATCATCCTCGGAGTATTTTGGCCTTTGTTGAGGCTAGATATTCTTTGTTTGATAAGGTATGTGCTCATCAGTATTACGACCCCAGATTATGCATGATTGGTGACAAAGTGTTGAAAGGTGAAGCCAAGGTGGCTATTGTCGATTTTGATGATGTTTTGAGGGTTAATGGTAGAATTTGTGTACCTAAAATTAGTGATTAGGTGAGATTGATATTAGAAGAGGCCCATTATGCTAGATATTCTATCTATCCCGATATGGCTAAGATGTATCATGATCTTAAATAGCATTATAGGTGGTTTAGTAAAAGGAGATACGTGACCGAGTTCATGGCTAAGTATTTGAGTTGTCACTAGGTGAAGTATGAGCATCAAAACCCCAGTGGATCGATATAAAGGATGACCATTCCCGAGTGGAAGTGGGAGAGATGACTATGGATTTTGTTACAGGTTTGCCCATGGCCTTGGGAAAGTTTGACTTGGTTTGGGTGGTAGTTAATCTGTTGACCAAGTCGACATACTTCTTACTAATGAAGACTACTTGTAGTGCGGAGCAGCTGGCTAATCTATACATCTAGTACATTATCAGATTTCCTTGTGTGCCAGTATCTATAGTATCAGATAGAGGGTCACTATTTACTTCTTACTATTGGCGAGCTCTACACGTGGTTTGGGTACTAGAGTGGATTTGAGTTCAGCTTTTCACCCTCAAACTGATGGTGAGTCAAAGTGCACCATTCAGGTGTTGGAGGACATGCTTAGGGCCTGTGTTATTGATTTTGGGGCCCGATGGGCCAGAACTTTCCATTGGCAGAGTTTGCATATAACAACAGTTATCATCTTGTTTTTTCATGTTTCTATGCTCTGCCAGTACATTCAAATTACATCCCGTGTGATTTCTTATGACTTTGTTGAGTTGGGTCCAGATTTGTCCTTTAGAGAGGAGCCTATAAATATATTGGACAGGCAAATCCAGAGATTGAAATCCAAGTGTATACCTTCTGTGAAGGTTCAGTGGACACACCGTCCAGTTGATAAGGCTACTTGGGTTTGGATTTAAACATCATCCAGTTGATAAGGCTACTCAGGTTTGGATTCTTACATACAGGCCATATATCCCAACCATTTTTAGGCTTCAGGTACTTCCTTTTCCTTTATGTTCGAGGACAAATATTATTTTTATGGTGAATAATGTAATGACCTGATAGGTCATTTTTGTCTTTATCTGTGAAAATTACTGTTTTACCCTTTTGTAAGTTGCTTCGGGCCTAATTTGAACTATCAGTATGGTTGAAATTGAAATCCGGAGTTTTAAAAGTTGAAAATATGAATTTTGGTATTTTTGGAAGAATAAGTGATTGAAAAAGTAAGTTTTTGCGTCATTTTACGTTTTTAGTATTGGATCAAATATCCATCAATTCATAGGCTCAAGAATGTTGAAACTGAACTATGAGAAGTTACAGATCTGAATTTGGAATTAAAATGGGGTTTTTAGGCCCAAAGTTTTTATTTTTGTTGTTTCCATAACTAAAGTTTGACTTTGGTCATTATTTGGAGTTCGAAAGCTCGAAGAGGAATTCCAACGGCTCCACTAGTTTTGGATCATGTAAAATAATGCTAGTAATGGTCTTTTAATAATTTTTGGAGTTGCCGAGGGCAGTTTTTGTATTTTGAGTCTTAAACTAGTTTTATCGACTTGCATTGATGAATGTGGCAAGGAAGCCATGAAACAAATTTCTAATGATTCCGTTTAGTTTGGATCGTTGCTTATGGTATAGTTACATATTTGTTTTGTGAAACGCTGTGTTCCGGTGAGTTTAAGGGATCGAGTCTGAGTAGGGTTTTTGACTAGGCCTTGCTGGATTTTGTTGATATCTAGTATAGGTGTCCCATACCTCCGCGTTCGCGTCTCACTCCACGCGATCGCAGAGGGTCAGAACCTTTAACATCCGCATTAGCGGATGTAGGCCCGGGTTCATGGAGAATTGGCTGCCTTGGACCCCTCCCCCCCCCCCCCCCTTCACGGTTCCATGTCCAAGATCGCTGAGTTGTTTTTATACCTGGATAGTTTTAAACTCGTAAAACACTATTTTTAATCTATTTTGGAACTTGAAAACTTTTTAAGGTGATTTTAAAGAAAGGAATTCAAAGATTTTTCCTATGTAAGCATTTCTAATACTAAACTAATCATTTTCCATGAGTTTTACCTTTATTCTTTCTTTAAATTCATGAAATTGAACACCCAAAATTGGGAATTCTTTTACGATGACTTTCAAATTTTAAATGTTAATTTCTCATTCAATGTAAGATTGATTTTAATGGAATTTTCACCCATGAACTCCGTTTTTCGTGTAGAACATGATTTTAAAGTTATTTTTCAGATTCGGGAACTTTAGATTTTAGCCCTAAATTTGACTATTTTGCCGCTAAGTTTAATTTGTGCCCATATGGATATCAAAATGCTTCGCTTGATGAGTACTATCCATTGTTGATAGTGATTGATCGATCTGGGGATCATTTAGAGACTTGAGTTGATTGGAACCTTGTCCAAACTCAGTTTCAGCATCGAGGTAGGTTCAACTAACCTTTTGCAATTGGATTTGAGTTACTGATCATATTTATGTGACAATTGTTAGATTTAGATGGATAATTGGGTAATTAAGTTGATGTGTTTGATAATAATGGAAGAGTGATTCCAGTTGAGCCAAATTGTTATATAATTTTGATCCTAATAATGAACTGAGATGAAATATGATAGAGATGGTGATTTGAGATCAAATGTGACTAAGTGAGACTAATTGGGCGTTAGGTCCGGTATCATTGATATTCTTATCTAATTGGGATGAGTAAGGTCCAATATGATTTATATACTTGTAATTTTAGGATGAGTTATGTCCGGTATCATTTATATTCTTGTATTATTAGGATGAGTAAGGTCCAGTATTATTGTCGTTCATGCATACTTGGGACGAATAAGGTCCAATGCTTTTGACACTCTTGACTATTGATATAATTAGGATGGTGTAAAATATGTTAACGGTTTGGGTATTAGGTGTGATACTTGATATTACTCCTTGAGTACCTATATTTCTTATGAGTTTCATATATTCTACATGTTTACATGTGTATTGAGATGCACTATTGATTTACATCTATTATCTGCTTCTTGTGTCGTCCTTTGACTTGGGTAGGAGGCAAGGGTATTATGATTTACATCGGTACCACCCCCTTGACCTAGGCAAGAGGCAAGAGTGAGATTGATACTTCATATACCTTGACCATGGGTAGGTGGCAAGGACTTGGCATATGATATCCCTTGACCATGGGTAGGTGGCATGGTTGTGGCAATCTGATATTACCTCGACCTCGGGCAAGTGGCAAGGCTGTGACACACTTGGTATTTAAACTGATGTGTTGTGCATCATAGTCAAATTTTTGTTATATGGTATTTATGAGTTCTTGAGGATACCTTAACTCATTATTAATGTGGATATTTTATTGCGCACTAACCTTATCAAATGTAGAGATAGAGTTCTTTTTTATTACATGCTTGTTTTGATTTCTCTTACCCAGTCAGTTGAGCCTACTAGGTATATTTTAGTGTACTCATCCCTACTCTATTTCATCCTTGCAAATCGAGCACAGGGACCTGCACAAGGTTGTTGGTTCACTCTTTTGGAGTTTTCTCCATCCATCCTTATCCTACCAGTAAGGCTCAGACTTCAAGTCGTCATGGATCTTTAGGATTTCCTTTATTTTTCCTTAGCGACTTATATCAGACACTATGATACAACCTTTTATTTTATTTGAGACATGTGTATTTACACTTCAGTGTTACTTTAGATGCTCTTGTATTCATCGCTCCAGATTTTGTGTTCTGTTATGTATGTTTGAGATGGTTTCTGCTTTATATTATCGTCATTTTAGTTGTGATCCATTTTGGGTGGTGACATTGGTATTATATCCATCCTAGTGTGGCAAAGATGTACCATGATTTGAAACAACACTATTGGTGGTGTGACTTGAGGAGAGACATTGTTGAGTTTGCAGCAAAGTGCTTGAACTGTCAACAAGTCAAATATGACTACCAAAGGCTTGGAGGTTCGATACATAGAATTCCTAATCTCGAGTGCAAATGGAAACGTATCATTATGGATTTTGTTACTAGGTTGCCCATGGCCTTGGGTAAGTTTGATTCAGTTGGGGTGATTATTGATCGATTGAGTAAGTTGGCTCACTTCCTACTTGTGAAGACTAGCTACATTGCGGAGTAGTTTGCTAGGTTGTATATCCAAGATATTTTTAGATTGCATGGGGTGTTGGTGTCTATAGTGTCAGAAAAAGGATCTTTGTTCACTTCCTAAATTTTGAAGGCTCTACAACATTGTTTGAGTACTTAGATGGATTTAAGGTTAGCTTTCCACCCTCAGACTGATGGTCAATTTGAGTGCACTATTTCGGTGTTAGAGGATATGTTATGGGCATGAGTGATAGATTTTGGGGCCCGATAGGATCAACATTTTCCTTTGGTAGAGTTTTCTTATAACAATAGTCACCATTCCAGCATTCAGAGGGTACCATTTGAGCATTAAATGGTCATAGGTGTAGATCGCCTATTGGATGGTTGGATTCAGGTTTAGTTGATGTGTTATGTAATACCCCTCATGTTAATAGGCTTGGAGACTAGAAAGTTCAGAAAAATCTGACAGTTGTTGGGACTCATAAGCCAATACACAACTTGTGGATAGGACCACAGGTCGTGGAAGGGTCTGTGGAAAGGGGCCCAAAAGATGGGAGATTTTTAGGTTTCTGGAAGTTGATCTATCATTAATAGGATGGGTCATCCATGGGACCACGGCCCATGGATGGTAGCGCCGAAGAGACTTCTAAAGGACGGAGATTTTTTCTAAGTATGGGGAGTTCCTATGAAGGGACTTATGACTCATGAAAGGAACGATGGGTCATCCTACGTGTTCGTGGTTTAAGATGTGCCAATTCTAGTAGCTCAAACTTTTATTGCTCAGGTTATACAAGCCAAGGAATAAGCCGTAGGTGGAACCACATCACGTGAATAGGGTCTCGTGGGTGGCTCTGATAGACTTTAATGAAGGGCATTTTTGACATTTCCAATTTATGTGACTCCTAACTATATTATTTTTGGCCCTCCTAACAGACTCAAACCTTATAAATCCTATCCCTAACTCATTCTAATTCATCCATCCTCATAATTATCTCAATGGTTCTCAAATATTTCTCTCTATAAAACAAGGACTCCATTGAAGCTAGGGTTCCAAGTTTTGATAAGGATTTCAAGGTCTTTCTACTCCAATTATTTAAGGATCCCACGTGATGTATGCAGGGCTTTCTTTCATAGATTACTTTTATCTATGAAGCTCAATCCAAAATCCTTTATTTCCTCAAAGTTTCATGATGTTTTCTTATGGGATTTTATGCTCTGATTTCAAGTTCATGGATCATGGTTCTTATATGATGATTATACTTTAATATGCATAAATTATGAAGAATTACATGATTTCTATGATTTTCAAGTAAAAGTATGTGATTTGAAGTATGTATGATAGGGCTTGATAAATTGATGTGGGTTCCTTTGCTAATGATCCAAATTGATCTTAATTGTATGTTTCCTCTATGAATTTCATCCAATTTCATGGTTTTAACTTAATTGTTCATGGACCCACACCTAGTTCTAGTCTCCTATGATAAAGATATGGATTTTTCATGACTATAATCCCAAGTATGTAAAGGCATGATTTAATGAAAATGATGATGATGTTATGATAATGACAATATGATAAAGAGGGTGATTTAAGACCCTAATATTTATGATGATGATGTTAAGGTGGGAATGTCTACCCACATTATATGAAAAGCTAAGTAGATGGATTATTCCTATGACATGAAATGTTTTTATCAAAGATTATAATGACTATTTTACAAGCTACGAAAGTATGATTTTAATGAAGCATAAATTAACTATGTTAAAAGCTATGTATATACATGTTTTATGTATTTTGTGGAATATGACTTAGCATCGAGAGCACTTTGGTATATTCCATTGTCTCATTACTATGCGCCACCTAGGAATAATGTTCATATTTTATGCGTCAAAGGTGTGCTAATAGATCAATATAGCTTTTATTGAACACTCACAATGCTAGGATAGAGCCTAATAGGCAGGGTCAGATGATGGGTTCTCACTGTGCTAGTATAGAGCCTATAGGGTGAGGATTGAGTCTACCTTGGCAAAGTAAACTCCTCTTTTGCTTGATGTAGAGGGAACATTGAGATTTCATGTAATAATTCGTAAGGTCTTATATGTCAGTTATGGCCTTATTCCCATATATGTATGTTAGGATTATTAAGGATTTTGATGATGCTTCTTCTCATAGATTTTTAACTTGCATTGCTCATACATATTGTGTCCTTATCCTATTGATTATGGTTATGCATATTCATTTTTTATTGTAATGTTCTTTGATTCATGAAATACATACATACTTAGTACATTTCACGTACTAACGCATACTTCTTTGCCTACAGGATCTAACCATGTAGGGATGGGTGACAAGGCAAATATTCCATTTCTTAGCTTAGCTTAGGAGTTGAGTTTGAAGATTATTGCTAAGTTCCCATGCTTCGGGAACAAGTCCCTTTATGATGTTTTTCCGTTTTAACTTTATTCCTTTCATTGATGTGTGTCTTTAGGGTGAGCTAATACGCTATGTTCTAGACCCTGCCAAGATCTTATGAGGTAGAGGTATGTTTTCAACATTACGATTTTGATGTATATCCTCTAAAGGAAACTATGACATTTCTATTATGATACGTTTCATTGCCTATTCTCTTATGTATGCTTATTTTACCTTATGAATGCTTATGATATGAACACAAGGCTTGGATGGGATGCCCTTGAGTTTTGGGTGTTTATTTGCTTAAGGATGCTATGGATTAGGTCTAGTTGATATAGAGTAGGTTGTTGACAAAGTAGAGCCTCCAGAAGAGTTATGCTGACAGGAGGACTAGGCCTCTTGATTTCATGGTTGGTATTAGTGTGTGATCTATGGTATTACCCTTGAAGGGTATGATGAGGTTCGGAAAGATGGGCAAGCTCAGCCCTAGGTTTATTGTCCCTTTTGAGATCTTGAGGAGGGTAGAAAAAATTATTTATGAGTTAGCATTACTACCAAGACTATCAGTAGTTCATCTTGTATTTCATGTCTCCATGCTCCACCGATACATTCATGATGAGTCACATATGATTTCCTATGATTCAGTGGAGTTAGGTTCATATTCTTCCTATAAGGAGGAGCCGATAACTATTTTGGATAGGTAGGTCTAGAGGTTGAGGACCAAGGATATACCTTCAGTGAAGGTTTAGAGGCGACACAATTCCGTTAAGGAGGCTACTTGGGATTTGAAGTCAGATATGCAAGTCAGATATCCCAGCCTTTTTGAGGCTTCAGCTATCTTTCTTTCCCTTATGTTTGACGACGAATATTATTTTCAGTGGTGAATAATGTAATGACCTTGTTATTCATTTTTGAGCCTATCTATGATAATTACTATTTTACTTTTTTCGTAAGTTGTTTTGGACCTATTTTGAATTATCTATATTGCTCGAATTGAGGTCTTGTGTTTAACAAAGGAAAATAAGAGTCTTGGCATTTTTTGAAGCTTAGGTTGTTGAAAAAGTGAGTTTTTATACCATTTTGAATTTCAAGTGACGGATCAAAAATCAATCAATTCCATTAGCTCCGGAACATCGAATTTGGTCTAGGAGAAGTTACGGAATGGAATTAGGAGTTAAAATAGAGATTTTGGACCTAAAATTGCATTTCTAGTTGTTTTCGGAGCCAAAGTTTGACTTTGGTCAACATTCTGAATTTGAAAGCTTGGATCAAAATTTTGACAGTTCCAATAGTCTTGGATGGTGAAACTAATACTAGAAATAATCTCATCATAATTTTTAGAGTTTTCGAGGGCAGTTTTGGTATTTTGAGTTCTAGACTAGTTTTATTGAGTTTTATGGATAACTGTACTAAGGGGACCTCATAATCGAATTCTAAAGACACTACAAGAAAATAGGTTTTTAACGAGGGAAAATTCGGTCGTTAAAAGTATAAATCCGGTCGTTATTGACTAATAACGACCAATAAAAATCCCGTCGTCACCGGTCGTTAGTAGCTCCAACGTTAAAAGTTAATGACCAGATTAAATCTCGTCATTAAAAGTTAACGATCGAATTAAATTTGGTCATTAAAAAAGCTTTAACGACGACAAAAATCCGGTTGTTATACCTTTTTTGTAGAAACCAAATTTTTCCTTCACTAATTGATTTTCTAGTTATTAAAAAAAAAGGCAAGCCCGGTACACTTCCGAGGAGGGGTCTAACCACAAGAATCAATTGTAGAGTAGTCTTACCTTGCAATTCTACCAAATGTTGTTACCAAGGTTTGAACCCGTGACCTTTTAGTCACATTACAACATCTTTACCAGTTACTCCAAGGCTCTCTTCAATTCTAGTTATTAAAACCTTAATTATAACCATAAATCAAATCAGCAAAAGTACAAACTACATATGGATTTACACACAGAAACATACAAAACATGCACATATGAAAACATACAAATTTGTTATATTCATATAAAATTTCATAGTTCACTACAAAGAATGATATTGCGTAAAGTTACACAAAATATAGACATATAAATTTATATAATATTATATTTTTTAACTCTTAATAAAATAAAAATTAGAATATTTTAAAACAATTTTTGAAATATGAAATGCATTCTTACTGTACTTCAAAATTTATAGTTGCTTATACTTCTTTACACTTTTTCTGAGGATGAGTTCTTCAAACTGCATGACCTTTCAAAAAACAAGCATAATAATTTCATGTAAAATTATTAATAATACTCCTAATAACTATTATCTTCCTTTTTCTTTTTCGCAAAATCAAAGATTAACCACAATAAAATATAAAATTTGTTTCTGTTCACACAACCATATAAAAAGAAAGTTTGGCTTCCTAATTCTAGACTTAAAATTGTTTGTTTTGTATTTTGCACCTTAAGATATTGACTTTTTGCACATTGCTTCATGGATAAAACCCCCAACTTCTTTTAGTTTCACTTTTTATACTAATGGTATTCACCTATTAATAAATAATTCAACATCATTAAAATTATTATAAAGATACAAATCAATTATATCATCTTAAATTTTAAATAATAAAAAAATCACGATTTCTTAATTAATTAGTTGTTGATTATATGTCATGTAAAGTTTTAAAATTTTCTGTTTGTAAAATTTCACGTTATACTTTTCTAACTTAAACAAATGATTTTTCTTTGTATACACTTGTTGGTTTCACAACCAATAATGGAAAAAAAAATCAGCACAATATATATTTTTTTTATTAGAAGAAACATTATTATTGGAAACTGATTCCGTGATTCTTAAGTCTATTGATCGAGGTAATTTGCAAGTGGAGAAACATCTTTCCTCTTGAAAAAATTACTTACGACCAAATTTATTTAACTTTTCTACCTTAAATTAATCTAATAAGCTCATAATTATATATTTAATATTATTACTTTTATTGTTAATTTTTTGTTTAAATTTTTTTTGGACCTACTTCATCTTGCATCTTTAAGAATGTCAAGTAAAGATGAATAAATTGTCTCTCAAAATAAAAACTTATATAAAAATTATATCAAGACAATTTAAGTTAAAAAAAATTATGTCAAAAAGATTGTAACTAAATATTTTTATAATATTTCAAAATTTTATATAATTGAATATAATACAAATGATGGATAGAGCTATTAGAAAATAATAAATTAATATTCTTTTCTTTTTATTAAAGTTTTTTTTTATGAAATAAGCAAAATTATAAAAGATGGAGGATTTTTATCAGAATGATTAACAAAACACCACTTCTTATACTTATAACATGATTTGGTCTGATCTCTTTATTCTCATATTAGTTAAACATATTTTTACACTAACTAATATGTTTTAACAATGGCATGGTATGCTTTTTAAAAGTCAAATTTGTCCCCCCGTTAATGTTATATTAAAATTTATTTTTAATGACCGAAAAAAGATTTGGTCGCTATAAGTGTATTTATAATAATCGGAAAAAAATTGGTCACTATAAGTGTATTTGTAACGACCGTAAAATAATTTGGTCGCTATAAGTATATTTATAACGACCGGAAAAAAATTTGGTCACTATAGGTATATTTATAACGACCGGAAAAACATTTGGTCACTATAAGTAAATTTATAACGACCGAAAAAGAATTTGGTCATTATAAGTGTATTTATAACGACCGGATTCATTTCTCGTCGTTAAGAAATGGTCGTTAAAAGTCTCTTTTCTTGTAGTGAGATTTTGTTGAGTCCAAATCACCATTTCTAGTATGGGTGCATATCTGGTTTGTGTGAATCAAATTTTGAAAAGACCCTGGGGTCTGTTCTAGGGATTTTGCAACTGCTAGTTTTAGGAATTTGGTGCAATTACTTTCCTTCTCTGAGTGTGCATATTGGCCTCTGTGTCTACGGAGGGTAAGCCTCATTGACGTCCGTGTTTGGGGAGGTAGTCTCCGTGTTCACAGAGTATAATCTCCCTATGATCCACTATCACGGTTAAGGGTCCGCATTTGCAAAAAAGTCAACCTTTTGACTTTTGCATTCATGGGTCCCTCTCCGTGTTCCCAGAGGTTTTTCATCCTTGATCAGTTTTAAATTCGTAAAAACTCCATTTTCAACTATTTTTAACATTTTCAAGCTTTGTTGGGGATTTTTGAAGAGGCATTTTGGGGAAAACATTTTTGGTAATTATTTCTAACATCAAATTGATAAATTTTCATTGCTTTTCTCTTGATTTTATCCTGGATTTTATGATTTTGGATATTTAAAATAGGATTTTCCATGACTTTGAATTGGAAACCTTAATTGATGATTTATCCCTCAATTGAGCTCGATTTTAATGGTATTTTCACTCACAAACTCCATTTCTTGTGTAAAACCATAATTTTTGGTCAATTTCCAGATTCGAAAATTTTGAATTTTAGCTCTAATTTTGATCATTTTATCCCTAAGCGTAATTCGTGCTAATATGAATATCAAAATTCATCTCTTAACGCGTATAAACTATCTTTTTATAGTGGTTGGTTGATTTGAGATCATTTTTTAGGCTTAGAGCTATCAAAGCTTAGTTTGAGTACGATTTCGGCATCGAGGTAGGTTCGTCTAATATTTTGGGACTGGATCTGAGTTATTGGACACCTTATGTGATGACTGTAAAATTTTAGATGTTTCATGAGTAATTGGATTAGTATGATAGTAATTTCGTTAAAATGTTATATCGGTTATATTAAAATTGTAGTAAATTGTGATTTTGATGATTAATTGAGATGTATTCCTGAATTTTAAGAAATTTTTTTATGACATTATGGTAATATGAGACTTGTGATATCATTTAGGAAGTGCTTGGGGTAAATTGAGGGTATTGTCATACTTTCGGAAATCATATGCATATTTTGCGACTAATGGAGTTCAATTTTATTGGTATTTTGAACTTTTTATGAAAGTATGGTAATATGAGACATATTGATGGCATTGTGATACCAGTTGTGACACTTGGGATTGCCTTTTTTATTCCAAGGCTATTATTTACCCATAAACTTATTATATTATTGTTACAAACTCTGATTTGTGGCATTGGCATGCATTCATCTCATATTGCATCTGTGCCACACTTTAACCACGCTGAGGTGGCAAGGTTGAGATATTGTACCTTGTTTTATAAAACACCTTGACCATGCTGCGGTGGAAAGGGAGAGACAGTACCACTCACGCTGAGGTAGCAAGGGAGAGATTGAGATATTGTTACACCTCTTTACCATGATGAGGTACCAAGGTTGAGAGATTTTGGTATATAGTCTGACGAGATCCCCATGGACTCTACCTAGTAGCTTTAGCTTGGTAGATGTATATAATAACCCTGCAGCGGTTGTGATTCCACCCCATGCATTGCATTCATACATCAAATTTCCATTGCATCTTTACTTATATATATATATATATATATATATATATTGTTACATGCTTATTCTAGTTCTCCTGCCCAGTCGGTTGAACCTATAGGGTATATTTTTGTATACGCCTACTTTGTTTCCTCCTTGCAGATCGAGCACCGAGACTCTCACGGGGTAGTAAATTAATTGTGCATTGTTTATTATCATTTTCAGATTCAGCAGTGAGACTCAAATTTCGAATCACCGATGTTTCATTGAGACTTCATCTTGTTGTTTTCTATTCTAGAATATTTATTTTACTTATAATACATCATTGTATTTACTCATTCATACTACTTCAAATTTCTTGTAGTCATGACTCCACGTTTTGCAATTTGAAATTAAGTGTTGTGTTTGTTTTGTTTTACTATTATTTCCCTTTAGTCGTGATCCTATCTTCGATCGTGATACAGTTCTTCAAGATCCATTAATAGTTCATAAATGAATTCATGAACCATAGATTGGTATCATTGATGAGTCCTAAAATGTGAAAATTTCAGTAAAAAATGATCAGTGCTCACAAACGTATTCTATAGCTGATAGTTGCATCTATAGATCATAGATGACACCTCGTGGATAGATCCATAGACTTAAGAAATTAGTCATAGGCAGGATGAGGGGTGTTTAGTATCATGGATGGTTGGACAAGTCATGAAAATGATCTCATAGTTGAGATCAAACAGTTAAAGAAAATGACTTGGACAAGACGAAGAGACATCTACTGATGATAGATTGACCTACAGATCATGGTTATGATTTCATGGATCGAGATTTAAAGATTGGCAGTTACAGTATTTGGATTTCACGAATGACTTGGATAGGCCATAAAATATTCTATGGGTCCTAAACATTGTCTCATGAAAAAACTGTAGAGACTTAGTTTTTGGTCTGACTTTTATGAATTATAAAGGGAATCTTCGCCTATAAAAGGCTTCGTGTTTCGTGTCCGTGTAATTATTTCTCAAGGGTGTGTTAGTCTTTGTCCATTTTTATAACTCCTATATACAATATTTTAAATTATTTTAAGTGAAATTTAGGGGCTTTTATAAGTCCAATTCCTCATCCAGTCAATTCCCACTACAATTTGAAAATTTTTTCTCTAGAACTACTGTCTAAAGGAAATATCAAGGAGGATTCTAGGCCTTATCAAATTCAAGTCTCTCATTCCAAATTTTAAAAATAATCTACCTCGGATATGTGGGAATTTCATCCATGAATCTTCTTCTAGTCATGGAGTCTAAGTTCAACCTAAACATCGCAAGTTATGATTTCACTTTAACTTAGAATTTTAATAATTTTGTACAGATTCTATTTACTTGCAGTCAATTCTTTTAAAAGGATTTTCTCACTCCTGATTTAAGCATGATTCATTGATTTTAAGAATGATTTTCATGAATCGATGTCAAGCAAGCAAGATATGATCATGAATTTGAGTAAATTGAAATGCATGCACTATGATTTGAAGAAGATGTCAAATTATGGTGTTTTAAGCAAATAGTAAGATATTTTCATGAAATTTAACGTTGCTTCCGTTTAAGGTATCCTCATTAGGAATGACCTTTATGATTTGATACTTTAGATAAGTGTCTTCATAAATATGTTATTAAAGTGTGATTCCAGGAGCTATTCTATGATTATGAGTTTTATGCATGGTTTCGACATTATTAGATTCTTACCATTTTCAAGATGATTATGATTATGCATAGCTATTCTTGTTGAGAGTTTATCTAGCACTATGTGTACCTAAGGATGAAGGCTCACTTGATAGTAGAGGCTAGAGATCTTTTTATAATAATTCTTTTGTTCCAGAAATATGTGCCACCAGAAGTCAACGAGAGTCCTTGTTAGTTAAGGCATGATTCCTTTGTACATCACCAGGTAGTTGAGGCATGACTTGTATCTTTGTCACTCATTAATAGAGGCTTGAGTTAGCTTAGCTTGTGGATCCATTTAGTATACACCTTTATACCTTGGCAAGCATATTTGGAACTTTTTGGAGCGGAATATACTATACACCATACTGTACTCGCATGGTTATATATTGGTTAACGGTACCACTCATTATGCAAATTTTGTGATTTCGATCACCTGGTTTATGATATGATTTTTTAGAATTCTGCGTTGACCTGGTACCAATTATTTCAAATAGTTTAGTTATCAATTTTATGATATGTTTTACTGGATCATAGCATTATCAATTTCATATTAACTAGATTATCATGATTATGGCATACACAACATATTTTTCATACTAAGTACATTCCATACTAAGTACTGACCGCATACTTCTTTTTCTATATTAATTTATAATATAAGGCAAGCCGATTCTTTTCATACTCGAGCTAGTTTGACTTTTTAGTCAACTTAGTATCATTGGTGAGTCCTCCTACTTCGAGGGTGCATCCATTATGAGTTTTATTGTTCCTTCCAAACTTACTTTCAAGACTTATATGGTGATCTAGGGTATAGTTTTATCAAACTTAGTACATGTTTAGCTTTTTTTATTTGTTTTTCTCTAAAAGATAAATAACTAGATAATATGATAAATTAGATCCCGTATGCGAGCTACTATATAATATTACAAAACAAATTAGTGCATTTAAAATTTTTGAAGTTGGATTTAAAGGTGGAATTGTGTATGTAAACAGTAATGGTTGTCTGCATGTACTTCTCATAAAAACATTAAATGTAATTTAAATATGAAAAATAGTTTAATAAGTTTTTTATATAATTGAAAATAGAAAATAGGGTAAATTTGAAAAAAAAAATATAATGAAAGTAAAAAAAAAAGATTTTGGATGTTTTTCAAATTTCAAATACAACTTTAAGTTGTATTTTAAAATTTCCATGGCCAAATGGTGATTTTTAAATAAAGTGAAAAAAGAAAAAAGTTCTTGTGATCAAATGGGTTCTTAAATTAATATTTTTGTAAAATTGAAATAGAATAAAAAATGTTTTTGGACTAGAAAGACAATAAAAGTCAAAAGTCAATAGGTTAGGAAATAGTTGCCGAATAGATTTGTCTTGAAAAACTTTGAAGAATTTCTCAAAAACAAAGCTTGGAATATTAAAAATAGTGGAAAAGGTCAAAACCCATCACTTAACAGTGACATATTTTTCAAGTACATATAAAGCTTCACGAATGCGGAGTATAATCCGCGAATGCAGAAGCCTGGCTATGTCATACATTCTGCGAATGCGGAGCGACCATCTGCAAACGCGAAGAAGGGACAGTTAGAGCTTCGCAAACACGAACCCCACCTTTGTGAACATAGAGGTCCACGCATGTACTCCGCGAATGCAGACCCACATCCGTGAACGCGAAGAATAAAATTCAATTGCACTAGATATAGTTCAAACTAGCAACACACAACATAGGACAATCATGAAATGGACCCTCAAAATTCATTTGAAATCGCAAAAACACAAACTAAAAATGGAACCTTACTAAAAATGACGTTTCGAACTTAATTGAACCGTTTGAAATCGAATTCGAGACTTCCTTTGCCTGGAACTCGAGCAAAATTTTTTAAACTGGTTTAGGATAAAATACTCAAAATAACCTCAAAAACTCTAAAAATTACAATAAGACCATTTCTAGCATTAGTTTCACCACTCAGAGCCACTGAAACTGCCAAAATTTTGAATTGAACTATCAAACTATGAATGTTGACCAAAGTCAAACTTTGATCCAAAATGAATTGAAAATGCAACTTTGGGTACAAAATTTTCATTCTAACTCTAAATTCAGTTCTGCAAGTTCTCTTAGATAAGATTCTACATTCCGGGGCTGATAGAATTGACAAAATTGAACTACAACACTCGATACTCAAGATGACCACAAAACTTGAAATGTCCAACTTTAAGCCTTTAAAAACTCTTTATTTTGCAAAACTCCAACTTTTTACAAAGTTTTCAAAATATGACTTTTCGACTTAACCAAAAATGACCCAAGAAAACTTTCAAGGAGAGCAAAATGGTAGTTTTATTGAAAATACAAAAAATAACCTTCAAGGTCATTATATCATCCATTACTAAAAATAATGTCCATCCTTGAACATAAGATAAGGGACATACCTGAAGGCTGAAAAAGCCGAGGGTAATAGGCATGCATATCAAACTCTATCTCCCATGTTGCCTCACTCTCGGGCCTATGGCTCTATTAGACCTTTACTGAAGCGATCTCTTTAATTGTCAGCTTCCTCACCTGCTTGTCCAAAATGGCCACCAGCTGCTCCTCATAAGTCAAATCTAGGCTTAATTCAACTGAATTTATGGAAATCACATGAGACTCATCCATAACGTAACGTTGCAACATCGAGACATGAAACACAGGATGAACTGAAGACAAGTTGGGTGGCAAGGCAACTCAATAAGCCACCTCCCTACTCTATCCAAGATCTCAGAAGGACCAATAAACTTTAAACTAAGCTTGCCCTTCTTCCGAACCTTATAATGCCCTTCAACGGTGAGACCTTCAATCATACCATGTCACCAATCATGAACTCCAAAGGTCGAATCTTCCTATCAGCATAGCTCTTTTGACGACTTTGGGTTGTCACCATACTTCGAATCAACTGCTCTAGCTCTAGATCATCTCTCAACATATCTACACCCATACTCTCCACCCTATTGAGTCAAACAATCTAATGGGTGATCTACATCTCTAGCCATATAAGGCCTCAAAGGGGGTTATTTGAATGTCGGAATGGTAACTGTTGTTGTGAGAAAGCTTTTCCAAAGCTAAGTGATGGTCCAATAGCACCAAAATCAGTAACACATGCTCGAAGCCTATCCTCCAACACCTGAATGGTCCTGTGATCAGTCTGGGGGTGAAAGGTTGTACTCATATGAAAATGGGTACCCAAACTATGTTGTAAGGGCCTTCAAAAGTGCAAAGTAAACAATGAACGATGATTTGATACAATGGAAACTAGGACTCCGTGAAGCCTCACAATCTGACTAATATAGCATTGGGACAATCTCCAAGTTGCATACTTCACTTTGACTGGAATGAAGTAGATGGACTTGGTCAATCGATCCACCACTATGGAGTCAAAACCCCCAATCGTAGAGGCAACCAAACTACAAAGTCCATAGTAATACACTCTCACTTCCGATCAGGAATGGGCATTCTCTGCATCGAACCTCCAATACTCTATTCTCATATTTGACTTGTTGGCAATTCAAGCACTTCGCCACAAACTCAGGAATGGCTCTCCTCATCCCACACCACTAATAATGTTGTTTCAAATCATGGTACATCTTTCTGCCCCTGGATGACTGGAATATCTAGTACAATAAGCCTCCTCAGGTATCAAACAGATTAAATCACCCACCTTAGGCACACAGATATGACTCCCCATCCTCAAAACACCATCAGAATCAAGCACTGCTTCTCTAGATTAACCTGTAGCCACTTTGTCACAAATGATACACAACGTCTCATCCTCAAACTTCTTCTCACGAATCTGATCCATCAAAAAAGAGAAAGCCACAATAAAAGCAAGCATCCCATCCTAGTTTTAAAGCTATAATGTCACTAATCCTTTGGCCAACCTATGAAAATCTCTAGCCAATGGTTGCCTCTCAACCCAAATAGCTTCTAGACTCCCCACACTAGAAGTCTTCCTACTGAAAGCATCAGCTACAACATTGGCCTTCCTGGGATGATAGAGAATAGTCAAATCAGTCTTTTCAGAGCTCAATCCACCTTCTTTTCCGTAGATCTAGACCTGCTAGCTGAAAATACACCGCAAAGATCTAATAATGGACTCCATATAGATAGTGATGCCACAACTTAATCACAAATAGAACCACAACCAACTTTAAATCATGAGTGGGATAATTCTTTTCATGGGCCTTCAACTACCAAGAAGCATAAGTAATAACATTACCATTCTGCATCAACATATTACCTAACCCACCCCCGAAGCATCATAATAAATCATGAAATCAACACCTTCCTTCAGCAAGGTCTAGATAGGAGTTATGGTCATCAATAACTTGAGCTTTTGAAGGCTCTTTTCACACTCATTAGACCAGTGAAATACAACATCTTTCTGAGTAAGCTAGTTAGTGGAGCTACAATAATGGAGAAACCCTGCACAAAACAGTGATAATAATCAGCTAAGCCCATGAAACTACGAATCTCTATAGCAGAGGTAGGCTTAGTCCAACCCCGAATAGCCTCATTCTTCATTGGGTCAACTCGTATACTCTCTTTGGACACCACATGCCCCAAGAATGCCACAGAATGCAACCAAAACTCATACTTGGAGAATTCAGCATAAAGCTTCTAAGCCTCTAGAGCACAATTCTCAAATGCCTCACATATCCTCCTCGATCTTGGAATAGACCAAGATGTCATCAATGAACATGATCACAAACGAAAAAAGATACGATCAGAATACCTCATTCATCAACTCTATAAATGCTACAGGGGTGTTATTTAAACCAAAGGACATAACAAGAAACTCATAATGGCCATACCTGGTCTGAAAAGTTATCCTGGAATATCTGATGGCCAAATTTGTAGTTGATGATACATAGACCGTAAATCAATCTTAGAAAATAATGCATCTCCCTAAAGTTGATCAAACAAGTCATCAATATAAGGAAGTGGATACTTGTTCTTGAGAGTCACCTTGTTCAACTGCGTATAATCAATACACATTTTCATGGGTCCATCCTTCTTCTTTTTACAAACAAGACTAAGGCACCTTTAAGGTGAAATACTAGGGCGAATAAAGCCCTTGCTCAATGGATCTTAGAGTTTCTCCTTTAGCTCCTTTAACTCAGCTGGAGCTATACGATAAGGAGTGATAGACAGGGGCTTAGTGCCTAGCTCAAGATCAATAGCAAAATCAATATCCCCATCAGGAGGGAACTCGGTAGATCAGCAAGAAACACATCCAAAAGCTCATAAACCACTGAAATAGACTCCTTGGAAGGTGACTCGAAAACGGTATCATGAATAAAAGCCAAGTAAAACAAACACCCTATGTCAATCAACTTTTGCACCTGCATATAAGATATAACTTTAATAGGATAGGAACCCTTTGAACCCGTCCTCTTTATCCTTGGTCTACCTGGCATGGCTAAGGTAACAATCTTGGCATAACAATCAAGAATAGCATGATACATAGATAGCCAATCCATACCTAGAATAGCATCAAAATCTATCATATCTAATATAATCATATCCACCCACATCTCATAGCTAGCCAAAGTCATAAAACAGGATTGGTACACCCAATCCATTACTAAGTGCTGGCCTACTGGGTTTGAAACATGAACAAACATAGACATAGTATCACATGGAAACTCAAATCCCATGGAAAAATATGCAAACACCAAACAATAAGTGGAGACAGGATCAAATAACATAGATGCAGGATGATGGCAAACTAGAATAATGTTTGTAATGATAGTATCAAAGTCCTCAGCCCCTGGTCTACCTGGGAAAGCATAGAAATGACGTACCCATCCTCCACTAGTAGAAGTTTCCCCTCGACCACTAGAATATATGGAAGTATCACCTGCTCCTCTACCTATGGTGTGTCAACCCGGCCTCTACCTTGCCCCTAGTTTGTAGGGTTGAACCTTTGGCTGGTGGTGTCGAATCTCTGACCAGTGCTGTAGAGTAAGAATGGTGGGGCCTAGAATGGGTTTACATGGGGAACTGTCAAATCAAATGGTCAGGAGATCCACATCCAAAACAAGATTTGGGGGTGGACAGCTATTGTGAAGAAATAGAAGGGATACTATAGCCAACCCAGCCTGTAGGCCTCTACTAGGAATCGAATGAACTTTGACTTGAGCTATATGAATCACGAGGACCCCGACCTTCCTTTGAAGCTAACAAGGTTACATGAACCCCTCAGTGTTGAAAGGAACCACCTCTTCTAGTCATACCTCTACCTTCTTATGAGGCTACCGAGAACCATCCCGATGTACGGACCCTTTTGAGGTCCCCAAAAGGCTCTCTCTACATGAGCTCTGCCTCTTTGGTAAGACTAACCACTGATTGAAAAGATGCTTCATCTCTAGGCACCCAAAATATTGACTGTTTGATAGAATAAGCGAACCCTCCAACAAACTAGTAAACTCTCTCTTCTCCATAGGAATAATAGTTGTAGCATGTTGGGCCAACTGACAAAAATGAACCTCACATTCTAAAATGATAATAGTACACTATCTCAAACTCTCGAACCACAAACAGCTCTCCTCATGGACATTCAAAGGTATAATTCGATCGTAGAAGGCAATAGAAAATGCCTCCAAAGTAGTCAAAGGAGACCCAACTGGAAATGATTTGAAATAGGACCTCCACCACTCTCTAGCTGGCCAATGGAGTTGGAGGGTCATATATCATATATCATGAGCCTCTTCCAACCCCACAATCTCAAGTAACTCCTGGCAAGTAACCAAAAACTCATGTTTGTCCTCTGTCTTTCCACCCTCAAACTAAGATGCCTCCATCTTTCTGAACCTCTCATACCTATATTGCTCCTCATCAGTGAAGGCATCTACTGGAGAAATCTCAACAATAGGTATTTTTAGTGGTTGCTCCACCTGAGCCTAGGCCACGGGAGCGTACGGTTGATCTAGACCTGAACTCTAACCTGTTTTTGTGAAGTACCTAGTGTATTAGATGGGCTACTTGCCTGAACCAAAGTCTTTAGCATACTTGACACTCTCAAAGCGTATCCAGTAGTAGTGTTGCAGTATAGTCATGAGGAGCATGCTACTCTCTAGACTCCATAGCTATCTTGGTCCCTACCCCTGGCTGAGGGCTTAATATCTATCTTAGGGGCTGCCTCTTCTCAATCGATAGTTGTTATGACTCTAGTCCTCATATTCTGTCAGAAGGATACACAACAACTCAGCACTTAAATAAAACCCATGCACGAATCGATTAGAATGAAGTAAAAGAGAATTTCCTAACAGTCTTCATATCCTCTTAAAGATAAGTAATGGACGTTTTCACACAGATCCTGAAGACTCTACTAGACTGGGCTTGTACACATGTGACACCTATGGATCCAGTGCTCCTATACCACACCTGAAATCCGAGTGTGATGGAACTCATCTAACCCACCAAGGTGAGTCATCCCAAAATCTAAATGACTTAATATAATAATAAGAGCAGAAGATAAAACAGTCTAACAAGATGGATAAGCAAAGAAAATCAAAAGCTACAACCATCCAAAAACTGGTGTCACATGTACAATCCTCTAATAATAAGAATGCTCAAATGCAATACAAGTCTTAATATCTCGTTCTCAAATAGAACATAACATTAAGTAGAATATTAAAAGATCTACCGAAGAGACAAGTAGTTGCCTCTCAAAAGATCCAAAAGCTCGATCATGTAATGAAGAGTATTTACAAGAAAGATCAGGCTAGCAACCTACAAAAAGGTAGCAAGGGGGTAATCACCAAACAACAAGGTACTCAGCAAATGGAAGTAACCTAAAGTAAATCAATAAAGAACATAAGTACTCCTATCAATCCAACCACATACTACTCAAGTACACACCAGTACTAAATAAAAGTCCTGGCACAATATAATATACATATCACAAACATATATATATATATATATATATATATATATATATATATATATATATATATATATATATATATATATATATATACACACTTATCACATAGCATCATATCTCAAGACGTCCAACTGATACTCAGGGCAAATGGTACAATAGATATCCAGTCTCATATGCAATACATATAATAATATCAAAGTAGGAATGATATGAAATGGAGTAGATGCCATAAGATGTAAATAATGTGATGCATGTTTGTCTTATGATACACATCTATTGATCACATTTGTGTTAGATCAAAACTCATGGGGGCCACACAAGGACCACTTATCCATGAAATTTTATGGAAAGGACCTCGATTAATGCTCACCTGACTAGAAAAGACCTTTGCCAGAAATAATCAGCGGGCAGGTTACCTCAGCTTGCCGGTAGAAACCTCATCTAATCATCCACCGATAGAGACCTCGGTCATCAATCCACATGTTACCTTAGTCAACTCCCAATTGTAGCCATCACAAGAATCAATGCACAAGTAACAGTACATGTAACGTGCACAATCTCAGTTTCATCATAATTTTCAATATCATAATGATTTCAATTTCATTACAGTCTCAATATATCAATCTCATCTCAATATAAGTACCATCTAGATATTAAAATCAAATAATTCACTAGATTACATGTATAACGAATTCACAAATACTTCACAAGTCAAGATTCCACTATATGAACAATCACTCAACCAAAAATATCATGATCAAAGCCTATGATGATACAATTCTACACCAAAGTACTCAATTCTACACACATAGGAGCATACAAGGTTCAATCACACTTAATAAAAGGTTAGAAGTTCACTTGCCTTAAAAAATCTCGAATCAAGTCAAATCCATAGCCTTTTCCATTCCACGATAATCTAAATCACCACAACATATTCAAACATAGAATCACAATCACATAGCGAATATAATGACACTAAAATCAATCAATTCTATTGAAAAGAGAAAAATGGACAAATTCTATGCCAAAAAAAGTAATTGAAATTTGAAAATTAACACATGAAAATGTTCTCCACGTAATAAGGACTTCAATGGTGAAAACCATTTTTAAAATAGAGTTAAAATGAGATAGAAACCATCAATTTAGTATTAGGAATCAAAGTCCAAAAAAAATCCAAAGTCCTCAATTGAAAACTCCAAATTCCAAGTTACAAACACAATTCAATCAATGGAAATTAAAGAAATAAGTTAGAAAATAATTACCCAATACATTTTCCTTGAAAAACCTTGAATAATCTCTAAAAAAAACAAAGCTTGAAATATTAAAAATGGTGGAAAAGATCAAAACTCATCACTTAAAGTGACACACTATTTAGGTACATATAAAGCTTTGTGAACACGGAGTATAATCCATGAACTCGGGAGCCTTGCTATGTCATACACTCTACGGAGAGCCCACCCGTGAATGCAAATAAGGGACTGCCTGCAAATGCAGACCTTACCTCCACAAACATGGAGGTCTAGATTTTCATAATTTAAAATTTGATGTGCTTTGCTTGCCCTAGTGATGGATGAACTGACGCAGTCTATCCAGGAGGAGGTACCTTGGTATATGCTATTTGCAGATGACATAGTTATTGATAAATTGGAGCTTTGGAGACACGCTTTGGAATCCAAAGGGCTCAAATTAAGTAGAACCAAAACAGAATACTTGGAGTGCAATTTTAGTGTTACAGGGGATGAAGTAGACACTAATGTGAGGTTTTCCACTCAATCTATTCCCAAGAGAGATAATTTTAAGTATCTTAGGTCCATCATCTAGAGTAGTGGCGATATCGACGGTGATGTCAGACATCGTCTTAGGGCAGCATGAATGAAATGGAGGCTTGCCTCAGGAGTATTGTGTGATAAAAAGAGACCATCTAAGCTTAAAGGCAAATTTTATAGAATGGTGGTTAGACCATCTTTGCTATATAGGCTGGAGTATTAGCCTATTAAAAATTTATATGTTCAGAAGATGTATGTTGCGGAGATGAGGATGTTGAGATGGATGTGTGTACATACCAGGAGTGATAGGATTAGGGATGAGATCATCCGGGAGAAGCTAGAGGTAACTCCTATGGCTGACAAGATGAGGGAAGCAAGACTGCGTTTGTTTGGACATATATAGAGAAGGAGTATCGATGCTCCTATTAAGAGATGAGAGAGGTTGATTTAGGGGATACATAGAGGGGTAAAGGTAGGTCGAAGAAGTATTAAGGGGAGATGATCAGACAAAGTATGATGAAACTTCATCTCACCGAGGACATGGCCTTAGATAGAAAAGGGTAAAGGTTGCGTATTAGAGTAGACGGCTAATTGGTTAGTAGGGGTAGGTCGATATATGACTTGGTGATAGTAGGATAGTAGGAGTAGTGATGTAATTACATCGTATGTTGCCATTATATTTGTTTACTTTTAGCGTATTTACATTGCCTTTATATCTTATGTTGTCATTTTCCATTTTGTTTTGTTAAATTTATCATATTTACATACTATCATGTGCTTTTCCTGTCCTTTCCTTTTTCTATATCTATTTTATGTTTCTTGTAGGTTTTTTAGAATAGTGTTCCTAGGAAACAACCTCTCTACCTCTATGAGGTAGCGGTAAGGTATGTGTACATTCTACCCTCTCTAGACCCCACTTGTGGGATTCCATTGGGTATATTGTTGTTATTGTTGTAAAGTTTAATGTGCTTTTAGTTTCGTGTATTTCTCATTTTTATTAATATACAGTTATACAATTTTATGCATGTCGGATGAGTGTGAATGATTAATGAAGGAATCGCCAATCAACACATCTGATATGTTCAGGATTAGAACGTTTAACAAGAATCATACATGTCCACTTAGGGATATAGTACAGTATATTCTTAAAAATAAGCTAAAGGTAATATGGTTGTAGGAATTATTAAGCCTAAGTTGGTAAATCACAAAAACATTATACAATTGTTGACATTAAAAATGACGTCAAATTGGATCTCAGTGTTGATGTTTCCTACATGTTGGCTTTGAGAGCTAAGGCAAAAGCTTTGGTTTTGTTAAGGGGGACCCAATCATAATCATACCACAAACTACCAGTTTATTTGTATATGTTGGATATTACATATCCTGGATTGCATATACAAACAACAACAACAACAACAATAACAACAACAACAATATACCTAGTGAAATCCCACAAATAAGGTCTGGGGAGGTAGAATGTACGCAGACCTTACCACTACCTCAGAGAAGTAGGGAGGTTGTTTCCTGGGAACTCTCGTATGTACAATTGAAGAAAAAAGATAGAACAAGTTTCTGTATGTATTTATTACACTTCATCACTTTATTAATGATTTTGATTACTGTAGACTTCTAGTTGATGTTGATGGCAATTACCTCAGGGGACCATACAATGAATTATTCTTTTCAGCAAGCACTACAGATGGAGCAGGTTTTATATGTATATATGTATAATGTTTTGATTTACTTATTTTGTTTTTTTATAAAAACAAATGTATATTTTTATAGGTCATATATTGTCATTGGAATATGGAGTAGTTGATTCAGAGAACGATAGCTCTTGGACTTCGTTTTTCAAACTAAAATAGGCCTATGGGGAGAGAGACAACATGTGTGTTGTATCTGATAGAAATGAAAGCATCATTAAAGTTGTTATGGTGGTATGTAATGATGTTCCACATTGTAATTGTATATGACATTTGTGAAATAATGTTCAGAAAAGGTATAGAAGGTCTCACGCAAAGTTGAATGAAGTATTTTATACTATGGCAAAGGCTTACACTCAATTCAATTTTAATAAACTGATGGACACAATAGAAAGGGTTGATAAGCTCGATAAAGAATATTTACAACTTGTTGGATATAGTAAATGGGATAGAACTTATGCACCAGTTTATCATGGATTGTTAATAACATCGAACATTGCAAAAAGTAAAAGTTTGTCACTAGTATCAGCACGAGAACTGCCAATTTTGGAATTTCTAAAGGAAGTGAGGCCAACGTGTGGTAGGTGAAATAGTGACAATAAAAAAGAAGAAACATGCATGTTTACGCCTTTGATGAGTAAATTTCAAGAGATGCTCAATATTAATGAAGTAAAAAAGTACAAGGATGAAGGTATGTTTTTTACTTTAAGTTCAGCTTTAATTTATATATATCAAAGTTCCAGTTTATAATATTTTTTTTACAAATTTTATTTTGTATATTATAAGAATTTTAATTCAACCAGGTTGTTGCATCACTCATATATGTCATACAATGTCAGCAATGAAGGGAGAAAGTTAGTAGTCTGTCCTGAAAATAAAACATGCAGTTGTGGAAAATTCCAGATTGACGAAACAATATGCACACATGCTTGGCCAGTGTTGAAATACAAATGCTTTGAACCTGATGAATACTGCTAGGACCTATATAAAAGGATTACTGTGTTGAAGGTATAAAGTTTTCAATTAATCTATCACTAGATAAATTGGAATGGATTATACTTGAGCACATATTAGAGGAAGTGTTACTACGACCTCTAATATATAAAAGACCTCTAGGTAGACAAAAGAAGAATACTCGAGAAAATCATTCATTGTGTTGCTTGTCGCGAAGGAAAAAATATGAGTAGTATGTGTGACGTTACAGATCACAACAGGCGTTCGTGTAGAAATAGGCCACAGTCTATATAAATGATGAATGTTTTACCTTTTTTTATAAACACATGTTTAACGAATTGAACTTGCTTTGTATCAAGTTGATGTTGCTTTGCTTTTCTACATTGAACAAGCAATAATTGAAATTTCTTTTAGCAGTTAATGATTTAGCTATAAACAGTATTTAATGATTTAATTTTGCATTTAATATACATAGAAAGTTGAGATTCAATATAACTACGTATATATATACTTGATTTGTTTTATATAAGTATATATTTCTGTGTATGATATTCAATATATGAAAAATGTACATGGGTTGTTGGTGCAATAGTATAAATGGGATTGGTGTGTCGAAACCAAATATTAAAGAAAATTTGTGTTGTTAAATGGATCAAATACGTATTTAAAAGTAATATGTAATCAAATACATATACAATAGTATACATATTTGATTATATGTATACAAGAGTATATGTATGTATCTATATGTATATATATACACATAAGTGTTTGTATATTAAAAGTAACAAATACATATTCAAAAGGGATTTGTATGTTGATAAAGATTAAATACATATACAAAAATGAATTAGTATAATTAGAGGGACAAAAAAGCAACAGATTTGTATATTAAAAGGAAAATTGGCTATACAAAGTGATTTGTATGTTAAAAAAGACAAAAAAAACATATAGAAAAACAATATGTATATTGATGAGTTCATATCTTGGACTCTTTTTGGGTTTAGAATGCAAAGAAATATTGTCCTTGGTGTGCTATTATGTTTCAAATACTAACTAATATGCATGTGCCATAGTAGGAATGGAGCTAAAAGTGCACAAGTGGACAATATTGAACAACATTTGAAAAAGGAGTAAAAGTGTGAAAAAGACAGATATAAGCAGCTTCGCCAACCTAGTCGGTGTATCGCCAAATGTTTATTGAAACCGCCTAATATTTTACTAACCAAGTCTCAAGTTCATTCTAAGAAGGCAGTCAGAAGCAAATTCTTAAAATATCTTCAGCGCATCACCAAATGGCTGAAGAGATCTCCTAAAAGGAATTTCAGCGTATCGCCGAACATGATCTGTGGGGTAATGGACCATTACCTACTCTTGTAGAGACTTAGTATTTCAAGTATATGTAGAGGAAAGCGTTCAAGTACTTATTCGGTGCATCGCTAGAGTGCTCAACGATGGCCGGCCTTGACTGCCGAGTAGCAACTTGGTGCACAAACTCACATAATTTGCATGGACTATTTAAGCATATTGGAAAGGACCTTGTACATATCATTCACTTCAGGATTTACAGATAAAGAGAGAGTGAGATTAGGGTACTTAGAATATTCTTGCTAAATAGTACAAGGGAGAGAGCATTTCAAGAATGCGGAGGCACACATTAGAGAGATTTGTTGGTTTGAATCAACTTTACTCTTTTAATCCTTGATATTCATGTATGTATCTCCTAAAATTGGTATTGAATCTTTATTTTCTAGAATGAGTAGCTAAAACCCCCATGTTGGGGGAAGGGGGTGTAAATAGTATGGATTTATGATTTCTAATGTTGGGTCTTTAATATTTTTGCTATATTATTGTTAATATGAGTGAATTTATGTCCATTGCTAAGTTTCGTCTATTATCCTAAGGTTGCAAGGGGGTTTATATCAGATCTCTAATTATTGCTTTAATCTGAGTAGTTAGAGTGTTGAATGGATGCACAAAATCAACAACAACATACCCAGTTGAATCCCACAAGTGGGGTCTGGGGAGGGTAGAAATGTACGCTGACCTTCCAACTACCTTGTATAGAAATAGAGAGGTTGTTCCCAAGGAACCCTCGACTCAACAACTCATAAGCAGAATAAACTAGATATTGCAAAGGGAAGGGAAGGGAACAGCGGAAGAAATAGAACTAGAAATCGAAATAAAAAGAGCAACTATTTACAAAAAACGCATGTTAATATGTAGACACAATAAATTCAACGCACATACGATAGATAGTGACATCAATTCCGCCTACCCCTACTACCTCACTAAACCTCGAGATCACCTATCCACCTACCCCTACTAACCAATCAGCCAGCTACTCTAATTTGCGACCTCTACTCCTTCCTATCTAAGGTCATGTCCTCGATTAGATCCAGACTCGCCATATCTTATCTGATAACCTCCCCCCAATACTTCTTCGGTCTATCTCTACCTCTCTGTATAGCTCCCAAAACCAACCTCTCGCGCCTCTTAACAGATGCATCGGTACTCCATCTCCGCACATGTTCGAACCATTGCAGTCTCGCTTCCCTCATCTTATAAGCCACTAGTGCCACCTCCAGCTTCTCTCGAATGATTACATTCTTAATCTTATCCCTCCTTATGTTACCACACGTCCATCTCAATATCCTCATCTTTGCGACATGTATATTCTGAACATGTGTATACTTTATTGGCCAACATTCCACCCTATACAATAAAGATGGTCTAACCACCATTCTATAAAATTTACCTTTGAGTTTAGGTTGTATCTTCTTGTCACACAACACTCCCGAGGCAAACCTCTATTTAGTCCAAGTTGCCCCAATACGATGTGTGACATCATCGTCGATATCACCACTGCTCTGGATGATACACCCCAGATATTTAAAGTTTTCCCTCTTGGGGATAAGTTGAGTAGCCAGCTTCACGTCAATGTCTACTTCATCTCTCGTAAAACTGAATTTACACTCCATGTATTCTGTTTTGGTCCTGCTCAGTTTGAATCCTTTGGACTCCAAGGTGTGTCTCTAAGCCTCCAACCTATCATTAACTCTAGTCCGAGTCTCATCAATCAGTACTATGTCATCTACAAAAAGTATACACCATAGAACCTCCTCTTGGATGGATCACGTTAGCTCATCCATCACAAGGGAAAACAAGAAAGGGCTCAACACAGATCCTTGATGGAGTCCCATTTCAACAGGAAAATACTCTGAGTCTCCTCCCACCATTCTTACCCGAGTCTTGACTCCGTCGTACATATCCTTAATCGCCCTGATATATGCCATTGGGACACCTTTCACCTCTAGACACCTCCATAGGACATCTCTTGGAACTTTGTCATAGGCCTTCTCGAGATCAATGAACACCATATGAAGCTCCTTCTTTCTTTCCCTATACTTTTCCACTAATCTCCGGACAAGATGAATTGCTTCAATAGTCGATCGCCTCGGCATGAATCCAAACTGATTTTCCAAAATAGACACTACTCTTCTCACCCTCATCTCCACTACACTCTCCCAAACCTTCATAATGTTGAATGGATGTATTAGCTGGAAATCTTCCGGGGTTTCAGTTGAATGCCACAACCATGGGTTCAATTCCTAAGGTATTAGGTGGTTTGCTGTCATTTCTTAGGCCAGGCCAGGTGTGTCCTATAGCGATTTGCATATTATATCGTAATTGAATCATGTAAAACACCTTGGTGTCATAATTGAACTGAGGTTACCAATATCCTAGCCTATTTCACTCATCTTTAACTCAATTAGTCAAATTTTTAGACCCATATTAGTAGATCTAATCCCATACTTGCACATCTCCAACCCCTCTCTCTATTTGTTGCTTAATTTGTGAATTTAGTTGTAATTTGCTGAATCTAAATCTTTGATTATCGTAACCCCCCAATTTAAACCTACAATTGCCTAATTCAATGAAATACTTCAACTCTCAAACCTCCACTCTTTGTGGTATTTGACCCCATCTCTATTATTGGGTAATATGCTGATGACGACCATCCCTGCTTCATTTGAGTAATAGGGCTGTGTCCATAAAAATGGCGCCATTGCCATGGAGTGGCGTTAGTTTGTGACTGGAGTGTTTGTTGAATTAAGTGGTTACCTAAGCTTCCCCAAAATTCAATTGCATCATGGGAGAAATCATAAAATGTATTCCTCGAAAGGATCTTCCCTCCATTACAGATGATCAAGCTATGGTGGAGCATTGAAAATTTTAGAAAGGTAGATGATGGACCATTATATGAAGCTTGGCGGCAATTTTGGAAACTTTTACTTCAGTGCCCAACTCATGGGATCCCTGATCATTTGTTGTTGTAACATTTCTATGTGAGCTTAAGTGTTGTAAACAAGAGTTGGCTGGTTGGTTAGAAAGAGGAGGGCTAATGAAGCAAACATTTGCAATTGCCGCAAAATTTCTAGATGAGATGACCAAAATAAGTAGGGAGTGTTACACCCAAGATGATTATGTTTCTTCTACAAAAGGGGGAGTACCTAGAGAGCAATTAGCTAAAGAGAAGGAAAGAGATGAGAACATGGCAAGAATGATGAAGAAGCTGAATCTCATAACACATCATGTAACTAATGATGATAGAAAACAACGATTGAATGTTGTGCATGCTGCAGGTAATTTGTCTTATGAATGTGAACCAAGTGAGAGTGGTCATGAAGAAGAAGTGTGTTTCATAGGGGAGTCATGTATTGGGTTCTCGGTTGGCCTTTCAACGATCACACAAAAATCAAGTTCAAAACATTGGAATTAGTTGGATTGATGGTATGTGGATGAACCAATATGTGCGTTGTCGTGGTGAAAGATGAGAGGGAAGTTATTCCACTTCACCTCAACACGTGTTGATAACCAATGAGCCGTTTGTCAAGCCAGATAAGTCACAAATTAAGGAGATGCTTGCACGGATCTTAAGCAAGGTAGAAGCCTCTGATAATGTGCTAAATGAGATGAAATCATGGTTTTCCCAGTTAAATCAAATGATGTCATCTCATGCAACCTCAATCAAATGTTTGAAGGCTCATTTAGAAATGCTCTCGGCCCAGCTAAACAACTAAGCAAAGAGCAATGACCAGTTATGCATGGCCATTACTACTAGAAGTGGCAAAGTTCTTAAATCTAGTATGGAAACCAAAACCCCTTTATTTGAGGAGAGTAAAGAGTGCAAAAGGGGAGGCGAGGAAACAATGTATAAGGGAGACATCACTCTTGGTAATCCAGAGAGTGCATGTAGCAACGAAGATGGGGATAATTCCAAATAGGCTAAAGAAGAATCTGTTAAAAAAGCAGTTACTCCTCAAAGGCCTTCTAGGAAAGTTATTATTTTCCCTCAAAGGAAGGAAAAGAAGGATGAAGAAGCAAAGTTTAGGAATTTCTTTCTATCTTCAACTCCTTGACAATTAACATACTATTGGTCAAGCATCTCACTGATATTCCAGCATATACAAAATTTATGATGGAGTTGGTAACCAAGAAGAGAGCCCAAGAGTGTGAGATGATTGAAGTTTTGCACAGTTGTAATGCTATTTTAACAAGCCATGTGGCTGCTAAGAGAGATGATCTGGGTGCATTCACAATACCATGCACTATCAATACTTTTGAGTTTAGTAGAGCTTGTGTGATTTGGGGGCTAGTATAAACCTGATGCATTTGATGGTATTTGAATAACTTGGTGTGGACACGCTAGCCCAAACGTCAATGAAGTTGCTTATAGCCAATTGGTCAATTTAAAGACTGATTGGAATATTATATGATGTCTTGGTAAGAGGGGATAGGTTCATATTTCCAGCTGATTTTGTAGTTTTGAATTGTGACATTGATATTAATGTATAGACTATTCTATATTGGCAATTTTTGGCCACTGGCAGAGCCTTGGTGGATGTTGAAAAAGGGGACCTAAAATTTAGGATAAATGATGAAGAGATGAATTTCAAAATTGGTGAAACACTGAAAAGGTATGATGATTTTCAAGTAAATACCATCGTTGATGTAGTGGATGAGGCTGTGGAAAATCTCAGAGAATTAGCCTAGTCAAATGTTGAATCAATGGTAGAAATCTTATTGAATTATAAGGAGAACGATGTTAATGATTATGTGGAAGTAGTAGCCCATTGATGGGGGTTGGGAATTACTCAAGAACTGCAACTAAACATGACATAGATTTGAAGAACCATGAGACGCAACCAGCGAGGCCATCTATTGAGGTACCACCAAAACTCAAGTTAAAAGAGCTCTGAGCCATTTGAAATACTCCTTCTTGGGTGAAAATGACTACATTATCGGTGATTGTAGCAGCAGGGTTACACAAAGGGAAAATTAAAACTCCTGTTAAGGTGCTTAAGAAACGTGTGAAAGCTATTAGTTGGAAAATTGCTGATGTTATGCGCATTCCTTTGGGAATCTGCACCCACAAAATTAAGTTGGTTGAAGGCTGCAAACCTAGTGTTGAGCATTAACATTGGATCAACCTTTCTATACAAGAGGTAGTCAAGAAGTAAATAATAAAATGGTTAAATGTTAGAGTGATATACCCGATTATGGACAATGATTGGGTGAGTCCAATCCAATGTGTGCCTAAAATGGGTGGTATGACTGTGGTACCAAATAAAAAAGACAGCTTATTTCAATGAGGCCAGTCATCGGATGGCGAATTTGTATGCGCTATGAAAAATTGAATGCCTCAACAGAAAAGGACCATTTCCTATTTCCCTTTAGTTGGATAGGTTAGCTAGGAGGGGGTGGTATTATTTCCTTGACGGGTATTCTAGATATAATCATATATCTATTGCCCCTGAAGGAAAAACAAAACTATATTTACTTTCCCTTATGGTACTTTCACATTCAAAAGGATGTCACTTGGGTTGTGTAATGCACCAGCTGCATTTCAAAGATGCATGTTGTCCATCTTTGCCGACATGGTTGAGGATTCCATGGAAGTACTTATAGAAAACTTCTCAGTGGTGGGAGATACCTTTGATTAGTGTTTGGTTCATTTAGAGAAAGTACTACAGAGATGTTGAAATAAACATAGTGTTCAACTGGGAGAAGTGTCACTTCCTGGTTAAAGAGGAAATTATTTTGGGCCACAAGATTTCGAGGAAAGGATTACAAGTTGAAAAGCTTCCTCCTCTGATATCGATCAATGATGTGCAATGTTTTTTGGGATATGCTAGTTTTTACCGAAGGTTCATAAAGGATTTTGCGAAAGTCGCTAGTCCAATGAGCATGTTATAAGAGAAAGACTCACCTTTTTCTTTCAACACTGCATATTTGAAATCATTTGAAACTCTCAAACAGAAGTTGACTGAAACTCTAGTGCTAATCTCCCCATATTGGTATAAGTCGTTCAAGGTAATATGTAATACGAGTGGTGTGGCCTTTAGGGGCAGTGCTAGGCCAAAATATTGGGAAACCTTACTACCCAACTTGTTATGCTAGCAAGATGTTGAATGTAGCATAGAAAAACAACACGATCATAGAGCAAAAGCTCTTAGTTGTATTGTATTCATTTGAAAATTTCCGCACATACTTCTAGGTATAAGAGTCGTCATCCACACTGACCATGCAACACTTTGCTATCTTATGGCAAAAAGGATGCTAAATCAAGGCTCATTCGATGAGTGTTGTTGTTGCAAGAGTTTGATTTTGAGGTGAAAGATAGGAAGGGTTGTGAAATCAGGTAGCTGATCATTTGTCGAGACTTAAGCCACCAAGCTATAATATTAACATGGAGGAGGAGGAGGACATCTCAAACAAGTTACATGATGAGGCAATGATGAGATCAGTGATAGTTGCTACTCCTTGGTACGCAGAATTTTGCAAACTACTTAGTTTGTGGAATCATTCCAGACTTTTCTAATCCCCACAAAAGGAGAAAAATTTTGCATGATGTGAAGAAATACTATTAGGACGAGCTCTACCTCTTTAAGGAGTGCATGGATAACATGATCCAAAGATGTATACTAGAGTCTAGAATGGAGGCAATTTTAAAGGAATTTCATTTGTCAGCTATTGGGGTTCATCATAGAGGAATAAGGACTGCATATAAGGTGCTCCAATGTGGTTATTATTGGCCGACCCTACATAAAGACGCCCATGAATTTTTCAAGGCATGTCCAAAGTGTCAACTGCACGGGAACATCTCAAGAAGGCATGAATTCCCACTAACCCCAATTCTAGAATTTGAAGTGTTTGATGTATAGGGGGTGGATTTCATGGGACCATTTACAAGTTCCTTTGGTAACAATTACATCTTGTTGGATGTCAAAGGGGAATTACAATATCATAAGATTAATTCATGCCTATACATCATAACTATGTCTCATAGTGGGTCGAAGTAGTGGCATTGCTAATTAATGATGGCAAAGGGGTGGTGCAGTTGTTGAAGAGAAATATCCTTACTTGATTTAGCATACCCCGAGCTATCATTACAGATGGTGGATCCCATTTCTGCAACAGGATGTTTGGATCGTTATTAAGCAAATACAGGGTTAAGCACAGAGTAACAACTCCCTATCATCCACATGCCAATGGGAAGTGGAGGTGTCTAACAGGGAGATATAAATGATCCTTCCAAAGACCGTGAATGGAAATAACAGTGATTGTGCAGCAAAGTTAGATGATACATTATGGGCTTACCAGATAGCGCACAAAGCCCCTATTGACATGTGAACTTATCAATTGGTCTTTGGCAAGGTTTGCCATTTGTCTTTGGAGTTAGAACACAAAGCCTTGTCGGCTCTAAAAAGGCTCAATATAAAGCATGATGAAGCTCTACAGGCTCGACTGACCCAAGTCCACCTATTGGATGAATTCAGATTGAATGCTTATGAAAGCTCGCGTGACTTAAAGAACTTGAAAAGGGAATTTGCTGAAGGGGATACAGTGATGCTCTACAACTCAAGATTATGTTTGTTCTCTGAAAACCTCAAGTCAAAGTGGTCTGGACCATTCAAGTTGACTTAAGTACATGTGAATGGTGTGGTAGAGGTTGAAAACCATAAATGCTTAGGTATTCAAGATGAATGATCAAAGGCTAAAAAATACTATGGCAACCCACCAGATTTTCGGGTGGTTCATGTCATGTATGTGAATGAGATGTGATTTATATCGGACATTATCGTATCCTGATGTAAAATCAAGTGCATCTTAGGAGGCAACTCAAGTATTAGTGGATTTCTAATAAAATGTACTTATGGTTGCAGGTATTTAGATTGAAAAATGAGGAGGAAGAAGAAAGGTAATTACATGCTCATAATCGGCGAAACGCCAATTGAACTCCGCGACCTTGGTTTTAATCATCTCTTGGGTCATTTTATGATCCTGGAGTTGTTGTTAGGTTCATTTGTCCCAAGTTTTAGTCAGTGCATCTGCAAAAAAAAAAGAGTGACACCCTTTTTCCCACCTCTTGGCCCATCATTAATTTCCTTTAGTCGTTGTCAATTAATGCGATCCCCCTTGGAATTTGGCGTATCATTGAATTAAAGTGGTGATCCTAACTTATATCGCACTCTGGGAAGCTTGAGGAGTCCTAAGTTGCTACAGAACTCTGTGATCCCTTTGCAAATCGGCGTGATGCTAAGAGTAGATGGCGATCTCAATCTTTGCCGCACTTTGAGAGCAAATGTTGAAGATGAGGTACTGCAAATTTGGGCGATCAGGTGGTTCCTTGATGAATCACCGCCCTTGCCTGGTAAAGTACAGTTTCTCCACTTCTTGATCCATGGAGAGTTCCCTAAGTAAGATAAAAAAAGGGTGATCTTGGGCACAATTGGCGTACCGCTGAATGTACTCTGCAGAAATGAACAGGAAGTCAAAGCATCTTAACCTTCTTAGTTAATGCTAATTAAAGTAAACTTCTCTCTTTATTTTCCCATCTACTTTCTTCTTAAACACCATCCGCACACCTCCATAGATTTCTCTTCAATTTCTTCATTTTCTTTGGAATTAATGCAAGTTCCTTCATCATTATCTCTGTTACTTCCACTATTCGCATATGGCGCCTTAGGTATGTAACTTTGTTCCATTTAATTTTGGTGGTATCATGAAATTAGATTTGAAGGGGACACTACACTTTCAAATGTTTTGATCTGCTTGGAGAGCCTTAGGACACCTTCAATCATTATAGTTGTTTGGCAATGGGAAATGCATAAATATTAACAAGTTGAGCTCGTAATGCCTCTGAATGTTGATTTCTTTTAACTGAAAACTGTTGTTGATGATAGTTGAAGTAGCTTTCTCTGTGTATTTCTAGGTAAAGTCTAAGTGGTACATAGTTTTAGCTATGTTACTTTCACTTGGTCAATGATGGATTAGGTAATGTCATTCCTTAGGGTAAACCGTTACTTAACCAAAATCATGCCAATGATATATTGATAGTTTGAAATGAGGTTTGTGTTGTGGAATTTCTTCTGAGTTGTTGCTTCGAATTTGGAAAATGCTTGAGGAGTTTGGGGTTTCTAGGCTGCTGATCTAAGTTCAAGGTGGCCAACGTGACCGCTAAGGATGACTCGACAGTACGCTGACTTGACTATCCCATCACTTATCATTGCCTATCCTTGGGTATTCTTTTTGTCAAATTCAGCAATGAGCTTTATGATCGAGAAATTCATTTGGCAGTTCGCCAATCAATCTCAGGCATCGCCGAATGTGATAACACCTTTCAATTTGTTTGCGCTGAATTTAACAATTGGTCACTTTTGGCCACCAAACAATATGTCGATGTTGTTTGGCAGGAAAATGACCCCTGTTACCAAATATTTTCTTGAGTCACTTGTGTTACCTAGATGTCTGATCCTTGTGTTTAGCTGTGCTTGATAGGTCATATGCAAGTGAAGACTGCTATGATAAAAGGTGTGATGTGATTTGAAAAGAAAATGGGCACTCATTGTCCTAGGTCTGTTGGCCCTTTTGGGCCCCTAGAGCAAAGAAAAGGGGTGGTCTACATCCTCAGATGGTCACCAGGAAACGAAATCTCCATGGCCAACTCAAGGCAAAACATAAGTCCTTATCTGCATATGAAGGTTAAGGGTAATGCTTTCAAGAACGAGCATGAGTCCATGGCGGATCCTCGCAAATTAGCGGCAGAGAAGGCTTTTCGCGACCAATTTGAGGCTAAAAGGACAAAGAACAAAGAAAATAGGGAAAGAAAGTTTGCCAAGTCACGAGGAGTCATCCCAACAGCAGTCCCGGAAGATCCGGGATAACCTAGCACAGTTAAGCTCCCTTCAGTCCCAACTTCAGTGCATCACGAATTGTATCATGAGGATTCTTAAAAGTCACTCCTCCACTTTTTGTCTATTGATCTTAATTATTCTACATTGAGGGTAATGTTTCTTTTATATGGGGGTTGTGTGTTTTTTTATTTATGTTGCCTATTGTGGTAGGAACTAGAATTTGTGATGATTGAAGTGTAATTAATCCTCCACTTTTTGATTTTCCTCCACTTTTTGATTTGTAAATAATTTTAATTTGGGTTGTAATAGATTAGTATTTGTCTTTACATTTTAATTTTCTTGTTTTTGAGTAGAATGGATGAATGATTTACAATTGATGTCCTTGAATTGTGGCAAAGCCCATGCATATCTGAAAAGACGTTCAAATGTGAATATCATGTCTCTCTTAGCAACCGAGCATCGATAATCCATATCTTTGATTCGAATGGTACCATGGATGAGGAGCATATACTGACTCACCAATTAGTCCTTTTCTTGATAAATCAATCCATGAATGGATTCGATGCATCTTGAGTTAACTATGTGAGAGATTGAGGTTGGATATGCGATGATCGAAAGTTGTGAATGTATTGCCATTGTTTGAATGCATATCCATTTTGCCACTGTGAGATGAGGATCTTTGTTGAAAGGCATGTTTTACAATAACTAAAACTTGCCCGATTTGTTTTGATGAGTGATTTGATTGATTCTTGATTAGGCAAGGACCTTTGTCACAACCTAAGCCTAGGGCTTAGGCGCAACACGATGAATGAAAACCTGAGTGGGGTCCCAAACAAGCCTTAAGAGCATGTAAGCACATCCTTGGTTTGCGGAAACATAAAAACAACAAAGCATATAGCACCCTTCGTCGGCAAATCCCTCAAATACACCCTATCATCAACTTCAAAGTTAAGGTCTCTCCTTCTAGTGTCGGCATAAGACTTTTGCCGGCTTTGAGCCAGCTTCAATCTCTCCCTTATCACCCTCACCTTCCCCAAAGCCTCCATGACTAAATTCGGACCCAACAAGTCCATGTCTCCCACTTCAAAACAACCAACTAGGGATTTACAATGCCTCCCATAAAGGGCTTCGAAAGGGGTCATCCCAATACTAGAATGGTAGCTATTATTGTAAGCAAACCCGATGAGCAGGAGGTGCTCATCCTAATTACACTTAAACTCCAAGATGCAAGCCCTAAGAATATCCTCGAGAGTTTGGATAGTCCTCTCGGCTTGGCCATCCATTTGTGGGAGGAAGGCCATGGTAAGCTTTACTTTACTGCCAAGGCCCTTTTGTAAGGACCTCAGAAAATGTTATATGAATTGAGCACCACGGTCCAAAATTATAGCCAATGGAACCCTATGTAATCTCACCAACTCATGAATGTATAACTTAGAATAATCTTTCGCACTATAGGTTGCCTTAACCACTAGTAAGTGAGCCGACTTCTTCATCCTATCAACAATAGCTCAAATGGAATCAAAATGCCTTCTATTCTTTAGCAACCCAACTACAAAATCCATGTTGGTCTCTTCCCACTTCCAAGTAGGAATCTCTATGGCTTGGGTCAAACCACTCGGCCTTTGATGCTCGGCCTTGACTTATTGGCAATTATAGCAACCGACTACAAACTTGGCAATGTCTCTCTTCATACCACTCCACCAATACATTTCCCACAAGTCTTTATACATTTTGGTAGGACCGAGATGAATAGAGTGAGAGGAATTATGGGATTCTCTCAAAATCAACCCTCTCAAGTCATCAACATTGGGCACACATAACCTACCTTAGTACTGAAGAACAACATCTCCCCATTGGGAGAAAGCCTCCACTTTTCAATCTTTTTCCAATGACTTCAACTCCACCAAGGCGGTGTCAAGATCTTCCTTGGACTTGACCTCTTTGACCGAGGAAGATTTGAAACCATCACTAACTACCACACTTCCATTTTCAACTTCATTCAACCTAACTCCCAACCTAGCCAATGGATGGACCTTCATCGCTAATTCCTTTTTTTCTATCCTCAAGATGCACCACACTATCCATGGAAACCCGAATCAGGGCGTAGGCCACAATATTAGCCTTGCCTGGATGGTCATGCACACTTATGTCATAATCCATTAGGAACTCTAGCCACCTCCTTTGTCTTAAAGATAAGTCTCTTTAGGTGAACACATATTGGATACTCTTATGGTCTGTAAACACGTCCACATGTACCCCGAACAAATAGTGATGCCATATCTTCAAGGCAAATACTACGGCCATTGGTTTAAGATCGTGGGTGGGGTAATTACGCTCCTGAACCTTTAGTTGCCTAGAAGCATAGGCGATGACTTTTCCATTTTGCATTAGCATACACCCCAATCTGATTCTTGAAGCATCAGAATACACCACAAATCCCTCTAACCCTTCCTGTAGAGCAAAAATAGGAGCGGGCATAAGATTGTACTTCAAGGTTTGGAAACTTCTTTCACATTCATCGGTCTATACAAACTTTGCCTTATTTTGTGTCAATTTTGTCAAAGGGGAAGCAATTATGGAGAAACCATTCACAAACCTTCCGTAGTAACCGGCCAAACCCAAAAAGCTCCTAATCTCCATCATAGTCAAGGGTCTAGGCTAATTTGTTTTTACCTCCATCTTTTCCAAATCCACCTTAATCCCATCACCTGACACCACGTGACCCAAGAATGCAATTTCCTTTAGCAAAAACTCATATTTGTCCAACTTAGCAAAGAGCTTTTCTTCCCTCAATGTTTGCAACACTATCCTCAAACGATTTGCATGCTCCTCTTCATTCGGGGAATAGATCAATATGTCATCAATAAATACCACAACAAATATATCAAGGTAGGGTCTAAAGACCCTATTCATGGGATTCATAAATACCGCCAGAGCATTAGTTAGGTCAAAGGACGTCACCACGAACTTAAAATGCTCATACCTAGTCCGAAAAGACGTTATGGAATATCGCACTCCCTTACCCTCAATTGATGATACTCGAACCAACACATTTAAGAAGTGACTAGCCCCTTGCAATTGATCACATAGGTCATTAATCCTTGGTAATGGATACTTATTCTTTATGGTAACCTTGTTGCACTGTCGGTAGTCGATACACATTCTAAGCAAACCATCCTTCTTTCTTACAAACAACACCAGTGTACCCCAAGGTGACTTTCTTGGCCTTATGAATCCCTTTTCTAACAGATCTTCTGATTAATTATTTAATTCCTTCAATTCCGCCCGGGCCATTCGATGGGGAGGGATGGAAATGGGTTGGGTTTCAGGGAGAAGATCTATAGCAAAATCTATCTCCCATTCGGGAGGGACGTCGCACCAGTGTACCCCAAGGTGACTTTCTTGGCCTTATGAATCCCTTTTCTAACGGATCTTCTGATTAATTATTTAATTCCTTCAATTCCGCCCGGGCCATTCGATGGGGAGGGATGGAAATGGGTTGGGTATCAGGGAGAAGATCTATATCAAAATCTATCTCCCATTCGGGAGGGATGGAAATGGGTTGGGTATCAGGGAGAAGATCTATAGCAAAATCTATCTCCCATTCGGGAGGGACGTCGGGAAGTTCATGGGGGAAGACATCAAGAAACGCATTGATAACTAGGACCAATTCAATAGGATGACCCTAGACTTGATATCTCTAACCCGTACAAGATGATGGATAGTTTTTGGAAATCAACTTTTGTGCCTTAAGATAAGAGATGAATCTATCCTTGACCATCGAATCATGACCTTCCCATTCAAAGACGGGCTCATTTGGAATTTAAAATTTAACCTTATGAGTCCTATAATCAATAGTAGCATGTTATGCATGTAGCCAATCCATCCCAAGAATGATATCAAAATCTACCAAAATATGTTCAAAAAAACCACAAGGAAACACTCTATGCAATATAGAGACAGAACAACCCTTATAGACTCTTTTAGCAAGAATGGACTCAAAGATGGGGGTAGACATCTCAATGGTCTCACATAAAAATTTGGGACACACATGGAGCCGGTTAGCAATAAATGGAGTTATGAAAGAAAGAGTGGCACCCGAGCCCAATAAAGCATAAACATCAAGATTGCAAATCTTTACGATATCGATAACAACTTCGGACACCTCATCAACCCCTTGTCTCCCTTGAAGAGCACAGAACCAATTGTGTCGAGGAGCACCTCCGTATTGACCACCTTGCACCCTTGCATCACCATAAGCACCTTTCCCTTGAGGATGACCATCCCTACCCTTCTTTTGGACACTCCGCAATCTTTTGACCTATTTTTCAACAACTGAAGCAAGCACCCACATTCCTCCAACATATGCCACTATGATTCCTCCCACATTTTGGGCACTTAGGAAGGGTCATCCCACCATTTCCACCTTGAGCCTTTGGGTTGGGGGCCCTATCATTTACAAACCTTTGGTCTTGGGAATTGGAGGACCCTTACAGCTTGTTTGGATGGTGGTTTTCCGTGGTATGGTATGCTATGGTTATTAAGAGAACCATGTTTGTTTTGATTGTTTTATTAATTATATGGTATGGTATAGTTTTGTTTCATGGTTCTGTAACCATGAAAACCCCCACTTTTTTAAACCACCAATTTGGTGGTATCCCGTGGTTCTCTTATTTTTTTTCCAATTATACCCTTATTTAAATTTAAATAATTATAATTTATCATTTATTCTTTATTAAACCTTAAGTTAATATATGTATTATTTTTTTATTACTTTCTCCGCATCAACTTTTGAAACTACTTTTCCACCTTCCGTCATTTCTTTCACGTTTTAGTGTATTTTTTGAGGTTCGTTTATTTAAAAGTTCTTACTTTTTTATTTTCTTGTATTGTTTGTATAAAATGAAGATATATTAGCTTATATGTTTCTCCACTCGATTCTATGTATTTATTTTTTAAAAAAGTTATAAAAAAAACTATTGATAAATTTTTTATTTATAATAATTAAGGATATATTTGTAAATTTAAAAGCTACAATACAGTACCATACAGTCAAATCAAACAACAAATTATCATTAAACAATAGTAACCCGTACAGTCTATCCAAACATTGTATGGTACGGTACTGTACGATACCATACCATACCATACAGTACCATACATTATGAAACCATGACAAACCACCATCCAAACAAGCTGTTAGTCATGAAATTTACGACGTTGTTGGAAATGACCACCTTTGGCACCTTGGAATCCACCATCAAGTCGAGCCCTCTTGGACTCCCCTATCTTTCTCTTTCTAATCTTTACCCCTTCAAGTTGTTTAGCGTAGGTCATAAGCTGTGGTATATCCATGTCCCCAATGAGCATGGCGTCTTGGCACTTTTCATTGATCAAGTCGGATACACCCAATACAAACTTGTGCATCCTTTCCCTAGGGTCGGCAACCAAGTGAGGATCAAACTTGGAGAGGTTATTGAACTTAAGGGAATACTCCCTCATGCTCATAGAACCTTGCCTAAGATTCATGAACTCCATCAACTTTGCTTCCCTTAGCTCAATTGGGAAGAAACCATCAAGGAAAGCAACTTTGAATACCTCCTATTGGAATAGGTTCATCATCCGCTCTCTCTATCTTCCATTGATTATACTATATTTGAGCAAGTCCCTTGAGTTGGTAGGCCTCTAGTTCTGGTTTCTCCTCCGAACTCACCCCCATAATAGCCAAAACTTTATACACTTCATCAATAAATTCTTGGGGTTCTTCCTCTACCTTTGAGCCATGGAACTCCGGGGGATTTATTCTTTTGAAATCCCTTACCCTCAAGGCCAGTGTAGGAGCATGAGGAGCTTGAGCTATTGGCATGGCCCTTGCCAAGAGGGTGACCACATTTCGGTATTCGGCATGGGTGACCCCTTCTCCTTCCGCTTGAGAAACTTGTGGGGTCAAAGGGGCCAGTTCATCCTCAGGAGTAGGAGCTCTTTGTGTCATGCGTCTTGGCGGCATATTCTAAAAGAGCAAAAAGGAAGCTCGTTGGAGGTAGGAAACCTTATGTTAAATATAGAGCATGAAGTAGAGTAAGAAGAAATGAACCATTTCCTAAAATGCCTCATAGCCTCCCACTCATAGTTGTGGTGCTCTTCACAACCATGAGTAAGACTCTACTCGACGCAGTATGTTGGATTTTCAAGGACCATTTACAAACCTAGTGCTCTGATGCCAAGCTTCTTACGATCTAAGTCTAGGGCTTAGACGCGACATGGTGAATGGAGACCCAAGTGGGGTCCTAAACAAGCCTCAAGAGCACATAACATCCTTGGTATGCGGAAGCATAAAAATAACAAAGCATATAGCACATAATATCTAAGGGAAATGGGACTTTAGACTCACGCTATAGGGATAATGTAGGGAAGAGGATGTGCATGAATCACATAGAAAATAATTTCTAAGGGGCGGGTAAGTATGATTCATGCTAAGGGGTGATTAGGGGCTTAGGACTTTTATCTCATCATCATCAACAAGCATTTAACACAAAAGGGGAAACATGGTACTAAGGGACGTTTATCATAACATAAAAGTATAAGGCGTCAAGCTCAATAATATATAACCATCACAATATCCAACATCACCTCTAAATTTTGAATAGGTCGGGGGCCAAGACATCTCCCGGGCTCACCCTAAAAAGATAGTATCCAAAAATAACTGAGTCTAAACAAGGCATGAAAGTAGTGGAATCTTGTCCCCGAATATGGAGGACTCACCAAGCAATCTTCAATTGAAATGTCTAGTCGCATGGAGGAGGATGATAAGGAGCTCGAGTCCTACATGGTTAGATCATGCAGGCAAAAGTATGTGTTAGTACTTCGAATATACTAAGTATGTGGGGTGCAAATGCAACAATGGGGTATAAGCTATAATTGAACAATATGCATAATCATAATCAATGGATATAATCTCAATATGAAATAAATGCTCAATGCCCTAGACAAAACTTGCATACTAATTGCATGTCACAAAGCATATCACATAGGTGGAAAGGGACCATAACCGACATGTAAGACCAAGCGAGCTACTACTTGGAATCCTGATGTCCACTCCACACCGAACAAGGAGCGATCTACTTGCCAAGGTAGACCTAACACTATCCTTACGACATGGCCTTTTTGGAAAGTGTCACCACCTTATGGCATAGACTTTTTGATGGGCTTTTACATGTTATGCTTACCTTATGGCATGGCCTTTTCGATAGGTGCAATAAATATCCATACCTTACGGCATTGCCTTTTTGATACGTACAAGCCCAGGGGATTCACATCATAGACCTATAGAGGCACATAGTTATGGGACCATGGGAGACTATCAAGGTCCTCTCGGTGCTAGGTCACTATCCCACAGAATACTTGAAACATAATCATAATTCTAACGTACATAGTCTCAAAATAGCTTAGTATCATGCTTGGAGTAGCTCATTAATCACAACTTGTAATCATCAAAGTTAGGGCTTTACATAATACTTGACATTCATATCATGCTTATGAGCTCATATTATACTTGTTAGACCCCTTTTTAGTCTCAATATGCTTATCATACATATCTTTCTATAAGGCATTCATGACTTAGGAACTTGGCATGCATCTTAGATCAATTAATGGTGGGTGCATATACCCAAGGTTAAAATCATGCAATCTCTAAATAAATGCCATGAGAGGAGTATAATAGAACCCTTAAACATCATTAAAAATAACCCACAAAGCAAACATGAGAATACTTAGTTAGGGCACAATCAAACCCTTACATAAAAATCATGGGATTCATATGATATTGCATAACGTGATAATGTACTAGGATAATCATCGTAAAACACTTAATATTATCATCATAAGAATGGGTTCATAAAAATCATCATGTATTACCATAATTTGAAAAAATCACTAAGGAGGAGAGGAATGGTTGAGCTTGTGGAAAAAAGGTTTCCCCAATCAAACCCACATACCTTGTCAACTTAAATGAAGAGGAAATTTGATTTGGAGGTGAAGAAACCAAACCCCAGCTTGCAATTTCTTGCTTGAAGCCTTGAGGAAATTTGAGAGTGTTTTAGGACTTGGGGGATCTTAATATGAGGAGAAAATGATAGGAATTAGGGTAAAAGGGTTGATAAAGGGTTTCTTTGATGGTCGAAAAATGACCTAGTATGGGCATAAATGCTGAGAAATGACAAAACTACCCCCTTTTAGAAAACTAGTTGGACAGGTCTACGAGACCCTGTTTATGGGCCGTAGACCACTTTACGAGCCGTAGATGGGTTTTCACTAAATGGTCCTTTCTCCAAACTTCAGAGACCCTTTTTCTCTAGTCCTTACTCTATGACACGATCTACAACTCATAGATCGTTCTACGGGCCGTAGATGGTGTTTCATCTTATAGACTCTCAAAGACCCCTTCTCTGATTCTCATTTAACGATAAGGTCTACGATTCGTAGAGGACTTTACGAGTCATCTGATGAGTCATAGATTGAACTTCAGAAGATCCTCAAATTTCACCAAGTCTGTTAGGTTCTATGAACCCACTTTATTGGTCGTACTTCATCTTGCAGGTCGTAAACCCCTTCGTAAAATATCACAGTTTCAAATTTTTCAAGGCTTACCTTCCTAAACCTTCATACTCCCCATAAGTGGGCTCTTACAACCTTAGGCCTTCTTTGCTTCTTTCTAGTCCACTTTGGCCATATTGACCTCCAGTGACAATGAATTGATTTCTTAGTGAAACCCTTTTGAGCCTTGACCCTTTCTTTGGTTACCATGTAGCTTCAACTTGCATTTGTGAAAGAAAAGTCCTTTTTGATCCCTACCAATCCCTCCTTGAGCTTAAAATGTGATGGTCGAAGGCCAAGTTGGGGTGTTGGTAGATAAAGGGGGTTGTCTCCAATGTAAGAGTTGAGAAAAGAAAAAGGGAAAGAAAGAAAAGTGGAGAGTCCTAAAAGTGATGAAAACAAAAAAAAAGTTTGGAAAAGCTGAAAATGTTGAATTGAAAAGAATTTCTTGGAGAAAAGGACCCTCCAAAAGTTGTTGAAAGAAAGTGCAAAAAGGGGAGACACCTAGATTGAAATATCAAAAACAAAAGAGGTGTCAATAAGAGAGAAAAAGGACTGAGGATAAAAGTAATCCATGAGCATGAAAAGAATTTGTAAAGTTCAAGGAGGAATGAGCCACTATACCCATATGTTATCCTGCCCAACCTTAACCCTACATTGCAACCCGAACAAAGTCTTTATCCTAGTCCATAGTGAAATCAAATCAACTCTAATGAGAATAATGGCAAGCCTTTATCCTAGTCCATAGTGAAATCAAAGCAACTCTGATTGAGAATAACGGCAAGCCTATGGGTTGAATCTTACATGCTATTTCTCAATAGGGAGAGTGAGAGTTGAAGAGATCCTTTAGAAATAATGTTATACTCATGTGTGTACAAGATCTTTTTTCGAATGAGGGAAAATGGTGATGCTTTTATGCAGTGAACAACAGCTACATGAATAACAATGAGCATAGCCATATTTAATTACTCATTAGTCACCTCTTGAGGCTTCAAAATCATATAAGTGATTTGTAAGAGTTTGAAGGAGGATAAAAAGGTGGACTTGTATGTGTTTCTCCCTTTGGTCCTATTTGCAAGCTCTAAAATTGGATTGATTGATGTTTGATTTGCTTGAGGGAAAGCAAAGGCTTAAGTTGGGGGTGTTTATGAGTCCAAATCTCGGACTCATTTTGGGCTAAGAATTCAAAACAATATTATCCTTGATGTGTTGTTATATTTCAAATACTAAATAATATGCATGTGTTATGGCAGGAAGGGAGCTAAAAGTGCAGAAGTGGACAATGCTCAACAAAACTTGAAAAGGAGCAAAAGTGTGTAAAAGGTGAACATAAGCGGCTTCGCCGACCTAGTCGGCATATCAGCAAATGCTCATTCAGACCGCCTAATATTTTGGTAACCAAGTTTCAAGTTTATGCTAAGAAGGTGGTTAGAAGCGAAGTTGCAAAACACATTCAGCGTATCACCGAATGGCTGAAGAGACCGCCTAATGTTGCAGAACTCAGGACCCCAAGCTCATGATGGAAAGGCAATGTAAAGGAATTTCGGTGTATCACCGAAGATGATCAAGAGTAATGGACTTTCAAAGAGATGTAGAGAAAAGCGATCAAGTGCACATTTGGTGTATTGGCAGAGTGCTTGACGATGGCCGGTCTTGACCACTGAATGGCAACTTGGTGCACAAACTCTCATAATTTTGTATGGACTATTTAAGCATTTTGGAAAGTACATTATACATATCATTCACTTCATGTTTTACAGATACAAAGGGAGTGGGATTGGGGCACTTAGAACATTCTTGCTCAATAGTAAAATGGGGAGAGGGTTCAAGCTTATGGAGACACAAATTGGAGAGATTTGCTGGTTTAAATCAACTCTTCTCTTTTAATCCTTAATACCCATGTACTGAGCTACTGAAATTGGTATTAAATCTTTATCTTCTAGCATGAGTGGCTATAACCCCTATATTGGGGGTGTGTAAATAGTATGGGTTTCTGATTTCTAATGTTGGGTCTTTAATATTTTTGCTATATTGTTGTTAATATGAATGAATTTATGTCCATTTCTAAGTTTATCTATAATCCTAAGGTTGCAAACATGGGGGTTTATTTCAGATCTCTAATTATTGCTTTAATCTGAGTAGTTGGAGTGTGGAATGGATGTATTAGCTAGAAATCTTCTGGGGATTCAGTTGAACGCCACAACTATGGGTTCAATGGCAAGGTATTAGGTGGTTTGATGTGATTTCTCAGGCCAGGCATGTCCTAGGCGATCTGCATATGATATCATAATTGAATCATGTGAAACACCTTGGTGTCGTAATTGAGCTGAGGTTACCAGCATCCTAGCCTATTCACTCATCTCTAACTCAATTAGTCAAATATTTAGACCTAGATTAGTAGATCTAATCCCATACTTGCATATCCCCAACATCTCTCTATATTTGTTAATTTAGTTGTAATCTGCTAAGTCTAAATCGTTAATTATTGTAACCCCCATACGAACCTACAATTGCTTAATTCAATCAAATAATTCAACTCTTAAAACCTCCACTCCTTGTGGGATTCGACCCCGACTCTATTGCTGGGTAAAATATTGGTGTCGACTGTCCCTACTTCCTTTGAGTAGTAGAATTGAGTGTCCATCATATATTAAGAATGTGACAAAATTTTATACAAAAGTCTTTTTTATTTTTTTAGAAGGAGCATATACATATACAAAATGGTTTGAAAGTTGAGAAAGGACAAAATAGATATACAAAATTGATTTGTATATTTAAAATGAACAAAAGGGTTGTACAAAGTGATGTGAATATTTAAATGAACAAGTAGTTATACCAAGTGATTTATATATTTCAAAGTACTAAGTACATATACAAAAGCATCTGTATATTTGAAGGTAACCAATCTTTATACAACAATAGGGTTTCTATATCGAAATTGCTCAAATACATATACAAAATAGATTATTATACTTAAGATGATAAAAACACGGTACAAAATGAAGTTGTATATTCAAAATGAACAAGTAGATATACAAAGAGATTTATATTTTTAGGAAAAAAGGGCCAAATACATATACAAAAACATTTTGTATATCAAAGAAAGTACAAAAACTTATACAAATCATGTTTTGTATATTAAAAGGAACAAAAACATATACAAAAGTGATTTGTATTCTTGTTTCTACACACCACTATACATGTATGTAATCAGGTGCATACATCTAAACCAAAATGACTTGGTATATACAGAAAAAGACCCAACTATTATCTATGCATATACATAGGAGGCCTTAATTCAATAAAGTAACAACAAAAGACTTAGATTCTATTTTTGTGATTGTTTCTTAGGCTAAACGAACAAAAGAAAATGTCATAAAAGTCTTCACTGTTCAAGATAAGATGCTGCTACACTAAATTTTAATTTTGTCAATGCTTTCTCCATCTGTGCGCATCCTGATAGGCTTTCCTGGGGCTTCACTATCATTAATTGCATCAGCATGTTAGAGAATTTATAGATGAAATACTGCTTTAAAATAATAAATTGAAAAACTAATTGTCATGATCTAAGCCTAGGGCCTAGACGTGACACGACGAATGGGAACCCAAAGGCAACCCAAACAATCCTTTTAAGCATATTATTTGCACATCCTTGGTTGCGGAAGCATAATTAAACAACAAGCAAGTAACAAATAATTCTAAGGGGAAGCAAGACTTTGGCCTCACGCTATGAAGATGTAATAGGGAAGACGATTTGCATGATCACATAATGAATAAGGTCTAAGCAGTGCGTAAGTATGACTCACATTATGGGCGCAATAGGGGACTTGGGACTTCCATCACATCATCAACAAATATCAACACATAGAAGCAGATAAGGACGAAGAGAAGACGTTTGTAATCACATATATATAGTAGAGTCAAGATCATAACATACATATCCATATGTCGAACGACACCTCTAATATGAGTGGAAACAGGGCCAAGAAATCTCCCGGGCTCACGCTCAAAAGATAAATATCTATAAGTAAATAAGTCTTAACAAATCATGAAAGTAAGTGGATGTTGTCCCCGAAACGGAGGACTCAACAACAGCAATCTTCGAACAAACCGTCTAACCATAAGGAGAAGGATGAATAAGAGCTCTAATCCCTACATGGTTAGATCATGTAGGTAAAAAGTATATGTTAATACTTGGAAGGTACTAAGTATGCAGGGTGCAATGCAACAAAGGAGATAAGCCATAATAATGAAGATGCATAATCATGATCAATAGACATAAGCTTAATATGATATATATAATCAATTCTTAAATTAAAACATGCATGGAGATAGTAAAACTTTGCATAATATATCATACATATGTGGGAGGAGATCCTAAACGACATATAAGACCAAGCGAGCTACCACTGTAAATCCCGATGTTCACTCCACACCTAATAAAGGAGTGGTCTACTTGCTAAGGTAAACCAAGCACGACCCCAAAAAGTGGAGAACTCGTCCTAGTTGGATCCACTGGTAAAGCCCATTTAGGCAAATAATATAAACCTATGGTGGCACATAGTTAAGAGACCAAGTCTTTATATAAGGACTCCTTGGGTTGAGCCCCCACCTTAAGCCTCTTTCGGTGCTAAGTCTAATCCCACAGAATACTTGACATAATCATAAATATAATTATAACTTGAATGACTTGTAAAAACATGCTAACATGGCCTGAATAGCTTATTCAAATACTTGACCCCTACACGTTGGCATATACCTTATACTAGAGGGTTAAAAAATATTTCATGGACATGACCCTTCCTAGTAGGCATTGCATTTCACATGAGGGTAGAGATTGTAATATGCTTGGCCACTTCTAGTGAGCCTTAGTTTGTACATGAGGGTAAAATAGTTATTATGCTTGACCCCGTCATATAGATATTATTCACTCACAAGAGGGTAGAAATTGTAACATGCTTGACCCCTTCTAGTGAGCTTTAGTTTGTGCATGAGGGTAAAATAGTTATTATGCTTGACCCTTCATATAGACATTATTCACTCACAAGAGGGTAGAAATATAGTAGAAGGGCTCAATATTGTACTTACAAATAATAGGAACTTTTCATGAGTTTAATATATGCTTAGGAGCCCATAGTTTATCATAAAATACTTGTCTTGCAAAACATGCAATAGTCTTTCATCAACATAAGAATCCTTGTCATGAAAATTTAGTCAAACATGGTGGGTATATGTATACATGCTTAAAATCATACAATTTAAGAGTACAAGACAAGGACTAAATTCAATTCATTTTAAAGTCATTCAAATCAATCCACCAACATTGTAGTAAACCCTCATTTTGGGTGTCATGAAATATATCTAAAATCCACAAATTCTTTCATAGCTTTTCATAGCATCATAGAGTACATAACATTAATACCGTAAAATCCATCACAATATCAAACCCCAATGGTATTTATGCATAATAAAATAATTACTTGAAGAATTCAAACTTAAACCATGTGTATAATGCATAATAAGAATGACCCATAAAGTATTCCACCTTAAAATCATGAAATTCGATAAAGAGAGAAAGATTGGCTTCATGGGTGGAAGAAATCCCATGAATAATACCCACATACCTTTAACTTGATACTTCCTTGAAGAAAACTTGAGAAAGACTTGACGCTTCAATTGGGTTCTTGAAATCCAAAGCAAGTTCTAGAGATTCTTGAGATTGAATAAAGGAGTTGATGATGTTTTGAAGAGGATTTTGAGAGATTTTGTGAGTTTTAGGGCTGAAATGGCTAAGGAAAAAGGATTTCCCGTACATATAGTCATTAGGTTATTACCCAATTTCTCTTAAGAGAAGATAGAAAATTAAGGAACCTGTTGAACTAGTCCGTGATAAGTCTGTGAAGCAGACTTGCAGCAGACTAGTACATTTTCGTGTGAAGTTTAATTTTTTTCCCCTATTTTGTCCCAGAAATGTGTTTGGGCCATTTTTGCACTAGTGAGTGACAAGTCTGCGACGCGGATTGGTCGCATATCCTTTCTGTTTCAGCCTCCCATAGCAAAAAAATAATTTTTCGCTATGAATCATCTTAAAATCAAAGACCACCCCTTTTCTACACATATTTTCCCCCTGAAAAAGAATATGAAAACAGATTTTCAAAATAATGCACGGATTTGGAGATATTCAAGAAATACACTATAAGGCATTTTTCCAAGAAGCGTGAGAGGTGTTACATTATCTTCCTCTTGGGAACATTTATCCTCGAATGTAAAGAAAACATAAGTAAGAGGAGTGATTAGAAAACTTTCATCCCAACACGAATGCAATAAATGCACTTTAACATCATTCTCAAAAGTTTCATACTTATACATCAAAAATCACCAAAACTTGTTACCATGAATATCTATGCAAGCAAAAATAACGTAAGGGCTGAAATTCAAGACTTGGCATCATAGATAGGAGTTAAATTATTACTTTTGGCTTGAGTAGAGAGGAAGATGTACGGACATCGCTTCTTCATGTTCGCTTTGAATTCTTAAGTGGCACTTTTGAAATATCGATTCCTCCAAAGGACTTTGACGGACACCACATCTTTGTTTCTCAACTTCTTCACTTATCTATCCAATATTTCCACCAGGACTTTTTATAAGTCAAATTATCTTCTACAACATCCAAAGGCACTTCTGAACTTGGGTCACCTACACACTTCCTCAACATAGATACATGGAAGACCGGATGAACCATACTCGACTCCATAGGCAACTCCAACTCATAGGCACCTGTCACGACCAGGGGTCGGGGCCTTGAGGTGACACGGCGAGTGGGGACCCAAGAGTCCCCAAACAAGCCTCAAAATCTCACAATCTACGAAGCTCGGCTCAAGAGCTTTTAAAGACAAGTAATTAAATAACAGAAATTTAAGTTCCAAAAAGAGCATTTCTTATACACGGAGCAAAATGACAAGGTTTTTACAAACACCCAACATATGCCTCTAGTTAAGGAACGGGGTCCAGGATAAGTTCTGGGCTCACCCTCAACAAAATATATACATAAGAAACACAAGAACAAAAGCTCACCCTCGGAAGATGGGGCTCACCGTAAAAATATCTTCAAAAAGGAGGACTATTCGTCCGGTGACTGATACTCAAACTACTTGGTCCCTACATGGTAAAATCATGTAGGCATAGAGTATACGTTTGAATGTACTAAGTATGCGGGCATGCAATACATATGACTTACCGAACCTGCATATCAATGACAAGGGCACATAATATACAAGGATCATATAAGCAAGGAATTTAGTATACAAGATGTCATGGAATTCATGATGCGTGCAACGCGATAATGCTCCTATATAACGGGGATGAACTATAACCGACAAATCAAATCCATGCGAGCTATTACATGAACTGGACCGATTGAGACCTCCCACCGGTAGGGAGAAGATTACTTGCCAAGGGTAATCTACACCACACCTTACGACCACGTTTTTCGGTGGGTGGTCATCTTCCTTATGACCATGCTTTTCGGAAGGATTTTTCAGAACCATACCAGAACATATCATATCATAAATGGGATAGACGAATAATATCCGTCCCTGTGTTGGCATATAGTTCAAGGAGAAGGAGAGGGACCTTGGGGATATCCCTAACGCCCCCATCCATCGGTGCTAAGTCTTACACATCCCACAAGAATACTTATATATTTATACATATGCTTTCCAAGAGATAGAGTCAAAAATCCATTTGAAAGCGTCAAATGCACAAGTAAGCTCAAATGCCAAATTACAAAATCAAATCGCATGGTTCATGCAAGGAATAGCTCATCTACATATACCAGATGGTGTAAGCACCCAAAATGCTCCAAGAGCCATAATCATAGACATACCGGTGATCACCTTCTTGTCATATCCCATTTCTTACCAAAAATCACATCATAATTCCTTTTTAGGACAAAAATGGGCTTAACCCTACATTTCCAAGATTTTCATATATCAATGTCATGAATGTGATGCAATGCATGCTTTAGGAATGGCATGGGTAATGTAGAGTATATCCAAATTAGCAATATAATGTAAAGACTAAGAAATCCATAGTAAAACTCATATGAAAATGTAGTATAGATCACTCATGCATGGTAACATCTTTAAAGGGACATGCATGTTCATAATTTCATAATCCAAGTAGTTCATCATAATCAAACTTAACATAACTCAAAATTCAGAACATGATATAGTACATGCATGGTTCAAAGTTACCAAGAACAAGTAGTAAAAATTCACATTTTAAGTAGACAATTTTATAAAGTAGTTTGAAAGGAACTTTGGGTCTTCTTGGTTGAAAGAAACCAAGAATCAAACCCACATACCTGGTTGAAGACAACACTTGAGGAGAAAATGGACTCCAAATTGAAGGTCTTAGCTTAACAATCCTAAGAGAGAACATTGGAGAGCTTGAAGGAGGAATTTTAGAGTGTGGGGAGAAATGAAGTAAAATGGCTGAAAATGGGGGTGATCCACTTATATAGGGAGCTTAGGAGGGGTGGGAAATGACCAAATTACCGTTTGGAATAACAAATATTTCAAAAATGTCATTAATGAAACAGACTTGAAATTGGTCCGTCTGGGGCACACGGTCGGGTATACGGTCCGTGTAGTGTTACACGGACTGTTTACTGTGTCGTGGCCCTAGACCTCAAATTTTCAGAGGCGAGATTTTCCGGACTAGGTATCACGACACGGACCGGTAAACGGACCACCTGCGACCCCGTCCGTGCGCAGGTAGCCCTTCACACTGCGCATTTAAATGGAAGGCTGAACGGTCCGTCTAACGTCACATGGGTCGTGATTTGGTCTGTGTGAAGACGACCCTACACAGTCCACCATACGGGAGGCTACACGGACCGTGTGTAGGCCCATTTATCCCCCGCTCTCCCAGGTATCACCCCACGGGAGGCCACACAGTCCGTGTGACTTTACACGGGCAGTGTAGGCTCTTCGTGAGGTGATGCCTGACAGAATTTCTAGGCATGTTCTATAGACCTCATATGACGTCAATGATCTGGGGCCTTTCATCATCTCTCCCTTGGGAACATTCTTCCCCGAATGTGCAAGAACAAGGCTTGAAAAGTTAGAGTTTAGGCAAGATAGTTCCGACACAAGACACAATGCACAACTCACTCAACTTACAAGGTTTGTACAAAAAGCTTTTTTTTTTTTTTGCCCCAAATCAAATTTTAGTTCAAGACCAAACTCATATCAAAATTGAAGGAAAGCCTTTTAGTGTACACATATGCATATCATGTTATGAGACTCAAGCGGGCAAGAAAAATACATAATTGATAAGGAAGATTCCTGGTACCTTAGGCTTGAGTAGATTGGAAAAGGTGGGGGTATCATTTCATCATGTCCAGCTCCGCCTCCCAAGTAACACTCTCCACTAGTTGATTTCTCCAAAGTACCTTTACGGAAGCCACATCCTTGTTGCGAAGCCATTTTATTTGCCTATCCAAGATTGCCACCGGCACCTCCTCATAAGTCAAATTTTCCTCGATCTCAATTCCCTCCAATGGCACAATGGTACTAGGATCACCAAAACGTTTTCTCAACATGGACACATGGAAGACCGGATGAATGGAACCCAAATCCGGAGGTAACTCCAACTTGTAAGCCGCTTCTCCAACCCGCTCAACAATTTCATAAGGACCAACATACCGGGGGCTTAGCTTGCCCTTTTTGCCGAAACGCATTACACCTTTCATAGGAGAGACTTTCACATAAACCCAATCCCTGACATGAAACTCGAGGTCCCTTCTCCTACTATCTGAATAGGACTTTTGATGACTTTGGGCCACTTTCAATCTCTCCCTAATTACTTTTACCTTCTCCATAGCATCCAATACCAAATCCGGACCAACTAAAGCCATCTCACCCAATTTAAACCATCCCACCAGGGATCTACACATCCTCCCATACAAGGCTTCAAATGGCGCCATGCCAATGCTAGCATGGAAGCTATTATTGTAAGCAAACTCGATGAGTGGAAGATAATCATCCCAATTCCCCTTAAACTCCATCACACATGCCCTTAACATATCCTCCAAGGTTTGAATAATCCTCTCCGCTTGGCCATCAATTTGGGGATGAAAAGAGGAACTCAACTTAACTTTGGTCCCAAGGCCCTGCATAAAAGATTTCCAAAAGTGGGAAGTGAATTGAGTACCACGATCCAATATGATGGATCTAGGTACACCATGCAACCTTACCAACTCCTGAATATACAACCTTGCGTAGTCCTCGGCACTGTAGGTAGTTCTGACCGGAGTGAGCCGATTTCGTCATCCGATCCATAACAACCCAAATGGAGTCTAATTGCCTTCGGGTTCGAGGCAATCTAACCACAAAATCCATATTCACATCCTCCCACTTCCATGTGGGAATTTCAATGTCCTGGGCCAAATCACCGGGCCTTTGGTGCTCTACCTTTACCTGCTGACAACTCGAGAATTCAGACATGAACTTAGCAATATCCCTCTTCATACCATGCCACTAGTACATCTCTCTCAGATCCTGGTACATCTTGGTAGACCCTAGGTGAATAGAGTAACGAGAGTTATGAGCCTCACTCATAATCACCTTCTTAAGGTCATCTACATCGGGAACACAAAGTCGGTTGTTACCGAAGTATACCATCTCCCCCTTGGGAGAATGCCTCGATCTCCTTTGCAGCAACCAACTTCTTCAACTCACATAACGATGGATTTAGATCTTGCTTAGCTTTCACCTCATTTACCACAGAAGATTCTTCCCCATTCTGAACCCGAATACCACCCTTGCTGAAATCAGTCAGCCTGACACCCATCCTAGCCAACCGGTGAACATCCCTTGCCAACTCCTTTTTCCCATTTTCAACATGCGCCACACTCCCCATAGATAACCTGCTTAGAGCGTCGACTACAACATGGGCCTTGCTCGGATGATACAGCACACTCATGTCGTAATCTTTCAGAAACTCCAACCATCTCCTTTGCCTGAGGTTAAGATCCCTTTGAGTGAAGACATATTGCAAACTCTTGTGATCGGTGAATACATCAACATGGACCCCGTATAAGTAATACCTCCAAATTTTCAAATCAAAGACCACCGCTGCCAGTTCAAGGTCGTGTGTAGGATAGTTTCGTTCATACACCTTCAACCGCCTTGATGCATATGCTATCACCTTAGCATTTTGCATAAGCACACAACCCAATCCGGTCCGCGAGGCATCACAATACACTACAAACCCCTCTGAGCCATTTGGCAAGGCCAAGACGGGAGCTGACGTAAGCCAATCTTTCAAGGTTTGGGAACTCCTCTCGCATTTATCCGACCATATAAACTTAGCCTGCTTTTGGGTCAACTTGGTCAGTGGAGATACAATAGATGAGAAACCTTCCACGAACCTTCTGTAGTATCCGGCCAACCCGAGAAAACTGCGGATATCTGAAGGAGTCAACGGTCTAGGCCAATTTTTCACCACCTCTGTTTTCCTCGGATCCACCTTGATACCGTCTCTGGACACCACATGCCTGAGGAAAGCCACCTCGCCCAACCAGAACTCGCACTTGCTAAACTTGGCATACAATTTCTTTTCCCTTAAAGTTTGGAGGGACATCCTCAAATGATTCCCGTGCTCCTGTTCACTTCAGGAGTAAACAAGAATATCGTCAATAAAGACTACCACAAAGCTGTCCAGGAAAGGTTTAAACACTCTGTTCATCAAGTCTATAAACGCGGCCGGAGCATTAGTTAGGCCAAATGACATCACCACAAATTCGAAATGCCCATACCTCATTCGAAAAGTTGTTTTGGAGATATCACATTCCCTAACCTTCAATTGATGGTACCCGGAACGGAGATCAATTTTTGAGAAGTGAGTGGCACCTTGAAGCTGGTCAAACAGATCATCAATCCTCGGCAACGGGTACTTTTTCTTAATGGTCACCTTATTCAGCTGCCTATAATCAATACACATACGGAGAGACCCGTCCTTCTTCCTTACAAACAGCACGGGAGCACTCCACGGTGATGTACAAGGCCGAATGAAACCCTTCTCTAATAGGTCCCTTAGTTGCTCCTTTAACTCTTTTAATTTCACAGGGGCCATCCGATACGGAGGGATAGAAATAGGCTGAGTATCTGGAAGAAGATCTATGCCAAAGTTCTATCTCTCTATCCGGACGAATGCCCGGTAAGTCCTCACCGGGACTGACTCGAGAGTAGGCACCTCGGAATTTGTATCCCTGACCCTCACCATATGGTAGATGCACCCTTTAGAAATCATCTCCCGCGCCTTGAGGTAGCAAATAAACCTACATTTAACAGAAGAATCATTGCCCTTCCATTCAAGAACTGGCTCGCCGGGAGGTCGGAACTGGACTTTTCGGGTTCTGCAATCTATGGAAGCATAAGATACATGCAGCCAATCCATCCCAAGAATCACATCAAAATCAAACATCTCGAGATCCACGAGATCACATGGAAAGATTTTATGCAACACAGCAACAGGGCACCCATGATAGACTTTATGAGCAACAATAGATTAACCCACGGGGGTGTAGACCGAGAAAGGCTCTCTTAAAGTCTGGGGTTTCAACCCGAACTTGACAGCCAACAGTGGAGTCACAAAAGACAAGGTTGCATCTGGATCAAGGAAAACATAAGCATCAAAACCAAAGACTTTTAATGTACCAGTCACGACATCTGGAGCCTCCTCGACATCCCAGCGAGCATGGAGTGCATAGGATCTATTGTTCCTTGGGGCAGCACCTTGGGGACCCTTTTGCTGACCCCGCCCGCATTGGGCTACCTGCCTGCAGCCTCCACGCCCACTCCTAGGGCAATTAGCAATTTTATGATCTTTACCCCCACTCCGAAGCAAAGCCCCAAATCTCTCCAGCAGGCACCTGTGTGGGGCCTCCCACACTTGTCACACATAAGATGTCCTGGTCCGCCACCCACCGGTACCCCGGGAGAAGGTGCCCGAGCATTAGCCACCCGAGCCCCCAACCTTGGCCCTGCTGAAAGCAACCAAACCAGCATTCCTAGCACCAGAGAGCCTACCATCAAAGCGGGCTCTCTTGGGATCATGTGCCCTTTTCTCTTTGAGCTTCTCCCACTCAATCTGCTCAAAATATACCATGAATCTAGCAATATCTATATCCCCAATTAGCATAGCAGTTCGACATTCTTTCACCAATAAGTCTGAAATACCCGAAACAAATTTGTGCATTCTTGCACGGGGATCGGCTACCACGGACGGAGCATATTTGGAAAGCTTGGTAAACTTGAGGGAATAGTCCCTCACACTCATACTCCCCTGCTTAAGGTTGACAAACTCGGTCATTTTGGCCTCCCTCAACTCAAGTGGAAAGAAGCGGTCGAGGAAGGCAGATTTGAACTCTCCCTATTTAACATCACCATCACAGACCCTTTCTATAGCCCACTGTGTATACCATACCTGAGCTACATCCTTCAGCTGGTAAGCAGCCAGTCTAGCTTTATCCTCATAAGAGACACCCATGTTGTTCAATATTTTTGAGAGTTCATCAATGAACTCCTGAGCATCCTAATCAACCCTTGACCCATAGAACTCCGGAGGATTCATCCAGGTGAAGCCCCTCACAATAGAAACGAGTGTAGGGTCCCGTGGAAAATTGGCTTGCCTTGCCTGAGCAGTCACCAACTGAGCAAGCATGGCAAAAGCGGTACGGAATTCACCGTTAGAGATAGCCTCCTCCATAGGCTTGTGAGGGGCCTGATCTTCAGCAGTCGGAGCCGGCCTAGGTAGTGGAGGTCTTCCTCGAGGCATTTACTGAAAGGGATTAATGACACCAATAAGTAAGGAAATTCATAAACCAGTCATAGCACGATACAAGACATGAAGAAAGAAGGATCTTCCTAATACGTCTTCGTAGCCTCCCACTAATAGGTGTGGTGCACTTCACACCCATGAATAGGACTCTACTCAACGCGGCACGTTGGGCTCTGAGGACCATTACAAACCTAGGGCTCTGATACCACCTTTTGTCATGACCCGGGGTCGGGGCCTTGAGGTGACACGATGAATGGGGACCCGACAGTCCCCAAACAAGCCTCAAAATCTCAGAATCTATGAAGCTTGGTTCAAGAGCTTTTAAAGACAAGTAATTAAATAACGGAAATTTAAGTTTCAAAAAGAGCATTTTTTTATACACGGAGCAAAATGACAAAGTTTTTACAAACACCCAACATATGCCTCTAGTTAAGGAATGGGGGCCAGGACAAGTTCCGGGCTCACCCTCAACAAAATATATACATAAGAAACACAAGAACAAAAGCTTGCCCTCGGAAGATGGGGCTCACGACAAAAATATCTTCAAAGGAGGACTATTCATTCGTCGACCAATACTCAAACTGCTCGGTCCCTACATGGTAAAATCATGTAGGCATAGAGTATGTGTTAGTATGTTTGAATGTACTAACTATGCGGGCATGCAATGCATATGACTTAGCGAACCTGCATATCAATGACAAGGGCACATAATATATAAGGATCATATAAGCAAGTAATTTAGTATACAAGATGCCATGAAATTCATGATACGTGCAATGCGATAATGCTCCTATATAACGGGGACGGACTATAATCAACAAACCAAATCAATGTGAGCTATTACATGAACTGGACCGATCGAGACCTCTCATCGATAGGGAGAAGATTACTTGCCAAGGGTAATCTACACCACACCTTACGACCACGCTTTTCGGTGGGTGGTCACCTTCCTTATAACCACGCTTTTTGGTGGGTGGTCACCTTCCTTACAACCACGCTTTTCAGAAGGATTTGCATAATCATATCAAAACATATCATATCATAAATAGGATAGATGAATAATATCTGTCCCTATGTTGGCATATAGTTCAAGAAGAGGGAGAGGGACCTTGGGGATATCCCTAACGCCCCCAATCCATCGGTGCTAAGTCTTACACATCCCACAAGAATACTTATATATATATATATATATATATATATATATATACACACATATGCTTTCCACGAGAGAGAGTCAAATATCCATTTCAAAGCGTTAAATGCACAAGTAGGCTCAAATGCCAAATTACAAAATCAAATCACATGGTTCATGCAAGTAATAGCTCATCTACATATACAAGATGGTTCAAGCACCCAAAATTCTCCAAGATCCATAATCATGACATACCGGTGATCACCTTCTTCTCATATCCCATGTCTTACAAAAAATCACATTATAATTCCTTTTTAGGACAAAAATTGGGCTTAACCCCACATTTCCAAGATTTTCATATATCAATGTCATGAATGTGATGCAATGCATGGTGTAGGAATGGCATGGGTAATGTAGAGTACATCCAAATTAGCAATATAATGTAAAGACTAAGAAATCCATAATAAAATTCATATGAAAATGTTGTATAGATCACCCATGCATGGTAACATCTTTAAAGGGACATGCATGTTCATAGTTTCATAATCCAAGTAGTTCATCATAATCAAACTTAACATAACTCAAAATTCTGAACATAATATAGCACATGCATGGTTCAAAGTTACCAAGAACAAGTAGTAAAAATTCACATTTTAAGTAGACAATTTCATAAAGTAGTTTGAAAGGAACTTTGGGTCTTCTTGGTTGAAAGAGACCAAGAATCAAACCCACATACCTGGTTGAAGACAAGACTTGAGGAGAAAATGGACTCCAAATTGAAGGTCTTAGCTTATCAACCCTAAGAGAGAACATTGGAGAGCTTGAAGGAGGAATTTTAGAGTATAGGAGAAATGAAGTAAAATGGCTGAAAATGGGGGTGATTCACTTATATAGGGAGCTTAGGAGGGGTGGGAAATGACCAACTTTCCGTTTGGAATAACCAATATTACAAAAATGTCATTAATGAAACGGACCTGAAATTGGTCCGTCTGGGGCACACGGTTCGTGTAGTGTCACACGGACCGTTTACTGTGTCGTGGCCCTGGACCTCAAATTTTCAGAGGCGAGATTTTCCGAACTAAGTATCATGACACAGACCGATAAACGGACCACCTGGGGTCACACGGACCATGACCCCATCCGTGCGCAGGCATCCCTTCACACTGTGTATTTAAACAGAAGGCTGAACGGTCCGTCTAATGTCACACGGGCCGTGACTTGGTCTGTGTGAAGACGGCCCTATGCATTCCACCATACGGGAGGCCACACGGACCGTGTACCTCTACACGGACCGTGTGCAGGCCCATTTATCCCCCACTCTCCCAAGTATCACCCCACGGGAGGCCACACGGTCCGTGTGACTTCACACGGGCCGTGTAGGCCCTCCGTGAGGTGATGCCTTGCAGAATTTCTGGGCAAGTTCTGTGGACTTCAAGTGACGTCAATGATCCAAGGCCTTTCAACACCCTTACCAAGTCTCCTCAAAATTTAGTAAGGTCTTACATACCTTGGGATAAATTTTCCCTCCTTGCCAAACTGAACAAAACCCTTCATGGGTGAAACCTTCAAAAACCGATCATCTACACTAAACTTAAGATCACTTCTCCTCACATTGGAGTAGGACCTTTGCCTACTTTGATCCATTATCAACCTTTCCCCTTATAAGCCTCACTTTCTCCATGGCATCCATTACCAAGTCTGGTCTAATTAAAGCCATCTCATCAACCTCACCAAGATACCTCCCTAAAACCTCTATACATCTTTGTAAAACCAGGATGAATAGAATAGGATGAATTATGCACCTCTTTCAAGATAAAGTACCTCAACCCAATCAACACTATACCTAAGGATACCATCTCCCCCCGGGAGAAAACCTCTACCTTGCCCTCCTTCACCAATGCCTTCAATTCTAACAAAGCGGGGTCAAAATCTAGGTCTATTTCTTACCACTTCCATTTTACCAAAACTCACGTTTGTCAAACTTAGCAAACAAACTTCCTTTCCTCAAGGTTTGCAATGCTACCCTCAAAAGTATCACGTGTTCTCCTCACTTCAGGAGTAAATCTAAATATCATCTACGAACACCACCACAAACATGCCAAGGAAGGGTTTAAAGACCCTATTCATGAGATCCATAAATATCACTGGTGTATTAGTTTGGTCCAATGACTCCACCACGAATTCAAAATGCCCATATCTAGTCCGAAAAGCTATCTTAGGAAGGTCTTACATACCTTGGGATAAATTTTCCCTCCTTGCCAAACTGAACAAAACCCTTCATGGGTGAAACCTTCAAAAACCGATCATCTACACTAAACTTAAGATCACTTCTCCTCACATTGGAGTAGGACCTTTGCCTACTTTGATCCATTATCAACCTTTCCCCTTATAAGCCTCACTTTCTCCATGGCATCCATTACCAAGTCTGGTCTAATTAAAGCCATCTCATCAACCTCACCAAGATACCTCCCTAAAACCTCTATACATCTTTGTAAAACCAGGATGAATAGAATAGGATGAATTATGCACCTCTTTCAAGATAAAGTACCTCAACCCAATCAACACTATACCTAAGGATACCATCTCCCCCCGGGAGAAAACCTCTACCTTGCCCTCCTTCACCAATGCCTTCAATTCTAACAAAGCGGGGTCAAAATCTAGGTCTATTTCTTACCACTTCCATTTTACCAAAACTCACGTTTGTCAAACTTAGCAAACAAACTTCCTTTCCTCAAGGTTTGCAATGCTACCCTCAAAAGTATCACGTGTTCTCCTCACTTCAGGAGTAAATCTAAATATCATCTACGAACACCACCACAAACATGCCAAGGAAGGGTTTAAAGACCCTATTCATGAGATCCATAAATATCACTGGTGTATTAGTTTGGTCCAATGACTCCACCACGAATTCAAAATGCCCATATCTAGTCCGAAAAGCTATCTTAGGAATATCACACTCCCTCACCATCATTTGATGGTGTTCGGACCGAAGATCAATCTTAGAAAAATGACTAGCCCTTTATAGTTGATCAAATAGGTCATCCATTCTTGACGAAGGGTACTTGTTCCTTATAGTGACCTTATTGAGTTGTTGGTAGTCGATGCACATTCTAAGTTAGCCATCCTTCTTCTTTACAAACAACATCGGTGCACCCCAAGGTGACTTGCTACACCTTATAAAAACGTTCTTCAATAAATCCCTCAATTAGTCCTTCAACTCCCTTAACTCTGTCGAGGTCATACGATAAGGGGCAGTGGAAATGGCTTGCGTATCGGGGAGGAGGCCTATACCAAAGTCTATTTACCTTTTGGAAGGAACACAGAAGACATCAAGAAACTCATTGGCCATTGGAACCAACTCAATAGGAGGGACTCTAGACTCAACATATGTAACCCTTACAAGATGATATGTACAACCCTTAGAAATTGACTTTCGAACCTTAAGACAAGGAATGGACCTACCCTTAACCACCAAATCGACCTTCCCACTCAAAGACGGGCTTATTAGGAAATTGGAGCTTAACCTTACGAGTTCTACAATCAATGGAACCATGTAACCAATCCACCCCAAGAATAATATCACAATTTACCATGTCAAACTCCACAAAATTACAAGGCAAGACTTTATGAAATATAGACATAGGACAACCCCTATAGAACCTTCTAACAATAATGGATTCACCAATGGGGGTAGACACCTCAAAGGGTTCACATAATAATTTGGGGTACACCTCTAGCCTATTAAGAACAAATGGAGTAATGAAAGAGAAAGTGTCACCGAATCCAATTAAGCATAGACATCATAATCATTAAACCATTAACGTACCAATGACAACAAAGAGGGCCTCATCCACCTCTTGCCTCTCTTGAAGATCATATAATCGGATTCCACTTGAACCTCCTCTTAGTGTTTAGGCAAAACACCTTCTGCACTTCCCCTCGTAGAACCACTTGACCACGAGGACACCCTCCTTCAACTCTTGTAGCAACATAAGGACACTCAAAGATTTAGTGCCCTATTTTTCCACAACCAAAACAACCACCTGATCCTCTTTGGCAAACGTCACCATGGTTATTCCTACACCTTTGACACTTGGGAAAATAGCACCACCACCCTTGGCACCACCTTGTGCCTTTTGAGTTCCATGAGCATCACGTCCTTTAGGACGACCATCTTTACCTTTCCTTTGAGCATATGGACACTTAAAAATCTTATGACCCATCTTACCGTACCAAAAGCATGCACCTATGTTTCTCAAATATGTGCCGACATGATTCCTTCCACATTTTGGGCACCTAAGAGGATTCGATGCAACATTACCATCGAGCTTAGCATATGGGAGTCTACCTTTAAATTAATCCCTTCTTCTCCCTTTCTTGGAGGACATAGGGTAATCTCGCATCTTATGCCCAACACTGCCACACTTGAAACAACCCTCAGTTCTAGCCTAATACGTTTCTTGATGCTTCTTGGCACACCATTGACAAATGGCGAAATAGAGCCTTTCGTTTTGTGCTTGGGCACCTGTAGACTAGTAGAAGATAAAGCACCATCAATTTGGGCCCTCTTAGCCTTCCTCTCCACCTTTTTATCACTTGTAATCCCAGGGTACCCGCCTATTAGTTTAGTTGAGCAGTTACAACTTTGACCAATAGCCATAAAGCATTGCAAATCTCTACATTAGATATGTCATTGTTGAGAAGTTGATCGTTAAGAGAGGGATGGTTACCATCTTGTCCACCATTCTGACGGGCTTGAGACATACTCTAAAACATAACAAATAGGAATCATAAATAAACCTTAGAGAATTTAGCTCTACCACACGACATGGATCATGAAGAAGTGATTCATATCCTAAAACACCTTCGAGCCTCCTATTCATAGTTATGGCGCACTTCATAACCATGAACAAGACTCTACTTGACGCGTTGTGTTGGATTTTTGAGGACCATTTACAAACCTAGTACTCTAATACCAATCTTGTCACGACCCAAGCATATGGCGTAGACGTGACACACAAATGGGAAACCCAAAGGCAACCCAAACAAGCCTCTTAAGCATATCATTTGCACATTCTTAGTTGCGGAAACATAATTAAACAACAAGCAAGTAACAAATAATTTTAAGGGGAAGGGGGACTTTGGACTCATGCTATGGAGATGTTATAGGGAAGAGGAATTGCATGAATCACATAACAAATAAGGTCTAAGGGACGGGTAAGTATGACTCACGCTATGGGGACAATAGGGAACTTGGGACTTCCATCACATCATCAACAAATATCAACACATGGAAGTGGATAAGGACTAAGGGAAGTCTTTCGTAATCACATAAATATAATAGAGTTAAGATCATAACATACATAGACATGTATCCAACGACATCTCTAACATGAGTGGAACGGTGGCCAAGACATCTCCGGGCTCACCCTCAAAAGATAAATATCCATAAGTAAATAAGTCTTAACAAATCATGAAAGGAAAGTGGATGTTATTCCTGAAATGGAGGACTCACCATAGCAATCTTTGAACAAGCCGTGTAGCCACAAGGAGAAGGATGAATAGGAGCTCTCCGATCTTTACATGGTTATATCATGTAGGAAAAAAAGTGCGCGTTAGTACTTGGAATGTACTAAGTATGCAGGGTGCAATGCAACAAAGGAAGGCCATAATAATCAAGATGCATAATCATGATCAATAGACATAAGCTCATTATGATATGTATAATCAATGCTTAAATTAAAACATGCATGGAGATAGTAAAACTTGCATAATATATCATACATATGTGGGAGGAAACCCTAACCAATATATAAGACCAAGTGAGCTACTATATGGAATCCCGATGTTCACTCCACATTAAATAAAGGAGTGGTTTACTGGCCAAGGTAAACCAAGCATGACCCCACAAAATTGAGAACTCGTCCTAGTTGGATCCACTAGTAAAGCCCATTTAGGAAAATAATGTAAACTTATGGTGGCACATAGTTAAGAGACCAAGATTTTATATAAGGATCCCTTGGGTCGAGCGCCCACCTTAAGCCTCTTTTGGTGCTAAGTATAATCCTACGGAATACTTGACATAATCATAAATTTAATCATAACTTGAATGACTTGTAAAAACATGATAACATGACATGAGTAGCTCATACAAATACTTGACCCCTACATGTGGGCATATACCTTATACTAGAGGGTAAAAAATATTTCATGGACTTGACTCCTTCTAGTTGTTATTGCATTTTACATGAGGGTAGAGATTGTAATATGCTTGACCCATTCTAGTGAGCTTTACTTTGTACATGAGGGTAAAATAATTATTATGCTTGACCCCTTCATGTAGATATTATTCACTCAGAACAGGGTAGAAATTGGAATATGCCTGACTCCTTCTAGTGAGCTTTAGTTTGTACATGGGGGTAAAATAGATATTATGCTTGACCCCTTCATGTAGATATTATTCACTCACAAGAGGGTAGAAATATAGTAGAAAGGCTCAATATTTTACTTACAAATAATAGAAACTTTTCATGAGTTTAATACATGTTTAGGATCCCATAGTTTATCATAAAATGCTTATCTTGCCAAACATGCAATAGTCTTTCATCAACACAAGAATCCTTGTCATGAAAATTTAGTCAAATATGGTGGATATATGTACACATACTTAAAATCATGCAATTTAAAAGTATAAGACAAGAAGGAGTAAAATCAATTCTTTTTAAAGTCATTCAAATCAACCCACCAACACTGTAGCAGAACTCTCATTTTGGGTGTCATGACATCCATCTAAAATCCACAAGTTCTTTCCTAGCATCATACAGTACATAACTTTAATACCATAAAATCCATCACAATATCAACCCCCAATTTGATATTGAGATTTTATGAGTTTTAGGGCTGAAAATGGCTAAAGAATAAGGCACGAATATGAAGTCAGATTCGTGAAATAATGCACGAATTTTGAGAAATTCAAGAAATACACTATAGGGCATTTTTCCGAGGAGCGTGAGAGGTGTTACACTGATAGCTAAATGTATTATACTTACAGGTTGCCTTCAACTTGTGGGATATTATTGATATGAACAATATCGAATGAATCATATTTAGTGTGATCCTTATGTTCCAGGGTGAACATAACTCCAGCCCTTACTTTCTGTAGAATCAAAAGTTGCAAGATACATTAGTATCAGCCATGCGTATTTTTTCGCTTTATGTACTACATATGCATCATGCATAGAGGACCTTAAGGAGTCGTATATCATTATTGAGAAATTTTCAAATGATTCAACCTAGTAAAATCTAATGTATTTTCTCTATTATATTCACTAGAATGAAAATATTTTCGATCGTATTTTCGATCGCATGGCAAGTGGGAATCCGTCAATCCTGTAGTACTGATCTGTCTGTTTCACCTTCTTGTGAAAATTTGTTGTTAGTTGTTTGAAAGCTTCATTGCTCCATGGAAAGTCATTATATTTTTCAGACTCAATGAGGTCAAAGTGTAATCTAGGTACCGCTATACCCGTCAGCTCCTCAGACATGACGATTAAGTGTATATAGTACAACAAAGCAAACCTCAAAGCATCATCATCGTTCTCACCCCATACCTTGTTTTTGATACAGTCAATCAACTCTACTTTATGAACATGACTTTTACCTTCAAAGTACTGGACATAGAGTCTCTTTGGTTCATCACTATTAAAGGAGAAAGCTGACAAATCATCGCTGCACTTCAGCCTGGAAATCAGCGAGAACTCTCTACAACTGAACTGTAAAGTGGTGCCATTTATGTGTATACTTAATGACTTTTGAGAACTCCCCTTAACCCCAAGCATCATGAAACACCTAAATAGTCTTGCTTGAACTTTGCACTGGCGCATGATAATTAAGTGGGCAAAATAAGTTGTTTCGTAAAAACACTTCGACTGACCTCGGACAGATATTTTGCTAAATCATCTATTACATTACGGTTTGTGTAACACTGCATATGAGGGGTATACTTTGAAGCCCCTTTGGAATATATTCAACTTCCTAAATATCACACATTGTGAACAAAAAAAACTCAACCTTGTGTATATCTCTAATAACACACATATACATGAATGTATGAAACTGCTATACATGAGTACAGACATGCATATGTATGCGTCCAAAATCACAATGAATATTACAATATACAAGGTCTAAAACCATACATACATAGAAAAAAAGAAAATCATTTATATAAATAGTTGATACAAAAACAAAATAGACTCTATATGATTAAATTGTATATAACTATTACAGTTATACACATGAACGGAATGTGTATAATATAGTTTTGCATATATCAGCAACTCAAATCCAAAATGAAAAATATACATAATTATATTGATACAACTGCTTAAATTAAAATGGATACAAAAACCCAACAATGGATATTTTGTGCAAACTAAATTATATACATTTTAAATGTATATAATGATATAACCGATATATACAACTATTACAAAATTCCATGTGGATGTGTTTGGGACAACTACTTTGTATACATTTTAAGTTGTTTATAATGTTATAAACAAAATAAGCACTATTGCAGTGTTTTGTCGTATATACACATTTTTATATGACGACAAAACTCGGGGAATGTTACAGACGTGAATATTTTTATATAATTTTTTAAATAAAAAAAAAACAAAAAAATTATATGACATATACAAACTAATATATTCAAAAATATTAGTTGTATGTACAAATAAAAAAAATACAAATCCCGAGATTGAGAAAAAATATAAATAGTCGTTAATATTTTGAAAATATAAATCTAAAAATAGACAATTGGGAGAATTATACAGTATACCTTATCCTTTTCTGTCTGTTCTGCATGCATGGTGACTGAATCATATCATCAGTTGTTTTTTATTTATTACTATTCGAGTCAATTTCTTTTGATTTTTCTTTTCTTATTTGAATTCAGCAACTGACTCGAACCATCATCCTTTGTTTCCTGCTCTTTTACATTTAGTATTCAGACTTAATTTCTTCTCCAATTGTTGCATTTTAATTGGGTCATTACGGAAATTTGATTTAATCTCTTCAGAAGCCGTAGATTTCGTATTTGATCCTGCAAATCCTTCGAATACTTGAGTTATACCCAATGAAAACGATGGGAGATCTTGTATATCGCTATTACTATCATGCAAATGTATACCTCTTATTATACGCATTGATGATGTTTTTTCGGTCATTTCTACCTATTAGACTATAAATGGTGAAGTTACTATGTGGAAAAAGGCTATAAAAATACAAAAATTTAAAAAACATAAAACCTTAGAACTCTTACTTGAAATTATGGAGGGACAATTTGGGAGGGAGAACGAAATCTTTCAAATTCCAATTTAGTTATGGCTGAGTGATTGTCAGAGAGAAATTAGGAAAAGTTTGAAAGAAGATAATATAAAATTTTGTATATTAAAGGAAGATGGACATAAAAATAGAAGACGAAGGGTTTATACAAATTTCAAAGTAAGGTTCGTGTTTGTGTAGCCAAATTCAGAAAACGTTGGTTATAATATATAATAATATTAAATTGTGATCATATTTATTAATTTAATGATAAAGATTTGTTTAGTTGTGAATTTTTTCCTATAATCTACCCTGAGTAATTTTGAAATTAGTGTATATAAAAAATTTATAAAAATTAATGTCCAGAACAATCGGACAAAGAAAGTACATTAGCAACTATATATATCTTTACTTCTCCTTTTGAAGATCAACCCGTGATCATCATACCATGTATATAAAATTAAAGTGCGGAATAAGTTAAATGTATTTTAGAAAAAAAAAATTATGGAAAAATCTTGCACGTGACATTTCATGTAAATAAAATTTTCACCTTGATAAAAATTAAATAAACTATTAATATTAGTTAAATTTTAATGATTAAAGTATTAATATTCAAAAGAATTTGTTTTTTTAGAAAAATATTTTTTAAGAAAATAAAATTTAAAATATTTTTCTCACCCAACTCCACCATCTCCCCCTAGCCCTTCACCGCAACCCCCCCCCCCCTCTTTATTTTTTTAAATTTTATTTGTAAAATATTTTTTAAAATTTAGACTTCACCGCGTCCCTATCTCCTTCATAAAAAGATTGATATTATTTTTATTTTTTATAAAAATTAAAATTCCATCCCGCCCAATCTAAATTCTCAATCCTAATTTATTTTTATTTACATTTTCCTCATTTTGTCTAGATATGTGCATATACTTTTAGGAAAATATTATTTTTACTTGCGTACCGAATACAATAAAAAATAAAAAATATATTTTAGTAAAAAAATATTATGGCAAATAAAAAATAATTATACATAGAGAGAGAAAATGGAGGAGTAGGTGCATGGAGAAAAATTATTACTACCTCCGTCCCATATTATATGGACATCTTTCTATAAATGTTTATCTCATATTATATGAACACTTATTAAATTAGGATAGAATTGATTATTTTTTTCCATTTTACCCCACCATTAATTAGTCTATTAATGTCTTTTTCTAACGTAATTTAATGCACATTGATATAAATAAATAGTAAAATGATAAAATTTACTAGTGCATTAATAATTTTTTAATAATCATGTAAAATAAAAAGTGTTCATATGATATGGGACTGAGTGAATTTTTTAAAAGATAAAGTAGATAAAGTGAATTTTTTAAAAATAAAGTAGTATCTACATTATTATTTGCACCAGAGAGGGGGAGATTAAATATGAATTTCTTTAAATACTTTATAAATCTTTTTTAGAAAAAAAAAACTAAGAAATTGGGGAGTGGGAGGGTACGTTGTGAGGAAACAATGGAAGGGGATATATAAAAATATTTTACATTTTATTTTATAATTTTTTGGGTGATTATTAATATTTAATAGTTAACTTTAACTAGTACAACTAATATATTTAATCTTAGTCAACATGGAATGATGTCCATGTATTGTGTGATGTGTCAATTTTTTTAATCAAAAAGGAGGTGTAATACAAACACCATCATGTAAGTATAATTAAAGAGAAGTGCGTTTATTAAACTAATGAGTAATAATTTAAATATGAAATAAAAAAGATAATGATTGTTCAAGTGTACTTTCCACACTTATCTCAAAATATTAACATAAAAAAAAATTTTAAACTCTGTCAGCATGCATACCAACAAACGTAGATAAAACTCCCATCTGATCAAATATTTTTTTATGAAGTGCTTAAATGTTTATGTTACGAATAACATGAACTATGAAGAATAATCAGCCAATAGGCTACAAGGAAAAGAATGGAACCCCCAACTCAGCCTTAAAATTGGTGAATACTTCCAGTGCTACAAATCTATATTTAACTCCTCCTGTGTACACAGCATGGATGTAATTCAGCAATGACAAGGCAGCTTGTATACAAGAAATCGATTATTAATCTGCGCACAACATTCTAACGTACCACCCCGAGGGTACGAAGTTCTTCTGGGCCCAGAAATGCACCTCATCCTGAACTTCATCAGCCGCCTCCGAGCAATATCCTGCTTCTCTAAGCATGTCACAGAACTACATGGCAGTCTTTTCCTATAATAGCTATATCTTACTACCACCATGATTTATGTGATATTTGATGTTTCACTCTCATTGGATGGTTCTAAGCATTCCCACGGGTTGGAGTAGAAATAATCCTCTTCTTTAGGTCGGTCAGGAATAACCAACCTCTTAGTAGGGTTTCCCATGCGTTCAGTGTGAGCTTCCTTAACAGCAGCAGAAAACTCATTCCACGCAAATGATCCAGCATTATACTGGTCTATCAGATCTACAAGGAGCTTTCTGTCCAACAAAATTGTTTTTTTGAATCCAAGATGTCTGCATAGAATTGGAGACTTTTACATAGACACCCTTAATAAAAAGCTACTTACAAAGAACATTCTATACAACAGAAGCTAAAATTGAAATAAGACACTTAACCGCTAGAATATCATCTTTAATGAAAGGCTACTTATAATACCATGCAAACCCAATTAATTTCTTTCACAGGTCCTAATTGGTAGCATATATAGAGAATTTTATCAGCATGAAATACCTGCGATGACCTTCAACAACTTTAGCCATGTTTCCATCATATGTTGGAACAAATATATCACTCTCCAGTGAAACAAGATAATCTAGTGCTGCCATCTGTGAAGAGTGATTTTGAAAGAACCTAAGCTCAGAAGGCTCTAGTAGTGTCTCCTTCCTCACCTGTTCATAAGACCCAGCAGAAAAGGTGAGAGTCGGCCAATTCAGGAAAATATATTCCAAAGCTTAAAGAACAATTTGGTACTTTCTGACTACCAAATTTGGATAAGCTGCCGCAAGACTCGCCATTCTCCTTGTCCCACCATATATCTCCCCAGCAGCAATATAAACTTGGATGCTAGGATCAATGTCCAATGCCCTTAAAGTAATGGCAGTCTCCTCGGGTGTCAAAGGACAGAGACCATCTCTCCTTTTCAATTCAGGGTTTATGATTTTCTCTTTCCACCACGGATAAGCATATCTGTCAAAGGATTAGATCAGACAAAAAGAGAGGGATAACTTGAGGCAACTGGTGAATACAGGATATTACTTCACCTCATTCTTGTCAACTCTTCAACCTCCTCCTTGTTGCAGCCCTGATTACAGCCAGAGAAAGCTAACATATCCATTTCATACCTCAGGTGCAGCACCATAAAACGACCCTTTTGCCTGAGAAGTCCAATAACCTTTTTACCCAATCCTTCTATCTGAGGGGTAAATTTTAATGCACTAAAATTGATGCGGCATCGCAGCCTCTGAATTTCAGAAGGTTGACCATTGTTGGCAAGCCGAGCATCAGTTCTGTTCAGGTGAACGACTTTATATTTCCGAATCAACGGAAGGACCTGCATTCAGCAAATGAGACCATCATTTCTAGGAAAGAGGCTGCAAGTATCAAGCACAACACATTGTGGCATGAAAGCACAAACCTGATTTTGGTAGTAAGAAATATCAGACCAACTAATAGGAGGCATGGTATATATCAATCCTAGCACTACTCTCCTCTTCATTCTTGGGGGTAGCTCTTTCAGTATTCGAACTTCATCCCTCAAGGACGTTATAAAATGATCAACATCAAATATGTCTTGAAATTCACTGCAACTCAAATTGCGTTATCAAACTATACGACAAATCATCATATTTTTTCTAAAGAAGCTAGTGATTCACAAGACACCAAAAAAGATTACAAGATACTCAAGGACAAACACCTTGGATCAGCCCAAAAGGAGGTTTTATCCAGCTCGGGCACTATAAGAGTCACATTCAAATATCTTGCTATAGCAACCATATCACATATCTGGAACAACACAGCGCAAAGAAAAAGGGGAAAGTCAAATTCAGAAAGGTGTGGTCTTGTCTTGTCACATCCACATGAGCGAGCTAAAGTAACTCACTGCTGCTCGCATTTGATTAAGACCTCCATTACATGAAACCATGAGATAACCATTATTCTGGTAAACCCCTGAATCCAGAAATAATCATCAGAAGCGGTCAATCTCACTAATTGTTTGGATTAGAAGTCACAACTTTAAATCCATGGCGAGATATGCGACAGAGCAAAAAATAAAACATATGCAAAGAGAATGAAATTGCCCAACAATTTTTTTGTTTGTGTAGAATAACTGCTGAGAGCAAGTTGAATATGTACCCCTTTTACTTATTCAACTAAGATATCCTAGCAATATAATCATACATCTTAACCACATGTTTCAAAAGTCTATACTATAATCTGCATCATGCGACAAAAACCCCATGATTGGAGAAAGATCTCTTCATTAACAAGTCCTCCTTCAACAATGCGCATACATGACATTAATCTACATGCATCAATAGTTTTATGTTTTTGCTGAGGGAAAAGCATTATCCACTCTTCCATAACGAAATTTCCATGGTTGTTTCCCTTTTGTTCATCATCCTGACTTAGGAGTGGGAATGGTATGGTAAGAAAGCTTTGGTGTTTGATTAATAAAAATACTATATCATTACCATACCAAAAATTATGTCAACAAATACCGCAGTACAAAAAAGATACACTCTATCAATTATGTCTTCATCCCAAATTAGTAAATTTGGGTCTCATCATAGACTGCTCTCAGGCAGATTTTAGCCTCATTTATTAGGGAAAACCTATTAACAAGAAGTGAAGACACAAATATCAATAACATTAGAGTAGTAAAAAGGAAAGAAACAAAGCTACTGACTCTTTGGTGGAAGTGATTTAACAAGGAATGATGCAGCAGCCTCCTGGGAAAAGCAAGAAGGCCATCCTTTGAAAACAGTAGGCCCCAAAAGCTCCCCAAATGTCGTCAATTGGACCAAGCAAGTCCACAACAGCACCATTGTTGTAGCCCTTATTATCCATAGCTTCACTCGGGACCGCGGGATAACTATACAACTCTTTAGTTTCTCCACACGAGTATCTCCCAAAGCTGTCCCTTTTAGCCCCAGTCCCCACCCCCTTCTTCTCCTTTCCCTCTCTTCCATTTCCCCCTATCAGATTATACCAAAAAATGTCTTTCGCATAATGTAGGATCCAGAAACTCCGCCGAGTGACCAAGACTGACTTGAACACAAACGTCGAAGAAAAATAGGACCTAAAATCAATCAGTGACTATAAGTGAATCAGTCCAACTCCAGTCTCTTGCTAATTGAACAGAACGAGTGAAGAAAATTGTGAGATCTAAAGGGGTTTAATCCCAGAATCCTGAAACGCCGGGCAAAAAAGTAGACGCGGAGACAGAGACAGAGCGCGATAACCACGCACCTACCGTATCGTAGGCCAGAGAATGGTGTGGCTAAATGTACCTGATCATTTCTTAAGCATACTCTTTGGTTGGAGAGTGTTAATTATCTCATGTGAACAAGTTCACATTTCTCTCATGTTCTGGCTATGCTTCCCTTAAGCTGCTATGCTTGCAAAGCTACGGGATATTTATTCCCATATTTACACCAGTTTAGTCTCAACTTAAAAAATGATTTAATATATTATCTACTGAAAAAATTAATTTGATTATTTATTATTATAGACGATAAAATTCGCGTCAAGAAAATATAATCAAGAATGAAAATATCATAACAATCGTTGTATTTTATTTCAATATATGTGAGTGTTACAATCTCTATGAATCCTTTGATTCGCCTTTTCAGGTATAAATTCAAGAGCTCTTGAGCTTGTTCTTGAATTTGAAGTCTTGTTCTTGGGCTTTGAATTTATTCTTGATCTTGATCTTGAATCTTGACTTTGTTCTTGAACTTGAATGTTCTTGATCTTGAACGTTCTTGATATTGATCTTGAATCTTGACTTTGTTCTTGTTCTTAATCTTGATCTTGAGCTTGAATCTTGACTTTGTTCTTGTTATTAATCTTGATCTTGATCTTGTTCTTTAATTCAAGAGCTTTTAAGGAGAAATTTGTGGCGTTTGATCCACGAGCTCTCTCTAGCCTTTTTGTTTAGAATTCTTGATGTTCTTTTGAATTACGAGGACCCCTATATATACTTGTAGAATAGAGGAGTCATGATGGAATAAGGTTTTCTCCCAACCAATTAGATTTAAGTGACGTGGCGTATTGGGCTTTAATGAAATGGGCCTGTCATTTTGACACATGGCGTGATCCCATTGGCATTTTTGTTTGACTTGGCGTGCCACGTTATTTGACACATGGCACCAAGATGGGCCTCTTGGATGAGAGGATATTGAGCCCAATAAAGTGGGTTGTCTTTTGTAGCCCAAATAATTGAATTTGGACTTTTAATTAAATCCATACTTTATTGGACTTAATTAATTGACCAATTATATTAGTCCATAATATTTGTTTGTATTAATATAATCCGAATTTAATATAATTTGAATCATTTATAAAATTTATAAATATAAATTTTATATGATTACAAATGCCCCCTACTTCAAGTCTTGTCAAGGTGTACATTTGTCGAAATTGAGGACGAGGCTTGAAGTATTTAGTAGAGATATATATATATGTATATATATATATATATATATATATATATATATATATATATATATATCCAAGGAGTGATTTTATTGTTTAGCCATAACTTTCATTAAAAAGTAGTTTCATGAAATGAAAGTTTTCTTCTGACTGTTACAAAATTGGAGAGTTGCATTCCACTTTCTTATCTCCTTTAATTTATTATTAATCCTTGGGCCCATACATTAGCATATTATCATATGTAAGATTTGTTTCATTTCACAAATTCCCATGTGCATTTTCCCTCAAAAATCTTATTTGTATAAAGGGCTTCCATGACTTTGCCCAAGTTGCAGACTTACCTGGTAGATCTGTGTTATTCACGGAAAATATTTGCCGCCTTCAACATAACATTATCCAATTAGGAGAAGGATTGTGGTAAAAAAAATCGTACCACTTTTACTTTAATTCTAATAGAATTAGAAACATGTCAATCAAAAAAACGTTTTTCAAATTCTATTAGGATTCAAATTGTACAGACTCAATTCATGTTGGACACTAAGTAGGTCCAATAGATATATGCAAGATCATTATTTCTGAGCATAAATTAATTGACGTGGAAGCTGCGACTTTCTCCTTGACATCTTTAGAAGACTTCCGCACCCAGGTAATTTCTTTTCTCTCCTCCCCTTTTTTTTTGTGTGTGTTCCTTTGGCCTTTTTATTTTTTGTAGGGCCATAAATTCAAGATTCATCATTGTATCACAAGAATTTAGTCTTGAAGTGTGGAGGGATAAAATTCGTACTCACACCTTGAAGCCACCAACACGAGGCTTTACGCTATTCCAATGTTTAAACATAGGGGACCAACAATACGACGCTTTTACGCTGTTCCAATTTTTAAACATAGGGGACCAACAATATGACGCTTTTACGTTGTTCCAATGTTTAAACATAGGGGACCAACAATACGACGCTTTTACGCTATTCCAATGTTTAAACATAGGGGACCAATAATACGACGCTTTTAAGTTGTTCTAAATGTCTAAACATAAGGGACCAACAACGCGAGGCTTTACGCTGTTCTAAATGTTTAAACATAGGGGACCAATAATACGACGCTTTTACGCTGTTCTAAATGTCTAAACATAAGGGACCAACAACGCGAGGCTTTACGCTGTTCTAAATGTTTAAACATAAGGGACCCCCAATCAGCCGTATTCTTTTATTTCGATTCTCGTTCCCCTTTTATTATTATTATTATTATTATTTTGCATGCTCTCATCGAAGAAGGGTAACACTTTTTCTTTTATGCAGCCTGAACCATGGTCTTCTTCAAGGACTACACTTGTTCATCTTCTAGACTTAACTACCTCATAATTGGGACGCAAGAAAGCAAGGCAGAAACCAAACTTTTAGTCCAAGATCCCTTAGTTGGTCGTTATGCTGATGCGTGGCCACAGTTGAGGAACACACTTAACCGGGGCGATTGGACTTTTGAACGCGACCATAAATCTAACAAAGCTTCCAAGGCATGGTATCTTGAGAAACCCAATCTTCAAGGTACCAATCTTGCAAGCACTCTCCCGAATTTAGGGCGCCGCATGATTCAAACGAAGGGTTATGTTCGGGAGATAAGATTCTGTTTGAAGGTGAATATCATTGCATCCCAGGATATTGGGAATGGATAGAAGATATCCTTAGCAAAAATGGGTCGCGTTTGAATGACGCTAACCTCCGAGATGCTGTCGTTGCTTCTCTTTTCACTTATGATTGAAACTCCAATATCGTGCAGGCTTTTTGTGAGGCTTGGTGTCCCCAAACAAATACACTACTTACGTCTCTTGGAGAAGCGTCCATATCCCTTTGGGATTTATATGTCCTTGGCGGCTTATCGATTAGTGGATGTCCTTATGAGGAAGTGATACCTAATGTCAAAGAGCTTATAGGTCATGATGCCAAGAAGGATAGGTTTCTTCCTCAAACATGTGAGTATTTATTTTCCGCATTTCATCACCTTAAAGTGAAGGTGGGTGATGGCCGGGGGTCTCTCTTAGTGACTGGATACAATTTTGGTGTAAACGAAACATCAAGTATGAGCTAGCTCCCCCAAGAAAAGAGAAGAAGGTTCGACGTCTAGCATCTACGCATAACCCCACAGGTAAGATATCAATGGAGGTGAACACATGGTTAAGCTCTCAAGATATGACATTTTCTATGCTTGGGGTAGAACACCAAAAACACGGGACCTATTTGGCAGCATTCCTGTCATGTTGGTTATGTGCCTTTGTATTTCCTTCTGAAGAGGGAAACCTTGTTCGGCCTGAAACTTTTAAGATAGCAAGCTTGATGGCGAATGGTCGAAGGGTTAGCCTTGCGGTCCCAGTCTTAGCAAGCATCTATCGTGGCTTAAACAAGATTTCAAATTCTTCACAGTTTGATCATATTAAAGTTTCTTTCCCCATTCATTATGTTTATGGTTGGCTTGCCTATTATCTTAAGACACATTATCCTCTTATTGGTGGACCTTCTCTCCCATGGATGGTGACATATTCTGGCGAGGGTGCTGCAAAATATTTTGACAAGGATGAGGCACGAAAGCGTGTCCATCGAGGCGAAAGCCTTGTGTGGAATGCAACCATGCATAATAGGCCTCCCCCAACTTATTATGTTGATGATAACAGAGCTTCAGAGTTGGATTCCTCTTATTTTATGAGTCTTCGCTTTAATTATCTTGCCTTGAGGAAAGGAGACTTCTTCTTTATCGAGCCATATAGTCCCCACCGATTTAGTCGTCAGTTTGGGTTCCATCAAGATATTCCTGGCTACCTCGAATCAGATATCCGTGCTGAATCTCTTGATGAGGGGCTCAGGTATTGGAGAATCTATGTCTCGCATAATACCATGTCAAGGGCGACATTTCCACCTGCGGTTGCTTCTGCGAAGAGACTTTACTCTACTCGATATTTGTCTTGGTCGGAAGAATCCCATGGGAAGTTTCTTGAGGACCATTTGGGAACTTTGGTGGAAAAGGCTGGGCCAAAATTCACCACTCCTTTAGAGGAGAAAGGTCCAGACACCGGAGAGGAGCTCCTACAAATTGATGCCCCACTCGCCCCACGACCTCAAAGTAAGAGGCTCAAGTCTTCTAAGGGATCTAAGAAAGAAGTATTCCATGCTCCTAAGCCTGTGAAGAGATGCCCCTTAGTTCTTCCATCTACAAAACAAGCCTCTCAAGAGACAAGCAAAAGCAGCAATGGGGATCAATGTTTGAAGAGGAAAAGACATGAACCAATTGTGCTCGAGGTTGTTGAGTTGGAGATTGTGGAAGAATGAGACATCGATGGTCTTCCGAAAACGTTAGCTATTCAGAGCAAAGAGGTTTTCCTTTTGACCTTAATTTTTCTTTTTCTTTTAGAAAAATTCATGGTTAAGTAATTTGCTAATTTTATTTCCTCCCCGTTTGTGTAGGTGAATGTTGTTGAGAATCCAAAGGGACCACTACAAGAGGGGCCGCAAATTAGTGTTGAGTCCGTCGCAACGTCAAAACCCGAGGCAGAGTCAACCTTAGCTGTTGCAATCACTTCTCATGAAAGCACTCCTCCACTCCTTTCAAAGCAAGGTGGGGCCAAGTCTATTTTTGAAGGAAAAAGAGTTGTTTCTACTCATAAAAAGAAGTATATCTTGGCCTTTGGGAAGAGATTTGCAGCAAACTCTCTAGAACTTCTCTAGACTTTATCTCATCCTATAAAGAAGATATTTATGAGACTCTCCAAGAGATGAGTGAGACGCATCTCATAGATCTTTCACCCTTGAAGCATTTGGTAGACTCTCTCTTTGAGCTTGCTGCCTCCTATGATCAAGAGCGCTCCAATTTTGTAGATAAAGTGCATGAGGACAAGAAGCTGGAATTGCTCTCTAAGGCCAAGGAAGGTCTTGAGTCACTCAGAGCAGAGGAGGGCGAGAAGACTAAATATATTTATTCTAAGAGGAAGTCACTAAAGAAGGTCAAGAAGAAGTTAGCAACTCTAGAGGCAGAGCGAGAGGAACTTGAGGCTGCCGTAGATGCTGCCAAGAAGGAAATCGAGGAGGTTCGAGCCAAGATCGTAGTTTCTGAGAATGAGGTGTCTTCTTATGATAATATGGCCCTTTTGAAGATTGAAGATTCGACTTGCTTGGAGCATGGGAAAGAGTGCTTAGAGGCTAGTCGTCAAGATTTGATCAACTATAAATTACGCTTAGATTAGGTTCCTTCATTTTCCCCTTTTTTTCTTTATTTCCTCAAGATTTAGATTGATATGTTAGACAATTTTATAGTAATAGATTTTCTCTATTTTTTTTGTCTCACATCTTGCATTTGTGGTTTTAACTTGAAGTTCCTCGCATGTCATCTTTGGCCACGAGCTTTAGTAATTCAAACTTAATTCACGTTTGGCACGCTAATAAGAATGAAAATAACAAAAGTCCTTTCTCTTTGAAGTTTGTGCATTTGCCTTTGCAAATTTTACGCAACTTAATATTGTAACCCACCGAATGAATAACTTCCAAGAATATCCACACAAAACTTGAGAACTTAAGGACCATCACTTGCACATTCGCTTAATATGAGAACCAACATGTAGACTTTGGGGACTTTAGTTTGGAGACTTGGGGAACATAAGAGCTTCAACCTGCAAACTTGATCAAATTTGAAAACCTCAAGGACGCCATCGAAGAGACTCACGTTCCATAGGGTTTTGTACCCTTAAGGGATCCAGTAAGGACATATGATTTTTTTTACTCATGCAACTGAACTCAGAATATAATTCTAAGCACCTACGTACCTCAATAAAGAGGATCAAGTCACAACGTAGTTCTGGGGGAGGTTTTTTTTTTTTTTTTTGGTGCCGTACACAGTTTATACTCTTGCGGGCCAGGAGCATTATGCATTTTTATACCCAAATTTCAAAAAGCATAACTTTCCTCAAGGATAGTATCTCTTAAGGAATTTTGCATTTATTGGACCGATCCTTATGCCATCTGCATCGACAAGCTTGTAAGCACCATTTGAGTATACTTCTTGCACCACATATGGTCCATCCCACTTTGAGGTAAATTTGCCCCCAGACTTATGTGAAGTGATAATGGGCCTTCTTACTGCGAGAACTTGGTCTCTAACTTGAAAACACCTCGAGCGAACCTTTTTATTGAAAGCACGAGACAAACGAGCTTGATAACATTCAAGATTTTGTTGGGCTTCTAACCTCTTTTCATCAAGTGCTTCTAACTCGGCAAGACGTAGTCGAGCATTTTCCTCCTCAGTGAGCCCTTTTTGGATAGCCAGTCTCAAGGATGGTATTTGACGCTCAAGTGGCAGGACCACTTCAACTCCAAAAGCAAGAGAATATGGGGTTGCTTGAGTTGGTGTGCGATATGTCGTCCTATATGCCCACAAGGCTTCTTCCATTCTCTCATGCCAGTCTCGTTTGGACTTAGAGACCACTTTCTTCAGCAGATTGCATAGAGTCTTATTGAATTCTTCAGCCAGACCATTGGCGGCAGCATGATACGTAGAAGATTTTCGCTGCTTGAAGCCAAAAAGATCGCATATTTTATTCATCAACATATTATCAAACGGCTTACCATTATCTATTATTATGTATCGTGGAATGCCAAATCGGTAGACAATGTTTACTCGAATAAAGTTTGCAACATTCTCCTTCTTGACTTCTTTAAGAGCTACAGCTTCGGCCCATTTAGAGAAGTAATCTGTCGCGGCCAAGATGTACAAGTGTCCACCAGAAGATTTTGGAAGTGGTCCAACAATATCTAGTCCCCAAGCATCGAATGGCCAAGATGCAATAGTCGGGTGTAGAACTTCAGGCGGTTGATGTATGAAGTTTGCATGGAATTGACAAGCTTTGCACCTTCGAGCATAATCCAAGCAATCTTTTACCTTGGTTGGCCAATAATACCCCATTTTTTTATGTGAAAGTGGAGCTTTGGCCCAGACTGATGTGATCCACATACTCCTGAATGTGCCTCTTGCAAGGCTTGAGTCGCTTCTTCCTCCCCCAAACACCGCAAGAGCATTCCCTCAAATGATCTCCTATACAATGTGTCCTTGTAGTAGAGAAAACGAGGTGCCCGACGACGAATGTCAGTTCTTCTTTTAGCATCCTCTGGAAGTATCCCATAACATAAGTAGTCGATGATAGCTTGTCGCCAGTCCTCTTTATTGGCTTCGAAAACTGTGACAACTTGTTCAAGTTTATTCTCCATATGCTCGCCTTCATCCAACGGTGGTACTACCCATTTTTGGCAGATAGTAACTTTAGTCTGATCAGGAAGAGTCAGGGTCGAAGCTAGAGCAGCCAAGGCGTCGGCCATTTTGTTTTCCTTCCTTGGCACGTGTTGGAGGGTCACATCTCCAAGCCGTCCTATCAATTTTTGGGCATAACAGTGATATGAGCGCAACTCAGGCTTCCTGACCTCATAGGTTCCCAAGAGTTGCTTAATCACCAGTTGAGAATCACCAAAAACTTGCAACTGCAATTGTTTCATGTCGACGGCCATTTCGAGTCCAAGTATTAGTGCTTGATATTCTGCAACATTGTTGGAGCAACGTTGTCTCAATGTGAAGGAGAATGGTAAGACCTCTCCTTCTGAAGTGACAAACATAACACCCGCACCAGCTCCACCACGATGCGCAGCCCCATCAAAGTACATTTTCCAAGGGGGTTGGATCTCGATGACCATTGCTTCTTCGTCAGGAAGCTCATCAATTAATTCCCAATCATCTGGTATAGGATGGTCCGCCAGAAAGTCCGCTAATGCTTGTCCCTTCACAGCCTTTTGAGGGATGTACACAATCTCAAATTGTTGGAACTGAAGGTACCATCTTGCTAGTCGGTCACTAAGGACTGGTTTTGACATAACAAATTTGATGGGATTTGCTCTAGAAACCAGATGGATTGTGTGAGCTTGAAAATAGTGCTTCATCTTTTGAATCGAGAAGACCAGCGCGAAACACAACTTCTCAATTGGTGAATACTTCAGCTCATTTGGTGTCATCATTCTGCTCAAGTAATAAAGGGCATTTTCCTTGCCTTCATTATTCTCTTGGGCCAGTAAGGCTCCCACGGACCTTTCTTGCGCCGCAATATAACGTATCAGTGGCTTTCCAGGTATAGGGGCTGCTAAGATCGGAGGTTTCGCCAGATATGCTTTGATACTTTCAAAGGCCTTGCTATACGTTTGATCCCACTTGAAAGGGACACCTTTCTTCATGAGATGACTGAACGGTTGACATCTTCCCGCTAGATTTGAGATGAACCTCCTTAAGTAGGCCAGTTTCCCCTGGAGACTTTTCAACTCATGAATGTTTCGAGGCTCGGGCATCTTCAAAATTGCATCAACTTTGGCTTGATCAATCTCAATCCCTCGATGTCGCACGATGAAGCCAAGAAACTTTCCAGAAGCAATCCCAAAGGCACACTTTAGTGGATTCATCCTCAGTTGATATCTTCGAAGCAACTCAAACACCATTCTCAAGTCTTTCAAATGGTTGCTCTTTCTTTTTTGACTTCACCACCAAGTCATCAACATAACACTCAACATTCTTGTGGAGTAAATCATCAAATATATTTTGCATAGCCCTTTGATATGTGGCACCAACATTCTTCAGACCAAAAGGCATCACCTTGTAGCAATAAATGCCTTTAGGTGTACGAAATGCTGTGAGTTCTTCATCCTTTGGTGACATGCGAATTTGGTTATAGCCAGAAGAACCATCCATGAATGACATTTCCTTATAGCCAGTTGTAGCATCAATCATCAGCTCTGGAATAGGTAGTGGAAATTCATCTTTAGGGAATGCATTGTTGAGATCTCTAAAGTCAACGCAAACTCTAATTTGGCCATTCTTCTTCCTCACGGGAACAATGCTTGAAATCCACGTGGGGTATTTAACTTCACGAATAAAGCCCGCCTCAATGAGTTTGTTAACTTCTTTCTCAATCAACGGAACCAAGTCTGGCCTGAAGCGTCTTTGAGCCTGCTTTATAGGATGCGCACTGTGCCTGACTGCTAACTGATGGACCGCAATCTTGGGATTCAAACCGGGCATTTCTTTATAGCTCCAAGCAAATACATCCTTCTATTCTCTGAGTATATCCATATAAGCAATTTCTTCATCAGCTTGTAGGAAAGCACTCAAGTAAGTTGGCCTTGGATCTTTATCTATCACGCCCCAAAAAGAGGGGAGGCGCGACTGGCACCCGATACCGTTATTGGCCGGGTAAGCCACTAAACATACTAGTTAACTAACCTTTGGACCAGAAGAAAATCGGGCAGCATAATGTTTAGAAAAACAAGAAACTAAGTCGGGACCATTTAGGTCATGACCTGGTCAACAACAGATTATGTACATTAAGAGAAGTAAGCCAAAATAATAAAGTACTGGCTAGCCGGCAAGGCTGCCACAACAGAGGTATAGACACACACTATATATACATGCCAATCTGATGACCGGAGACTGAAGGGTACAAAAGGACCAGCCCATAATAACATGTCCACAATAGCCTCTAAGAGAACTACTAATACTGTCGGGACAGGGCCCCGACTATACCCAGCTGTACAACAAAAAGCAAGTATACTGTGAAAGCTCCAGGAAGAGGTGGAGCTTACCAACTCACAGCTGACCAGGGCTCCTAGTGAAGGGGTCAATCAGAGTCCTTACCTGAACCTGCACACACGAAATAAAATGCAGCGTCCCCAGGCAAAGGGACGTCAGTACGAATAAACATGTACTGGTATGTAAGGCAGGAAGTAAAATCATGGATAACCATAGTAAAAAGGTTAATAGAAATACCACCTGTAACTAAAACTCAAGTAGTCTTAATGGCTAATAAGCCACCTCCTAATGATAAAAAAAAATGCATGGTATGCTCGAGTATCGTATGTCGTGAATACATACATATAGATGCAAATGCATGACATACCCAACCAAATGCTAGCACTGGTGGTCCTTTCCGGTAGCTAACTGGCATCATATCTGCCAACCTGTGGCCATCTGTACCATATACATATATAGTTGGGCAAATAGGCCCCATACCTTCGATTATAGCTCAAAGTCCATGCATAACGTGCAATGTATGATATGAATGTTGAATGCACATAGTAAGCCATAGCAAGAACTTAGAAAATCTTGGCTCTTTGGTACACTTATTCTCATAGCATCACAGTCATTGTCATTTAGCCAATCTTGGCTCATTGATACATTTATTCTCATAACATCATAATCGTTGTCACAACATATACATATGGCTCGTGGAATTATACATGTCCTTTTTAACAAGTTTTCCCTTGCATTCTACATTTATTTTAGTGACACTACACCAAGAAGAGAAACGCCTCTAACCTATGAATAGGTAGCCGGAAGACCGACAAAATGATATATAGAAATTGAATGTTCGGTTTAAATGAACGAATGGAATTTTAACCTAATACCACCGTGAAAATAACTCAACTGTAATCCCAGTGCCTTTCACAGAAGGTCTTTCTAACAACAGAATAGTAAGATATCGCATTTGACACTTTGGGAAACTTCCCAGATTTCGTGCTAAAAGGAGGGACGGAGCTTAGCCTTATCATACCTCTCCAACGAACGTTCGATTGCCAAAAGTTCCTTCACCAAAGTTGTTCCTTACGTCCTAAGCTTCGCAACGACTATATATACGCAACTTAAAGACACCTATAAACAGTCAAAAATTCAGCATTAATCACCAGATTCAGCAAAGAGCATTTACGCGAGGAAATGTCCGTAAAACTTCGTAAAATTAACGGAAAAGAGCTCCACAATTATAACCTAAACACACCAGCTGCAAACCAAAAATACCAGCAAGAACACCACTTTTTTTACAGCCCAAGAACAGCTCCAAACACAGCTAATATGAGGGAAAAATAATTCCAAAGCGTAAGGCACGCATTTCTAGGCACGGAGACGAATTTTAACGGTAAAAATGCGAAAAACTTACCTAAATCGCTTAGAGAACCCTTGGGAGCTTTCTCTTCTGTTGTAAACTTGTTTGGGGACGAAAATGGCTCAATTTTGAGCCTTAAAGAGTCAAAATAGCCGACATTTAAGTCGGGTCAACCCGACCCGACACATGACCCGGTTTCCAGCTCGGGCAGTCTCGGTAAAATGGTCATAACTCTTTATTCTGAGGTTGGTTTGATGCGTGGTTTTGTGAGTTGCAAACTAGACTCATAGATCTGCAATTTGATAGGTCATGGACCTTCTAACTCATTATAGTTTGGGAGATATGACCCAATACATTTGACCCAAATTTAAGAAGGATTTGTTAAAGAAAGTTACGGTAACTTTGGCCAACCTTTATCTTGCAACTTTCTTGATTCCAAAACTTAATGTATGACCTTTGTGCTATTAAAATAACTTAAAGAAATCCATAATTAGCAAATTATAAACTTTTAATTCCATCTGAAAAGTGAAACCTAATTTAGACCTTCCGAAAAGGGCGAGGTGCCACTTGGGTCATTTCTTTAATCCCGAATATGCGTTTAGGGTATTCCTTTGGCTTAAAACTTTAGGTCCTTGAAATTACCACTTATTGACAACCTTATTATCCTTAGGTTCTATACAAATTCATGTATGTCTTATATGACACACCACCCTATATATATATAGAAGACGAGGAGCACGGGGTTTCACAGTCTCCCCCCCTTAAGAACATTCGACCGCGAATGTATCTAAACAACGGCTTGGTTGCACTATTAACTCTTGAAATGTGACTTTTGAGGATATACTTTTTTTTTTCCATTCCATAAATCAACTTTGAAAGAAAAAGAGAATTCTAATTATAAGCTTTGTATAGCTATCTCCTGACGATCCATATAAAGTATGCCCCCAACTCATTTAAAACTTAAGTTACTGTAGAAAGATGACTGCCAACTTTTAAAATATGACTTACCTTAATTTGTAAATAGCTGGGGGTGCCTCTTCTTCATTTCCTCTTCTGCTTCCCAAGTCATTTCCTCAATATTGTTGTTCCGCCACAATACTTTCACGGAGGCCACTTCTTTATTCCGAAGCTTTCTTACTTGTCGGTCTAAAATAGCCACTGGCACCTCATCATAAGACAAGTCTTCATTAATGTGGACATTTTCAATATTGGTAATACGCGATGGATCTCCAATGCACTTCCGTAACATCGATACATGAAACACCGGATGGACTGCCCCCAATTCTGAAGGCAAATCAAGCTCGTATGCGACCTTGCCAATCTTTCGAATAATCTTATACGGTCCAACATATCTAGGACTGAGCTTTCCTGTCTTCCCGAACCGCATGATTCCCTTCATGGGTGATACCTTCAAGAAAACCCAATCTTCTACATCAAATTCTAAGTCTCGTCGTCGAACATCTGTATAAGACTTTTGTCGACTCTGGGAAGTTTGCAATCGGTCTCTAATAAGTCTCACTTTGTCCATCGCTTGCTGAACTAGATTAGGGCCTAGCAATTTTGCCTCCCCAACCTTAAACCAACCGATCGGCGACCTACATCTTCTCCCATATAGTGCTTCATAAGGCGCCATTTGAATACTAGCTTGGAAGCTATTATTATAAGCAAATTCAATAAGAGGTAGATGGTCATCCCAGCTTCCTTTAAAGTCCAGCACACAAGCACGTAACATATCCTCGACGGTCTGGATGGTACGCTCTGCTTGCCCATCAGTTTGTGGATGAAAAACGGTGCTGAGATTCACCTGAGTGCCCAGACCCTTCTGAAAAGACTTCCAAAAATGAGCCGTAAATTGAGCCCTTCGATCAGATATAATAGACAATGGAACTCCATGAAGGCGAACAATCTCTTGAATGTAAAGCTTAGCATAATCCTCCGCTGAATATGTCGTTCTTACTGGCAAGAAATGAGCAGATTTTTTCAACCTATCAATGATTACCCAAATAGAATCATACCTGCGTGGAGTACGAGGCAAACCCGTGATGAAGTCCATATTTACCATGTCCCATTTCCATAGCGGAAGCTCAATATACTGAGCTAGGCCTCCAGGTCTCTGATGTTCTGCTTTAACTTGCTGACAATTGGGACATTGGGCTACCATCTCTGCAATATCCCTTTTCATGCCATTCCACCAATAGATTTGTCGAAGGTCCCGATACATTTTTGTTGCTCCAGGGTGGGTTGAATATCTAGAATAATGGGCCTCAGAAAGAATCCTGGCACGGAGTCCTCCGATATCTGGCACACATAAGCGGCCTTGGTACCTAAGGACTCCCTCTCTGGTCAGCTCAAATGGAGGATGTTGTTGTTGTGAAATGCTCTCCCTCAGTGTCCTAAGCTCAGGATCCTCGCGCTGTCGCTCTTTTACTTCATTAACAATGAAAGATTCTGCTGTATTTTGAACAATTACACCTCCTTCCTCTGTATCTACCAATCGCACCTGCAAACTAGCTAGCTGGCACAGGTCTTTTGTCATTTCAACCTTATCAGCCTCAACATGGCTTAGACTTCCCATGGACTTCCGGCTAAGTGCATCAGCAACAACATTAGCTTTACCAGGATGGTACAAAATGTCCAGATCATAATCTTTTAGTAATTCTATCCATCTCCTTTGTCGTAAGTTCAACTCCTTTTGCTTAAATAAATATTGAAGGCTCTGGTGGTCGGTAAAAATATCAACATGGACTCCATATAGATAATGTCGCCAAATCTTTAGAGCAAATACAACCGCAGCGAGCTCAAGATCATAAGTGGGATAGTTTTGTTCATGCTTTTGCAACTGTCTAGAAGCATATGCAATAACTCTACCATGCTGCATAAGTACACAACCTAGGCCAATTCTCGAGGCATCACAATATACAACGTAGCCTTCAGCTCCATCTGGAAGAGCCAAGATAGGTGCGGTGGTAAGCCTTTTCTTTAACTCTTGAAAACTCTGCTCACATGCTTCAGTCCATTGAATCTTAGTTGCTTTATGTGTCAATCTCGTTAGCGGTGCAGAGATAGAGGAGAATCCCTCAACAAACCTCCTATAATATCCTGCCAAGCCTAAAAAGCTACGGACCTCGGTCGGATTCAATGGTCTCGGCCAGGCCATTACTGCTTCAATCTTCTGGCCATCGACCTTGATACCATCACCTGTAATAACGTGGCCAAGAAAAGCTACAGAATTTAACCAAAACTCACATTTAGAGAATTTAGCATATAACCTATTGTCTTGGAGAGTCTGTAATATGGTTCGCAAGTGATTTGCATGCTCAGCTTCTGACCGTGAATATATCAGGATGTCGTCAATAAACATGATCACAAATTCATCCAAGAATGGTTTAAACACTCGATTCATCAGGTCCATAAAAGCTGCTGGGGCATTTGTAAGCCCAAAAGACATGACAAGGAACTCAAAATGTCCATACCTCGTCCTAAATGCTGTCTTTGGAATATCAACATCCCTGACTCGCAACTGGTGGTACCCGGATCTTAAGTCAATTTTTGAAAAACATTTGGCACCCTGCAACTGGTCGAATAAGTCATCAATCCGCGGGAGAGGATACTTATTCTTGATGGTGACTTTATTTAGCTCTCTGTAATCAATACACATCCGTAAGGAGCCATCTTTCTTTCGAACAAAGAGCACTGGAGCACCCCATGGAGATGTACTTGGCCTAATAAAGCCTTTATCAAGTAAATCCTTCAGTTGTTCCTTCAATTCCCTTAGCTCTGCAGGAGCCATTCTGTAGGGAGGAATGGATATAGGCTGCGTGTTCGGGAGCAAATCTATAGCAAAATCAATTTCCCTTTCGGGGGGAATCCCTGGAAGCTCATCAGGGAATACCATCGGAAATTCATTCACAATAGGGACTGAATGAAGGGTCATCGACTCCTTATCAATATCCCTAGTATGAATCAAATGGTATATACAACCTTTAGAGATTAGTTTTCGAGCCCTAAGGTATGAAATAAACTTACCTTTGGGCGAGGCAACATTGCCTTTCCATTCAATGACCGGCTCACCTGGAAAATGGAAGTGGACTAGCTTTGCTCGACAATCAATATTAGCATAACAAGCTGCTAACCAATCCATACCCATAACAACATCAAAATCTAGCATAATCAATTCAATTAAATCAGCAGAGGTTGGACGCTCATTAATTAACGCTGTACAACATCGATAGACATAACTAGCTATAATTGAGTCACCAATTGGCGTAGATACCCTAACTGACCCCGGCAATAATTCAGGTCTCATATCAAGCTTACCAGCAATGAATGGAGTAATATATGAAAATGTAGAGCCAGGATCTATCAGTGCATAAACAGCATGAGAATGTACCATCAATATACCTGTGATCACATCTGGAGATGCCTCTGAATCCTGTCGGCCTGTGAGTGCATAAAAGCGGTTCTGTCCACTAGTAGAATCTGAATTGTCTCCTCTACCTCTCCCCCTACCATGGCCCTGAGTAAGCTGTGGATCTGGTCGGGGAGCACGTACTGGGGATGAAGAGGCTGCAGTGGATCTAGAAAGGTGAGTTGTTGTACCTCTACCTAACCCCGGGCACTGGCTAATATAATGTCCTGTCTGTCCACAATGGTAACATGCACCTGAACCCTTTTTACACTCCCCACTATGAAGCTTACCGCATTTTGCACATGGAGGAGTAGGCTGTCTCATTGGTGCAAATCGTTCCTGTCGATAGCTCTCAGGCTGGCGTGAACTCTGCCTCGGACCTGACTGAATATAACGATCAAGTCGCTGGTCCTGTATCTGTGGCGGGGAACTACCCACTGACGGAGGTGGATATCGGTGAAAAGGAGGCCTAAAATCACCTTGTGGCTCCCTATAAGACCCCATAGTACGAGCCCTCTTATTCTTCTCCCTATCTCTACGGGTATCCCGAATCCGACGAGAAAGATCCTCTGTAGTCTGAGCAAAAGCCTGAATACGGGAAATATCTACACCATCCTGTAAAGAGGCTATCCTGCAGTCTCTGATCAAATGATCCCCCAAACCACCCACATAACGATGAACTCTGGCACTCATGGTACGTACAATATCTGGTGCATACCTAGCCAAAGAATTAAACCTAAGGCTATACTCCCTTACACTCATATCCCCCTGCCTCAAGCTGATAAACTGGTCAAGACGAGCCTCCCGCACCTCCTGTGGTAAGTAATGGGCTAAAAATGCCTCAGAGAAGCCCTCCCATTCTGCTGGCGGAGCATTCGGACCTCTAGATCTCTCCCACGCTTCGTACCACAAGATGGCAACATCACGTAGTCGAAAAGAAGCTAACTCTACGGCTTCAGTGACAGAGGCATGCATCACCCTCAATATTCTATGAATATGGTCTATAAAGTCCTGTGGATCCTCTGTAGGGCTGGACCCTGTGAATACTGGAGGAGCCAAGTGAAGAAACTCTCGCACCTTTGAGCTTTCTGTTTGATCTCTTCTGATGTCTGATCTCGCCTCCAGTTGTCTCTCATGAATGGAAACCATCCTAGTCAGTAGCTGAACCGCCTCTCTCATACCGTGCTCCCTAGTCTCTGGTAGGATTGGGGGTACTGGACCTCCTTGGCCCTCAATAGGTGCTGGTGAATCTGGTACTGTAGATAATGGAGGCTCTCTGCGTGCCTCAACAGGGAGTGTATCTGCCTGACCCGGTAAAGAAAAACTGGTACCTTCTCTCGGATCCATATCTACCCCACGTTGTGCCATCCCTTGAATATAGACAGCCTGACAAATAAAACAAACCACAAAGCACGATTAAGATTTTATATGTCCCTATAACTTTGCTCTATAGCACGATCTATTAAGTGAAAGAAAGGTAACCAATCCTAAATGCCTTATAGCCTCCTGATTATAAGTGTGGTGCACAACACACCCATAATCAAGACTCTACTCGACACGGCATTGTGGACTCCCTAGGACACAACCTGCTCTGATACCATATTTGTCACGCCCCAAAAAGAGGGGAGGCGCGACTGGCACCCGATACCGTTATTGGCCGGGTAAGCCACTAAACATACTAGTTAACTAACCTTTGGACCAGAAGAAAATCGGGCAGCATAATGTTTAGAAAAACAAGAAACTAAGTCGGGACCATTTAGGTCATGACCTGGTCAACAACAGATTATGTACATTAAGAGAAGTAAGCCAAAATAATAAAGTACTGGCTAGCCGGCAAGGCTGCCACAACAGAGGTATAGACACACACTATATATACATGCCAATCTGATGACCGGAGACTGAAGGGTACAAAAGGACCAGCCCATAATAACATGTCCACAATAGCCTCTAAGAGAACTACTAATACTGTCGAGACAGGGCCCCGACTATACCCAGCTGTACAACAAAAAGCAAGTATCCTGTGAAAGCTCCAGGAAGAGGTGGAGCTTACCAACTCAGAGCTGACCAGGGCTCCTAGTGAAGGGGTCAATCAGAGTCCTTACCTGAACCTGCACGCACGAAATAAAATGCAGCGTCCCCAGGCAAAGGGACGTCAGTACGAATAAACATGTACTGGTATGTAAGGCAGGAAGTAAAATCATGGATAACCATAGTAAAAAGGTTAATAGAAATACCACCTGTAACTAAAACTCAAGTAGTCTTAATGGCTAATAAGCCACCTCCTAATGATTAAAAAAAAATGCATGGTATGCTCGAGTATCGTATGTCGTGAATACATACATATAGATGCAAATGCATGACATACCCAACCAAATGCTAGCACTGGTGGTCCTTTCCGGTAGCTAACCGGCATCATATCTGCCAACCTGTGGCCATCTGTACCATATACATATATAGTTGGGCAAATAGGCCCCATACCTTCGATTATAGCTCGAAGTCCGTGCATAACGTGCAATGTATGATATGAATGTTGAATGCACATAGTAAGCCATAGCAAGAACTTAGAAAATCTTGGCTCTTTGGTACACTTATTCTCATAGCATCACAGTCATTGTCATTTAGCCAATCTTGGCTCATTGATACATTTATTCTCATAACATCATAATCGTTGTCACAACATATACATATGGCTCGTGGAATTATACATGTCCTTTTTAACAAGTTTTCCCTTGCATTCTACATTTATTTTAGTGACACTACACCAAGAAGAGAAATGCCTCTAACCTATGAATAGGTAGCCGGAAGACCGACAAAATGATATATAGAAATTGAATGTTCGGTTTAAATAAACGAATGGAATTTCAACCTAATACCACCGTGAAAATAACTCAGCTGTAATCCCAGTGCCTTTCACAGAAGGTCTTTCTAACAACAGAATAGTAAGATATCGCATTTGACATTTTGGGAAACTTCCCAGATTTCGTGCTAAAAGGAGGGACGGAGCTTAGCCTTAACATACCTCTCCAACGAACGTTCGATTGCCAAAAGTTCCTTCACCAAAGTTGTTCCTTACGTCCTAAGCTTCGCAACGACTATATATACGCAACTTAAAAACACCTATAAACAGTCAAAAATTCAGCATTAATGACCAGATTTGGCAAGGAGCATTTACGCGAGGAAATGTCCGTAAAACTTCGTAAAATTAACGGAAAAGAGCTCCACAATTATAACCTAAACACACCAGCTGCAAACCAACAATACCAGAAAGAACACCACTTTTTTTACAGCCCAAGAACAGCTCCAAACACAGCTAATATGAGGGAAAAATAATTCCAAAGCGTAAGGCACGCATTTCTAGGCACGGAGACGAATTTTAACGGTAAAAATGCGAAAAACTTACGTAAATCGCTTAGAGAACCCTTGGGAGCTTTCTCTTCTGTTGTAAACTTGTTTGGGACGAAAATGGCTCAATTTTGAGCCTTAAAGAGTCAAAATAGCCGACATTTAAGTCGGGTCAACCCGACCCGACACATGACCCGGTTTCCAGCTCGGGCAGTCTCGGTAAAATGGTCATAACACTTTATTCTGAGGTCGGTTTGATGCGCGGTTTTGTGCGTTGCAAACTAGACTCATAGATCTTCAATTTGATAGGTCATGGACCTTCTAACTCATTATAGTTTGGGAGATATGACCCAATACATTCGACCCAAATTTAAGAAGGATTTCTTAAAGAAAGTTACGGTAACTTTGGCCAACCTTTATCTTGCAACTTTCTTGATTCCAAAACTTAATGTATGACCTTTGTGCTATTAAAATAACTTAAATAAATCCATAATTATCAAATTATAAACTTTTAATTCCATCTGAAAAGTGAAACCTAATTTAGACCTTCCGAAAAGGGCGAGGTGCCACTTGGGTCATTTCTTTAATCCCGAATATGCATTTAGGGTATTCCTTTGGCTTAAAACTTTAGTTCCTTGAAATTACCACTTATTGACAACCTTATTATCCTTAGGTTCTATACAAATTCATGTATGTCTTATATGACACACCACCCTATGTATATATAGAAGACGAGGAGCACGGGGTTTCACAGTATCGATGCCAAGGTTAACTTCTTTTAAGGGATCGATCGTGGTCTTCGCCCCTTCTTCAAATTCTGGTGGAGCATCTCCAGCATCCTCCTCTTCCTGTGGGTCATTATCATTAATAGATATATGATAGCACCGAACAATACCTCCAAGCTCTTCATCAATTCTTAGTCGACACAAGGCATCGTTCTCAACCTGAGTTGTAACATGACATGAGGAGCCTACGCTTTCTTCATCTTTCTTGCACTCTTTGGTGTACACCACAGTGTGAGCCTTCGCCTTTAGTACCTCTTTACATGAAACTACGAGTTTCACTCGTCGCTTCATCCTGGAAGGAATTATGCTTTTGAAATCCTTTTGGATCATAGGTAAAGCAAGCGTCGTTACTCTTAGGTGACTTCTTCAACGCTTATTATTTTTCTCCTTCAATGGACCTAACCTGTCGAACACAGAAGTTCTTGCAGCAGGTTTTCCAAGTCGGTCAAAGACAGAAGGTCATTTATTAGAAGAAGCACACTCATCTTCTACAGTGATATAATTATTGCTGGCCCTTCTTTTGGAGATGCGTACCGGTGGTGGTCGGTTATAGCCTAATCCTTCATGTGCTTGCCTAGTTGTGCCCTCCGATGGGAGTTTTCCTAGCCTAGATGGCTCATTAGGGTTGTCCCTGGCCTTTGCGAGTAATTTATAAGCATTTGGATCAAAGCCTTCTGTACGTTTTGTGGGGAGTGAAGTATCTTGTGGCGGATTTTGAGCCACAAAATTTCCCAACAGCTTTGAAGACAAGTTTATTGCATCGATCCGTTTGATAGGAAGAGTCAACCCTCCTAGTACATTCCCATGTACACCAGATGATTGACCCTCCTCTTTCTTTACCTTCGGGACATAACAGAGCGTAGGGGATAGCTTTCTTTTCGAGGGCATGGCCTTCCCTTTATTTGGACAGGTACCAGGCTCCCTTGTATCAACTTTGGCCCTTTTAGTGGTTGCATTAGTTGCTTTGCTTTTAAGCTTATCAGACTTGGTCGGTTTGACACCCTCAAGCTTTTCCCCTTTCACAACATAACTCTTCAAATAGAACTTTGCATCGGCAAAATGTGACTCCACTTCAGTGAAAGGATTGTTGTCAGCAACTATTTTCCTTTCAATTCCATCTTCAAGGTATTTCATACATTGATAGTAAGAAGATGAGACAATTTTGTTCTCATGCACCCAAGGCCTTCCTAATAATATATTATACGAAGTCCTTGCATCAATCACATGCATCCATGCACTTGATTGCAAATCATCCATATGAATATCTAGCTTAATCGAGCCTATAGACCTCTGCCCCCTTGATTGAATCCTTGTATCAACAAACGACTTTCACTAAGCTCTTCTGTTGCGATGCCAAGATCTTTCAATGTGTGGATGGGTAGAATGTTGACCCCAGAACCTTCGTCTATCAAAATTCTATTTATCCTCTTCTCTAGCACGTGGCCCACCATATACAAGGGACGATTGTGTAGAGTTTCGCCAAATAGAAGATCATCGTCTGTAAAAGTGATCTTCGTGTCACATGCATGTACTTCTTGAAAAGAGGCTTCCACAGGCTCTCCTAAAGGTGACGAAGATGCCTTTCATGGAATTTCTCCCACCACTTCATCTTTGTTAGTAGGGGACATCTTCAATGAGGTTCCATTTATTGTCTTTCCCTGGTCAGCACTGAAGCATGATGCCTCAACATTGTCTGGAGCGCTTTTCACACAGAACCAACTTGGTAAGAATTCCCCCAAGGTCACAGGGTGTCGCGGTTTCTGGTGGTAATGCATATCTACCTTTGCCCCCCTTGGACGCTTGACAGACTCCTGCTTCTTTGCTCTCTTTACTATCCTTTGTCTGATCGGTTGTTCAAGTGATTCTCTCCGTGGACTTGTCTTGTTGCGTCTCCGCCTAGTCACAAGAATCCAACCTTCATCATCATCTATACCGATTTGGGACTTTTCTTTCTCTAATGACCCTCCTTCTTCAGGTGTACATACTTGAACTGGGTCAAGCGAGCAGAATATGATAGAGATTTGATTAGAGCTCGCCTTTCCATCATCAAGGACAATCTTCTTTTCTTTAACCAATTGCATAACCTTGTCTTTGAAGGCAAAACACTTTTCGAGAGGGTGACTCACGAGTCTATGATACTTGCAATAATTTGGGTCATCAGTCTTCCCAGCTTCATCGGGTCGTTTCATCTCTGGCAACTCAATGAGCTGTAGGTCAACCAATTCATCAAAAATTTCAGGAACGTCAGAATCCAAAAAAGGGTATTCCTTTTCTTGCATCTCTCTCAAGGTTAGCTTTCGGTCTAAACGCTTTTGAAAAGTCGTCTTTACGCTTTGTTTCCTACTCTCCTTCGTAGTAAACTTCACAGGCGTCGTATTAATATTCATGGATTCTTTATTGTCATTCCTGGGCACAAATTTGCTCCATTTCTTAGGTTCCCGTTTGTCCTTTCCTTTGCGAGGATCGTGAACAAGCATTCCATCTTTCTCAGCAGAAGACATGCTCAACTCCATATCATGAGCACGAGTTGCTAGATCTTCAAAAGACTTAGGTTTAATCCCTTGTAGGATGTACGAGAGCCCCCAGTGCATACCCTGGATACACATTTCTATAGTAGAAGCTTCACTAAGTCTGTCTTTACAATTAAGGCTCGCATTCCTCCATCGATTTATGAAGTCGATGACGGGTTTATCCTTTCTTTGGTGAGTATTTGTGATTTCCACCATGCTCACTGTGCGCCTCGTGCTATAGAAGCGATTAAGGAGCTCATGCTCCAATTGCTCCCAACTGTCAATGGAATGAGGCTCAAGGTCTGTGTACCAGTCAAAGGCATTTTATTTTAAAGAGCGGACGAATTGCTTGACGAGATGGTCTCCATAGGTTCCTGCATTATTACATGTCTCCACAAAGTGTGCAACGTGCTGCTTTGGATTTCCTTTGCCTTCGAATTGCTGAAACTTAGGGGGTTGATAACCGGCAGACATTTTGAGGCTATCAATCCTTGCAGTGTAAGGCTTAGCATATATATGGGAAGACCTTGTAGAGACTTCATACTTGTCTTTAATGGTCCCTTCAATGAACTCCTTTAATTGATCAAGTGGGATCATTCCTTCGGCAGAAGCTGACAGCTCCTTGACAGTCGATACTTGCTTCACAGGATTTTTGGTCTCTTGAATTTCAATACCCTTTCCAGGTGCATGGCTAGATTCCCCTTCTAGTAAACCGTCTACCCTGTCCATCAACTTATCGATGCGAGTCTCTTGGTATTGCATATGTTTGGTCAATCCTTCAACCATCTTTACCAGATTCGCAAGTTGCTCCTCTATAGACGAAGCGTTAGTTGTCATCGCTTGCATGACTATTGGAGGCATTGAAGAGTAGCATGGATTATTGTGGAAGTTGATCTTTAGAGGGCTAACATTACGCGATGCGTAGGGAGAAGATTCGTTGGACGAGTCCTGGTCTTTCTTTGCAGTGGAGTTCCTGGAACCAGAGACCTCATGCAGAGCCAAAGTCTGCTTGATCTTCTCAGCAATACTGCTTCCTCCTTCTGAAGTGTCTGTAGAGGACCTCGCTCCCTTTAGGGTTGAAGACCCAAAACCAGGAGTTCGTGCAGACGACACTTGCGTTTGTTGTCCTAGCAAAGTAGCTTTGCTTCTTGTAACAACTCCAATGCTTCCAAAAGTAACGCCTAGAATTTCCTCCACTTCGGTAGAGAACTTGGAATCAGCAGCCTTCGAGGAAGTTGATTGGGAGTTGATCTTCTTGGAAGCCATTTAAATGTTCTTTGATTCTTTAAAAGTTGAGATGAGAGGTAGAGATTGTCCCACTGGGCGTGCTAGAATTTGTAGACGATAAAATTCGCATCATAAAAATATAATCAGGAACGAAAATATCGCAACAATCGTTGTATTTTATTTCAATATATGTGAGTGTTACAATCTCTATGAATCCTCTTGATTCGCTTTTTCAGGTATAAATTCAAGAGCTCTTGAGCTTGTTCTTGAATTTGAAGTCTTGTTCTTGGGCTTTAAATTTATTCTTGATCTTGATCTTGAATCTTGACTTTGTTCTTGAACTTGAATGTTCTTGATCTTGAATGTTCTTGATATTGATCTTGAATCTTGACTTTGTTCTTGTTCTTAATCTTGATCTTGATCTTGAATCTTGACTTTGTTCTTGTTATTAATCTTGATCTTGAGCTTGTTCTTGAGTTCAAGAGCTTTTAAGCTTGTTCTTGAACTTGAACTTGAATTCGCAGAGAAATTTGTGGCGTTTGATCCACGAGCTCTCTCTAGCCTTTTTGTTTAGAATTCTTGATGTTCTTTTGAATTATGAGGACCCCTATATATACTTGTAGAATGGAGAAGTCATGATGGAATAAGGCTTTCTCCCGACCAATCAGATTTAAGTGACGTGGCGTATTGGGCTTTAATGAAATGGACCTGTCATTTTGACACATGGCGTGATCCCATTGGCATTTTTGTTTGACTTGGCGTGCCACGTCATTTGACACGTGGCACCAAGATGGGCCTCTTGGATGAGAGGATATTGGTCCCAATAAAGTGACTAATTATATTAGTCCATAATATTTGTTAAATCCATACTTTATTGGACTTAATTAATTGACCCAATTATATTAGTCCATAATATTTGTTTGGATTAATATAATTCGAATTTAATATAATTTGAATCATTTATAAAATTTATATTTATAAATTTTATATGAGTACAATTATATAGAGATATATTAAGAATTTATGATTACATAAAGTAATAATTTAGAGTTAAATAGTTAGGAGTCAAAATTAATTGATTAAAGTTTAATTTTGAAAAAGACTCCTAAATATAAAAGGAGTGGTTTAATGTAATCAATATAATTTTAATCATTTTTTTCTTTTTAGATTTGTTATATTATATACTTTTATTAACAAAATATTTAATAATCAAAATTTTAGTTAATTTCAAAATCTTAAATTTTAGAATAATAATAATATTTTTCTTCTTTCATTGCCTAGACAATTATTTGTATAAAATAGTCCTAAATCAAGAGCCAATCCTGAATATAAAGAAATTTTAATTCAAAAGTGAATCTTGAAACTAAACAAATAAAAAACAAATAATAAATTAACAAAAATAGTGAAAAAACGATTTTGTCTAAAAAAAAAAGAGTATTTAAATAAAGAGCAAAAAATTCAAACAACATTTATAAGGACATTCACGCTTTTAATATAATACAAATTTATAGCAAAAATAATGTGTTGGAAAAATAATTTGGTATCTCAAAAGGAAATATTCATATTATCTTTGTTCATTCTTTGACCATCCTTTAAAAGAGTTTTATTTTTCTAATTGAATATACCATTAATTAGTCATTTTATAGTTCTTAATATTAATAATGGTTGAACCATTACATATCTTCTTCATATGTTTTAATGTCTTTAATCATATTTTCTCTATTAGTTTCTCAATTAAAGAGTCATTATGGCTACAAAATCGTTGGTTGGCTAATGTTTTGACCAGCAATTTGTTGTTGATCTTTCTTATATATAATGTCGATTTTTTTCTTTTGGAGATATAGAAATGGACTCAAATTTAATTCTTCATATACTATTGGTGTGCTCAATTTTTTTCTTTTAACTTTGTTATATTCTGCTTTCTAGTTTAGACTAAATTGCTTGTGAAATCTTGGGAGATACACCCATATTGATGAAATATTCTTAAGGACGTGTCTTTCACATGCCTCAAGCTATATGAATTCCTTCCAAGTGTTCGTAATGAAATGTTCGAGTTTGTGATAATGTTTATAATGATGTGTTCGTGATGGTTGATTATTTTCGTTAGATTTCCAACAATCTTAAGGTTATTTTTCAACTTTAATTTTACTATAAAATTAGCTGCAAAGGCATGTTTTACAGATGAAATTTAAAAGATCAAAGGTTGCTTCAACAAATGAGAAGAAACCACCAGAGTTTGTGTTTGTGAAGAAATTGGCAGAACTTTGAGTTTTGTATTGGAAAAATGAATTCTAAGGCTTAATGAAAACATAATAAGAAATTGACAGGTAGATGCAATACAATATTACGGATCGAGAAGAAAAGGAAATTAGTATGAAAGTCAGTATTGTGGAGGATGACTTAATCTTTTGTGTTAATACTAATGAGTTATTTGACAATACTATATGTTTATAGTTTTAATAATTTGTGTGTGATAAATTAAGTCGTTATACCTCTCAATATAGAAGAAGATTCGGAGAAATGAGGATCCTGCTAAGAAAATTAAATTTATGTTAGCGGATGATATAAATTATTATAGTCATTTCTTAAGTAAATCTTGTGGCCAATATGTGAAAGTGAAAGATTGGGTGTTAAACTTTGACATTGTTGAACACATTTTTATGAACTAAAATTTTTGTCTTCTACACCCAAATAAGAGCAGAAGAAACATTTATATATATTGGTGATTCTAGAACTATTCAAGTTCTTAGAATGCAAAATTCTTCTTAAATTTCCACATCTATTGGCATTATCTAAGCTGGTTCATGATATAAATATTAGTGCAAGTTAATTCTTGTAAAACTTGTGAGAAAAGATGGGAAGAATACTTCATTTGAGTTTGATAGTGAGTTAACAAATGATGTTATGGATAGTGAGTGTTTTAAGCATGATTTTATTTATACTTAATCTTTTAAGTTATAGATAAAAATGCTAGTGCGCTTATTATTTGATGAATTCATATGGTTTTTGGCACTTTTCGGTGAATATGCTTGTAATTTTCTTGTATTAAATAATGCAAGTGTAATGACCTTGCCGATCATTTTTGAGCATATCTGTGAAAATTACTATTTTACCCTTTTTGTTAGTTGTTTTAGACCTATTTTGAACTATGTATGTTGTTGGAATAGGGATTTTTATGTTTTCAATGCGGAAAATATAGAGTTTTGGCATTTTTTAAAGCTTATGTTGTTGAAAAGTGAGTTTTTTTTATTATTCTAAGTTCCGCATGTTGGATAAAAAATCCATCGATTCCATTAGCATTGGAACGCCGAATCTAGTCTAGGAGAAGTTAGAGAACTGAATTTGGAGTTAAAATGAAGATTTTGGACCCAAAGTTGTATTTTCAGTTATTTTTGGAACTAAAGTTTGACTATGGTCAACATTCAGAGTTCACAAGCTTGAATCAAAACTTTGACAGTTTCAGTAGTTTCAGATGATGAAACTAACACTAGAAATGATCTTGTTATAATTTTTGGAGTTTCGAAAGGCAGTTTTGGTATTTTGAGTTTTAAACTAATTTTATTGAGTTGTATTGGTAACTGTGTTGAGGAAACCTCGAAATCAAATTTTGATAATTCTGCAGAATCGGATCACCATTTTTGATAGGGATACATGTCCGATTCGTGAATTTTGGTTTTCGAAAACCTCGAGGGTCCATTCCGAATAATTTCCATAGCTGAAATAATTGCAATTTGGTGCAACTCCTATTCTTCTTCACGTTCTCAGAATTGACCCTCGCGTTTGCGGAGGTCTACCTGTCCCCTTCTCCACGTTCATGGTGGGGCCCCCCGCGTTCGCAAAATTGACCCTTGCGTTTGCGGAGGTCTAGTTGTCCCCTTCTCCACGTTCACGGTGGGACCCCCCACGTTCGCGTAGGTCTCCTGTTCCCCTCTCTTCGTTCGCAGAGGTCATTTTCTCGTGCACTCCATGTTCGTGGAGTAGTGTTTTGACTACTCAGTTTCAAGTATGGAAAAACACTATTTCAAGTTTTATGGGGCAATTTTTGAAGAGACTTTTCGGGCAAAACTATCAAATTGATTACTTTCCATTACTTTTTTCTTGATTTTGTCTTCAATTTCATGTATTTGGATATTCAAAATTGGGTTTTCCATGTCTTTGAATTGGAAACTTCAATTGTTGATTTCTCCCTCAATTTTAGTGGGATTTTCACCCATGAACTCCTTTTCTTGCATGGACTCATAATTTCTAGTCAATTTCCAAATTCAAGAACTGTTACACCCTAAGCTAGGGCCTAGACATGACACAGTTAATGGAGAACTCGAAGGAACCCCTAATAAACCTCTTAAGCATGCATAACACATCCTTGGTTGCAGAAGTGAAATTAAAGCAAATAACACATAATTTCTAAGGGAACAGGACTTAGTACTCACGCTATGGGGATGTTGTAGCGAAAATGATTATGATGGATTATATAGCAAATAAAGTCTAAGAGGTGGGTAAATATGGGGGCAATTAGGGACTTAGGACTTTCATTTCATCCATACAACAAGCATTTAACATATAAGAGGGAATAAGGGACTAAGGGAGTCTTTCACAATACATGGCATAATAAGAGTTGAGCTCAATACATACATATACTAATATCCAACAACACCTCTAATATGAATAGAAAGGGGACAAGACATCTCCCGGGATACCTTCAATAGATAGTACCCAAATGTTACGATCCGGTCCTGGTCATGATGGCTCCTGCTGGTCCCACTTACAGACAAGCCAATTCCCAACCCAAGGGTACCTGTCCTTACTACATCATCAGATGTTCAGATAATCATAGATGTTCATAACTGAACTCGTGGTTTACAAATACGGCTTTTACTCTATTTCTGGCTTCCTTATACAAGCTTTTCCCGTAATCCACCATAAATGGCCCACAAGCTAACCAAATAACTATGAACAATAGCTAATATGCTCTCATTCAAACCCAACATTGGCACCAAACACTCACTAATGCAACAAATATCCAACACACTACCCACTCAAAAGGCTGTCTATACTTCCTTTCGTACCCAAACATTCATATCTCACTTCTCAAACATGGTCCACAATAGTTGTTACCAGTCAACCCCCATTCTGTAGTATTTAATAATTAATTCTCGGAAAAAACCATAACAACAACCATCGATGCTTACAAGTCACCAAATCCTTACTATAAAGCATAGTAGTCGTCTGGCAGACACCATTAACCCCTCGTCATGGCCACAAAAGATTCGGGTACAACCCCCCACCCTTAACAATATTTGGCCATCCTTTAACTCAACAAAAACTTTCTGGAGTACATATATCTCATATGCAATACCTCAGCACACCATCGATAAGCAGAGAACAGGATGTATAGTAGAACAAGCTAGAGGTAGGGCCAATTCAGATGCAACCGGTCCAACTCATTCTGAACCCTTAATAGGGCTGACATATTGGGCCCAATCTCACCTCACCTTCCGATCCGTATGAATTCTCTCATGGGTGACACCCTTAGAACCACTCTGTCCCAAATCTCAAACTGTACAAATTGGCGTCCACAACTGGTAACCTCGAATGCCGACCTGGAGCTATCCTCAATCTATCTAGAACATTCTGGACCTTCGCTAAGGCATCCTATAACAAGTCTATACCATACGAGCCCTACACTGTAGACTCAAACCAGCCAACTGGAGTGTGACATCGGCAACCACATAATAAAAACAAGTCAATCCAACCCAGGGCAATATCAATACGAAGGCCATCTGACAATATCACTCGACCCGCGTATCACAATACCGAAGAATCATCATACCTAATCCCCCACTAATAAAAGGGACCTTCCACTACCTCAATATCTGACTCAGAATAAAGAAGCTCGGAACACATACTCAAACAAGCGATGGGTGGAGCAACACACCTAACACTATATAACTATAACCTAAGTACCAGGCAATCTGGAAAATAGTCAACATTCCCACTGACAATCATAGTTCGGAATCCAAACAACATAGTCTTAGTCGACTAACAATCATAACAAGTCCCTAGAGTAGAGTGGTCGGCAGCTCAGCCAATAACGCAACAATATCTGATATAACAATAAAAAGCCCAATTAAACCTCCAAGCATATCATCTATCTCACAATCCTAATGACCACAGAATTAGAAGAATCGTATATCAACAAAATCACCATAGGAAATTGTGGCCATAGAGGCATAAAGTGTAGCCAGGGGTATGACCGACAGTCGGCCTCTCAAATACTATATACACCAATATCAGATTGCCCACTTTAATAAACAAGCATCAAAACGGTCATATGTATAAATCATATGGTTTGCCTTACATTCAACCACCAATAGGATATAATTGCAACATAGGCGATAACTACTCAGATCCCACTAGGTAAACATATTCATCAACATCAGAAAACCCAATAGGTCAACCAGTAGGTAAATAATTGAATGCGGATATTCGAAAGGCACCAATCTCAACCTTACCTCAATCTCTACTTATCTCGCCTTCAAGATCTCTATCAAGAGTCTCACAGCCCATAAAACCTTTAGCCAACCGATGGCGTACGAATATACATATGACAAAACTCCATCCCTAATAATGTCTCTCATAGCACAATACGTAGCAACCACCAATCAAATACTAATCACAAAGCCTATCACTGAGGCCTTTCTATATTCTCACTACCTATAAGCTTCCTTATCCGTCTGTTACAACTCGATGACATCTAGCCTCTACTCAACGTGCTCTAAAGGATGCCACCTATCTGGGACTGACGACAGAACACTTCCCCAGCCCCGAGTCTGGCCTCTACACAATATCTACACGAAGGGATGAACAAAGCAAAATTCTCAAAAATTGGAGAACTATTGACAAGACCCACAATAAGAATCAATAACATAGGAAAGTACCTAAACATCCTGTAGCCTCCTAGAGATAAGCCACGAATGTCTCCGTATGCATCCACAAGACCCTACTAGACAGTAACTCTGTATAGCTGAGACCAGTGAACCTTAAGCTCAGATACCACCTTGTCATGACCCAGTCCCGGTCATGATGGCGCCTACTGGTCCCACCTACAGGCAAGCCAATTCCCAACCCAAGGGTACCTATCCTAGCTCTCTATTCCAAACAAATCAACACAACAATAATATATACGCTCAAACCTACCCAGAACCTGAAAGTCAACTGTACAGAGCTACAATAGACATAATGACATATCACATACATATATCAATAATCATAATAGCATACAAAACTAGGAGTGCACCTACAAATACCAAACCCTACTATATAAGGCCAATGTCTGGATACAAAAGATGGCCATCAACTGAAAGGAGACTGCAAAAAAGCTAGAGCTGCCGGTGTTTACCAAAAGTCTCTTAAGCACTCCCAAAGTTCCTTAACTCACTTATCACGACCTATACCTGGACCTGCACCATGGGAAGATGCAGAAGTAGGGGTGAGTACTAGAAAAGGCACCTAGTAGGCATTATCAGCCGACCGAGTGAAATAGTAAACATATATAAAGCCCAAATATAAAGAGAACTGCAACTGTGTAGCAAAATAAACTCAGATCAAGGCATAGGCATGTTTGGGAACCCTCAAACCATTACTGGACCAATCGAAGTGAAGAACAATGATAACCTAAACCAACCCAAGTATTGATCATTGATACTAGCTGATAAAGACTGCGATGGCCAGTACCATAACTGCCCCAATTGAGGTATAGTGTTGTACGTGGGTGCAAGGACCTAATATCTATACCTGTATGCTAACTAGGCCCCCATAAGCCCAGAAGGTACACCCGTGCACAATAATAATACAGACAAAAACTCACAGAATCCCATAAAACCATCATAGAATCCCATAGAACCATCACAAAGCCCAACTCTCCATAGCATCAGAACAAAGGTCAGCTGTACGTGAGTGTAAGGCTCTAGTATCTAAGCCTTAATGCCCCAGAGCCTCCATAAGCCCAGAAGGTACACCCACGCATAATCAAGGTGTAAATAGCATAGTGGATTCATGGGTAAGTAATCACGGGTCTCGCCCCAACAATCATAAGTCAATCGGGTCCTCGACCCTATGCCGGCATGTGGCACCCAATCTGTACTCCTCTGACCTAGCCTCCAGTTGAGCAATTAGCCAGGGCCAGATGGTCTGATACTCAATATAATGGTGGGACGTGTCCCCCGCGAGAGAAAGAATCCCCCTCGCATAAATAATAGTGTCTCATCTCAGGATGTCAATCACGCAACCTAGCCCCATAAAATATTAATCACGGGGTCCACCCCCACGGAATATCAATCGGGGTCCTCGACCCAAATCTTAGCTTAGTGCTTGATCTGCAGAATCAATATTTGTTGCCCGACACTCAGGGTGACCACCGAAACTCAAAGCTTGGGGCACGTAACTTGTGAACTCAAATACTCAAGTGTAGCAATCGATGCTCAAAAGCAATGGGGAACATCATCTGGGACTCGAGGTCTTAGGCAATCACTCACTTAACCAATCTATCCAAATTCGGAATTCCAAAGTCATATTGTGCCCAGAGTGAACGTAGGCAATGATAATCACATCATGCCTAGAGTGAACATAAGCGACAACACTTTCAACCTTGGTATCCCACAATCTCAATCCAACCCACATAATCGTCATCACCATCTTTTTTAGATACAACAGATTCCCCAACATCAGATGAAATGAACCAACGCACCACAACTATCAACAATACACCAAAGTATATATATCACAAGTCACTGTGGGATCATGCCTCACCAAGGCCAAGTATACCATAACCTCGTCAATCACAAGTGACCAGAGTAACATAGACCATTATGATAAATCATAAATATCCTGGACACCCAAATCCAGCCAAGTCATATCTATACTAAAGTCAAGCCGTAGTACGACATCTATTCAGTGCATAATCTCTTGGTTATCATATCTCAGTAGCAACAAGCTATATACATTCATACAAGTACAAGTCAAGTTCAGTGTATATACCTATCACATGTTCACAGCTCCATGCCAACTCTTTTCAGGCCCTTTCGTAGTTATATAACTGAAGAACTTAGATAATATAGCAACTACAGCCAACACAACCCTCAATACAACAACTACCGTCCCACAACATCATATTTATATGTACAACACATAGATCCCATAGATCACATCCAACCATATACGACATATACTCCACATCTCAATATATAAATAGTATATTTCTACGTATTCTAACTCAAATATTCAAACATTAAGCTCAGTCTAGGGTTTAGAGAAAGCCTAGCCTACCTGGCATCCGACATCTATTGCTTTGAGTCAATCCAACCAAGCTTTTTCACTCTGGATTCCTTTTCTATGCTGCTCAGCTGTGCAAACATAAGTCACAAGATCATTACGACTTATTTGAATGTAAAATCTCAAAAAATGGGTGAAATTACATCAATTAAGACTAAAATGGAGAAAATCATGGCCCATGCTCAAAATACTGAATCAATCCCCATAAAATAATTCCCACATCACCTCGAGTCCATAACTAGCAATTTGTCCCAAAACGGACCCCAGACGACCAAGAAAAGGACCAAAAATGAAATTAAAAAATTTACAGGGAAAACATTCTTTTCAAAATTTTCTTGGTCAAAATTCTCAAAATATGTGTAGAATTAGTGAATATCCAGTATACTACAGCGTTTTTGTCGGAACGTAGAATAATTTAGACACAAATTTCACTTTATTTCATTAAGAAATGACTGAGATATTGCAATGGAAAGTTTTCACTCATCCCCGATATATTAATGAAGAAAAAGCAGAGATTAACCTCAAAATAAGTGTCAAATCTCAAATCTAACTTCACCACGACATTCCTTGAGAAAAACCGAGTCACATAGCCTTTTGAATCACTGAAATCAGATGAGAAATAAGCTCGAAATCACGGTGCAGAGTTGAGAGGGAAAATATAATATATTACCTAAAACCACATATAGATATATAGGCAAAGGGCTTGACTGACACCTATTTGACATGTAGCAGACCCTGACTGCACCACGTGTCAGCCCTAGAATCTGTCACCTCGCCTTCTCTTTCCAATCATTCCCCAATCTCTTTTTCATCATTTTTGGGTTCGTTTGGGACTCCGATTTTCACAAACAAACTTTGTAACCATATGGTTTTTGATGTTCCGAACCCAACGGCGCAGTTGGAATTCCCAACGGAGTTTCTTACAATAAAGTGAGGGTCCCACTTCTTTATACTCAACTTTTAAAAGAAAGCCTCTGAGGGTCAAATCACATCTGGACATCCTCAGTATCAAATGAAGGGTCTCCCTAGATCAAAATCGATGTTCTGGAGCTAATCGCACTATCAAAATTTTCATTTGTGGCATAGTTCTCAATAACATTTTCTGGGTCAACTATTAATCGGTTCCAACGGCCAAATTTGCAATCCATGATATAATCGCACTGGACATGCTCCTAGCCTAATTCAATCATTTTGGAGCTAATGAAATTGTTTGAATTCTATTCTGAGGTCGTTTACTTGGACTTTACCCGAAAATTTATTTTATGGGTATAACTTCTGGTTAACTCAAAAATCTGCATAACTCTCGAATAACTCAACCAATAATCACCCCAATAGTCCCAAGGTCACTATACATATGCTCAATTCAATATAGTAACAAAAAAAACATAGAAATGATTGGAGGGTCATTACAACTGATCCTCATCACTTGTCAGCTAATTAAACAGATGGGATAAATAGTGGATTTTTAAGACTTTCTTGTTGAATTGCCGCACCGACTCGCTGATTACCACATTGACACATGATGCAATCAGGGTCTGCCACGTGTCAGATGGTTGTCAGCCATGCCCTTTGCCTATATATATATATATATATGTGTGTGTGTGTGTGGTTTTGGGGAATATATTATATTTTCCCTCTCAACTCTGCACCGTGATTTCAAGCCATTTTCATCCGATTTCAGTGATTTAAAAGGCTACTAGCTTGGTTTTTCATAAGGAACGTCGTGGCAAAATTGGATTCGGGATTTGACACTTATTTTGAGGTAAATATCTACTTTTTCTTCATTGATATATTGGGAATGAGTGAAAACTTTAAATTGCAATATATCAGTCATTTCTTAATGGAATTAAATGAAATTTTTGTCTAGATTGTTCTATATTCCGAGAGGAACGTTGTGGTGCGCTGGATATTCACTAATTCTATACATATTTTGAGAATTTTGACCAAGAAAATTTTGAAAAGAATGTTTTCCCGGTAAAATTTTTAATTTCGTTTTTGGTCCTTTTCTTGGTCGTCTGGGGTCTGTTTTGGGCCAAATTTCTGGCTATAGACTTGGGGTGATGTGGCAATTAATTTATGGGGATTGGTTCAGTATTTTGAGTATGGGCCCCATTTTTTCCCAGTTTAATCTTAATTGATGTAATTTCATCTATTTTTTGAGATTTTACAGCCAAATAAGTCGTAATGATCTTATGACTTATATTTGCATAGTTGAGCAGCATAGAGAAGTAATTCAGAGGAGAAAAGGTTGGTTTGATTCACTCAGAGCAAGAGATGTCAGATGCCAGGTAGTCTCGGCTTTGATTGAGCTTAAGTGTTTGCATATTTGAGTTAGAATGCGTAGAAATGCAATGTTTATATGTTGAGATGTGGAGTTCATGTCGTATATGGATGGATGTGATATGTGTGTTGTACATATATATATATATATATATATATATATATATATATATATATATATATATATATATATATATATATATGATGTTATGGGATGATAGTTATTGTATTGAGGGGTATGTTGGCTGTAGTTGCTATCTTATCTAAGTTCTTATATTATATGGCTACAAAAAGTCCTGAAAGGAGTTGTCATGGAGCTGTGAACATGTCATAGGTATGTACACTGAACTTGACTTGTACTTGTATGAATGTATATAGCCTGTTGCTACTGAGATATGATGACCAAGAAATTATGCACTGATTATATGTCTTACTACGACTCAACTCTAGTATAGATATGACTTGGCTGGATTTGGGTATCAAAGATATTTATGATTTGTCGTAATGGTCTATGGCGTACATGCATAGATACTAGGGCCTTGCACCCGCGTACAACACTATACCATAGTTGGGGACAGTTGTGGTTACATAATCTTCGTCAGTTAGTATCGATGATCAATACTTGGGTTGGTTCAGGTTATCATTGTTCTTCACTTCGATTTGCTCAGTTATGGTTTGAGGGTTCCCAGACATGCCTATGCCTTGATCTGAGTTTGTTTTGCTATACTGCTGCAGTTCTCTTTATATTTGGGCTTTATATATGTTTACTATTTCACTTGGTCGGCCGATGATGCCTACTGGGTGCCTTTTTTGGTACCTTCCCCTAGTTTTGCGTCTTCCCATGGTGTAGGTCTAGGTATGGGACATGATAGATGAGTTGGAGAACTTTGGGAGTGCTAAAGAAACTTTTGGTGAGCACTGACAACTCTAGCTTTTTCGCTGTCTCCTTCCAGTTGATGGTCGTCTTTTGCATCCATACATTAGCCTTGTACAGTAAAGTTTGGTATTTGTAGGTGTTCTCCTTGTTTTGTATATTATTATGATTATTGATATATGTATGTGATATGTCCTTGTGTCTATTGTAGCTTTGTACAGTTGACTTCCAGGTTCTGGGTAGATTTCAGCGTATATGTTATTCTTGTATCGATTTATTTGGATTAGAGAGCTAGGACAAGTACCCTTGGGTTAGGAATCGGCTTCCCTGTAGGTGGGACCAGTAGGCGCCATCATGAACGGGATTGGGTCGTGACACCAAACGTATACAAATCTAAATAAGGCAAGAAAGTAAGTGGATATTAACCTCAAAGTGGAGGACTCACCCAAAAGTGATCTTCAAACAAATCATCTAGCCACATGGAGGAGGATGATGGGTAGGAGCTCCAGTTCGTACATAGTTAGATCATGTAGGCCAAGTATGCATTAGTATGTGGAATGTATTAAGTATGTGTGGTGCAATGCAACGAAGAACATGTCACGCCCCAAAGAGAGGGGAGGCGCGACTGGCACCCGATACCATTACTGGCTGGGTAAGCCACTAAACATGCTAGTGAACTAACTAGGGACCAGAAGAAAATCGGGCAGCATAACATCTAAAAGACTAAGACTGGACATTTAGGTCATGACCTGGTCAACAGTAAATTAAATAGATCAAGATAAGTAAACCCAAACGATAAAGTACTAGCTGGCCGACAAGGCTGCCACCACAGAGGTACAGGCACACACCATATATACATGCCAATCTTATGACTGAAGACTGAAAGACACAAAAGGACCAACCTACAATAACATGTCCACAATAGCCTCTAAGAGAGTCACTAACACTGCCGGGACAGGCCCCGACTATACCCAACTATACAACAAAAAGTAAGCATCCTGTGAAAGCTCTAGGAAGAGGTGGAGCTTATCAACTCATAGCTGAATGGGGCTCCTAGTGGAGGGGTAAATCAGAACCCCTACCTGAACCTGCACGCACGAAATAAAATGTAGCGTCCCTAGGCAAAGGGACGTCAGTACGAATAAATATGTACTAGTATGCAAGGAAGGAAGTAAAATCATAGATACCATAGTAAAAACGTTAATAGAAATACCACCTGTAACCAAAACTCAAGTTGCCTTAATGGACAATAAGCCACCTCCTAGTGATAAAACAATGCATGGTATGCTCGAGTATCGCATGTCGTGAATACATATATATAGATGCAAATGCATGATGTACCCAACCAAATGCTAGCACTAGTGGTCCTTTCCGCTAGCTAACCGGCATCATATCTTCCAACCTGTGGCCATCTGTACCATATACATATATATAGTTGGGCAAATAGGCCCCATACCTTTGATTATAGCTCGAAGTCCATGCATAACGTGCAATGTATGATATGAATGTTGAATGCACATACTAAGCCATAGCAAGAACTTAGCTAATCTTGGCTCATTGGTACACTTATTCTCATAACATCATAATCATTGCCATTTACCCAATCTTGGATCATTGGTACACTTATTCTCATAACATCATAATCGTTGTCATAGCATGTACATATGGCCCGTGGAATCGTACATGTTCTTTTTAACAAGTTTTGGAACTAACCCAACATTTAGAGTGAAGCCTTAACTTTGAAAGTGTTCATAAAGGTGCTTTACATAATGATTATATTTGGTCCCATGTCAATTAGTAAAAGAATGTTTTAAACAGGATCAAGTGCTTTAGTAGTTTAAAGAGGAACATTTCATGGGAGAATATTGGAAACCAAGGTGTTACTTGCTAAATGCTTCAATTATATTTTTGTATGGAAGAAGGACTGATTATGAATACTACATTCCCTTTGTAGTCTACATTTATTTTTATGGAACTAAACCAAAAAGAGAAACACCTCGAACATATGAATAGGTAGTAGCCGGGAAACCGACAAAATGATATATAGAAATTGAATGTCCAGTTTAAGCGAATGAATGGAATTTCAACCTAATACCATCGTGAATATAACTCAGCTGCAATCCCTATGCCTTTCACAGAAGGTCTTTCTAGCAATAAAATAGTAAGATATTGCGTTTCTAGCAATAAAATAGTAAGATATCGCATTTGATATTTTGGGAAACTTCCCGGATTTCGTGCTAAAAGGAGGGATGGAGCTTAGACTTAACATACCTCTCCAACGAACGTCCAATTGCTAAAAGTTCCTTCACGAAAGTTGTTCCTTACGTCCTAAGCTTCGCAATGACTATATCTACGCATCTTAAAGATACTTATAAACTGTCAAAAATTTAACATTAATGACCAGATTCGGCAAGGAGCATTTACGCGAGAAAATGTCTGTAAAACTTCATAAAAATGACCGTAAAAGAGCCCCAAAATTATTACCTGAACACACCAGCTGCAAACTGACAATAACCAGCAAGAACACCATTATTTTACACTCCAAAAACAGCTCCAAACACAGCTAATACGAGAGAAAAACAATTGCAAAGCGTAAGGCACACATTTCTAGGCACAGGGACGAATTTTAACGGTAAAAACACGAAAAACATACCTAAATCACTTTGAGAACTTTTGGGAGCTTCCTCTTCAGTTTCACACTGGTTTGGGACGAAAATGTCTCATTTTTGAGCTTTAAAATGTCAAAATAGCCGACATTAAGTTGGGTCAACCCGACCCGACCCATGACCCAATTTCCAGCTCGGGCAGTCTCGGTAAAATGGTCATAACTTTTTATTCTGAGGTCGGTTTGATGTGCAGTTTTGTGCGTTGCAAACTAGACTCATAGATTCAATTTGTATAGGTCATGGACCTTCTAACTCCTTATGGTTTTGGAGATATGAGCTGATATATTTGATCCTAATTTAAGAAGGATTTCTTAAAGAAACTTACGGTAACTATGGCCAACCTTTATCTTACAACTTTATTGATTCCAAAACTTAATGTATGACCTTTGTGCTATTAAAATAACTTAAAGAAATCCATTATTAGCAAATTATGAACTTTTAGTCCCATTCAATAAGTGAAACCTAATTTAAACCTTCCGAAAAGGGCGAAGTGCCACTCGGGTCATTTCTTTAATCCCGAACGTGCATTTAGGGTATTTCCTTTGGCTTAAAACTTTAGGCCCTTAACATTACCATTTATTGGCAGCCTTGTTATCCTTAGGTTCTATCCAAAGTCATATATGTCTTATATGACATGCCACCCTATATATATATATGGAAGACGAGGAACACGGGGTTTCACAGAACATAAGCCACAGTTAAGTAATATGCATAATCATAATCATTCGATATAAGCTCAATATGTGATGAATGCTCAACGCCTTAGTCAAATTATGCATGAGTGATCATCAAATCATGTATCCTATCATACATAGATGGGAGGGGTCCATAACAGACGTATAAGACCAAGCGAGCTACTACTTGAAATCCCAATGTTCACTCCACAGCGAACTAGGAGTGATCTACTTTGCCAGGGCAAACCAAACAGTCACTCTACGGGAACTTTTTCATTTCGAAAAGTGCTTCATAAACTTCTTACGGGAACACCACCCTTTTCGATTAACTTATGATATCAACCTTACGGGAACATCACCCATTTTGGTAGTTACCTAACTTGGGCTGTATGGAAACACCACCCTTTTTGGTTAACCATGTAACATGAGCTATATGGTTCCATTATCTAATTCACAAACCTATGGTGGCAACATAGTTATGGGATAATGGTTATCTACCAAGGCCCTCTTGATGCTAGGTCATAATCCTAAGGAATATTCAAATCATACTTATAGCCATAATATGCAAAGCATCATAATATCATAATATGTTCATATAGTAACTCATCAAAATCAAAGCTTCATGATATCAAAGAATAGAGCTTCGTATCATTCACAACTTTCACAATATTCTTATATCTCATAACATGCATAATAGCCCCTTTCAAAGTCCATATCATTCATGGTTTGCATAATCTTGCCATAAGGCCATCAACATCATAGAAGCTTGGCATACCACTTAATCAAATCATGGTGGGTACATGTACATAGGTTTAAAATGATGCAATTCAAAGTAAAAGACTTGAAAGGAGTCAAATAGAACCATTTGAACATTATTCAAATAAATAACCATATAGCATAACAAGACTTAGCTAGGGTATCATCAACCCTCTTAAAATCCACAAGTTTCACATGGCTTTTCAATGTATAATCATGAGCGAAAGAGAAACACCATTAATCTCTTCATAATATTATCATATTAAAGAGTTCATAAAACATCCATAAATATCCATGTATTTCACGTAGATGAGAAAGAAGAATAGTTTAATTTGTTGACCAAAGGTTTCCATAATCAAACCCATATACCTTGGTAATTAAATGGGATGAAATTTGATTTAGAGATGGAAGAACCAAAACCCTAGCTTGCACTTCTTTCTTGAGAGCCTTGAAGTTCTTGGGAGAGTTTAGGAGGGATTCGGGACTTGGGGTATTTTAGAATGTAGAAGAATGAGGTTTATTAGGGTTATATAAGGCTGAAAAAGCGTTCCTTTGGGTGATAAAATGACGTAGCATAGGCATAAAGAAAACGAAAAGGTTGAAACTACCATCCTTAAAATCTGTCGGACAGGACCACGAGACCTCAATTATGGGCTGTGGTCCAGTTTATGGGCCGTAGGTGAGGGGTTTCGTCCGATAACATTTTGGACACTCAGATACTTTCTTTGATCCTTATTCTACGATGGGACTTACATCTCGTAATTTGATCTATTGGCCTCTGATAAATCGTAAACTCAATTTCAAAAAACATTATTTTCACCAAGCCTGGCCATCAATCCACAAATATAAGTGACAACCCATGGGGCCACTTACAGCCTGTAGGCCCTTTTGTAAACCCATTGGCACTTTGAAAAATTTTTAGATTTTATTTCTTAGGCACTTTTACACCCTCCAACAGGTAGATATCTCTTCCTTGGGAACATTCATCCTTAAATGTGCTAAAGGCAAACTCTAAAGGTAGAATACATGCATCATATGCAAAATGCAAAAAATTACCATTAAATTTTCAAACTACTCTTCAAATAACATTCATAATGCAAACTTAAAATCACATACTTATGCATAGCTAACATGAACATGACATGTAAAGGGTGTTAGTAAATCAAAAGATCTTAGTACCTTAAGCTTGATTAGAATGGAAGAGATAGGGGCATCGCTTCTGCATATCAATTTTAGCTTCCCAAGTAACACTTTTGACTTGTTGGTTCCTCCAAAGGACTTTGATGGATGCAACATCTTTATTTCTCAACCTTTTCACTTTCCTATCTGTGATTTCCATCAGAATTTTCTCATAAGCCAAATTCTCTTCAACATTAACCACCTCAAGGGAACAATGGAATTAAGGTCTCCAACACGCTTCCTCAGCATGGAGACATGAAAGACCTAATGAATCACGCTCATTTCCATAGGCAACTTCAATGCATGTGCAACTTTACCAATACGTCTCAAGATTAGATAAGACCCTACATACCTAAGGCTTAACTTTCCTTTCTTGCCGAATCAGACTACACCTTTCATTGGTGAAACCTTCAAGTAAACCAAATTATCAACTTCAAATTCGAGGTCTCTCCTCCTAGTGTCAACGTAAGACTTTTGTGGACTTTGGGACATCTTCAATTTTTCCCTTATCATTTTTGATGAGTCGTGAAAATATGACTCTTATAATGCTTTAAACATAGGATTTTGTGGGTTCTCTAGCTATTTTGTTGGTTTGATGTTGTGTTTTGTGTTAATTCATAAAGGAAATGGACAAGGCATGAAAATTTGGGCAAAATACGGGAAAAGGAATGAAAAAGAAGCACAAGTGCAGACACATGAAGGCCACCGCAGCCCGTGCAACATCACATGGACCGTGAGAGGCTGCCTTGAACCGAACTTGGGCCTCTTGGAGCAAAAAATGGATTAAGTGAAGCTCCACGGGCGCTCCTACAACCCATGGAGCATTGAATGGCTCGTCTGGCATTGCATGAGCTTTGACTTGGCGTGTGGACAAGTAATGGAACCAAAAGAAGCAAGGCTGGTTCAAAGGACTCATTGCACGGACCGTGGAACCATGTATGAATCGTCAAGGCCGGGGTAAAGTTGACGTAACTTGGGGCAATTACCATACAAATTAGATAAAACATGCAAGGGTGAGTCCATGTGACCTCACACGGTTCGTGAACCCTGACACGGGTCGTGAGATCGAGTCATGAAGGAGTGTGCAGATACAAAGCCAAGTCTAAGACCTCGGACTGTTTCACAGTCTGTGCAGAGGAATATGAGCTGTACCAGAGTCCTTGATCCATGCCGATGTCTATTTTTCTATCTTAAGTTGGATTAGATTTTTCCATATATATATATATATAAACATTTTTATTCCATTTTTTATACCATTGACTGTTGGAGACGAAAAGTGATGAGAGAACACTATTGTACGCTTAATTACATTAAGATCTTTGATTTGATCTTCTCTAGGAGATTTTAATCCATGTATTTTTTCCTTTGTCATAGTAAGTTCTTTATCACAATTTCTTTATCTTGTTGTGGGTTATTTACATTGAATATGCTAGGATAAACCCACAACTAAGGTTGTGGGAACCATTACGACTCAATAAGGTAGACAAAGTTTGTGTGAATCTCGGGATTGGTTATTGTATACATTTGTGTTGTTGTTCACTTTAATTTCTTCCTTAATGAGTCGACACATTGAGGGTATGCCTGTATTCATTACTTGCCCAGGAGGGGTGTAGTGATTAGGAGAAGAACTCTACAACAGAAACTAAAGGTTAATAACCTAGTCTACATAATTGAGACTGGGAAATAATAGTATTCTGGGATCCATAACAAGGGTTAAGAATATACGTTCTGAGACCAGGAGGTGAGGAATGAAATGTATCTAAGAAGGATCGAGAGGTGAATTAGATTTTAGCTAACTTGCTTGATCTTGTATACATAATCATGAACGGATTTATTAAGCAAATTCGGCTATCGAATTGAGCATCATAGGAACATAATTCTAGCTTCTAATCAACTATTTGAAATCTAACAGTTATTAAAGTTCTTTTAATATTTCACTTAACTCCACTTGTTCTCAACCTTCAACCCTATTTACTTTATGCACTCTTGTTTTTGGGAATAACTATTACATCTGAAAACCGGTGCTAATTGATATATTCTCACGCATTCCCTTTGAGATCAACCTCAACTCTTATTGTGTTCTATATTTGATCAACGACCACTTTACTATTCCTTTTGGAGAGTAAATTTGTGCGTAACAATTTTTGCACCGCTGCCGGGGAATACGATGAAGTAATAGTCTATTAGTTGCTATTTTTAGTTCCTAATGCTATTTCCTAATTATACTTTTATTTTGTATTTTTGCTCTATGTAGGGAAATAGTGTTGTATGCCAAGCACCCAAAGTAAGGGTGAAGCACTTATTCCTTACGACCCAAGTTGATAAAGTCAATCTGTAAAATGAATTCCTAGATGGGGAAGCATAGAGGCAAAGAGAGTTGGCTGTAAATACTACAGCTGGGGGGCGATAAATGTTTGGGTCTGGACGATCTTACTGGTAATATGGTGCCATCTGTACCACCACTGTAGTAGCAACCTGTACTGAGACCGCAGGTTCCCCAAAAACCGCAAGTAGCTAATGATGATAATGATGGTGCTGGGGCTACTGAAGCAATAGTCTTTCCCCCGCTGCCTACGTGTAACAAGTTTACCATCACTAGCATAATGCTTCAGATGTTCACCTTGAAAAGACTGTTTAGCGAAGCTGTAACTGACGCAAATCAGCATATCATGAACTTTGGGGCTACATGCCAATCATCCGAAATTCTTGGGTGAGTCAACAAGCTATCCGATTGAGATTGTTCCCATTGTTTCTTACTGGCGAGACAACAAAATGGCTGAATGAGCTTCCTCATGATTCCATTCACACCTGGGGAGAGTTAAAAGAGGCTTTCTTGGAAAGATTCTTCTCTGCATCTAGGAAGTTAAACATCAAAGATGAGATTGGGTCCCATAAGTAACTGCCAATGAAGCATTATATGAAACATGGGAGGGATTCAGGCAAAATATCAAGTAGTGCCCCAACCATAACCTCATAGATGAGCACTTGAAAAAAGCCTTCTACTGGCCTTGCAACTTTGCGACCAAGCCTATTATTGACGCAGAGAGGATTATACACGGCCAGAACTTTCCCAGACATCATCGTGATTTTGGATCAGGTAGCTAAGAACAATAGAGCATGGTACACTAGAGATGGAAACTGCCCTGGATTTAGTTTTTAGATGACTCCGGAGCAAAGATAGAAAGATGAAGAGCTAGACCAAGATATTTCCCACATGTGGACCCAGATGGACTTGTTGATGAAGACGCTTCTAGGTGGAGGATTAGAAAAGGTGAAAGCTATGGATACCTTGCCCAGGTATGATGAGCTAGTCTTCAATTTTGATAAGTAGCCAACCTTTTGAGCAGCTGGAGGGGTTACTGGACATACAACTCCGAAAACCAAGGTCAGAACTATTGTCGTGATAACTACCAAGGAAGTTGGCAAGACAGAGACAACTACAGGAATGACCGAACTGGTGTGTACATGCCACTTATAAATTGAGATCGTTAAAATAATAGTTTATGCAAATTTGAATCTAGAGGAGATGATGGCGAAGGTTCTTGACAAAGTGGAAGCCATAGAGACATAGGTGCGAGACATAGGGGAAGAGATGTCTAGTGTTCGTTAATTAGTTTACTCGCATTCCACCTTGACCAAGCATATGGAGCACAGATGGGGCAATTGTCCGCCTCGCTGAATCAAAGGAAATTTGGGTCACTTCGTAGTGACTCTGTTTAGAAACCAAAAAATGATGGTCACTATATGACAGTGACCACATGGAGCAAAAGGAAATTTTTGACCTTGTTCTAGCCAGTGATGCAGGTACTGATTAGGCTGATAGGAAGGTGTCTGACCCTATAGAGGTGCTTGATGATGAGATGACCGAGAAGACAAATGTGGAACCAACGAAGGTAGTGGTCACTAGGGATTCTAAAGAGTCAAACACTATAGCTTCTTAGTATTTGCCGATTATTCCCAAGCCACTACCACATTCCCAAGTAGGTTGAAGCAAAAGGTATATAATAGCAAGTTCCAAAAATTCTCGCCTATGCTGAAGGAACTGTAAGTAAATATCCTTCTAGTGGAAGTGCTTGAACAAATGCCGGGCTACGCTATGTTCATGAAGGAATTAGTCACTAAGAAGAGGATAGTCACAGTCAATCCTGTAGATAATCTTCATCACTGTAGCGCTATTCCTACAAGGTCACCAATCAAAAAGAAGGAAGATCCAAGAGCTTTCACTATCTCATGCACTATTAGGGCCTATGACTTTGCACGCGCTCTCTATGAATTAGGTGCTAGCATTAATATGATTCCTCTAGCAGTCTACAAGTAGCTGGGCTTAGGAAGCCCCACACATACTACTATGCGATTACTCATAGTAGACAGGTTAGTGAAGCGATCTGTAGGGATTCTGTGTGATGTGCTGGTTTGTGTGGGCAAGTTCATCTGCCCAGTAGAACTTCATTATTCTAGACTGCTAAGTGGACTTCAAAGTTCCCATCATTTTCGGGAGACTATGTTTGGCCACTGGCAGGGCATTGGTTGATGTGGAACGTAGGGAGCTGACCTTCCGGTTAAACACTGAGGAGGTAAAGTTTAATGTATGTGCCTCAATGAAAAGACCCAAAGAGATAGCAGTGATGTCAGTTGTGGATGTTGAGGATGCATATCTTTCGGAGGTCCTAATAAAGGAAAAGATGAGTGTAGAGGCATTGGCAGCGGTAATAATGAACTTCTTTGATGATAGTATTGAAGGGTATGAGGACACTGTACATGACTTGTAGGGCATAGGAACCAAACCCTTTGCCTCCAAGAAGTTGGACCTGGATCTGCATAATAGGCCAACTCTGCCAGCCAAGTTATCTATTGAGGAGCGCCTGCTGTGGAGCTCAAGAAGCTGCCACAACACTTAAGATAGGCATTTTTGAGTACTCATAAAACTATTCCCGTTATTTTGGCTGCAGATCTTCAAGTGGACAAGTTACAACATTGTTGGGGGTCATCTAAAAGTTCAAAAGGGTCACAGGATAGAACATAGCGGATATTATTAGGATTCGTCCAGGGATATGCACATAAAGAATCAAGTTGGAGGACAATTGTGTGCCAAGCATTGAATCTAAGGCTTAACCCACTTATCCAAGAGGTGGTGAAGAAAAGAATAATAGAGTGGCTCGATGCTGGGGTTATATACCCAATCTCTGACAGCAGGTGGGTCAACCCACTACAATGTGTCCCCAAGAAAGGAGGTATGACTGTGGTGGCGAGTGACAAGAATGAGCTAGTCCCTTTGTGATCTTTCACTAGATGGTAGGTACGCATGGACTACCAGAAGTTAGATAGATTGAGAAATTGCCACCTCCCATCCCTGTACAGGGGCTTCGGAGCTTCCTAGGGCATGCAGGTTTCTATTGCTGATTTATAAAAGATTTCTCCAAAATTACACACCCTATGCAAATTATTGGAGAAAGATGCCAAGTTCCAATTTGACAACACCTATCTATAGAACTTTGCTACCCAAAAGGAAAAATTAATCTCTGCACCTGTGGTAGTTGCACCCGATTGGTCAGCTCTATTTGAGTTCATGTGTGATGCGACTGGAATTGTTGTGGGTGTTTAGTTAGGTCAGAGGCACAACAAGGTTTTTCATCCCATCTACTACACCAGCAAGACTCTCAACAAAGCCCAAGGAACTATACGGTGATTGAGCTAGAGTTGCTAGCTGTGGTGTACACTTTTGATATGTTTTGGGCTTACCTGTTGGGCACAAAGGTGATTATCCACACAAAACATGCAACATTGAGATACCTAATGGATAAGAAAGATGCTAAGCATAGGCTGATCAAATGTGTTCTTTTACTGCAAGAGTTTGACTTTGAAGTCCAAGACAGGAAAAAAAGCAAGAACCAGGTGGCGGACTACTTGTCCATATTGGAGGATGAATCTAGAGGTAATGATTTGTTCGACATCGATGATTCATTTCCCAATGAGCAAGTATTGGATGCTTTTGTGGACTTAATTCCTTGGTTTGCTGACTTTGCTAATCTATGCCCAATGGACTTACCTTCCACAGGAAGATGTTTCTTCATGGTGTGATCAAGTACTTATGGAATGAACCATACTTATTCAGACTATGTTTCGATGGGGTCATTAGGTAGTGCATACCAGAGGCAGAGATGATGAGCATCATAGAGGCCTGTCACTCTTCTCTAGTGGGGGGCTATCATGGTAGTGCCAGGACAACAAAGAAAATCTTGCAGTGTGGATACTACTTGCCCACCATCTATAGAGACACCTAAGACTTGGCGTAGAGCTGTGATCAATGCCAGCAGAAGCGCAACATCTCTAGGCATTAAGAGCTACCCATGACCCTAATTCTTGAAGTGGAAATGTTTGATATTTTGGGGATTGACTTCGTAGGACTACTTGTGAGCTCTTATGGCATGAAATACATCTTGCTAACAGTGTAATATGTTCCAAGTGGGTGGAAGCCGTTGCATTGTTGGACAATGAGAGCAAAAATGTTGCCAACGTTCTAAGGCAAAACATCTTCTCCAGATTTGGGACACCTAGAACTATCATCAGTGATGGGGGTTCTCACTTTTGTAATAAGATCTTTTGTGTTGTGTTGACTAAGTATGGAGTAAGACAACAAAAGGTGGCCACACCCTACCATCCACGAAAAGTGGGCAAACTGAGGTCTCAAATAGAGAGATTAAGGAGATCCTGACCAAGTTAGTAGATGCAACTAGAACAGATTGGGCCCGAAAACTGGGTGATGCACTGTGGGCATATCAGATGGCTTATAAAACTCCTATTGGTATCTCTTGATATCAATTGGTGTTTGGTAAGTCCTTCCATCTACCTATGGAGTTCTAGCACAAGGCACTCTGGGCTCTAAAGAAGTTGAACATGAATCGGAATGATGCCACTAACCTAAGGCTGGACCAACTCAATGAGTTGGACGAGTTTTGTCTTCATGCTTATGAGAGTAAAACACTATACAAGGATCGGATGAAGTCCCAACATGACAAACACATTGCACGATGAAGTTTCAGCGTTGGCGATAAGGTTCTGTTGTACAACTCCAGGTTGAGGCTATTCCTAAGTAAGCTTAAATCTAGGTGGTTTGGCCCTTTCCAAATTGCCTAGCATTCCCACAGGGTACAATAGAATTAGAGGCCGAAGACAGGCACAAATTCAAAGTTAATGGATAGAGGGTTAAACAATACTTGGGTGCTGTAGGTGAAATCTCATTAGTAAAGGAAATGCAGCTTGATGAAGTTTGAGTAGTCAACACAGCTGCGTCATGCTGCGACGTTAAATCAAGCGCTTCATGGGGGGCAACCCATGCATTTTAATGTACAAAAAAATAAGAAAAAACAAAAAAAACATTTTATTTAAGATGTCATCAGTTTTGGCTTTGTTGAAAGTGTGGACAAGTGTGGCAAAATGGGACCAAGGCAACCCCACGACCGTTTACACGTCAACACACACTGGATAACCTCAATGAGAACATGACTACATCGCCTAGCACGAGCCATGTAAACGTGCATGATCTGTATTGGGTAGTGTAGCCTAGGTAAGTGTTTAAATTCTCTAAGACGTGGCAAATGGACAGTCTAAATGGACCGTGCCGCATACCACAGGCCGTGAGGCCATCTGTGGAAGGGGGGTCGGGTCAACCTAGTTGACCAAGGGCATAAAAACCCTCATTTTGTCCCTAAACACCCCATTCCTCATTTTCCTCAATATCTCTCCCTTCTTACGCCTCTCTTTCAAACCTACCAAATTCTTTCTCCTTTATCACACAAGGTCAGTCCATCTCATGATTTGTAGCATGAACCTTGGTTTGGGTCTTCAATTTCCTAGCATGCTATCACCCCACATTGTTTTTCTCCAAAGTAAGCACTAATGTTCTTCTTCTTCTAGTGTAGGATTTTAGTTACATATGCTTATTCTTGCTTGGAATTAATTATTTCAAAGTCTAGAGTGTGAAATTGCATGATAAGTTGGGTTGGGTGTTGCATTGGGGGTTGAAAACCACCATTGTTGGGTGCTTGGAGTGTTGTCCATAGAGTTTAGTGAGTCTAGTGTTCTTTATGCTTTCTCTTTGGAAAATCATGTCTTTCACATTGTTGTATGTGTAGGTAAGCGATATGTACTTGATAATTGTACAGAGATTATTGATTTACTTGGGGGATGTGGCTACCTGTCGAAGAGGCTCATCATGGAGCCCTTAACGGTCTGTATATTATTTTATGGGCCGCGTACGGGTCTTGTGCTTGAGCCTTAGCTCATGTCGCTTTGAGGGACCTATCACGGTACCCCTCATGAATCATGCACAAAGTTCACAGCTCGTGTAGGGTGTCCCATGGTGGAGCCCCTGAGCGCACAACAAGGTCAATTCCATCTTCATGAAACCTTATACGGATAGTGTGCTCTTCTACAATTCGTGTGGAGGTTTTGTCCAGCTGGGTCCTTCATACAGCACAACCAAGGCCCCTTAGATGAACCCTTCTATGACCCGTGTCACTTTTCGCAGCCCTTGTAGGTATCCCGTCCAGGCACATACGGTTCGCACTTATGTTGTTTCGCATGGTTTGATTGTGACTGAGTTTCCATACTCTAATTTAGTGCAATTTCTATATGATAGATCGGGTGACGCTACTCTTAAGGGTTATTGTCACTTTTCTGGCACAAGGGAAGTCTAAGTACTCATTAGTGCGTCATCCTGCATGTTCATGAATCACTAAATGTTGTTTTCTATTTTTGATTCTTGCAGGTATTATGGGGCCACGTCGAAAGTCAGCCCAACCTAGGGAAAAGTCTATGTCACGTCTTCATGATTCTCTGACAGTGTCTTCTAACCAACAGACTGGGAGTGACTCACGCAATGACTCCTCAGGAGGGTCCAAGGTCTGGTACAGAGAAAATTCTCCCTTCACTCCCCTTGCACAACAAGGCTCGTGCAGCGAGCCAGGCCTTAGCCCCCCGTCTGAGGAGGGAGTCCCTTTTGAGGAAGTGAGTAGGAAGATTCTACCTCGGAGCAAGAAGATCCGATGAATTTCCCTGAGGGTGACCAACAATACTACAATGGTTAGTCTGATGAGGTCAAACTCTAGGATAGTGATGAAGAAGCTATCCACTATGTTGTCTCCCAAATGCCGGATATTGAAATGGCTCAGATAATCACAGCATTTCTACGAGCCCGACAGATAGTCCCAGGCACTAAAGAGATTCACTCGTGGGCTAACCGAGGACTCCAGGGGCTACCAACGATGGGTTAGTACTCCTAAGGTGCAGGTCATAACGGACCAACTAGATGGGGTGCCAAACATCAAAGCAGTGTTTGATTTCTACTAGTTTGGCTGGATGGCACATAAACCTGGATACTATGGGCCTGCAATCATTCGATAATTCTACTTTTGCTATGCAACCAGTTTGTTAAACTCACTTAGTAGTGGAAGTTCTAGAAAGTTAAAGTGGCATATGGCCCTTCTTTTGGCCTCACTTGATCATGCAAGGTATGTAGGTGGGCATCTCTGAGACCACCATAAGAAGGTTCATCTATGGCCCAAAACACATAGCCCTGTCGGATGGCTTATATGCTGCGAGACACCAATAGGTCACTGACGAGGAGCAAATGTCAGATCTCTGGTCAGATCTGACATCTCAGGCCGCTGTATTGACATGGATAGCAAAGCATATTACCCTGCAAGGTGCTAAAGCAGCTTGAGTCATAGACCCCAGGATCCCGATTGCCAAGGCCTCTCTTACGTTTGCTGCTAAGTTCTGGTGGTCGGTGGTGCACTCCATGTTAAGGCCCACAAATAACGACAACACGCTCTAACTATCACAGGCTTCCTTCGTAGCTTGCCTTGCAGCCAAATATGGAGTGAACGTGGGCTAGATCATTGCCACAGAGATAGGGGATTGGGCGTTGAGTAACAAAGCTGGTTTACCCTTCCCATCCTAACTAGGGCCCTATGCAGACAAGCTCGTGTCCTGACCACTCGTTATTTGGATCAAAAGATTTTTCAAACACAAGTGGTCAACATTGCACTTATTAAAGATGTCAACGACCCTCTTTATCGAACAAGGACACACAAGCCAGGTGGTCCAACAATGTTTCCCCAGGCAGCCCCGCAGCAACCCTTGCCATTTGATGGGATTGCTACTACCCCTCATTAAGGAAAGACTTTTGAGCAGCGTGAGAGCAGTGGTGCACCACCTCTGATACAATAGGGGTATGTATATATCCCATATGAGTTTCTATCTAGGTTGGTGATGGACCAACGAGACCAAGGCTATTGTTGATCAAGTGGTAGAGCGGATGCCATAGATGGTCCATTCTTATGTGTACCAAGCAGAGGAGCGACTTCGAGCTAAGCTTAGAAGCCAGAATTCCACCCTCCGAAACCAAGTCAATACCTTGGAGGGGTGTTTCAATGATACATTCGGTATTCTATCAGGGGTGGAGGTGACAAATATTGTGAAGATGGTGAGTGAAATGAAGAAATAAATTGCCCTATTTATTTCCCAGTACAACTGCACTACGCCGGCTACGCCTTTAGAATATTTGGTAAACCTTTTTAATGCTCCGATAGTGGCACTACCTCTGGTTGAGGCATAGGGAGTTCCACATGTTCTAACTGCTGCACCGGTGCCGCCCGCCAATGAGCCTAGGCGAAAGGACAAGGGAAAGAGGCGTATCCAGTGAATTAGCCTTCCATATGATCCACAATTAATGGAGGAGAAGAAACTGCGAAAGGCAATGAGAGCTCAGTGTAGGGAAACTATCGAACAAGAGGAAAGAGAGAGGCTCGCACGAGAGGCAGCAAGGATGGGAGCTTTTGGGAGTACTTTTTGACCTGGCACGACATTTGATGATAGGGACCCTATTTGAGGGTCCAACCCTAATGGACCGACTGACGCCTAAGTCATCCCAGGTATGTTCTACTCCCTGTCACACTTTATTTTTTAGCTATGGTTTAGTGAGGGCACTACACTATCATTTTGGAGAGGGTGGAGTATCCTGCCACTCGGGAATTTTTCTTGCCATGTTTCTTTTCTCCTAAGTATACTAGCTAGTAGAATAGACATGTTTAGATTGTATGTTTTTGTAAATATAAGTGTTTATATGAGTCTGTAGTAACCCATATCTTTTTATGTAAAATGCCCAATTTAAATATTGTTTCGAGATGCTTGTATGTGCATGAATCCCATTCTGAGTAACTTGTGTGATCCTTGTAAAGCACTGTGTACATTGTCCATGAATCCCATTCTGAGTAACTTGTGTGATCCTTGTAAAGCACTGTGTACATTGTCCAATTGGCATCTTGATGAATGAAGCAGGGTTGTGTTGGTTAGGAATGAATGGTGTAGGATATGTGCCATGTGTTTATTTGTCTAATTCAACTGATGAACTTGTAAGCTAGAACTTGCCTGGTTAGTCCCACTAAAATAAATGAATCACTGGATTAGGATTGGATCTTAGGCCATATTTGTTGTGAAGTCACTTAGCCCAAATATTAACCTACCAAATGAAATTTTCCCTTTGAACCAAAATTTGAGCATGAATATCCCTTTTCTTTGTAATCACACCACTTACTTTCCTTACCTATCTGCATCTCTTTATTTTGGCCCTAGTCTCACCAAGGACATTATGAACCTCAACCTATGTTAAAAGCCTAAGTTGAGGGTGGCTTATTTGGGCCCTGGTCCTGTAAAAAGACATTATGAACCTCAACTCGAGGCAAAAACATAACTTGAGGGTGGCTATTATACGAAAAGTAGAAGAGTAAGTGTGGAAAAGAGTTAAGTGATGAGAGGAGAAGAAAACGTTTGGGGGCGACCATGAATAAAACAAAAAAAAAGAGAAGAAAGAAAAAGAATGAATGAAAACAGAAATCATCCCCAACTGCAAAGAAAGTGAGAAAATAGGGGCAATAAGAGTGGGGGGGGGGGCGAAAGTAGAAGGTTAAGCCAAAGTAATATCTTGGAGGCGAAAATTAACCACTTTGATCCTAAATGTACTGCATCCTAGCCCGAGCCTACATTACAAGCCACAAAAGTCCTAAAGTGATCTAAAAAGGTCATTTGAGAGTTAAGATGGTGAAAATAAGGGCAAGCATATGGTCTATACTTGTTTATCACTTGAAAATCTTTTGTGAGCGTGAGGGTTTACATTCAAAGCTCTGCTTTGTATTCATATACTATGTGTGAGACTTCTTTGTAGTGAGGGAAATATCCTTGCACTGTTTGGTTACTAATATAACTGGCTCGTCTTTGTTCTCGATCTTATTTGGGCAGACTGTACATGATATGACGCTTAACTTGATTTGTGGGGCCTGTTTGGGGTGTAAGTACATTTTAAGCATACTTTTTGGGCATATGTGTTATGATTAAGGGGTTATTGTATGATTCCTATTCAGCACTAATATTTACACATAGTTTTATTGTGTAGTCATTGCTCGGGGACAAGCAATGATTATAAGATTAGGTTGTTGATGAGTCGTGAAAATACGATTCTTATAAAGCTTCAAACATAGGATTTTTGTGGGTTCTCAAGCAATTTTGTTGGTTTGATGTTGTGCTTTGTGTTAATTTGTAGGCCAATGGACAAGGCATGGAAATTCAAGTGAAATGCAGGAAAAGGATTAAAAAGGAGCACAAGTGCAAACACATGGAGGCCACCATGGCCCGTGCATTATAACACGGACCGTTGGATGATGCCTATAACCAGACTTGGGCTCCTTGGAGAAAAGAATGGATTAAGCGAAGAACCACTGGCGCTCCCACGGCCCGTGGAGCATTGAACGGCTCGTCTTGCCTGGCGTGAGCTTTGACTTGGCGTGTGGACAAAGCAATGGAACCAATAGGAGCAAGGCTAGTTCCACAGACCTGTTGCACGGACCATGGAACCGTGTACGGATCGTCAAGGCCACCGTGAAGTTGATAAAACTTGGGACAATTACCATTGAAAATTAGAGAAAATACCCAAAGGTGAATCCACATGACCTCACGCAGACCGTGAACCCTGACATGGGTCACAAGACCATGTTGTGAAGGAGTGCATGAATTCGAAGCTAAGTACAAGACCACGAACCATTTCACGGTCCGTGTAGAGGCATGCGATCCATACCAGAGTTCGTGACCTATTTCGACGTCTATTTTCCTATTTTATGTTGGATTAGGTTTTTTCATGTATATATAAACATTTTTTATTCCATTTTTAGACACCATTGACTGCTGGAGACGAAAAGTGACGAGAGAACACTATTGTACGCTTAATTACATTGAGATCTTGTATTTTGATCTTCTCTAGGAGATTTTAATCTGTGGATTTCTTCCTTTATCAATAGTAAGTTCTTTATCATGATTTCTTTATCTTATTGTGGGTTATTTACATTGAATATTCTAGGCTAAACCCACAACTAGGGCTGTGGGAACCATGACAACTTAATAAGGTAGACAAATTTATGGTGAATCTCGGGATTAGTTATTGTATACATTGTATTGTTCTTCACTTTAATTTCTTCCTTAATGAGTCGATACATTGAGGGTATGCTTGTATTCATTTCTTTCCCGGGAGGGGTGTAGTGATTAGGAAAGGAACTCTACAATAGAAATTCAACGTTAATAACCTAGTCTAAGTACTTAAGACTGGGAGGTGAGAGTATTTTGGGATCCATAGTAAGTGTTAAGAATATATGTTCGGAGATCGGGAGTGAGGAATAAAATCATCTATGAAGGACCTGGAGGTGAATTAGATGTTAACTAACTTGCTTGATCTTGCATACATAATCATGAACGGATTTATTAAGAAAATTTGGCTATCGAATTGAGCATCATGGGGGACACAATTCTAGCTTCTAATCAACTACTTGAAATCCAACAGTTATTAAAGTTATTTTTAATATTTCACTTAACTCCTTTAGTTCTTAAACTTTAGCCTCCATTTACTTTATGCACTCTTGTTTTTGGGAATAGATATTAAATCTTAAAACGGGGCCTAATAGAAATGTTCTCACACATTCCCTATGGGATCGACCTCAACTCTTGTTGAGTTCTATATTTTATCAACAACCACTTTACTATTCCTTTTGTAGTGTAAATTTAGGTGTATCAATTTTTGCCTTCTCTAAAGCTTCCATAACAAACTCCGAACCTAATAAAGCCATCTCCGCCACTTCAAACCACCTAACTGGTGATCTACAATGCATCCCATATAGAGCTTCAAAAGGATCCATTCCAATGCTATTGTGATAGCTATTGTAATAAGCAAACTCTATGAGTGGAAGATGCTCATCCCGACTTCCTTTAAACTCCAAGACACAAGCCCTAAGCATATCCTCAAAAGTTTGAATGGTTCTCTCGGCTTGACCGTATGTTCTTGGGTGAAATGCCGTGCTAAGCTTGACCTTAGTATCAAGGTCCTTTTGAAGGACCTCCAAAAATGCGAAATAAATTGAGCACCATGGTCCAAAATAATGGCAAATGGGACCTTATGCAATCTAACCAACTCATGAATGTACAACTTGGCATAATCTTTGGCACCATAAGTCATTTTAACTGGTAGGAAGTGAGCCGACTTCGTCATTCTATCAACTATAACTCTAATGGAATCAAAGCTATTCTTAGTCTTTGGTAACCCAACCACAAAATTCATGTTCATTTCTTCCAACTTCTAAGTAGGAATCTTTATATCTTGGGATGGTCCATCCGACCTCTGATGTTCAGGTTTGACTTATTAGCAACTATGGCAACCAAGTACAAACTCAATAATATCTCTCTCTATGCCACCCCACCAATACACTATTCTCAAATCCCTATACACCTGGTAGAACTGGGGTGAATAGAATAAGATGAATTGTGAGCCTCATTCAAGGTTAAGTCTATCAAGCCATTAAAATCGGGCACACATAACCTACCTTGGTACTGGAGGACACCATCTCCCGCTTGGGATAAAACATCCACTTTGCCATCCTTCACTAAAGCTTTCAATTCTAGCAATGCAGGGTTAAGGTCTTGTTTGGATTTGACCTCTTCAATTAAGGAAGACTTAGAACCATATTCCACCACAACACCTCCATTTTCGACTTCACTCAATCTGACCCTCAATCTATCCAATAGGTGAACTCATCAACATGAGCCATACTCCCCATTGACACCCGATTAGGACATTTGCCATAACGTTCACTTTGCCCGAATGATAGTGTACACTTATGCCGTAGTCTTTAAGGTGTTCCAACCACCTCCTTTGCCTTAAGTTTAGATCCCTTTGGGTGAACATATTGTAGACTATGGTTGGTGAACACATCTATATGAACCCCATACAAATAATGACGCCATATTTTTAAGGCAAATACCAAAACTGCTAATTCAAGATCATGGGTGGTGTAATTGTGCTCATGCACCTTTAGTTGCCTAGAAGTATAGGCAATGACTTTCCCATTTTGCATCAATACACACCCTAAGCCAACTCTCGAAGCATCACAATACACCAAAAAACCTTCTAACCATTCTGGTAGAGACAAAATAGAAACAAATGTAAGAGTGTCTTTCAAAGTTTGGAAGCTTCTTTCACATTCATCGATCCACACAAATTTAGCCTTCTTTTGTGTCAACTTTGTCAAGGGAGAGGCAATAAAAGAGAAACCCTCAATAAATCTTTGGTGGTACCCCGCCAAACCCAAGAAACTCTAAATGTCTGTTGGCGTTAATGGTCTAGGCCAATTCCTTACAACCTCCGTATTTTTTGAATCCACCTTAATCCCTCCACCGTACACCATATGCCCTAGAAAGACAACTTCCTTCAATCAAAATCCACATTTATCGAACTTGGCAAACAATAATTCTTCCTTTAACATTTCCATCACTACCCTCAAATGTTTCATATGCTCCTCTTCACTCTATAAATAGATCAGAATATCGCTAATGAAGACTACTACAAACATGTCAAGGTATGGTTTAAAGACCATATACATATGATCCATGAATATTGTCAGAGCGTTAGTTAGCCGAAGGACATCACCACTAACTCAGAATGCTCATATCTTGTTCAGAAGGTCATCTTCGAAATATCACACTCCCTTATCCTCAATTGATGGTACCCAAACCGAAGGTCAATCTTTGAGAAGTGGCAAGCCCCTTGAGTTGATCAAATAAGTCATCTATCCTTGGAAAGAGATTTTTTTTGTCATGGTAACCTTGTTGATTTGCTGTTAATCGATGCATATTCTAAGTGATTTCTTCCTTCCAAACAACATTGGCGCACCCTAAGGTGAATTGCTAGGCCTTACGAAACCTTTCTCCAACAAATCTTTTAATTGGTCCTTCAACTCTTTAAACTCCACTAGGGACATGCAGTATAGAGGAATAGAAATGGGTTGGGCATTGGAGAGGAGGTCTATACAAAAATCTATCTCCCTTTTGCGAGGGACACCAGGAAGTTCATTGGGAAAGACATCAAGAAACTCATTGACCATTGGAACCAACTCAATAGGAAGGACTTTAGACTCAATCCCTAACCCTTATTATATGGTATATGTAACCATTAGAAATCAACTCCCGAGCCTTAAGACAAGATATGAACCTACCTTTAACCACTGAATCATGACCTATCTACTCAAGATGGGATCATTAGAAAGTTGAAACTTAACATTGCGGGTCCTAAAATCAATAGAGGCATGATATGTATGTAACCAGTCTATCCCAAGGATGATGTCAAAATCCACCACGTCAAGTTCAACAAAATCACAAGGAAAAACTTTATACAATATAAACATGGGACAACCCCTATAAACTCTTTCAGTAACAATGGACTTACCAATGGGGGTAGGCATTGCAAAGGGTTCACACAACAACTTGGGACATATGTGAAATGTATTAGCAACAAAAGGAGTAATGAAAGAGGGAGTCGCACCTAGACCAATAAAGCATACACATCAAGATTGTAGATCTTTAACATACTGGTAACAACATCGGGAGCCTCATCCACTCCTTGCCTCCATTGAAGAGCATAAAAGTGATTGTGACGTGGAGCACCCCTTTGTTGACCTCCTTGTGTCCGTTGGTCACCATGAGCTTCTTGTCCTTAAGGGCGGCCATCTCTACCCTTGTTTGGGTAATTTGCAATCTTGTGGCCCTTTTTGACACACTGAAGCAAGCACCCATGTCCTTGTAGCATCTACCACCATGATTTTTACCACACCTTCCACCCCTAGGAATGATTTGGCCACTATTCCCACCTTGAGCTCTAGGGTTGGACACCCTATCAGTAGCAAATCTTTGACCTTGGAACTTATGGCCTTGTTGGAATCGACCACCCTTGGTACTTTGGAAACCACCATCATACCTAGCCCTCTTAAATTCTCCACTTCTCCTCTTTCTAATCTTTTTCCCTTCAAGTTGTTCGGCATAAGTCATGAGTTGAGACACGTCCATATCTTATATGAGCATGGTGGTGTGGCATTCTTCATTGATCAAGTCAGACACCCCCGAGACAAACTTGTGCATCCTTGCCTTAGGGTTGGCAACAAGTGAGGAACATACTTATAGAGATTGTCGAATATGAGAGAATACTCCTTAATACTCATCAAACCTTGCTTGAGGTTCATAGACTCTAACATCTTTGCCTCCCTTAGCTCCATGAGAAAGAAATAGTTGAGGAAGGCAACCTTGAATTATCCCCAAGTGAGTCTCCCCATCCCCTCTCTCACCCTTCCATTGATAAAACCACAATTGAGCAAGGCCCTTTAGTTGATAGGCCGCTAGTTCTGCCTTTTCCTCCAAGCTACCTCCATAATGTCAAGAACTTTCTACACCACATCGATGAACTCTTGGAGGTTTTCTTCGACCTTGGGAAATCCCTCACCCTTGAGGAGGGGGTAGGAGCTTGAGAGGCTTAAACTCCTTGGTTGGCCACTGCCCGTGCCAACAACATGACCACATTCTGGTACATGACATGAGTGACTCCTTCCCCATTTTAGGTACTTTGTGGAGCTAGAGGGACTGATTCATCCTTGGGAGTGGGAGCTCTTTGAGCTGCTCATCTTTGAGGCATGATCTAGAAGAGAAACAGACCGTCCACTTGAGATAGGAAGCCTTAATTCAAATATATAGCATGACATAGAATATGAATAAGTGATTTATTTCCTAAGATGCCTCATATCCTCATATTCATAGTTGTGGTATGCTTCACAGCCATGAATAAGACTCTACTTGGGCGGTGTGTTGGATTTTTGTGGACCATCTACAAACCTAGTGTTCTGATACCAAGCTTTGTCATGCACCAAGCCTAGGGACTAGATGTGACACAACGAATGAAGAACCTGAAGGACTTAGGACTTAGGACTTACGTTGTAGCATTTAAAGCATGCATAACACAAGTGAAATTAAAACAAATAACACATAATTTTTACGGAAAATAGGACTTAGGACTTACATTGTAGCACTCCTCATGATTCTAGACCTAGGAAAATGAAGCATAGGAAATTTGATGATAGTTAGGTTTTACAAGCTAGTTCACGACCCGTACATGGATCCACGGGTCGTAAGTGATATCGTGGAACGTGTCAAATGAAAATGGAAAATTGAAGGATTTCTAGGATTTGACTTACTAGTTAGCATATGAGTCGTAAGTTATTATACAACTCGTAAGTTATTATACAACCTATAGGTAGGTGTCGTAGGTGGAGGCCTTGAGGAAACAAAATTTTTCTAAGTCTGGGGTCTTCCTACGAAGGGTTCTAAGGAAGTATGGGGTCTTCCTACGAAGGGTTCTAAGGAAGTATGTTTATCTACGAGCTGTACTGCATGTTCATGTATTAGAAGCTGCAATTCCAGTAGCTCAACTTTTATGACACCCTGATCCACGAGGAAGGTTACGACCTATAACAACGGTTCATGGATGTCTCTGATTTTGACTTTTTCAATCCACCTAAGTCCTAAAGTTTGTCGTTTTGGCTACTCTAACTACCCTAACCGACCAAACTCCTATTAATTCCTACTCCTAACTAATTCAAAGCTTTTAATTCCTAAAATTTCCTCTCAAGGATTCTCAATAATTCTCTCTCTAAGTCAAGGGATCTATTGAAGCTAAACTTGAAGGATTGGCCAAGGGTTTTTCAGATTTTTCTTCTCAAATTCTAAGGATTCTACTTGAGGTATGTAGGGCTTCATTTATGGATTAGTTTCAATCACGAATCCCATTCCAAAACCTTATTTTTATCAAAATTTATGGTGATTTCCATATGGGCTTTTAAGCTATGTTTTCCAATTCATGGATTATGATTCATATGTGATGATTATGATTAATTATGCATGACTGATGATGAATTTCATGATGTATATGATTTTCAAGCAAGTGTATGTGATTTCAAAGTATGCTTGATTAGGTCTTAATGTTTTGATGTGGGTTCCTTCATTAATGATTCAATTTGACTTTAATTGCATGTTCTCTCTATGAATCCTACTCAATTGCATGATTTTAACTCAAACTTTCATGGACCCACTCTTAGCTCTAGTCTTCTATGATGATGTTATGGAATTTCATGATTATGATCTTAAGTATGAAGAATATGTATTAAACGATAATGATGGTCTTATGATAATGGTGATGTTATGAAAGCTATGATGATGTTATGACAAACAGGGTGATGAAAACCCTAATGTCTCTGATGATGTAAAGGTGGGAATGTCCACCCACACTATGATGAAAGCAAGTAGATGGACTATTCTTATGACGTGATTTTCTCACTAAAACTGTGATGATTAGTTATGAATTATGAAAGCACGATTTTAATGAAATATGAACTATGTTGAAAGCTATGTATATTCATGTTGTATGTATTCCATGGGATATGACTTAGCACAGAGAGGGCTTTCGTAGATACTATGGTCCCATAACTATGTTCCACCATAGAAATGATGTTTTTGTTTTATGCCTTAATGGTGTGCTAATAGATCCAATTAGCTTAGTGGTGTACACTCACCATGCTAGGATAGATCCTAAAGGGTGGGGCCGAATGATGAGTTCTCACTTTGCTAGTATAGAGCCTATAGGGTGAGGATCGAGTTTACCTATACGAAGTAGACTCCTCTAAGCTTGATGTAGAGTGAACATCGGGATTCCATGTAATAGTTTGCATGGTCTTATGAATGTCAATTACAATCTTATTCCCATATATGTATATATTAAGGTTATGAATGGATTTATGATGCTTCTCCTCATCATTTTAAATGGCATGCTCATGCATATTGTATCCTTATATTTTTGTTTATAACTATGCATATTGATATTATTGGGATGTCCATTGGTTCATGGCATGCCTACATACTTAGTACATTTTATGTGCTAACGCATACTTATTTGCCTACATGATCTAACCATGTAGAGACATACAGTGAGGAGATTATTCCACATTGGCGAGCATTTGGATTCCTAAGCTTGAAGACTAGATTGGTGAGTTCCCATGCTTCGAGAATATGCCTTATGATGCTTTTATTTATAGTACTTTCCTTACTTTTGATGTACATCTTAAGGGTGCACTTGTGAGCTATATACTAGACTCTACCATGATCTTTATGTAGAGACATGAATTGGACTAATGGATATGATGTACTTGCAATCTTTCTTATATGAATTTCCTCTTGCTATTTTTCTTTGATATATGCTTATTTTACCTTTTGAATGCTTAAGATATGAACATGAGGCTTGGGTGGGATTCCTTCGGGTGTCACATTCGTCGTGTCATGGCTAGGCCCTAGGTCTGGGTCATGACACACACTATGGGGGTGTTGTAGGAAAGAGGATTAGTATGGATCATATAGCAAATAAAGTCTAAGGGGAGAGTAAGTATGATTCATGCTCTGTGGGCAATTAGGGAATTAGGACTTTCATCTTATCCATATAACAAACACTTAACACATAAGAGGGAATAAGTCAGTCTTTCACAATACATGGAATAATAAGAGTTGGGATCAATACATACATATCAAGATATCCAAAACACCTCTAATACGAACGGAAAGGGGGCCAAGACATCTCCTGGGCTCACTCTTAATATATAGTACCAAAAAGTATACTAGTCTAAATAAGGCAAGAAAGTAAGGGCTATTGTTCCCGAAGTGAAGGACTCACCAAAAAGTGATCTTCAACCAAATCGTCTAACCAAGCAAAAAAGGAGGATGCATAGGAGCTCCGTTCCCGACATGGTTAGATTATGTAGGCAAAGTATGCATTAGTACATAGAATATACTAAGTATGCGAGGTGCAATGCAACAAAGAGCATAAGCCACAGTTAAGCAATATGCATAATCATAATCAATAGATATAAGCTCAATATGTTATGAATGCTTAGTGCCTTAGTCAAATTATGCCCGAGGAATCATCAAATCATGTAACATATCATACATTGATGGGAAGGGACCATAACCGACATATAAGACCAAGCGACTACTGCTTGAAATTTTGATGTTTACTCCACACTGAACTAAGAGTGGTGTACTTTTTCAGGGTAAACCAAACACTCACCTTGCGGGAACTACCCCATTTTGGGAAGTGCTTTATAAACATCTTATGAGAACACCACCCTTTTTGGTAAACATATAATATCAGCCTAATGGGAACATCACCCATTTCGGTACTTAACTAACATGGGCCGTACGGAAACACCACCCGTTTTGGTTAACCATGTAATATGAGCTATACGGATCCATTAACAAATTCACAAACCTATGGTGGAAACTTAGTTATGGGACAATGGTTATCAACCAAGGTCCTCTCGCTGTTAGATCAAAATCTCAAGGAATATTCAATTCATACTTATAGACATAATATGCAAATCACCATAATATCATAATATTTTCGTAGAGTAGCTCATCAAAACCAAAGCTTCATGATATCAAAGAATAGGACATCATATCATTCATGACTTTCGCAGTATTCTTATATCTTATAACATACATAATAACCACTTCAAAGTCCACATCATTTATAGTTTGCATAATCTTGCTATAAGGCCCTCACGATCATAGAAGCTTGGCATACAATTTAATCAAATCATGGTGGGTACATGTATATAGGTTTATAACCATGCAATTCAAAGTTAACGACTTGAAAGGAGAAAAACAGAACCATTTGAACTTTATTCAAAATAACCCACCATATAGCATAACACGACTTAGCTAGGGTATCATCAACCCTCATAAAATCCATAAGTTTCACATGGCTTTGCAATGTATAATCATGAGCAAAAGAGAAACACCATAAATTACTTCATAATATCATCATATTAAAGAGTTCATAAAACACTCATAAATATCCATGTATTTCATACAGATGAGAAAGAAGAATAGTTGAACTTATGGAGGAAAGGTTGGCACAATCAAACCCACATGCAATGGTGATTTAATGGGATGAATCTGATTTAGATATGGAAGAACCAAAGCCCTAGCTTGCACTTCTTGCTTGAGAGCCTTGAAGAACTTGGGAGAGTTTAAAAGGGATTTGGGACTTGTAATAATGAAGAGGAATGGGGTCTAATAGGGTTGTATATGGCTGAAAAGGGTTCCTTTGGGTGACAAAAAGATGTAGCATAGGCATAAAGTAATAGGAATGGTCGAAACTACCCTGCTTAAAACAATGTGAGACAGGACCACGAGACCTCGATTACAGGTCCTGGCCAAGTTTACGGGCCGTAGGAGAGAGGTTTCATCTGATAATATTTTAGACTCTTAGAAACTTTCTTTAATCCTCATTCTATGATAGGACTTACAGCTCATAAGTCAATCTATAGAGCATTTGAGAAATCATAACTTCACTTCAGAAATCATTATTTTCACTAAGCCTGGCCATCACTCCACGAAACAAGTTACAACCCGTGGGACCACTTACAGCCCATAGGCCTCTCCGTAAACCCACCCGTACTTGGAAAATTTCTAGATTTCATTTTTAGGCACTTTTACACCCTCCAATAGTTGAGGCCTTACAAGAACTTCCAAATTTAGCCTACTTTTGATCAATTTTCCCCTAAGCTTAATTCGTGTCAATATGGGTGTTAAAATATATCTCTTGATGCATATAATCTGTTCTTGATAGTTGTTGGCTAATTTGAAACTTATTTTTGAGGTATGGAGCTATCAAAAGCATAATTTAAGTGCGTTTTGATATTGAGGTAGGTTCAACTAACCTTTTCGAGATTGAATTTGAATTATTGGACATGTTTATGTGATGATTGTAAGATTTAGGATGTTTCTGAGTAATTGGATTGATATGATGGTAATTTGGTGAAAATGCTATATCGGTTACATTGAAATTTGAGTAAATTGTGATTCTGTTGGTTAATTGAGATGTATTCTTGAGATTTGAGATATTTTGGACGACATTATGGCAATGTGAGACTTCTGGCTTCATTTGGGAAGTGTTTGTGATAATTTGATGGTAGTTGTGATACTTTTGGGAAATCATATGATTATTTTGGGACTTGCGAAGTCTGGTTTTATTGTTATTTTGATCTTTTGATGAAAGCTGAGACATGCTGATGTGCTACCAGTTGAAATATTTGGCATTGCCTTCTAATTCTATGTCTATTATTTATTTGTAATCTTATTATACTACTGCTATATACTTTGATTTATGGAATCGGCATGCATTTATCTTATATTTCATCTCTACTACCCCTTGACTATGCTAAGGTGTAAAGGTTGAGATATTGTACCACTTTTTATATAAAATCTCTTGGCCACGCTAAGTGATGTCGCCTCCTTTTTGAGACTAAAGTAGTCGTTGTCAAGATATATAATCTAACCAAGGTTAGGGTCGAATCCCACAGAGAATATGGTAGAATCAGAAGAATTCAATTGTAATTTGGGTTTATTAACCAGCTTATCTCCCAAAGGAGGGGTTTATAATAACTAGTAAAAGTAATTCAAAACTAAGACAAATGTTAAACCAATAGGAAGAGGAACTAGGCCAAATTGTTTTCCAGTGTGTAGGATGCAGAATAGTAAGTTAAGTTCACCAAACCTTTTGTCCTGGGCGAGAGGCGAATTTCACTACGTGACTTGGTCCATCCCTACAGTGTAATTCAATACGAAGAATAAATTAATACATGCATACACACTTTTCAAGAATTCTGAATTATACGGTTTTACCTTGTTAGTTCTTCATGGTTCACACAACCTTAGTTGTAGATTTAACTACTCATGATCAGTGTAATTGCAAGATTTATGAATCTGAATAGTATAATTGAGCACTTACAGAATAAAATTAAGTGCAAGAAATCCAACTCTTTAATGAGAATCGCAAAATTTAAATTAGAAGGTGAAATCAAAATTTACAAGTGGTTCTCAAGCTCTCCAATGTTTCTCTTTTCATTCTCTACTGACTCCCTGTGACAACTAACCTAAAAAATCTATTTATAGTGTTTAAAATACAAAACCAAAATGAGATAGGACAACTAGGTCTTCAGGCTCTACGAAGTACTCTATGACCTTTATGACAATTTACTTCTCGTAGTCGGGCTTACATGAATTGTTGCTTCGATTCTGGTCTTGTCTTCTACGACATGCCTCTATGGCCCATAAAAGGTTCTATGGCTCGTAAGGGGTTTCGTCTGATGGAATTTCAGAAAGTCCTCATCTTTTGATCCTTTGAGTACGAGACTAAATCTATGGCTCATAATGTCTTCTATGGCTCGTCTACATGTTTGTAGACTCAACTTCAGAAATACACCCTTCACTGGAAATTCACATGAAACCTCCTTTATGGCTCATAGAATACTCTACGGCTCGTAAAGGATCTCATGGATCTTCAACTTCAGAACTTCTGCACATTTTGCCCAAAGATAATGCCAACCCTAAAATCCTACAAAACAAACACGAAAACACATCAAACATACTAACATAGCATTGAAAACACACAAAATTCCCAATTTTAAGCATCAAAAGTGTTGTATTTTAACAGCACATCAACACTCTCAACCTAAAATTGTTTCTTTTCCTCAAGCGATGGACTCGATCTATACAAGCAGCACAGTAACACACAGACCTTAATCTAATGGCATGTACCTCATCAAACTTAAGCATAGATGCCCACACCACCTTTCAAATCACAATCCGATAGCTATCCAATAATCCAACACATATCAATGTACGTGATAATGCAACTATGACAAGTGAAGTAACCATCAACAAGCCACAATCACTGAATGAGCCTAATGTTAACAATGCAATGCAAGTGTCCAAAAAAAGAGAACCCAAATCGCATTCAAAATGATGTTTTAAGGTATAACCTTGGGGCTATGCAAAATCACTCACTCTCACAAGAGACATTCAAATATCATGCTTAATACCATAGGCTCGCCCCTATACTAATGACAAAGACCTTTGATTACTTGGACTAGGATCGCTTTAGGACTTTACAAGCTTGTAATGTAGGTTCAGGGGGCTTTGGAATGATATTTTAGGAGCATAATGACTAAAGGCCCTCCTTGACACTGTGTTTTTCTACACTTTTGTCTACCAACATGTAAGGACCCAATTTTCGAGCGGCTTTGCCGGACCTCTTAGTATTGTCCCGAGCAAAAACCTTTCTAAGCGTCACTCCATGGAAGGCCCACACGGACTGTGTGAAGCCACACGGTCGTATGGCCTCCCGTGGAGGGGTACTTGGCCAAGATTTTGATGGAGTGGAATGCAACAGAGTATCCCGGACCAAGTGAGGACATACAACCACCCACACGGTCCGTGTGGTATGCCACGGGCCGTGTGGCCCTCCGTATGGCTCGCTACGTAAAATATTTTGAAGTATGAAATTACCGTCTAATAACTTTTTCACGCAAAAGTTTACTAAGGGATGTTTCACGACCTTTGACACGACCCCTGTAGCATCACACAGGCCATGTAGTCGTCTGTATGGTACCCCTTACCTTCGGATAGATTCCAAGTGTTGGCACTAAAATATTTCTAGGTGCAGGTTCACGAGCACTGTTCATGGTTCGTGTAACGACTCATGGACCGTGTAGGGGGCCGTATGAACCTGACGGTTCAAATTTTACCCGTATCATAATGGCGTTTATGTATTTACGGTTTATTTTAATTATGAGTTGTGACTTTTTTCTATCCAAAACCCCTAAACTCAGCTAATATCCTCTACCTCTTAATTCATTCTCTTTAAACCCTCTCACCTTAAGATCAACTCCCAAATACTCTCTACTCTCCCTCTCAAGACTCAAAGCTAGGGCTTAACTGGAGCTCAACTTCAAGCTAGGTTCTTCCCCAAATTTCATCTCCTCAATCAAGGTATGTGAGATTGATTCTTGGTCTATTTCAACCAAGAAGACCCAAAATATTCCCTTAAATGGATTTTATGAATCTTAATTCACTTTAAATATGGGCTTTCATTATTTAATTTTATTAAATCCAATTGATGTATGGGCTATACTTTACCTATGATTTTAATCTACTTTGATCATCATTATGATGATTTACATTGAGATATGAAGATATGGACGTGCATGTCCCCTTTAAAAGTTGATTTATGTATGGGTGATTTATATTATAATTTAGATGTTGATTGATTTATGGATTTGTTCAATTTCATATTATGATGTTGATTTTAATTTGAATCTATATTTCCCATGCTATTCTCACATTCTGCATTGCATTTGTATTCATGAACATTGGTATATGGAAATTATGAAGTGGGTTAAGCCCAATTATGTTTTATGATATGATTTTGATAAGGCATTGGTTATAACTAGAATGTGATCATATACATGTCTTATAATTATGGCTCTTTGAGCATCTCAAGTGCTTGCACCATCTTGTATATGTGAATGAGCTAATCCTTGCATGAGTATCATGATTATGACCAATGATTTGGTATTTGAGCCTAAATGTGCAATGAACAATTTTGAAATGATTATTGTATCTTTTGAAAGTATGTATATGTATAAGTATTCTCGTGGGATACCAACTTAGCACCGAAGGATTGGGGGCATCAGGGCTATCCCCGAGGGCCCTCTTCCTTTCCTTGAACTATGTGCCTAGCATATGTTGTGAGAATCCTATCCGAAATTGGATATGTTCCCGTAAAGAAGGTTGCTTCATGCGAAATGGGATATGTTCTTGTAAGGTGAAGTACTATTATGATATGATATAAGAAATCCTTACCGAAATGGGACATGTTCCCGTAAGGGGGTTGCTTCATACGAAATGGGATATGTTCCTGTAAGGTAAAGTATGGTTTACCTTTGGCAAGCAGACCACCTAAGTACCAGTGAGGGGTATTCATCGGGATTCTAAGTTATAACTCCTTTGGTATTATCCTTGTCGGTTGAGGTAACATTCCCATTATATACGAGCATCATTTTATTCATGCATCATAACTTTCATGAGATCTTGTATATATTACTCCCTTGATTATATGATTCTTTCTATACTATGCGCCCTTGTCATCTAACATTTAAGTGTAGGTTTAGCAAGTCATATGTATTGCATTTAGCAAGTCATATGTATTGCATTCCCACATACTTAGTACATTCAATCGTACTAATGCATACTTTATGCCTACATGATTTTACCATGTGCGGGCCGAGCATTTCAATTACCAACCGTTTGATGAGTAGTCCGATACAAAAGAGTACTTGTGGTGAGTCCCATCCTCCAAGGACAAGCCATCCTCCCTCTACTTATGCTATCTCAGATTTCCTTTCTTATTTAAGGGTGAGCCTGGAACATGTCCTGGCCCTCGTTCCATCTTGATTAGAGGCATTTGTTGGACAACATGTCGACTCTCTAAAATCTTTATGCTATGCGTGGAATTTGGTTTATGTACTCATATGGACCGATTTATGGAAATGTCATATTTGGTTATATGCATATTTGGTGTGGAAATGTGGAAAGTCCCAAGCCCCGTATTGCCCCATAACGTGATTCCTATTCTCCCGTCCCTTAGAACTATGTGTTACTATTCGAATGTTCTTTTCAAACTGATGATGTGGATTTGAATACTTGAGTCTTGTTTGGGGACTCTCAAGTTCCCATTTGTGGGGTCACACCTAGGCCCTAGTCTCGGGTCATGACAAATATTTTATCATAGCCCTAGGTTTATTAATGGTCCTCGGACTCCAACATGCCGCATCAAGTAGAGTCCTATTCATGGGTGTGAAGTGCACCATGCCTATGAGTGGGAGGCTACGGAGGCTTTGCAGGAATTGTCGCACTTTTTTATGCCCTATGTCATGCTAAGACTTATGTAATTGGCTTTCTTATCTTGACGGTGTTATTGCTCTATTTCAGAAGATGCTTCGAGGAAGACTCTACCCAAGGCTGACTTCGACTAATGAGGATCAGGCTCCTCAAGAGCCTATGGATGAACCCATCTCAAATAGTGAATTCCGTACAGCCTTTCCCATGCTTGCCCAAGTAGTGACATCTCAGACAAGGCAGGCTAATCTGCCATGGGATACTACGCCAGCTTCTACGGTGAGGGATTTCACCCGGATGAATCCTCCGGAGTTCCATGGGTCGAAGGTTGATGAGGACGCACAACATTTTATTGATGAGCTCACCAAGATATTGGATACTATGGGTGTTACTTTTGAGGAGAAGGCTGAATTAGCTTCTTACAAACTGAAAGATGTAGTTCGGGAGACCCAATGGTCTATGGAGAGGTTTGCAGTGGTGATGTTAACTAGGAAGAGTTCAGATTTGCGTTCCTGGATTGCTTCTTCCCACTTGAGCTTAAGGAGGGCAAGATGAATGAATTAATAGATCTCAGACAAGGCAGTATGAGTGTGAGCGACTATGCCCTCAAATTCACAAAGCTCTCCAAGTGTGCTGTCACTTGTGGCTGACCCCCGTGCTAGAATGCATAAGTTGGTTTCTGGTATCTCTGATTAGATTTTAAAGGAATTTCGTATTACAATGCTCATACGAGATATGGATATTTCTAGACTCATGGTGTATGCTGCACAAATTGAAGGGAAGAAACTTAAGGGTAGAAGGGTACACGATCCTAAGAGGGCCCGTTTTGATGGTGGATTCTCTGGTTCTCGAAGTGTTCGCTTCGGTTGCTTCTAGTACAGCCAAGTTTCTGGTTCTAGAGTCACTAATGCTTGGTACCTCCTCCTAGGGCACCGATTAGTAGTGGACAGGAGTATCCTCTGTGTAACAAATATGGGAAGCCCCATATGGGAGTTTGTTTGAAGGATTGGGGTGTTTGTATGGTTTTGGTGATAAAAATCACAAGGTTGCTGATAGTCCTAAGAATGCCTGTAGAGGCCAAGGTCAGGTGGCTTAAGGCGGGCAAGGCGAAAAAAGAGCTCCCCAAGGTGTTGCCCCAAGGAACAATAGGTTCTATGCCCTTCATGCCCGCCAGGATGTTGAGGAAGCTCTGGATGTCATTACTGGTATGTTAAAAGTCTTTGATTTTGGTGCTTATGTTTTGCTTGACCCAGGTGCAAATTTGTCTTTTGTGACTTCTCTGTAGGCTATAAAATTTTGTTTGTGTCCCAAGATTTGAAGGATCCTCTCAGTTTATACCCCGTGGGTGAATCTGTTATTGCATAAAGGGTCTATCATGGTTATCCAGTTTTTGTGTTGCACCAAGTTTTCCCGGGTGACCTTGTGGAACTTGAGAGGTTTGACTTTGACGTGATCCTTGGGATGGATTGGTTGCATGTATCATATGCCTCTATAGATTATAGAATCCGAAGGTCAAGTTCTAGCCTCCCGGCGAGCCCGTTCTTGAATGGAAGGATAGTGACTCCTCTATTAAAGGTCGATTTATTTCGTACCTCAAGGCACGGAAAATGCTTTCCAAGGGGTGCATTTACCATACTGTGAAGGTCAAGGATATGGAGTCTGAAGTGCCTACTCTTTAGTCGGCTCCTGTGGTGAATGAGTTTTTGGATGTGTTCCCCGAAGACTTTCCAGTATTCCTCCTGAAAGGGAGGTAGACTTTGGCATAGATATTCTTCCAAATACTCAACCTATCTCTATTCCTCCTTATTATATGGCGCCGGCGGAGTTGAAAGAGTTAAAAGAGAAATTGAAGGATTTGTTGGAGAAAGGTTTCATTAGGCCAAGTATATCACCGTAGGGTGCTCCAATATTATTTGTGAGAAAGAAGGATGGATCTCTTTGAATGTATATTAATTATAGCTAACTGAATAAGGTGACGGTAAGAATAAGTATCTGTTGCTTAGGATTGATAACTTGTTCGACTAGCTTCAAGGGACTACTCATTTGTCAAAGATTGATCTTTGTTCTGGGTATTATCAGTTAAAGGTTAGGGAGTGTGACATTCCTAAAATAGCCTTTCAGACAATGTATGGGCACTTTGAGTTCGTGGTAATGTCATTTGATTTAACCAATGCTCTGGCCATGTTTATGGATCTGATGAGCCGGGTGTTTAAGCCATTCCTTGACAGTTTGTGGTGGTCTTCATGGATGACATCCTCATTTACTCTCGAAGTGAGTAGGATTACGGGGATCATCTGAGAATGGTTCTCAAAACCTTGATGGAGAAGAAATTGTATGCCAAGTTTAGCAAATGTGAATTTTTGTTGGGTAAAGTGGCTTTCCTTGGACATGGGGTGTCCGGTGATGGTATCAAGGTGGATCCAAAGAAGATTGAGGCCGTAAAGAATTGGCCCAGACCATTGACTCCCTTAGATATTTGATGCTTTCTGAGTTGGCTGGATATTATAGAAGGTTCGTTATAGGGTTCTCATTTATTGCATCTCCGTTGACTAAATTGACCCAAAAGAAGGCTAAGTTTGTATGGTCTAATGAATGCGAGAGGAGTTTCTAAACTTTAAAGGATCGGCTTACATTAGCTCCCATCTTGACTTTACTGAACGGTTTGGAGGGACATGGTGTATTGTGATGCCTCACAGATTGGGTTGGGTTGTGTGCTTATGAAACATGGTAAGTCATAGCGTATGCATCAAGGAAATTGAAGGTGCATGAATGTAATTACCCAACGCATGATCTTTAGTTGGCGGCGGTACTCTTCGCCTTGAAGATTTGGAGGGATTATTTGTATGGGGTTCATGTCAATGTGTTCACCGATAATCACTATATAATTTCTTTGTGCATGACCTCTTGCATAGGTGGGTGGAGACGCCTTTGGTAGTCAATGCTCGGTTTGTATTCCTTGACCAAATGGATTTTATGTCTACATATACCAGGGGAATATCAATGATATCTGCAATCATCCCCCCAATGACGTTCTTAAAAAAGGGCATTCACTTGCTCATCATTCAGGTCTACAACAACTATGACTTGCAAGATGTTTTTGGCGCCCGAAAATGCATATCTCAGATGTGATGGAAGAGCCTTCAACACTAGCACCGGTGGTTCTTCTATGGATGGCTTGATGGGTGGTAACTCTCGATTTTGTAAGTTTAGCTTCAACTTAATTTGGTATCAAGGGGCATAGGATACCCCTAACACATTCACTGTCTCCTCATATTCTGGGATTCCATCACTATTAAAGTTCATCAGTACAACTTCCAAAGTGTCAATGCCCAGTCTTACCTAAAGTGGTACATTTGGCTCAAAATCATCATCATTCTCAATAAGAGAGACCACCCTCAAAACATCCTCTTTCTTTGCATGCTGGAAAATGTTGAACATGACCTCATATACTCCCAACCGGAACTTGAGTTAGCCCCTCTCCATGTCCACCAAGGTGCGTCCAGTGGCTAGGAAGGGCCTCTCCAAGATATAGAGACTTTGAAGTCAACCTTGCGATATAGGATTATAAAATCTGTGGGGAATATAAATTTATCCACTTAGATAAGCACATCGTAAAGTATCTCCATAGGCTTCTTCACCGTGCGATCAACCATCAACAACCTTATGCTTGTCGGAGTACGGGCTCCTAGTCCTGGCTTCTTGAAGACCGCAAGGGGCATTGGATTTATGCTAGCATCGAGATTAGATAATTCCCTTGAGAACTGCACATCTCCAATGGTGCAGGGTATGGTAAAAGCGCTGGGATCTTCTCACTTTTGAACTAAGGACCTCTTAGAAATCACATTACAATATTGAAGCTCTTGGGAGAGCTCCTAACTCACAGGGTGCTTCTTCATAACAAGGTCCTTCATGAACTTTGCATACCCTGACATCTTCTCCAACACCTCAATGAGAGAGATGTTGATGGAGAGTTATTTCATCATGAAGAGAAAGTGCTTGAACTTGCCCTCCTCCTCCTTCTTTTTAACTCTCTAAGGGAAGGGGGAGGCGGCCTAGGAATGGGCTTTAGCTTCTATGGCGCCTCTACAACATCACTCACCCTATCCTTGCCATAATCATCTTCGATATCCGTATCCTTAACCTTAACTGTCTCCTCTCGCACATCTTCCTCATCTATTGGCATGGGAGGATCAATGATACTCTTGCTACCATGAGTAGTAACTGCCATGCACTGCCCTTCATTCTCTATGTTCTGAATTGTGTTTCTAGGCAGTGTACCTCTCTAACGGTGGTTGAGCTGCGTTGACACATAACTAAAATGTTGATCAAGTTTTTTGATAGTAACAAAATGAGACTTAATTTTTTGATTTATGCTGGAGACATCAGATTTCATCCCTCTCAGAGTCTCATCTTGTGTCTCAGCTTTCTTCAACAAGCAATCAAACATCTCCTCAACTATGGAACTACTAGCGCCGGTGTTGCGGTTGTGTGGTGGCACATAAGGACCATTTCTGTAGCCATCTCTGTATGCTCAATCTGCATCTCTGTCTTGGCCCCAATTCCTGTTATAGTAACCTTTGAGGTTGTCTCTAAAAGCTCTATCTCGACTATAGTTTTGACCTCGATTTCCTTGACCTTGGTGCCAATAGTCCTGATTTGACCCTTGGGCGTTGGTCTAGAAACTCCCCATCTGATCATCAATGAAGCAAGTGTCCTCCTCATAGTAAGGAACATCAGACAGGGGAGCTCGCAGAGACTGATGAAAAACTACATTAACTCATTCCTGATTCTTATTCATCATCACCTCCAGACCAGTGTGGATTCGGGGAATCTCTTGCATAATCTCTTTATATATTTTAGCTTGCCCTGACCCTATACTAGCACCACACGATCTTTTGGTAGATGCTCTATCTCTTTGCCCGTATGCACAATTGGTCTTGACCACCTTTTCACTCCTTTCAGCAATCCTTGTGAATGGTTGATATAAGAACATGCCCCCCGTAATAGTATCAGCATAGACTTTACTATTCTCATCTAGGGAACAATAGAATATCTCCACCAAGACATCATCAACAATGTTGTGGTCTGTGACACTCCTCAAGAGTTTTATGAATCACTCCCATGTAGACTGTTCAAGTCACCGGAAAGTTACTCAAAGTTATTGATTTGGTTTTTCAACTTGAGCTTCTTCAATCTCAAGAAGTACCTCTCCGGAAAGACCTTTTACAACTAAACCCAACTGGTGATCAAACTCTGTCGAAGCTCGGATAGCCATAGTGCTGCATTACCTGTCAGAGACAATGGATAGACAAAAAGTCCCACAACATCTATAGACAGATTTTGTGTTCCCATCACAGTCTTGCAGAAAAATGCAATGTTGTGTAGATGACTATGCGGATCCTCTGATGGTAGGCCCGTGAACAACCCACTGAAATGCAACATATGAAGCAACCCACTTGAGACCACAAATTTTGTGTCAGTAGTGTTGGTAACACAATAGCTCCTATCACCTCCATAACCATAGGGTTCAACTGATATTGGTTCCATAAATAAGTTTCAGCATTGAAGTCCTGTGACTGTGGAGCAATGTCCTCAAGAGAAGGTTTTCACAACCTGACACTAGGGTCTAGATGTGACACGACGAATGGGAACTCGGGAGTCCCCAAACAAGCCTTGAAGTATCCAAATCCACATCATTGGTTCGGAAGCTCAATCAAATAATAATCACCTAATAATAAGGGATAGGTAAGTAGGACTCACATTATGCGGGCATACGGGACTTCAGACCTTCTATATTTCCACACCAAACATGCAAACATATCATATGACCATAATCGACCCATAATAGCCATTTCGAAAAGGTAACCAATAACATAAGCTCTGAATAGATCATATAGCATATATATATATATATATATAAAATATCTACGGGAGTTTACAAGATGTCCAACAATGCCTCTAGTCATAAGATGGAGCAAGGGCAAAAACATGTCCCGGGCTCACCCTCAAATAAGAAAATAGACATAAGATAACATAGATAGAGGAAGGTGGCTTGTCCTTGGAAGATGGGACTCACCACAAGTACACCTTTCAGAATTTGAGCTATTCGTCCAGCGATGGATAATCATAGCACTCGGCCCCTACATGATAAAATCATGTAGGCACAGAGTATGCGTTAGTACTTTTGAAAGTACTAAGTATGCGGGCATGCAATGCATATGACTTATCAACCTGCATTTCAATGTTAGAGGACAAGGGCACATAATATAGGAAGAAGTATATATCCAAGAAAATAGTATACAATATGCCATGAAATTTGTGATGCATGAATGCAATGAAGTTCATACTCAACGGGGATGTGACCTTTACCAACATGAGTAAGACTAAGTCAGTTAGTACTTGGAATCCCGATGAAATCCCCTCACCGGTACAGAGGTGGTCTACTTGCTAGAGGTAAACCATACTCTACCTTACAGTAACATAATCCATTTCCTATGAAGCAACCCCCTTACGGGAACATATCCCATTTCATATGAAACAAGCTTCCTTACGGGAATATATCCCATTTCGGGTAGGATTCTCATAACATATGCTAGGCACATAGTTCGGGGAAAGGGAGAGGACCCTTGGGGATAGCCCTGATGCCCCTAATCCTTCGGTGCTAAGTGAATATCCCATGAGAATACATATAGTGTATATACATATTATCAAAAAGGCAATAGCCATCTCCAACCCTATCAATGCACATTTTGGCTCAAATGCCTCGATTACAAATACGGGATGGTACAAGCACCCATAATGCTTAAAGAGCAATAATCATTGACATATATGTGATTACATTCTTCCCATAACCAATATCTTATCAAAATAATTTCATAAAACATAATTGGGCTTAACCCACTTCGTAATTTCCATAGAGACCAATGTTCATGAATGCAAATGCAATGCATGATGTGAGAATAGCATTGGTGACATAGATTCAAGTTAAAATCAACATCATAATATGAAATTGAGTAAATTCATAATTAAATCGAGTAAATTCATAATTAAATCAATATCTAAATCATAATATAAATCACCCATGCATAAATCAACTTTAATGAGGACATGCATGTTCATAACTTCATAACTCAATGTAAATCATCATAATAGTGATCAAAGTAAATTAAAATCATAGGTAAAGTCCAGCACATACATCCATTTATTTAATGAAATCAAATAATGAAGACCCATATTTAAGGTGAACTAAAATTCGTAAAATCAATTGAAAGGAATTTTGGATCTTGTTTGTTGAAAGGGGACCAAGAATCAATTCTACATACCTTGATTGGGAAAATGAATTTTGAGAAGAATTTAACTTGAATTTGAATTACCTAATTAAACCCTAGCTTGAGTCTTGAGAGAAGGGCTTAGAGAGTATTTTGGGAGTTGAGCTTAGTGTGAGAGTGTTTCAAATGAGAATGCATTAGAACAGAAAGGTATCAACTAATTTAAGGGTCTAGGTTAGGAAAAAAGGTTATAAAACACAATTAAAATAAGTCGTAATTACGTAAAAGCCATTTAGGAAACAAATGAAAAATGGGCAATCAAGACTACACGGGCGCTTACATGGTCAGTGAGCCAACACACGTACCATGAACAGTGTTCGTGAGGAGGCATTTAGAAAAAATTCGTGGTGCCAACACGTGGAATGTTTTCGAAGCAAAGGAGTACCATACGGACAACTACACGACTTTTGTGACACTACACTGGTCGTGTCAAGAGCCGTGTGATGATACTTAGAAAAACTCTTGCACGAAAAAGTTACAAGATGGTAATTTTGTACTTGGAAATATTTTACGTTGCTAGCCATACGGTGGGCCACACGACCGATGACACACCACATGGACCGTGTGGGTGGCCATGTGCCCTCACTTAGTCTTAAATTCTCTGTCACATTCACGTAATTGAAATTTATGGCCAAGTACCTCTCTACTGAAGGCCACACGGGCCGTGTGGCTTCACATTGGCCGTGTAGGCCTCCAATAGAGTGACACTCGGTCAAATTTCCTCCCAGGCCAATGTTATGAGATCCGATAAAGTCGTTCAAAAACACGGGTCCTTACATCATCTCCCCCTTGGGAACATTCGTCCCTTAATGTGCAACAACAAGGTTGAGAGCTTGACTTAAGACATGATACATTCGAACACAAGATATAATGCCTAGTTTATTAAATCATAAAGTCTTTAAAGCCCATATCAAATGAATTCAAATCATTCAAACATCATAAAAATCATTTTCGTGCCCATGTATGCATGTCATGTCATAAGAATCAAGAGAGAAAGAATTAGGACTATTTAGAAGAGGATCAACCTAGTAACATAGGCTTGAGTAGATTGGAAAAGATGGGGATATTGCTTCCTCATGTCCAATTCCTCCTCCCGTGTAGCACTCTCCATGTGATGATTTCTCCATAGTACCTTCACCAAAGCCACATCCTTGTTACGAAGCCGCTGCACTTGCCTATCAAAAATATCTATCGGGAGTACCTCATAAGATAGGTTCTCCTCCACTTCGATTCCTTCCAGAGGAACAATGGTGCTGGGATAGCCAACTATTTCCTCAACATAGACACATGGAAGACCAGGTGAATGGAACTCAAGTCTGGGGGCAACTCAAGCCTATAAGCCACGTTCCCGTTCTGCCTCAATGATCACATAAGGGCCAATATACCGGGGGCTTAGCTTGCCCTTCTTACCAAAACACATCAAACCCATCATAGGTGAAACCTTCACATATATCCAATCACCAACATGAACCTCAAGATCCCTCCTCCTAACATCCGAATAGGACTTTGCGCAACTTTGTGCAATCTTCAACTTTCTCTAGTTACTTTCACTTTTTCCATAGAATCTATCACTAAACCCGGGCCAATCAGTGCCATCTCTCCCAACTCATAACACCCCATCGGTGACTTACACCTTCTCCCATACAAGGCCTTAAACGGTACCATACCAATGCTAGCATGAAGCTATTATTATAAGCAAACTCAATGAGTGGAGGGTGATCATCTTAGTTACCCTTAAACTCCACACACAAGCCCTCAACATATCTTCCAAGGTTTGAATAGTCCTCTCTGCTTGTCCATTGATTTGAGGATGAAAATCGGTGCAAAACATAATCCTTGTTCCAAGTCCCTTATGAAATGACCACCAAAAGTGGGAGGTGAATGAGCATCACGATCCGATATGATAGATCTATGCACACCATGTAGTCTCACCAACTCTTGGATGTAAAACCTCGCATACTCCTCGGCGCTATAGGTAGCCTTGACCTGTAGGAAATGAGCCGACTTGGTCATCCAATCAACGATGACCCAAATGGAGTCGTATTGCTTTCGGGTCCGAAGCAAACCAACCACAGAGTCCATATTCACATCTTCCCACTTCCATGTTGGAATCTCAATATCTTTAGGAAAGCCACCGGGCCTTTGGTGCTCTACCTTCATTTGTTGACAGCTCAGACATTCGGATACGAAATTGGCTATGTCCTTCTTCACACCATGCCACTAATATACTTCTTATAGACCCCCATACATTTTAGTAGACCCTAGGTGAATAGAATAATGAGAGTTCTGAGCCTCACTCATGATCACACTTCTATGATTATCTACATCCGGAACACAAAGCTGGTCTTGGTACCGGAGAACACCATCTCCCCCTTGGGAGAACACCTCGATCTCCTTTTTGGCCACTAATTTCTTTAATTCAAGTAACGATAGGTATAAATCTTTCTTGGCTTTTGCATCAAGCACCACAGAAGATTCTGCCCCCCTTTGAACATAAATACCACCATCGCTCGAATCGGCCAACCTGAGACCCAACCTAGCCAACCGGTGAACAACCCTTGCTAACTCCTTCCTCCACTCTACAAGATGCACCACACTTCCATAGATAGCCTACTGAGAGCATCGGCCACAACATTGGCCTTGCGGGTTGATATTGAACACTCATATCATAATCCTTTAGGACTTCTAACCATCTCCTTTGCCTCAAATTAAGATCCCTTTGAGTGAATACATATTGCAAACTCTTGTGATCGGTGAACACATCAACATGAATCCCATAAAAATAGTGTCTCCAATTCTTCAAGGCAAAGACTACCGCCGCAAACTCAAAATCATGTGTTAGGTAATTAATTTCATGCACCTTCAACTGCCTTGATGCATACGCTATTACCTGACCAAGTTGCATAAGAACACAACCAAATCCAATCTGCGAGGCATCACAATATACCGACATGAGTACGATCAAGTGAGTTAGTACCTGGAAACCCGATGAAATCCCTTCACCAGTACAAAGGTGATCTACTCGCCAAAGGTAAACCATATGTCACCTTACGTGAACATAACTCATTTCATATGAAGCAACCTTTCTATGGGATGAGGGCCAGGGCATGTTCCAGTCTCACCCTCGAATAAGAAAGGAAATCTGAGATAGCATAAGTAGAGGTAAGATGGCTTGTCCTTGGATGATAAGACTCAACAGAAATACTCTTTTGGATCGGATTACTCATCAAACGGTTGGTAATCGAAATGCTCGGCCCCTATATGGTAAAATCATGTAAGCATAGAGTATGCGTTGGTACGTCTGAATTTACTAATTATGCGGGCATGCAATTCAAATGACTTGTTAAACCTGCACTTAAATGTTAGATGACAAGGGTGCATAGTATGGAAAGATCACACAATCAAGGGAGGAATGTATACAAGATGCCATAAAACTCATGATGCATGAATTAAATGATGCTCATATATACCAGGGATGAGACCTCAACCGACATGAGTAATACCAAGTGAGCTATAACTTGGAACCCCGATGAATAACCCTCACCAGTACAGAGGTGGTCTACTTGCCAAAGGTAAACCATACTTCACCTAACGGGAGCATATCCCATTTCATATGAAGCAGCCCCCTTACGGGAACATATCCCATTTCAATAAGGATTTACCAAATCACATCATAATAGTACTTCACCTTACGGGAACATATCCTATTTTGTATGAAGAAACCTTCCTTAAGGGAACATATCCCATTTCAGATAGGATTCTCATAACATATGCTAGCACATTGTTCGAGGAAAAGGAGAGGGCCCTTGGAGATAGCCCTGATGCCCCCAATCCATCGATATTAAATCGATATCCCACGAGAATACTTATACATATACGTCCCTTCAAGAGATACTATATTCATTTCAAACTGTAATTTATCTCAAAACATTCAATGCACATTTAGGCTTAAATGCCAAATCTCAAGCCATAACCATGATACTCATGCAAGGAATAGCTCATTCACGTATACAAGATGGTGCAAGTACCCGAGATGCTCAAAGAGGCATAATCATAAGACATGTGTGTGATCACATTCTTGCCATAACCAACGCCTTGTCAAAATAATATCATAATTATTTCACAAAACATAATTGGGCTAAACCCACTTCATAATTTCCATATAACCAAATGTTCAAGAATGCAAATGCCATGCATGATGTGAGAATAGCATGGGTAATATAGATTCAATCTAAAATCAGCAATATAAAATGTAATTGAGGAAATCCATAATTATATTCACATGTAAATCGTAATACAGATCACCTATGCATAAATCAAACTTTAAAAGGGGACATACATGTTCATTACTTCATATCTCAATGTAAATCATCATAATAGTGATCAAAGTAAATTAAAATCATAGGTAAAGTTCTACCCATACATCAATTGGATTTAATAAAATCAAATAATGAAAAATCACATTTAAAGTAAACTAAAATTCATGAAATCAATTGAAAGGATTTTTGGGTCTTCTTAGTTGAAAGGGACCAAGAATCAATCCTACATACCTTGATTGAGGAGATGAAATTTGGGGAAGAACCTGGCTTATAGTTGAACTCCAATTAAGCCCTAGCTTTGAGTCTTGAGAGGGAGAGTAGAGACTATTTGGGAGTGATCTTTTGAGGGAAGAGGGTTTAAAGAGAATAAATTAAGAGGGGAAGGATATTTGTTGAGTTTAGGGGTTTTAGATAGGCAAAAGGTCACAATTCATAATTAAAATAAATCGTAATTAACAAACGTCATTAATGACAAGGGTAAAATTTGAACCGTCAGGTCCATTCGGCCCCCTACATAGTCCATGAGTCATTACACGGACCGTGAACAGTGCCTATAAACCTTCACTGAGATAAATATTGCGGTGCCAACACTTGGAATCTATCCAAAGCTAAGGGGTACCATACGGACGAATACATGACCTTTCTGACGCTATGCGAGTCATGTAAAGGGCCGTGAAACATCACTTAGAAAATTTCCGCACAAAAAGTTATGAGACGATAATTTTGTACCTGGAAAAATTTGACTTTGCAAGCCATATGGTGGGCCACGCGGCCCGTGACACACCACACAGACCGTGTGGGTGGCTGTGTGTCCGCACTTGGTCTTAAATCCTCCGCCGCATTCCACTTCATCGAAATCTTGGCCAAGTACCCCTCCACAAGAGGCCACACAGTCCGTGTGGCTTCACACGGCCCATGTGGGCCTTTCGTAAAATGATTCTTGGAAATTGTTTTTGCTCGGGACAATACTATGAGGTCCGGCAAAGCCGCTCAAAAATTCGGGTCCTTACATCATCTCCCCATTTGGGAATATTCGTCCCTGAATGTGCAACAACACAGCTTGAAAGCTTGATTTGAGACGTGAAACATCCGAACTCAAGGTATAATGCATAGCTCGTTAAATCATAAAGTCTTTAAAATGCATTCCAAATGTATTCAAATCATTCAAACATCATAAAAATCATTTTCATGCCCATGTATGCATGTCATGTCATGAGACTCAAGAGAGAAAGAATTAGGACTATTTAGAAAATGATCGGCTTAGTACCTTAGGCTTGAGTAGATTGGGAAAGATAGGGATATCGCTTCATCATGTCTAGCTCTGCCTCCCATGTAGCACTCTCCTTATGTTGATTTCTCCAAAGCACCTTCACTGAAGCTACATACTTGTTACGAAGCCGCTTCACTTGCCTATCCAATATCTCCACCGGGATTTCCTCATAAGACAAATTTTCTTCAACTTCAATTCCTTCCAAAGGCACAATGTTGCTTGGATCACCAACTAACTTCCTCAACATAGACACATGAAAGACCAGGTGAATGGAACTCAAGTCCAGAGGTAACTCTAACCTATACGACACACTCCCAATCCGCTCAACGATCTCATAAGGGCCAACATACTGGGGGCTTAGCTTGCCCTTCATACCAAAATGCATGACACCCTTCATAGGCGAAACCTTCACATATACTCAATAACAAACAAGAAGCTCAAGATTCTTCCTCCTAGCATCCGAATAGGACCTTTAGCGACTTTGTGCCGTCTTCAACCATTCTCTAATTACTTTCACTTTGTCCATATCCTCTATCACTAAATCCGGGCCAATCAGTGCCATCTCTCCAAACTTAAACCACCCCACTAGTGACCTACACCTTCTCCCATAAAAGGCCTCAAATGGTGTCATACCTATGCTAGCATGAAAGCTATTATTATAAGCAAACTCAATGAGTGGAAGGTGATCATCCCAGTTACCCTTGAAGTCCGACACACAAGCTCTCAACATATCCTTCATGGTTTGAATAGTTCTCTCCACTTTTGTATCGGTTTGAGATGAAAAGCGGTGCTCAACTTAATCCTAGTTCAAAGTCCATTATGAAATGACCTCCAAAAGTGGGAGGTGAATTGGGCGCCACGATCCGATATGATAGATCTAGGCACACCATGCAGTCTCATCAACTCTTGGATGTACAACCTCACATACTCCTCGGTGCTATAGGTATCCTTGATCGGTAGGAAATGAGCCGACTTGGTCATCCCGTCAATGATGACCCAAATAGAGTCGTATTGCCTTTGGGTCCGAGGCAATCTAACCATAAAGTCCATGTTCACATCTTCCCACTTCTATGTGAGAATCTCAATACCTTGAGCCAAACCTTTGGTGCTCTACCTTCACTTGTTGACAACTTGGACATTCGAATACGAACTAAGCGATGTCCTTCTTCATACCATGCCACCAATAGACTTCTTTCATATCTTGATACATTTTAGTAGACCCTGGGTGAATAAAATAATGAGAGTTGTATGCCTCACTCATGATTACCCTTCTAAGATCATCTATATCCGAAACACAAAACCGGTTTTGGTACCAGAGCATACCATCTGCCCCTTGGGAGAACACATCAATCTCCTTTTTGGCAATAAACGTTTTCAATTCAATGATGGTTCTAAATCTTGCTTAGCTTTTACATCAATCACCACAGAAGATTCTATCTCGCTTTGAACACGGATACCACCATCACTCGAATCGGCCAACGTGATACCCAACCTAGCAAACTAGTAACATCCCTTACTAACTCCTTCCTTTCCTCTCAAACATACACCACACTTCCCATTGACAGCCTACTGAGAGCATCAGCCACCACACTGGCCTTATCAGGTTGATATTTAACACTCATGTCGTAAACCTTAGGAGTTCCAACCATCTCCTTTGCCTCAAATTGAGATCTCTTTGAGTGAATACATATTAAAAACTCTTGTGATCACTGAACACATCAACATGAACACCAACCAAATAATTCCTGCAAATCTTAAAGGCGAAGACTACTGCCGCCAACTCAAGATCATGCATTGGGTAATTACATTCATGCACCTTCAACTGCCTTGATGCATATGCCTTACCATGTTGCATAAGCATATAACCCAAACCCAATCTGCATGGCATCACAATACACCACGAATCCCTCCAAACCGTTCGATAAGGTCAAGACGGGGGGCCGATGTAAGCCGATCCTGTAAAGTTTGGAAACTCCTCTCGCATTCATCTGACCACACAAACTTAGCCTTTTTTGGGTCAATTTAGTCAAAGGAGATGCAATAGATGAGAACCCTTCAACAAATCTTTTATAGTATCCAACCAACCCTAGAAAGCTTCGAATATCTAAAGGAGTCAACGATCTGGGCCAATTCTTCATGACCTCGATCTTCTTTAGATCCATGTTGATACCATCACCAGACACCATATTTCCAAGGAAAACCACTTCAACCAACAAAAATTCTCATTTGCTAAACTTGGTATATAATTTCTTCGCTATCAATGTTTGGAGAACCATTCTCAAATGATCTTTGTGCTTCGACTCACTTCAGAAGTAAATAAGGATGTCTTCAATGAAGAACACCACAAAACTGTCAACGAATGGCTTAAACACCGGATTCATCAGATCCATAAACACGGCCGGACCTTCGGCTAAACCCAATAACATTACCACAAAGTCAAAGTTCCCATACCTTATCCAAAAGGCTATTTTAGGAATGTCACACTCCCAAACCTTCAATTGATGATACCCAAAACGAAGATCAATCTTTGAGAAATGAGTAGCCCCTTGAAGCTGGTCGAACAAATCATCAATCCTGGGAAACGGATACTTATTCTAAACGGTCACCTTATTTAGTTGCCTATAATCAATACACATCCGAAGAGATCCATCCTTCTTTCTCACAAACAACACTAGAGCACCCTACGACGATATACTAGGCCTAATGAAGCCTTTCTTTAACAAATCCTTCAATTGCTCTTTTTACTCTTTCAACTCTGTCGGTGCCATATAATAAGGAGGAATAGAGATAAGCTGAGTATCCGAAAGAAGATCTATGCTGAAGTCTACCTCCTTTTCCGGAGGTGTACCGGGCAAGTTTTCGGGGAACACATCCAAAAATTCATTCACCATAGGAACCGACTCAAGAGTGGGAACTTTAGACTCCATATCCTTGTCCCTTACAATATGCTAAATGCACCCCTTGGAAATCATTTTCCATGTCTTGAGGTAGGAAATAAACAGATCTTTAACAGAGGAGTCACTACCCTGACATTCAAGAACAGGCTCGTCGGGAGGTTGGAACTTGACCTTCCGGGTTTTACAATCTATAGAGGCATATGATGTGTGCAACCAATCCATCGCAAGGATTATGTCAAAGTCAAACATCTCTAGTTCCACAAGGTCACACATGAAAACCTTGTGCAACACAAAAATAGGAAATCCATGATAGACCCCATGTGCAATGACATATTCACCCACGGGGATATAAATTGAGAAAGAATCCTTTAAAATCTTAGGACTCAAACCAACTTTAATAGCCAACTAAAGAGTCACAAAAGACAAATTTGCACCCGGGTCAAGCAAACATAAGCATCAAAATCAAAGATTTTTAACATACCAGTCACAACATCTAGAGCTTCCTCAACATCCTGGCGGGTATGGAGGGCATAGAAACTATTGCTCCTTGGGGAAACACCTTGGGGAGCTCTTTGTTGGCTTTGCTTTCCTTGAGCCACCTAACCTTGGCCTCTATAGGCTTTCTTAGGACAATCAGAAACCTTGTGATTTTTATCACAACACCCATAGCAAACACCCAAATCCCTCCAACAAACTCCCGTGTAGGGCTTCCCACATTTGTTACACAGAGGGTACTCCTGTCCATTACCAACCGGTGCCCTAGGAGGAGGTACCTGATGAGTCATGAAAATACAACTTTTACGACGCTTAAGACATAGAATTATTGTGCGTTCTTAAGAACTTTTGTTAGTTTAATAGGTGTGTTTGATACTGTGTAGGAAAATAACGAAGGCATGGACTACTGAGGGAATTGCAAGGAATGAGTGGAAAATAAGGCCAAGTGAAGGACCACAGAAGGTCTACACAGGCCGTGTCACGCTACACGGTCCGTGTGACCAACCGTGGCACCACACTTGGTGAAAAGAGCATGGACCATGGAAGACACACGTCACTCGCACGGACGGGTACACGGATTATCGACCTTCAGACGGGCTGTGTCACACACCGTGTGATTGACGTGAACTCAAAGGGGCCTCGTCAAAAATCAAAGAATTTGTGGAAGTGGAGCCGCACGGATGGACAAATGGCCCGTCAGACGCAACACGGGCCATGTCACGACTCGTGAAGACGCAACAGACAGAGGTAGACGGACCGTTTCACGGGCCGTCTGGCCTCAGACGGTCCGTGCCGAAAATTATTTTTCCTAATTTGTATCGAATTAGTTTTACCTGGTATAAATAGTATGTTATTTTATTTCATTAGGAGGTTCTTGTTGACAACAGAAACAAGTGAGTGAGAGTAAAAACAATATTTTGACTTTGTAATTCGTTTGAATCGTGATTGTGATCATCGTTAGAAGATTGTAACACGGATTCTTGTTCTTTCAATAGTAAGTCAATCAATATGCTTTCATCTTATTGTTGTGGGCAAATTATCACGTATATGCTAGGCTAAACCTACAACAAGGGTTGTGGGAACCATGATGATCCAATAAGATAACACAAACTGGGGTAAATTCGTGAGAATGATTATAGCATGTATTGTTAAACTCTTCGTTTTAACTTCTCCTTAATGAGTCGATGCATTATGGTAAGCCTGTATTCGCTACATGCCCGAGAGGGATGTAGTGATTGGGAAAAGAGTTTAACAACGGAAATTCGGGGTTATCAACCTAGTCTAAGTGCCTGAGACCGAAAGGTGAGGGTACTTTGAGATCAAAAACAAAGTTTAGAATTTCATACACACTGAGACCGAAAGGAGATGAATGAAATATAACTAGGAAGGACCAAAAGGTGAACTAGGGATTAGCTAAGTTGTTGGATCTTGCATGCACCATTAAGAACGAGTTTACCTAGCCAGTTTAGTTGTCGTAATAGATGTCATGGGGAACAAAACCCTAGCTTCTCTCTATCTGTTTGAAAACCAGAACAACGTCTTTATTATTTACATTACACAGGTATTTAAATTAAACAAAGAAACCCCCCATTTACTTTATGCATGTTTATTTCGGGAATAGCATTTACATCTGAAAGCCAGTACTAATAGATCAATTCTTACGTGTTCCCTGTGGGATCGACCTCAACTCTGGTTGAGTTCTATATTTGACTAACGACCACTTTACTCTTCTATTTGGAGTGTAAATTTGGGCGTATCAAATTTTGGCGCCGTTGCCGGGGAACGCGGCAAAGGACTAGTCTATTAGTTGCTACTTTCAGTTTGTAAGTATAGTCCCTAATTTTACTCTATTTCTTATTTTTGTCTTCGTAGGGAATCAATATTGCATTCCAAGCACCCGAAGTAAGGGTGAAGCACTTATTCCTTACGATCCCAAGCTTACTAAATCGATTCGCAGAATGAACGCCCAGGACCGCGAGGCAGCAAGGCAGCAAGGCAGAGGGAGTTGGCAGTGAACCCTGTTGACAGAGGACAGGATGAATGGGGTATGGATGATCTCGCTTGTCATGTTGTACCACCAGCGGCACCACTTCGCCAGGTACCACTCGTACCACCGCAACAACACCATCCCCCGTTGAGACCTCAAGGACCTCAGTACCCACCAACAGTACATGATGATGATGACGGTGCTGGGACCACTGGGGCAATTGTGCTGCCACCTCTGCCTACTGGGGTCAAATTCACTATTACTAGCACCATGCTGTAGATGTTGCAGTTGAGGGGGTTGTTCATTGGAGCTGCCATAGAGGATGCGAATCAACACTTGATGAATTTCTTGGCGACCTGTCAGTTGTCCAAAATTCCAGGAGTTAGTTAACAAGCACTGAGGTTGAGACTATTTCCACTGTCTCTGTTTGGGGAGGCAATAAGGTGGCTGAATGAGCTCCCCCACGACTCCATCCGTACATGGGGAGAACTAAAGGAAGCCTTTCTAGAAAGATTCTTCCCTGCTTCACCGCAACTGATGCTCAACGAAGAGATCAGGTCTCACAAACAAATGCCGAATGAAGCACTATATCAGTCTTGGGAGAGATTCCGACAAAAGCTCAAACAGTGCCGAAACCATCATCTCACTGACGAACACTTGAAGGCAGTTTTCTGTAGGTCCTGTAATTTTGTTACCAAGCTAATCATATATGCAGCTTGTGGAGGGTCATATATGTCTGGGACTTTCCCGGACATAGTGTTCATCTTAGATCAGGTGGCTAAGAACAACAGGGCATGGTACACCAGAGAGGCAGACTGCTCTGGAATGGTTTTTGAGATGAGTGAGGTGCAGCGCAAGAAGGAGAAAGAATGGGACCAGGATATGGCCCATATACGGACACAAATAGATTTGCTGTCAAAGAGGTTCCTTGGTGGGGGAACTGAGAAGGTAAAAGCAATGGAAGCACTCCCCAGGTATGATGGTCAAGGCAGCGACTATGATGAGGAAGCTTAGTTTTTGGGTAGTCAGGGGGGTTACCGGGGTTTCAACTCTGGTAACCAAGGTCGGAACTATAGTCGTGACAATTACCAAGGGAACTGGTATAATAGAGATGGCTATAGAAACCAAGACCGCCAAAATAAAGGTGACGACAACTCTAGGCTAGAGGACATGATGACAAAAGTCCTTAGCAAAGTGGAGGCCACGAAGGCAGGGGTGCGACATGTAAAGGGAAAAATGTCTAATGTTAGGCAGCTGGTGGACTCGCACTCCACCTCGATCAAGTAGCTAGAGCAGAAGCTGGGGCAACTTTCATCTTCATTGAATCAGAGGAAAGATGGGTCACTTCCGAGTGATATGATGCAAAACCTGAAAAACGATGGCCACTGCATGGCGATCACCACGAGAAGTGGTAAGGTACTTGCTAACCCTATTGTGGCCAATGATGCAGGTCAGGAGAAAGCAGGTGACAAGGTACATAGCCCCATGGAGGGTCATGTTGACGATGGGGGTGATGAACCTGAGGAAGCATCAGTAGAGCCAGAGTTGACCAAGCTGGCAATAGAGTTGGACACCTCTAAAAACCTGAGTCTGCCAGCCATCCCGAAATCGAAACCGGCATTCCCCTAAAGGTTGAAAAAGAAGGCGGAGGATGGCAAGTTCCAAAAGTTTTTGTCCATGTTGAAGGAGCTGTCTGTAAACAAACCCTTGGTAGAGGCACTTGAACAGATGCCTGACTACGCTAAGTTCATGAAAGACTTAGTTATAAGAAGAGGATAACCACAATTGAGCCAGCTGATAATTTGCACCACTTTAGCACCATCGCTACAAGATCCTTGGTCGAAAAGAAGGGAGATCCAGGAGCCTTCACCATCCGGTGCACTATTGGTGTATATGACTTTGCACGGGCCCTTTGTGACCTGGGTGCCAGCATTAACCTGATGCCACTGGCAGTATATCAGTAGTTAGGCTTGGGAGCCCCCACACCCACGACCATGCGGCTACTGATGGCAGATAGATCAGTGAAGAGGCCCGTGGGGATCCTGTGCGATGTTTTAGTTTGAGTTGGCAGGTTTATCTTCCTTGCTGATTTTGTGATCCTCGATTGTAAAGTGGATTTCGAGGTACCAATCATCCTCGGTAGGCCATATTTGGCAACTGGCGGGGCACTAGTGGACGTAGAGCGCGGAGAACTCACCTTCTGGTTAAACACCGAAGAGGAGAAATTTAGTGTGTGCACTGCCATGAAAAGGCCTAAGGAGTTGGCTGTGATGTCTGCCATGGATTTTGATGACGACGGTTCCCCTGAACTCTCATTGGAGGAAAAGATGACTGTCTACACACTGGCGGCAGTGCTTATGAACTTCCGGGGAGATGGTGTTGATGGGTACAAAGAAACCATCTATGCATTACAGGGCATGGGTACCAGACCATTTGTCCCTCGGAAGTTGGACTTGGACTTAAAAAATAGGCTGACACCACCGGCAAAACCCTCTATCGAGGAGGCGCTCTAGAGCTCAAGGAGTTGCCTCAACACCTCAGGTATGCATTTTTAGGTACAAATAACACTCTTCCTGTGATTGTGGCTGTAGAGCTTCAAGCAAACCAGGTGAAGGCGCTATTGGGGGTCCTCCAAAAGTTCAAGCGAGCTATTGGGTGGACCATTGCATACATAATTGGTATTCCTCCAGGCATCTGCACTCACAAAATCAAATTGGAGGATGACTGCATACCCAGCATCGAGCATCAGAGAAGGCTTAATCCACCCATGCAAGAGGTGGTGAAAAAGGAAATCATCATGTTGCTAGATGCTGGGGAGGTATACCCCATCTCGGACAGCAAATAGGTAAGCCCAGTGCAGTGTGTCCCAAATAAGGTAGGCATGACAGTAGTGGTCAATGACAAAAATGAGCTTGTCCCGCTGAGACCTGTCACCGGATGGCGAGTGTGCATGGACTATAGGAAGTTGAACAGATGGACTCTAAAGGATCACTTCCCATGCCTTTTATGGATCAGATGTTAGATAGGCTAGCTGGGCGTAGTTGGTATTGCTTTCTTGACGGGTATTCGGGCTACAATCAGATATCTATCGCCCTAGAGGATCAAGAGAAAACTACCTTCACTTGCCCCTATGGCACATTTGCCTTCAGGCGGATGCCATTTGGACTCTGCAATGCCCCAGCCACTTTCCAGCGTTGCATGATGTCCATCTTTTCAGACATTGCCAAAGACACCCTCGAGGTATTTATGGATGATTTTTTGGTAGTGGGTGATTCTTTTGATGATTGTCTGCAGAATCAAAGCAAGGCACTGCAGCGCTGTGAAGAGGCCTAGTTGGTCTTAAATTGGGAGAAATGTCATTTCATGGTCAAGGAGGGCATAGTCCTTGGCCATAAGGTGTCAGATAAGGGGATTGAGGTGGACAAGGCAAAGATTGAAGTCATTAAGAGGTTGCCACCTCCTATCTCAGTAAAGAGGGTCTGGAGTTTTCTTGGGCATGTTGGGTTCTATCGCAGGTTTATCAAGGACTTCTCCAAGATGGCGCACCCATTGTGCAAACTGTTGGAGAAGGATGTAAATTTCCAGTTTGATGATGCGTGTCGGCATGCCTTTGAGACCATGAAGATGAAGTTGATCTCTGCGCCCGTAGTGGTTGCACCAGACTGGGGTGCCCCGTTTGAGGTAACGTGTGACGCAAGCAGAGTTGCTGCGGGTGTTGTGCTGGGGCAGAAGCGCAACAAAATCTTCCATCCCATTTACTATGCCAGCAAGACATTAAATGAGGCTCAAAGGAATTACACTGTGACTGAGCAGGAGTTGCTAGCTGTGGTGTATGCATTTGATAAGTTTCGAGCATATTTACTGGGCACTAAGGTGATTGTGCACACTGACCACGCAGCGCTCCGGTACCTCATGGCCAAGAAGGATGCTAAGCCTAGATTAATCAGATAGGCGCTTTTGCTACAAGAGTTCGATTTCTAGGTCTAGGACCGTAAAGGCACGGAGAACCAGGTGGCAGACCACCTGTCAAGGCTGGAAGACGCGGCCCAAGCAAATGAGTGGTTGAGCATCGATGATTCATTTCCCGATGAGCAGGTATTAGCAGCTTCTGCGGACTTAATCCCTTGGTATGCTGATTTTGCTAACTTTCTAGTGCACGACATTATGCCGGAAGGCCTTAATCCTCACCAGAGACAAAAGTTTTTTCATGATGTACGCGAGTACTTTTGGGATGACGCATACTTGTTCAAAACATGCGCAGATGGGGTAATCCGAAGATGCATCCCAGAGGCAGAAATGTTGAGCATCCTGGAAGCCTGCCACTCCTCCCTAGTGGGGGGCATCATGGTGGTGCCAGGACAGCCAAAACGATCCAGCAGTGTGGATACTACTGGCCCACAATCTACAAAGATGCCCATGACTTGGTGTGAGGATGTGACCAGTGTCAGCGCCAGGGCAACATCTCGAGGTGACAAGAGATGCCAATGACCCCCATTCTTGAAATTGAATTATTTGATATATGGGGCATTGATTTCATGGGACCGTTCGTGAGCTCTTTTGGGATGAAGTATATTTTGGTGGCAGTGGACTACGTCTCCAAATGGGAGGAGGCTACAACTTTGCCGAACAATGAGAGCAAAAGCGTGGTACAGTTCCTGAGGCAGAACATTTTTGCCAGGTTTGGGACACCCAGAACTATCATTAGTGATGGGGGCTCCCACTTCTGCAACAAATCCTTTCGGGTTGTACTGGCTAAGTATGGGGTGCGCCAACATAAGGTTGCCATGCCCTATCATCCGCAGACAAGTGGGCAGGTTGAATTGTCCAACAGGGAAATCAAGGAGATCCTGACAAAGTCTGTGAATGCCACAAGAACGGACTGGGCGCGGAAGCTAGATGATGCATTATGGGCCTACAAGACAGCCTACAAGACACCCATCGGTATGTCCCCTTATCAGTTGGTGTTTGGTAAGGCCGGTCATCTGTCGATTGAATTGGAGCACAAGGCGCTCTGGGCTCTTAAGACTCTGAATATGAATTGGAAGGAGACAGCCAACATGAGGATGTACCAGCTAAATGAACTGGACGAATTCCGCCTCCAAGACTACGAGAGTGCTGCCCTGTACAAGGACAAAATGAAGTCATATCATGACAAGCATATTGCACCAAGGAGCTTTGAGGTTGGTGACAGAGTTCTGCTCTACAACTCCAGGTAGTGGCTGTTCCGAGGAAAGCTAAAATAAAGGTGTTCTGGCCCATACAAGATCGCACAAGTGTTTAATCATGGAGCAGTTGAGCTGGAGACGGATGGCGGGCACCTCTTCAAGGTCAATGGGCAGCGCGTGAAAAAGTATTTGGGAGCTGCAGATGAAACCTATGTGATTGAGGTCCTCCATCTTGACGAAGTCTGAGTGGTCAAAACAACCACGTCGAGCCGTGACGTTAAACCAAGCGCTTAATGGGAGGCAACCCATCATAAAAAAAAATAAAATAAAAAAATCTCTATTTATGTTTGCCTTACGCTTTACATTGGCTTGTATTTTTATCTCAGGGAAGGATGCACATGGTGAAGGGAGGCATGACCAGGCGCGCAGGCGAAGGGAGTGACAACATTGACCAAAATTCAAAAAAAAAAGGGGGGCGTCACACGGGCGTGTAAATGGCCCATGCAGGCTCAGATGGGCCGTGTGATGGTCCGTCTAGCGTGTCCCCCAGGTATGTGCACCCCATCCATCAAGGTAAATCACACGGTCCGTCCACATGGTCCGTGTGCATTCGAACGGACCGTTTATCGAACTATTTAAGCGTGCGCCTCGAGAAGAGTCAGGCATGCCGACACACGGCATGCTACACAGACCGTGCCACGTGGCACGACCTGTTTGACGAGGCGTCTTGGGTCGCGTATGAATGGGTATTTATACCCTCTTTCCCTCTTTTACTTTCACACACTCGCTCTCTCTCTCTCTCTTACTCACCCCATACGACCCCTCCTCTCTTCCTCGCACCACAAAATTTTCATCTCTTCTTACACGATTTGTGTAACCCGCTCACGATCCGTAACACTTCCCTTAGGCAAATTTTTGAGTCAAATTTCTACTCTCCTCTATCAAGTAAGTTTTTGTTTTGGTTTAGTTTGTTCTTTAGTTGTAACTTGAATTTTTCTTCTAGATTTGGTTCAATGTGTAATTTTATGCGTATATTTGGTTGATTGCGAATTATTTGATACTATTGGGTACCGATTCTTGAAGATTTGGTGCTAGGTTACCCTAAATCACCATTGTTGCCATCTTGAGCTCTTGAACATAGGGTCTTTGTGATTTTAGGGTCCTAGAATTGGATTAATGATGTATGATGTGTGGTAAGCATAAGATAATGGACGATCTTGTGTTTGAAAGCAATATCTCATGTATAAACATGGATTCTAGGATGTTGGGGCTGACTAGGGGACGAAGGGCCATGTTACGACACCTTACACGGTCCATGTGTCAATACACGGGCCGTGTAGTGGGCCGTATGGACCAAGTTCCGCATTTGCACCAAGGCACGCCTCATGGTCCGTCCGCACGGACCGTCTGACCCTACACGGGCTGTGTGGCTGCCCGTCCCAGACCCCTTGAACACTGTAACGCCTATGGTCCATTACACGAGCCTTTTCACGGACCGTGTACTGTTACACGGCCCGTTTAAGGCCTCCCGTGTCACCATACTGCCCTTTTACGTGCTTGACTGTATTAATCCTCGTTGATTCCAATATGGATTCTAGTGCAAAATTCCCTATGATACATCGGGTGACGCCACTCTGAAGGGTTTTTGTCACTTTACTAACAAAGGGGAAGTATGAGTGCCCATTTGTGTGTCGTCCTATGCATTCTGACGTGCCTAACTGTTTATACCTTGTGGTGTCACCGGTTAATATGGGCCCCCACCTAAGATCCCGCTAGCCTAAGGACGAGCATGAGTCATGTCTCCGGGACTCGATCACTGAATCCTCCAGTCAACACCAGGGGAGTGACTCAGGTGATGACTCCTCAGGCGGGTCAGCTATGCAGATCACCAGCAATGTCTCCCCCTACTCCCCTCGCACTACCCGTTCACGTGCAGTGAGATGCCATATAGCTCCCCAGTCTTAGGAGGGAGTTCCGGAGGTGGGAGTGGAGGGAGAAGATGCAGCCCCATAACAGGAGGGCGAAGCTGGCACTCCAGACACCGCAAAGCACAATGCTGGGGGTGAGGATGACATCCTGATCCTCCGTGACAGCGACGACGAGGCCACTCACCAGGCGGTTGCTCGGACGTCTGACCGAGAAACCGCTAAGTGGCTTCTGGTCTTCTTGCGCAAACAGTGGACAGTCCCCGGGGCGAAGGAAATATATGTGAATGGTATTACTAAAGGCTCCGGGGGGTAACAGGGGAGGCCGATCATTCCGGAGATGCGAGTCCTCATCGACAAACTGGATGCCATCTCGGAGATACGTAAAGCATTTGAGGCATACCAGTTTGGGTGGATGGACAGCCCTCCCAGATATTATGGGCCCAATATGATTGCAAAATTCTACTTCAGTTACGCTTCCAGCCTGCTTGCCTCCATGGAAGGTAACCTGTCCAGATGAGTGAAGAAGCTGCTCGCAGCTAAGTTGTCCCACCAGGACTATGTTACCATTTGGGAAATTCAGGTGGATATTTCGACAGACACAATCAACAGGTTATTATTTGGCCTGGACTACCGTACCCCAACAGATGGGTTATTCATTGCCAGGTATGCGAGCATCACTGATGAAGTCCGAATGTCTAACCCCTCTGAACGGGCCACTGAGTTGAAGTGGGTTGCGGAGCAGATTGCGCTCCAAGGAGCTGAGGCAGCTTGGGTGACAAACCCCAAAATTCCCATTACCAAGGCCTCACTCACGTTTGTCGCCAAGTTCTGGTGGTCAGTGGTGCGGGCCCGACTACGACCCACGGTGAATGACAACACGCTCCAACTCTCTCATGCTTCGTTGGTAGCGTGCTTGGTAGCCTGATATTGTATTAATGTGGGTCGTATCTTCTCCATGGAGATCAAGGACCGTGCCCTATCGGAAAGAGTAGGTATGTCATTCCCATGCCTGATTCGGGCACTCTGCAGGCAGGCCCGTGTCCCCACCACCCACTTCCGGGATAGAAAGATGGCTCCAATGGGCGTGGTGAACATTGGTATGATCAAGGACATAGATAACCCGTTGGACCACAGTAAAGCCCGCCGGCTTGGGCTTCCTACACAGCTTCCTCGGGCTCCTCCTCAGAAACCCTTGTCATTTGAGGAGCACACCATGGCCCCACAGCCCAGCACGACTTCTAAGCAGCCCTGGGGATGTGGCACAGCACCCTAGATGCATCCGGGGTACACTTATATCCCCTATGATTTTCTAGCCCGAATGGTAACAAAACTGAGACAGACACGGGCGATTGTCGACCAAATGGTGGTCCGGGTGCCTCAAGTGGTGTAGGCTCATGTTCACAGGCTGAAAACCACCTCCGCGCAGACCTATTGGTCCAAATACAGAGTTTGAAGGAACAGGTCAACACTTTGGAGGGCTACTTTCATAGCATGTTTTGAAGTATGTCCGGTGATGAGATGGCACATTTGGTGCAGACTATGCAGGACATGAAAGAGAAAATTACAGAGCTAACAGCCTGGTATAACAGCACGATGCCAGCTCCGGCTCCACTGCCAGATTCGTTGTTGTCACTGTTCAATGCCCCGGTGGAGCCAAGCCTAACCGAGGGTTGGGGCGTGCCACTCATACCAGCTGCTTCCCTGGTACCTCCTCTAGAGGCTTCCGGTCATAAGGATAAAGGTAAGCGCCGCAGCCAGCGCAATAGCCCTCCATAAGACCCGCAGCGTGAGGAAGCACGGAGACTGTGAAAGGCATTGAGAGCCCAGCGTCGAGAAGCTGTGGCCCAGGAGGAGCGGGAGCGACTAGCTTATGAGGCTACACAGAAAGGTGCTTCTGGGAGTGCCGTCGGACATGATGTAGATGTTGCTGACACGGACCCACCAGCCGGAGCAGGCCATGACGACCCGCCTGACGCCTAGGGCGTCTCAGGTATGTTCCACTCCCATTTTGGCTTTAGTATTTGTCATGGTGCAATAAAGACATTGCACTGTATTTTGCTGGGGGTGGGGCATCCTACCCTGACGAGTTTTTCTTGCCATGTTTCGTTTCTCTGAAGGTGTAGTATCTAGTAGAACTGGCATGTTTAGGTTTGTTTTGTTTGTTTTGTTTGTGTAAAGACAAGTGTTTATAAGAGTCTATAGTAACCCCATTTTTAATGAAAAATAATCCAAGAAACTTGTGTGTGCATGCAGCCATACTGACTGATTTTCTGATCCTTTTAAAGCATAGTGTACATTGTCTAGTTGGCATCTTGAATAATGAAGCATGACTATGTTGGTTAGTGCCGAATAGTGGGGGATATGTGCCATGTGTGTGGGAGTTTACTTGCTTAATTTTGATTGACGCACTTGTAAGCTAGAACTTGCCTGGTTGGTCCCTCTAAAACGATTGAATGAGTGGATTAGGATAGGATCTTAGGCCATTTTCGTTGAGAAGTCACTAACCCTGAAACGAATCAACCAAATGAAGTTTCTCCCTTTGAACCAAATGATTGAGCCTTAATAGACTTTTTCTTTCTTATTACCCAATTCATATTCCCAATCTATCTGCAGACCTGTACTCAGGCCCTGGTCCCTTTAAGGACATCGTGAACCTCAATCCAAGCCAAAGGCCTAAGTTGAGGGTGGCCTAGACTGGCCCTGGTCCTTGAAAAGACATTGTGAACCTCAACTCAGGCCAAAATCCTAAGTTGAGGGTGGCTAGTGTAAGAAATGCAGAATAATAAGGATGGAAAGGAGTTGAGTAATGAGAAGAAAAGCTAGATTGTGATCGTAACAAAAAAAGAGTTTGGGGCGTGTGAATGAATGAACGAAAAAAGGTAACCACGCCCATCCGCAAAGAAAATTGGTAAAATGGGGGAAATAAAGAGTTTGGGGCCGAAAGTAGAGGCTGAGCCAAAGCAGGGTCTTGGAACGAAAAGTTAGTCAATTTGATCCTAAATGTGCCTCACCCAAGCCCGAGCCTATGTTACAAGCCGCAAATGCCCTAAAGTGATCCTAAAAAGGTCATTCAAGAGTTAAAGGTGGTGAAAATAAAGGCAAGCATATGGTCTATACTTGTGTGTCGGTTGAAAATCTTTTTGAGTGTGACTGTCTACATTCCAGTCTCTGTACTACATTTATACACTCTGTGTGAGACTTCTTTGTAGTGAGGGGCACTATCACAGCGCTATTTGGTTGCTATACTAACTGGTTCATCTTTATTCTCGGACTTATTTCGGGCCAACGGGATATGGTGTAGTGCTTAGTTTGATCTGATAAGGGTTTGTTGGGGTGTGAACACATTGCAAGTATACATTTTGAGCATGAGTTTGATGATTAAGGGGTCGCTATTTACTTCTTGTTAAGCCCTTGTCTTTGCGTGTCGTTATGTGTTGTTTTTGGTCATCGCTTAGGGACAAGCAATGGTTCTAAGTTGAGGGTGTTGATGAGTCATGAAAGTATGACTTTTACGACGCTTAAGACATAAAATTATTGTGTGTTCTTAAGCGCTTTTGTTAGTTTAATAGGTGGTTTGATACTGTGCAGAAAAATAACGAAGGCATGGACTGCTGAGGGAATTGCAAGGAATGAGTGGAAACTAAGGCCAAGTGAAGGACCACGGAAGGTCTACACGGGCTGTGTCACGCTACACGGTCTGTGTGACCAACCGTGGCACCACACTTGGTGAAAAGAGCATGGACCACGGAAGACACACGTCACTCGCACGGACGGGTACACGGACCGTCTACCTTCAGACGGGCCGTGTCACGCGCCATGTGATTGACGTGAACTCAAAGAGGCCTTGTCGAAAATCAAAGAATTTGTGCAAGTGGAGCCGTACGGATGGACAAACGGCCCGTCACACGCAACACGGGCCGTGTCACGGCTCGTGAAGACGCAGCAGACAGAGGCAGATGGACCGTTTGACGGGCCATCTGGCCTCAGACGGTCCGTGTAATGGACCGTATCCGTGCCGAAAATTATTTTTCCTAATTTGTATCGGATGAGTTTTACCTGGTATAAATAGTATGTTATTTTATTTCATTAGGAAGTTCTTGTTGACGGCAGAAACAAGAGAGTGAGAGCAAAAACAATATTTTGACTTTGTAATTCATTTTAATCGTGATTGTGATCATCGTTCAAAGATTGTAACACGGATTCTTGTTCCTTCAATTTTAAGTCAATCATTATGCTTTCATCTTATTGTTGTGGGCAAACTATCACGAATATGCTAGGCTAAACCCACAATTAGGGTTGTGGGAACCATGACGATCCAATAAGATAACGCAAACTTGGGTAAATTCGTGAGAATGATTATAGCATGTATTGTCAAACTCTTCATTCTAACTTCTCCTTAATGAGTCGACGCATTAAGGTAAGCCCGTATTCGCTACATGCCCGAGAGGGATGTAGTGATTGGGAAAAGAGTTTAACAACGGAAATTCAGGGTTATCAACCTAGTCTAAGTGCCTGAGACTGAAAGGTGATTGGTACTCTGAGATCAAAAACAAAGTTTAGAATTGCATACACTCTGAGACCGAAAGGAGATGAGTGAAATATAACTAGGAAGGACCGAAAGGTGAACTAGGGATTAGCTAAGTTGTTGGATCTTGCATTCACCATTAAGAACGAGTTTACCTAGCAAGTTTAGTTGTCGTATTAGATGTCATGGGGAACACAACCCTTGCTTCTCTCTATCTGTTTGAAAACCAGAACAACGTCTTTATTAGTTACATTACACAAGTATTTAAATTAAACAAAGCAACCCCCCATTTACTTTATGCATGTTTATTTCGGGAATAACATTTACATCTGAAAGCCAGTACTAATAGATCAATTCTTACGTGTTCCCTATGGGATCGACCTCAACTCTGGTTGAGTTCTGTATTTGACTAACGTCTGCTTTACTCTTCTATTCGGAGTGTAAATTTGGGCATATCAGTTTCCGAGCATTTGTGCCCCAAGCACAAGAACCTTGGCCCTACAAGAAGCGACCGAAGCCAACACTTTGAGAACCAGAGAATCCACCATCAAAACAGGCCCTCTTAGGATCGTGTACTCTTCTGTCCTTAAGTTTCTCCCCTTTAATCTTTTCAGCATACACCATGAGTCTAGAAATATCCATATCTCGTATGAGAATAGCAGTACGACATTTCTTTACAAGCAAATCAGCGATACCAGAAACAAACTTGTGCATCCTTACACGGGGTTCAGCCACAAGTGATGGAGCACACTTAGAGAGCTTTGTGAATTTGAGGGCATCCCTCACACTAATACCTCTTTGCTTGAGGTTGATAAATTTAGTCATCTTGGCATCCCTAAGCTCAAGTGGGAAGAAGCGACCCAAGAATGCAAATCTGAACTCTTCCCAGTAGACATCACCACCGCAAACCCTCTCCATAGACCAATGCAGTACACGACACCTGAGATACATCTTTTAGTTTGTAAGAAGCCAATTTGGCGCTCTCCTCAGAAGTAAAACCCATAATGTCAAATATCTTGACGAGCTCATCAATGAACTCCTGTGCATCCTTATCAACCTTCGACCCACAGAACTCTAGAGGGTTCATCCAGGTGAAATCCCTCACCCTAAAAGCTGGCGTAGGATCCCGTGGAAGATTAGCCTGCCTTGTCTGAGATGTCACCACCTGGGAAAACATGGCAAAGGCTGTACGGAATTTACCATTTGAGATGGGTTCATCCGTAGGCTCTTGAGGAGCCTGATCCTCATTAGTCGGAGCCACCCTTGGGCAGGGTCTTCCTCGAGGCATCTTCTGAAATAGAGCAACGACGCTATCAAGATAAGAAAGCTAATTAGACTAGTATTAGCACGACATAGGGTAGGAAGAAGTGAGGCAATTCCTAGAACGTCTCTGTATCCTCCCACTCATAGGCATGGTGCACTTCACACCTATGAATAGGACTCTACTTGACGTGACATGTTGGACTCCAAGGACCATTTATAAACCTAGTGCTTTGATACCATCTTTTTTCACGACCCGAGACTAGGGCCTAGATGTGACATGGTGAATGGGAACCCGAGAGTCCCCAAAAAAGCCTCAAGTATCCAAATCCACATCATTGGTTTGGAAAGAACATTCAAATAGTAACACATCGTTCTAAGGGACGGGAGTATAGGACTCATGATAGAGGGGCAATACAGGGCTTAGGATTTTCCACATTTCCACATTAAATATGCATATAACCAAACATGACATTTCCATAAATCGATCCATATGAATACGTAATCCAAATACAACACATAGCATAAAGATTTTAAAGAGTCTACATGTTGTCCAACAAATGTCTGTAATCAAGATGGGACGGGGGCCAGGACATGTTCTGGGCTCACTTGTGAGACCCCGTGTTTTTCCTCTTCCATTATTTAAATAGTGTGACGTTATATAAGGTACATGTGATTTTTTCTAGCACCTAAGGATAATAAGGCTGCCAATAAGTGGTTTTATCAAGGAACTAATGTTTTAATCCAAAGGAATACCCTAAATGCACATTTGGTAATTAAAGAAATGACTCGAGTGGCACCTCGCCCTTTTCGGAAGGTTTAAATTAGGTTTCACTTTTCGGATGGGACTAAAAGTTTATAATTTTCTAACAATGGAATTCTTTAACTATTTTAATAGCACAAAGGTCATGCATTAAGTTTTGGAATCAAGAAAGTTGCAAGATAAAGGTTGGCGAAAGTTACTGTAAGTTTCTTTAGGAAATCTTTCTTAAATTTGCGTATGATGTATCAGGCAATATCTCCCAAATTACAAAGAGTTGGAAGCTCCATGACCTATCAAATTGTAGATCTATGAGTCTAGTCTGCAACACACAAAACCGCACATCAAACCGACCTCAGAACAAAGAGTTATGACCGTTTTACCGAAACTGCCCGAGCTGGAAACCGGGTCATGGGTCGGGTCGGGTTGACCCAACTTAATGTTGGCTATTTTGACCTTTTAAAGCTCCAAAATGAGACATTTTCGTCCGAAACCAGTATGGAACTGAAGAGAAAGCTCCCAAAGGTTCTCTATGTGATTTAGGTAAGTTTTTTGCATTTTTACCGTTAAAATTCGTCCTCGTGCCTAGAAATGCATGCCTTACGCTTTGCAATTGTTTTTACCTCGTATTAGATGTGTTTAGAGATGTTTTTGGGCTGTAAAATGCGGTGTTCTTGCTGGTATTATTTGTTTGCAGCTGGTGTATTTAGTTAATAATTTGGAGCTCTTTTACGGTCATTTTACGAAGTTTTAAGGACCTTTCTTCACGTAAATGCTCCTTGCCGAATCTGGTCATTAATGCTGAATTTTTGACTAGTTATATGTGTCTTTAAGCTGCGTATATATAGTTGTTGCAAAGCTTAGGATGTACGGAACAACTTTCGTGAAGGAACTTTTGGTAATTGGACGTTCGTTGGAGAGGTATGTTAAGACTAAGCTCCGTCCCTCCTTTTAGCACGAAATCCGAGAAGTTTCCCAAAACGTCAAATGTGATATCTTACTATTCTGTTGCTAGAAAGACCTTCTGTGATAGGCATTGGGATTGCAGCTGAGTTATATTCACGATGGTATTAGGTTGAAATTTCATTCAATCGCTTAAACTAGACATTCAATTTCTATAGATCATTTTGTCGGTTTCCCGGGTACCTATTTATATGTTCGAGGCATTTCTCTTCTTGGTGTAGTGCCATTAAAATAAAATGTAGAATGCAAAGGGAATGTAGTATTCAATATCAGTCCTTCCATACAAAAATATAATTGAAGAATTTAACAAGTAACGCGTTGGTTTCCAATATTCTCAAGTGAAATGCTCCTGTCTAAACTACTAAGGCACTAGATCCTGTTTAAATACATTCTTTTACTAATTGACATGGGACCAAATATATTCACTATGTAAAGCACCTTTATAAACATTTTCAAAGTTAAGGCTTCACTATAAATGTTGGGTTAAATTCCTAAAATTTTTTAAAAGACATATATGATCCCACGAGCCATATGTATATTCTATGACAACGATTATGATGTTATGAGAATAAGTGTACCAATGAGCCAAGATTGGCTAAATGGCAATGATTATGATGCTATGCGAATAAGTGTACCAATAAACCAAGATTGGCTAAGTTCTTGCTATGGCTTACTATGTGCATTCAACATTCATATCATACATTGCACGTTATGCATGGACTTCGAGATATAATCGAAGGTATGGGACCTATTTGCCCAACCTATATATATGTATATGGTATAGATGGCCACAAGTTGGCAGATATGATGCCGGTTAGCTACCGGATAGGACCACTAGTGCTAGCATTTGATTGGGTATGTCATACATTTGCATCTATATATATGTAATCACAACATGCGATACTCGAGCATACCATGTATTTTTTTTATCACTAGGAGGTGGCTTATTGGCCATTAATCCTACTTGAGTCTTGGTTACAGGTGGTATTTCTATTAACCTTTTTATTACGGTTATTTATGATTTTACTTCTTGCGTTACATATGAGTATATGTTTATTCGTACTGACGTCCCTTTGCCTGGGGACGCTACACTTTATTTCGTGCGTGTAGGTTCAGATAGGTGTTCTGATTTATTCCTCCACTAGGAGCCCATTAAGCTATGAGTTGTAAGCTCCACCTCTTCCTGGAGCTTTCATAGGATGTTTACTTTTTTTGTTGTATAGTTGGGTATGTTGGGGCCCTGTCCCAGCATTGTTAGTGATTCTCGTAGAGGCTATTGTGGACATGTTATTATGGGTTGGTCCTTTTATGTCTTTTCGTCTCCAGTCATAAGATTGGCATATATATATGCTGTGTGCCTGTACCTCTGTGGTGGCAGCCTTATCAGCTAGCTAGTACTTTATCATTTGGGTTTACTTATCTTGATATACATGATTTACTGTTGACCAGGTCATGACCTAAAATGTCCAGGCTTAGCCCTTCAGATGTTGTGCTGCTCGATTTTCTTCTGGTCCCTAGTTTAGTTAAATAGCATGTTTAGTGGCTTACCCGACCAATAACGGTATCGGGTGCCAGTCGCGCCTCCCTTCATTTTGGGGCGTGACAAACATGGTATCAGAGCAGGTTTTGTCTGGGGAGTCCGCACTGCCGTGTCTAGTAGAGTCTTGCTTATGGGTGTGTTGTGCACCACAGTTATAATTAGGAGGCTGGCATTTAGGGATGGTTACATTTCTTTCACTTAATAGATCGTGCTATAGAGCAAAACTATAGGAACATATGAAATCTATATCATGTTATGTTGTTCTTATTTAATGGGTTGCCTATGCTCTGGAGATGGCACAACATAAGATAAGTATCGATCCGAGAGAAGGTACCAATTATGTCTTTCATGGTGAGGAAGATATATTCTCTATTGAGGCACATAGGGATCCTCCAATGCCCACAGTACCCGATTCACCAGCACCTATTGGGGCCCAAGGAGATCTAGTACCCCAAGCCCTATTAGAGACTGGGGATCGGGGAATGAAGGAGGCTATTTAGCTACTAACTATGATGGTTTCTATTAATGAGAGACAACTAAAGGTGAGAGCAGACACCAGAAGGGATCAAATAGAAAATTCAAAGGTACGAGAGTTTCTTCGATTGGCCCCTCCAGTATTTACGGGGTCCAACCCCACTGAGGATCTACAAGACATTAAAGACCATATGTATAGAGTATTGAGGAGGATGCATCCCTCAGTCACCAAGGCAGTGGAGTTGGCTTCTTTTAAACTACGTGATGTTTCCATCTTGTGGTACGAGGAGTGGGAGAGATCCAAAGGGCCTAATGCTTCGCCAACAGAGTGAGAGGACTTATCTGAGGCATTTTTAGCCCATTACGTACCACGGGAGGTGCTGGAGGCTCGTCTTGACCAATTTATCAGCTTGAGGCAGGGGGATATGAGTTTAAGGGAGTATAGCCTTAGGTTTAATTCTTTTGTTAGGTATGCACCAGATATTGTATGTACCAGGAGCACTAGAGTTTATCGTTACTTGGATGATTTTTGGGATGATTTGATCAGAGACTACAGGATAGCCTCTTTAAAAGATGGTGTAGATATTTCTTGTATTCAGGGCTTTTGTCAGACTACAGAGGATCTTTCTCGTTGAACTTGGGATACCCGTAGAGATAAAGAGTAAAATAAGAAGGCTTGTACTATGGGGTCTTATAGGGAGCCACAGGGTGATTTTAGGCCTCCTTTTCATCGATATCCACCTCCATCAGCGGGTAGTTCCCCGCTATAAATATAGGGCCAGTGAATTTCTCATTATATTCAATCAGGGCCGGGGCAGAGTTTACGCCAGCCTGAGAGCCATCGATAGGAGCTTTATGTATAAATGAGACAACCTACTACCCCATGTACACAATGCGGTAAGCTTCATACTAGGTAGTGTGGAAAGGGTTAAGTTGCATGTTACCACTACGGGAATACATGATATTTAATTAGCAACTGGCCCTTTAGTCAGTCCCTACTGTTAATGAATTTATGATAATATTCCCCGATAAGCTTCCAGGGATTCCCCAGAAAAGAATATCAATTTTGCTGTAGATTTTCTCCCTCATATGCAACATATACCCATTCCTCTCTAAAATAATGACTCTTGTAGAGCTAAGAGACTTGAAGGAATAACTGAAGGGCTTGCTTGATAAAGACCTTATTAGGCCAAATATATCTCCATGGGGTGCTCCAATGCTCTTTGCTTGGAAGGAAGATGGCTCCTTACAAATATGTAGCGGTTCTAGATAGCTAAAACTTCACTATTAAGAATAAATATCCTTTTATATGGATTGATGGTTTTTCAAAGATTGACTTGTGACCCAGGTACTACCAACTAGGAGTCAGGGATGTTGATATTCGAAATGCAATATTTAGGATGAGTCAGAAGCTGAGCATGTAGACCACTTGTGAGTTATATTACAGACTCTCCAGGTCAACAAGTTATAAGCTGAATTCTCCAAATGTGAATTTTGGTTAACTTCTATAGCTTTTCGTGGACATGTTATTACTAGCAATAGTATCGAGGTCAATGGCTAGAAAATTGAGGCAGTAATGGCCTGGCCGAGACCATTGAATCCGACAGAGGTCCATAGTTATTTGGGCTTGGCAGAAAATTATTGGAGGTTTGTTGAGGGATTCTCCGCTACCTATACACCACTAACGAGGTTGACGTATAAAGCAACTAAGTTTCAGTAGACTGAATCATGTAAACAGAGTTTTTAAGAGCTAAAGAAAAGGCTTACCAATGCACCTAGTCTGACTCTTCCGGATGGAACCAAAGGCTACATTGTATATTGTGATGCCTTGATAATTGGCCTAGGTTGTGTTTCTATGCAGCATGGTAGGTTATTGCACATGGTTCCAGAAAGTTACTAAAACATGAACAAAACAATCCTACCCATGATCCTGAGTTTGCCGCAGTTTTTTTTTTGCTCTAAAGATTTGGTGGCATTATCTATACGGAGTTCATATCGATGATTTTACCAACTATAAGAGCCTCCAATATTTATTCAAGAAGAATGAGTTGAACCTATGACAAAGAAGGTGACTAGAATTACTAAAAGATTATGATGTTGACATTTTGTACCATCCCAGTAAAGCTAATGTTGTTGCTGATGTACTTAGCTGATAGTTCATGGGAAGTATAAGTTATGTTGAAGCTTATAAGATTGAAATGACAAAAGATTTACGTCTGCTAACTAGTTTGCAGGTGCGATTAGCAGATGTGAAAGGTGGAGGTGTGATTGTTCAAAATACAATTTAATCTTCTATTGCTACTTAAGTAAGGGAGCAACAACATGAGGATTCTAAGCTTATGATATCGAAGGAAAGTGTTCCACAACATCGACATCCTCTAATTGAGCGAACTTGAGATAGAATCCTGCAGTACCGGGACCTCTTATGTGTGTGAAACATCGGAGGGCTCCGTGCCAAGATTTCATTTTTAGGCTTATTATCCTAGATATTCATCTCAACTTAGGGCAACAAAACAAAGGGATATTGAGACCTACGACAAAGCTATTGGTGGAATGGCATGAAAAAGATATTCCAAAGATAATGGCCAATGCCCCAACTACCAACATGTTAAAACATAATATTAGAGACCGGGAGGCCTAGCTAAGTATACTGATTTTCCGTTAGGGAAATTGGGACATGATAAATATGGGCTTCATCACTAGGTTGCCTTATACTTTTCGCAGGTATGACTCTATTTGGGTAATCATTGATAGGTTGATAAAATCTGCTCATATATTGCCAGTAAGAATGATATATTCAGCGCTAGGATTATGCTAAGCATTACATTCAAGAGATTATTTGCCTTTATGGAGTTCCATTATCTATTATCTCTGATCGAGGGGCTCAATTTACCATACATTTTGGAAGTCTTTTCAAAAGGGTCTGGGCACTTAGGTAAATCTCAGCACCGCGTTTCGTCCACAAACTGATGGGGGAAGCAAAGGGTTCCATCCAGACTATTGAGGATATGTTACGTGCCTATATGCTGGACTTTAAAAGAGACTGGGATGATCATCTACCTCTTATTGAGTTTGCTTATAATAATAACTTTCATGCTAGTATTCAAATGGATCCTTAGGGAGCACTCTATGGGCGAAGATGTAGGTCACCGATTGATTAGTTTGCAGTTGGGGAGGAAATGTTGCTAGACCCTAATCTAGTTCAACAAGCAAAAAAAAAAGAAACTTATTAGAGATTACCGCAAAGGGCCCAGAATCAGCAGAAGTCTTATACAAATGTTCGACGATGAGACTTAGAATTTGATATAGAAGATTGGGTCTTCTTAAAGGTATCACCTATGAAGGGAATCATGTAGTTTGGAAAGAGAGGAAAGTTCAGTCCTAGATATGTTGGACAGTATAAGATTATTGGAGAAATTAGCAAGGTAACATACGAGATTAATTTTCCTTTAGAGTTGAGGGAAGTCCATCCAGTGTCTCATGTATCAATGTTGTGAAAGTACATTAGGGATCCTTCGTGTATTACTCACATTAAGGATACCCCCATTGCTAAATACTTAACTTATGATGAGGTACCAGTGGTTGTTTTAGATTGACAAATAAGAAAGCTTAGAAATGAAAAGTGGCCATCGTGAAAGTATTGTGGAAGAACAACAATATTGAGGAAATAACTTGGGAAGCCAAAGAAGAAATGATGAGGAATCACCCCCAGCTATTTATAACTTAAGGTGGGTTGCGTTCCAAAACTAGCAATTATCTTTTTTTTTAGTAACTTAAGTTTTAAAGGATTTTGAGGTGAAACTTGTATGTTTTGCCGCTGGATAGCTATACAAAGCTTAGTAATTGGAGTTTTGGAAGTTGATTTATGATTTTTAAGGGTAATACATGTATCAAAAAAACATTTTAGTAGATGTTAATGCAACCAAGGGGTTGTCTTGACACATTCGTGGATGAATGTTCTTAATGGGGGGAGACTGTGAGACCCCATGTTTCTCCTCTTCCATTAGTTAAATAGTGTGGTGTTATATAATACACATGTGATTTTTGCTAGAACCTAAGGATAATAAGGCTGCCAATAAGTGATTATATCAAGAAACTAAAGTTTTAATCCAAAGGAATGCCCTAAATGCACATTCGGTATTGAAGAAATGACTCGAGTGGCACCTCGCCTTTTTCGGAAGGTTTAAATTAAGTTTCACTTTTTGGATGGGACTAAAAGTTTATAATTTGCTAATAATGGATTTCCTTAAGCTATTTTAATAGCCTAAAGGTCATACATTAAGTTTCGGAATCAAGAAAGTTGCAAGATAAAGGTTGGCCAAAGTTACCATAAGTTTCTTTAGGAAATCCTTCTTAAATTTGCGTCAAATGTATCAGGCAATATATCCCAAAATACAAAGAGTTGGAAGCTCCATGACCTATAAAATTGAAGATCTTTGAGTCTAGTTTTCAACGCAACAAAAACGCGCATCAAACTGACCTCAGAATAAAGAGTTATGACCATTGTACCAAGGCTGCCCGAGCTGGAAACCCAGTTATGGGTCTGATCGGGTTTGACCCAACTTAATGTCGGCTATTTCGACCTTTTAAAGCTAAAAAATGAGGCATTTTCGTCCCAAACCAGTATGGAACTAAAGAAAAAGCTCCCAAAGGTTCTCTAAGTGATTTAGGTAAGTTGTTAGCGTTTTTACCGTTAAAATTCGTCCCCGTGCCTATAAACGTGTGCTTTATGCTTTGCAATTGTTTTTCCCTCGTATTAGATGTGTTTGGAGCTGTTTTTGGGCTGTAAAAATGTGGTGTTCTTGTTAATATTGTTGGTTTTCAGCTGGTGTGTTTAGGTAATAATTTTGGAGCTCTTTTACGGTCATTTTTACGAATTTTTATGGATATTTCCTCGCGTAAATGCTCCTTGCCGAACTGGTCATTAATGCTGAATTTTTGACTTGTTATAGGTGTCTTTAAGCTGCGTATATATACTTTTTGTGAAGCTTAGGACGTAAGAAACAACTTTCGTGAAGGAACTTGTTGTAATTGGACGTTCGTTGGAGAGGTATGTTAAGGCTAAGCTCCGTCCCTCCTTTTAGCACGAAATCCGGGAAGTTTCCCAAAACGTCAAATGTGATATCTTACTATTCTGTTGCTAGAAAGACATTCTGTGAAAGGCATTGGGATTGCAGCTGAGTTATTTTCACGATGGTATTAGGTTGAAATTTCATTCATTCGCTTAAACTAGACATTCTATTTCTATAGATCATTTTATCGGTTTCCCAGCTACCTATTCATATGTTCGAGGTATTTCTCTTCTTGGTGTAGTGCCATTAAAATAAATGTAGAATGCAAAGGGAATGTAGTATTCAAAATCAGTCCTTCTTCCATACAAAAATATAATTCAAGAATTTAACAAGTAACGCGTTGGTTTCCAATAATCTCAAGTGAAATGCTCCTGTCTACACTACTAAGGCACTTGATCCTGTTTAAATACATTCTTTTACTAATTGACATGTGACCAAATATAATCATTATGTAAAGCACCTTTATAAACATTTTCAAAGTTAAGGCTTCACTCTAAATGTTGGGTTAAATTCCTAAACTTGTTTAAAAGACATGTATGATCCCACGAGCCATATGTATATGCTATTACAACGATTATGATGTTATGAGAATTAGTGTACCAATGAGCCAAGATTGGCTTAATGGCAATGATTATGATGCTATGAGAATAAGTGTACCAATGAACCAAGATTGGCTAAGTTCTTGCTGTGGCTTACTATGTGCATTTAACATTCATATCATACATTGCACGTTATGCATGGACTTTTAGCTATAATCGAAGGTATGGGGCCTATTGCCCGACTATATATATGTATATGGTACGGATGGCCACAGGTTGACAAATATGATGCCGGTTAGCTACCGGAAAGGACCACCAGTGCTAGCATTTGGTTGGGTATGTCATGCATTTGCATCTATATATATGTATTCACGACATGCGATACTCGAGCATACCATGCATTTTATTTATCACTAGGAGGTAGTTTATTGTCCATTAAGCCTACTTGAGTCTTGGTTACAGGTGGTATTTATATTAATCTTTTAACTACAGTTATCTATTATTTTACTTCGTGTCTTACATATGAGTACATGTTTATTCGTACTAACGTCCCTTTGCCTGGGGACGCTACACTTTATTTCGTGCGTGTAGGTTCAGGTAGGGGTTCTAATTTACCCCTCCACTAGGAGCCCATTCAGCTATGAGTTGGTAAGCTCCACCTCTTCTTGGAGCTTTCACCGGGTGTTTACTTTTTTTGTTGTACAGTTGGGTCTGTCGGGGCCCGGTCCCGACAGTGTTAGTAATTCTCATAGAGGCTATTGTGGACATGTTATTGCGGGTTGGTCCTTTTGTGTCTTTCAGTCTCCAGTCATAAGATTGGCATGTATATATGGTGTGTGCCTGTACCTCTGTGGTGGCAGCCTTGTCGGCTCGCTAGTACTTTATCGTTTGGGTTTACTTATCTTGATATACGTGATTTACTGTTGACCAGGTCATGACCGAAAATGTTCAGGCTTAGCCCTTCAGACGTTGTGCTGCCCGATTTTCTTCTAGTCCCTAGTTTAGTTAAATAGCATGTTTAGTGACTTACCCGGCCAATAACTGTATTGGGTGCCAGTCGCACCTCCCCTCATTTTGGGGTGTGACATTACCCTCAAATAAGAAAGGAAATCTAAGATGGCATAAGTAGAGGGAAGATGGCTTGTCCTTGGAGGATGGAACTCATCTCAAGTACTCTTTTGGATCGGACTACTCGTCAAATGGTTGGTACTTGAAATGCTCAACCACTACATGGTAAAATCATGTAGGCATAGATTACGCATTAGTACATTTGAATGTACTAAGTATACGGACATGAAATGCATATGACTTGTTAAACCAGCACTTAAATGTTAGATGACAAGGGCGCATAGTATAGAAAGAATCATATAATCAAGGGAGGAATATATATAAGATGCTATGAAATTCATGATGAATGAATGGAATGATGCTTATATATAACGGCGATGTGACCTCAACCGACTTGAGTAAGACCAAGTGAGCTATAAGTTGGAATCCCAATGAATACCCCTCACTGGTACAGATGTGGTCTACTTGCCAAAGGTAAACCATACTTCACCTTATGGGAACATATCCCATTTCAATAAGGATTTCTCAAATCATATCATAATAGTACTTCACCTTATGGGAACATATCCCATTTCCTATAAAGTAACCTTCCTTATGGGAACATATTCCATTTCAGATAGGATTCTCATAACATATGCTAGGCACATAGTTCGAGGAAAAGAAAAGGGCCCTTGGAATAACCCTGATGCCCCCAATTCATCGGTGCTAAGTCGGCATCCCACGAGAATACTTATACATATACGTGCCTTCAAGAGATATAATATTAATTTCAAACTGTAATTCCTCAAAACCGTTCAATGCACATTTAGGCTCGAATGCCAAATCATAAGTCATAATAATAATACTCATGCAAGGAATAGCTCATTCACATATACAAGATGGTGCAAGCACCTGAGATGCCGAAAGAGCCATAGCCATAAGACATATATGTGATCACATTCTTGTCATAACCAATGCCTTATCATGATCGTTTCATAAAGCATAATTGGGCTTAACCCACTTCATAATAATTATATAACCAAATGTTCATGAATGCAAATGCTATGCATTATGTGAGAATAGCATGGGTAATATAGATTTAATCTAAAATCAGCAATATAAAATGAAATTGAGGAAATCCATAATTAAATCCACATATAAATCATAATATAGATCACCCATGCATAAATCAAACTTTAAAAGGGGACATGCATGTTCGTATATTCATACCTCAATGTAACTCATCATAATAGTGAGCAAAGTAAATTAAAATCATAGGTAAAGTTCAGCCCATACATCAATTGGATTTAATAAAATCAAATAATGAAAACTCATATGTAAAGGAAACTAAAATTCATGATATCAATTGAAAGGATTTTTTGGTCCTCTTGGTTGAAAAGGACCAATAATCAATCGCACATACTTTGATTGAGGAGCTGAAATTTGGGGAAGAACCTAGCTTGATGTTGGACTCCAATTAAGCCCTAGCTTCGAGTCTTGAGAGAGAGAGAGAGTAGAGAGTGTTTGGGAGTGATTTTTTGAGGGGAAAAGGGTTTAAAGAGAATGAATTAAGAAGGGAGGGATATCATCTAAGTTTAGAGGTTTTGAATAGGCAAAAGGTCATGATTCATAATTAAAATAAACTGTAATTACATAAATGCCATTAATGACATGGGTAACATTTGAAACGTCATGTCCATACGGCCCCCTACAGAGTCCATGAGTCATTACACGGACCATGAACAATGCTCGTGAACATGCACTTAGAAAAATTTTGTTGTGCCAAAACTTGGAATATATCCGAAGCTAAGGGGTACCATACAGATGACTACATGGCCCGTGTGATGCTACATGGGTTGTGTCAAGGGCCGTGAAACATAATTTAGAAAATTTTCGCACGAAAATGTTATGAGACGGTAATTTCGTACTTCCAAATATTTTTATGTTATGTGCCATATGGTGGGCCACACGACCCATGACACACCACACAGACTGTGTGGGTGGTCGTGTGACCTTACTTGGTTCAAAATCCTCCGTCACATTCCACTCCATCGAAATCTTAGCCAAGTACCCCTGCACAGGAGGCCACACGGTCTGTGTGGCTTCACACGGCCCGTGCGGGCCTTCCGTGGAGCGACGCTTGGTAAATTTTTCTCTCGGGATGATACTAAGAGGTCTTGCAAAGCCGCTCGAAAATCTATATCCTTACATCCTCCTCCTTTGATTTCAACCTTTGAGGGAATTGAGGGTCGATCTTGACCTATGGACCCCTTAACATCAAGGATGAGTTTGAATTCTTGGGGACACACTTTTAGCATTTTTTTCATCACCTGTAACTTTCTCCTTTCATTACTCTTGAGATTTCTGAGATTCCTTCATTTACAACCACATTATCATTTTAATTCATATTCACTATGCCTTCATCCACTTCCAACTGTTTATCACCTACCTGAACATTAGTTGGCTGGTAGCACTACAGATCAACACTCTTTGGGTTGGCAACCATGTCATTAGGTAGACCTCCCTTTGGACGTTTGTTGAGATGAGACGAGATGTTACCAAGTTGAGTCTCCAAATGATTGATGGGTGTTGAATGTAATGTCACAGATTGGCTTTGCCGCGAGAAATCTGGCTTCATCTCATTTAACACCTCATCAGAAGCCTCAACATTATTCAAACTTTTAATCAATATGTCTTCAGTCTAGGAACTTTCTTGATTCATAACTAGCTCAGCAAGCTCTACCCTATCATAGGGCAGAATATCCTATCTCTTCCACCATCCCTATCTCTCCAACCTCCGGGTTAAGGTTGATCTGGCAAATTTCTCTGTTTATCTATCCAACACCATTTTTCCAATGTTGATTTCCGGGTGGCCTTGGAAAAGTTGGCCAAGAACCCAAGAATTAATTTCCCATGTAATGTGCCTCTTCATTATAACCTCCTTCATAAGGGACACGATCATAATTCACATCATCAGCATCACCTATAGCATTAACAATTTTTCGACCACCACCCATTACGTGTTTTGTGAAGAGATCCAATTAAGTCAACATTTTATCCATATTTTCATCCCCTCTCTTGATCTTTGCTAATTTTTCCTTAGATGGTCCTATTTGAGTAGAGGAAACACGCTTGTCTCTTGTATACCAACCTGTATTTATCTTGGTCATATGATCTAACAACTCACAAGTAACAGGAAATATTTGTTTCATGATTTTTCCTCTTACCAACTGATCAGCCACACCTGTGTTGATTGCATCCAAACTCATAGAAATATTGCAAAAGAAGATGATAGGGAACACTATGATTGGGGCATTAGAGTAGGAGCTTTTGGAACTTTAAACATGTTTCATGTAGCGGTTCACCATGAATCATTTTAAAATTCTCTACACTTTTCTAGAGTTTAACCATCTTCGATGGAGGAAAGAATCTATCAAGGAATGTATCTTGTAATTCCTCCCAAAAAGTAATTGAATCATGAGGAAGTTCAGCCAACCATCTTATGACTTCTTCAATTTTAGAAAAAAAGAAGAGCCTCAGCCTAATAACCTCTTGTGTGACACTCCAAAAGTTCAATGGTAAGTAAGCATCTAAAAAATTTCAAAGCAGCTCATGAGGGTGTTCATGGGCTTGACCTCTGAGCAACCCCTTTAGTTGAAGCAACTAAAGCATTATGGTAGTGGCATGAAACACAACATTCCCAACTATGGGGCCAACATGATCACTATTATACTGCCCACTTGATCAGAATTGACGTCGTGGAAGTTATTTATACCTCCAACATTGTCACTATACACACTTCCAACATCATCAATTTTTTCACCTAATTGAAAATAGCACAAACAACAAGAAAAATACTAAGAAAACTCCAACTACTAAAACTAAGTTCAAACATAAACTTCAATCCAGAACTAGCACCATTCCCCGACAAGGAGCCATCTTTGATGACGTTCAAGCACACCTCACATTTGGAAGATGTGGATGATCATTATCAGCATAATAACCTAATAAAGAGTTGGGGTTGAATCCCACAGGGAATGCACATTTAGAGATGAAGTAATGAGGTGAACTAGGCATTTGTTATGTCAAAATGGAGGTTTGAGGGTAAATTAAAACTAGAGTTCAGCTAACAAGAGTTCTAAAATGTAAATTAACAATAGATTTAGAGAAATGTTGAGAGTGTGTGTAAGACCCCCACCTATAAGGAGTATGAAAAATGCAAGAAAATAAGCTTTTGAAGTTTTTGGATTGTTACCTTCTTCGAGGGGGGTTTATGAACTGTAAATTGTTGCACGACCCGTAAATTGATTCATAGCACCTAGAGCAGACATGGTGAAATTGGGAATTTTTAAGTATTCAATCTATGAATCATCAGATGGCCTGTAAAATCTCTTACGATCCATAGATCATGTCGTGGAATATAAATCAGAGAAGGGTCTCTAAAAGTCTGAAATGAAGCTATCAGACGAAACCCTATCTATGGCCTGTGGAATGGATTATGGCCTATAAACAGGGTCTCGTAGTCCCGTCTGACCAGATTTAAAAGGGTCAATTTTGTCATTTCATAGAATTTTATGCCTATGCTAGGCCGTTTTCACCCCCAAGAGACCCCTTATCAATCCTTTTAACCCTAATTCCTCATTCCAAAAACACTCTAAGTCCCAAGCCCCTCCCAAGTTCTTTAAGGTCTTAAAAGGAGAGTGCAAGCTAGGGTTTTAGTTTCTTCACCTCCAAATTTGATTTTCTCTTCATTAAGTTGAGAAGGCATGTGGGTTTTTATTGTGGATACCATTCCTCCACAAGCTCAACCATTCCTCTTCTCCTTGTTATTTCTCAAGTTATGGTAATACATGATGATTTTTACGAGGTCTTTCTTATGATGATCATATGAAGTATTTTATGATGGTTATCCTAGTACATTATCATGTGATGCAATATCATATGACATCTATGATTTTTATATGAGGGTTTGATGGTGCCCTAACAAAGTTTTCTCATATTGATTATTGGGTTATTTTGGATAATGCGTAAGGATTTTATTATAATCATCTCATGGCATTTACTTATGAATTGCATGATTTCAAGCTTGTGTACATGTACCCACCATGAATTGATTTAAAGATGCATGTCAAATTCTTAAGTCATGAATTCCTTATGGCAAGATATGTATGATAAGCATGTTGAGACTAACATGGGGGCTAATAAGTATGCTATGAGCTCTTGAGCATGATGCGAATGATAAGCATTATGTAAAGCCCTAACTTTGATGTTACAAGTTATGATTAACGAGCTACTCCAAGAATGACGCTATGATATTTTGAGACCATGCATGTTAGAACTATGTCTGTGTTTCAACTATTCTGTGGGATTGTGTCCTAGCATCGAGAGGACCTTGGTAGTCTTCCATGGTCCCAAAACTATAAACCACTATAAGTTTATGACATTCATTCCCTACATGGGTTGTACCTATCAAAAAGGCAATGCTATAAGGATGGATATTTGTTGAACCACTGTAAAGGCTATGCCGTAAGGAAAAGATAAAAAGTGAAACCTACCAAAAATGATATGTCATAAGGTGGTGGTACTTTCTGAAAAGACCATTCCATAAGGATACTGTTAGATCTACCTTGGCAAAGTAGACCGCTCCTTGTCTGATGTGGACTGAACATCGGGATTCCAAGTAATAGCGCACTTTGACTTATATGTCGATTATGGTCCCTTCCCACATTGTATATGATATCATGTGATTTGATGATTCTTTATGCATGTCCTTCTAGGAAATTCCCTCTCATAACATATTGAACCAATATCAATTTTTATGATGAAACATATTATTTACTTATGATTTATGTTCTCTCATGCATTTTCACCCTGCATGCTTAGTATATTCCACTTACTAATACATACTGTTTGCCTGGAACCAACGCTCCTTACCATCCTCCTCTCCCACGCAGCTAGACATTTCGGTTGAAGATTTCTCGTTAAGTCCTCCACATCTGGGGAAACAATTCCACTTACTTTTATCCCTTGTTTAGACTCATTTACTTTTGGATTCTATCTTTTGAGGATGAGCCCGGGAGATGTCTTGGCCCCCATCCTATTCATAATTAGAGGTGTTGTTTGATATTGTGATAGTTATGTATGATTGAACTCGAATCCCTATGCTTTGTATTATAAAGATATCCCTTAGTCCCATACTCGTTTATTATGTTAAATACTTGATGGAGATGGGGAGGAAGTCTCAAGTCCCTAATTTCCCCATAGTGTGAGTCCAAACCCCGTTTCCCTTAGAAATTATGTTCTATATTTTTATTGCTCTTTTACGCTTCCACAAAACCAAGGATGTGTTATGCATGCTTAAGAGGCTTGTTTAGGATCCCTTTAGACTCTCATTCGTTGTGTCGCATCTAGGCCAGTGGCTTGGGGCATGATAGTGCGGATATATGACTAGAACTACTTAACTGGATCTAATTACATGATTTTCCGAGTTAAGAATATGTGAGTAAGGTAGGTTTCTGGTAACTACTACCTTATTTATGACAATAATGGTGTTTCACATGAACCTATTATGACTTCACTTCTAAATCACTCGAGGACATGTCTGGCCTGAGAAACTATGAATAAGTCTCCTAATACTTTAGACATTGAACCCAATTTTGTGGCATTCAACTGAAACCACAAAAGGTTTCTAGATAATACACTTGTCACCAACACCAATCACTCAAATTAATGCAATAATTAGAGATCTAAAGTTAACCCAAAGTTTTTAATCTCCAAATTATAAGTTAAACATGGCAACAAGTGTAAACTCACTCAGATTAACATAAAACCAATCAAAATATCATAGACCCAACTATGAATTCAATGACCAATATCATATACATACCCCCAACATTGGGGTTTTAGCCATACATGTTCAAAAGTAAGAAAAGAATACTATAATTTTTAGACGTTAATATGGGTAAGATGAATTATAAGAGAAGATATGAATTTCTTCTACTAATCTATCAATTATCACCTCCCAAATCTTGAAAATCACAAAACCCTTGTACTTGTTGAGCAAGAAGCTTCTCTGTACTCTCTTGCTCTCTATCTCTATATGGTATACTATAGAAATCTGATATGGAATGCTATCTATAGTGTCCTTTATAGAATCCTTTTATAGTATGTGCAACTGACTCAAAGATTTTGCACCAATTCACCATTTAGTAGTCAATGTTAGCCTTCGCCGAGCACTTAGGTTATGTGCCAAATGTGTACTTGACCGCCTTTTCTTGCATCGCCTGAAGGCTCAAGTCTACAACTATCGGCAATGTCTTTGTCAATTGTAGATCATGTTTGGCAATCCACCGAACCTCCACCTGCGTTGCCTTTCTGTCATGTATTTCGGTCTTGAATACTACATTATTAGGAAGTCTCAGTTGCCTTTTTGCGATCCACCGAATGTGTCAGAAACATCATATCTAACTACTTTTTTGGCATCTTTGCTCCTTTTCCTTGTTTTGTTGAGTATTGTCCACCTATATACTTTTATCCTCAATCCTATCATAAAACACACATTTTAATCGATATATAAAATATAATAGAACATCGAGGATAATATTTCTTTACATTTTAAGCCCCAAATGAATCCACGATATGGACTCATCACAAAGGATTATGCCAAGTTGTATATACGAGAGTCACTGATGTTACATGGGATTCATTGTCCATTATTTTGGATCGTGATACTCAATTTGCGTCCCACTTTTTGAAGTCATTTTAGAGAGGTCTTGGTACTCAAGTAAAGTTAAGTATCACATTCCATCCTCAAATCAATAGGCAAGCTGAAAGAAAACTTCAAACATTAGAGGACATGCTGAGAGCTTGTGTCTTTGAATTTAAGGGAAGTTGGGATGATCTTCTATCCTCATTGAATTTGCCTACTATAATAGCTATCATTGGGGAAATTACCTTGATTGGACGAGATTAGGTTAGGGATGCCATGGAGAAAGTAAGATTCATAAAAGAAAGATCGAAGACCACCCAAAATAGAAAAAAAGTCCTATTATGTTGTAAGGAGAAGGGACCTTGAATTTGATATAAATTATTAGGTTAACATAAAGGTGTCAGCCATGAAGGGTGTGGTTCGACTTGGTAAGAAAGGGAAGTTGAACTCTGGGTATGTATGGCCTTCTATGATTGTGAGAAAGGTTGGCAAGGCACACATGATTAGGGTTGCCAATTGAGATGAACATAATATATCTAGTTTTTCATATGTCAATGTTGAGGAAGTTCATGGGGGATCCAAATTCCATAGTTCCATTGGAAGATGTTAATATTAAGGAGAATTTGATATATGAAGAACCATTGATAGAGATACTAGGTAGACAAGTATAAGGATTGAGGAACAAAGATATATCATCTGTTAATGTCCTTTGGTGGAACCAACAAGTTAAAGGTGCTTCTTGGGAAGTGAAAGGAGACATGATGAAATGATATTCCTATGTTTTGCAGTCCACTCAAGCTTAAGGTATTAAGACATTTATTTTAAAGATAAGTCCAGTAATTCACCCCTTAGAGTCAAGTTGCATGTGTTCATACTAATTGCATCATGTTTTAATGGCATTTTGATGCATAAGTTTAAGATTTTATGAAATGATGTTTTGTCACGACCCGAACCTATGGTCTAGGAATGACATGGCCAATGGGTACCTGAGAGTCCCTAAACAAGCCTCAAGGTATCCATATTCACATCATCAATTTGGAAGTGTATTAAAGAAAGTAAACACATAGTTCTAAGGCATGAGAAAGTAGGACTCACACTATGGGGATGTTAAAGGGGTAGGGATTAACATGGATTCACATAACATGTAACACAAAAAGACTAAGGGGCAGGTAAGTATGACTCAATCTGTGGGGGCAATATGGGATCTTCCACATTTCCATATCATAACAGAATCACATGTCATAATACTTATAATCAAATCATAGTAACCATATTCAATAGATAACAATAATAATCATCTCAAAATAACAAGACATAGCAAATAACCGTACAAGAGTTTACATGATGTCCAACAATACCTCTAATCATAGAATAGGATAGGGGCCAACACATATGCCGGGCTCACCCTTAAAATAAATAACATAAGCAGAAGCATAATAAGGTTGATGAATGGTAGCTTGTCCTTGGAAAATAGGACTCACCACAACAACTTTCTCAAATCTGACTATTTGTCAAACGGTGGATGAATGTAGTCTCCGGTCCCTACATGGTAAGATTATATAGGTAACAGGTATACGCCAGTACGTTTGAATGTACTAAGTATGCGAACATGCAATGCATATGACTTGTCAAACCTGCATATAATGTTAGATGAAAAGGGCAAATAATATAGAAAGAAATATTTATCCAAAGAAAGTAATATAAAAACATGCTATGAAATCCATGATGCATGACATGCTTAATGCTCATATACAGAGGGGATGAGATCTCAAACGACATATAAGACAAAACGAACTATTACTTGAAATCCTAATGTTATCCCTATATTGGAAACGAGGCGGTCTACTTGCCAAAGGTAAATGATACTTCTCCTTACGGGCCTCCCATTTCGGAGAAGTAACCTTCCTTACGGGTCTTCCATTTTAGATAGGATTTTCAATTCATATCATATCATATCCATGTTGTAACCGTACCTTACGTATCTTCCAATTCAATGAGGATTACCATATACCTATACCTATGCTTGCACATAGTTTAAGAGAAAGGAAGAGTGCCCTTGGGGATATACCTGACGCCTCCAATTTCACCAATGCTAATTCATTATTTCACAAGAATACACATACTTATACAATCTTTCAAAAGAGATGCGAGTCATTTCGAATCATTTCAATGCATACTTGGTCTTAAAATCCAAACATCATTCAAAACCATTCATACTTGTGCTCATAGGCGAAATCACATTCTGAATCGTACTTTTCGTGCATAGGAATAGCCCATTTACAATTTCCAATGATATGTAAACACCCAATATGCTCAAAGAGACAATATCATAGACATTTATTTGATAAAATTCTTTTCGTAACCATATGAATGTGCTTAATCCAACAATTCATTTTCATAAACATATGTGGGCTTAACCCATTAATTCATTTTCATCAAAATCTAATGCTCATGTATGCCTATGCCAGGGATGATATGTGAATAGAATTGGGCTATAGAGATTCAATCTTAAATCCACAATTCAATATAACATTCATGTAAATAAGCAATAATCTTAAAAACCTATAATTAAAGTCAACTTAAAAACTATAAATCAAGGGAAAAGAGTTTGGGTCTTCATGGTTTACAAGAACCATGAGTTAATTCATTATACCTTAGTTAACCAAGAAGAAATAGGAAGAAATTTGATGAATAAAAGAATCTTTCCTTAGTCTTCAAGACCATCCTCCAAGGGTTTCTTTGGGAGAGTTCTTAAGAGAGAGTGTGAATATAATTCTAAGTGTGAGAATGAATTTGAATGAGGGACGAAGAGTATAGGTTATTTGACTGTCTTAGGATAGCATAGGAAGTCACAAAAGTCCCATAGGAGTAGCCATAATTACAAAAACAACATTAATGAAATGGAATAAGAATTGTTTCCAGGGGTCCCTTGACAAGGTCTCATGGTCCGTACAAGGTTACATAGACCATGAGCCTTTCCGTGAAGCCTCATTTAGCCAAAAAAGAGAAAACACGACATGGGTGGGCTTTGTGAAAATAGACATAACTTCTTAATCCGAACTCAGAACTAGGTGAAACCGGATGCATTCGAAAGCTATTTCAAAGAGATTGTATTTGGTAGGTCGTAGGCTACCAGTTTTATTTTATGCTAAGAGATATTGACCATTTAAAGTTGACCTTTCTATCGGTTCTTATGAAAAGCTTAGCCATTGGAATTCCTTTGAACTTGGCTTGATGTAGGAGACCCATGAAGACCTTAAACCAATTAAATAATCTTGGATTGAGGGCTTGAAGCTGAATTTAGCTTGATATTGAAGGTTCCATGGGAATCCTCCGGTTAGAGCTTAAAAAGAGGATTCTGAAAGCATTTGCGCGAGTGAATGAGAAGATAAATGTTAGAATAAGAACAAGTAGTAATGAAGGAGTATGAACTGATTTAGGGGTCCCATATAGGGGTCACACGGACCGTGTCATCCTCTGTGGTACATTACTTCGCAAAAAATCTTCAATGACAAAGTATCATGACGGTCATTCTATACTTGTAAAATTTTCACACCAATGCCTATATGGAGGCCCATACGGACCATAAAAGGTCTAACAGACTGCATGAGGTACATGTACGACAAGCCTTAGCATATAATGTGGTTTTCAAGGCCTAGGCTACATTACACAAGCCACCACTCGGCTGTAAAGTGCCACATGGATCGTGCTGGATTCATGTGGCATGTGACTTGGTCTCAAACTCTAATATAAGGTTAAAACTTTACACACAAGGCCAAGGTCCACCTCAAGGCCCCTTCATGTGGCCCGTGGTGAGTCACACGGCCCGTGGAGGTATCCATAAGGTGTCACCTTGGTCAAAAATAGTTTGGAACCAAATTCCAAGAACCATTAAAGCTATACAAAGTTCAGGTCCTTACATCATCTCTCACATGGGAATATTCATCCTCGAATGTCCTAGAATAAGGCTTGAAAGGATTGAATTGATCATAAAACATCCCAAACACAAAAACACAATGCATATTTCATCATTTAAAAACCAATAAGTCATTGAAACCCATACCAAAACACTTTTAACTCATTCAAAACATCTTTAAATCATGTTCGTTCACATGTATGCATGTCATGTAATGAAACACAAGAGTGAAAGAATAAGGACCCTTCGAAATAGGATGAATCTGGTACCTTAGGCCTGAGTAGATTGAAAAAGATGGGGATATTGTTTTATTATGTCCAACTCTGCCTCCCATGTGGCACCCTCCACATGTTGATTTCTCCAAAGCACCTCACCCAAATCAACATCTTTGTTGCAAAGCCGCTTCACTTGCCTATCAAAGATCTCATACGGGACTTCCTCATAAGACAAGATTTTCCCCAACCTCAACCCTTCCAAAGGCACAATTAAACTAGGATCACCAACTAATTTACTAATCATAAACACATAAAAAAACCGGGGGAATAGAACTCAAATCAGAAGGTGAATCCGACCTATAAGCCACATTACCAATCTACTAAACAATCTCATAAGAACCTACATACTGGGGACTTAACTTGACAATCTTTCCAAGATTCCCTTCATAGGAGAAATCATCACATACACCTTATAACTAAGAAGAAACTCAAGATCCCTCTTCCTAACATCCAAGTAAGACTTTTGATGACATTGAGCGATCTTTAACCTATCCCTAATCTACTTTACTCTATCCATAGCCTCCAAAACTAAATACGGGCCTATAGAGGCCATCTCATATAACGCAAACCATCCAACCAGAGATCTACACATTGTACCATATAAAGCCCTAAACGGTGCTATACAATTTCTTGCATGCAAGCTATTGCTATAAGCAAACTCAATACGTGGTAGATGATCATCCTAAATTCTTTTGAATTCTAACACACAAGTCCCCAACATGTCCTCCATAGTCTGAATTATCCTCTCAGCTTGTCCAGTGGATTGCAAATGAAAAGTGGAACTTAGCTACACCCTAGTGCCAAGTTATCTCCCTCTAATCCCGATACATTTTGGAAGATCCCGGATGTATGGAATAATGAGAGTTATGGGCTTAACTCTTGATCATCTCTCTAAGACCATCATTGTCCGGAACACAAAATCGATATTGGTATCGAAATACATTTTCTCCCCATTGGGAGAAAATCTCTATCTTATTTTTGCCAACCAACCTCTTCAACACAACCAATGACGGGTCTAAGTGTTGCTTTGCCTTGACATCAACAACCACAGAAGTTTCAGCCCCATTCTGAACATGAAAATAACCATCATTAGTTTCACTCAACCCAATTCTCCAATCTTGTCAAATGATGCACATCCTTCACCAACTCCCTTTTGATTTCATCTTTAAGATTAACTGCCATATGTTCCTTGCCTAGATTGTATTACAGGCCCAACGTAACTCTCCCTATTTGGTAGGGACGGATGGAGATAGGATATCTTAAGACACACTCCAGGGCACGATATAAATCATGAAAAAGAGATACATTTCCTAAAACACCTTATATCCTCTTACCCATAGAAGTGATGCACTTCACACCTATGAATAAGACTACACTTGACACGACATTATGGACTCCGAAGACCATTCATAAACCTAGTGCTCTGATACCATCTCTATTATGTCTCGGATCTAGGGTCTCGGAGTGACATGGTGAATGGGAACTAAAGAGTCCCCAAATAAGCCTCAAGGTATCCATATTCACAATATTAGTTTGGAAGCATACTAAGGATAGTAAACACAATGTTTTAAGGGACGGAACAATAGGATTCACACTATGATGATGTCATAAGGGTAGATATTAACATGGATTCACATAACAAGTAGTACATAAAGACTAAGAGGTGGCTAAGTATGACTCACTCTATAGGGGAAATATGGGGCTTGAGATCTTCCATATTTCCAGAACATAACATAATCACATGTCATAATACTCAGAATAAAATCATATTAACCATATCCAAAAGATATCCATAATCATCATCTCCAAATTGCAAATATAGAAAATAACCGTGCAAAAGTTTACATGATGTCCACTAATGCCTCTAATTAAATAATAGGGCGGGGGCCAAGACATGTCTAAGGCTCACCGTCAAAGTAAATAATATAAGCGGAAGCATAATAAGATAGATGAATGGTAGCTTGTCCTTGGAAGATATGACTCACCACTACAACTTTCTCGAATTCGACTATCCATCAAACAGTGGATAAAAATAGTCTCTGGTCCCTACATAGTTAGATCATGTAGGCAAGAAGTATGTGTAAGTACATTTAAATGTATTAAGTATGTGGACATGCAATGCATATGACTTATCAAACTGTCATTCTATGTTAGATGCCAAGATCACATAATATAGAAAGAAATATAAGTCCAAAGAAGAACATAACAATATGACATAAAATTCATGATGCAACAAATGTTTAGTACGTATATAAAGAGGGAATGAGACCTCAGCTGACATATAATACCAAGTGAGCTATTACTTGGAAGCCCGATGTTCGTCCCGTATAGGAAAGAAGGTGGTTTACTTGCCAAAGGTAAACCATACACCTCCTTACGGGCCACCCATTTTGGAGAAGTAACCTTCCTTAAGGGTCTCCCATTTCGGATAGGATTTTCAATTCATATCATATCATATCAATGTTGTAACCACACCTTACGAGTCTCCCATTTTAGTGATGGTTACCATATACATATACCTATGCTGGCACAAAGTTCAAGAGAAAGGTAGAGGACCTTTGGAGATAGCTCTGAATCCTCAAATCTCATTGGTGCTAATTCATCATCCCACAAGAATACATACATATATATATATATATATATATATATATACATGTTTTATAAAGAGATGCAAGTCCTTTATAATCATTTTAATGCATACTTAGGCTTAAAACCCAAACATCATTCAAAATAATTCATACTTTGGCTCAAGGACCAAATCAGATTCCATATCATACTTTTCATGCATAGGAAAATCCCATTCTCAATTTCCAATGAGGTGTAAACACCCAATATGCTCAAAGAGACAATATCATAGACAATAATATGATCGCATTCTTTTAAAAACCATATGAGTGAGCTTAACCCACCAATTCATTTTCATAAACATATGTGGTCTTAACCACGAATTCATTTTAATCAAAATCCAATGCTCATGTATGCATGTGTCATAGGTAATATGTGAATAGAAATAGGAAACAGAGATTTAACCTTAAATCAACAATTCAATTCAAAATTCATGTAAATCCATATTTATAATCAACATTTAAATCACAATTTAATTTACCATGCTTAAATGAAACTTTAAAGGACCAATGCGTATTCAATCTTCACAATAATTATGCAATTCAACATATTAGGGCTTAAATCACTTTTAAATCAACAATAAAACATAGCTCATATCTCAAGTGACTTAAATAAGCAATAATCTAAAAACCCAATGATTAAAGTAAGATTAAATTTATTAAATAAAGTGAAAAGAGTTTGGGTCTTCATGGTTGAAAGGAACCGCGAATCAATACTACATATCTTAGCTAACGAAGAAGAAATAGGAAGGAATGTGATGAAGAAGAGAGCCTTTCCTTAGTTTTCTAGAGAATCCTCCAAGGGTCTCTTTCGGAGAGTTCTCAAGAGCGAGTTTGAATATAATTCTAAATGTGAGAATGAATTTGAATGAGGGAGGAAGAGTATAGGTCATTTGAGTGTCTTAGGATAGCATAGGAAGTCACAAGAATCTCATATGAGTGGCCATAATTACAATAAAACAATTAATGAAATGGAAAAAGAATGTTGCCAGGGTCCCGTTAGAGTGGCTCACGTTCCGTACAAGGTCACACGGACTGTCAACCATTCCATGAAGCCTCACTTAGCCAAAATAGAGAGAATACAACATAGATGGGCTTTAGAAAAATAAACATAACTTCTTGATACGATCTTGGAACTAGTTGAAACTAGATGCGTTATAAAGCTAATTCAAAGAGCGTCAATTTGGAAGGTTGTAGGCTACTAAATTCTTCTTGTGCTAAGAGATATGAGAATATAAAGTTGACCCTTCTATCAGTTCTTGTGAAAAACTTAGCCAATGGAATTCCTTTGAACTTGGCTTGATGTAGGAGACCCATGATAACCCTAAACAAATTAAATAAGCTTAGATTTAGGGCTTGAAAGTGAATTTACTTTGAGCTTGAAGGTTCCATGGGAATCTTCTAATTAAAGCTCGAAAAGAGGATTCAAAAAGCGTTTGAGCAAGTGAATGAGAAGATAAGTGTTAGAATAAGAATAAATAGTAATAAAGTAGTATATTCGGGGACCCATATAAGGGTCACATGGACTGTGTAGGGTCATATGGATCGCATGGCCTTCTGTTGTGCTTTACTTAGCCAAAACTCTTCACTGACAAAGTTCTGAGATGGTTATTCCATAGTTAGAAAATTTTCACACCAACGCCCATACGGACCATAAAAGATCATATGGGTAGTATGAGGTTCATGTGTGACAAGTCTTAGCCAATAATATGGTTTCAATGCTAAGGCTACATCACCCAAGCCACCACACGGCCCATAAAGGGAAACATGGATTGTGTGGGGTTTGTGTGGTGTGTGCCTTGGTCTCAAACTCCAACATCAGGCTAACATTTTACACACAGGGCCAATGGACACCTCAAGGCCCCTCCACATGGCTCGTGGTGAGTCACAACGTGCGTGGAGGTGTCCATAAGGTGTCACCTTGGTCAAAAACGTTTCTGGAACCAAATTCCAAGCACCATTAAAGCTATACAAAGTCTGGGTCCTTACATCATCTCCCCGCCGGGAACATTCGTCCTTGAATGTCCTAGAACAAGGCTTGAAAGGCTTGAATTAATCATGCAATATATAAAACCGAAGAGCACAATGGATATTTCATCATTTGAAAACCTATAAGTCATTAAAACTCATATAAAAACACCTTTAAATCATTCAAAGCAACTTTAAATCATTTTTGTGCACATGTATGTATGTCATCTCATAAAACACTAGAGTGAAAGAATTAGGACCACTTGGAATAGGAAGAACCTAATACCTTAGGCTTGAGTAGATTGGAAAAGATGGGGATATCATTTTATCATGTCCAACTCCGCCTCCCATGTATCACACTCCATATGTTGATTTCTCCAAAGCACCTTACCCAAAGCCACATCTTTGTTGCAAAGCCGCTGCAATTCCCTATCCAAGATCTCAAGGACTTCCTCATAAGACAAGCTTTTCCCAAGCCTCAACACCTTACAAAGGCGCAATTGAACTAGGATTACCAACCAATTTCTTCAATATAGACACATAGAAAATCGGGTGAATAGAAGTCAAATCCGGAGGTAAATCAGACTTATAAGCCACATTCTCAATCCGCTTAAAAATCTCATAAGGACCTACATACGGGGGACTTAACTTGCCTTTCTTTCAAAAATGCATTACACCTTTCATAGGAGAAATATTCACATACACCCTACCACCGACAAGAAACTCAAGATCCCTCTTTCTAACATCCAAATAAGACTTTTGATGACTTTGAGCCGTCTTCAACCCTTCCCTAATCAATTTCTTTCATTCCATAGCCTCCAACACTAAATTCGGGCCTACAGAAGCTAGTTTATCTAACTCAAACCATCCCACAAGAGATCTACACCTTCTATAATATAAATACCTTAATGGTGCTATACAAATTCTAGCAAGAAAGAGATCGTTATAAGCAAATCAATAAGTGGTAGATGATCACCCCAATTTCCTTTGAATTCTAAAAGACACAAGTACCCAACATGTTGTCCAAGGTTTGAATTGTCCTCACGATTTGATGAACGGATTGAGGATGAAAAGTAGAACTTAACTACACCCTAGTGCTAATCTCCCTCAAAATCCAATACATTTTTGTAGATCCTGAATGTATGGAAGAATGAGAGTTATGGGCTTAACTCATGATCATCTCTCTAAGACCATCCACGTTTGAAACACACAATTGATCTTGGTACAAAATTACACCATCTCCCCCATGGGAGAAAACCTCTATCATATTTTCGGCAACCAACCTCTTCAACACAACCAATAATGGGTCTAAGTCTTGCTTTGCTTTAACATCAACAACCATAGAAGATTCAGCCCTATTCTTAACATGAATGAAACCATTATTAGATTTACTCAACCCAATTCCCCAATCTTGTCAAATGATGTACATCCTTCACAACTCCTTTTGACCTCATCTTTAAGATCAACTACCACATATTTCTTGCCTAGATTGCATTACGGGCCAAAATTAACTCTCCCTATTCAGTAAGTAGGGATGGAGATAGGAAATCTTAAGACACGCTCCATGGCATGATATGGATCATGAAAAAGTGAAACATTTCCGTGGCACGGTTCACTCTCATGAATAAGACTCTAATAGACACGACATATTAGACTCTGAGGACCATTCGTAAACCTAGTGCTCTGATATATCTTTGTGATGACCCAAACCTAGGGTCTCGAAGTGATATGGCAAAAGGGTACCCGAGAGTCCCCCAAAAAACCTTAAGGTATCGATATTCACATCATCAGTTTGGAAGAGTATTAAAGATAGTAATCACATAGTTCTAAGGGATGAGAATGTAGGATTCATGCTATGGGAATGTCATAGGGGTCAGGATTAACATGGATTCACATAACACGTACCACGTAAAAACTAAGGGGAGGGTAAGTATGACTCACTTTATGGGGGCAAATGGGATTTAGGATCTTCAACATTTCCACATCATAGCATAATCACATGTCATAATACTCATAATCAAATCATAGTAACCATATTCAATAGATAAATATAATCATCATCTCAAAATAGAAAGACATAGCAAATAACCATAGAAGAGTTTACATGATGTCTAACAAACCTCTAATCGTAGAATAGGACAGGAGCCAAAACATGTCACGAGCTCACCCTCTAGTACATAACATAAGTGAAAGCATAATAAGGTAGATGAATGGTGGCTTGTCCTTAGAAGATAGGACACACCAGAACAACTTTCTCAAATTTGACTATCCATCAAACATTGGATGATTGTAGTCTCTGTCCATATGTGGTTTGATCATATAAGCAAAAAGTATGCGTTAGTACGTTTTAATGTACTAAGTATGTGGCAAGCAATGAATATAACTTATCAAACTTGCATTCAATGTTAGATGACAAGGGCACATAATATAGAAAGAATATATATCCAAAAAAGAGTAATATAGAAATATGCCATCAAACTCATGATGCATGAAATGCTTAATGCTGATATAAAGAGGGGATAAGACCTCAACCGACATATAAGGCCAAGACAGCTAATACTAGGAATCTCGATGTCATTCCCACATCATAAAAGAGATGGCCTACTTGCCCAAGGTAAATCATACTTCTCCTTATGGGCTTTCCATTTCAGATAAGTAACCTTCCTTATGGCTCGCCCATTTTGGATGGGAGTTTCAATTCATATCATATCATATCATATCAATTTTATAAATGCACCTTATGGGTCTTTCAATTTGGTGAGGATTACCATATACATATACCTATGTTGGTACATAGTTCAAGAGAAAGGAAGAGGATCCTTGGGGATAGCTCTGATGCCCCCAATCTCATCGGTGCTAATTCATCATCCCATAAGAATACATATACATATAAATGCTTTCATATGAGATGTAAGTCATTTCAAATCATTTCAATGCATACTTGGGCTTCAAAGACAAGTATTATTCAAATCATTCATACTTAGGCTCAAACGCCAAATCACATTCTGAATAGTACTTTTCATGCATAGGAATAGCCCATTCACAACTTCCAATGAGGTGTAAACACCCAATATGCTTAAAGAGCTAATATCATAGACATTTATGTGATCACATTCTTGGAAATACCATATGTGTGAGCTTAACCCACCAATTTATTTTCATAAACATATGTCGTCTTAACCTACTAATTCATTTGTATCAAAATCTAATGCTCATGTATGCATATGCCATGTGATGATATATTAATAGCAATTGGCAATAGAGATTCAACCTTAAATCCACAATTCAAAATGAAATTCATGTAATCCATATGTAAAATGCATAATCAAATCACATTTTAATTTATCCATGCTTAAATCAAACTTAAAAGGGACAGTTCATATTCAATCTTCATAATAATCATGCAATTGAACAAATTATGGCTTAAGCTTGTATCTCGATTGAATTAAATAAGCAATAATCTTAAAAATCCGTTATTAAAAGTAAGCTTAAATTTCATAAATCAAGTGGAAAGAGTTTGGATCTTCATGTTTGAAAGAAACCATGAATCAATCCCACATACCTTAGCTAACCAAGAAGAAATAGGAAGAAATTTTATGAAGTAGAGAGCCTTTCCTTAGTATTCAAGACAATACTATGAGGGTCTCTTTAAAGGTGTTCTTAAGACAGAGTTTTAATATTATTCTACGTGTGAGAATGAATTTGAGTGATAGAGGAAAGGTATAGGTCATTTGAATGTCTTAGGATAACATAGGAAGTCACAAAAGTCCTTTAGGAGTAGCCATAATTAAAAGAAAACATTGATGAAACGAAATAAGAATTGTTGCCAAGGGTCTCATGTAAAAGTCTAACGGTTCGTAAAATGTCACATGGACCATGAGCCCTTCCATGAGGCCTCACTTAGCCAAAATAGAGAGAACACAACATGTACAGGCTTTACTAAAATAATCATAACTTCTTGATCAGAACTCAAAACTAGGTGAAATTGGATGAGTTCGAAAGCTAATTCAAATGTATTTAATGCGGTAGATCATGGGACACCCAGTTCCTTTTGGGCTAAGAGATATGACCTTTTAAATTTGGCCCTTCTATTGCTTGTTGTGAAAAGCTTAGCCAATGGAATTCCTTTTGAACTTGGCTTGATGCAGGATACCCATGATGACCTTAGACCAATTAAATAAGCTTGGATTGAGGGCTTGAAAGTGAATTTAGCTCGATCTTGAAGGTTCCATGGGAATCCTCCTATTAGAGCTTGAAAAGATGATTCAAAAAATGTTTGACCGAATGAATAAGAAGCTAAGCGTTAGAATAAGAACGGATAGTAGTGAAGTAGTATAAACTGATTTAGGAGTAACACGGAATGTGAAAAGTTAAACGGACCTTGTGGACTTCTGTGGTGCATTACTTGGCCAAGAATATTCACTAACGAAGCTTCGCGATGGTGATTTCATACTTAGAAAATTTTCACACCTACGCTCATATGGAATACAGACCCTAAAAGGTCATACAAGTTGTATGAGGTTCATGTGTGACAAGCCTTAGCCAAAAAATTTGTTTTCAAGGCCAAGGCTACATCACACAACCCATCACACGACCCATAAATTGCCACATGAACCATGTAGGGTTCATGTGGTGTGTGCCTTGGTCTCAAACTCCAACATAAGGCCAAAACTTTACTCACAATGCCAAGAGCCACCTCCAGGCCCCTCTACACAACCCATGGTGAGTCACACAACCAATAGAAGTGTTTATAAGGTGTAACCTTGGTTAAGCACTTCTCTGGAACAGAATTACAAGCACCATTAGAGCTATACAAAGTCCGGTTCCTTACATGTTTACTTTCCACTGATGTATTTTTTATTACGGCTGAAAGGTACATGTCATTCCTTCCCAGCGTAGTTTCATAACATTCAGGGATGAATGTTCACCGAGAGAAGATATTGTAACACCTCTTAACGTAGCTTGGAAAGTCCATGTGATGTATTTATTGAATATCTTAAAATCTGTATCACTGCTAAAAAACAACACAGAAAAGCGACAGACAGTGTTTCTTTTTTTGTCAAAAGCGATGGCAAAGCAACACAGTCAGTTCTGTCACTTTCTTGCTCGTCACCTTTTAAAAGCGACCAACAGTGTCACCAAAAAGGGACGGGCGATATCGCAAAATAAAAAAATGACGGACAATGTCGCTTTATTTATTTTTTAATTATTTATTTTTTGGGATGGACTGCTCAAATACGTAAAAAAATTAATTTTTTTCAAAAAGATAATTTGAAAAAAGCAACGGACTAGGTCACCCTGTCAGTCGCTTTTCTGGTTTTTTAAAAAAAAATCCAAAAAAGTGACAGACATAGGCACCCTGTCCAATCCTTTTCTGGAATTTTTTTTAACAAAATTGTGAAAAAATAACGGACAAAGAGACCCCGTCCGTGGCTTTTCTGTAGTTTTTTTACAGCAGAAACCAACCTGCATTAAAATTCAAATCCAATATATACCAATACGACATCATTAAAAAAACTAAAACATTCAAAATATGTACTAATAAGCACAATTAAATATAAAAAACATAGAAATTCATAATTTACAAAGTTTTAAATGGTTTCAAAGTTCAACAAATATTCTAAATTGGCCAACGCATAAATGAAGTAAACTAGGGGCTATTTGCTATAAAATCATTCATACTCTCGTCAGAATCATCGGGGGAGGACCGTCGGGCTAGGCTGAGCAAATGTTCCATGTGTTCATCATATTTCTATGTTTTGTTACATTCCTTTTTTGTCTTTTGTGCTTTAAAATCTGCCAATGAACATGTAAATTCTTCTATTTTTTGATTCACGACAGCCTTTTGAACCCGTCAATAGCCTCAGATTGACATGAGAATCCAATACCTTGTAAATCGGATTTAAGTCATCGTATCTTACTTTGGAAACCCGTTCCAGAAACACGGCCTTTATGGTTCCCGCCTGTAACATTTTCCATCCAAATTTGATTGGACAACTCAGGGTTAACTCGACCGAATCTCCAAGCTCTTGTATATGTCGCTCATACTCACTCTATATATTAAAAATAATAGTTTGACTCAATGTGTATATTAAAATCAAAATTTAGAATCAAAATAAATTATACTTAAAGTTATGTTAAATAACTTACATAGGCTTGTTCAGTCCTTTCCTCCACCCACTGATCCGGATCCGAGTCTTTCTTCTGTAATACCTCCTAAAAACTTCATCATGCAAAGGAGGCCACCCCAATTCTTTTTCCTATAAATCAAAATATAATTAATAAAATTATACTTTGTGTAAATTAAATACTTTATTTAAGAATAATATGTTAGTTTAAAAATAAAATTTTAAAAATTTTACTAGCTCCCTCGTAATGGTACTGACACTCTTTGCACCTCCGGTGTGCAATGAGCCACCCTTTAGACTTCATACCAGGTTGTACTTGGGATGCCAAGTACATAAAGTCTAGAAAAAAAAAAAGCAAAAGTGTTAAAAAGTATGGTAAGTAAGTAATACTCACAATATTATATAATCTTATATGTACCTTGAATTTCTTTAACTTCTCTTTGTGAATATGATTTGGAATCTGCCCCATGGAGTGGTATGCCTCCTTGTATAACCTTCTAACACTCTCTATAAGACCATCTACAACTTGTTTTGAAGGATGCCCCCTGCAACACACATAATAAACATGTTATTAGTTCATCTATAATTTGTTAAGGCAGTAAAAATAAATTAATAAAAATACAAACTTACGATGTTCCATCAAGCTCAATCATGACTCTCCCACGTTTGTCCCTTTGTCCAGGAGCTAAGTCAGGCACAACTTGTGCTGGCTAGAATACAGCAGTAGAAGAAGGTGTAGCTGATGATGGAATATCTGTATGATGTCAAGTCGGTGATGTAGAGACAGTATCACTACTAAAAGAATCTGTAAGTCTCAGATTAGATAGGTGGGAAGATTGAGAAGTAGGAGATACAACACTAGGAGATGGAGTAGTCGAAGATGTAGATTGATGATGTGGCACTGTTGGTCGAGGAGTGATCTGATCATACAAAGGGAATTTCAATTGCGCAGAAGAAGATGTGCCCCGTGGTTGATGCAACTGACTTTGAAAAGGTAGAGGATCCATATTCCTAGAAGACACATAATGACTAGCACCTAGGGCACCCTGAATATCAAGTGCTACGGAAATATAACCTGGGATATCCTCAGAATCAATCAGTCTCCTAGACTTCTTCTTTTTCATCCTACTAGAAGAAGTAACCCTAAGATGATCCCGAAACCTATCACCATCACCCTATGACATCTGAATCTAAGGTAACATAAATACAATATATAAGAAAAATAAATGGAACATTTTTGTATTAGCAAAATAAATTAAGTTATATGTTATTTATAATCTACTAGTCTATTCCTCCTAGCTTGTTTCATTTACTTCATCCTCTTATTCTGATTCCTCAGTTGTTCCATATTCATCATCCTCCCATTCCTCCTCCTGTAATGATTCATCATCCTTCCATTCCTCCTCCTTCCCCAATGATTGATTATCTTCATCTACTTCTTCTTACAAGTTTGACATTATTAATTCATTTTCAAACACCTCTTCTAGTAAGTGTTGAGGATGTTCTAGTGTGGTCTCCAACTCAATATCCACTTGTTGTTAAACAATTGCAAGATCATTTTGTAATCCCACGACTAATACATTCTCAATTTCTATTCTTTCTACATGTTTTGTCTTAATGACAACCCACCAATCATCCTTATCTCTATGCAATGGATATGGAGTGTAGTAGACTTGCTTAACATTTTGGGCAATTATAAAAGGATCATAACATCCATATTGTTTGGTATGCTTAACTTCAATTATATTATGTTATTGGTCTTTACTAGTGCCTCTAAGTGATGGGTGAAACCACTTACACAGAAACAATACTATCCTCTCTTTAGGCAGACCCAAATATCGAACTTCAATAATCTCCTGAGTGACACCATAATATTTAATAGTTTGGCCATTACCGTCGGCATCACCTTGAACAAAGACACCGCTATTATTGGTTTTCTTATATGTATAAACTTCCTCAGTTTGAAACTTAAAGCCATTCACACAATATTTACTCATTGTGTGAACTCGAGATTTAGACCCGAAAGCGATTTTTCTCACTGATGGTGAATGCTGATCAGTTGAGTATTCATCATAAACCTACAAATTATATCCAAAATAATACGATTTAGCCTTAAGTAAATACACCATTCCTACTTATTTAATATGATTAGGCTTTCACACTTACATAGTCCTTTAGCCATTTGGCAAACCCCGTGCATATGGCTTCATTCCCCCAGGTGTTTACGAACAATTTGATATTGATATGTATATTTTTGTTAGTTAATAAATACTAAGTGTTATGTAATTTGACAATATAATTTATTTAACACTTACTCAAGATATGACTGAATTTTTGGACAATTAAGTAGAATATGAGTCATAGCTGATTAACATTCCATGGTTGTGAAGCCTCTTTTCCATGCCTTTTATATCATCGACCACTTTGATTAAAAATTGAAATCAAGGGAAACATCAGATCACTCTCACCTTCATCATTCTTATTTTGCCTATTTCGCTTGCATCACCTCATCGCAAAAGTAATTAGAATAAAAGTCGCCAATTTCTCTTGTGATATGAGCTTGAACAATGGATGCTTCGATCTATCCCCTTTGTTTAATTATCTATTTGAAATCTCTAATTTTTCTGTACATATCAATTCAAATATGTTTATTATGAAGTTTATTGTTTATATATTCATTATATATAATTAAGTACTTAATTACTCATAAAAGACATTATCTTTCAAATGGAAACATCCACCTTGTTTGAACTGGACCTCTACGGTGGGCTTTTTGTAAAAGTGAACCGGAAGATGCTCCATCATATCAAGGAAGCCAGGCGAAAAAATCTTATCGAACTTTGTAGTAATAACAACAATATTTTCCTCCATCCTGTCTAAACTACTTTCAAGCAATGTTCTAGAACATAAATCTTTAAAGAAAAGACTTATCTCTGCGAATCGTTTCCATATCCTCTCAGGAAGGTGGCTAAAAGCGATAGGAGGCAAAGTTTCCATGAATACATGACAATCATGACATTTCATACCTATCAACTTCCCTTAATTCAAGTCTGCCCACTTGCCCAAATTTGAAGCATATCCCTCCAAAATCCTCAAATTTTTAACCCACTCATATATTTCACGTTTCTCATCCATGGCGAATCAAAACTTGCTTTAGGCTTAATAATTTTGCCATTTGGTAGTTCCTGTAGCTACAATTCTTTCCTCCTACAATATTTCTTTAAGTCCATTCTAGCTCTTGGGTTATTTTTTGTCTTGCCTTTAACAACCATCACTGTGTTGGATAAGTTGTCAAGATAATTTTTCTCAATATGCATCATATCAAGATTATGTCTTAGGAGATTATCCTTCAAATATGAAAACTCCGAGAATATGCTTTGTTTGGTCCAATTATGATGAACACCATATCCAGAAAGTTTAGAAGGTGGAGCCTTTGTAACTTTAGGCAGTTGAGAAACTCCCTTTCAAATTTGATGCCCTATCAGTGATGGGGGTGGAGGATCAATTTCGACCCTATTTTTTCTAAATGTATTCTTCATCTTTCTGAACTCGTGGTCTATTGGCTAGAATTCATGATGACATTCAAATCTTGAATTTTTTTGTTATGCTTTAGGGTGAAAGCCTTACTATGTTTCATACAATGAGGACAAGCAAGCTTTCCAGCAATCATCCAACCAGACAACATACCGTATGCAGGAAAATCATTAATAGTCCATATTAAATAAGCACGTACAACAAAATTTTGTTTCGTTGATTTGTCATATGTCAATACAACTTCAAACCCTAAATGCTTAAGCTAATCTATCAATAGTTGTAGAAAGATATCAATCAAACTTTTGGGTTTATCAGGACCCAGAATAACACAGCTTAAAATATGAATGGACTTGTCATGCGCATTTCAGGAGGAAGATTATATGGAGTGAGAAATAAGGGCTAGCAAGAATAAGGCGTGGAAGAATTTGAAAATAGTGTGAAACCATATACACACAACCCTGGTTTGAAATTTCTAGGCTCTCTAGCAAATTTAGGATATACATTATCAAAATGCTTCCATGCTGCTCCATCAGATGGATGAGACAACACACCAAAGACCTTTTATATTAACGGTGCCATCTCATATGTGGGGCAGACCACATCAGTGCGTACAACCTCTTCAGTCTAGGAATAAAAGGTAAATAATGCATCGCCTTAATTGGAACCATCTTTCTGGTCGGAGTCCTCTTATAATGAGCATAACCGCAAAACATACAAATTTCCAAGTCAGTATCATTGTTGTAGTACAAATGCAGTCATTAACACAACAATCAGTTCCATCATATGACAATCCTAACTTGGAAACCAGTTTCTTTGCCCGATAGAATTTCTTAAATATGTTAAATTCACAATTAACCAACTCACCCAAAAAATCGACCATTGAGTCTATAGACGCATTAGGAACATTCCAATTTGATTTAATGTTCATTAATCTAACAGCAACAAACAAAGTGGAATGCGGAATCCCCTCACATAATGGTCGACTAGTCACTTCTAATCCTTCATAGAAGCATCTTGCTTCTTCATTAAGTGCTTCATTAAAAAACTTTTCAGGTTCCATCCCCCCTTGAACTCCGAAAGCATCATCAATCATTTCATGAACTCTATCATGCTCAAACGTGTCATGTTGAAAATTATCATGCTCAAATCTAATTTGACCTTGTGCTACAACCATATTATATTCATCCACGGGCATCGAATTATCAAACACGCCATTCAGTCCATCAATTTCACCATGATCCACCCATACAAAATATCTAGGCTTAAATCCATTATGAAACAAATGGTCAGCTTCATAATACATGTCATACATTCACAAACGGTGATCCATCTACAAAATATTCATAACCTCAATTAATTAGTTCAAGTATGTTCTTCAGTATCTTGATTAAAGTTTAGGTTCTAAATTATAATTTAAGTTAAGAAATAATTCTAAAGTGTAACTTAAGAAAATTTCTTAAAGTACCAACAATTTGTAAATAATTAAATATAATCTTAGAGTTAAAGTTTCAAATTACAAGTATAATTAAAGTTCAAGTATTTAAAAGTTAAGGATTTATACAAATTCGAATTAATTTGTAAGAAGATAATATAAGAATTCTAAAGTTCAACTTGATTCTAACAACTTTACCAAATCAAAGTAAAAGTGCAAATTAATTTCTACAATTAAAGCAAATCAAAGTTACAGTGCAAATTAATTCCAACAACAAACACATTATGATTAAAAAAACTTTATGTGTCAACACTAGATGAACACAAATTGATTTTGTAAGAAAATCAATTTTGTCATCAATAGGATCAACTAGTGTTGTCACTTATGCCAAACAAACACATTATGGACAAAATATATTATCCATAATATGTTTGTTTGGCATAAGTGACTATACTGGTTGATCCTATTGATGACAAAATTGATTTTCTTACAAAATCAATTTGTGTTCATCTAGTGTTGATACTTATAGTTTTTTGCAAGAAAATCAATGTTGTCATCAATAGGATCGACTAGTGTTGTCACATATATTAAACAAACATAATATGACAAAAAAATAAAATAAGTGTCAACACTAGATGGACACAAATCGATTTCGCAAGAAAATCAATTTAGTTATCAATAGGATCAACTAGTATTGTCACTTATAACAAATAAAAACAATATGGCAAAAAATAAATAAGATAAGTGACAACACTAGATGGACATTATTGTCAACTCTAGATGGATACAAATCGATTTTGCCAAAAAATCAATTTTGTCATAAACAAAATCAACTAATGTTGTCACTTATGCCAAAGAAACTCATTATCACTATAGCATACTCTAAAATATTATTCAAATATTTATATATAGATAATAATTAAAATTTTATCGAAATAATACCTTGATTTTTTGTAATGACCCGTTAGGTCATTTTAAAAATAAACACTCTCTCTTTTATAAAAGATTTTTTCGTAAATTTAAATTGAAAATTCTGATGATTCCGTTGGATCCGAAATATCGATTTTGGTCTAGAAGGACCCTTCATTCAATTTTCAAAGCTTCCAGGTGTGTTTTGGCCCTTTTGATTATTTTTGATACTGGGAATTGGGACTTACATTGGAATAAAATAACCTCCGATGGGAATTTCAACTACACCGTTGAGTTCGAAACATTGTTTCCGATCAAATTTCATATATGGAATGTATTTTCCGACTCCGGATGAGGCCGGAGCATTGAATTTAAGTTTGAGAGTTTGCTGAAGATGCTGAAGCGGGGATGACGTGGCCCAATTAGGCGCTGCCACGTGGCAGACGCAATATATAAAAAAAAATAAAAAAAAAATAAATGCAGATTTCTTCTCAAAATTTTCTGGGTTTCTCCCAAACTTTAATCCACGATTTCTCCCTCGATTTTGGTCCGATTTGGGCGATTCAAAAGGCTAAATCGCGTATTTTTCCGAGAGGAACACCATGGAAGTTTCAGAAATTAATTTTGGTGCGCCGTTCGAGGTAAAATTTGCTGTTTTTCGCTGGTTCGGATGTCTTTTTTTGAAAACTTTAAATATGAGATTTCTACCTCGTTTTAGCTCCGTTTTTGAAACGGTTTTCTCCATTGAATTCCTTATTACTGGGAGAACATTTTTATGTATAAATTTCCAGATTTCTGATGACTTTTTTTTGGTGACGAAATTTTTGGACCATTTTGCCCTTTTCACCGAATTAATTGATTTTAGTGTCCTTAGATTCGTTATGTGATTGTGATGTTATACTTGAATAGATTTTGGTGATTTGGAGTATTGTAGAGAGGGAAAAGCTTCGGAATTGACATGATTGGAGACTTTATATAAGGCAAGTGAATTTCTTAACCTTTGTTAAGCATATAGAATCTTGTGCTTCCTATGTGAGGTGTTGATAGTGATTTTGAAATATGAATTTGGTGTTGATGTTATTTTAAAGCTATGTTGTTGTGAAAGGTGCATTGTATTAAAAATTCGGTCATCTCCTCATCATAGTGTAAACCTGTCTATTACATTGATTTTGTGGCAAATGTTATGTGAACTGAGAAAGAATAAGACCAAAAAAAAGATGTACCATTCGAGGGACGGGTCGCACGCCGCGATAGATATTATAAATCGAGGGACGGGTCGCACGCCGCGACAGATATTATAAATCGAGGGACGGGTCGCACGCCGCGACAGATATATATATGATTCGAGGGTCGGGTCGCACGCCGCGACGGATGCACGGACTAAGAGTCCCCCATGGGTCCCAGACTGAGAGACAGCGGGTGTGTATCACTAGGTCAGACATGCATCATTCTACTTAACATTGCATTGCATTACACATTCTTATCATTTATGAGCTTGTCGGTGCCTATTTGTGAAACTGGTGATAGGTGAACCGATTCCTGTGTTGTTGATCTATGAATATTGGTGTGGTTACTGAGTTACATGTTATATACATTATGAACTAATTTGTTGGACCGATGTTATGTGTGTTGCAGTTGTAGAGGTTCTGGCGTGGAGTTAGGAGTACTTGTATTCTGTATTGCTTAATTTTGCGTTTAGTAGTTCACTTGTTGGGTACCGTGTGTTTGGTACTCACCCCTTGCTACCACAATTTTCTTTTTGTAGGTTTTGAGCCCGGACTATGAGTAGTATTTTCCTTGATCATCCGAGGCTTTTCAGGAGATTTAGAGAGGTAGCTGCTGTCATCTAGCTGACTCTCTTATCCTGTTTCCTTTCTGCTTTGTTCTATTTGAGAAGAAAGACAGTTTCAGACTTTGTAATTCTTTGAATTTCTGTATGACTAGTGGCTTGTACACGTGACAACCAATCCTTGGGTGGTATTTAAGTTTTGTGAAGATTTCTCTATTTAAGTTATCTATTTTATTTAGTACTTCCGCACGTTATTTCGATATTCTTGTTGGGTTTAGGCTGACTTGTCTTGATGGGTTAAGACGAGTGCCATCACGCCCATTTTCGGGTCGTGACATTTTTAATGCTCAGATATGCTCGGAGATGGAGGGGTAGGTGGTATTTCGATTGGTGGCGCCAACAAATATTGAAAACCTAGAATTTCAAGAACAATTAAAGCACATTATATACAAGTACAAAGTTAACAAATAAAATTCAAGTTCGAAAATCGTATAAATTCAACTTCTTATAAAATTAAATCTAAGTTCTACTTAAATATAAAATCCTAAGCTTCAAACTTAAGAATTCCTAATTAAAATTCAAATTTTATATCCAACTTCAAAGTTCACTACTTAATATATTCAAGTTAATTCCAAACTAATTCTACGTTCAAACTAAACACTAGTAAAGTTTAATTTAGGTACAAAACCTATAGTTCAAGTTTTAAATTATATCTAATCAAAATTCACAACTTAAAGTTTAATCTAAGTTCTAAAATCCAAATTTCAAGTTCAAAATTAAATCTAAGTTTAACTTAAAAAAAATTCTAAAGTTCAATTTTTATATTCTATTCAACTTTAAAGTTCACAATTAAAATTCAAGTTCCAATTTTAATCTAAGTTCAAGTTAAACACTACTAAAGCATAATCTTAACGAATCCTAAATTAAAGTTCAAGGTCTACATTATATACAAGTTCAAAACTCAGAAATAAAATTCAACTTCTAAAATCATATAAATTCAACTTCAAATGAAATTAAATCTAAGTTCTACTTAAAAAAAAATAATCCTAAACTTCAATCTTAAGAAATCCTAATTAAAATTCTAATTTTATATTACATTCAACTTCAAAATTTGCTTCTTATTAAAATATTCAGGTTCCCCAAATTAAAACTAAATTTAGGTTAAACGCTACTAACTTTCAACTTATGTACAAATACTATAGTTCAAGTTTTAAATATATCTAATCAAAATTCACAACTTTTGAAAATTCAAACTAAGTGCTAATATCCCAAAGTTTAAGTTCAAAATTAAATCTAAATTCTAGTAAAAATCTACTTTTGCTCTAACTTCAACGAGAATTCTAACTTCAACAATGATTCAATTCAATTCCTATATTCTAACTTTAACAACAATTTATTCTAACTTCAACAAAAAAATTTAACTTCATTCTGACTTCAACAACAATTCAAATCAATTCCAACATTTTAACTTCAACAACAATATTTCTAACTTCATTCTAACTTCAACAACGTAACAACTCAATTCAATTCCAACATTCTAACTTCAACTTCATTCTAACTTCAATTCAATTTCAACTTTTTAATTAACTTCAACAACAATTCAATTCTAACTAAAAACACCTAATTTCCAACATCATTCGAAAAACACCAAATTGAAACTAAAATCCTAAAATGTTTATTTATTCACTACTTCACACATCATATACAAATTAACTATGCTCATACCATTGTAACTTCATAACAATAGTGTTCCAACACAAAAGTACTCAATTCATAAGCTAATTTTTTAATTAAAATTAAATTTAAAGTTTAGCCATAAAAAGATTATTCATTTACATATTCACAATACAATATAGAAAATAAGTTTATTAATATCATTATTTCAACAAGAAAAGTGAAATGGGCTACCTAAGAACTTACAAAATTCATAAACTTAAAACAACAAAATAATACCTACAAACACTAAAAATGGAGCAAAAATAAGAAGAAAACTAGTACCTTAGGTGTGGGGGGTGGAGGAACCCGAGTTTGGCGGCGACGGGCGACGGGCGACGGGCGATGGAGTTAGGGAAGGGGTGATGGGTTTTGAGAAGGGGGATTAGGGTTTTTCTGAGAGAAAATAAAGTTTGAGAGGGAAAGAAATAAGTGAATGTCGGCCAATTTTTCATATAGGCTTAGGAGGGACGGACGGGGTCGTTTTGTCCACCGCCCATCATTAAAAAAATTTGACAGTTGACAAAAAATAGCGACGGACTAGGCGATGTTGTCCGTCGCTGCTTTTGTTAAATAGAATTACTTCAGTAAAAATAGCAATGGACTGAGTCATCTTGTCCATCGCAACTTTTAAAAATTTAAAAAATAAAAAAATATTGTGATGGATGGTGTCGTTGTGCTATTAAATAATTATATATTAAGGAAAAGAAATTGATGGAAATTTCTACCAAAATATGCAATGGACATGTAGACATTGTCCGTCACTTTTAATTATCAAATACTAAAAAAACAAATTTAACTAAAAAACCAACAAACTACGTCCTTTAGTCCATCGCTTTTTGGAGAGACGTAGTTCGTCACTTTTTTGTCCGTCGCTTTTTTGTAGTTTTTTAGTAGTGTATCTTGTTTTTCAAATTCAACTTCATATTCTTTCTCAAGAGAAAAAATTGTGTAGGGAAACGGCCACCTTCGATTTTCAGGTCACCCGTATCGAAAAATATTTGTTTGATGAAATTGCACAAAACAATAGGATTCGGGACAAGAGCCCATTGCGTCCTTGTTTCCCCACAATTCAAAATTTCCCGAGTTTCATTTTGAGTCAAGAAAGTTAGTTGGGACCTATCCCAACACCTTTATATACATAAATGCTAAAAAATTCTCTTATTTTAGGTACTAATTCTCTTTCGAAACACCCCCAAATCTTCTTAAACTTCTCTCTAAAAATCTTCTATCAAACTCTTTTAATTACTTAGAGGTCATGCTCCCTCTATTGAAGGCAAAGCTTTCAAAAAGCTTTCTCAAAGTTCTCTAGGTCTTCTTCTTCAAGTTTCATGGATCAAAGGTATGTAGATTTCTTCATCCATGGGTTCTTTCATCCATGGAGTCCCAAAACCTAATTTAATAATCCTTCAAGTTTTTATATTAATTTCTTATGGGTCTTTCCTAATTACCCTGTTAAGCACAAATTATGTTGAGATTATCCATCTGTTCTATGAAATTGGATAAATTGATTTCAAGGTTATACAATTATGAAGCTATCTTATGATTACAAAGTTACGAAAATTATGTTACCATGAATTATTTTGAGAATGATGATTTTATGTGGTGAATTGCATGATTCTATGTTTAAAGTTCAAAGAGGATATGTATGATTGTGGTGGATTGTTTAAGAATGATTTTAAATTGATGATTTTCATTATATTGATACATTCTCGTCTTGAGTTACATGATTTAAATCTTGCATGCATGAGCCCATCCAATCATCATATCAAAGTTTCGGGTGGAGACAAGATATTTAAAGATGAGGGTTCAGTTACAAAGCTATGAACGTTTATGAAACTTAAAGTTATGATGTTTTAAATCTCTGAAAGCTATGATAAAAATAGATCTTTTTTTTAAGAAGGGAAAGCTCTACGTGTGGATATTAAGTTAAGATGAGCTAATCCTACATGTGCAATATTAAAGCTATGTTTTCAAATTTATGATGATTATAATTATGCATATGTTTTCAAATGTATTTTGTGGGAATGACTTAGCACCGAATAGGGCATTGAGGTGGAATTCACCAAGAGAATCCTAGTGGCAACCCTTTGTCACTCAAAATATATGCCACCATAAGAGCCTTTGTAGGCTAAGCTTAGGCTAGTAGATCCACGTTAGCCATTATGTTTATGAAAGATGTGATTCCGAAGTTAGTAAGTTTTTCTATGTCTACCTTGGCAAGTAGATTCCCCTTCTCCTAATGGAAGGAATTTATTAACTTTTTCCCAATGGAAAGAGTTTATTAGCCTTTTCATAATAGAAGGAGTTCATTAGATTCCATGTAGTAGCTTGCATGGTTTATTTTGGTTACGGTCTTCTCCCACATATGTATGATATAAATAAGTTATGTTTCACGCAAGTTTTCACTAAAGCATGTTCGTGCATGTCATATTGAGCTTATATTCTATTGTATATGATTATGCATCTTGTTAAGATTATTACCTATTGTTGCATTCCACCCCACAAAGTAGTACATTCCAAGTATTAATGCATACTTTTGCCTACATGATCTAACTATGTAGGGATCAGAGCTCCCATCCACCCTCCTCCACTTGGCTAGCTTGGATTCATGAAGATTTTTATTACGGTGAGTCCTCCATTTAAAAGACAATATCCAATGTCTACCTTGTATATGTTGAGACTTTATTTCATTTATATATGTACTTTGAGGGTAAGGCCGAGAGTTGTCTTGGCCCCTCATCCTATTCATGTTTTAGAGGTGTTATTGGATACCACATTATACTTATACTATGTACCTAAGTTGAGATGTTGAGCTTTTATGGAGACCCGTCCTTTAGACCCTATCCTATGTGATGCTATTTGATGTTGTTGAGGTTGATGGAAAGTGATGAAAGTCCTAAGTCCCTAATTCCCCATAGCTTGAGTCATATTTACCCTCCCCTTAGTTATTACTTTTTATGTGATTTATGCAAATAACTTTTCCTTATCTATTCCCAGAGCATGAGTTCAAAGCCCCGATTCCCCTAGATTTACTTTTTGATGCTTGTTTTACATTCCATAGCCAAGGATGTGCAAATAATATGCTACGAGGATTTTTGGGTTGCCTTTGGGTTATCACTCACCATATCACACTTAGGCCCTATGCTCGGGTTGTGTCAGTAATTGCTCATACCTACGTCCATGGCTATTGATATTTGTATGTATTGCTAAATTGTAAGCATGTGTAGATAAAACCCTAATGTTGGGGTGTGTGTTTTATATGGGCACTTGACTTATTAGCTGGATCTATTATATTTTGAATGTTTTGATGTTAGTAAAATCTCGAGTTTGCAAACTTTGGGTTATCTCTAGATCTTCAATTATTGAATTATCTTAGTGATTATAGTGGACAATGAGTGTGATAGTTGGATATCTTTCGTGGTTTCAGTTGAATGCCACAAAATCGGGTTCAATGGCTAAAGTAGTAGAGGTTTTGCGGATAATTGCTTAGGCCAAGTGTGCCCGTGAGTGATTTGCATGTGAAGCCGTAACAAGCTCATGTGATGTTGTCTTAAATAGAAGTAGTGGTTACTAGCAATTCTAGCTTATTCACATATTATTAACTCAAACATTCTAGTATTCAGGCCTGATTAATTAGCTCTCATCCCATAATTGCACACCCTCAATATTTCTCTCTATTAGTTATTTGAATCTATCTCATAATTGCTTGTAGTCAAATGCTAGTTTTATGCTACACGCAACCCCCCATTTTAACACTAAAATTGCCTAAAAAAATTTAATACTTCATTACTTGAACAACCATACTGTTCCCTGTGAGATTCAACCCCAACTCCTCGTTCGGTCATTATGCTGATAATAATTGTTCATATTTTACAAAAGTGAGGTGTTCTTGAACATCACAAAAATGGTGCCTTTGCTGGGGAACGGTGCATGTTCTTGTTAGAAGTTTTTTTTAACTTAGTAATGAGTGCAAAATTTACACTTATTGCTCTCTTCTTATGATTTTGCATTGTTAAATTGATAAATTGAGGCTAATTATGCTTTAAATAGTGTATATTTTAGGTACATAAGCTTTAGATGGAGTTTTTCTTGAAAAGATAGAATATGGAATTAAATTGGAGCAAAAAGAAGTTGAAACTGAAGAAAATGGTACCTGAAAACATTTATTCTCTGCGAACACAGAGCAATAGGAAGATGAGGGGCGCAAACATCCCCTGAATTGGTGCATAGGTAGAAGACAAAGAAAATAGTCTTTGCGAAAGCGGATAGCTTAGGCACGAACTTGGAGTGTTAATGTAAGTTTACCTCCACGAACGCGGTCAAAGCTTTGCGAACGTGGAGTGTTAAAGTAACTTGCACTAGGGCAATTCAAGAAATTCACATTTCAATCCCAAATTAGAATATACACGCATTCTCAACCCTATATTCATGAGAGTTATTCATACCTTCATCAATGTTCATACAACTTTGAGAGGAAATACACCTTAGCTTATATTTAGGTTTCGGGTGAAACTTTAGAGCAAGTTTTCTACAATTACCTGAGTTGATTGAAGAGTGTAAGCTCTCAGTGTATAAATTCTTCACTCGCTCTTTCTTTCCTTGTGCTTAATTTCATAAATTATAGATTTAATGAGTTAGGGATGGAAATTTGTTTATGGTATTAATTGAATTTCTTGCTTTCATGCTTAGTTGATTATTTACTTGCAAATCATGTTGGTTTCTTCCTATATTGCTTTAATTAAGTTCAATGATTTATGGATTCGTGCTTGCCTTCATGTTTAACTTATGATTTGAGGTCACGAACTTGAATCTAGCTTAGATATTCAATTATTTTATGAAAATGTGCAGTTGAGTGAAGGGTTTGTATATGGTCATGGGTTTATGTGCTAATTGCCTTAATTGGATTCAACTACCAAGGTTTTAGGAAGAATGCTTATGAGTTGCTCATGCGAAATGTGTTTTTGAGTGATTCGCGCATTGAGGTCATAACAAGCTCGTGTTAAACACCGTTATTCTCTTACAGGAGATGATGGCTACAAGAAACCTAGCCTACCCATAGAGTTTATATGATACTATGCATGATGGATTGATTGAGATCAGATTGATTCCTATATTCCCCATCCTTGCTCCCTTTCTTGATTAATCCTTATTCAGTTCCTTTAGGAGTAGTTGTAGCTTAATCCCCCTCCCCAGTCCATTGTTAGTTATTGCGGTATTCACTTGTTGAATTTGAACTAGTAGCACATAGTCCTTGATGAATTTAATTTCCCTTATATTTTTTCTTATGGGATTCGACCCCAACTCTGTTGTTGGGTTATTATGTTAACAATGATCGTCCCTATTTCCATTAGTAAAGTAGATTTTAAAGTCATCAAACTGGCGCCATTGGTGGGGAAAAATTGGCGTATTGATTTGATTTAGGACTTGTAGTTTACTAAGTTTTAGTTCAATTTGTGGATACTTGTTTGTTTGTTCTTTTTGTGTTGTTATATGGCTAATTGTGATGAATTCTTGCTTGGTGGATCTGAGCCCTATATTTATGGTCCTTATCTTCAAATTAGAGGACTTCCTGGTGAGCAAATTGGTGTTGAGGAAATGAATGGAGAAATAGGTGTTTTTAGTCAAGGTTTGCTCATCGACTTGTTTCTAAGATTCGTCAATGAAAAGGCTCTAAGAGACCAAATGCTCAACATGAGGGATGACTTCAAACAATTGCTCGTTGCTAGATGTTATGAATGGCCCAATTTGAAATTGTGGTTACCAATTTGAAGGCCAACATGAGAGAAAGGAATGAATTATGTAAGGCTCCTTATCCTATGATCAACATCCATGAGTTGGAGTCTCAAGAAGAAAGGATGATGGTTAATGTGGAGCAAATCTTATGTGGAGTGCATTCTATCCAAGCCAATGATCATCCAAGATGCCGAGATTGAGGAAATGATATTAATGTTGCAAGAAAAAACCATGGATATCACCAGCAACATTTTTAGTTCATTTGGAAATGGGAGTGTCATTTGCTTTAAGGCAAATAATTATGAAGTACAAGGTGCAAATCGCCTCTTGATACTCTCATTCATGCACAACGAGCAAAACAAGAAATATTGATGTCAAGTTGGGTAGAAATTCAAGTCCTCAAAGTGGAGAGATCGAGGAAAATTATTGATGGTCTCCAATTACTCCCATGAGATTAACTGGAAGATTGATTTGAAATTGGGGTAAAGGTTTAATGCATCAAAATAAAATTGAAGAAGGTGATGAATTTTGTGTTGCTCTGCAACAATAAATTGTGCGCTTGATAGGAGGCAACCCATCAAATTTGTCCAAATTTTAATTTGTTAGATTAATTTTTGCATTTTTAATTCTTAGATTAGCTTCTTAATCTTTAATTTTTAGTTTTAGCTAACTCTCACAATTTTCAACTCTTTGGTAGTGGTTTACATAGGTTTGGAAGCATAAAATTGATTCAAGCTGAAGATTTTGGTGAAAACACCATCAAAAATATAAAAGGATGGTTTTGGGGCCATTTTGACTGCACTTTTGTGCCCAGGCATCGCCCAAACTAAAGGGAGGACCACTGAGTTTGTCCTGCGACCTCCCAAAGTTACATAAAGTGGCCCAGGTCTGACACCCAAACTGAACTCCGCGATTGCAGATAGAAGGTCCGAGAACGTTGAAGTCAACTTTGTTGACTCTCCGCGGATGCGCCTTTATGCCCACAAACACAGAGCATGTGAAAAATGAAATGAGGTGCAGATGCACCTAATTATCTGTGAAGGAGGACTACTGTCGAGGTGCAGCAATTGAAAATTCCACTCTATACAGGGTGCGTTCATTTCTTCAGAAAAGAGAGCATGAGTGAGGTAAAATTTTTGCTCAAAATTTTCTTGCACTTCAAAATTTTGAGGAAAATCTCAAGCTCTCTTCTTCACCCCTTTTGGTTCAACATTCAAAAGTATGTTCACTCAGCTCTTTCTCCATTCTTGTTCGTCAAAGGTAACTCTTTGTAGCTATGATAGTTGCTTGATGAAATAATGATGCAAAATTATTCTATTATTCATACCGTGATGCTGAAATTATTGAATTCTTGCTAGCCTCCACCATTGTCAATTTCTTGGCTTGAAAATGTTGAACTATGATGTCCTACCTCTATGCTTGTTAGGAGTCAATTTTTGTGCGTAAATTGTGTAGAGTTGGATGGATTGTGGAATTAAATTGTTGTGAGATGTTTGGGTGATGTGTTTGAGCTATTGGGGAAGATTTGGGGATAATTATCTTGTCAAAATGAAGTTTGTAAGTCATGCCCCCATGTGTTTAACAAAATGCCCATGAGATTGATCTCGCCCAAGTTACATCTCCTTATAGAGGATAAAGCGGTCATTGTCATGAAATAGATCCTATCCAAGGTTAGGGTCGAACATAAGGGAATACGTAGACTTAAGAGAATTCAATGATTGCAATTTGATTAGTTAACCGACTTACATCCCCAAGGGGGGAATTGCAATAACTAATGGAAAATAAACCTAACTAATACAAGAGTGAAATCAATATGGAGAGAAACTAGGGTATTGTGTTCCCCATGATTCCCTAACATAGTATCACCGGATAACCTAATTCACTTCTAGTGTGTAGCATGCAGGACAGTAAGCTAAGTTAACCAAGTCCTTTGGTCAAAGGTGAGAGGCGAATTTCACTATGCGACTTGTCTTATCTCCATAGCGTGCATTACTGACCCCTAGCTATTAGTCCCAGTATAACCTCCCCTTGGCCCAATTTAGTTGATTAGATGAGAACATATCAATTGAATCTTGTTAATAAATTTCTTTTCTTATTCATTACTACCTTGGTCCAGTCAGTAACACTAGGTGGATTTCAATGTTGTCCACCACTAGAAAACATGCAAAGTGAAGAGTGTTAATTAAATACATACATGCACACTTTCCAAGAATTATGAATTATTCAATTGTACTTTGTTAGTTCTTCATGGTTCCCACCACCCTAGTTGTGGATTTAGCTACTCATGATTTGTGTACATGCAAAACTTATGAACTGAAATAACATAATAGAGCACTTACATAATTGAATTAAGAACTAGCAAATCCAACTTCAAAGAAAATCACAAGATTAAAGATGAAATCAAAGTACAAGTATTCTAAAAAACCACTCCAATGTTATCTCACACTTTTCTCTCTCTAATTATTGGGTTTTCTGAGTAATCCGTGAAACCTTCTAAAAACTAGCCTACAAAACCTATTATAATATCTCAAAGACAAGTCTTAAACAAATTAGAATAACTGGGTCAGCATGCCTCACGAAAGGGTTTATGGGCTCTATTGTGCATTCCACAGGTTGTAACTGCGGTCTCGTATAGAGCTGCTACATAACTGGGCTTCAAGTCTATGATACCCCCTTTATGACCCATAAAGTGATTTATGACCCGTTCGGGGGTTTCATATGATTAATCTTCAGAAAGTCTCAATCTCTATTCCTCAGGGCACGAACCAAGGTCTACGACTCGTATATCAATCGATGCCTTGTCTGCATGTTCGTAGAACCAACTTCAAAAAATCAACCGCTCACTAGAATCTTCCACGAAACCCACTTCATGACCCTTAGAGTGTTCTACGGCCCGTAAAAGGTCTCGTACCACATAAAAATTGGCAACTTCTGCATTTCTTACCAAAATCAAGGCCAACCCTGAAATCCTGCAAATATAACACAAAAACACATAAAACCAACTAACATCACATTTAGAGCACACAAAATTCAAAGTTTTAAACATCAACAGTGTTGTATTTTGACAGCACATCAACACTCTCAACTTAAAATTGTTGCTTGTCCTCATGCGACGAACTCAATCTATATAGATAATACAATAACACACATACCTTAACCCAATGGAATATAACACATTAATCGAAAGCACAGACACCCACACCACCTTTTCAAAACAGAATAAAATAACCATTTAGAAAACCAATACAAACTAGTGTCTGTGACAACACAACTATGACAAGTGTGGTACTACCAACAATCCAGAATCACTGAATACGTCAAATGCTAACAATGCAACACAAGTTCCCTCACAGAAAAGAAGTCCCATACCTAATACTTAAATGATGTTTTCATGTTTAACCTTGGGACTATGCAAAATCATTCACTCTCACAAAAGATATTCACGCATCATGCCTAATACCATAGGCTTGCCCCTATACTCTTGACTAAGACTTTCAACTACTTGGACTAGGATCACTTTAGGACTTTCTAGGCTCGTAATGTAGGCTCAGGGGACTTTGTTGTGGTGTTTTGCGAAAATCGTGACTAACGACCATCCTTGACGCTGTGTTTTCCAACAATGTTACCCTACCAACTCTGTTATTTTCATCTCATTCTCCTTTTATCATATTTCAAGGTTTTTTAGGTGCTTTTCTTTTCATTTTTCAGCTTTTTGCCTTGCTTTTACACTTCTTTTTTCTTCTTTTCACACAACTAAGGCATCACTTATTTTTCTTGAACCCAGTACATGATTTTCCCTTTTTATCTACATCATAACTTCCCTCTTATTTTTGTTTTTCACCCTTACACCAGCCACCCTCAACTTAGGCTTTGGCCTGAGTTGAGATACATAATATCCATCCTTAGAACCAGGGCCACTTTTGGTAGCCACCCTCAATATAGGATTTTTGCCTTACTCAAGGTGCACAATGTTCATGGAAGGACCAGGGCCAAATTCTTGATTTCACAACTAACAAGGCTAGGTTAATCAAGTTTTGACAAAGAATAGGTACATGTTAGGCTCAAACATTAGGAACAAGTGATACATCGCAATTTTGGTTGGTCATTTAGGCTAAGTGGGCTTTTAAAAACAAAGGCTCAAGATCCTTTTCTAATCCAGTTAATCTAATGTCCAACTTAGAGTAGCAGGGTAAGTTGTGAATTAGCACAAAACATATGAATTTAGCAACTTCAGGCTCTCACTCACATGGTACATACTACATTATCAACAAATGACTGTTCGATCATACTTTTTATCTCTATTTATCCATACTATCAGTCTAACAATGTCAACACACCTGAACACGCATGTTTGCTACTAACTAACTAATCAAATGTTTTTTTTGTGGGAATCATTTTTCAAACAAAACATAAAAACATGCTATATGCCACAGATATTAGCACTACATGCTACAAATATTGCCTAAACATCCTAAATATGCCGGTTCAAGAGAAAGTAAATATCCATGGGGGAAAAGAACACAAGCAAGAAAACCCCAGGATAAAAAATTGGGGTAGTTATGCACCCAAGCTACTCAGACTTCAATGAGGCCCATAACTACCCACACCCCATCAAAATATATTTTCATTGCCCCCAATGAATGCAATCAAAGCAAAACAAAGTGTAAGGGGTCAAAAATCATACCTGAGTTCCTAAGCGTTGGTGTGTGGCTGAGTCCGGCCACCCACACTCTGCGTAGTAATCTCTTCAACAGTAGAACTCTGTCTGGAGGGACTAACACTCCTCAAATTCTAACTCTCCTGAGTCTGTCATCTTTCCTCCTCTTGTCTCAACTCTCTAAAGACAAGCTCAAGCTCTTCCTCCTCTACAAGCCTTGCACATGAGCTCATGATATCTTGATCATTATCCTCTGTGTGAGGTCTCTTCCCATGGGAAGGCTGGATAGGCTCATCAAGAGCAAAAGGATCTACCACCGCCCCGGGAGTATAGTCTCTGGTAGTGTAACCGGTGCTACCAATGCATCTGTCATCTTGGCTCTGAGTCACTAGGTCTCCTTATAAAGGATTGTCAAGTTTGATGGTTTGGCTTTGCTCAAGCTCTGTTGTACCATCGCCTCAAAGGGGTCAATGTGGGTATATACGATGGATAGATGGTCTTGAATAGTACTGACTGAAAATGTTTGTGTGCAACCTTTCGAGTCTAAAATCTCTTGGCGGATCTAATGCCTAATCTACTGAACAAGCTGAGTCAATTGTGACTCAGTATGAGATAACCTCTGCGCCATGGTTTTTATATATATGGCGGACACGTAAACTATGCCCGTGAGGGCTTCTTGTGATGACATGGCCTTTGGTGCAGGAATAGAAGTAGTAGGCCCCCTCTCCTCATCTGCCTCGGAATGTGAGGGCTTATCCTCAGTAGTAGCAGTAGTAGCGGTGGTAGAGTGTGGTACCTCAGGCAGTGGCATTGGCGAGAGTATCTCGGGCATAGGAGCTAGCTGGTGTTGTGCTCGTCAGAGTGCCACCAGGTTCTCCTCAGCCTTGATCAAGCTGGCATCCAAGGTATGTTGGGCCTCGATCAGCGAGTCCAGTTGGTGTAAGCTCTCTATCCTCGACTCTAGACAGAGCCTGTAAATCAAGCAAGGGAATGGAATGAAGGTAGATCTCTTCAGGCAACCTCATGAATCTGCTCAGCGATGTGGCGAGCCCAATCAATATCGTAACTATCCAAGATTCTGGAAAACCAGTATTGTATGCTCCAGTGTCAAAGCATTATTTGGAAGAATTAACTGTATGCGTGTTCTGACAACCACCGACCAAAATGTTGCTGGAAAATTAAGCGAAGCCTTGACAATGGCCTCCAAGTTGTGGCTATCCATAAAGGTTCTGGACCGTGCTCAATAATATAACCAACCAACCATCTCATCAAGTTAGCTCTCCGCTTTGGATCTCTCATCAATAGTGAGTCTCCCGTCTGCCCCACTTTGTAGGCGTACTCAGTAGTGGATCTGGGGGAAGGGAACTCTTACCTAAATAACATCTGAAAGATGGTGGTCTTCGATATATCCACCTGTCGACCCCTCACTCTCGTCTCGATGAGTCTCGATTGAGCGAGGGGTTTCTTCCCCTTGGGAAGAGTGCTTTGAATAGTGATTGCATAGGATGCGTAGAACTTCTTCACCATGTTCGAAAAGTATTGCCCAATTGCATGTGTTAACCACTGAAGCATATATGTAATCATCGTGTCCTGGAGATTAGGGACACTATCTAGTCTATTGGATATTACTTGGGGCTCTTCATAAATGGAGTGGCCTATCTTGCACCGTACTGTCTGCTGCTGGCTCTCCATATATATCTCCCACATGCCATCAACTCACCACTGATTTGTAAGAGCATCTGTTGACTCAGAGCAAGACTCCTCTCTGGAAGGAGTCATCTGAATAGAATTGCTCCTGTCGTTGCCTCTCTCATCAAACTGGGGAGAGCGGATGACAAGACCCTGAGTCTGCTCAACTCTGGCAGCAACTCTATTATAAGGTCTAGCAGCCTCTTGATCCAGGAGGATGCTAAGATCCTCTATTGATCCACTCGGGGTAGGAACCTGCTCATTCTCCTAAGACTCATCTTTGAGCCTCCTCTATAGGGCCTTCATCTTGTTTCATTTAGTCGTTAGGGCCATGGCACCTGAAATATGAGCATTTACGCACCTTGGTTAGCTTAAAAAATCAAAAATTGAAATGCAAAAACAATTCACGAGATGTTATGGTTTCTAATGATCAAATTTATCCCCTCGTTAATATTAGATTAAAATTTGTCTTTAACGATCAAAAAATAATTTAGTCACTGTGAGTGCATTTATAACAACCAAAATTTTTCATTATAAGTGTATTTATAACATCCGTAAAAACAAATTGGTTGCTATAAGTATATTTTTAACGACCGAAAAAAATTTGGTCGCTATAAGTATATCTATAATGATCGGAAAAAAGTTTAGTCACTGTAAGTGTATTTATAATGACGGAATTCCTTTCCCTTTGTTATGAAATGATCGTTAAAAGAGTCTTTTTTCTTGTAGTGTGAGTATTATGATATGGATTCATGTTATGATGTGGAAATGCAAAAGATCCTAAGTCCCATTTTGCCCCCATAGAGTGAGTCATACATATCTACCCTTTAGTTCTTATGTGTTATGTGAATCCATGTTAATGCCTATCCCTATGGCATCTCCATAGCATGAGTCCAATTTTTTCATCCCTTAGAACTGTATGTTTACTATCTTTAATACGCTTCCGAACTGATGATGTGAATATGGATACTTTGAGGCTTCTTTGGGGACTATCGGGTTTCCATTCGCCATGTCATTCCTAGACCCTAGGTCTGGGTCCTGACATGGAAAAGAAATAGTTATAAACTAAGGGATTAATTTATTGGTACCTGGAAGTTTGGGAAGTCCATAAATTCCCTAATTTCCATAACTTCACAAAACCCTGGGATCCATATGTGCCCAGTCTTGTTCAGGAGTTCTATCAAGCTTATGGCCAAACCCTTCCCAAGAGCAGAAGCAGGGTGCCAATAGTGTTAAAACCTCTAGATGTTGGGGAGGTTCGAGGTGTGCAAGTCCCATATAGTGAGGCTGCAATTAATGATATCCTAGGTTGTACCTCTCAGAGCTGGAGCTACCTAAAAGATCTAACGCAGCTCCAAACTTATGAATACATCAAAGCATGGTTGGCCCTATTAATGGGAATTCCATCCCCCTCGTGGTTGAAGGAGGAGCCAATTATTGAGATGAAAGAGATGGAGATGCCAGTGCGGTTCTGCTTTGGATTTATTGGTACCAATTTGAGGCCTTCCTAGAATGAATTAATACTTCGACGTGCCAAATTTGTGTGGGTTGTTGCATTATGGACTAAAAAGAGTTGAATCCTTGATCTATCATTGCTCTAGAAATCCTTACCGGGGCAAAATAGGATCAAAGCTCTCTGCCATTTCTAAGCCTCATCACAGCTTTGTGCATGGAAGCCAGGGTTCCTAGAAATAAGAAGATTGATCTCCATCGTCATCCACCGACATCTGGCGAATTGAGGCTGAGTTCTTGAGGGATGAAGAGGACAGAGATAGGAAGAAGCCGGTTGACAAAATGCTGATAGTTGATGTTGAGGTCCTCGAGTCTAGTGTTGCAGAGTTGGGCACCGAGGCAGGCATAACTTATCCTTCCCCACTTTACACTCCTCTTCTACTCCTTTCCATCCATGCAGGCACTGGCCGCTGATGACCAACCCTCACTCACTAGGGCCACTATTCTTGAATTTTGCTGGTTGGCCAAAGTAGCTGATCTTCGAGCCACTAGGGCTAAGTCATTTGTGCCTAAGCTAGTTCAGGCAACCATATCCAAGGCTTTGAGGCGATATGTTGAGGCTAAGGCAAAACAACAAGAGTTGATGGAGGCCCACAAGTTGAGGATAAAATGACTCGATTTAATGATTGATGACCATGGGAAGGAGTTAGCCAGCTTGAAAGATAGAGTGGGAGAGGTTAAGAAGGCAGTGCAGAAATATTAGCTTTGAAAATCGATCTTGATTTGTTGAAGAAGGAGGTGGCAACCCTCTGGTTCATGGATTTGAGTTCTTTCTTTGACGAGCTAGAAGATCCACTCAAAGTGGATATGGCTATGGTCCGAAATGATGAGTTAACCATGAATGAGTCTAGGTGATGGTGGTGAAGAGAACCAGGAGTTAAGAACTTAGGAGACTGATGAAGAGACGTTGGGAGTGGAGCCGAGCCTAGAGGACCATAAGGAGCTAGCTTTGTTGGAGAGCGAAATGGTGGACGTTGTGAAAGAAATATCTATTTTAGACCAGTCTGTGATAGGCACATCCGATGTGAGTGAGTTTGAGCCCATATGGCCTTTGATTGATCTCAAGAGCACACCAGTAGAGGAGGGCATTGATTCCTCCACGACTGCTTCTCCAGCTCTACAACCACAATAGTAGGATTGACATTACAGTGGAATTCTCAGACTCACTTCTTTCTCTTATGCTTACTCTGTTTTGTCCCTTGCATATTGCAGGCAATGTTTTTTATTTTTAGGAGGAATTGAGCTTGAGGAGCTCCCTATTTTCTGGATGATTAATGCTTTTTGTTTTCTTATGAATGGGGTGAGAGAATTGTTTTGATGTTTGATGTGTTGTTGGATATTAAGAAAATTTTAAACTTTTTGGGTTGTAAATAAATTTTAATTTTAGTTGTAATAGAGTAGTATTTATTTTGATATTTTTACTCTTCTTTCTTTTTTGAGTTTAATGGATGAATAATTGCAGATAATGTCCTTATTTTGGCGAACCCCATTCATGTCACGACCCAAGCCTAAGGCCTAGATGTGACACGACAAATGAGAATCTCGAAGGAAACTCAAACAAGCCTCTTAGCATATCATTTGCACATACTTGGTTGCGGAAGCATAATTTGACAACAAGCAAGCGACAAATAAATCCAAGGGATGTGTGACTTTGGACTCATGCTATGGAGATGTTATAGGGAAGAAGATTTTCAAAAATCACATAACAAATAAAGTCTAAGTGGCGGGTAAGTATGACTTACGCTATGGGGAGAATAGGGTCTTAGGACATCTATCTCACCATCAACATACAACATGAATAATAGGGGGAATAAGGACTAAGGGAACCCTTTCACAATATACAAACACAATACGGTTCAGGCTTAGTACATAAATATCCATATCTAACAACATCTCTAATACGGACGAAGAGGGGGCCAAGACATCTCCTGGGCTCACCCTCAAAAGATAAATATCCAACATAAATACGTCTAACAAAAGCATGAAAGTAATGTGGTTATTGTACATGGAGTTGAGGACTCACCAATAGTAGTCTTCAAAAGATTTGGCTAGCCACGTGGAGGAGGAGAATGAATAGGAGCTCCAGTCCCTACATAGTTAGATCATGTAGGCAAAGAAGTATGCGTTAGTACTTTGAATGTACTAGTATGTGGACATGTAATGTAACAAAGCATAAACCATAAAATATCAACGATATAATCATTTAAAACATTTCTTAAACCATGCAATAAAGGATGACACATATTGAAAGTTGGTAATGCACACTTAATTGATTTCATGATAAAACACGTAAACTTGGAATAATAAGGAACATAGATCATCATGCATAAGTAAAATCACATTTAGGAACAACAAAGCATCTACTTTAAAGGAAGGACAATGTTACTATAAGTGAACCATTGAAGGACCATCTTACTATAAGTGAACTACTAATAATCATAAAGAATAACACCATGAAAAGAGAGAGTCATATGCCTTTAGGAGTAACACCATTTGTAATATCAAGGGATCATAAACATATGTGAGGAAACATTTGAGTTTGTAAAATAATGAGTTATATGAATCCAAAACACCATCAGTTGTAGTAAGCATATTTGGACATAATATGAAGAACCATTATAAATCATCTTAAGGGGATATCATGGGGATATGAGGGGATCATGAAAATACATATAAAACCATAGATCATGAATGAAATATACCATAAGCCTTGGCGAGTTCATAAAACATAGTGAGAGAGACCATAGCCGTCATAAACCATGTGAGCTAATCCATAGAGTCCTGATGTTTCCCCTAAATTGGAAGAAAGGGGGAAGTCACTTTGCCAAGGTAAACCTCCTAATGCCTAAGTGGATCTACTAAACTATGTGTGAACCAGTTACTCGCCTCTAGTTCTTGGACTCGAGTACTCATGTGAAGCCCTTGGACTCGGGTACTCGCTTCAAGACCTTATATTTAGGATACTTGCCTCTTAAGGATTTGGGTAATCGTCTCTAATCCCTTTACCTATGGTGGCACATAGTTCTGGGACCTAGGTACTTAACTCTAGTGCACTCGGTGTTAGGTAATGCTCTCACAAGAGTAGGAAAATCATAAGTCATAGTATCATATCATAAAATCATTCCAAGTCATGTGGGAGATCAATTTACCCAATCCCCAATCTATTGATATCATAGAGCCAAAGTCATAAGATAGCTCGTTAATCATTCCTTACATGGTAGATCCTCCACCGTAATACATTCATTCATTAAATAGATAGGAGATCCTCTACCATCAACATTCATTCATAAGAAACTTTCATAGAAAGTTTCATAAGCCTTTATTCCTTTTTGTTTAGAAATCATAGATCAAGACATATAGTAAATATCATCAATTTAATCATTCTTAAACAACCTATCACAATTTTACATATCATCTTTCAAAACATGGATATCGAAACATGAAATTCATCTCATAAAATCCTCAACTTCATAGTATCCCATGGTATCACAACATTTAAAGCTTTGAAAATCATAAACTAGATCATCAAACCATCACATGATAATATCAAAGAAAGGGCTTCATATCATTCATAATATTCTTATGAGCTCATAGCATGCTTAATCTCCCTTCAACATCAACAACATTCATTAATCACATGTCTTGCCATAAGGCCTTCATCATATAAGAGGTTTGCCGTATAACCTAGTCAAAACATGGTGGGTATATGTATATAAGCATAAAATCACTGAATTATAGAGTAAGGAACTTAAGAGGGGTGAAATAAAGTCATTTAAAAGGTAATTCAAACAAACCATCATCATATTTACAAAACCTCAATTAAGGAGTCATGAAAACCAGTCAAATATTCATAACATTTTCAAGTCATTCAAGATGTCATAGCTTACAAAGCTTTAATGTAATAAGCATATCATAATCTCAATCATTAGTTGGAGCCCATGCATCAATATATCAACAACCAACAATATATCGAAAAATTGATAAAAATAGTTTTGGGGATCCATGGGTGGAAGGACCCATGGATAGAAAACCGACATACCTTAAACTTGATATTTTCTTGAAAGGAACTTGAAGAAGACTTGTGCTTCACTTTGGTTCTTAAAATCCAAAGCAAGTTCTTGAAAAATCTCAAATTTTGATGAGGGGATTATGATCAATTAGGAGGGTTTAGGGAGAGTTTTGAGTGTTCTAGGGATTGAAAATGGCTCAAGAGTAAGGTATTCCTATTTATATAGGCATTGGGTTATCACCTAATTGCCCTTAAGTGAACTAAAGAAATTTTCGGGACTTTTTGACCTAAGGCGTGACAAGTCTGTCACCCTAGTAATTTGTACAATTTCATCAAAAAAAATATTTTTTGACACGGGCAACCTATGCCTTGTAGGTAACCATTTTCCCACATAATTTTGCCTTCTGAATAAGAATATGAAGTCGGATTTGTGAAATTATGCATGAAATTTTTAAGATATTTAAAAACCTACTTCATAAGTTCTTTCAGAGCTACATTGAGGGGTGTTATAGTGCATATATGACAAGTCATTTGAATGTTAATATCCTTTCCCTGGTCCTTAGCAAACTAGGAATCGATGTTCTATATCTTTGATTTGGATTGTGCCATAGACGAGGAGCATGTACTCACTTATTAGTCCTTTCTTGATAAATCCGTCCATGAATAATTTGTGTAATCTTGATTTGATTATATGAGTAATTGAGCTTTGATATGTGATGATTGAAAAATTACAAGTGTGTTGCCATTGTTTAAATACGAAGTAATTTTGCCAATGTGGGATTAGGAATTTTGTTAAAATGCTTGTTTTGCAACATCTAGAACTTGCCCTGTTTCTTTAAAGCGGTAACTTGGTTAATTCCGGAATAAGAGAGGACCTTAGGACTTATTTTGTTCCACTAAATCCATTTTACCATAGTGACATCCCTTGACAATGAAATGAGTCCTTAATGAAGCCCTTTTTAGCCTAGATCCTTTTTTTTGGCAACCTTGTAACCTTGACTCATGTTTCTGAAACACAATTCCTTCTTGTTCCCTACCGATCCCTCCTTGAGCTCGAAATATTGAGCGGTAGCCAAAAGCTAAGTTAGGGGTGTTAGTAGAAAGAAGGGGGTGTCTCCCATGAAAGAGTCGGAAAAAGAGGGGCAAAAATGAAAGAAAGAAAGTGCGGAGTCCTAGAAATGAATGAAAGAAAAAGTGAAAAACAAAAGTGGTTGAAAATTGAGGGCCCTAAAAAAATAATTGTGAAAAGAGTGCCAAGAGGGGAGACACTGAGGATGATAAATCAAAAGAAAAGGAGATGTCAAAAAGGAGATGAATAAAAAGGGGACCCAAAGGACTTTGAGCCTGAAAATAACATGTAGAGTTTAAATACGGATGAGCCACTACTGACCACATGCTATCCTGCACAACCTTGAATTATATGTTTCCCTAGCAAAGTCCTTTGGGATCCCAGTCCAAAAGAAAGTCAAGCGAACTCCGATTAAGATTAAGTGCAAGCTGATGGGTTGAAGCTTACATGTTATTTCTCATTTGGGATAGTGAGAGTTAAAGATATCCTTTAAAAGTAATGTCATAATCTTATGTATTCAGGATCGTCTTTGACGTGAGGGAGAATGGTGATGCGTTTAGGCAGTGATTAGTAGCTACATGAGCAGTTGTTAGCATAGCCATGTATTGATTACTCTTTAGTCATCTCTCGAGGGTTCAAAGTCACGTAAGTGGAACAGTATGTGTTTCTCCCTATGGCCCTTTTTGCAAGCTCTCAAATTAGATGGATTGATGTTTGATTTGCTTGAGGTCAAGGAAAGGCTTAAGTTGGGGGTGTTGATGATTCCATATTTCAGACTCATTTTTGGGCTAGCATGCAAAGAAATATTGCCCTTAGTATGCTATTATTACCAATTTTTGAAAATTATGCATGTGTTATGTCAGGAAATAGGATTAGAAGTGACGAAAGGACAATACTTGGCAAAATCTATGAAAGGGAGAAAAAGTGCAAAAAGATGGAGAAAAGCGATATCGCCAACACTCTTAGCGATCCACCAAACACTCAGAAAGACTACATAGCATTGCAAAAACTAAGGTTCCAGATCGAGTCAAAAATGAGGTGAGAATTGATATTGCAAATCATGTCCAGTGCACCATCGAATTGCAGTGGAGATTGCCTAAAGTTGCAACACTCAAAGCTTCAAAACACTGACAAGAACGTGATGTGATAGATACTCAGGCGAATCACCAAATTGAATCGATGAAATGATTATTCATCGTGTAATGTTATAGAAGAGGAAGACTTGTGAAGTTTCAAGGGAAAGCAGTAAAGTACACATTCGGTGCATCATCGGAGTATTCGGCGATAGTCGGCCTTGACCGCCGAATGACATTTCACAGAGGAAACGTTCACATTTTTATGGAGTATATAAGAAATTTAGAAAGGATATTGTACATATGATATCATATCAAAACATATTCTTCTTCTTAGTTTTAGAGAGTGGTACACAAAACTTTCCTCTTAGAGTACAAATGGGAGAAAGGATTTTGAAGCCTTTGAGAAGCAAAGTGGAGTAAATTGGCTGGTGATAATCCATTAATTTCTATTCAATCTTGTTACCTATAACTGTAGCTACTATGTTTGGTATCAAATCTTTAATTTCTAGTATGTGTGGCTAGAACCCCTACGTTGGAGTGTGCTATTGATATGGGTTTTTGATTTATCTATTGGGTCTTTGATATTTTGACTTATTTGCAGTTGATTTGAGTGAATTTATATCCATTACTATGTTTAATCAATAATTTCAAGGTTGCAAACTTGGGGTTTACTCTAGATCTCTAATTGTTGTCTTAGCTGGAATGATTAGAGTGTGGAATAGATATAATGGTTGAAAATCTCTTGGAGTTGTAGTTGAAGTCAAAAGCCATGGATTCAACAGCCAAGATATTAGGGGATTTTCTAAGACTTCCTAGGCCAAGCGTGTCCTCGACGATCCACGTATGATTTCCTAGTTGATTCATACGAAAAACTCGTGTATTATAGCTTAACATGGGTCACAAGAAACCTAGCCTATTCACTCACTATCAACTCATTTAGTCAAATATTTAGACTAAGCTAATAGATCAATTCCCATATTTGCACATCTCCAACATCTTCCCTTAATTGCTGATTAAATTATTAATTAGAAATTTGTGTAGTCCGATCCTTACTTTTGAATATTGCACCCCCAAATCCTACAATTACATAGTTCTATGAGTCACTTCTACCTTGAACAGTGATTCCTCATGGGATTCAACCCCAACCCCTCAGTTGGGTTATTATGTTGATGACAACCACCTTTGTATCCTTTGAGTAGACGGTTGAGCGACATCAATTCACCATACCTTGCACCATTGGAGATATTGAATTTACAAAGGCATTATGCGATTTTTGCGCTAAAATTAATATAATGCCTCTTGCAGTGTTCAAGAAGTTAGGCTTGGGAGCCCTTACTCCAACAAATATGCAGTTATTAATGGTTGACACGACGGTGAAGATGCCTTTGGGGATATTGTATGACGTCCTTGTCAAAGTGAAAAAAATTATATAATCCTCGTAGACTTTGTGATCCTAGATTGCAAAGTTGACTTCGAAGTCCAATCATCTTGGGGAGGCCCTTCCTAACCACTAGACGAGCATTCGTGGATATGTAATCATGCCAACTCAAGTTTTGATTGAATGATGAAGAAGACATCTTCAATATCTATTAGTCTATGAAAAGGCCCAATGATTTGAAGATGAAAGTTTGGGCACTTGGTGAAGTCTGAGTAACCAAGTTGTCTAAGTCATGCCGCGATAGTAAAGCAAGTGCTGCTTGGGTGTAAGGCAATGAGCTAAATAGTGTGCTAAAAAGAAAAAGAACGTTAAAATGAAAGGCAATGAGCTAAAAACATGAGTAAGGCACCCAGAAATGTTTGAAATAGGAGAAGGGGAGAATGCGTCTAAAAATAACAGTATTTGTAGGGCAAGAGTGTAGAATAATGCAGTGTCAGGGAGGGTCACCATGTTCCTAAAACATCATACCAAAACCCCCTAAGCCTATGTCACTAGCAAAGCAAGTCCTATAGTGATCCTATTCCAAGTAGTCGAATGTCATAGTTATGATTATAAGGCAAACATATGGCATTGAATACAGTGTTTGAATATTTGTTGTGAGTGTGAGTGATTTTATTTCGTCCCAATCATCACATCTGAAAATACTATCATGAGTGAGATTTGGGACTTCTTTTTGTGAGGGTACTTGCATTACACTGTCAATTCTAGGTTATTTCAATGATTTTTCTTATTTGTGGTTACCTCGCTTGTCCTAGTTGCACTTTCACATATATTGATTTGCATTGGTTTGTTTGATGACTATCTAATATGAATTGATGAGTTAGCGCGGGTCCTTGTGCTTAATTTAGAGATAATGTATGCCATTAGATTAACGTCTGTGTATTGCTATACTGCTTATGTAGATTGAGTCAGTCGCTTGAGGATAAGGAAAAATTTTAGGTTGAGGGTGTTGCTTTATGTCTTCGAAGCTACACCTTCTTTTTGAAAGTGTAATTGATTGTTGTTAAGATATATAATCAAACAAAGGTTAGGGTTGAATCTCATTGGGAATATGGTCTAGACCTAGAGTAATTGCAAGAAAGTCGAATGAATTAACCTACTTATCTCCCAAAAGAGGGGTTTGTAATTGCAAGAAAATAAACCTAAACTAGAAGCAAGATTGTTTAGTGAGAGAAGTAACTAGGGTATTGTGTTCCCCATAAATTTCTAACTTAGTATCACCAGATAATCGTAATCTTTTCTAGTATGTAGCATACAAAATGATAAGTTAAGTTTACCAAACCCTTTGATCCAGGCGACAGGTGAATTTCACTACGTGATTAGATTCATCCCGGCAATGTGACATTACTAACCCTTAACTTTTTTTTCTGTACAACCTCCCGTTGATCCAGTTTAGTTGATAAGACGAGAGGGATCACATCTAATCTTGTTAATTAATCTCTTTTCCTATTCATTACTACCTTAATCCAGTTAATAAGAATTAGGTTGGTTCTAACATTGGCCACCGTTAAAAACCAATAAAAATGTTGAGAATTAATTAATATATGTATGCACACTTTCCAAGAATTATGGATTATCCGATTTTTCCTTGTTAGTTCTTCATGGTTCTCAATACCCTAGTTATGGATTCAACTATGCATAATCATTATAGATGAAAGAACCGTGACATTGAATAGCATAATTGAACACTTACAATGATGAAATCAAGAACAATAAATCCAAAATTCTTTACAAGAAATCACAACATAATGTTTTCTAGTGAAAATATAAAGAAATGTGAAGTCACAAAGGTGTTTCTCAGTCTTCTCATGCGTTTCTCTGTCTAAGAGACCAAAAAAATCTATTTATAAAAATTAAAATACAAATCCAAAACAGAATAGAAAAATTGGATTCAAAAGCTTCTACAGACTGGGTTCCGAGCCGTACAAAGATCCACAGCCCGTACCTGGGCTTCGTACTCTGCATTCTTCAAAAACTAGTGTTCAATCCATGAGACCTTTCTACTGGCCATATTCAGACTTATGTACCATATAGGGCTTCATCTGATAACTCTTCAGAAACTCTTCAAACTCTAATCCTCAAGGCACAAAACCAATCCACAACTCGTACAAACTTCTACGGATCATCTGACAGTTTGTGGATGCAACTTCAAAAACTAGGCCCTTCACATGATCTCACCCACGAAACCTCTCTATGGCTTGTGGAAGTATCCACGGCCCGTAGAACATCTCGTAAGTCCTCAAAAACTAAATTTCTGCAGACTTCTGCCATGAATCATGCCAATTCCTGTAATCCTGAAAAATAAATATAAAAACACATCAAACCTACTAACATCACTTTGAGAACACATAAATTCTAAGTTTTAAGCATCTAAAGTGTTGTATTTTGACAGCACATCAGCTACTAATTTTGATTCGAAAAATGAATACCAAGAATGTTCTAACTAAATGGGGAGGGGGGGAACTAAGGTAACAACTACTCCCAATAAGAAAATGGGGCAAGGATTGATCAGCAAGGATAAGGATACGGGAGTCACTCAAAGCTCAAGCGATCCATCATACTTAGTACAAAACTAACTCTATAGGTAGGCTTGGTTGCTTGTAACCACACCTCAATTATGATAATGTGGTGTTTTGCTAGAGCCTATTATGTCCTCTCATGCGAGTCACTCAAAGACATGCTTGCCTATGAACCTAAAAGAAAAACTCCCGAGATCTTAGTCGTTGAGTCCTTTTTGAACACCTCAAGACATAAACCCATGACTATTATGAAAACCCTCCACTTCAACTACCCTAGTTACTACAATAATTGAAGATCTAAGCTAGATTCAAGTTTGCAACCACAAATCATAAGTTGAACATGATGCTAGGCATGAATCATTAAATCAATTGAATCAAGTCAATGTAATTTGGGAGAAACACACTTGTTTTTGCAAGTAAATTAATAACGAAGTATGAAAGCAAGAGAAATAATCAAGACCCATAAACAAATTAACATATAAGCTTAATTAAATCTACAAATTATGCATTCAACAACAAGGAAAGAAAGAGTGTTCAATGATGTGTCTTTTCTCTCTTCAAAATTGTAAGAAGGTATGTTGAATGATGAATGAATGTCCAGTATCAAGAACAAGGGCTAGAAGTGTGTGCTTATGTGATTTGGGACTTAAATGGTGAAATTCTTAAACTTCCCTGATGCAGGTCGCTGAATTACTCCGTATTGACGGGGCTTTGACCATTTTTGCGAAGGTCAAAGGCTCTTGAACCTTCGCTTTTGTGCCTAAGTAGTCTACGATCATGGATAATAGTTGTCTTTTACTCTACCTACACGCAAGGGACAGGTGTGTTCGTGCCTCTACATGATCCACTGCTCCGGGTGGGCTTGAATGTCGCGTTCGCGGAGTGTAATTGCCGTCAGGTACAATTATTTGCAGTTTTAGCTCCTTTTATCTCCAATTAAGCTCCAACTTCAATTCTTCTCAGCAAGTCTCCATTCTGAGCCATATGCACTTGAAATTTACACTATTCGAAACATATTTAGCCTCAAGTTATGAAATTAACAATACAAAATTATAAGAAAAGAGTAAGAAATGAGTGGAAGTTATACACTCATCCATACCCCCCAACTTAAGACTTTACTTGTCCTCAAGCAAATCAAAACCAAAATCAAGAGGCTGGCAATTTAAGCACACAATCCCAACTCACTTTAAACAACTAAATCATGACCATGACATTGATTGGTACCAATAATTAGCACGAGTGAATGTCTACCAAGTCATTCCTCCTTCTCAAAAGCATATTTTTCAGTTTAAGATCCACTTCCAAAGATGACCAAGTGACAACACAATTTCTCAAGAAATGACTTAAACTCCTAGTCAGATAAAACGTTCCCATTGACTCAACCTTAACAAGTATCAATTTTACCAATCCATTTCAACTTGCATGTCCTAGCAAAAAGAAAGAAAGTCTGTAAAACACACAATTATGTACAATGAACAAGGTACAAGGAATCAAACACTCACGCTTAACAAAAGAACATTTTATGTACACAAATGCCATAGCATAGGCTTGCCTCTATTTTCAATCAACATTGGCTCAACTTCAGTGGGTTGGAAATCTCAAAGGGCTTTCTATGATTGTATTGTAGGCTTAGGGGTAGGGCAGGATACAATTTAGATAATAGGGACTAATCCTCCTCAAGCTCTACATACAACATTCATTGTTTTTCAACCTTTTCCAATTTCTTTTAACATTTCACACCATTGCACATTTAACCTTTCTTTTCAAAATTAGGTGCCCCACTTGCAACCATTTTCAAAATTTTGGAGGATTCTTTTTATTCGAGGACTTTTTTCTTAATTTTCTTTTCATTTTGACAACACTCTTTTTCTTTTTTCCCCATTCATCATTCTTTTTCTTTTCTTTCTCTTGAAAATCCAAGTGATAGACACACTAATTTTTCTTCTTACATCACCCCCAACTTAGGCTTAAAGCCTCAATTTTCATAAATATATCAAGCTCAAGAAGGGACAAGGGTTTAAAAGAGGGATATCTTTTAAAAAATGGTTCAACGCTTGTAATTTAGGTTGCGAATAGAAAGGATTAGGCTCAAAAGGAATACTAGCGATAAAATCAATGCAATTGGGTGGCTATTTAGGCTAAGTGGACTCAAATTAAACAAAAAGATGCCTAAGATCATTTTTCCAACCACAATCTATCAAGCTGGTTGGCCCCACTCTGTATCTGCACGTCCTTTCTGTAGATGTCTCATATACCCACGAGACATCACTGTCTAGTAAGAGCATCTGGTAGAGATGGTGTTACCCACGGTGTAGAAGAAGACTCTATCTTTGACTCGTCGCCAGAGCCTGACTTTGAGCTTGACTCCTCTCTCAATGGAGTCATCTAAATGGAGTTATTCTTATCGTGTTCTCCCTCATCATACTAGGGAGTATGAACAATAAGAGTCTGGGTCTACCCAGCTTTAGCGCAACCCGTGTCTGTGGTCTCTCGTCCTCCTGGTCAAGTCAGACGCCAAGCTCTTCAAGTGATCCACTCAGTGTAGGGGTTCGCTCCTTCCCCGAGGGATCATCTCTGAGCCTCCTCTACATGTTCTTGATTTTCTCACATCTTGCTTTCGAGGCCATAGTACCTGAAACATACATATTTATGCACCTTGGTTTGCACCATAAATTAGAAAATAAAGTGCAAAAATATATAAGACTTCGATATAGAAGGGTCTACGAAAGCACTTTTATGGGCCATAGTAGAAACTACGAGCCGTAGAAGTCTCTCATAACAAGGGGTACAATTTTTTGTTTACTAGAATGACATCTACATGACCAAGTATGACTTGTATAGTGTTTTACGAGTCATAGATGATTCCACTGTCTGAATTCATAGAAGGCAGAGACCCATGAGACTTTTCTATGACCTTTTTATGGCCTCCTAAAGTGATCCACTCAGTGTGGGGGTTTTCTCTTCCCTCGAGGGCTCATCTCTGAGCTTCCTTTGCATGTCCTTGATTTCCTCATGTTTTGCTTTCGAGGCTATAGTACCTGATACATACATGTTTATGCACCTTTGATAGCCCCGCAAATTAGAAACTAAAGAGCAAAAACATATAAGACATAGTTACAGAAGGGTGTATGAAAGCACTTCTATGGGCTGTAGTGGAAACTATATGTAAGACCCCGTGTTTCTCGTCTTCCATTATTTAAATAGTGTGGTGTTATATAAGGCACATGTGATTTTTTCTAGTACCTTGGTATAATAAGGCTTACAATAAGAGGTATTATCAAGGACATAGTGTTTCAAGTCAAAGGAATCCCCTAAATACACGTTCGGGATTAAAGAAATGACCCGAGTGGCACCTCGCCCTTTTTGGAAGGTTTAAACTAGGTTTCACTTTTCGGATGGGACTAAAAGTGTATAATTTTCTAATAATGGATTTTTTAGAAGTTATTTAATAGCAAAAAGGTCATACATTAAGTTTTGGAATCAAGAAAGTGGCAAGATAAAGGTTGGCCAAAGATACCTTAAGCTTCTTTAAGAAATCCATCTTAAATTTGAGTCAAATGTATCAGGTCATATCTCCCAAACTATAAAAAGTTAGAAGATCCATGAACTATCAAATTGAGATCTATGAGTCTGGTTTGCAACACTCAAAACCGCGCATCAAACTAACCTCATAATAAAGAGTTATGACCGTTTTACCGAGACTGCCTGAGTTGGAAACTGGGTCATGGGTCGGGTCGGGTTGACCCAGCTTAATGTCGTCCAATTTGAGCTTTTTAAAGCTCACATAAGAACCATTTTCGTCCCAAACCAGTATGAAACTAAAAAGAATGCTCCTAAAAGTTCTCTAAGTGATTTAGGTAAGTTTTTCGCATTTTTACTGTTAAAATTCATCCCCGTGCCTAGAAATGCATGTGTTACGCTTTGAAATTGTTTTCCCCTCTTATTAGCTATGTCTGGAGCTGTTTTTAGGCTTTAAAAAAGTGGTGTTCTTGCTAGTATTGTTGGTTTGCATCTGGTGTGTTCAGGTAATAATTTTGGGGTTCTTTTACGGTCATTTTTATAAAATTTGACGGATAATTCCTCGCGTAAATGCTCCTTGCATAATCTGGTCATTAATGCTATATATTTGTCCGTTTATAGGTGTCTTTAAGCTGCGTCTATATAGTCGTTGCGAAGCTTAGTATGTAAGGAACAACTTTCGCGAAGGAACTTTTGGCAATTGGACGTTCGTTGGAGAGGTATGTTAAGGCTAAGCTCTGTCCCTCCTTTTAGCACGAAATCTGGGAAATTTCCCAAAACGTCAAATACGATATCTTAGTATTTTTTGCTAGAAAGACCTTCTGTGAAAGGCACTAGGATTATAGCTGAGTTATTTTTACCATGGTATTAGGTTGAAATTTTATTCGTTTGCTCAAGCTGGACATTCAATATCTGTATATCATTTTGTCGGTTTTCTCGGCTACCTATTCATATGTTCGAGGTTTTTCTCTTCTGGGTGTAGAGCCATTAAAATAAATTGTAGGATGCAAAAAGAATGTAGTATTCATAACGAGTCTTTCCATACAAAATATAATTGAAGCATTTAACAAGTAACGCGTTGATTTCCAATATTCTCCAGTAAAATGTTGTTATTTAAACTACTAAGGCATTTAATCCTATTTATATATTTTCTTTTACTAATTGACATGGGACCAAGTACAACCATTATGTAAAGCACCTTTATAAACATTTTCAAAGTTAAGGCTTCGCTCTAAATATTGGGTTAAGTTCCAAACTTGTTAAAAAGACATATAAGATCCCACAAGTCTTGTGTATATGCTATGACAACGATTATGATGTTATGAGAATAAGTGTACCAATGAGCCAAGATTGGCTAAGTGAATATGATTATGAGGTTATGAGAATCAGTGTACCAATGAGCCAAGAATGGCTAAGTTCTTGCTATGGCTTACTATGTGTATTCAACATTTATATCATACATTGCACGTTATGCATGGACTTCGAGCTATAATCGAAGGTATGGGACCTATTTGCCCAAATATATATTTATATGGTATAGATGGCCACAGGTTGGTATTTCTATTATTGGCCATTAAGGCTACTTGAGATTTGGTTACAGGTGGTATTTCTTTTAACCTTTATACTATGGTTATCTATGATTTTACTTCCTGCACTACATACTAGTATATGTTTATTCGTACTAATGTCCCTTTGCCTGGGGATGCTGCATTTTATTTCGTGTGTGCAGGTTCAGGTAGGGGTTCTGATTAACCCCTCCACTAGGAGCCCTATTAAGGTATGAGTTGGTAAGCTCCACCTCTTCTTGGAGCTTTCATAGGATTTTCACTTTTTGTTGTACAGTTGGGTATAGTCGGGCCCTGTCCCAGCAGTGTTAGTGATTGTCATAGAGGCTATTGTGGAAATGTTATTGTGGGTTGGTTCTTTTGTGCCTATTAGTCTCCGGTCAAAAGATTGGCATGTATATATACTGTGTGCCTGTACGTCTATTGTTGCAGCCTTGTCAGCTAAGTTACTATCGTTTTTGTTTATCTATCTTGATGTACATGATTTACTGTTTACCAGGTCATGACCTAAAATGTCCAGGCTTAGTATTTCTGACATTATGCTACCCAATTTTCTTGTGGTCCCTTGTCAGTTCATTAGCATGTTTAGTGGCTTACCTGACCAATAACAGTAACGGGTGCGAGTCGAGCCTCCCCTATCTTTGGGGCGTGAAAAACATGGTATCAGAGCAGCTCATGTCCCAGGGAGTCCACAATGTCGTGTCTAGTAGAGTCTTGCTTATGGGTGTGTTGTGCACTACACTTATAGATCTTGCTATAGAGAAAAGTTAGAGGAACATATGAAATCTATATCATGTTATGTTGTTCTTATTTAATGGGTTACCTATGCTCAGGTGATAGAACAACATGAGATAAGTATGGATCCGAGAGAAGGTACCAATCATGTCATGCTTGGTAAGGAAAATATACTCCCCATTGAGGAACATACGGAGCCTCCAATGCCCACCGTACTAGATTCACTAGCACCTGTTAAGGCCTAAGGAGATCTAGTACCCTAAGCCCTATTAGAGACTGGGGATCAGGGGATGAAGGAGGCTATTCAACTACTAACTATGATGGTTTCTATTCATGAGAGACAACTAAAGGTGAGAGTAGACACTAGAAGGTATAAAACAGAAAGCTCAAAGGTATGAGAGTTTCGTCAATTAGCCCCTCCAGTATTTACAGGGTCCAGTCCCACTAAGGATCTACAGGACTTTACAGACCATATGTATGGAGTATTGAGGGTGATGCATGCCTCAGTCATCGAGGCAGTGGATTTGGCTTCTTTTCAACTATGTGATGTTGCCATACTATGGTACGAGGAGTGGGAGAGATCCAGAGGGCCTCATGCTCCGCCTACAGAGTGAGAGGACTTTTCAGAGCCATTTTTAGCCCATTACGTACCACGGGAGGTGCGGGAAGCTCGTCTTGTCCAGTTTATCAATTTGAAGCAGGGGGATTTGAGCGTAAGGGAGTATAGCCTTAGGTTTAATGCTTTTGCTAGTTATGCACCAGATATTGTATGTACCATGTGTCACGCCCTAAGCCCCATTAAGGCGGACTGGCACCCGTTGCCGACAAGGCTCGGGAGAACCAACATATAACTATACACCTGCTATGAACATTTATGAGGTTTCCATACTCAATATGCTGTCAAAAGAAAGTAAACTGTACTAACAAACCAAAAGTAAATGCATAAGACTATGCCGTTGGAGCCACGATGTCTATAATATACTATTTGACCACACTTTAATTTACATTGTCTACAAAGCCTCTAAATAAGGAACAATATCTATATGAGTCGGGACAAGCCCCGCCTCATGACCAACTATACAATACAAAATACAAGTTCTAAACACACAAGCCCCGAAACAACCTGGAGCTTAGTAATAGTAGCTGAAAGTCATGTACTCTTACTGGGGAGATCTAGTAGCTCTTGTACCTGCAGCATGAAATGCAGGTCCCCCGTAAGGGACGTCAGTACGAGATAATGTACTGAATATGTAAGGCAGGAAATACTGTATATGTAATAAGAACTCAAATGAAATCACACACTGGTGTGTAAGGATGAAAAGACCACCTTTAGTCATACTGTGGAGTCATGTACTTTATGTCTTTTTTTTATTACTGTATCTTTCTTTACTGTATAATCTGTGCACAATATGTCATGTAAATGACCAGCTGATCAGTGGTAAATCTGTAATGGGATCGACCCTGGCTAGGTGATTCCTTCACCCCTCAGGCTACCACCCGTAAATGAGATCGACCTTGGCTAGGTGATTCTTCCACCCCTCGGTCTACCACCCATTTATAAGCAACTGTAAGTCATCTTTAATTTACTTTGAGATGGTTTTTTTGGTGGTCATAACCTTTAGAACTGTAGGAATATAGACATGTGACATATGAACAACCATACAAGGTAATACCACAATGGAAAGAGAGATACACAACTAATGAACCGTATCGGAGATTAAACAACACATAGACTTTGTTTGGTAAGAAGGAACTCATGTATATTTAGTATTCAGGTACATATGTAGGTTGACAATGACTATGTATGGGTACATATGAACATGGTAAAAAGTGGGGACACGGTTAGCAGCCATGTCGGAGTTTGTAAGTGCCTTTATGTGCTAAGGAAGATTATAGATTTCATGCCAAGTAATAGGAAATCAAGTAGCCTTACATACCTCGCTGTACTATGTCGTTATTACCTCGGAGTAGTATCCTTTTCCTCCAAACACTTATCTACAATATATAAGGTGATAAAACTAGTGTTAGAAGCTAGTAAGCACATCTTAGTAATCCAATTTCACCCAAAAATAATATCCGGGCAGCAAGCTCGGAATTAGCACCCAAAGAGTATTCTTTCAACATTTCCACTCCTAATCGTATTTTCTAATACACATTCCCATATACATGTCATATCTAGCTATTTTAGTCCCATAACAGCATTACAACAACTCATATAGTACATCATACAACAACTCTACACAACATGCAAGTAGACAACACAACATTGCGTCCTTCCGCTACACTTCGACGTCAACCATTCCAAATCCGTTTCAACCTCAACCAAACTGTCCTCAACATATTTACACACAATTACAGTCCTAAAACAGTCCAAAAACAGTCCCTGAGTAGATGGAAAACATGAGACAACAATTCCCAAAAACAGTCCACGAATTCTTACTAATGAGCGGAATTAAGACATCATTTAAGAACTTATTTTTCCGGAAGATAAAAGTGGTCCAGCAGCCTCCTCACATCATTCCAGACCCAAGACTTCTTAAAAACATACATATTACTTCATAACCCAGCCAACCAACAAGATAAAAGTCTCTTATTTAACAAGAAAAGTGAACCACAATATTTGGAACACATGCTGTCCCAAAATTCCTGCGTAATACAACCAACATACTCTTCATGTTTTTCATGGAAAAATTATACCAAACCATGGGTATTTTATCTTACCTTAACCCTCAAGGATTAGGTTCTCTTCAAGAACCCTAGAAGTGTGTCTTGGCTGCTTTAGAAAATGAGAAGAGAGCAAGAAGAAACTTAGAGAGAAATCTGAAATTTTGGCTTGAGAAAGTGACTAAAAGTTGCTGCTTGTTGCTCCCTTTTATAGGCCACTTTTGGCCGACTTTCTTTTGGGTTTTCAACCTTATTTTATTAAGGTTATGGGGCAGCAGCTTGGCCCTTTCATTTAGGCCTTATTGGGCTTCAAATGGGATGGGCTTTGTTGCAAACATTTCTCCCCTAAGCCCACTTAGTTTGGGCCCTAGTTTTGAATTGGATTGTAATTGTAATTTGGCCCTTTTCCCATCCATATTGGGCTGCAAATGTTGTCCTTTTATGATGCTAAACATGGGCCCAAATGACATCCTTAACTCGGGGTTTATTCTTTATCGAACTTGAACAAATTCGGTGTTGGGCCTTGTCTCCGTTTACCGAGCTTATTTAAGCTAAGCATGTAGGTGACTCACCTACTAGCTTCCTAAGTCACACAAGCACCTCAATTATTTCACTTCATTTAAGGTCACACTCTCCTTAACTTGACTTAAAAATTATTTACGCTCGGTCATCTTAAGCATTAGACGTACATATAGCCCTTTAATCTAAAATTCACGCACTTTTAAAATGTGTGTGGATTTGACCCCGCCATATCATGTTTCATCTGGGTTGGACTAGTACATGTAAGATGTGGGGTGTTACATCCTCCCCCCCTAGGAACATTCATCCCCGAATGTAAGCATAATTGAATAGGTTAAACAAGTTTGAACTTCCGTGTAAACAGACTTTTGAAGACATAATAAGAATTCATGTTCACGTACCTACTACTCCTTTAACTCTGTATCTTGGACTTCCTCTTTAGCTTCAAATAAATAAGGATATTTAGACCTTATTGCTTCCTCGGCCTCCCACGTTATCTCTTCTACCTGTTGGTTCCTCCAAAGCACTTTTACTGAAGGTATTTCCTTATTCCTTAGCTTTCTAACTTGACGATCTAGGATAGCAATAGGTACCTCTTCATAGGTGAGATCTTCCATAACCTGTATATCTTCAATAGGAGTAATACGAGATGGATCACCTATGCATTTTCGAAGCATTGAGACATGAAAAACTGGATGAACCATTGAAAGCTCCTGGGGTAACTCTAATTCATATGCAACCTGTCCAAACCTTTTAATAATCTTATATGGCCCTATATAACGTGGGCTTAGTTTCCCTTTCTTACCAAATCTCATAACACCTTTCATTGGAGACACCTTTAAGAATACCCAATCTCCTACTGAGAACTCCAGTCCTCTTCTTCTAGCATCTGCATATGATTTGTGACGGCTTTGGGCTGTTTCTAGCCGTTGTCGTATTACCTTGACTTTTTCCATGGCTTGTTGGACTAGATCTGGACCAAGCAAGGTGGTTTCCCCACTTCAAACCATCCTATCGGTGATCTACATTTCCTTCCATAGAAAGCTTCATACGGTGCCGTCTTGATGCTTGAATGGTAGCTATTATTATAGGCAAATTCAATAAATGGCAAATGGTCCACCCAACTACCTTTGAAGTCCAATGCACACGCCCACAACATATCTTCAAGTGTTTGAATGGTGCGTTCTGCTTGACCATCTGTCTGCGGGTGGAAAGTTGTACTTAAATTTACTTATGTCCCTAAGCTCCTCTGGAAGGATTTCCAAAACTTTGCGGTGAATTGAGCTCCCCGATCAGATATAATGGATATTGGAACCCCATGTAGCCTAACTATCTCTTTGAGGTATATCTTTGCATACTCTTCAGCTGTATAATCACTCCTAACCGGTATTAAGTGTGCTGACTTTGTAAGTCTATCAACGATTACCCATATGGAGTCAAACTTCTGAAACGAGCGAGGCAACCAAGTAACAAAATCCATATTAATCATATCCCACTTCCATGTTGGAAGCTCTATACATTGCATATAACCTCCCGGCTTTTGGTGCTCTACCTTAACTTGTTGGCGATTCGGACATTGAGCCACAAATTCTGCAAGGTCCTTTTTTATGCCTTCCCACCAAAACATTCCCTTCAGGTCATGATACATCTTAGTTGATCCTGGATGGATAGAATATCTTGAATGATGGGCTTCTTCCATTATCCTCCTTCTTAGTCCATTTATATTAGGAACGCACAATCTATTTTGACAGTAAAGTACTCCATTTTGGTTAAGTTCAAATCCCTTCATTATGCCTTGACTCACCTTCTCCTTAAGTCGCCGTAGAATAGGATCTTTGAACTATTTTTCTCTTACCTCTGTTACCAATGAAGACTCTGCACCATTATGCACAACAACCCCTTCCTTTGGAGTTTCAATCAGGCGTACCCCCAAATTGGCTAGTTGACGTAGATCCTTAGCGACTCCTTGACTTACCACGGTCTGATCATCAATATTCACAATTGCCTTGCAGCTCAATGCATCGGCTACCACATTTGCTTTCCCTGGATGGTATAGTATATCAACATCGTAATCCTTTATTAGCTCCAGCCACCTCCGCTGCCTTAAATTTAGGTCTTTCTGTTTAAATATGTACTGTAAGCTCTTATGATCAGTATATATGTCAACATGAACCCCATACAAATAATGGCGCCATATTTTCAAGGCAAACACAACAGCTGCTAGTTCAAGGTGATTTGTCGGGTAGATTTTCTCATGTGGCCACAGTTGTCTCGAGGCATAAGCAATTACCCTACCATGTTGTGTCAGTACACACCCTAAGCCAACCCCCGAAGCATCACAATACACCGCATACCCCTCTGTGCCTTCTGGAAGCACTAATACAGGTGTAGAAGTTAACCTGCTTTTCAACTCTTGAAAGCTCCTTTCACATGCATCATTCCATTGAAATTTGGTCGCCTTATGTGTCAACTTTGTTAGAGGTGCAGAAATCGAAGAAAAACCTTCAACAAATCTTCGTAATAACCTGCCAACCCTAAGAAGCTTCGAACTTCTGTGGGTGTTGTTGGCCTTGGCCAATCTTTCACCGCCTCTATCTTTTGTGAATCAACCCTTATTCCTTCATCAGATACAATATGACCCAAGAATGCCACTGATTTCAACCAAAATTCACATTTGGAAAACCGCTGGTGCATTTGTCAGCCCAAATGACATAACAAGAAATTAAAAGTGACCATAGCGTGTCCTAAAGGCTGACTTGGGTATATCTTTCTCCTTCACCCTCACTTGGTGATACCCTGATCTCAAGTCAATTTTCGAAAAGCATTTGGCACCCTGTAACTGATCAAACAAATCGTCAATCCTGGGGAGGGGGTATTTTTTTTTAATTGTCACCTTATTCAATTGCCGATAGTCAATACACATTTTCAAGGTGCCATCCTTTTTACGTACAAATAACACTGGTGCACCCCAAGGGGACACACTAGGTCGTATAAAACCCTTCTCTAGCAAATCTTTTAATTGCTCCTTTAATTCACGTAACTCTGCCGGGGCCATTCTATATGGAGGGATAGAAATAGGTTGAGTGCCTGGGAGTAAATCAATGCCAAAATCTATTTCTCATTCTGGAGGCAAACCTGGAAGCTCTTCGGGAAACACATCAGCAAATTCATTCACTACCGGAACAGATTGAAGAGTTGGTGATTCAGCCTCCATATCCCTTACTCTAACTAGATGAGATATATACCCCTTTGACATCATCTTCCTTGCCTTAAAATAGGAAATAAACTTACCCTTTGGTGCCCCAACATTACCTTCCCATTTAAGGACTGCCTCATTTGGAAAGTGGAAATACACCCTCTTAGTTCGGCAATCCACAGTAGCATAGCAAGAAGCTAACCAATCCATACCCATTATAACATCGAATTCCACCATATCTAACTCAACAAGGTCAGCCAGTGTGTCATGGTCACAAACAGTTACGACACAGTCATAATAAACCCTTCTAGCTGTAATAGATTCACTAGTAGGTGTAGACACTTCAAATGGCTCATTCAATAATTTAGGTGTTCTTTTAAGCTTCCCAGCCACTAGTGGAGTGATATATGATAATGTAGAACCAGGCTCAATTAATGCATACACATTATGTGAAAAGATGGACAATGTACCTGTGACCATATCGGGGGAAGCTTCTAAATTCTGCCGAGTCCCCAGAGCATAAGTGCGATTCTAGGCTCCGCTGGCGCTAGCTGCTCCTCTACCACCTCTACCACAGCCTGTAGGTGTTTGCTGACCCCTACTGAAGGGAGGAACTGACGATGATGATGCAACAGCTGACCCAGCAGGTTGTGCTATATCACCCATACGTCTTCTGGGGCAATCTCTTATCATATGCCCTGGTACACCACACCAATAACAGGCATCTGTCCCCACACGACATATACCTGAATGACTCCTCCCACATTGTCTACAAGACTGCCTAGGAGGAATCTGCTGGCTGGCTGAATATCCTGTTGTCCGTGTACCTTGTCCCTCACTTCTTTGATTAAACTGATTACCTCTAGGCCCTTGAAATTGCGGTGGAGCACTGACTGCAGAATAGGAGGATGATGGTCTAGGTGGTTTACCAGGAAATCGGGGCCTAACATCACCTTGGGATGGTACAAACTGCCTTGTAGATCTGGCCCTCTTGGACTGGCCCCTTTCTATCTCTTGTGTCCTTCTCCTTTGCCTCTGATCCTCTAGTTTTTGTGCAAATGCTTGCATCCTTGCTATATCCATGTTTTTATTCAATGAAGCAATAGCACAGTCTCTTACCAGATATGTATCCAACCTATCCACATACCGATGAACTCTATCTGCCATAATAGCAACTACATTAGGAGCATACCTGGCCAAGGAGTTAAACTGGAGGCTATACTCCCTCACGCTCATACCCCCTTGGTGGAGATTCAGAAACTGATCTACCCGGGCCTCTCGGATCTCATATGGCAAGTAGTGGTCAAGAAAGGCCTTTTTGAACTCCTTCCAGGTAGTTGGAGGTGCATCTATACCCTTAGATTGCTTCCAAGCTTCATACCACAATATAGCCATACCCTTCAATCTATATGCTGCCAGTTCTACAGCTTCTGTACCACTTACATGCATAACATCTAAATTGCGCTGGATCTGGTCGATGAAGTCTTGCGGATCTTCATTAGGATCTGACCCGGTGAAAGCTGGAGGGTCCAAATTAAGGAAGTCCCGTATCCTCGTGCTAGCTGCCTTATTCGCACCATCTGCACCTACAACTGGGCCTTCTTGTCTTTGGCTTTGGCTAGCAACTATGCGGGTCAATAATTGGACCGCATTTCTCAGATCCTGCACAGCAGCATCGGCAGGTGGTTCTGAGGGAGTTTCACTACGACCTGGTTCATCAGGAGCTGGAGGAGTTGGAGATGTTTGGGACAGAGACTCATCTTGGGCCTCATCTCGTCGTCTCAACCGACTGGGCATACCAATTACCACTTCCACCTCTTTCCCCTTGCCTTTGCTTTTCCTTGTTTCAGGCATGCTTACTGTACAAAATGATTTAGAGGTTAGAAATAATCAACCTACAACACTTGGCTCTATGGTACGATCTAAATAATGAAAAGAAAGTGACAACTCCTAAATGCCACGTAGCCTCCTGCTTATGAATGTGGTGCACAACACATCCATAAACAAGACTCTACATAGACACAACTTTGTAGACTCCCTAGGACGACCCACTCTGATACTACTTCTGTCACACCCTAAGTCCCATTAAGGCGGACTGACACCAATTGCCGACAAGGCTCGGGAGAACCAATATATAACTATACACCTGCTATGAACATTTAAGAGGTTTCCATACTCAATATGCTGTCAAAAGAAAGTAAACTGTACTAACAAACCAAAAGTAAATGCATAAGACTAGGCCGTTGGAGCCACGATGTGTATAATACACTATTTGACCACACTTTAATTTACATTGTCTACAAAGCCTATAAATAAGGAACAATATCTATATGAGTCGGGAAAGGCCCCACCTCATGACCAACTATATAATACAAAATACAAGTTCTAAACACACAAGCCCCGAAACAACCTGGAGCTTAGTAATAGCAGCTGAAAGTCCTGTACTCTTACTGGGGAGATCTAGTAGCTCTTGTACCTGCAGCATGAAATGCAGGACCCCGTAAGGGACGTCAGTACGAGATAATGTACTGAATATGTAAGGCAGGAAATACTGTATATGTAATAAGAACTCAAATGAAATCACACACTGGTGTGTAAGGATGAAAAGACCACCTTTAGTCATACTGTGGAGTCATGTACTTTATGTCTTTTTTTTTTATTACTGTATCTTTCTTTACTGTATAATCTGTGCATAATATGTCATGTAAATGACCAACTGATCAGTGGTAAATCTGTAATGGGATCAACCCTTGCTAGGTGATTCCTTCACCCCTCGGGCTACCACCCGTAAATGAGATCGACCCTGGCTAGGTGATTCTTCCACCCCTCGGGCTACCACCCATTTATAAGCAACTGTAAGTTATCTTTTATTTACTTTGAGATGGTTCTTTTGGTGGTCATAACCTTTAGAACTATAGGAATATAGACATGTGAAATATGAACAACCATACAAAGTAATACCACAATGGAAAGAGAGATGCACAACTAATGAACCGTATCGGAGATTAAACAACACATAGACTTTGTTTGGTAAGAAGGAACTCATGTATATTTAGTATTCAGGTACATATGCAGGTTGACAATGACTATGTATGGGTACATATGAACATGGTAAAAAGTGGGGACACGGTTAGCAGCCATGTCGGAGTTTGTACGTGCCTTTATATGCTAAGGAAGATTATAGATTTCATGCTAAGTAATAGGAAATCAAGTAGCCTTACATACCTCGCTGTACTATGTCGTTATTACCTCGGAGTAGTATCCTTTTCCTCCAAACACTTATCTACAATATATAAGGTGATAATACTAGTGTTAGAAGCTAGTAAGCACATCTTAGTATCCAATTTCACCCAAAAATAATATCCGGGCAGCAAGCTCGGAATTAGCACCCAAAGCGTATTCTTTCAACATTTCCACTCCTAATCGTATTTTCTAATACGCATTCCCATATACATGTCATATCCAGCTATTTTAGTCCCATAACAGCATTACAACAACTCATATAGTACATCATACAACAACTCTACACAACATGCAAGTAGACAACACAACATTGCGTCCTTCCGCTACACTTCGACGTCAACCATTCCAAATACGTTTCAACCTCAACCAAATTATCCTCAACATATTTACACACAATTACAGTCCTAAAACAGTCCAAAAACAGTCCCTAAGTAGATGGAAAACATGAGACAACAATTCCCAAAAACAGTCCACGAATTCTTACTAATGAGCGGAATTAAGACATCATTTAAGAACTTATTTTTGCGGAAGATAAAAGTGGTCCAGCAGCCTCCTCACATCATTCCAGACCCAAGACTTCTTAAACACATACATATTACTTCATAACACAGCCAACCAACAAGATAAAAGTCTCTTATTTAACAAGAAAAGTGAACCACAATATTTGGAACACATGCTGTCCCAAAATTCCTGCACAATACAACCAACATACTCTTCATGTTTTTCGTGGAAAAATTTTACCAAACAATGAGTATTTTATCTTTCCTTAACCATCAAGGATTAGGTTCTCTTCAAGAACCCTAGAAGTGTGTCTTGGCTGCTTTAGAAAATGAGAAGAGAGCAAGAAGAAACATAGAGAGAAATCTGAAATTTTGGCTTGAGAAAGTGACTAAAAGTTGTTGCTTGTTGCTCCCTTTTATAGGCAACTTTTGGCCGACTTTCTTTTGGTTTTTCAACCTTATTTTATTAATGTTATGGGGCAGCAGCTTGGCCCTTTCATTTGGGCCTTATTGGGCTTCAAATGGGATGGGCTTTGTTGCAAACATTTCTCCCCTAAGCCCACTTAGTTTGGGCCCTAGTTTTGAATTGGATTGTAATTGTAATTTGGCCCTTTTCCTATCCATATTGGGCTGCAAATGTTGTCCTTTTATGATGCTAAACATGGGCCCAAATGACATCCTTAACTCGGGGTTTATTCTTTATCGGACTTGAACAAATTCGGTGTTGGGCCTTGTCTCCGTTTACCGAGCTTATTTAAGCTAAGCATGTAGGTGACTCACCTACTAGCTTCCTAAGTCACACAAGCACCTCAATTATTTCACTTCATTTAAGGTCACACTCTCCTTAACTTGACTTAAAAATTATTTACGCTCGGTCATCTTAAGCATTAGACGTACATATAGCCCTTTAATCTAAAATTCACGCACTTTTAAAATGTGTGCGGATTTGACCCCGCCATATCATGTTTCATCTGTGTTGGACTAGTACATGTAAGATGTGGGGTGTTACACCATGAGTGCTAGAGTTCATCGTTACTTGGATGGTTTGTGGGATCATTTGATTAGAGACTACAAGATAGCTTCTTTACAAGATGGTGTAGATATTTCTTGTATTCAGCTTTTGCTCAGACTACAGAGGATCTTTCTCGTCGAAATTGGGATACCCGTAGAGATAGGGATAAGAATAAGAGGGCTCGTACTATGAGGTCTTATACGGAGCCACAAGGTGATTTTAAGGCCCCATTTCACTTATATCCACCTCCGTCAGTAGGTAGTTTCCCACAATAGATGCAGGGGCATTGATTTAGTCGTTATATTCAGAGAGGGCCGGTGCAAAGTTTAGGCCAGCTTGATAGCCATCGACAGAAGAATTCTGTACAAATGAGTCAACCTACTCCCCCATGTACACAATGCAGTAAGCTTTATACTAGGCAGCGTAGAAATGGTTTAAGTGCACGTTACCATTATGGGAAAACAAGATATTTTATTAGCAACTCGCCCTTTAGTCAGTCCAACTGTGAGTGAATTCCCGATAATATTTTCTGATAAGCTTCCGGGGATCCCCCGAAAGAAATCTCAATTTTGTTATACATGTTCTTCGTGATATGTAGTCTATATCTATTCCTCCCTAAGGAATGTCTCCTGTAGAGCTTAGAGAATTGAAGGAACATCTGAATATTAGGCCAAGCATATCTCCATGGGTGTTTCAGTGCGCTTTGCTTTAAAGAAAGATGGCTCCTTATGGATGTGTATTGATTACAAACAGCTAAATAAAGTCACTATCAAGAATAAGTATCCTTTTATATTGATTGATGGTTTTTTCAAAGATTAACTTGTAACCCAGGCACTACCATCTATGAGTCAGGGATGTTCATGTTCGAAAGGCAATATTTAGGATGAGTCAGAGGCTGAGCAAGAGGACCACTTGCGAGTTATATTACAGACTCTCCAGGACTAAAAATTATAAGCTGAATTCTGCAAATGTGAATTATGATTAACTTCTATAGCTTTTTGTTGCCATGTTATTACTAGCGATAGTATCAAGGTCGATGGCCAGAAAATTGAAGCAGTAATGGCCTGGCCGAGACCCTTGAATCTGATAGAGGTCCATAGTTATTTGGGTTGGCAGGATATTATAGGAGGCTTGTTGTGGGATTCTCCACTACCTCTACACCACCACGAGGTTGACGCATCAAGCAACTAAGTTTCAGTAGACTGAATTATGTGAATAGAGTTTTCAAGAGCTAAAGAAAAGGCTTACCACCGCACCTAGCCTGGCTCTTCTGAATGGAACCAAAGGCTACATTGTATATTGTGATGCCTTGATAATTGTCGTATGTTGTGTTCCTATGCAGCATGGTAGGGTTATTGCATATGCTTCCAAAAAGTTACTAAAACATTAAAAGAACTATCCTATCCATGATCCTGAGTCTTCTGCAGTTATTTTTGCCCTAAAGATTTGGTGGCATTATCTATACGAAGTTCATGTTGATATTTTTACCGACCACCAGAGCCTCCAATATTTATTCAAGCAGATGGAGTTGAACCTATGACAAAGAAGGTGGCTAGAATTACTAAAATATTATGATGTTGACATTTTGTACCACCTCGGTAAAGTTAATGTTGTTGCTGATGCACTTAGCCGAAAGTCTATGGGAAGTCTAAGTCATGCTGAAGCGATAAGGTTGAAATGACAAAAGATTTATGTCAGCTAACTAGTTTGCAGGTGCGATTAGCAGATGCGAAAGGAGGAGGTGATATTGTTCAAAATATAGTAGAATCTTTATTGTTACGGAAGAAAAAGAGGAACAACATGAGGATCCTAAGCTTATGATATGGAGGGAAAGTGTTCCACAACAGCAACATCCTTTAACTGAACTAACTTGAGATGGAATCCTGCAGTACCGGGGCCTCTTATGTGTGCCAAACATCGGAGGGCTCCGTGCCAAGATTTATTTTAAGGCTTATTATCCTAGATATTCGTCTCAACCTAGGGCAACAAAAAAAAGGGACATTGAGACCTACGACAGAGCTATTAGTGGAATGGCATGAAAAAAATATTCCAAAGATGGTGGCCAATGCCCCAATTACTAGAATGTTAAAACAGAACATTAGAGGCCTGGAGGCCTAGCTAAGTATACAGATTTTCCGTTCTGGAAAATGGGACATGATAAATATTGGCTTCATCACTAGGTTGCCTCGCACTCCACGCAGGTATGACTTTATTTGGGTAATCATTGATACGTTGATAAAATTTGCTCATTTCTTGCTAATAAGAACGACATATTAAGCAAAGGATTATGCTAAGCTTTATATTCAAGAGATTGTTTGCCTTCATGGAGTTACATTATCTATTATCTCTGATCAAGGGGCTCACTTTACCATATATTTTTGGAAGTCTTTTCAGAAGGGTCTAGTAACTCAAGTGGATCTCAACCCCACTTTTCATCCACAAACTAATTGGTAGGTAGAGTGTACCGTCCAAATTATTGAGTATATGTTACGTGCCTATATGCTGGATTCTAAAGGAAACTGGGATGATCATCTACCTCTTATTGAGTTTGCTTATAATAATAGCTTCTAAGCTAGTATTCAAATGGCGCCTTATAAAGCACTATATGGGCAAAGATGTAGGTCGCCGATCAGTTGGTTTGAGGTTGGGGAGGCAAAAATTGCTAGGCCCTAACCTGGTTCAACAAGCGATGGACAAAGTGAGACTTATTAGAGACCGATTGCAAATGGCTCAGAATCAGCAAAAGTCTTTTGCAGATGTTCAACGACGAGACTTAGAGTTTGATGTAGAAGATTAGGTCTTCATAAAGGTATCACCTATGAAGGGAATCATGTGGTTTGGAAAGATAGGAAAGCTCATTCCTTGATACGTTAAGGTTATTAGAGAAATTAGCATGGTAACATACGAGCTTAATTTTCCTTTAGAATTGAGCGAAGTCCATCTAGTGTCTCATATATCTATGTTGCGGAAGTACATTAGAGATCCTTTGTGTATTACTCACATTAAGGATGCCCCCATTGCTGAAGACATTACTTATGATGAGGTAACGGTGGCTGTTTTAGATTGACAAACAAGAAAGCTTTGAAATGAAAAGTGGCCTTCGTGAAAGTGTTGTGTAAGAACAACAATATTGAGGAAATGACTTGGGAAGCCAAAGAAGAAATGATGAGGAATCAACCCCCAGCTATTTATAACTTAAGGTGCATTGCGTTCCAAAACTACCAGTTATCATTTTTGTTAGTAACTTAAGTTTTAAAGGATTTGGAGGTAAAACTTGTATATTTTGTCGCGAGATAGCTATACAAAGCTTATTAATTAGAGTTTTGGAAGTTGATTTATGGTTTTCAAGGGTAATAGATGTATCTAAAAAACATTTTTATAGATGGTAATGCAACCAAGGGGCTGTCTTGACACATTCATGGATGAATATTCTTAGGGGGGAAGACTGTGGGACCCCGTGTTTCTGGTCTTCCATTATTTAAATAGTGTGGCGTTATATAAGGCACATGTGATTTTTGCTAGCACCTTGGGATAATAAGATTGACAATAAGAGGTAATATCAAGGACATAATGTTTCAAGTGAAAGGAATTACCTAAATACACGTTCGGGATTAAAGAAATGACCCTAGTGGCACCTCACCCTTTTTGAAAGGTTTAGAAGAGAAACACCTCAAACATATGAATAGGTAGCCGGGAAAACCGACAAAATGATATATAGATATTGAATGTCCAGCTTGAGCGAACGAATGGAATTTCAACCTAATACCATCGTGAAAATAACTCAGTTGTAATCCTAGTGCCTTTCATAGAAGGTCTTTCTAGCAACATAATAGTAAGATATCACATTTGACGTTTCGGGAAACTTCCGGAATTTCGTGCTAAAAGGAGGGACAAAGCTTAGCCTTAACATACCTCTCCAACGAACATCCAATTTCCAAAAGTTCCTTCACAAAAGTTGTTCCTTACTTCCTAAGCTTCACAACGACTATATATATGTAGCTTAAAGACACCTATAAACAGTCAAATTCAGCATTTATGACCAGATTCGGCAAGGAGCATTTACGAAAGGAAATGTCCGTAGAACTTTGTAAAAATAACCGTAAAAGAGTCCCAAAATTATTACCTGAACACACCATCATCAAACCAACAATATCAGCAAGAACACTTTTTTATAGCTCAAAAACAGCTCCAAACACAGCTAATACGAGGGAAAAACAATTGCAAAGCGTAAGGCACACATTTCTAGGCACGAGGACGAATTTTAACGGTAAAAATGCGAAAAACTTACCTAAATCACTTAGAGAACTTTTGGGAGCTTTCTCTTCAGTTTTATACTAGTTTGGGACGAAAATGGTTCTGATTTGAGCTTTAAAAAGCTCAAATTGGCCGACATTAAGTTGGGTCAACCTGACCCGACCCATGACCCGGTTTTCAGCCCGGGCAGACTCGGTAAAACATTCATATCTCTTTATTTTGAGGTCGGTTTGATTGGCGGTTTTGAGCATTGCAAACTACACTCATAGATCTTCAATTTGATAGGTCATGGACCTTCTTATTTCTTATAGTTTGGGAGATATGACCTGATACATTTGATCAAAATTTAAGAAGGATTTCTTAAAGAAACTTACGGTAACTTTGGCCAACCTTTATCTTGCAACTTCAATATTCTCCAGTCAAATGCTCCTATTAATCTACTAAGGAACTTAATCCTGTTTTAATGTTTTCTTTTACTAATTGACATGGGACCAAGTATTAGCATTATGTAAAGCACCTTTATGAACATTTTCAAAGTTAAGGCTTCACTCTAAATGTTGGGTTATGTTCCCAAACTTGTTAAAAAGACATAAGACTCCACAAGTCTTGCGTATATGCTATGAAAACGATTATGATGTTATGAGAATAAGTGTACAAATGAGGAAAGATTAGCTAAGTGACAATGATTATGATGTTATGAGAATCATTGCACCAATGAGCCAAGATTGGCTAAGTGATAATAATTATGATGTTATGAGAATCAGTGTACCAATGAGCCAAGATTTGCTAAGTTCTTGTTATGGCTTATTATGTGCATTCAACATTAATATCATACATTGCACGTTATGCATAGACTTCAAGCTATAATTGAAGGTATGGGTCCTATTTGCCCAAATATATATATATGGTACAGATGGCCACAAGTTGGCAGATACGATGCCGGTTAGGTACTAGAAAGGACCACCAGTGCTAATATTTGGTTGGGTATGTCATGCATTTTCATCTATATATATATTTTTTTACGACATGCGATACTCGAGCCTACCATGCATATTTGATCACTAGGAGGATCCTTATTGGCTATTAAGGCTACTTGAGATTTGGTTATAGGTGGTATCTTTATTAACCTTTTAACAACGATTATCTATGATTTTGCTTCCTGCCTTACATACCAGTACATGTTTATTCGTACTAACATCCTTTTTCCTGGGGACGTTGCATTTTATTTAGTGCGTGCAGGTCCAGGTAGGGGTTCTGATTTACCCCTCCACTAGGAGCCCCATTGGTAAGCTCCACCTCTTCCTGGAGCTTTCACAAGATGTTCATTTTTTATTATACAGTTGGGTATAGTCGGGGCCATATCCCGGCAGTGTTAGTGATTCTCATAGAGGCTATTGTGGACATGTTATTATGGGTTGGTTCTTTTGTGCCTGTTAGTCTTCGGTCATAAGATTGACATGTATATATAGTGTGTACCTGTACCTTTATTGTTGCAGCCTTGTCAGCTAACTAGTACCCTATCGTTTTGGTTTATCAATCTTGATGTACATGATTTACTGTTGACTAGGTGATGACCTAAAATGTCCAGGTTTAGTCTTTCAGACGTTATGCTGCCCGATTTTTTTATGGTCCCTAGTCAGTTTATTAGCTTGTTTAGTGGCTTACCCGGCCAATAACGGTAACGGGTGGTCGCACCTCCCCTCTCTTTGGGGCGTGTCAAACATGGTATCGGAGCTGTAGAACACTCTCATAACAAGGGGTACAATTGTTTTGTTTACTGGAATGATATCTACTAGACCAGGTATGACTCGTAAAGTGTTTTACAAGTTTTAGATGACTCTATTGTCTCAATTCATAGTAGGCAGGGATCCACAAGACATTTCTACGAGCCGTAAAATGTTCTATGACTCATAGAATGTCTTGTCTGATGGGTACTCAAAAACTTTAGGGTTTTGGAATCTTATACGGTAGGAAATCACGACATGTGGAATGTTCCATGGGTTGTACAACCCACTTGTAGTCCATGAAACTCAGTCACTTGAGTTTCCAAGTCCATCAATATGGACCCCATACGACCTTTTCAACCTATTCTACAAGAATCGAAGAAATACGTACACACCCATATGATTTATAACACAATAACTAATACCCCTGCAAACTAGCACATGTACCCCATCAAAAATTACTGAACACTCTTTCCCAACCCTTTCGACCCCATTTGCATGAATTAACAATAAAACACAAATTCATTTCATCAAACACAGAATTTCAAACATATAATCAATTCAATTCAAATGGTGAGTGATAACATGAGTGTCAACACATCATTCAACACACACAACAAGGCAATTACACCACATTTTGGTCCTAAACACATATTCAAGCATAGGCAAACATAATTCAATTATCAAACATGTCAATTTTCACACATGGATTTGTGTCTAAATTAACTCTACCCGACAAAATTTCTCAACTTAACCATACAATAATCGGTAAATCAATGTTTCTTAATGGATCAAAAACATACCAAATTTGAGTGATTAGATTGTAGAAATTGAAGGAGGAGATAAGACACTAGTAACCCTAGTCTTCCGGAAAAACTCGCAAAAAAATGGTGGTGGTGTTGCCGTCGGTGGTAGGAAAGTTTTGGGGTGGGGGTTGACCAGGTATTTTTCATAAATTAGGGCTCAAATGAGATCAAAATATTTTTACCACAATATTTATAGTTTGACCGGGTCAGTTAGAACTGATGGGCCTAGACTCTACGAAACCCCGATTAAGGCCTGTAGAGTGTTTCATGGCCTATACATCATGGTTTCATAAAAACTACAAACCCTAGTTTTGAGGAATCAGTTTAACAAACATGTCTATGAGCCATAAAATGATAAATGACTCATAGAGTTGGTCATAGAGACCCCCAACACTTAGTTAGAACTCTGAAAAACTTACGTGGGATCCGCAAGCCTCATTCACGACCAATAGTTGTTTCTACGGGAAGCAAAGTTAGCTCGTGGACTAGAGTGCATAATGTTTTGCTCACTGGAAGTATCTACGAGATGGTGTACAAGTCGTAGACTGGTAGACGACTCATAGAACTAGTCATAGAGGCACTTCTGGATGCCTTTTCACCAAGGAGTTGCTGACTTAGCCATGTCCTGCATATTCTTCAAGAACAAACTATGACCCTATATACAACCAGCCCAATGTACAAAATAACAACCAAAATGCGAAAAAGAAAACTACCCACAGGTCCAAAACTAAAAATAGAGTTACAACTACAACTATTACATCAAAAACCTTGGGTCGCCTCCCAAGAAGCGCCTGATTTATTATCACGGCACGACTTGGACAACTTGATTACTCAAACTTCACCAAGTTCCCTCTTCAGATCATCTGGTCTCTTCATAGACTAACAAATATTAAATACAACTTTTTAATGGTTCAATCTAAACTTGAGTTGACCTGTTTCCATATCCACAAATGCTCGTCCAGTGGTTAGGAATGGCCTTCCCAAGATGTTTGAGACGTTGAAGTCGACTTCAAAATCTAGGATCACTAAGTCTGCAGGAAATATGAACTTCTAAACCTTAATAAGCACATCATATAATATCCCCACAGGCTTCTTCACCGTGCGGCCATTCATTATCAACCTCATGCTCGTCGGAGTAGGGACTCCCATTCCTAGCTTCTTGAAGACTGTAAGGGGCATTAAGTTAATGCTGGCACCGAGATCACACAATGCCTCTGTGAACTCCTCATCTTCAATGGTGCAAGGTATGGTAAAAGCATCGAGATCTTCTTGCTTTTGAACCAAGGACTACATAGCAATTGCACTGCAATGTTGAAGCTTTTGGAAGAGCTCCTGACCCACAGCGTGCTTCTTCATAACATGGTCCTTCATGTACTTTGCATAGCCAAGCATCTTCTCAAATATCTCATTAAGAGTAATGCTGATGGAGAGTTATTTCAGTATGGAGAGAAAGTTCTTGAACTTGACCTTCTCCTCATTTTTTTAATTCTTTAAGGGAAGGGATGAGGAGGGCTAGGAATAGACTTCAGCTTCGATGGCGCATCTACAACTTCACTCCCCCATCCTTGCGATGATCATCTCTTGTATCTACACCTCTTACCTTAACGGCCTCCTCTCAAACATCATCCTCATCTATAGGCATGGGAGGATTAATGGTCCTCTTGCCACCATCGGTAATAACCGTTGTCACTTCCCTTTATTTTTAGAATTTTAAACTGTGTTTCTAGGCAGTGTACCCATCTGACGCTAATTGAGTTGAATCGACACTTGACTAAACTATTGGTGAAGCAGTTTGATAGCCACAAAATGAGATTTAATTTCTAATTTGTACTGGAGATCTCAAATTTCATCCCCCTCGGAGTCTTCTCCTGTGTCTCATCTTTCTTCAATAGGTGGTCAAACATCTTCTCAACTTCGGAACTACTAGCACCTCTGTTGTAGTTGTGTGGTGGCACATAAGCACCATTTTTAACCATCTTTCGGGCCCTAATCTCCATCTTTATCTTAGCCCCGATTCCTATCATAGTACCCTCCGCGGTTTTCTCTAAAAGCTCTATATCGATTGAAGTTCGACCTTGGTTTCCTTGACCTTTCCACCAACAGTCCTGATAGGACCCTTGGGCATAGGTCCGGAAATCCCCCAATTTTATTAGGAATAAAACAAGTGTCCTTCTCCCAATAGACATTATCATACATCGAATGCTCGTGAAGCCTGATGGGCAACTACATTGACTCGTTCCCGATTCTGCTTTATCATCACCTTCATGCCTGCATGGATTTGGGCAAGCTCTTGCATACTTTATTCACTTATTTTAGCTTGCTTCAAACCATACTTATAGTACATGAACTTTTGGTCGATGCTCTATCTTTTTGGCCCCATGCACGATTGGTCTTGACCATTCTCTCCATCCTTTCAACAATCCTTGCAAATGGTTGATCTAAGAACATGGCCCCCATAATGGTATTAACCTAGGCATGACTATTCACATCAATAGCATGGTAGAAATCTCCACCAAGGCAAAATAAAAAATTTTGTGGTTTGGGACACTCCTCAAGCACTTAGTGAACCACTCCCATGTTGTACTGATCGAGTCACTGGAAATTTGCTCAAAGTTGTTGATTTGATCTTTTAACTTGAGCTTCTTTGATCTCGGGAAGTACCTTTCCAAAGAGGCCTTCTGCAACTCATCCCAACTGGTGATCGAACACTGGGGGAGCTCAGATAGGCACAATGCTGCATTACCTGTGAAATATAATGGGAAGACACAGAGTCCCACAATATCCATAGATAAGTTCTGTGTTCCCATTAGACTCTTGAAGACAAATGGAACGTTGTGTAGATGGATAAGAGGATTCTCTGATGGTAGGCCCATGAACAACCCACAGTTTTGCAGCACCTGAAGCAACCCACTCAAAACCATGATCTTTATGTCAATTACTAGTGGTGGCAATACAATAGCTCAAGTCACCTCTATAGCCATAGGGTTCAACCGATATTGATTTGACTAAGCATTGACATTGATGTCCTGTGGAGCGACATCCTCAAGAGGAGGTGGGTTATCATTATTGGCATTCTCATTCTCGTTCCTGTTCAAAGCTGCAATAGCCGTATTGTTGGCATTTCTTTGGCCATTCTTCACAGTTTTCTCTAGATCTTTGGGCCAAATAGAGTCAAAGGTATGCCTCGACTTTGCGTGTTGGGTAGACACTACCCTTATACCTTGAATGAGGAAATTAATGGTTAATTCCCGAATTACATGAATAAGACAAATCACCCATATTCCCCGGTGATGATGCAAAAATCTTGATTTTGCCAAAACTACACATTCTTTTTTAGGCTAACGCAGTCGTTGTCAAGAAATAGGACCCAATAGACGTTAGGGTTGAACCCTAGATAATACTATAGACTTAGAAGAATTCAATGTTGCAATTTGAGTTTATTGACCAACTTATTTCCCCTAGGGATGTGGGGGGGGGGGAAGGGGTTGATAATAACTAATAAAAGTAATGCTAAACTAAAAAAAGTGTGTAACCAATATGGAGAGAATCTAGGGTATTATGTTTCCCATGATTCTTTCACTTAGAATTGCCGGATAACCAAATTCTTTTCTAGTGTGTAGCATGAAAAATAATAAGTTACGTTCACCAAACCCTTTGTTCCAAGCGAGAGGTGAATTTCACTATGTGATCCATATCCGCAGTGTGACATTACTTACCGTTACCCATTGTTCTAGTACAACCTCCCTTTGACCCAGTTTGGTTGATTAGACGAGAACATATTGATCCAATTTTATTAATTAATCTTTTTTCCTATTCATTACTAACTTTGTCCATTCAGTAGCGCTAGGCGGGTTCTAATGTTGGCCACCACTAGAAAACATGCAAAACGAAGAGAATTAATTAATACATGTATGCACACTTTTTAAGAATTACGAATAATCTAGTTTTACTTTTTTAGTTCTTTATAGTTCCCACAACCCTAGTTGTCAATTTAGCTACTCAAGATTTGTGTAGATGCAAGACTTATGAATTTGAATAACATAATAGAGCATATACACAACTGAAGTAAGCACAAACAAATCCAAGCTTCAATGAGAATCACAAGATTGTAATTAGAAGATAAAATTAAAGGGTACAAGTGTTTCTCAAAACTTTCCAATGTTTTCTACTCACTATCACTCATCTCCTCTGGAAAAATAACCTAAAAACCTATTTATAGCATTTAAAATACAAATCCAAAGCAAAATAGAATAGTTGGGTCAACATGCTTCACAAGATGCACTAGGGGTAGTATAGTGATTTATGGCCCATATTCGGGCTTTCATACTTCATTACTAAAAATCTAGACCTGGGCTCTATGACACCCCTTTACGGTTCATAAACGATTTTATGGCCCGTAAGAGGTTTTGTTTGATGAAACTTTAGAAAATCTTTCTTCTCTAATCCTCACGGTACGAGACTTGATCTATGAGTCATAAAGTATTCCATGGCTCGTCTGCATATTCGTAGACCAAACATCAAAAATCCATCCTTCACTGGAATTTCACACAAAATATTCTTCATGGCCCGTAGAATACTCTACGGCCTGTAAAGGGTCTCGTGGATCCTAAAAGTCAGCAACTTCAGCATATTTTTTCTAAAATCAATGTCAACCCTTAAATCCTGCAAAACAAACATAAAAATACATAAAAACTACAAACATCACATTGAGAACACATAAAATTCCATGTTTTAAGCATCAAAAGTGTTGTATTTTGACAGCACATCAATACCCCTTCCTGTGACCCCTGACTTCAATTTTTCTACTCATTTCATTAATGGTATTTCTGTATTTAAAGTTTATCCTAAGGGTCTTCTTTAACTTTCTATGCTACCTAAAGACATTAAAATGAAATATAATTTATTCTTGTCATTCGAATTCTTTCCTCCACTTATAATTATATTGAACTCTCCTAAAAACTCTCTCAAAGGATCTTGTGAAAACTATGCTTGGGAATCAAGGGAACACAACCTTTTTAAATAAAATTTATTCTTGAATCTACTCCATTATCTAAGGTATGTGGGATTGATTCTTTGTCCCTTTCAACCAGGAAGACCCGATCTTTTTTCACTTAAATTTCATGAAATTTTGCTTACTTTAAATATGGATTTTAAATATTATTGTTTACTAAATTCAATTGAAGTATGGCCTATGCTTATTTGTTGATTTTAAGTTGTTTTAAGTCCTATTATGTTGAATTACATTATTATTATGAATATTTGAATATGCATTGTCCCTCTGAAGTTTGATCTAAGCATGGGTAATCAATATCATGACTTGAATGTGGATTTTACTTATGGGTTACTTGAATTTCATATTATATTGTTGATTTTGGATTGAATATATATTACCATTGTTATTCACATATCATTCGTACCATATGAATTCACAAGAATTGAATTATATGGAAATTATGGAGTGGGTTAAGCCTAATTATGTTATATATATCATTTTGATAAGATTATTGTTATGACAAGAATATGATCACATAAATGTCTATGTTATTAGCTTTTTGAGCATATTGGGTGTTTACACCATAATTTTAAGTGAATGATCTATTCCTATGTATAAAAAGTATGCATTGAATCATGATACAGATTTTTAGCCCTAGTATGAACGATTATGAAGAATGTTTGGCTTTTAAGCCTAAATGTGCATTGAAATGATTTGAAATGACTGATGCCTCTTTTGAAATCATGTATATTTATAAATATTCTCGTGGGATGTTTGGCATAGCACCGATGGATTGGGGGCGTCAGGGCTATCCCCAAGGGTACTCTCCCTTTCCTTGAACGATGTGCCATCATAGGTATATGGTAGCCATTACCAAAATGACCAGTTCATAAGGTTTGGTTACACATTGATATGATATGATATGATATTGGAAATCCTTCTTAAATTATATGATCGTAAGGAAGGTTTCCATCCACCGAAATGACGAGATCGTAAGGTGTGATGTATATTACCCTTGTTAAGTAATCTTCTATAACCGATGGGAGGTCTTCATCAGACTTATTCATGTAATAACTCGCATGAGTTTGATTTTTCTATTAAAGTCCATCCATACTATATATGAGTATTATTGCATTTCATGCATTTCATAGCATATTATATACTATATCTCTTGTTATATATCTCTTTCTATAGTATCTACCCTAGTCATCTACCATTAAATGTAGGTTTGTTAAGTCATATGCATTGTATGCTCGCATACTTAGTATATTAAAACATACTAATACATACTTTTACCTATATGATCTAACCATGTAGGGATCGAGGACTACCTTCATCCACTGTATGGTCGTTAGCTTGGATCTTGAGATTTGTTTATGGTGGTGAGTGCTATTTTCCAAAGACAAACCACCATTTCTCTACCTATGGTGCTTTTGTTTATGTTATTGAATTTGAGGGTGAGCTAGGGACATGTCTTAGTCTCCATCCTATCTTATGACTAGAGGCATTGTTGGACATCTTGTAGACTCTTTTACGTTTATATGCTAAGTGTTGTATTCGTAGAATATGTTCATGGATATGTCTATTCAAAGGATATTGTCATGTGGACTGGTTATGTATTATGATTGTTTTCTTTATGTTATGATGTGAAAAATCCTTAGCCCCGAATTTCCCTCATAGAGTTAGTCATACTTACATGTTCCTTAGTCTTTATGTGCTATGTGTTATGTCGATCCATGTTAATCCCTTTCTGTATGATATTCCCATAGCGAGAGTCCTACTTTCCCATCCCTTGGAACTATGTGTTTACTATTCGTATATGCTTCCGAACCAATGATGTGGAAATAGATATTTTGAGGCTTATTTGGGAACTATCAGGTTCCCATTAGCCATGTGACACCTAGACCCTAGGTTCTAGTCGTGACATTAAATGATTTCAAACACGATTCATTGCAATCAAATAAACAATCCTTCTCAAGAAGCTTACACAAGGGATTATGAATTTTTATAAAAAATTTTATGAATCTGCTATAAAAGCTCACATGCCCAAGAAAACTCCTCACTCCCTCGACTGAGATGGGAGGAGAATGTTTGGCAATGACATCATATTTTTCTTGGTCCTCTTGTAGGAACTCCCCAAAATTTTGTGTCCAAGAACAAGTCTTTCCTTAACAATAAAATGACAATATTTCCCAATTTAAGACCAAATTAGTTTCAGCACACCACAGTAATACTCTCTCCAATTTAATTAAATAACCTTCAAACGTATCACTATCCATCAAGAAATCATCCATGAAGACTTTCATTGAGTCCCCAACCATGTCAACGTAAATAGAGAACATACATCTTTGAAAAGTAGATTGTGCATTACATAACCCAAAAGGCATTGTTTTGAAAGGAAGCATTCCATAAATACATGTCAAAGTGTTATTTTCTTGGTCCTCAAGGATAATAGAGATTTGGTTATACCCCTAATACCCATCCAAGAAACAATACAAACCTCTACCAGTAAGTCTATCTAACACTTGATCCATGAATGGCATCAAAAAATGATCTTTCTCTGTCCATGAATTCTAAAGCCGATAATACATGCAAGTACGCCACTCTATTACTAGCCTTGTGGAGATAAATTAATTTTTTTTATTCTTCACATCAGTCACATGTCCCTTCATTAGCACACATTGCACCGAACTCAGCCACCTACTATCTAAATGGGATATACAACTCTGACATCCAACCACTTAATTTTTTCCACCTATTTCATTGCAAGGTTGAGCCTTCTTTGATTTTTGATAGTAGGCTTACAATCTTTAACCTAATTGATCTTGTTAGAACAAATCCCCAGAGGGGTTTAATTGATATCCACTATTGTCCATATGATTGCTTTGATGAAATTTGATAACACACTCACTAATGCCATCACATGGTGGTTCAGCAAATTGGTGCACAAATAACTGGTAGTGTCTCACCACTATCAAGGAACACATATCGCATTTAAGAAGGAAGTGTCTTAAGCTCAAGCTTTAGAGGCTCTTCAATTGAGGGGTTTGCGGGTGGAATTTCTCTCTTTTCCAAATCAAGATCCAACTTCTTGGGATTTTTTGAAAAAGAGTAAGATCCCGCCCAATCAATGGCTGCTACCACCTCATCATAATCTTAAATTACATCAACCTCATAATTTAATAACACAGAAGAAAGAGATTCACCGAGAATCAACACTTCTTTAACATTAGAAATCACTTCTTCGACTACATCAACATAAGACAAAACCTGCCCCTCATTTGATTCCTTCATAGACTTGCAAACATTAAAAGTGACCTCTTTATCACTGACTCAAAATTTCAGTTCACTGATATGACATCTGCTAATGCTCTTCTGGTGGCTAAAAATGGCCTTCCCGATATGATTGGTATTTTGATATCAAGCTCACAATCAAGTATCACAAAATTGTCCAAAAATATAAATTTATCCACCTTCACTAATACATTATACAGGATACCCACCAGCTTTTTAATAGAATGATCAGCTATCAAAATCTTCATAGTTATTGGTGAAAGATCACCCAAACCATGTTATTAAAAATGGCGAGGGACATCAAATCAATGCTCTCCCCAAGATCATATAATGCTCGTGCAAAGTGGTATACACAGATTGTACATGGAATAGTAATGCTCTAGTATCATTCTTCTTAGCTATCAAATTGTTTTGCATAGTTGCACTACAATGGTGAGAAATCTCAATAACTTCAAATTCAAGGTTTTTCTTCTTGGTGACTAATACTTTAATGCACTTTATGTATCCCGGCATTTCCAAAAGTGCATCCACCAATGGAATATTAATGGCTATATTCTTGAATATGGAAAAAAATTTGAAACTTCATATATTCATTCAATTTTTTATCTTTGTGAGAATGGTGGATTAATTTGTCCAGTGGAGCACTTACTTGTTGTTTATCAGAAGGGTTATCTTCTAAGCACTTTCGGACCCTTCCCCTTTTTGTGATCACAATCATGCCCATGATTACTAAGAGTAGGAGCAGCATCATTTTGAACCTCTTTAACATCATCATCATGAATTGCATCATCATTAAAAATTGAAGCTTTAACAATATTACCCACAGCTACATCAACAATAGGAGGCATATCTCCAGCTACTAAACCATTCCTATTAGTTGTAGCCATGTTTGAAGGAGTGTCATTCTTTGGGTTCACTACCGTATCACTAGGCAAACCCCCTCTTTTTCTAGGATTTAAGTGAACTAAAATGTTTTTCAATTGTATTTCTAATTACTTAATGGAAGCCGAATTAGAAGCCACAATTTGATTCAATGCAGAAAAACATTATCAGCCCCCTCAACTTTATTGAGGATTTTAGCAAGCATATCATTGGTTCAGTAATTCTTTTGATAAGCAATAGGATCCTTTGGCTTGACTCAGTCATGAGGTGGAATATATCTCTCTCTATCAAACTCACAATCAGGCCAAGCAATATTTCTATCAAGACAATCTCTATCCCTTTAATTACCATCTCTCTTATTCAGCAAATCTTGATTATTCCCAACATGGCTTTAACAGTTCAATCGAGAAACCCCCCACCCCCACCCCACACACACACTTGATTCACAACATATTGTACTTTTTCATTATAGAGCGCCTAAAAATTATCATCCTCATCATTTACAACAGCGCCCACAACATTCACATTTCTATGGCTACCTCTAGGAGGAGGCCCCATCATATGTTTAATAATAAGACCAAGTTGCTTCATCATTCGAGATATGTTTTCATCATGTTCTTGATATTTTCGAAGTATTTTCATAGTTACAACTGAAGATACTAAAATAGTTTCGTGTTCCCTTGTCTGCCAAGCTCGATTTGCTTTGGCCATTTGCTCTAGCTAACCCTAAGCTACCACAAATAGTTGTCTCATAATACTGCTACCATAAGTTGGTCAGTTGCCACTTTGTTAGCATTGTTAAGACTCCTATAAAATGTTTGCAATAACACCTTATCTTGAAGACTATGTTAAGGATAACACATCAAGTCTTTTGAAAATAAAGTCATACTTCATGCAAAGGCTCATTATCACAGCTCGGATAATTTATAATTTCTTTTGAATTTGGAGCATTTTAGATGCCGAAATGAATCTTTTAAGAAAAGCTTCATTTAATTCATCCCAATAGGTAATACCGTGACGAGGGAGTTCAACCAGCTAATGTGATGCTTCCCCAATTAATGAGAAAGGGAACATCCAAAACTGAATATCCTCTTGTGTGACATTTTGAAAAGTTAACAGCTCATAAACATCCACCAAGTTCCTCAAATGTTTATATCATGAGCTAACCCCTAAACAAGCATTTCATTTGGAGTAATTGAAGCATTGGACTTGTCACACGGAAGTTTAAGTTTTCACCTGGAGGCAACAGGTGAATTGCACTTGCTCTACCCATATTCATAGCATGTGGATCCTTATTATGATACCCTTCGTTCATCATTGTTGCATCACTAGCAACGTCTTCTTGTTCACTCATTTTAGCACCTGAAGAAAGCACCAAAAACACAGAGAAAAATTAAAAAAAACAATTACTAAAAATAAGTTCAAAATAAAACACCAATGTAAGAATCAAACACTAATACCCTACAGTAGCGCCATTTTTTAAAACTCTCAAATTGCTCCTCCACTATTGGAAGAGTAGGCGGTCCCTAGCAATATAAACCCAACTTTATAAAAGTTGGATTCAATCCTATAGGAACTGGAATATTACATTCCAATCTTGAAGTTATTAGTTAAATAAATTATTAATCGCTATGAGAAATGATTTAAAATTATACTACATTATCACAAGTTTGCAGATTTGAACGGTTAAAATATAATCAATGGATGGAGATATGTCAGGAGTGTGCATATTTGAATATGATTCCAACGAATGAGTCTCAATTATTGAATCTAGTGGCTAATTTGCATATGGGTAGACTAAAAATCTAGTAACCACAATCATGGTTAAATCAATTCTAGTGTTTCATTGTGAATTGGTGAAAATTTCACACATGATTTATAGAAGAACACAAAGGGACCTGTGTAAATTAATAGCAAAACAACCCAAAACATTAGTATGTTGAATCCTATAACACTATTTATCACAAATCTAAATTACCCATGACTACTATACAATCCTTCCACTCAAAATATTGGTATTACTACGATATCCAAAGATCTAAATAAAAGTCTAAGTTTGCAACCTCTGGTTTACAACTATAATTGAAGGAAACATGAACCTACAGCAAATTAACACAAACACATTAAATAAATCAGAGATCCATTATACTAATTTCCAACTACATTGCATGCCCCTAACAATTCTAAAACAAGAATAGATTTACAAAAAGAGTTGCCCATCGCTACTGATTTCAAAAGCTAGGAGAAATCGCAAGTAGAATCTTCCTCTCTTCTCTCAATTTTAATCTCTAAAAATCATGTACAAGCTTCAGGTCTCTAGAAGAATAAAAGTGCAAGATTGTTTTGTAGAAGTCAGTATAGTATACCCTCAATTCTCTTTTCAAGGCTTTTTGTATCACCAATCAAAAATACTCTTTGTTACCATTCAATGCACCATTATGTGGTCAAAGTCATGAACGCCTAACATATTCGGTGATCCCCAAATGGTTACATCATCATCAACTTGAACAAATTTCTTCTTTCTGATTTCTGAAACATTTAGCGACATACACAATAGATCACCCACTTTATTCCGTGATCTGCCAAGTGATGTCATCCATTACCAAGTTGAACCATAATTTTTGACTCCTTGCCAAGTTTTTAACTTTTAGCAATGATCATTTTGCCCATTGATGTCCACTTGCAATTCACCAAATTTTCATTTTGTCATCGAGTCGCGACGTTAGTTTAGGGGTTAGGATTTGTAATATTAGGCAACTGGTATACCCATTTGACATACGGCTGAACATGTTAGATGATAGACCTTTTGATCGACTTTTATGCATTTTTTCTCCTATTGACTTGGTTTATAATGATTTTTCTTTTTTGCACCTTGTTCCTCAGACCTAGCATCAAACACATGTTTAGATTAGTTTGTAAGATAATGTTGCACAATGAGAATAATGTCTAAGGCATTTTACACTCAATATAAATTAAATTTGAGAAGTCATCAGTAATGCAAGGGGAGTATGCATACTCTTCATAAAATTTATTAATCTAAATCATTCATAAACAACCTGCCATGAACATTCGAAACGCTAGGTAGTAAGTCATGAAACACCTTGTAAACCGTCAATATTTCATAGCATAACATAACTTCATTGAAAAATACATTTTTTAATAGTAAACACAAGAATTTGAAGAAATACCATAAAACTCACTAAATTATTGTAACTTGAAACTAAGTAGATAATGAAAATACTTTAGTTTAAAGGTTGGAAGAAATCCATGAATGAATCACATATACCTAGTGTGCAAAATATTCAAGAAATCCTCAACAATAGAGGTCCAAGCTAAAAACCACGATTTTTTTTTATGTTATGATGTTTTGATAATTTAACAAACAATGAGAATAGAGAATGAATGAGGGACCGATCCCATATCTTCTGTGAAGCTGAAAGAGACACCCACCAAATAGTATATTATGTACCTACAAGTTTGTTATCTGTTGATGCACATCAGCCTGCTCTGCAGAAATTGTCTAGACAATGAGATTGCTCCCAATGTTACAGATGTTGGTTATATATACCCAATCTTTCTTGAAGAAATAACTTGAGGATTTCTACACATATTGAGTATGTATTTTTTGTGAAGCTCTTCTCTAGTACACCAAGAAGATTTCAGAGTTTTTACACACATTGAGTGATTATTCTTGGTGAGGCTCTTGAGTAATACACTTAGCAACTTTACGGGGGTCATATGACACCACTAGAATTATTTTCAATGTATTATTATAGATATTATTATCTTTGTTGGACCAACAAATCACTCAAAACAATTGTGTTTGCCTACACGCACTCTTAAGAGTTGAAAAGTCAAAAAGTTCTCATTTTATTTCTAAACAAAACCTCAAAAACAGAGGGTAAAGAAAACCACTCAAAGACTAAATAAAACTTCAAACACTCTCGAACTTCCTCCTTCTATCAACCTTAAATTAAAACTTTCTCCTTCACAAATCTTTCCATTTGCATGTGTATTGCACTTTGAATCAATTATTTCAAAGTCATTGCTCGCATCTTCGTGTCCACTATATTGACGATTTCTCTAAAAATCCAAAGCAAATTTTTAAAATTACCAGGTTAATCTTGTTAATTTTCATTAATCTAGAAGAAATAATAACTTTTTCATCATATATGATTAGTTAGGTTACACAATACGAAAATTCTATGGTGTCGCTATTAGGGTTTACTTTGTTCATAGATGAATTTAAAATTTCTATTTGTGATGGATAATTTTATTGCTAACATGTATAGGCATGTCTTATAGTCCCTTTTTTCCAAAATAGTTGACTATTCATTGGTGTTCATAGTTGTGTATTTCAGGAATGAGTGGGTTTGTAGAGGTAACATTGAGATGATATCATATTGGGATTTTGGATGTTAGTAGTGGTAAACCAGATTATATAGAGGGTCGAATAACTAAACATTTAGATGTCAATATGGATAGAATGTCCTTTTTGAACTAACATAATAGGTAAAAGAATTAGGATACACTTAAGTTGTATAATTTATGTTAGGCCACCTAATAGTGAAAGTCTTGTAGATATAAAAACTGACAGGGATATTTTTTAACTTTGCCAAGAATTTCAAAATGGAGATATTATGGAAGTTTATTTTTGTCATATGATTGGCCAATTTGATGGTTCAATTGTTTTACTGGAATACACTTGTTTCAATAATAAAGAATCTATTGTTGCTTTTAATAAAGAAGAGAATGGAGTGTTGAAGAAGGGGATAGGAGTGTTCAAGAAAGGGATAAGGGTGTTTATTTTAATGAATTACAAACCTCTAAAAAAGCTACATTTATTGAACCACCAACCACTAGAACTACTTTATTTTCTCAACCAGCTGCATAACCAAAAAATAGTGAATCTATTGGTGAAAATATTGGTAGTGATTTTTCGACTAATGAGTTTGACCATTCAATTGAAAATAGTTCTGAATTGGATCATGGAGGTCTTTTCAACGAATGTGAGGCAGTGTATGAAAGTGATGTTGATGAAGAGTGCATAAACTTGAGGGTTGAAAAAAAGAAATAGCAGAGAAGGAAAAGAAGAGAAATATTGCCAAATGACCTTGAAGAAATTCCTCTTGGTAAAGTAGGTCAAGATTGGGGCTTTGATGAAAGTAATAATGTTGATAAAAGCTTAAAAGGTAAAGTTGATGGGAATGAGATTGCTTATTGTAGTTCTGATGCCTTAAATGTTGATAAGTTACAAATAACGAATCAAAGCTAAGAAGGACTAATAGAAGGATAATTTTTGATAAATCTGTTGAAAAGTGGTATGATAGTTGGGGATGATTTTTATGGATGTAAAAGAGTTCAAAGAAGCTGTTACAAAACATTTACTTCAAAAGGGTGTCTAGATAGAAAATTATGTCAATGAGCCCACAAAAGATAGGGTTAGGTGTAGAGAAGACTTCCCATGGTTGTTGTATGCATTTCTTGATGAGGCAAGTAATGATTTTATGATTAAAACCTACATTCCTAAACACAAATGTTTCAGGACCACTAGAATTTACATTTACAATGCTAAGTTCTTGGCTAAACATTATAAGGATAGAATTGTTGAACAACCAAATATTATGATATTCAAATTTTAGCAGTTGATCAGAAAGAGCTGAAAATTCATGCTAGAAAGACCACTGCAAGGAGAGCTAGAGGAAAAATACCAAAAGGCACTTATGGGTGATCATGTGTTACAATTTGGAAGAATATTTGATTATAGAGATAAAATGTTGAGGACCAATCCTGGCAGTACTTGTGTTGGGAAGGTTGATAATTCTGAGGGAAGTGGTAGATTGGTATTTCAGAATTTTAATATTTTTTTATGCTTTGAGAAAATCTTTTCTAGGTTGTTGTAGAAAATATTAGGGTTTAGATGGTTGTTTTATGAAGGGATTTACTTAAGGACAATTGTTGTGTGTTGTGCCTAAAGATGGCAATAATCAGATGTTACATATTGTTTGAGCTGTAGTAGAGTATGAAAATAAGAAAAACATTTGGAGCTGGTTTTTGAATCTTCTGAAACATGATTTAGAATTCGAATATTGTAGAGATTATATAATTATATCAAATATTCAAAAGGTATGATCTCTTACTTTACGTTTTTATTTAACTTTTTGTATACAATATTTTTTATAACTGCAACTTAATATTTTTAGGACTTTATTAAGCATTGCTGGATCTTTTACCAGGGGTGGAGCATAGAATGTGTGCACGACACATCCTTGACAATTGGGCAAAAACTTGGAAAGATCTTCAAAGAAGGAATTAATACTGGAAATATGCAAGAAGCACAGTTGAAGGAGAACTAACAAATCTGGCACAAATGAAATTGTTAGGTAATAAGAAAATTGTAGAGGATTTACTTTATTACAAGGTGCAAGCTTTGTGTATTGTGTATTTAGAATACAGGTTAAGTATGATATCATAGAAAATAATATATGTGATAGTTTCAATGCTTGGACCTTAGGTCCAAGGCATAAAAACATAATCACAATGCTTTAAGAGATAAGAGTGAAAGTAATGGCTAGAATAGGTCAAATGAGTCAGCTTGCAGATAAATGGGTGACCAATATATCGCCAATGGCATTGAGGGTACTAAAAAATAATATTGAGAAATCAATGAAATGTAATATTGAGTTCAATGGGGAGAGACGATTTGAAGTTACAAATAGACCATATCAACATACCATTGATGTGAGAAATAAAATATGTAGTTGTAGGGCCTGGATGCTCAAGGGAATACCTTGCCCACATGCCATTTCTACCATTTTTATGAAATGGAACCAATTGACTTTGTAGATAGTTGATACAATACGGAGACTTATATGAGAACCTAATGTCATTTCCTCCAACCAGTCACCAATATGAAAATATAGCCTGACTCCACAAACCCTCATATTGAACCACCAATTGTTAAGCCAATGCTAGGGAGGCAAAAAAAGGTAAGGAGAAAAGATGCAGGGAGACAAAGAAATGTGCCATGTTTTCAAAAAATGGAGTTTTCATAACTTGTACCTTTTGTCATAGTAAAAATCATAACAAGAGAGGTTGTCCTTTAAAGGTGTGTATTTATAAATTTTGTGACTATTTTAACTTATAATGTTTTAACCATACAGTACATATGAAAATTTTCAAAATTTGTAGGATTTTGCTAGTCCAAGCAATGCTGTTGGCCCAAACAATGTTTTTGGTCCAAACAATGTTGCTAGCCCAAACAATGTTGTTAGCCTAAGCAATGTTGTTGGTCCAAGAAATGTTGCATGCCAAAGCAATGCTGATGGCCTAAGTGATGTTGTTGGACCTTCAAGTGTAGGGGGAAGGCAAAAAAAGAACATTAGTACTTCTGAAGGCCCAAACAATGTTGCTAGCCAAAGAAATACTACAAGACAAAGCAATACTGAAGCACCTCCTAGAGCAAGGGGAAGGCCAAGAAAGCAAACTAGTACTACTGAAGCACCTCCTAGAACTAGGGGAAGGCCAAAAAAGCCAACACCAACTTCTGAAGTTGTTAAAGATCGTCTAAGATGCAGAGTAAGGCCAACTAAGACACCTTTTGATGGAATGAGAATGCAAATTCCTAGAAGGACTTTATTTGCTATGTGGTTTGAAAATTCAACTAGTTCTCAAACACCCGTTGTAAACTCCACATGTTGCTTCTCAATCTAGTGCAGGAAGCTCAAATGCACCAACTCCATCTAAAGCACCTGTTAAAGTATCTACTAAAAGGCCTAGGATAGTTAGGATGGATGTGTTTGTTGCTAAAGATTGGTTGACGACATTGCATGTAAGTATTGAAATTAAACTAAACTTTTAAGTTCTCGATATAGTTTACTAATTATCTTTCTTTGTTTGTAGCATGGCCTAGCAAGTTGTAGGATAATACAGACTGGTTCAAAAAATCCTATTAAGTCAGCTGCTATTAATAGGGACCTCGGTTACAAACCAAGAACTAGATAAGGTGGAGGTATAAAGCAGAAGTTACTACATCATAACTTAGAAGACATAAGAATGAATAAAAGGAAACAAAAGTTATCTTCCTGATCCAAGGAGCCATAATATTGTGCTAAAATGTTGGTTGTCTTTGAGAATATGTAAAGATGGTTGTTTTTTGATACTTTTAAGTTGTTAATAATTGTTCTGATAAACAAGCTAATGCAATTTAAGATAGTTGTCTTTTGTGAAGTCGTGTACTTATGTTGATGTGAAAACAACTTTTCGGTACATGAACTCATCTTGATGCACTTGTTTTAGATGAAGGAATGTGTCATTATATCAACTTATGATATGAGTAAATTCAAAAATTTTGTACTTTCATATTCATACTACTAGGCTTTCAATCGATATAACTTAACCACACACAACGCAAGAAATGTCATTCAACAAAATTAAATTCTTCAACACAAAAGACTTCAACTTCAAACATACAATGAGTCCTATGGCATTTGATCATGACAAGTCTTTCAATTTTCAACTTGCAGTAACCAATTGATCCATATAGCAACACAAATTAAGATAAATATAATGAAAATCCTATCAAAGCTACAATACTTGGTCCCTTTCTTTTTCACTTCTATCGGCTTCTCTAATGCATTTTTCATCGGCTCAAACTCTGCGTCCTTGTCCTTCTTCACACTTGAGGCAGATTCATCTTCAATCTCCATCACAGTCGAATTCTCTATCATCTCGATCATTTCACTATCATTTTAAAACACCATTTCTTCCATTCTCTTCATCACCCTCGCCTTCGACGTTAGTTTTCCATTGATCTCCTTTAGTTTCTTCACCAATTTTGGAATAATGAACTTAGATCTTTCATCAACCAAATCATCCCTCCATCAAAAAAAAATATATTTTTTGCACCATAATATGGGCAAGACCAAAATCTTCTTCTGGGGTTGTTATCAGACCATGAAGTCGTCAAAGGGAGCAGAAGACCATGATTGCACTGCACCTCGACAAACAACATTGGATCTTCATTATCTATACAAATCTTATTTAAATCTAATTTTACCTCTTCCATAGCTAACCCTAATTTTTATACAGAAAAATTGGAGAAAAATTATACTCTCTATGTAAGAAATAGAGACAAAATAAAAACAAAAGGTTCAAAGCTTACCTCTTTAATACTTTTATTTATGCACCTGTTCAATTAAGTATAATGAAGGTTTTTCAACTCATAACTAGAAGAGTAAAAGGTTGTAAAATAATGGCTATTATATTATTAAATAAAAATAATATTAATAAAAAATATGTGCACTGCTACGTAGAAAATAGAGATAGGTTTGAATAATTTTAAGGCGACCCTCACACACCTCATATAACTGTGGTCAGTTGCTAGTCTAACAAAGGTAATAATATGTATAATAATACATTAAAAATAAGTCTAGGATGTCATAAGACCCCCGCAAAAAGTTGATGTGTTTATCAAGAATTTCTCCAATAATTTGGGTGTATTTTGAACCATTTTCCCTTAAAACTAAGTAGATAATGAAAATATTTGAGCTTCATGGTTGGAAGAAACGCATGAACGGATCCCATATACCTAGTGTGAAAAAGCTTCTAGAAATCCTCAACAATGGAGGTCAAAGATGAAAACCCTAGTTTCTTGCCTTCTATAAACTTTGGGAGTTGAGAGCCTTAAGGGGTTTTGAGAGAAACTGGACTTGAAAGAGAATGAAGATGAAATGGGAGAGAATGGGACTGATATGTATAGAATTAGGCATCAAACGATGTAGTTTATAACTTAGGATGCAGGCAAATATTTAAATTATGCTTAATTAAAAACTATCAAGGTAGGACTACGACCCTAGTCTATGAGTCATAAATCATTCTACAACTCATGGATTGGGGTCTCATCTTGGTTACACTCCAAAGTTCCTAAAACTGGCCTCTAAATTTTATTCTACGAACACCCCTCTATAGCCTGTAGTTCCATCTACGGGTCATAAACACCCTCATATGTCCACCCAACCCTTAGAATACTTTCACACCTCAAAACCCAAAACCACGAAACTTCTTTGATGTTATGATGCATTGAAAATTTAACAAACATTAGGAATTGGGAAAAAATGAGGAACCTAATCCCATATGTTTTGTGAACCTAAAAGAGACACCCAACAAATAGTACATTATGCACCTACAAGTTTGTTATCTTTTCGTGTGCATCAGCCTGCTCTGCAGAAATTGTCTAGCCAATGAGATTGCTCCAAATTTTGTTGATGTTGGGTATATATACCCCACCTTTATTGAAGAGAAAGTTTGAGGGTTTCTACACATTGAGTATGTATTTTTGGTAAAGCTTCCTCTAGTACACCAAGAAGATTTCATAGTTTTTATACACATTGAGTGAGTGTTATTGATGAGGCTCTCGAATAATACACTTAGTGGAAGTCAGAGTGATTTTTACTTTGTGTATTTCATTGTGCTTAAGTAGTGCTTGCATCTTGTGAATTGATTCCTAATCTATAAAAGGATCTGATATTTAAGCAAGGTTTAGGCTCTTTATTGCTAGAGTTAGCTATGGTGAGTGTTAAAGTCTAAGTTGGCTAGAGTTAGTCAATTTAGTGGGTAGTGGAGTAGTTACCTAGTTTGCTTGTACCTGGGGTAGAGTTATCACAGTGAGGGGGAAGGGTTCTAGAGTTAGGTTCCTTGATTACAAGAGTTTTTAATCCAAAGCTTTGATCCCTTGAAGATTAATAAAGTTGGGTTGAAATCCTATGAGTATAGGTCATGGTTTTCTCCTCCATTGAGCAAAAGAGTTTTCACGTAAAAGAGCTTGTCTCATTTTACTTTGTTGATTTTACTGTATTAGCTGTTTTTATTCACTACTATTCTGAAGAGGGAACTGGTCGCCTGCACTCAGTCGAAGCCTATGTGTCAATCAATTGGTATCAGAGATTGGAAGCTCTAAATTATTAACATCTAGAGAGGATCTTGAAGTGAAGTGGCAGCTCCACTTAATCTTGAAGAGGATCATTCATCTACCGGATCTCCTCGCTCTAATGCGCAATTTTATGGTAGGTGGAAGACTTATATACATAATTTTCTCATGACTAAAGATAGTGAAATATGGTAAATTGTGCTTGATGTTCCTTATGTTCCTACCTTAGAGATGTAAAATGGTGACATCACTCGAGTAACACCTAAGACTAGACAATAGTATAATGACGTAGATCAAAAGAAGATTGAGAAGAATTACATGCAAAGAAGTTGTTTGTCTGTGGTATTGGGGCTAAGTAGTACAAATAGATCTCTACTTGTGAGTCAGCCAAAGAGATCTAGGATTGTGTCATGACCCGATTCCAATCATGATAACGCCTATTATATCCCACCTATAGTTCAGCTGACCCAACCTACAAACCTGTCCAGAAACTCCAACACATAATAATAGACATACATGAATAATCCAATTGCAGCCTACCTAGAACCTGGAGTCCACATGCATAGAGCTATGATAGACACAAGCAAACTCTCATATATATACGCATGACCATGAATACTCCTACATATACAATCCAATACACTGTACAAAGACAATGTTTGGATACAAAAGATGGCCGTTAAAAAAGAAGGAGACAGCAGAGTGTCTAGAGCTAATGGTGCACACCTAATGTCTCCTGGAACAACGACAAATTCCAAACTCAGCGATCGCAGCTAGAACCTAGACCTACATCATGAGAAGATGCAGAAAGACAAGGGTAAATACATGTAAAAGGCACCCAGTAAGCATCATCAACCGACTAAGTGAAATACTATAACAAAGAATGACAAAAATAGAGAACTATAGTAAAGCCGACAAATCAATACCCAAGCTAGTAATAGGTATATCAGTGACATCATCATGTCCCCACGGTTAGAAGCAATATATATCACCACAAAACTAACAAAACAACAATCGAACTCATACCCGTATTATCACATAATCAAGGTATCATGTTATACGTGGGTGTAAGGCCCTACTATCTATACTTTAATGCCCCCACAAGCCCAGAGGTACACCCAAGCACAATCAAGGTATGTATAGGTGTATGGATCGAAGAGCAATCAACAGGTCCCTGATCTAGGACAATCAACAATGTCTCTGACCCAAGAATAATCCAAAAGGTTCCAAACCCAAGAATAATCAATAGGGTCCCAGACTAAAGAATAATCAATAGGGTCCCAAACCCAAGAATATTAAATGGATCCTAGACCCAAAAATAATTAAGAGGTCTCAGACCCAAGAATAATCAATAGGTGCTCGGACCTTGAAGACGTCATCAAGGACTCAGACTCACAAGCATGGCCACAAACACTTAACTGATGTCATCCAAACTATACTCTTTTTTGAAGGTATAAGCGTTCATTGTCAAAATACATAACCTAACTGAGGTTAGGGTTGATCCCACAGGAAATATGTCTAGACCTGGAGTAATTACGACCAAGCCGAACAAATTAACCTACTTATTGCTCAAAAGGGGGGGGATTGAGTAATTGTAGTAAGAAAATCGAAACTAGAAGCAAGTGTTGTAAAATTAGTGATAGAAGTAACTAGAGTATTGTGTTCCCCATGAACTTCTAACTTAGTATCACCAGATAATCATAATTGTTTCTAATGTGTAGCATGCAGAACTGGTAAGTTATGTTTTCCACCTACTTTGATCCAGATGAGAGGTAAATTTCACTACATGATTTCATTCATCCCCGCAATGTGACATTACTAACCCTTACCTATTTTTTCAATACAACCGCCCTTTGATCCAGTCAGATTGATTAGACGAGAGTGATGACATCAAATACTATTAATTAATCTCTTTTCCTATTCATTACTACCTTAATCCAGTCAGTAAGAATTAGGCAGTTCTAACATTGGCCACCATTAAAAAGCATGCATAACAAAGAGAATTAATTAATACATGCATGCACACTTTCTAGAAATTACAGATTATTCGGTTTTACCCTGTTATTTCTTCATGATTCCCACAACCCTAGTTGTGGATTTAGCTATGCATAATCATTTTAGATGAAAGAATCATATTATGGAATAACATAATTAAACACTTAAAATGATGAAATTAACCACAAGAAATCCAAAGTTCTCCACAAGAAATCACAACGTAGTAATTTCAATGTAAAAATCACAAAAGACGATGTCTCCAAGGTGTTTCTGCCCTCTCACGTGCATCGCTCTGCTAAAAAGACATAGAAAACCTATTCATAATAAGTAACATACAGATCCAAAATAAAAAGAGAAAATTGGATTCGGCAGCTTCCACGGACAAGGTTATGTGTCGTATACGAACCATGGCACTTACATGGGCTTCCTACTTTGCAACATCTAAAATTAGACTTTAATTCCATGAGACCTTATTATGGGTCATCTTTTGACTTACGACCAATGGAGGGTTGTTTCTGACTACTATTCTAAAATCATCAAAATTTGATCCTCTAGGCATAACACTATCCATGACTTGTGAAGAAGTCTATGGCTCGTTTGATAGATCGTGGATGCAACATCTGAAACTTGGCCATTCACTTAATATGACGCATGAAAACTCTCTACAACTCGTGGATTGAACCACGGCTCATAGAGTATCCCATAAATCCTCAAAAACTCTAATTCTGCATAACTTTGCTCAAAAGCATGCTGAATCCTATAATCCTGCAAAATAAACATAAAAACACATCAAACGTACTAACATCACTGTGAGAACACATAAAATTTCAAATTTTAAGCATAAAAATGTGTTGTATCTTGATAGCACATAAACACCCTCAACTTAAAATTATTGCTTGTCCTCAAGCAATGGACTCAATCTACATAAGCAATATGGAAACACAAAGACCTCAATCTAATGGTATACATCATATCTAAATCTATCAAGATACCCAAACTAACTCATCAGTGCATATCAGATAGCCATCAAACAAACCAATGCAGTTCAATATATGTGACAGTGCAAGTATATAAACAAAACAACTAGACACAAGCAACAATCACTAAAATAGCCTAGAATCAATAGTGTAACTCAAGTGCCATCACAAAAAGAAGTCCCATATCTCACTCATGATAGTACTTTTAGACTTAATGATTAGGACTAACAAAAATAACTCATACTCACAACAAATATTCAAATATTGTGCTTAATAGCATATGCTTGCCCCTATAGTCACAACAGTGACCGTCGACTTCTTGGACTAGAATCACTATAGGACTTTCTTGGCTTGTAATGTAAGCTTAGGGGGCTTTGGTATGATGTTTTATGAACATAGTGACTAATGACACTCTTTGACGCTGTGTTAATCTACACTTTTTACCTACTAACATCGTTATTCTTAACTCATTCTTCCCTTCTCCTATTTCAAACCTTTTTGGCTTCCTTACTCAAACTTTTAAGCTCATTTCCTTCTATTGTCACATTCGTTTTCTCTCTTTAGCTCATTATTTAAGCATCTATTCATTTTTCTTACACCCATAGAATATTTTCCCCCTTTTTTAGGTATCACTAGCTTCCACCCTATTTAGTGTAATTTCCCTTACACCGGCAACCTTCAGCTTAGGCTTTTGGCCTGGGTTGAGGTGCATAATATCCAACTTATGAAACAAGGCCACTTTTGGTAGCCACCCTCAATTTAGGCTTTTTTCCTGAGTCAAGGCGCACAATATTCAAGGTAGGAACAGGGCCAAATACAAGATTTCACATTCAAAAAAGCTCGATTACTTAGGTGTTTACAAAGAAAAAGGTACATGTAAAGCTCAAATATTAGTACAAAGGGATATATTAGGCATTTGGTTAGTTATTTAGGCTAAGTGGGCGAATATGAACCATGACCTACGATCCTTTCCTAACTAACTAACCAACAGTCTTAGTTACAGTAACAGGTCATGTTCTGAATTGAAATACAACATAACAGTTTTGCAAAGACGCTCACACATACTTGACACTGATTACACTATCATCATAAACTCTCATTCAAACTTTTCATCATGATTAAACCTCAACTTATCAGATAAAGCACTGTTAGTCCTAATGATGATCCTGCATGTATTTCATGTGTATCTCCCTGGTGGATTTAAAAAACCTTGAAAATCGACTTGGGTTATAGATGTGGTTCTAACTGTATTAACCACACCTTTTGGCGTAGCTGGTTTTGAAACTATTTCAAGCAAATGTGCATTCCCCCTTTTTGTCGACAAAACTACCCCCTTCCATCTTTTTTCTTCTGATATCTCTGAACTGATTAAACAAAATTTTTGAGATTGGAAAGGTAAATGAGGAGAATTCAATATTCTAGCATCTAGAGAAGAACAAACAAAAAGAGAAGAGAAAAAAGAAAAGGGCAAAAATTAGGCAAAAAAAGGAAGAAACATGGATAGTAATCCTAGATATCTAGGATAGCATTATTTTTGTGCAAATTTGCATATTGCACCTCCGTTCAAAGTCATCTCTGCAAATAGCAGAAGTAATTTGATGTTTGATCCTTATCTTGTAGACATATGATCGGGTGAACTGAATTGAATGGGGTCCATGCATCTAAGAAATAGTGAGAATTCTTGATCTCTCCGAATATATCTCTCAATTCAAAAATCCAGGATTTGAATTGATGTCCTCTCATTGGTTCCTCCTAAATTGCATTGATTTATCCTAAAGATTTCATTTCAATTAAAAATTGGTTAATCACTATGTATGAGGATCCTCGCTAAACCTGGATGTCACATTGTATTTGCTCGAACTCGGGAAACACTTTCCATGTCTTGTGAGAAAAAGGTAGGAAAGAGCTTGAACGACTGACTTCATATGAGGTCATACCAATTATCATGCTTCTGAACGATATTCCAAGGCGCTTCACCAGGAAGAAAGATTTCCCAAAATGCAATTTTCAACCTCTTCTCATAGAATCATTTATTATAAGAATTGGGTGTTCGATCCTTGCACTTATTAAGACTCCACTATTTCATTTATTCTTTCATTCTCGGCGCAAAACCCTCTAGCTAGGGCACTTTTAATGCTATGCCATCCTAAGGTGCTGCTAAATAGATGGATCTTATCAACTTTCATGAATTATAAATCATAGATCGAACCGCCAAATCAGAAAAATTGGGTGCTATCATAAAGCTTTGTATCGGCTAAGTTCACGAGTTGGGGGGAAGCAGACTCGAAGCTTTGACATCTGTTGTGGGGTTTCTAAGTAACGATGATTTTGGAATGTACTAGTTGTGTTTGAAACAATGTTGATAATGTATCAAGAGGCATTTCCACATATATTACTTAAAAGAATTGGCACAATACGCATAATCAATTTGAATTGAAAGAATTTTGTCCCTATTATATTATTATTTTAATTCACATTATTCTATTAGGTAATAATCACCTTATTTCTGTCTTGTTTCTTTCTTGTAGTATTGTCGGTCTAAGGATAAGAATGGATGTAGAGTGAACTCTAGGAGACCTTCCAACTCCAACTACCCTGCATGTACGGTCCATTCTATCTGACTAAGCGCGATTCTGATTCTCAATTTGGTTTTCTATTCTGGAATGAATCTATTCTAAAGAAAGACCTGCCTATAATGAAGAGGGGCTGGTTCAGGTAATGAATGGTTGTACCGGTCGGGGCAAGCATAGAACTCGTGCCCAAAGCCCTTGTTGCAGCTAGAAAGGAAAGACCTTATAATATCTCATTCCCAGAAGAGGATTCATACCCGACCATTCCTTATTTAGTAATGGACTAAGGCTATCTCAATCCACAGGATAGATTGGAAGTATTGAAAAATGATAGGCTTATTCTGAAAGTACGCATTTCTTTCTCTAAGTCTGCTGGGTTGGATCGAACTAGTTAGTTTAGTAGGAAGATAATGGCATACAGAAGCATTCCACTTTAGAAAGTGAAGAGACAGTCTACTATTTTTACCATTCATTCCCTTTAGATCAATGGCAGTCTTCCAAACTTTACCGAGAGTATGGATGAATCCCTCACTTCATCCATGTGTAAAAGACACTAGCTGCACTTAAAAGTCGAGTACTCTACCATTGAGTTAGCTACGGGAATCGCTTTTGCTTTCTTTTCCTCTGGCTACTGAGATGTTTCAGCTCGCTAGGTTGTCTCTTGCCTGCCATGGATGCAACATCAGTTCGAAAGGTTTCCCTAATCAAGAATCTCCGGATCTATGCTTATTTTCAACTTCTCGAAGCATTTACTCTATTACAATGCCCTTCTTCGTCTCTAGGTGCTTAGGTATTAATCGTAAGCCTTATCTCGTTTGAACCTCGCCCTTCACTTTTAAGGCTATGTAGGAGGATCTATTTGGGAAGTAAGAAGCCCCTTTGACATCTCCTCATCTACAAATAATTATTGATGTGTAAACATAGAGCCAGGGGTGATCTTTGAATAGGAAAAAGAGTTGATCTGCAGGGTCCCAAATGAATTGGCTTATTCGAAAAAGGCCTTGTTCTTTGGAAAATCTATCTCGTGTTTTGTACTGCATAGTTCCACTCTGCAAGAACCTGGAATCATTCTCTTGAAGCTCATCGTCTTCATCATAAATGATTTTCTTGCCCTGAAATGACTTGGACCAATAGGAAAATCCCAATTTATTGAGGATGAGCTTCAAGAGAATGATTCGGGGCTCTTCAAGAATGGAACCATGTAGTACCAGACATGAGATAGATCTTCCAAAGAACAAGGCCCTTTTCAAATAAGCCAATTCATTTAGGACCCTGCAGATCCACTCTAGCTGAAAGGTTCCCGATCAATACAATATCATCACTCATACTGAAACTTATAAAGTCATCTTTTTGAAGATCGAAGAAACTCCCTGGCTTTGATACAAAATTTAAATTGACTTACTTGACATAGACCAAGTTCTGGGACAGAATCAAAGAAAATAAGGGTGGGTTCGCAAGGGCCATTTTGATCCTCTTCCCCATAGATCTCAAATAAGGGAACCCTGGGAGAGTCACCGACTCCAGCTACTGACCGTGCATGATCGACAATACCAAGCACATTGTTACTAGTTCGCAACAAAATAGAAGAGAAAAAGTCTTTGATTATGACTAGCGGGATATAAATAGAAAGACTGGAACCCTAGATCCTGTAACCCTGAGAAAAATGAGAATCATAAGCTATTTTGTTAGTCCACAGCAGGATCTTGCCTTAGATAGGCTTCTAGCCTATGTGCTTAACTAGTAAATGTGCCCCCTGAAAAAGAAGGGACACTTTACGTTCTTGAACTGATAACCATGATTTTGCTAACCTAGCCTTCTTGCGGGTAAGCTTCTTTCTGGGACAAGCTTTCTTACAAAAAAGATTTCCTTAGAATAAGGGATTTCCCCCATTGCGAAAGGAAAGACTTCATTGATTGCTTTGATGATCGTGACCTTCGTTACGGATTTCACATGGTTGTTATCAAAATTACCTAACATAAAAATTTTGAAGGGTATTATTTTTCCACAAAACTAACATATGCCACATACTTAAGTACAATATGCTACTAATACAACTTACACATCCTGAACGTGTTTGCTGAAAAGAAAATAAATGTACTTTAGTATAGAACGTAAGCAAGAAAAGAACTAAATAAAAGCATAGGGGTCAAAAAGAACATAACTGGGCGCCTAAGAGCCATTCTCCATCTTGGGTTTCCGTCTAAGTAGCGCCTAATTTAGTGTCGCGAGATGACTTAGACAACTTGGATACTAAGATTTCACCAAGTGTCCATGCTTCCAGTGTCTGCACTTCTTCAACATTCACAAGATATAGTTTGACTCTTTGGCCATTTACTTTGAATTTAGTGTCATTTCTTTTTTCCAACTCAACAGCCCCGTGGTTATGAACATGTGAAACTTTAAACGTCCCCAACCATCTTGATTTGAGTTTCCTAGGGAAGAACTTTAATATGGAGTTGTATAATATGACAATATCTCCTAGTACAAACTGGCAATTCTCAATACAATGATCATGTTGCAGCTTCATCCTTTGCTTATATAGGGTTGAGCTATCATATGCCTTCAAACGAAACTCATCAAGATCATTGAGTTTGCTCAGCTTTGAGTTTGCTACATCATTACAATCCAGATTCAACATTTTGATGGCCCATATCGCCTTAAGCTAAATATCTACCAGTAAGTGACAAGCTTTGCCAAAGACAAGTTGGTAAGGAGACATATCTATGGGAGTCTTGAATGCAATCCAATATACCCATAATGTATCATCAAGCTTTCACAACCAGTTAGTCCAGTTTGCATTCACAGTCTTTGAGAAAATCTATTTGATCTTCCCATTGGACACCATAACTTTCCCACTTGTCTGTGGATGATAGGGTGTTTCCACTCGATGCTTTATCCCATATTTTTCAAGAAGAGCTTTGAAAAACCTATTGTATAAGTAGGAACCTCTATCGCTAATTATTGCCCGAGGGGTACCAAACGTTAAGAAGATATTTCTTTTCATGAATGATGTGACATTCTTGCCTTCATTATGAGGAAGCACCACCGCCTCTACGTATTTTTGATACATAGTCCACATCCACCAAAATATACTTATTCCCATGAGAGCTACCAAACAAGCACATGAAATCTATCCTCCAAACATCAAACACATCAATCACCATAATGGGGTTTAGAGGGAGCTCGTGCTTTTAGAAAACACCACCTTCTCTCTGGCATCTTTCATTAGCCTTAGTATAGTCATGAGAATCTTAGTGGATGATTGGCCAGTACTAGCCACACTGAAAGATCTTGTATTTTATCCTTATTCCACTATGATGCCCCCCACCAAGGATGAGTGGCAAGCCTCTACAATGCTCATCATTTCCCACCTCAGAAATGCAGCCTTGAATAATCCTATATGCACATATGTGAAACAAATACGGATAATCTCAGAACACCTTCCTCACATCAGATATAAACTTATGGTGCTGGTGAGTAATCATGTGTTATGGTACAATATCAGTAGCCAAATAGTTTGCATGATCTGCACACTATGGCATCAAATCATAAGATGTTGCTAGTGCTCCCTCATCAAAGAATGAATCATCAATTTCCACCCCATCGTCGAACATTGCCAAGGCCTCATCCTCTAATCTGGATAGGTGGACGATAACTTGATTTTTAGTCCCCATTCTGTAAATTACATCGAAGTTACTCTTGAAGAAGAAGTACCCATCAAATCAGTCTGTGTTTTGCATCATTCTTTGGCATTAACTATCGCAATGCTGAGATGTGGGTATGTACAATGACTTTGGTTCCCAAAGATAAGACCTAAACTTTTCGAATGCAAAGACCTCTGCGAGTAACTTCTGCTCCGTGATAGTGTTTTTTTTTTTTTGCACTGCATTTAGGGCTTTGCTATCATAATAGATTAGATGTGGAATCTTCTCTATGCGCTATCCCAACACCACACAAAGTGCGACCCTGCTTGCATCACACATTATCTCAACGGGCTTCGACCAATCTGGAGGAACTATGATAGCTACTGATATCAACTTTTGCTTCAATCCTTCGAAAGCTTTCAAGCATGCAACATAAAACATGAACTTAATTAGCATCCTTCTCAAGTAGTTTGCGTAAAAGGTGTGCAATATTTTTGATGTCCTTTATAAAGCAACTATAAAATCTTACATCACCTAAGAAACTTTTCACACCTTTAATAGAGATGGGCGGAGGAAGCTTCTCAATCACCTTTACTTTGTATTTATCTACCTCAATCCCTTTGATGTAGATTTTATGCCTCAACACAATGTCTTGATTCACCATGAAGTAACACTTTTTCCAATCAAAAACCAGATGGCATTCACCATATCCTTGAAGCACTGCATGTGAATGCTTCTAGCAATCGTCGGATGACTCTCTAACAACACTAACGTCATCCATAAATACCTTGATAGTGTCATCCGCCATGTTTGAGAAAATGGGCATCATCTTTCTTCAATTAGTACCTCTAGTTTCACCTCATCAACACTCTCAATGACAAAGAGTACAAAAACATACCCAGTAGAATCCCACAAGTGGGGTCTGGGGATGGTAGAATGTACGCAAACCTTACCACTACCTCATAGAAGTAGAGAGGTTGTTTCCTAGGAACCCTCTTCTCAACAATCCAATGACAAAGAGTACTTTCAAATAATTAAGTTTCTTCTTATGCTAGCATACGTTTAAGACGACCTCGTCATTACCCAATCTAAACTTGATTTGAACCAACTCTATGTCCCCTTGTACTCGTCTAGTGGCTAGGAAGGGACTTCCCAAGATGATCGGGACTTTGAAGTCCACCTCACAATCAAGAATCACAGAGTCTGTGGGGAATATGAATTTTTTGACTTTGATGAGAACATCATATAGTATCCTCATAGGCTTCTTGATCGTTTTGTCAGCGATCAATAACTGCATATTTGTATGAGTACGGGCTCCCAAGCCAAGCATCTTAAATATTATAAGAGGTAATAAATTTATGTTGCCACCTAAGTCACACAATGCCTTTGCAAATTTCACATCTCCAATGGTAGAGGGTATGGTGAATGCTGCAGGATCTTCTTTTTCTCGCCCAAAGGACCTTGTTGCAATCGCATTGCAAAGCTGAAGTTCTTGAGAGAAATCTTGGCTTATAGTCTTCTTTTGCCTCACCAAGTTTTGCATACCCCAGCATTTTCTCCAATGCCTAAATGAGAAGGATCCTGATTGAAAGCTATTGCATGGAGATGAAGTGTTGAAACTTACCTTCATCCTCCTTTTTTTAAGTCTCTAAGGGAAATGATGGGGAGGTCTTGGTATAGGTTTCAAATTTTTTGGTGTCACTACCTTATCGCTCACCCTATCTTTAGCGCAAGCATCTCTTGTGTCTACATCTTTTCCATCAACCCTATCCCCACGAATGTCATCATCATCAACTGGTATCGGTGGATCAATGGTCTACTTGTTGCCGTGTGTCATCACTCCCATGCACTACCCCTCATTCTTTGATTCTGCACTGTGTTATTGAGAAATTTAGTTTTTTACAATTCATTTAATTGAGTTGACATCTAACCAAACTATTACTCTAGTAGCTTGATAGCAATAGAATGAGACTCGATTTTCTGATTAACACTGGAGATGTCAGATTTCATCCCCTTTAATAGACGGTCGAACATCTTCTTGATTCATGAACTACCATCCCTAGACTCACGATTATGTGGTGGCACAAACAGACCATTTCTGTAACTATCTCTGCATCACCAATCAACAACACTGTCCTAGCCCCTCTTCCTATCGTAGTAGCCACCTCAGTTGTTATATTTGTCCTGGCCCCTATTCCTATCATAGTCTCCTCCTCATAGTAGGGATCCTCATATATGGTGCTACGTGCTCCTGACTTTGGTTCATCAGCAACCCCAGATTAGTACTAATTTGAGCCAGCTCTTGCATTATCTCCTCGTTTATCTTTACCTGCTCAGAATTAGTACTAACTGAGAAAGAGCTTTTAGTTGTCAACTTGTATCTCATCCCCCATACACAGTTTATCTTTACGACTTTCTCTAACCACTCAGCTATAACTGGAAATGGACAATCTAAAAATGAGCCTCCCATAATAGTGTCAACAACAACTTGGCTATTTTCATATAGGGCACGATACCGGATTTCCACCAAGACATCATCAATGATCTTGTTGTCAGGGATACTCCTCAGGAACTTTGTAAAACCTTTCCCTCATAGTGTTGATCGAATGAATAGGCAACTGCTCAAAGTTGTTGATATGATCCTTTAACTTCAGCTTCTTTAACCTTGGAAAGAACCTCTCTAAGAATGCATTTTGCATTTCCGCCTAGCTAGTGATTGAACCCTATAAGAGCTTGGATAACCACAATGTTGCTTTGCCTATTAGAGACAAAGGGAATACAAGGATCCTAATATCATCCATGGACATATTTTAACTCCCTATCATACTCTTGCATATGAAGACCACGTTGTGTAGATGGTTATGTAGATCCATTGATGGTGAGCCCGTGAACAACCCTCTATTCTACAGCATATGAAGTAACCTATTCGAAACTACAAATTTTGTGTCATATAGTAATGGAGGTAACAGAATAGCTTCGGTAACATCCATCATTACAGATCAGGCCTGTATTGATTCCACGTGTTAGCCACGGCTTGAAGATCTTGTGGTGGCAGATTTAAATCCTCAAGTGGTGTTGGGTCATTATTATTCTAATTCAGTGCTGCATTTATGGCATCATTTGCAACATTTTTCACATTGTTTTAAGTTATTCATCTCAGTATCTTTTAGATCTCAGGGTTAAATGGAGTCAATGGATTGCCTTGATTGTGAGTGTTGTGCATAAACTACACCTGTATGTTGAAACAAAACAAAAATAACAAGAAATGTAAAATAAGAAAAATAAGGATTAATTCTGAAATTACCCAAATCAAACTGGTCTAAAGGTCGTATTCCCTAACAAAAGCTCCAAAATTTTGATGTCGCCCAACCTACACCTCCTTTTTGAAGGTAAAAGCTGTTATTCTCAAAATATATAACCTAACTAGGGATGGGGTCGATCCCACAGGGAATATGGTCTAGACTTTGAGTAAATATGAGCAAGTCAAACAAATTAATCTACTTATCTCCTTAAAAGAGGGGATTATGTAATTGTAGTAAGCAAAACTAAACTAGAAGCAAGAGTTGTGAAATTAGTGAGAGGAGTAACTAGGGTATTGTGTTCCCTGTGAACTCCTAACTTAGTATCACCAGATAATCATAATCTTTTCTAATGTATAGCATGAAGAACTGGTAAGTTAAGTTTACCAAATGGGTCAATCCAGGTAAGAGGTAAATTTCATTACATGAATTGTTCCATTCCGCACTATGAAATAAATAACCCTTACCTTTTATTCCAATACAACCGCTCCTTGATCTAGTTAGGTTGATTAGATAAAACAGAACACATCAATCCTATTCATTAATCTTTTTTTCCTATTCATTACTCCCTTGATCAAGTCAGTAAAACTTAGGCGGGTTCTAACGCTGGCCACCATTAAAAATCATTCATAAAAAATTAATCAATTAATAATGCCTGCATATTTTCCTAGAATTGTGGATTATTCGATTTTACCCTCTTATTTCTTCATGGTTTCCACAACTCTATTTGTGGATTTAGCTATGCAAAATCATTGTGGATGAAAGAATCATGTTATGGAATAACATGATTAAACACTAACAATAATGATATTAAGAACAAGGAATCCAAAGACCTCCATAAGAAATCACAACGTAAAAATCACAAAAGTGTTTATGTCCTCTCTTGTGTCTCTCTATTAAAAAGATTTAAAAATCTATTTATAATAAGTGAAATACAAATCCAAAATGAAATAGAAAATTAGATTCGGTAGCTTCTACAAATGTGGTTATGGGTTGTATAAGGAACCACGGTCCATACCTAGACTTCGTACTCTGTGACTTCCAAAATCAGACATTTATTCCACGAGACCTTCTTATGGGCCTTCTTTTGACTTACGGCCTGTGGAAGGTTTCATCGGACAACTTTTCAATAACTCTTCAAAATCTAATCCTCTTGGCACAATAATATCCACAGTCATGAAGAAGTCTACGGCTCGTCTGACTATTCATGGATGCAAAATTTGAAACTTGGCTTTTCACTGGATTAGACTCATGAAACCTTTCTACGACTTATGGATTGAACTATGACTAGTAGAGTAGCCCATATATCTTCAAACACTCTAATTCTTCTGAACTTTGGCCAAAATCATATTAAATCATGTAATGCTGCAAAATAAACATAAAAACATATTAAACCTACAAAAATTGCTTTGAGAACACACAAAATTCCTAGTTTTAAGCATCAAATGTGTTGTTTTTTAACAACACATCATAGACCACAAGAAGTGTCACCTAGGACTCGGACTCACGGGCATGACCACCAGGATTCGAACCACATGATGTGTTCTATCTTGAGATCCAGTAACATCATATCTCGTGGCTAGTGTCACCAAGCCCAACCAATCGTAACTATCACATTCCTAGACTATAGCACGTATACCCAGCATAAAGTAAGTATAATAGGTGTACGACATTTAACAACTATATATAGAGGCATATATTCCACTGAACAATATAGAATCATGTCTAATCGAAAATGAGTTGAGACAATCTAGCCAGCCACAAGTATTTAGGGCTACATAAATAGTCAAAACTGCATCATAGGCATCTCGAACAACAAGGGCCATCTGACTCATATCTAACCCAAAACAAGCTCACAGTGCATCATACAGTCAACAATAACCTCTTAACCATCATATCTCAGTAGTCTCATGCTACACTCGCATACAGACAAGAGGCAAATCCAATATACGTACCTAACACAAGATATCAGCCCATGTATGGCCTTTACCAGGCCCTCCTGTAGTTTAATAGTACCAGAATTTAGCTAATAGAATAGCTACAACTAATAAAATGATCAATATTGTGATTACCATCTCAGGTTAGCATATATCACATAGGTTCAGTAAAATAAACCATATACACATCACATTCTCAGCAACAATAAGCCCACATACCACACATCTTAGCCAGACAATCACACATTTCAGCTCACTCTAAGGGTTAAAAGAAGCCTAGTTGACTTAAAAGGCGGTTCCTCGCACTCATGGTTAGTTCACTCGTGCTTTTCCCTTCCTGATTGCCTCTAGATGCTCTTCAGTTATCAAAATATGAACCAAAAGGACAACACGACTGATTTGATTGTAATATCTCAAGAAAGAAATTACATAAATTTTTACCTAAAGAGGGAAAATAGGGCCCACACTAAAAATACCGAACTATCCCCCATAAAATGATCCCTACATCACTCGAATGTATATCCAGAAATTGAGCCCCAAAAAAATCCCGGAAGATAGAGAAATGGCTCAAAAACAAAGTCACATTTCCTATTGAAAAACATTTGCATATAGACCTTCTCATTGAAACTTTGCAAAATTACAGTCCAATAATTAGAATTCCAACATACTATAGTGTTCCTCTCAGAAAATAGAATACTTTAGACTAAAATTTTACTTAATTCCATTGAGAATCGACCGAGATTTCGTGTGGTAAATTTTCACTCATTTACGGGAATGTAACCAGCTAGAACAACAAATTTACCTTGAAATGTATGCCACAACTAGAATCCAACACATTCACGGTATTCCTCACGAAAATCTTTACAACGTAGCCTTTTTAATCATCAAAATTAGAGCTATATATCAATTTTTATCGCTATCAAAATTTGGAATATGAGAAATTGGCGAAGTGCTGAATTTTATATGGGCCATAGCCTCAGTGCACTCTGCAAACTCAGACAATGCTCCACAAACACGGAGCTTTACGGTTACCTCCTCTCCATAAACATGGACATGACCCTATGAATGAGGAGGTATTTTCCCATTCCCTTCCGTGATCGCAGAGGGTTATTTTGCTACAGTTGCACTAGCAAACTCTACATCTCTCTAGAGGTGTCCTGAGACCATGTGTTCATTTACCACATATAAATAGTGCAAACATATAGATTACGATGTTTTAGATCCAACAGTGCGGTCTGAATTCCCAAAGGAGCATCCTCCAAATATGTGGTTCCCACTTCCTTCCGACTAATTTTAGCTAAATGAACTAAGGGGGTCAAAACACACTAAAAGAACCCCTCTGTCCGACAAAAGGTTGTTCTAGACTATATTCGATGTTCTGGAGTAGACCATGCAATCAGACTCGCATTCCGAGCATATTTAGCTAGGTTTTTATAGAAAATTACTTTTTAACTTCTAATTAAACCAATTTCATGATTTTTGGCTTAAATTCACACTGGGACCCTCAAACGTGGATCAATCACGCTCCTAGCCTAATTCGGCCGTTCTAGAATCGGTCAAATTGTCGAAATCCATTTTTTTGTTGTTTGCTAGGACTTTACTAGAAAAATCATTTTTACAATTATAGATTCCTGTTAACTCAAAAATGCACATAAATCACAACCAACTCAACCAACAATCATCCCAATAGTCTTAATAATTCATAAATTTCTTGAGGTTGCCTTACACATGCTTAAATTAGCAAAATAACTGTAGGCACATAGAAATGACCCGGAGGGTCATTACAGATTGGTTACCGCACAACTCGTGAAGGTGCCAAGCATGTGAAGGAGTCCATAGTTGATATTCTCACAACTTAGTATAAACAATTTACCAACCATGAAGGATGGTGTGTCTATTCATGTTATGTATACTAGATTATCATCCCTTATCAATGAACTTAGATGTTGGGGTGAACCCATTAATCCTAGCAAGTAAGTAATGGAGATTCTCAGAATTCTACTGATGTCTTAGGCGAACAATGTTGATGCAATCACTGAGGGTAAGGACCTGAAGGTGTTGAAATGGATGCCTTGATTGGTAATCTCCAAACTTATGGGTTTAATAGAGTGAGTAATGCTTCTAAGAAGGATAAATTATTAGCTCTAAAAGTGCCACAAGTTAATGAATCAGAAGAATATGAAGATCAGATGGCATACCTCATAAGAAGGTTTTTCAAAAAATTGTAAGAAAGCATGGTGGTTTCAAGAAAAAGAAAAATCCTAGTAGAGCTACTGCTGCTAATGATCCGAGTCACAAGTGTGGAAAATCAGGGCACTTCATTAGACATTTTCCATTGCACAAAGCAAAGTACAAAGACTATGCAAAGCTTGGAAGTAAAAAATATAAGTCGAAGGACCCGGTCCCTAACAAGAAAATCAAAAAGGTTGCGGCATACTATGTTGTGAAGAAAACCCTTGTTGTTTAGGGAAATTACTCAAGTGAGTCTAAAATGTCTAAGAACATGTAGGATGCTTCCTTGATAGGTGTGAACAAAGATGAGAAGATCTTCAATTTTCATTCATGACAAAGTCTTGTTATGGTAATGAATCTAAGGAAGCGGTAACCCTATCTGATTTTAAGAAAAACTTGCAAATTATTTCTGTTAAGAAGTTGAGAAAGCTAGTTGCTGTTCTTATTATTTTGATTACTGAGTTAACTACATAAAAGGATGTGTTAAATAATAAATTAGATCTTGTTCAAGATGAAAAGGTGCACTAGTTTCTTAGTTATCTGAATTTGAAAAACATGAGTTAGATCTGAAATTAGACAATATGACTCCTTGTGAGAAGCTCAATGAAGAGTCAAAGGGTTATCTGGAAAGGAAATAAAAGGCTAGTAATTTGCAACTTGAGATTGAGGCTAGTCTAAATAAGGTTGAAACTAAGCTAGCCATGGCACTAGAACAAATGTTCAATTGGAAAGGGACCTGGTCCTTTTAAGAGAAGAATTATCTAAATTTCTCAAATGGACTACTTCTTCTAAAATGTTAGATATTTTGACTTATCGAGGATCCAATAGTTGAAAAGGTCAGGGGTTTGTGAAGAAAAGTGTATCTTATACCACTTACAGCAAAAAATGTCAATAGGTCAGATCTGCTATTGTGTACTCACTAAGGAAGAGATGGTTATCTGAAGACTAACTATCTTATATTGAAAGATTCTAAAGATTGTTTGGCAGGATATTTAGAACAAAAGATAAGAAGAGTGGAACCTGGTCCTAGGGTGAATGCTCAGATATCTCTAAGCTGAAGAAAGTTGTGCTACCTCTCCCCCGTTCATAGACAAGAAAAGTGTTAATTATCCCCCTTATCTGCATATTAGCAACTCAGGTTATAATGTGTTCCTAGGACTAACAATTGATCTTATGTAGGTAAGTGAAGGAAGCAATAGCAAATGTAGGTACATAGATAGTAGTAATTCAAAGTATATGACTAGAGACGTTGAAAGCTTCCTTATATTCAAAGCGCTTCAAAGTGGAGGTATTTCTTTTGAAAATGGAAAAAAAGATATATTCTTGGTATTGGCAAGATTGGAAAGTCTCTAGATCACTTAATAAAAAATATTTATTATTTGAATAGACTGAAATTCAGTCTATTGAGTGTGTCCCAAATTTGTGACAAAAGGAATGAGGTAAAATTTAACTTAGAAAATCGTATTGTCACCAATCTAGATTTATGAGAAGTGGTTCTTGTGGCAGAAAGAGTGAAGAACGTGTATGTGGGTGATCTGTAATCTATTTAGGGAAATGATCATACATGTCTTTGCGCTCAAAGTGAGAATGCAGAACTTTGGCACAAAGGGCTTGGACATGTCAATTCATCATTACTACACAAACTTACTTCAAAGGACCTATCTGTGGTCTACCAAAAGTGAAGTTTCCATAAGATAAAGTTTGCAAGGCATGTGTTAAAGGAAAGGAAATTAGATCCTCGTTCAAGAAAAAGAAGAAAGCTAGTACTACCAGACCACTGGAGTTGATTTATATGAATTTATGTGGGCCAGTGAAGATTCAAAACAGAGGAAGAAAGAAGTATATGTTGGTGGTCGTGGATGATTATTCAAGGCCATGATGAATTTGTGATCTTTTCTAAAATGAGATAGATAAAGTTTAATTGTAAGATAGCAATGATCAGGTCCGACCATGGACTTTGGTTTGAAAATACAAGGATGGATACCTTGAGTGCAGAAAATTAAATCCATCACAACTCCTCAGCTCCCAGAACTCCCAGTAGAACGGTGCGGTAGAGAGAAAGAACAATACTTTGGTAGATATTTCTAGGAAAGACTAACTGATTCTGGACTTCTGAAGAACGTTTGGGCTAAAGCCGTAAATATTGCATGCTATGTGATAAGCAAGTTCTTGATAAGGTCGTTTCTCAATAAAACACCCTATGAGTTAATCATCAATTGGAAGCCTAAAGTAACTTAAGGGCCTTTGGTTGCAAATGCTTTGTTCACAACAATGGCAAGGAAGACTTGGGCAAGTTTGACATAAGAATTGAAGAAGGTGTTTTTGTTGGCTATTCAAGTTCCAGCAAGGCTTATAGTATCTTCAAAAAAAAGGAAATAGCGCATTGAAGAAAGTATCCATGTGATTCTTTATGAGTTTGGAGAACTTGAAAAGTTAAAAGATCAAGATAAGGCTGAATTTGGAGAATTGTTACTGTTTCACAGGGATGGTGCCAATGTTGATGAAAATGAAGATGGAAACTTTGAGCAAAGTAATTTTGATTTTGATATTTTCGGTGATGTAAGTGTTCCTGATGGTGGACCTTGTCCTGTACCATTTACGATAATGAACAAATCAATGCTGAACAACTTGAAAATGCTAATGATGGAAAGGCTAGTGCTAAAGATTAGGAAGAAAATCAGGTTCTTATGACATCCCTACAAACACTCAGATATGCTCATCCTCTAGATAATGTTATTTCACCTTTGGATTATAGAGTTGAAACTAGAACCAAGATGAGGAACATAGTTGCATTCTCAGCTTTTGTCTCCTTTATTGAGCTTAAAAATATGAAGGAGGCTCTGAAAGATGTTGACTGGGTGAACTCCATGCAAGAAGAGTTTCACCAGTTTGAATTAATCAAAGTATGGCAGCTGGACCCAAATCCAATCAATAGAACAACCATTGGAACTATGTGGGTCTTTAAGAACAAGTTGGATGAACATGGAGATATTGTTCGTAATAAGTCAAGGCTTGTGGTGTAAGGCGACAACCAAGAATAAGGAATTGATTATGATGTGACATTTGGTCCTGTTGCAAGAATAAAAGCCATCCGGATTCTCATAGCTTTTGCATTATTCATAAGCTCCAAGTTCTGTCAAATGGATGTCGAGAGTGCTTTCTTGAATGGCTATATAAAAGAGAAAGTGTTTGTCAAACAACCTCTTGGTTTTGAAGATGTTCATCATTCAAGCCATGTGTTGAATTTAGACACGGCTTTGTATGGGATAAAACAGGAACGTGGAGCATGGTATGAAAGGTTATCTAAGTTCCTTCCAGACAATGGTTTCAAAAGAAGCAAAATAGACAATACATTGTTTTTAAAGACAATAGAAAGAGACCTTCTCATCAAACAAGTCTACGTTGATGATGTCATCTTTGGTGCTACTTCAGAGTCTATGTATGGTAATTCTGAAAGTTGATAGGAAGTGAATTTGAAATGAGCATGATGGGTAAATTAAGCTTCTTTTTGGGTTCGCAGATTAAACAAACTCCTGAAGGAACCTCAATTAGTCAAGAAAAATACATCAAAGAGTTCTTGAAAAAGTTTAAGATAGAGAATACAAAGCCAATAGATACTCCAATGGGAACCAACTCAAAGCAGGATATGGATAAACTTGGTCCCTTAGTGAATAAAACCATGAACATAGGGATAATTAGATCATTGTTGTACTTCATACAAGCCATCCTGATATTGTTTTCGGTGTGGATATTTATGCTAGGTTCCTATCAAAGCCTAAGGAGTCGCTCTAGAAGGCAGCAAAGAGAATCATGAGGTACCTAAAGAAAACATTGGACTTAGTCCTATACTATCCTACAAGTGATTCTTTTAAGTTGATTGGCTGTGCTGATGCTGATTTTACTGGTATCAAGTAAATAGAAAAAGAACTTCTGGAATGGATCACTTCCTTGGACCATTTCTTGTATCTTGGGGAACCAAGAACCAAAATTGTGTTACTCTTTTAATTGTTGAAGATGAATATGTAGTTGCTGCCTCTTGTTGTGCTCAATTGCTATGGATAAAACAACAAATAAAGGATTTTGGTGTCATCACGCACAATATTTCATTATTTTCTGACAACACAAGTTCCTTGAATATGAAAAAGAATCTTGTTCATCACAAGAGGAAAAAGAAAATTGATGTGAGATATCATTTCCTAAGGGACTATATTTAAATGGGAAATATCTGCATTGTCATGACCTGAGACTAGGGTCTAGATGTGACACGGCAAATGGGAACTCAAGAGTCTCCAAACAAGCCTCGAAGTATCCAAATCCACATCATCGGTTCAGAAGCGCAATCAAATACTAAACACATAATACTAAGGGATGGGTAAGTAGGACTCACACTATGGGGACATCAAGGAGAAAGGAATTTACATGGATTCACATAATATGTAGCATACTAGAGCTGAGGGGCGGGTAAGTAGGACTCACGCTATGAGGGCAAACGGGACTTATGACCTTCCATATTTCAACTCCAAACATGCAAACATGACATATGCCCGTAATTGACCCATAATTGCCATTTCAAAAAGGTAACCAATAACATATGCTCCGAATACATCATACAATATGCATGTGTATATATATATATATATATATATATTTATATATATATATAAATCTATGGGAGTCTAAAAGATGCCCAACAATGCCTTTAGTCATAAGATGGAACGGGGGCCAAGACATGTCCTGACACACCCTCAAATAACATAGGTAGAGGAAGGTGGCTTGTGCTTGGAAGATGGGACTCACCACAAGTTCAACCTTCAGAATTTGAGCTATACGTCAAATGGTGGATAATCGTAGCGCTCGGCCCCTACATGGTAAAATCATGTAGGCATAGAGTATGCATTAGTATGTTTTAATGTACTAAGTATGCGGGCATGTAATGCATATGACTTATCAAACATGCATCTCAATGTTAGATGACAAGGGAACATAATAAAGGAAGAAGTATATATCCAAGGAAATAGTATACAATATGCCATGGAATCCATGATGCATGAATGCAATGATGTTCATACTTAGCGGGGATGTGACCTCAACTAACGTGTGTAAGACCAAGTGAGCTAGTACTTGGAATCCTGATGAAATCCCCTCACCACTACATAGGTGGTCTACTTGCCAAAGGTAAACCATACTTCACCTTACGAGAAGATATTCCATTTCGTATGAAGCAACCCCCTTTCGAGAACATATCCCATTTTGGAAAGGATTTTTATATCATATCATAATACTTCTCCTTACGGGAACATATCCCATTTTGTATGAAGAAACCTTCCCTACGGGAACATATCCCATTTCAAATAGGATTTCCCATCTTATATGCTAGGCACAGAGTTCAAGAAAAGGGAGAGGACCCTTGGTGATAGCCCTGACGCCCCCAATCGATCGGTGCTAAGTCAACAGTTACGAGAATACATATAGTGTATATATATATACTTTCAAAATGGTGATAGTCATTTCAAATCTGATCAATGCACATTTAGGCTCAAATGCTAACTAATAGCTCATAGTTATAATATTCATGCATATCACTAGCTCGATTAAAAATACGGAATGGTGTAAGCAGCCAAAATGCTCAAAAGGCATAATCATTGACATATATGTGATCACATTCTTGTCATAACAAATATCTTATCAAAATCATTTCATAAAACTTAATTGGGTTTAACCCACTTCATAATTTCTATAAGGACTAATGTTCATGAATGCAAATGCAATGCATGATGTGAGAATAACATGGGTAATATAGATTCAAGTTAAAATAAACATTATAATATGAAATTTAGGTAATTCATAATTAAATCAACATCTAAATCATGTTATAAATCACCCATGCATAAATCAACTTTAAAGGGGACAAGCATGTTCATAACTTCATATCTAAATGTAAATCATCATAATAGGGATTAAAGTAATTTAAAATCATAGATAAAGTACAACTCATACATCAATTGAATTTATTCAGATCAAATAGTGAAAACCCACATTTAAAGTAAGCTAAAGTTCATGAAATCAATTGAAAGGGGGTTTGGGTCTTCTTGGATGAAACGGGCCAAGAATCAATCCCACATACCTTGATTAGGAAGATGAATTTGAGAAGAATTTAACTTGAAGTTGGATTCCCCAATTGAACCCGAGGTTGAGTCTTGAGAGAAAGACCTAGAGAGTATTTTGGGAGTTGATTTTAGTATGAGAGTGCTTCTAATGTGAATGAATTAAAAATTGAAGGGTATCAGCTGATTTAGGGGTCTATGTTAGGCAAAAAGGTCATAAAACACAATTAAAATAAGTCGTAATTACGTAAAAGCCATTAATGACACGGATGGAAAACAGACCATCACAACTACACTGGCAGCTACACGGTCCATGCGTCGCTTCACGGCCCGTGAACAATGCCCGTGAGGTGACACTTCAACAATTTTCGTGATACTCAATACTTAGAATTTTTCCGAAGCAAAAGGGTTCCATAAAGATGACTACACGACCCGTGTGATGGTACACGAGTCGTTTCAAGAGCTGGTTAATGAAACTTACAAAATTCTTACACAAAAATGTTATGAGATGGTAATTTTGAACTTAGAAAAATTTCACATTGCGAGCCATACGATTGGCCATACGACCCGTGACACACCACTCGGACTGTGTGGGTGGCCGTGTGCCCTCACCTAGTCCAAAATTCTCTGTCGAATTCCCATAAACAAAATTATTGCCATGTTCCTCTCCACTGAAGGCCACATAGTTCGTGTGGTTTCACACTGGCTGTGTGGGCTTACCATGGAGCAACACTTGGTAAACTTTTCTCCCGAGCCAATGTTATGAGATCCGATAAAGTCGTTTGAAAACTTGGGTCCTTACATCATCTCCCCCTTAGGAACATTTGTCCCCGAATGTGCAACGACAAGGCTTTAGAGCTTGACTTAATACATGAAACATCCGAATACAAGGTATAATGCATAGTTCATCCCTCAAAATATCATAGTCTTTAAAATCCATTTCAAATGTATTCAAATCATTCAAACATCATAAAAAATCATTTTCGTGCACATGCATGCATTTCATGTCATGAGACTCAAGAGAGAAATAATTAGGGCTATTTAGAAGAGGATTAACCTAATACCTTAGGCCTGAGTAGATTGGAAAAGATAGGGATATTGTTCGCCTTTTCCAATTTCGCCTACCAGGAAGCACTCTCCACATGATGATTTCTCCAAAGTTCCTTCACCGAAGCCACCTCCTTGTTACGAAGCTGTTTCACTTGCCTATCAAAAATCTCTACCTGGACTTCCTCATAAGATAGGTTCTCTCTAACCTTGATTTTTTCCAAAGGTACAATGGTGCTAGGATTGCCAACTAAATTCCTCAACATAGACACATGGAAGACCAGGTGAATGGAACTCAAGTCCGGAGGCAACTCTAGCCTATAAGCCATGTTCTCGACCCACTCAATGATCTCATAAGGGACAACATACCGGGGGCTTAGCTTGCCCTTCTTACCAAATTGCATCACACCCTTCATAGGAGAAACCTTCACATACACTCAATCACCAACATCAAACTCAAGATCCCTTCTCCTAACATCTGAATAGAACTTTTGGCGACTTTGTGCCGTATCCAACCTTTCTCTAATTACCTTCACCTTTTCCATAGCTTCTAACACTAAATCTGGCCAATCAGTGCCATCTCTTCGAACTCAAACCACCCCACAGGTGACCTACACCTCCCCCATACAAGGCCTTAAATGATGTCATACCAATGCTAGCATGGAAGCTATTATTATAGGGAAACTCAATTAGGGGAAGTTTGTAATCCCAATTACCCTTAAACTCCAACACAAAAGCCCTCAACATATCCTCCAAGGTTTGAATAGTCCTCTCAACTTGCCCATAGGTTTGAGGATGAGGATCACGAAGCCAATCTTGGTACCAGAGCATACCATCTCCCCCATGGGAGAACACCTCAATCGCTTTTTCGGCAACCAACATCTTCAATTCAAGTAATGATGGTTCTAAATCTTGATTAGCTTTTACATCAACCACCACGGATGATTCTGCCCCGCTTTGAATATGGATATCACCATCTCTCAAGTCGTCCAACTTGACACCCAACCTAGCCAACCAGTGAACATCCCTCGCTAACTCCTACCTTTCCTCTCCGACATGCATCACACTTCCCATAGATAGCCTATTGAGAGCATCAGTTACAATATTGGCCTTACCGGGATGATATTGAACAATCATGTCGTAATCTTTTGGGAGTCCTAACCATATCCTTTGCCTCAAATTAAGATCCCTTTGAGTGCATATATATTGCAAAATCTTGTGATCGGTGAACACATCAACATGAACCCCATCCAAATGGTGTCTCCAAACCTTCGAGACAAAGACTTCTGCCGCCAACTCAAAATTACTTGTTGAGTAATTACGTTCATGCACCTTCAACTGCCTTGATGCATACGCTATTACCTTACCATGTTGCATAAGCACACAACCCAACCCAATCCACGAGGCATCACAATACACCACACAATCCCTCCAAACCTTTTGGTAAAGTAAAGATGGGAGCCGACGTAAGTTGATCCTTCATGGTTTGGAAACTCTGTTCGCATTCATCCGACCATACAAACCTAGCCTTCTTTTTCATCAATTTATTCAACAGAGATGCAATAGATGAGAACCCTTCAAACAACTTTCTATAATATCCGGCCAACCCCAGAATACTTCGAATATCTGAAGGAGTCAATGATCTGGGCCAATTCTTCATAACCTTGATCTTCTTCGGATCCACCTTGATACTATCACCAGACACCACATGACCAAGGAAAGCTACTTCACCCAACCAATATTCACATTTTCTAAACTTGGCATACAATTTCTTCTCTCTCAAGGTTTGTAGAACCGTTCTCAAATAATCCTCATGCTCCTACTCACTTCGGGAGTAGATGACAAAGTCGTCAATGAAGACCACCACAAAACTGTCAAGGAATGGCTGAAACTCTCTATTCATCAGATCCCTGAACACGGCCGAAGCATTGGTTAAGCCGAACGACATCACAACAAACTCAGAGTGCCCATACCTTGTCCGAAAGGCTATCTTGGGAATGTCGCACTCCCTTACCTTCAACTGATGATACCCAAAATGAAAATCAATCTTTAAGAATAAGTAGCCCCTTGAAGCTGGTCAATCAAGTCATCAATCCTCGGCAATGGATACTTATTCTTACGGGTCACCTTATGCAATTGCCTATAATCAATACACATCCGAAGAGATCTATCCTTCTTTCTTACAAACAAAACTGGAGCACCCCCACAATGATATACTAGGCCTAATGAAGCCTTTCTCCAACAAATCCTTCAATTTCTCTTTTAACTCTTTCAACTCCACCGGCGCCAAACGATAAGGAGGAATAGAGATAGGTTGAGTATCCGAAAGAAGATGTATGCCGAAGTCTACCTACCTTTTAGGAGGAACACCAGGCAAGTCTTCGGGGAACACATCCGAAAATCATTCACCACAGGAACCGACTCAAGAGCAGGTGCTTCCGACCTCATATCCTTAACCCTCACAATATCAAATGCACCCTTTGAAAATCATTTTCCGTGCCTTGAGGTAGGAAATATACCGACCTCTAATAGAGGAGTCACTACCCTTCCATTAAAGAACAGGCTCTCCGGGAGGATAAAACTTGACCTTCCGGTTCTACAATCTATAGAGGCATATGATGCATGCAACAAATCCATACCAAGAATCACGTCAAAATCAAACATCCCAATTTCCATAAGGTCATACGGAAAACTTTGTGCAACAAAAAAACTGCACAACCATGATAGACTCTATGTTCAATAATAGATTCACCCACAAGATTAAAATTGAGAAAGGATCCTTCAAAATCTTGGGACTCAAACAAAATTTAACAACCAACAGAGGAGTCACAAAAGAGAAATTTGCACAAGGGTCAAGCAAAACGTAAGCAGCAAAATCAAAGACTTTTAACATACCAGTCACGACGTCCGGAGCTTCCTGAACATCCTGATAAGCATGGAGTGCATAAAACCTGTTGTTTCTTGGGGCAACACCTTAGGAAGATCTTTGTTATCCTTTTCTACCTTAAGCCACCTGACCTTGGCCTCTGCCGGCATTCTTAGGATAATCAACAACCTTGTGGTTTTTATCACCACACCCATAGCAAACACCCAAATCCATCCAACAAACTCCCGTGTGGGGCTTCCCATATTTATTACATAGAGGATACCCTTGTCCACCACCAACCGATTCCCTAAGAGGAGGTACCTAAGCTTTAGCGACACGAGCACCAGAACCTTAGCCCTGTTGGAAGCGACCAAAGCCATCACTTCAAGCACTAGGGAATCCACCATCAAAATAGGCCCTCTTAGAATTATGCAACCTTCTCTCCTTTAAGTTTCTCCCCCTTGATCTGTTCAGCATACAACATGAGTTTAGAAATATCCATATCCCGTATGAGCATAGCAATACTGCATTCTTTTACGAGCAAATCAGAGATACCAAAAACAAACTTGTGCTTCCTTGCACGAGGGTCAGCCACAAGTGACGGAGCATACTTGGAGAGCTTTGTGAATTGGAGGGCGTAGTCCCTCACACTCATACTTCCCTACTTGAGGTTGATAAATTCAATCATCTTGGCCTCCATGAGCTCAAGTGGAAAGAAGCAATCCGGGAAAGCAAGTTTGAAATTTTCCCAATTGACGTCACCACTATAAACCCTCTACAAAGACCATTGGGTATACCACACCTGAGCCATATCTTTCAAGTGGTAGGTAGCTAATTCAGCCTTCTCAATGTTCAATATCTTAGTGATCTCATCAATGAACTCCTGAGCATCATCATCGGCCTTTGACCCATAAAACTCCAGAGGATTCATCTAGGATCCCGTGGAAGGTTAGCCTGCCTTGTCTGAGATGTCACTACCTGGGAAAGCATGGCAAAGGTTGTACGGAATTCACCATCTGAGATGGGTTTATTCATAGGATCTTGAGGGGCCTGATCCTCATTAGCCAGGGCCAGCCTTGGTGGGAGGGGTCTTATTCAAGGCATCTTTTGAAATTGAGCAACGATACCATTAGATACGAGTCATAGCATAACATAAGACATGAAGAAGTGAGGCAATTCCTGGAACGTGTCCGTAGCCTCCTACTTATAGGAATGGTGCACTTCAAACCCATGAACAAGACTCTACTTGACGCGGCATGTAGGACTCTGAGGACCAGTTATAAACCTAGGGCTTTGATAACATCTTTTATCACGACCCGAGACTAGGGTCTAGATGTGACACTGCGAATGGGTACCTGAGATTCCCCAAACAAGCCTCGAATTATCCAAAACCGCATCATCGATTAGGAAGCACAATAAAAAAATAATCACATAATACTATAATACTAAGGGATGGGTAAGTAGGATTCACGCTATGGGGACATCAAGGGCAAAGAGATTTACATGGATTCACATAACATATAGCATACAATAACTAAGGGGCAGGTAAGTAAGACTCACGCTATAGGGGCAAATGGGACTTAGGACCTTCCATATCTCCACTCCAAATATACAAACCTGACATATGCCCGTAATCGACCCATAATAGCCTTTCCAATAAGGTAACCAATAACATAAGCTCTAAATACATCATATAGCATATATATATATATATATATATTTCTACAGGAGTTTACAAGATGCCCAACAAAGCCACTAGTCATAAGATGGAACGGGAGCCAAGACATGTTCTGGGCTCACCCTTCAAATAAGAAAGTAGACATAGGATAACATAGGTAGAGGAAGGTGGCTTATCCTTGGAAGATGGGCCTCACCACAAGTTCAACCTTCAGAATTTGAGTTATTCGCCAAATGATGGATAATCATAATGCTCGGCCATTACATGGTAAAATCATGTAGGCATAGAGTATGCGTTCATACGTTTGAATGTACTAAGTATGCGAGCATGTAATACATATGACTTATCAAACTACATTTCAATGTTAAATGACAAGGGCACATAATAAAGGAAGAAGTATATATCTAAGGAAATAGTAGACAATATGCCATGGAATCCATGATGCATGAATGCAATGATGTTCATATATAGTGGGGATGTGACCTCAGTCATCATGTGTAAGACCAAGTAAGCTAGTACTTGGAATCCCAATGAAATCTCCTCACCGATACAGAGGTGGTCTACTTGCCAAAGGTAAACCATACTTCACCTTATGGGAACATATCCCATTTCGTAGGAAGCAACCCCCTTACGGGAACATATCCCATTTCGGGAAGTATCATATCATATCAATATACTTCACCTTAAGAGAACATATCCCATTTCGTATGAAGCAACCTTCCTTACGGGAACATATACCATTTTGGATAGGATTCACATTACAGATGCAAGACACATAGTTCGAGGACCCTTGGGGATAGCTTTGACGCCCCCAATCCATGGGTGCTAAGTCAACATCCCACAAGAATACCAATAGTATATATATATATACATGCTATCAAAAAGGTGATAGTCATTTAAAATCCGATAAATGCATATTTAGGCTCAAATGCTAAATCATAGCTATTAGTTATAATATTCATTCATAGGACAAGCACGATTACAAATATGGAAAGGTGAAAGCACCCGAAATGCTCAAAATTCATAACCATTGACATATATGTGATCACATTCTTGTCATAACCAATATCTTATCAAAATTATTTCATAAACATTGTTGGGTTTGAGTCAATTTCCATAAAGACTGATGTTCATGAATGCAAATGCAATGTATGATGTGAGAATAGCATGGTTAATATAGATTCAAACTAAAATCAACATCATAATATTAAATTGAGTAAATCCATAATTATATCAACATCTGAATCATTATATAAATCACCGATGCATAAATTCACTTTAAAGGGAACATGCATGTTCATAACATCATATCTCAATGTAAATCATCATAATAGGGATTAAAGTAATTTAAAATCATGATAAAGTACATCCCATACATCAATTGAATTTAATAAGATCAAATAGTGAAAACCCACATTTAAAGTAAGCAAAAATTCATGAAATCAATTAAAAGGGAGTTTGGGTCTTCTTCGTTGAAAGGGACCAAGAATCAATCTCACATACCTTGATTAGGAAGATGAATTTGAGAAGAATTTAATTCGAAGTTGAATCCCCCAATTGAACCCTAGCTTGAGTCTTGAGAGAAGGACGTAGAGAGCATTTTGGGAGTTTTTTTTAGTGTGAGTATTTCCAATGAGAATGAATTAGAATAGAAGGGTATGAGCTGATTTACGGATCTAGGTTAGGCAAAAAGGTCATAAAACACAATCCATAAAAGCCATTAATGACACGGATGAAAAATGGACCGTCATGGCTTCACTTGCCCCTACACGGTCTGTGAGTCACTTCACGGCCCGTGAACAGTGCCCATTAGGTGACATTTGAACAATTTTCCTGATGCTCAACACTTAGAATTCTTCCGAAGCAAAAGGGTGCCATATGCATGGCTACACGACCCGTGAGATGCTACACAGGTCGTGCCAAGAGCTATGTAACGATATTTAGAAAATGCTTGCATGAAAGAGTTACGAGAGAGTAATTTCGTAGATAGAAAAATTTCATGTTCTGAGCTATACGGTGGGCCACATGGCCTGTGACACAACACACAGACCGTGTGAGTGGCCGTGTGCCCTTACTTAGTCTAAAATTCTCTGTTGAATTCTTATAAACAAAATTATTGATAAATACCTATCCACTGATGGCCACACGGTCCGTGGGGCTTCATACTGGTCGTGTGGGCCTCCCATGGAGCGACATTTGGTCAAATTTTCTCCCCAGCCAACGTTATGAGATCTGATTAAGTGGTTCGAAAACTCGAGTCCTTACATGCATGCAAATTTGTAAAACTAAAGACAAATTGTAGATATCTGTACAAAGGATTTGATTAGAGATCAGTTTGAGAAAAACAAATTGAAGTTGGAAAGAGCTCTTGGTTTTTGGAGGCAAATTAACTTCTCTTTTCGCTATGATTAGAAGGACATGTATCCTTCTATATTTATAATAATTTCTATGGTAATGACAATTCTTGTACCTTTTTGTAGGTATATACTTATAAGTGATTTAATCAAGATAGTCAAGAGTTGGAAAATAGTTTTGAGCATAACATCTGAAACATTAGAGGGCCCTGCTCCTGTATTAAAGTTAGCACTTTGTTCATTACATTTGATTTGCAAATAAGAACCATAATTACTGCTTCATGTTAGCTTTGTGTCAGCTGATAGATATCACAACAATCTTGAAAAGTTTATATGCTCTTTAAACATTTTAATGAATTTGAAAAACCTTTAATTTTTTGATTCTTCCCCCTTCACTATGAAAAAGAGTCTCATAGGACTTTATATATTGTTGTTCCCTATTAAACTTCTAGCAAACATGTTCCGTGTTATTTTAAAAAAGGGGGGGATGTCTCATTCTTTGTACTCTAATGAGGAAATGCTCCTAGCATTGAACGAAATATTTCTGTCTTCCAGTGTTGTTAATATAATTCTTACCCTTTCTTTCCTATGCCCCTTGTTGAAACAAATGAAATGGACATATTTCTTCTTTTCAAAACCCCAGACTCAGGAACAATTTAAAATCCTTGATATCCCTGGCCTTAACTCCTTCTAATATCTAGTTACCCTTGATTTTGTACAACCTATGCTCTTTTTAGGATGGTATGACACTAAATCACAACCTCAACCTAGTTCTCCATCAAATTTCTCCTATAAATTAGCTATAGAAGGTGATTTGCCCAAGGATAAAGGAGGTGAATCAAACATCATCATAGCAAGTAAAGAACTTGTGGCAAGAAGTTTGTCTAAAATGAAAGAGGGATTGCATACTCCTTTAACTGGTAAAGAAGATGAAACAGTGGTGCAGTTGGAAGTAAGTTTCAAAAAATAGTTACTCTTGAGAAAACCTTTCGAATAACTAATTTTGGCTTTGAGGATGAAGATGATGAGGGTAATCTTCCACTCTCGTGGAAAATTAAGAGAAAAATGTTGCTGACATCTAGAAAAGGGAAGCAAAATGTTGCTGGTGAAATAGAACCTAGAAAGCATCAGTATCATACTAGAGGGTCAACAAACAAGTTGATGAGTGAAGCAATGAAGGAGAATGGGGCTCGTACATCTTTTGGAAGAAAGTTGAGAAAAAGAAAGAGTGCGGAGGACCAGGTACTTAAGACTGGCGTGGTTGATTTGCTTGAAGAGTCTATTGAAAATGATGAAAAAGAAAAGTGTTAGTTGATAAGGAAACAACGAAAGCAAAGATATATTGTTGAAGAACCGGTCTCTAAGTCTGTTGAGGGACAAGGTTCATAATAAAGAGCTGAAAAGTAGTTGGCAAGAGAGGAAGGAGTTCAAGTGTTGAGATCCCAAAAGGTTCTCAGTTGGTATAGGGTGAGATTCTGAGATGCTACTAAGCTAGGGTGTGTGACCTTGCTGACACTATAGAGCAGGAATCATAGACATTTAATATTTGTATGAAACTCAAGTGAGGGATTTTTATTATAATGATGTAATAGAATATGATGGTAGTTTGCCTACCAAAGTAGGTGAAAGAACACTAGTTTTGAGTAACGAAGTGTTGACTAAAGTGTTAAAGGTGCCAAGGGAAGGGATAAGGTCAGCAGTTGGAAAGATCTGTTCCATAAGTTTTATGGAAGTATGTGGGAAGATGCCTAACCTAATTAAAGAAATTTTGAAAGGAGTTTATTAGCTTTTCATTGAATATTTAACCAAGGTTCTATTACCTCATTCTAAGAAGAAGATAGTGCCATCTGCCATTAATTTGTTTCTTATGGAGAATCTGAGCAAGTTTGGACCAATCAACCTCCCAATTATAATCTTGGAACACATGAGTAAAATTCTAATAGTGAAGGATTATAAGTACGGATTAGGGTATGGTTATTTCTTAACCAAAGTGTTTTGACACTTAAGATTTCCTTTGGATGCTACAACAAAATGTACAATGAAGAAGACCTTCTCCTTGAACACTTTGATGGTGTGTGAGTGTATAGAGGGAAACATAGTGAAGTTAAGTAGAATGTCTAAGATACTAGTAGAAAAGGAGAGGCTGATACAAGAAACTAAAGACGTGATAGTTTTTATAATTGCTAAGAAAGATTAATTGGCTTTGTTAAAGGCTAAAGTGGTTGTAGCACAAACAGAGGGACCTGGTTCTGATGAAGTGGAGAAGTTGAAGGCCAAGAATGATGATTTGTCTACTAAAGTTGACAAACACAAGGACTAGCTACTTAACCATCACTTAGAGTCAAATTCCAGACTCACTCTTGTTGTCCAGTCCTTAACCCCAAAAACCCCACTTCCTCCTAGGTTCTAGTTTCCTTTTTTTTTTGTTAAGGTTGGTTCTCTTCTAAATGGTTATGTAATGAATGTGTATGTTATGGTTTCAATGAAATGCTATCTTCATATTTTCTCTCCTTGTCTATGATTGATTTTACCAATTATGATTGTGTTGTCTTTTGACTTCCCTCTTACCATATGCTTGGGTTACTTCAATTTTAGGCATACTATTTTTTTATGATGCCAAAAGGTGGAAAATGATGATGCTTTTAGAACTAAATCTGATATGTTTATGACAAGGGGAACTAATATAAGGACCTAATGCCTAGTTTAAAAAGAGAGCTTATTGATAGGGGGCACAAGTGAATATGCTGAAGAATGTTGCATGTGTTAAAAGTCATTGCTAGACAATGTCATGGGTTTATCATCATCAAAGGGGGAAAATGATGTTATGATATTTTGAAGATTTAATAAACAATGGGAACAGGGAATAGATGAAGGACCAAATCCCATATGTGTTGTAAATCTAAATACAACACCCAACAAACAGTACCTTATGCACCTGCAAGTTTGTTATTTGTTGGTGTGCGTCAGCCTGCTCTGCAAAAATTGTCTAGCCAATGAGATTGCTCCAAATGTTACTGATGCTGGGTACATATACCCAACCTTTCTTGAAGAGAAAGGTTGAGGTTTTCTACACATATTGGATATGTATATTTGGTGAAGCTCTCCTCTAGTACGCCTAGAAGATTTGAGAGTTTTTACACATATTGAGTGAGTATTTTTGGTGAGGCTCTCGAATAGTACACTTAGCTAAATCAGAGTTGTTTTTACTTTGTGTACTTCATTATGCTCAAATGGTGCTTAAATCTTGTAGATCAATTCTTAATCTATAAAGAGATCCAATATTTAAGAAATGTTTTCGCTCTTCATTGCTAGAGTTAGCTATGGTGAGTGTTGAAGTCCATGTTGGCTAGGGTTAGTTGATCTTCTGGGTAGGAGAGTAGCTACTTAATTGGCTCGTACCTGTGGTAGCGTTATCATAGTGAGGAGGAAGGGATCTAGAGTTAGGTTCCTTGGTTGGAAAAGTTTATGATCTAAAGTTTTCCTCCCTTGAAGAATAATGGACTTGGGCTGAGATACTATGAGTAAAGGTCATTGTATACTCCTCCTTTGAGCAAGCGGATTTCCACATAAAATAGCTTGTGTTATTTTACTTTGTTTATTTTACTATTTTAGCTATTTTCGTTCAATGTTGTCCTGAGGAGAGTCCTAGTCCCCTGCAATCAATGGTAGCTTACATTTCTATCACCTTTTTTATGGCTCATCAATTAGTACATGGTCCACAGATGTTTTTGTCTTGTTACACCTTTCCCGATTTTAGAAACCCAACTGGACCTTCTATGAGCCCCTGTCTAGGGCTCATAGTTTCTTTTACAGGTTATAGACACCATTCGTACTTCAACTCCCAAACTTTAAAATTTACCAAGTCTATTCCCTATCTAAGCTGCTTATATATGATTCATAATCCCAACCGCAAGCCATAGATGAGCTTGTAAGCCATAGATGAACTCGTACAATCCTGCACCAGAATCCAATCCTGCACCAAAATCTAATCCTACACTTCCTTTTTGGATTCTGACCTTTTTGAATGTGAGGCCTTATAATATGTCCCCCTTGGGAACATTCATCCTCAAATGTGATGAAAGCAAGTTTAAGTAGAGTAAAGAAACAACTAACAACCTAGCATAAATGCAATAATATAACTTAAACATCATTTTTATGAAAATTTCAAACTTATGCATTAAATATCATTGAAATGTAGTATCATAAATATCTATACATACATAATGACATAAAAATTGAAACGTAAGGAGATTTAGGTTTATTCAACCAATACACCCCTACTAGGTCTTTATATATCTTGGTAATCCCGAGAGAATAGAATATTGTGAATTGTGAGCCTCACCCAAAATCATCTTCCTTATGCCCTCTACATTAGGAACAAATAAAGTCGTCCTTAATAATGGAGAACACAGTCTCCCCCTTATTAAAAGACTTCTAATTTCTTATCTGCTACCAACTTCTTCAACTCCAATATTGTTGGGTCTAAATCTTGCTTAGCCTTAACATCTTCTATCAAAGATGATTTGGAACTATTTTGCACAAGGACACCAATCTCACTAGAACCACTCAACCTTACTTCCAAATAGGCCAATTAGTAAACACCATTCACCAACTCCTTCCTTCCAATATCAATATGAGACACACTACCTATGGACACCCGACTAAGTGCATCGACAACTATATTTAGCTTTATTTAGATGATACATCACACTCATGTCATAATATTTAGAAGCTATAGCAATCTCTTTTACCTTAGGTTGAGGTCCTTTTGACTAAACACGTATTGTAAGGTCTTGTGGTTGGTAAACACCTCCATATGCACCCCATAGAGATAATAATGCCAAATTTTCAATGTAAAGACAATTGCCGTAAGCTTAAGAGCATGGTTTGGTAGTTCCTCTCAGGAACTTTCAATTTCCTTGAGGAATAGGCTATAAACTTTCCATGTTTCATCAACACACATCTTAATCTTACTGGTAAAGAATCACAATAGACAATGAATCCCTCAACACCTTTCGGTAAGTTCAAAATTAGAGTCAAAGTTACCTAATTTTCAAGGTTTGGAAAATCTTCTTACACTCATTCGTCCACATGATTTTTTCCTTCTTTTAAGTCAACTTTGTGAAAGGGAACGAAGTAGAGAAAAGCCCTTCAACAAAGCTTCCATAGTACTCAGCTAGACCCAAAAAGCTCCAAATGTTCAAAGGAGTCAATAGTCTAGGCCAATTTCTTACCACCTCCATCTTTGTAGGATCAACCTTAATTCTCTCACCAGACATCACATACCCTAGAAAGGCACGTCCTTTAGCAAAAACTTGCACTTGATAAACATGGAAAACAATTGCCTATCTCTTAAAGTTTAAAGCACAATCCTTAGATGATCCACATGTTCTTCCTTACTCTGAGAATATACCAACATATCATCCATGAAGACCACCCCAAAAGCATCAAGATAAGGCTTAAACACTGAATTCATTAGATCCATGAATACCTCTGGTGTATTAGTTAAACCAAACGACATCACTAAGAACTCAAAATGACCATACTTTGTATGAAAAGCCATCATGGAAATATCACATTCCCTAACCTTAGTTGACGATAGTTGGACTGGAGATCAATCATGGAAAAGTAATTAGCCCCTTGCAATTAACAAATCATCTATCCTTGGGAGTGAATAATTATTCTTTATAGTCACCTTATTCAATTAGCGGTAGTCAATACACATTCGAAGTGACCCATCTTTTTTCCAGACAAACAACACAAGAGCAACCCATGGAGACCTACTTGGCCTAATAAAGACCTTCTCTAATAAATCCTTCAGTTGCTCCTTTAAGTAAGTTGGGGCCATACGATACGGAGGAATATAGATAGGTAAGTTATCAGGGAGAAGACCTATGTCAAAATCTATTTTTCTTTTTGGAGGAACACTGGATAAATCATCAAAAAAGACATTAATGAACTCATTGACAATGAGAACCAAAACAAAAGGAACCTCGAAAGTGACATATCTACCCCTTACCATATGATAGACACACCGCTTGAAAATCATCTTACAGACTTTAATATAGCAAATAAACCCACCTTTACACATCGAATTGCTACCCTCCCACTCAAGAATAGACTTATTAGGAAATTAGAATTTAAATTTATGGGTCCTACAATCAATGGAGGATTAAGAGGCATATAACCAGTACATCCCAAGAATGGCATCTAAATCAACCATAGTAAGTTCGACATAATTAGAACGAATGACCTTACTTAAGATAGATATGAAACAATTTCTATAGACTCTTCTAGCAACAACCGACTCACCCACAGGAATACAAATCACAAAGGGTTCAAAAAAGACTTTGGGGCATACATCAAATCTATTTTCAAGGAAGGGAGTAACAAAAGATAAATTGAAACCTAGATTTAATAATGTATACACATGAAAATTGAAAACCATTAACATACCGATGATTATGTAAGGAGTCTCTACTACCTCTTGCCTAGCATGAAAAGCATAGAACTTATTAGTGCATGGAGCACCTCTTGAACATGACCACCTTCCACTCCTTGTCCTTATTTTCTAGTACCACCAACACCGCTCCTACAATCCTTGGCTTCGTGACCAGACTTACTAACTTGAAGCATGCATTTGAAGTGTCAAAACATTTTCCTACATGAAGCTTTCCACACTTCTTGCAATTTGGAGTAGCTTGATCACCCAAATCTCCTTGAACCTTGGGGTTGAACACCTTATCTTTATTGAACCTTGGAGGAGGAGCATTGGTTGGAAGTTGACTCACTTGTCGTTGACCATCATTTCATTTCCATAACTTTTGACTCTTAGGTGGGAGAATCCACCACCCTTAATTTGAACCCTGTTGGGCTCCCTAACACACTCCCTTAAATTTTCATCTTCAATTTGTTCCGCATAAGTCATGATTTAGGATATGTCTATTTCCTTCACTAGCATTGCAGTCTTACATTCCTTATAAACCAAATTCAGAACACCGAATATAAACTTGCTCATTCTTGCCCTTGGATCGTGGTGAACACTAGGGAACACTCCCTCACACTTATATTGCCTTGGCAGAGGTTAATAAACATTTGGACCCTGGCCTCCCTCAATTCCAATGGAAAGATTTCATCTAGTAAGGCATCCTTGAACTTTTCCCAACCAATTAGTCCCTCTTTTTCACCCCTTTCATCTACCCATTGATCATACCACACTTTTGCGATGCTCCTGAGTTGATAGGTCACAAGCTCGTCCTTTTTGTATGGAGATATTCCCATGATTGGCATAATCTGATGGGTTTCATCAATAAACTCCAGCAGGTCTTCATCTACTTTGGAGCAATGAAACTCAAATGGATTCATCCTCCCAAAGTCACGAATTCTTGTAGCCGGGGTAGGCACTTGAGGAGAAGGAGAAGTGACATCATGTTGGGATTGGTTGGCCATAACTTGAGCCAACATGGTGAAAGTAGCCCGAAATTGTCACGACCCGAACCTAGGGCATAAAAGTGACACGGTGAATGGGAACTTGATAGTCCCCAAACAAGCCTCAAAGTATCCAAATCCACATCATCGGTTCGGAAGCGCATTCAAATAGTAAACACATAGTTCTAAGGGATAGGAAAGTAGAACTCATGCTATGGGGATATCAAAGGGAACGGGATTTACATGGATTCACCAAGCTCAAAGCACATAAGAACTAAGAGGAGGGTAAGTATGACTCACTCTATGGGGGCAATACAGGGCTTAGGATCTTCCACATTTCCACAAATAACATACATACATAACATAATTCCCATAATCAATCCATGATATCTATATCCAATAGATAACCAAAATCATAAGCTCTAAATACAATACATAACATATAGAATCTTTGAGAGTCTATGCGATATCCAATAATGCCTCTACTTATAAGATGGGATGGGGGCCAAGACATGTCCCCGACCCACCATGAATTAAGAAAATAAATAGAAAACAACATAGGCAGAAGGAAGGTGGTTTGTCCTTGGAAGATAGGACTCACCACAATATCAACTCTCCAAATTCGAACTACCCATGAAGCAGTAGATGATTGTAATACACGGTTCCTACATGGTAAAATTATGTAGGAATAGAGTATGAGTTAGTACTTTTGAAAGTACTAAGTATGCAGGCATGCAATGTATATGACTTATCAACCCGCATTTCAATGTTAGATAACAAGGGCACATAATATAGAAAGAATCATATATCCAAGGAAGAAATATACAAGATGCGATGAAATTTATGATACATGAAATACACCAATGCTCATATATTGTAGGGATGGACTATAACCGACAAAATAAATTCATGCGAGCTATTACATGAATTGGTCCGATAAAGACCTCCCATCGGTAGGAGAACATTACATGCCAAAAGTAATCTACATCACACCTTACGACCACGCTTTTTGTTGGATGGTTACCTTCCTTACAACCATGCTTTCCAGAAGGATTTTCCATAATCATATCATATCATATCATAAACATAACAAACGAATGGCCATTCCTTATGACCCGATCTTTTTGGTAATGGCTAATGTTCCTATGTTAGCACATAGTTCAAAGAGAGGGAGAGGACCCTTGGGGATAGCCCTGACGCCCCCAATCCATTAGTGCTAAGTCAAAAACAACCCACTTTAATACTTATACATATACGTGCTTTCAAAAGATACAACACTCACTTCAAACCGTTCAATGCACATTTAGGCTCAAATGTCAAATCATAAATCATGATCATAATGCTCATGCAAGGAATAGCTCATTCATATATACGGAATGGTGTAACCACCCAAAACGCTCAAAGAGCCATAATCATAAGACATGTATATGATCACGTTGTCATAACCACTACCTTACCAAAATCATATCATAATTGTTTCGTTTAATATAATTGGGCTTAACCCACTTCATAATTTCAATATACCAATGCTCATGAATGCAGCACAATGCATGTTGTGAGGGTAGCATGGTGTAACATAGATTCAAGTAAAATCAACATCATAAGACGAAATTAAATAATTCCATAATTAAGTCAACATCTAAATCATAATATAAGTCACCCATACATAAATCAACTTTAAAGGGGATATGTATGTTCATAACTTCATAACTCAATGTAAATCATCATAATAATGCTCAACATAATTTCAAAATAACAGGTAGGGTACAACCCATACATCAATTCGATTTTAAAAAATCAAATAATGAAAACGCATATTTACAGTAAACTAAAATTCATTAAATCAATTGAAAAGATTTTTGCGTCTTCTTGGTTGAAAGGGACCAAGAATCAATCTGTTTATTAGGAAGATGAATTAGAGAAGAATTTAGCTTTAATATGAAACCCCAATTTAATCATAGCTTAAATCTTGAAGATAAGACTTGGAGAAAAACTTTGAGAGTCTAGTTCTAGAAACTAAATGTTTGTCTTGAATGAGGTTTTAAAATTAGTGTAGGCGAAGTTTAGGAATATAAAGGTGGGGTTAAAAAGGTCTTAAAAGCCTTGGGGATGGGTCAAAATATCAAAAATACCTCAATAAAATGCCCCTTTAAATTTTAAACTGAATTTGACACGGTTTGATTCATGGTCCGTGAAGGCCTCCCGTCTAGCCCAGACAGGTTCTACGAAAAAGGGCATAAAATCTTGCTCCAAACTCGGAATAAGGTGAAACCAGATGTATTGGAAAGATAATTCAAAGAGATTCAATTTGATAGGTTTGGGCCGTGCAGTTCCTTTTGTGCTAAGAGCTAGAACCATGTAAAGTCAACCCTTCTATCAGTACTTGTGAAATACTTAGCCAAGGGAATTCAGTTGAGCTTGACTTGATGTAGGAAACCTATGATGGCCTTAATCAACATAAATAAGCTTGAATTGAAGGCTTAAAAGTGAAACTTATATTGAACTTGAAGATCTCATACTTAGAATTTTCAATGCGAAGGAAGTTCACACGGACGGTCACATGACCCGTGTGACACTATAGGGTTATGTCAAGGGCCGTGAAACAATACTTAGAAAAATTCTACCACGCAAAGTTATGAGACGGTGATTCCATACTTAGAAAAATTTTGCATCGCGAGCTATACGGTGGGCTACACGGCCCGTGACACAACACACGGACCATGTGGGTGGCCGTGTGACAATACTTGGTCTTGTTTCTTGGTTTTCCAGGTGCAAGGCCATCACATGGCTCACCACACGGCATGTGAAGCACCATACGGTCCATGTGGGGTTCTTGTGTGATATTCCTTAGCCCGAAACTCCCTCTCAAGTCCCTATAATCGAAAATATGGTCAAGTACCCCTTCACTGGTGGCCACACGGTCCGTGTGACCTCACATGAGTCATGTGGGCCTCCCATGAAGTGACACTTTGTTAATTTTTCTTATGGGGCGACAATATAAAGTCGCTCGTGAATCTGGGTCCTTACATCATCTCCCCCTTGGGAAAATTCATCCCCGCGTGTGCAAGAGGAAGGCTTGAAAGGCTTGACTTAGAACATGAAACATCCAAACATAAGATGCAACACAAAACTCATTCCTTTAAAATTATGAAGTCATTTAAACTCATGCCAAAGCATATTAAATCATTCAAAACATCATAAAAACCCTTTTAATGCATATGTATGCATTTCATGTCATGAGACTCTAGAATGGAAGAATTAGGACCATTGAGAATAGGAAGGACATAATATTATAGGCTTGAGTAGATTGGAAAGATAGAATTATTGTCGCATCATACTTGATTCCACTCCCCACGTCGCACCTTCCAGATATTAATCTCTCTAAAGTACCTTTACTGAAGCCACTTCCTTGTTGCGAAGCTGCTTCACTTGTCTTATCTAACATCTCAACCTAAGCTTCCTCCATAAGACAAGGTCTCCTCAACCTCAAAACCTTCCAAAGGAACAATAACACTAGTATCACCAACAAACTTCCTCAACATAGATATATGCAAATCCAAGTGACTAGAGCCCAACTCCATAGGCAAACCCAACCTATAAGCTACTTTCTCAATCCACTTCAACAATCTCATGAGGACCTATATACCGGGGACATAGCTTTCCCTTCTTCCTAAAATGCATCACACCCTTCACAGGTGAGACCTTCATAAGTACCCAATAATTACTACAAAACCCGAGATCCTTCTTTCTAATTTCCAAATAAGACTTTTGATGACTTTGAACCATCTTCAACCTTTCCTTAATTGATTTCACCCTTTTCTAGCCTCCAACACTAAATCCACGCCTATAGAAGTCATTTCATCTTAACTCAAACCACTTCACCGGAGGTCTACACTTTCACTATATAAAGCCCAAACGGTGTTATATCAATGCTTTGCATGAAGGAAATTTTAGTAAACATACTCAAGAAGTGGTATATAATTCCTCCCAATTAACCTTTGAATTCCAAAACACAAGCCCTCGACATTTCCTCCAAAGTTTTAATTATCCTCTCGTTTTGACCATCGGCTTGAGAATAAAAGGGTGGTGCTCAACTTTATCTTAGTACCAAGCCCTCCTTGAAATGACATCCAAAAGTGAGGAGTAAATTGGGTATCACGATCCGATATGATAGACCTAAACACACCATGAAAGCTCACCAAATACATTCGATTCAGCCCCCTTTGGAGCGCACCATCTCCCCCTTTGGAGGAAACCTATATCTTACTGGAAACCAACCCCTTCAACACAACCAATAATGGGCACACAACTAATGATGGGTCTAGGTCTTGCTTAGCCTTAATATCAACAACCACAAAACGAACGCCAGTATTATTAGAGTCGGTTGACCTAACAACCAACCATACAACTTGGCCTTCTTTCAGGTCAACTTGATCAACGGAGATGTAACATATGAGAAACCTTCAACAAACCTTCCGTCATAACCAGCCAACCCAATATTACTTCGAATATCAAAAGGAGCAAGCATGTCAAACAATGTACATCCTTCACAAACTCCCTTTTTGACCTTATCTATAAGATTGCTACAATATCTTCCTCCCCTGGATTGCATTACAAGCTCAAAGTAACTCTCCCTATTCGATAGGGAGGGATGGAGATAAGAAATCTTAAGGTACAGACCATGGAAAGATAAGAATCATGAAAAGTGAAATATTTCCTAAAATGCATTGTAGCCTCCTACACATAGATGTGGCGCACTTCACAGCAATGATTATGACTAATTTAAGCGGCATGTTGGACTCCGAGAACCATTTATAAACCTAGTGCTCTGATACCATCTTTGTCATAACCCGGACCGAGGGCCTAGAAGTGACACGGCGAATAGGAACCCGAGAGTCCCCAAATAAGCCTCAAAGTTCCAAATCCACATCATCGGTTTGGAAGCGCATTCAAATAGTAAACACATAGTTCTAAGGGATGGGAAAGTAGGACTCACTCTATGGAAATATCAAAGGGAAAGGGATTTACATAGATTCACACAGCACATAGCACATAAAAACTAAGGGGCGGGTAAGTGTGACTCACTCTACGGGGCAATACGGGGCTTAGGATCTTCCACATTTCCACATCAAACATACACACATAACATAATTCCCATAATGAATCCATGATATTCATATCCAATAGATAATCGAAATCACAAGCTCCAACTATAACACATAACATATAGAATCTACGAGAGTCTACAAGATGTCCAATAATGCCTCTAGTCATAAGATGGGACAGAGGCTAAGAAATATCTTGGGCTCACCCTCAATTAAAAGATAAATAGAAATCAACATAGAAAGAAGGAAAGTGGTTTATCCTTGGAAGATAGTACTCAACATAATATCAACTCTCCGAATTCAAACTACCCATAAAGCGGTGGATGATCGTAACGCACGGTCCCTACATGGTAAAACCATGTAGGCATAGAGTATGAGTTAGTACATTTAAATGTACTAAGTACACGGGAATGCTATGCATATGACTTATCAACCTACATTTCAATGTTAGATGACAAGGGCACATAATATAGAAAGAATCATATATTCAAGGAAGAAATATACAAGATGCCATGAAATTTATGATGCATGAAATGCAACAATGCTCATATATGAAGTAGTTCGATAAAGACCTCCCATCGATAGAAAAAGATTACTTGACAAAGGTAATCCACATCACACCTTACGACCATGCTTTTCGGCGCATGGTCACCTTTCTTACGACCATGTTTCCCAGAAGGATTTTCCTTAATCATATCATATCATAAACATAATAAATGAATAACCATTCTTTACGACTCGATCTTTTCAGTAATGTCTAACGTTCCCATGTTGGCACATAGTTCAAGGAAAGAGAGAGGACCCTTGGGGATAGCTCTGACGCCCCTAATCCATCGGTGCTAAGTCAACAATATCCCACTTGAATACTTATACATGTACGTGCTTTCAAGAGATACAACACTCACTTCAAACCGTTCAATGTATACTTATGCTTAAATGCCAAATCATAAATCATAATCATAACGCTCATGCAAGGAAAAACACATTCATATATACGGAATGGTGCAAGAACCCAAAATGCTCAAAGAGCCATAATCATATGGCATGTATATGATCACATCATTGTCATAACCAGTGCCTTACCAAAATCATATCATAATCTTTCATAAAACATAAGTGGGCTTAACCCACTTCATAATTTCAATATACCAATGCTCATGAATGAAATGCAATGCATAATGTGAGGGTAGCATGGGTAACATAGATTCAAGTAAAATCAACATCATAAGGAAAAATTAAATAACTCCATAATTAAGTCAACATCAAAATCATAATATAAGTCACCCATGCATAAATCAACTTTAAAGGGGACATGCATGTTAATAACTTTATAACTCAATATAAATCATCATAATAGTGTACAAAGTAATTTAAAATCATAGGTAGAGTACAACCCATACATCAATTGTACTTAAAAAAAGTCAAATCATGAAAACCCACATTTAAAGTAAACTAAAATTTATGAAATCAATTGAAAAGAGTTTTTGGTCTTCTTCGTTAAAAGGGACCAAGAATCAATCCAACATACCTTGATTAGGAAGATGAATTTGAGAAGAATTTAGCTTGAATTTTAAACCCCAATCGAATGCTATCTTTAATCTAGTTCTAGAAACTAAGTGTTTGTCTTGAATGAAGGTTCAGAATTAGTGTAGGAGAAGTTTAGGAGTATAAAGGAGGGTTAAAAAGGTCTTAAAAGCCTTGGGGATGGGTCAAAATATCAAATATACGTCAATGAAATGCCCCTTTAAATTTTAAAATGAAGTTGACACGGTTGGATTCACGGTCCGTGAAGGCCTCTCATCTAGCCCAGAGACGTTCTACGAAAAAAGGAAATAACTTCTTGCTCCGAACTCAGAATGAGGTGAGACCAGATGCATTGGAAAGATAATTCAAAGAACTTCAATTAGATAGGTTGTGGGCCACCCAGTTTCTTTTGTGCTATAAGTTATGACCATTTAAAGTTGACCCTTCTATCGGTACTTGTGAAAAACATAGCCAATGGAATTCCTTTGAACTTGGCTTGATGTAGGAGACCTATGGCCTTAATCAACATAAATAAGCTTGAATTGAAGGCTTGAAAGTGAAACTTAACTTTAACTTGAAGATCCCATATTTAGAATGTTCAATGCGGAGGAAGTTCACACGGATGGTCACACGGCCCTTGTGGCTCTACACAGGTCGTGTCAAGGAAGGTGAAACGATACTTAGAAAAATTGTACCATGCAAAGTTATGAGATGGTTATTCCACACTTAAAAAAATTTCATGCCGCGAGCTATACGATGGGCCACACGGATGGTAACACAACACACGGACCGTGTAGGTGGCCATGTCACAACACTTGGTCTTGTTTCTTGGTTCATGTGGGGTTCCGATGTGCTGTGCCTTTGCCCGAAACTCCCTGTCAAGTTCCCATAATTGAAAGCATTGCCAAATACCTCTGTACTGGAGGCCACACGGTCCCTGTGACCTCACACGAGCTGTGTGGGCCTCCCATGAAGTGACACTTGGTCAATTTTTGTTATTGTGCAACATTATAAAGTCTGATAAAGTCGTTCTAGAATTCGGATCACATGAGAGACCACATCTTCTTGTGGAATCGGAGGAACATGGTCCTTTTCCAATCTCTTGGTGGAGGCATGATCTAGAAAATCACAAAGAACGATTCATTAGAGAATTTGAAATCTTAGGACAACTCTAATGCACGATATGATTCATTAACGAAGGGAATGTTTCCTAAGCACCTCATAGTTTCCCATCCATAATTGTGACGCACTTCACAACTATGAACAAGACCCTATTTGATGTGTTATGTTGGACACCAAGGTCCATTTCAAAACCTCATGATCTGATACCAAACTTGACATAATTCAAGCCTATGATCTAGTTGTGACATGGAAAATGAGGAATTCGATGTTGTCTCACCCAGGACTTTTAGTATTTATCAAACATTTCATAGGCAATGAACATTATTTAAAAGCGAAAAATAAAGAGAAATGGGACTAACAGAGAATCAATCATAAAATCAAGTACCAAATTGTATTCAACCCATACATATCCAACAATACCTCTAGCTTACCCTTAATTAAAGTAGCAAGAAATACATTAAGGAAAGTTAAGTCTTAGTACAACTCAAGCTTAAAAAAAATAGGATATTTGTACCAAACCAGGGAACTCACCAAAAGTCGTCTTCAATTGATCCAATGCTAGCCACTTGTACGAAGAGGAGAAGCACCGTCGCCTACAAAGTGAGATCATGTAGGCAAAATGTATTAGTACTTTGAATGTACTAAGTATGTGAGATGTAATGCAATGAAGAAGCTATAATATCATAATAGGAAATACACATAACATAACGAGGAAATAAGGGCACAAGAGATGATAAATGATCAATGCATCTTTCAAGACATGATTGAACAACATAAACATCACAAGTAATAACAATACATATTTATATGGGAGGATACAATAATCGACTCTAAGACCGTGCTATATATAACATGGAATCCAACATATCCCCTAACGTTGGGCCAAGGAAACTACTTGCCAGGTAGAATTCCGATTTGTTAGCCTTTTATTGATTAGGGATTTTGTGGATCTATTAGCCTAGCCTACAAAGGCCCCTATGATAGCATATAGTTAATGAGACAGGAGGTTGCTACTAGGAATTCCTTATCGAACTACACCTCAAGCCCCATTTGGTGCCAAGTCATGTCCCATGGAATATTTGTAACATAATCATATGCATATACATTCATAAGCTTTGAAATATACTTTCAACATAATAAGAGTAGCTCATTACAACCTTTATGATCCAAAAGTGAGAATTTTCCTTTCATGAGAAGGATCCATCTTTATGAGATTGTCCTTTCACCATCATTTATAACTTCCTAAAAAAGGCTTCCATAAAGACTTCCATAACTTTCATAAACATATAATTGAAACTATTATCATTCAATACATACTTCTTTGAAACATGATGTAAAACTAGGTGGGGGCAATGCATGTAGATTTTAAATCATGTAATGCAAGAGGAGTATGCATATGTAATCAAATAAAATATATAATTTATAGATTTTATAGAATAATTTAAATATATTAAATTCAAAATATATTAGTCCAAAGCCCAAATTCATATATATAGGCTACAAAAAAAGGACCCACTTTATTAAGTTCAATATCCTCTCATCCTAGATGCCCATTTGATACCACGTCTCGGATGATGTGGCATGCCAAGTCAAACAAAGACGTCAATAGGATCATGCCATATGTCAACATGACATGACATTCCCATCCCAATCAAAGGCCAATAAAAATATGTCCCATGTATAAGTGGTGTGTTCCAACCAATCAAATATCGTCATGTTACTTTCAAGGAGACATATTACTATCACTTTTCCTGCATTATTTGACTTAAATCGGATTGATCAGAAGAAAGCCTAATTCCATCATAACTCCTCTATTCTACAATTACATATAGGGGTCCTCATAATACAGAATTCAAATATAAGAATTCTAATAAGAAGCTAGAGAGAGCTCGTGGATCAAATAGGCAGATTTCTCTACAAGCAACAAGTTTAAGAATTCAAGCAATCAAGCTTTCAAGTTCAAGAATGCAATAACATCAAGACCACCAAATTCTAGAACAAGCCTAAAAGCACTTGAATTCAAGTACAAGTCAAGATCAAGTTCAAGAAAAACTCTATATCAAGTTCATCAAATCCATAAATCAAGATCAAGGCTACCAAATTCAAAAACAAGCCCAAAAGCCCTTGAGTTCAACTACAAACCAAGATCAAGTTCACCAAGTTTTATAAGATTCAAGATCAAGCTAAAGAGCCTTGAATTTATATTTGAAAAGGAGAATCAGAGGATTCATAAAGATTGTAAAACTCACTGCATGAACATACTATGATTGTTGCAATATTTTTTGTTCCTCGATTATTATTTTCTCGGCAAAAATTTTATTGTCATACAAATTCTAGCACATGATGATTCTCAACCCGGCTACTCAAAGGAGGCAAGGGCAGTCGTCATCAACATATTACCCAATATTAGAGTAGAGGTCGAATCCCACAGGGAATAATGGTTCACGATTTGAAGTGGTTCATTTGATGAAAAAATTGTAGGTTCGAGGGGTGGGGGTTACAATAATTAAAATTAGGATTCAACTATACAATATCTAATTAGTAAATTAATAAACATATTAAGGGAGATGTTGGGGATGTGTAAATAAGGGAATAGATCAACTAGATGGGTATAAATATTTGACTAATCGAGTAAATAATGAGTTAATAGGCTAGGTCGCTGGTAAGTAATATTCAGTTATGACATACAAGTATTTCATATGATTCAATTACGATATCATACGCAGGCCACTGGGGACCCGCTTGGCCTAAGAAGTGTCAGCGAAACCCCTACTAATTGAATCTATAGTTATGGTCTTCAACTAAAACCCTGAAGGTTTTTTGGCCAGTACATCCATTCCACACTCTAATCACAACGGTCAAAGTAATAATTAGAGATATAAATTAAACACCAAGTTTGCAACCTTGAAATTATAGATTAAACATAGGAATGGATGTAAATTTATTCATATCAACAACAATGAAGTTAAAATATCAAAGACCCAACAGATAAATTAAAAATCCATATTATTTACACACCCCAACATGTGTGTCTTAGCCACTCATGTTAGAAATCAGAAATTCAATACCAAATGTAGTAGTTGAAGTCATGGTTATAAGATTGAATAGAGCAAAATTGATTAACACCAGCAGTTATCCTCAAGTTTTGCTCCCCAAGAGCTTGAAACCTTACTACCCCTTTGTACTTTAGATCAAGGAATGTTCTATATACTACTACACTCACTATAAAACTAAGAAGAATTATATGTACAATGTCCTTTCTAAATTACGAAAATAGTCCTTACAAAAGTATAAGAGTTTGTGCATTGAGTTATCATTCAGTGGTCAAGGCCGAGCACTTTGGTGATGCACTGAATATGTGCTTAACCACTTTCCTCTGTATCCTCTTACAGGCTTATTTCTATACAACATTGGATGATGGTCCATCACTCTACTGATACAGTTTGGAAATTCATCAAAGTTTCTTTCTTATCGCCTTCACGTCATGGTTTTAGGGCATTGAGCCCTGCAACTTTAGGTGGTTTCTTGAGATATTCAGCGGTTCCCTATATATATTTATTGAGATCAATTTTGACTGCCTTCCCTACTTTGGCTTGAATCTTGGTTGCTACATTACTAGGCAGTCCCGCTAAGTGTTCGGCGAATTGCTGAGTATGTAGGCGATATCGTTTCTATCTGCCTTTTTGACACTTTAGTTCCTTTTTCAAGACTTTTCAAGTATTGTCCACTTGTGCACTTTTAGTTCAATTTTCTGACACAACACATGCATATTAGTTAGAGATTTAAAATAATAGCACACTGAGGGCGATATTTCATTGCAATATAGGCCAAAATGAGTCCAAAATATGGATTCGCAGCACGCCTCGTAGAACGATCTCTACCTCTTATCTCAAAATTTTCAAGCATCAAAGAACATTGAAATGTCTTGCAAGAAGATCTCCTAATCAACATCCTTTAAGGTTGCTGACTCTAATTTCTCTGCTGAAGTAAAAGGAATCCTTAGTGTTACTTTTTGAAATGTTGGAGTGGTTAATAAGAGCAAAGCCAGTAAGCTAGGACAACAAACACTAGGAGTGTCATCTGCACCAACTCCTGATTTTTTATCTTCAACCCCAAAGGGAGCAAGGTCCTTAACAAATGCTTTAGTAGTGTTGCTGAAAAGATCAAGAAGACTTTATCTTTTCTTGAGGTCTCTAGTTCCAAGAACTCTACTTTTAAGAAAGACCATGACTCATCTAATGAGTCTTCTCCATATGCATCGTGTAATGTAAGTCCTCTAAAGATGAACTTTCATGATAATCCATGCTACTCTTCAATACCTCCAACTACCATGCAAGCAATGGCAAACAATGCTTCATCTATAGAGGAACAACTTGCAAATCTGGAAAGGATGATTGAAGGATTGACCAAGCATGTGAAACATCAAGAGTCTCGCATCAATAAGTAGATGGATAGGGTAAAAGGCTTACTAGATGGAGAATCTAGCCATGCACCTAGGAAGGGTATTGAAATTCAAGAGACTCAAATCCTATGAAAGAAACATTGCCTATCAAGGAGATTCCAGTTTCTACTGAAGGGATGATCCCACTCAATCAATTAAAGGAGTTAATTAAATAGTCCATCAAACACAAGTATGAAGTCTCAACCAAGGCTTCTCATATGTATACCAAGCCTTATAGCTCAAGGATTGATAGCCTTAAGATGTTTGCCGATTACCAAACTCCTAAATTTCAGCATTTCAAAGGTAAAGAAAACCCAAAGCAACTTGTTGCACACTTTGTGGAGACATGTAATATGTTGGAACCTATGGATACTATCTTGTCAAGTAGTTCATCCGCTCCTTAAAAGGAAATGCCTTTGACTGGTACATAAATCTTGAGCGTCATTCCATTGATAGTTCGAAGCAACTAGAGCATGAGTTTCTCAATTGCTTCTATAGCACAAGGCGCATATTAAGCATGGTAGAACTTACCAATACTCATCAAAGGAAGGATGAACCAGTCATTGACTTCATAAATCGATGGAAAAATGCAAGCTTAATTGCAATGACAGACTTAATGAAGCTTCTGCAATAGAAATTTGCATCCAAGAAGTGCACTGGGAGTTTCTCTACATCTTACAAAGAATCAATCTAAAGTCCCTTGAAGATCTAACTATTCGTGCTCATGACATAGAGTTAGCAAGTTTTCTGCAGGAAAAGATATGATGTTTGTCCATGATCCTCGCAAAGGAAAGGACAAGCAAGAACTCAAGAAATGGAGCAAATTTGTGCTAAAAATAACAACAACGAATAAGTGAATGTAAATGCATCGCTTTTGAAGTTCATTACAAAGGAAAGCAAGAAGTAAACTATGAAGATGACTTTTCAAGGGCGTCCAAATTGAAAGTTGACTTTAAGGAAGATGCAAGAAAAATAATACCCCTTTCTGGATTCTGATGTCTCTCAAATATTTGATGAATTTGTTGAGCTAAAGCTCATCAAGTTTCTAGAGATAAAATAGCATGATAAAGATGAAAACATTGACGACCCAAACTACTGCAAATATCATCAACTTTTGGGTCATCCTCTCGAATAGTTTTTTGTCCTCAAGGACAAAGTCATGCAATTGGCTAGAGAAGAGAAGATTGTCCTTTATGATAAGAAAGAAAGTTCTAACCAAATCTCTATAACTTTGGCTCACTTGACCTAGTCCAAATATATACCTCTTATAAAGAGAAGTCATTAGAGCCAAGCAAACTCCAACTGATAGAGATAATGATGAAGGTTGGATTCTTGTAACTAGACGAAGACGTAACATGAGGCGTTCATGAAAAGAATTATATAAACAACCGACCAGAGGAAGGATAGTGAAGAGACCAAATAAGGATAAACCAATCAAGCATCCAAAGAAAGAAAAGCTTCAAGTGCATCACCAACAATAATTGCGACACATGTGACGTTTGGAGAACTCTTACCAAGTTGGTTTTACACAAAAACTATCCAAGACAACATCGAGGCATCATTTTTTAATACCGGCAAAGGAGAAACAATTAGTGAAGCCTCACCAAGGATGTCTCCCATGCATAAAGAAAAAGAAACGAGTGAAACTCCTTCAAAAATATCCCTCTTATATCTGGAAAAGCCTATAGAACTCTCTTCTAAAGAAGTACAAACATGTGATATGAAAATCATACTTACAGAAGATGATCTTCTATTTGGTGAAAAACTACATAATTATCCTTAGTATATGGTGGGTCACATGCTAGAGAAAAGGATAAATAGAATCTTGATTGATGAAGGATATGGAGTTAACATTCTATCTATCCATACATTGAAAGAATTGGGCATCACGACTAAGAAACTTAGCAAAAGTCATTGTTAATACAAGGATTCAATCGAGGGGTAGAGGTTTATAGGCTCTATCAAGTTAGAAATCCAGACTGGTGATTTACGATCTAGTGTATGGATGCATGTGATCGATGTAAAGAATTCATATATATATTGTTTGGCAGGCCTTGGTTACATGAGAACAAAATTGTCTCTTCTTCTGACTATCATTTGAAGTATCTTCAAGATAGGATCGAAACAAAAATAGTTGTTGATAATAATGCTTTCACTGAAGTTGAGTCACAATTTATTGATGCAAAATTCTATTTGAAGAGTTACGTGATGAAGGAGGCAAAACTTGACGATGTCAAATCGACCAAGTCTAGTATGCTTGCAAGCAAAAGAGCTAACGTGGTTGTTTAAAAGGTTAAGACCGATATTTGGGAGCTTGATTCCTGTCTAAATAAAAGGAAGATCATATAATAACAACATACCTAGTGGAATCCCAAAAGTGGGGTCTGGGATAAAGGGAAGATCATGTCCTCCAAAAAGAAGTCAACTTCCATATTATGCTATGTTCCTAAGGTAAAGAAATGGGGGAGGGAAATTATCTGATGTTCAAGGAAAGGTACTGGGAGGGCTAACTCTTCCAATTAAACACATTGATACAATTAAGTTGTCTTCAAAGCTACTTGGAATGTTTATGGATCAAAATCCACCACAGGATATACCACTCCCTACAAAGAGAACAGAAGGCTTTGACCCAAATACTTATAAGTTAATTGCAAAGGCTAGATACTACCCCGATAAGCCATCTAAATCGAGAAAACTCCCATCAGAAGATATCACAAGGCAATCTTGCGAAGGTTTAGGCTATAGCTAAACCACCACCAGTTTGCATCTCCACAAGAAGTGTAAGTAGCAATTATATCACTATAGAAGATGAGTCTGCTTCTTCTAGGAAAAGGTCTTCTATCTTTCATCGACTTGGAAGACACATTACAAGGACTTCGATGTTCCAGAGGTTGGGACAATTAAGTAAAGAGAATAAAACATCGAAGAAGTTATGTAAGGGGGACGACACTAGCTTCGCCTATCCAAATGGATATCGAAAGCACGATTCCCTCTAGGATGAAATGTCGAGTGGAGCTTATGATTTCATGTGAAGAGGTATAAAGGCAATGAAGTAAAGAGAATAAAACATCGAAGAAGTTATCTAAGGGTGACGACACTAGCTTTGCCTATCCAAGTAGATATCCAAAGCATGATTCCCTCTAGGATGAAATGTCGAGTTGAGCTTATGATTTCATGTGAAGAGGTATAAAAGCAATGAATCACACCATGGTTTACACCAAGTAGCGCGAGGAAGATGAAGAAAATGTGGGCTCCTCATATCATGTTACAACCCAAAGTGAGCTTGATGTCTCAGCTCAAATAAAGATTGATGGAGAGCAGGAAGATACTGCTTGGTGATACCATATATCTATCAATAAGAAAGATCCACAAGAAGAAGAAGCAGAAGAAGATGCTAGAGATGCTCCACCAAAACTTAAAGAAGGAGTGAAGGCCATAATATATCCCTTAAAGGAAGTTATCCTTGGAATTGGCGAAGACCCAAGCCAACTTACATTAGTGTCTTTCTAGAAGCTGATGAAGCAAGCGCTTACATGAATGCAGTTAAAGAATATAGGGATGTTTTCTTTGGAGTTACAAAGAAATTTCTAGCTTAATCCTAAAATAGCAGTCCATCAATTAGCAGTCAAGAATGGTGCTCGTCCTATCAAGTAAGCCCAAAGACATTTTAGGCCAGAGTTGATTCCGTTAATTGAGAGTGAAGTCAACAAACCCATTCAAGTAGGCTTCATTCATGAGGTTAAATACCCTACGTGGATTTCAAGTATCGTTCCTTTGAGGAAGAAGAATGGTCAAATTAAAGTGTGTGTGACTTTAGAGATCTCAATAATGCATGCCCAAAATATAAATTTCTGCTTCCTATTCCAAAGTTGATGATTGATGCTACGACAAGTTATGAAGCAATGTCCTTAATGGATGGTTCTTCTAGTTATAAGCAAATTCGCATGGCACCAAAAAATTCGGAACTCACTGCATTTTACACCCCTAAAGGTATTTTTGCTACAAAGTTATGCCTTTTGGTCTAAAAACTTTTAGTGCCACATATCAAAGGGATATGCAGAATATATTTGATGACTTAAACCAGAAAAATATCAAATGTTATGTTAATGACTTAGTGGTGAAGTTGAGAAAAAGGGGTGGCCTTTTGAAATACTTAAGAATGGTGTTTGAATCTCTCCGACGATATCAACTAAGGATGAACCCATGGAAATGTTCCTTTGGGTTACTTCTGGGAAGTTTCTTGGCCTTATTGTGAGATATCGAGGGATTAAGATCGATCAAGGTAAAGTTAATGCAATCTTGAAGATGCTTGAGCCTCGAGACATTACTGAATTGGAAATCCTTTAGGGAAAGTTAGCTTACCTGAGGAGGTTCATCTCAAATCTAGCAGGGAGATGCCAATAATTCAGTCATCTTATAAAGAAATGTGTTCCTTTTAAGTGGGAGAAAACATGTGGCGAATCTTTTGGAAGTATGAAAACATATCTCGGAAACCCTACAGTTTTGCAGCCCCTATACCTGGATCTCCATTAATACTCTATATCGTGGAACAAGAAAGGTCCATGGGAGCTCTATCAGCATAGGAAAATAGTAAAGGCAAGGAAAACTCCCTCTACTACTTGAGTTTAATGATAACGCCAAATGAGCTAAATTATTCACCAATCGAAAAGGTGTGTTTCGTGCTAGTATTCTCAAATTCAAAAGATGAAGCACTATTTCCAAACTCACGTTTTTTGCCTTATTTCTAAAGCAAATCCCGTCAAGTTTGTCATGTCAAAACTAGTCTTCAATGAACACTTGGCAAGGTGGTACATCCAATACCAATAGTATGAGATTGTGTATGTCCCTCAGAAAGCTATAAAGGGACAAGCATTAGCGGACATCTTGGTAGAGTATCAGATATAAGATGATTGGGAGTTAACTGATGAACTTTCTGATAAAAATGCGATGGCCATTCAAATACAACCTCCTTGCAAGATGTTCTTTGACAGGGCTTCCTATCATTGCGGAGCTAGAGCTGACATGGTGTTTGTCACTTCACAGATAGAGGTCTTACCATTCTCCTTCACATTGAAACTACATTGCTCCAATAACGTCACAGAATATCAAGCATTAATACTTATACTTGAAATGGTCGTTGACATGAAACAATTATAGTACCAAGACTTTGGTGACTCTCAGTTAGTGATCAAACAACTCTTGGAAACCTCTGAGGTCAAAAATCCTGAACAACACCCATATCACTGTTATTCTTGGAGATATGTCCTTAAAACATGTTCCAACAAAGGAAAATATAGCAGCCAATGCCTTAGCTACTTTAGCTTCAACTTTGATTCTTCCTGGTTAGATGCAAGTTACTATCTGCCAAAATTGGGTAATACCACCGCCGAATGAAGACGAATATATGGAGAATAAGCTTGAGTATGTTGTCATGATTTATCAAAACAAACAAAGAGGATTGGCCACAAACTATTATCAACTACTTATGTTATGAGATACTTCAAGAAGATGCAAGAAGAAAGACTAACAATCATCGTCGTGCACTTCATTTTCTAACTATAAGGACACATTATATAAAAGATCATTTGAGGGAGTACTCCTTCGATGTCTGGGATAGGAAGAAGTAGGCCAATCGCTACAAAAAGCACATTCAAAAGTATGTGGATCACATCAATCTAGACCAAAGTTCTACTTTCACATAGAAAGAGTAGGGTATTATTGGCTAACCATGGTAAAAGATTGCCTAGATTATGCTCGATGGGGCAAAGCTTGCCAATTCTATACAAATTGCATACATCAACCTCCAAAAGTTTTATAGCAGACAATTGCATCTAGGCCATTCGATGCATGAGGGTTGGATATTGTTGGACCACTGCCGAAATCTTCTAGTAGAAACCTATACATCTTGCTTGCAACAGATTACGTCTCAAAATTGGCCAAAGTTGTCACTCTCACAAAAGTGAAGAAGGAGAATGTTCTAAACTTCATTTGAGTGAATTTCATTTACGAAATTCGGCATTCCTCGATACATAATAACTGAAAATGGCAAGCAATTTGATAACAAATTGATGAACAAGATTTTTGATCTTTTCAGTTTCAAGTAGTACAAATCTTTTTTTGTATCATGCTATTGTTAATGGTCTAGATGAGGCATTCAATAAAACCCTATGCAATCTCTTAAAGAAGGTAGTCTCCAAGTACAAACACAACTGGGATGAAAGAATGGAAGATGCTTTATGGGCATATAAAAAAACATATCGCACATCGACTCAAGCAACCCCATATTCGCTTAATTTTGGAGTTGAAGCAGTCCTGCCATTTGAGAGACAAATAACTTTCTTGAGACTTTCTTTTTTAGAGGGACTTATTGAAGTAAAAAATGCTCGATTACGTCTCTTTGAGTTAGAAGCTCCTGATAAAAAGAGGGTCAAAGCTCAACAAAACCTTGAATGCTACAAAACTCATCTATCTCATGCTTTTAATTGTCACAACCTGGGGCTAGGGCCTAGATGTGACATGGTGAATGGGAACCTGAGAGTCCCTGAACAAGCCTCAAGTATCTATTTCCACATCATCAGTTCAAGAAAAACATCGAAATAGTAGTACATAGTTCTAGGGGATGGGGGAAATAGGACTCACGCTATGGGGGCAAAACGGGGAATTGGGACTTTCCACACCAATACTCATATATACTCAAGGCACGAGATTTCCAAAAGAAAATCCATTCATAGGGATACATAAATCAAATATTTTGCATAGCATAAAGACTTTAAGAAGTCCACATAATGTCCAACAAATTTCTCTAGTCAAATGGAACGGGGGCCGGGCCTAGTTTCGGGCTCACCCTTAAATAAGGAACAACGTCCTGAAATAACATAAAAGAAAGGTAGTTGGCTCGTCCTTGGAAGATGGGACTCACCATAGTATACTCTTAGATTAGACTATTCGTTGAACGGTTGGTAATTAAAGTTCTCGGCCACTATATAGTAAAATCATGTAGGCATAGAGTATGCGTTAGTACGTTTGAATGTACTAAGTATATGGGCATGCAATGAATATGACTTACCAAACCTGCAATTCAGTTAGATGACAAGGGCACATAATATAGAATGAATCATATAACCAATGGAAGTGTATACAAGATGCCATGAAATTTATGATACATGAAATACAACAATGCTCATATATAGTGGGGATGGACTATAACCGATAAATCAAACTCATGCAAACTATTACATGAATTATACCGATTGGGACCTCCCATCGGAAGGGAGAAGGTTACTTGCCAAAGATAATCTACATCACACCTTATGACCACGCTTTTCAATGGATGGTCACCTTCCTTACGACCCGCTTTTCAGAAAGATTTTTCATGATTATATCATATCATATCATAAACATAATAAACAAATAACCGTTCCTTATTACCCAATCTTTTCGGTAATGGCAAATGTTCCTATGTTGGCACATAGTTCAAGGAAAGGGAGAGGGCCCTTGGGGATAACCCTAACGCCCCTAATCCATTGGTGTTAAGTCAACAACATCTCACATGAATACTTATACAAATACGTGCTTTCAAAAGATACAATGTGCATCTCAAACCATTCAATGCACATTTAGTCTCAAATGCCAAATCGTAAATCATAATCCTAATGCTCATGCAAGTAATAGCTCATTTACATATAAAGAAAATGCCAAATCGTAAATCATAATCCTAATGCTCATGCAAGTAATAGCTCATTTACATATAAAGAATAGTGCAAGCACCCAAAATGCTCAAAGCGCCATAATCATAGACATGTATATGATCACATTCTTATCATAACCAATGCCTTACCAAAATCAAAATAGTTTCATAAAACGTAATTGGGTTTAATCCACTTCATATTTTCCATATAAGCTAATGTGCATGAATGCAAATGCAATACATGATGTGAAGTTTGCATGGGTAATATAGATTCGGGTTAAAATCAATATCATAATGTTAAATTTAGTAAATCCACAGTTAAATCAACATCTATAACATAGTATAACTCACTCATGCATAAATCAACTTTAAAATGGGGACATGCATGTTCATAACTACATAACTCAATGTAAATCATCATAATAGTAATCAAAGTGAATTGAAATCATAGGTAGAATAAAGTCCAAAGGTCAATTGGATTTAAATAAATCGAGTAATGAAATCTCACATTTAAAGTGAACTAAATTCGTTAAATAGATTGAAAGATCTTTGGGTCTTCTTGGTTGAAAGGGACCAAGCATCAATCCTACATACGTTGATTGGAGAGCTAAATTTGAGGGAAGAATTTAGCTTGATTTGGACCTCAATTAAACCCTAGCTTTAAACCTTGAGAGACGAGAGGAGAGAGGAATATGGAGGTGCTCTTATGAGGGGAAGGAGGTTTTAGGAGAATGAATTAAGAGGAGAGGGATATCAGCTGAATTAGGGGCTTAGGATGGGTAAAAGGTCATAATTCATAATTAAGATATACTGAAATTACATAAACGCCATTAATGAAACAGGCAAAAATAGGAACCATTAGGTCCACACGGTCCGTGAGACGTCACATAGACCGTAAACAGTGGCCGTGAACCATCACATAGAATTTCGCAGAGGGAATTCACACGGGGCTAAGGGGTACCATATGGACGCCTACACGGTCCGTCTGATTCCACACGGGTCGTGACATCGACCGTGTGATAGAACATGAAATAATTTTTGCACAAAAAAGTTACAAGATGGTACTTTCGTACATAGAAAAACAATTATATAGTGAGTTACACGGAGGGCCACACGGTCAGTGACACATCACACGGACCGTGTGAGTGGCTGTGTGCCCTTACTTGGTCAAAAATCTCCTCTGTCTCAAAGTTGCTCCTACCGTAAACTAGACCAAGTGTCCCTTCACAGGAGGCCACATGGTCTGTGTGGCTTCACACGGCCTGTGTGGGACTTCCGTGGAGTGATGCCTGACGGTTCACTCGAGACAATTCTAAGAGATATGGTAACGCTACTCAAAAACAATTCGGGTCCTTACATTAATAAAAAGGTTCCCTTGAGGTGTTATTAGTTACAGACCAAGTCCTTGCAATAAGGACATCCATCATCACTTTACATAAGTGATTGTATATCAACCCAACTACTGAAAGAATGAGGGGGCGGTCATCATCAGCATAGTAACCCAACTTTAGAGGTCAAGGTCAAATCCCATAAGGAACAATGTGTCGGCAATTGAATCGGTTAAAGACTATGAGCTACTGGTTTCAGTTCGACAAGAGAATATCAAGCATGTTCTAACTAAACGGGGGGAAACTAAGTTAGCTACTACTACTAATAAGAAAATGGGGCAAGGATTGATCAAGCAAGGTAGCAAGGATAGGGATACGGGAATCAATCAAAGCTCAATCAATCCATCACATTTAGTATCAAATTAACTCTATGAGTAGGCTAGGTTGCTTTTAACCACACCTTAATATGACAATATGGTGTTTCGATGAGCCTATTACGGCCTCTCACGCAATCCATTCAAATACATGCTTCGCTTGAGCACCTCAAAGCAAGACTCTCAAAACCTTAGTTATTGAGTCCTTTTTGAGTTTCAACACATAAACCCATGACTATCATGCAAACCCTCCACTTCAACTACTCAAATTATAGCAAAAATTGAAAATCTAAGCTAGATTCAAGCTCGTACCCTCAAATCACAAGTTAAACATGAAGGTTCGCATGAACCCATAACTCAATTGAATCAAATCAAATAAATTTGAGAGAACTCCACTTGATTTGGCAAGTAATCATGAACTTAGCATGAAAGCAAGAGAAATAATCAAGACCATAAACAAATTAATATCCAAGCTCAATTAGATCTTCAAATTATGCATTCAAGAACAAGGAAAGAAAGAGTAAGTGAAAGATAAATACAAGCGAAGCTCACACTCTTTAATCCACTTAAGAATTTATAGAAAACCTACTCTAAATCCTCACCCTAAACTAAAATCGATACTAAGGACAATTTTCTCTTATCAAGGTTATATGAAGGAATTGTTTCTAGAATGAATCATCTAAAAAATATGAAGAACAAGGGCTGGGAGTGAGTGTATATGTGACTTGGGACTGAAATGGTGAAATTCCTAATTTCCCTAATGCTTGTCGCCAAAGTGCTCCACATTTGTGGATCATTCGCGTTCGCAGAGGTCAACACTTTGTAAACATTCACATTCGTGCCTAAGCATTCTGTGCTCATGGAGTGTATTATTTTGCTTCTCTACCTATGTGCCTGGACATGTGTGTTCGCGCCCCTTCATGATCCACTACTCCGCGTTCACGAAGAGTAATGTTTCCAGCTACACTTCAGTGCATTTTTAGCTCCTTTTTACTCTAATTTAGCCCTAGTTTCACTTCTTCCTAGCAGAGCCAAATCTAATCCATGTGTACTTGTAACATACACCATTCAAAGAATAATTAGCCTCAAACTATAAGATTAACAACACAAAATCGCAAGAAAAGAGTAAGAAATGAGTGTAACTTCTACATTCATCAACACCCCTAACTTAAGACTTTACTTGTCTTTAAGCAAAAGAAAACAAAACTCAAGAGGCTAGAAATTTAAGCACACAATCCTAACTCATTTTCAACAACTAAATCATGACCATGAGAATGGTTGGTACTAACAATTAGCACAAGTGTGTGGATGTCTATCAAGTAACTCCCTCACAGTTCAAAAGCACATTTTTCAATTCAAGATCAACTTCCAAAGATAACCAAGTGACAATGCAACTTCTCAAGAAATGACTCAAACTCCTAGTCAAATAACAAGATCCACTTGACTCAACCTTGAAAAGCATCAAACTTACCAATCTGTTTAAACGTGTGTGTCCTCACAAAAAGAAAGAAAGTCCCCAAAACACACAAGTATGTACAATGAACAAGGGACAAGGACTCAAACACTCATACTCAACAAAATAACATCTTATGTACACAAATGCCACACCATAGGCTTGCCGCTATTTTCAATCAACATTGGCTCAATTTCATTTGATTGGAAATCTCAAAGGGATTTTTAGGCTTGTAATGTAGGCTTAGGTGTAGGGTAGGATAAAATTTAGATAATAGTGATTAACCCTCCTTAAGCTCCATAGATAACGTCAATCTTTTCCAACTTCTTCCACTTTTCTTTTCACACTTCACACCAATTCCCATTTTACCGTTCTTTTTAACTTAAGTACCCCACTTGCAACCATTTTTCACCTTTTGGAGGATTCTTTTTTATTTAAGCACTTTTTCTTCTTTTTCTTTTTCATTTTGAAAGCACTCTTTTTCATTTCTTTTTTTTCCTCCATTCATTATGTTTTTCTTTTCTTTCTTTTGACAAGCCAAGGGTAGACACCCTTCTTTTTCTTCCTATATCACCCCCAACTTACGCTTAAAGCCTCAATTGTCACAAATATGTAAAGCTTACGGATGGATAAAGGTTCAAGAGAAGGTCAACTTTTCAAAAAAGCATATTAGGCTCAAAATGGACACTAGAATAGTATCAAAGCATTTGGTGGCTATTTAGGCTAAGTGGACTAAATTCAAACCAATGAATACCTATGATTAGTTTCTTAACCAAAGTCTATCAAGACCGACATCTCAAGACCAACAAAAAAATTTCTAGGAGACATGAGTGCACAGAAGGAACAAAATAAGAACTCACAATACTCATGACATTCAAATCAAGCCGGAAAGGATCCATATCACTCTCAAGTCAAGCACAAGGGACTCATTTTTCAAAATATATCCATCTAGCAAGTAAGATTCACAAAAAGAGTTAAAATGTTGTCTCAAAATCATCCCAAAACCATTTTACTTTCAAAGTTAGGAGGGGTATGTCATTTTCACAATCCATAACACTTGACTAATTATATTGGAACCAATCAGGTCACAATCCCAATGTATTGCTCTAACAAGAGTCAACAACTACTTAGAGTTTACGAAAGACCATATTCTACTTACACACTCACACACAAATCGACAATTTTCACTTAAGAATGTCGTCACTCAATTCATCATCAGGAACCATCGATTATACATACAACCAAAAACAAAAATAAGAAGCTACCAAATCTACTAACACAGCTGAACCCAAGCACAATATATAAAAACCCGACAAAGGCATACAAGACAAACTAGTGAGAGTACGAATCAATCAGGGTATACGAAGGGAAATTCAAGAGTCCAATATATAAAATCAAACAAAATCAAGTCATAGGAGCACCCCTAACTACAATAGTATTGTTTCCTCATAAAATGATTATAAAGTAAAAAAAGGATACAAAGGAGTCCCTAAAATGATTGCTCTGTACTCGAGCTAGATATTCGCACCCAGCAGCCCATATGTGTCAGGACCTACACCTATGGTCTAGGAGTGTCATGGAAAATGGGAATCTGAGAGTTCCCAAACAATCCTGAAAGTATCCACATTCACATCATCGGTTCTTAAGCGCATAATGAAGTATTAAACATATAAGTCTAAGAGATGAGAAAGTATGACTCACGCTAAAGGGATGTCATCGGGATACGGATTAGCATGATCCACATAGCACATAATACATAAGAACTAAGCGGTGGGTAAGTATGACTCACGCTATAGGGATAGGATGGGACTTAGGACTTTCTACATTTTATCATAGGCAAATCATCAAAGTAATAGTATTCAATAGATAGCTATAACCATAATCTCCAAATAGCAAGACATAGCACAAATCTATACAAGAGTCTACATATAGTCCAAGAATGCCTCTAAGTCATAGAATAGGACGGGTACCAAGATATATCCGGGGCTTGCCCTCAAAGTAAATAAAACATAGGCAGAAGCAACATAATAGGTAGGTGTAGGGTGGCTTGTCCTTGGATGATAGGACTCACCACAACAACGTTCACAATTTGAGCAACCCGTCAAGAGGTGGATGAAAATAGTTTTTGGTCCTTACATGGTTAGATCATGTAGGCAAAGAGTATGCATTAGTGCGTCTGAATGTACTAAGTATGTGGGCAAGCAATACAAGTGAGCTCATTAAACCTGCAGTCAATGTTAGATTACAAGGGCACAAATATAGAAAGAAGTATATAAGCAAAGAAGAGATAAATATCAACATGCCATGAAATCCATGATGCATGCAATGCCATAATACTTCAACATAGAGTGGATGTGACCATAACCGACATATCAAACTCATGCAAGTTATTACAAGACTTTGCTAGATGAAAGCCTCCCATCGGGTGAGAGTAGACTACTTGCCAAAGGTATTCTACACCATACCTTACGATCTGGTCATTTAGTTGTAATGGCCATCTTCAATACAACCCGGTCATTTTGGAAGGATTTCTATATCACATCATAATTGTAACCATACCTTATGACCCGGTCATTTCAGTAAAGGTCACCATAAACATATACCTATGCTGGCACATAGTTCAAGAGAAAGGAAGAAGACCCTTGGGGATAGTCCTAACGCCTCTAATTCCATTCATTGATAGGGCATCATCCCACAAGAATACATATATTCATATACATGCTCTCAAAAGAGGCATAAGTCCTTTCAAATCATTTTAATGTACACTTAGGCTTAAAATCCAAACATTCTTCATAATCATGCACACTTTGGCTCTAAAGCCAAATCATACTTCACTTCATACTTTTATGCATAGGAATATCATATTCACATATATCATATTTGTGCAAACACCCAGTGTTGCATAAAGAGTCATATCATAGACATTTATGTGATAACATTCTTGTCATAACCATGTTCTCATCAAAATCATATTCATAAACATAATTGGACTTAACCCACTTCATAATATTCATAAAAATTAGTTCATATGTGTGCATATGCCATGGATAATATGAGAATAGTATGGGCATTAGAGATTCACACTTAAATCAACAATATGGTATGAAATTCAAGTAAATCCATAAGTTAATTCACATTCAAATCACAATTTAGATTATCAATGCTTAAATCAAACTTTAAAGGGGACATGCATATTCAAATCTTCATAATATCAATACAATTCATCATATTAAGTCTTAAATCACTTTAAAAACATCAATTTACATAGCCCATATCTCCATTGAATAAAATGAACAATAATTTAAATGACTCATATTTGAAGTAAGCTCAATTTCATAAAATCAAAATTAAAAGAATTTGGGGTCTTCATGGTTGAAAGGGACCATGAATCAATCTCATATACCATGCTTAGGAAGATGAATTTGAGAAGAACTTAGCTTGAAATGGAAACCCCAATTGAAACCTATCTTGAATCCTTTGAATAAGTGACTTGGAGAGAAAGTCTTGAGAGTAATGGAATGAAGTAAGTGCAAAGTTTGAATGAGAGGTTAGTATTAGTATAGGAGATGTTTAGGAATGTAAAGGGGGTATAAAGGTCCTAAAACGCCTTGGGGATGGGCCAAAAAAATGAGTCTTAGAATTTTATCCGGAACTTACCACTAGTGGCTTAATGGGTCTTGAAGCTTTTCACAGTTCGTGAAAGCACACTGTCCTAGCCTAGACAAGTTTTCTGAATTGAGCATAACTTCATACTCCGAATATAGAATTGGGTAAAATTGGATGCATTGGAAAGACAGTTGAAAGAGCTTAAATTTTTTAGATAGTAGGCCACCCAGTTCTTTTTGTGCTAAGAGATATGATCATTTAAAGATGATCCTCCTATTGGTTCACGTGAAAAGCTTAGCCAATGGAATTCCTTTGAACTTTGATTGATACGGAGACCCATGATAACCCTAAACCACATAAATAATCTTGTATTAAGGGCTTGAAAGTGTTCATCTTAAGCGTGGAGGTTCCAAGGGAAAGCTCTGATTTGATCTTGAAAAGAGGATCCAGAAAATGTTTGAGCGAGCTAATGAGAAGCTAAGTGTTACAATAAGAATGAATATCAATGAATGAGTATAAGCATATTTAGGGGTTTAGGATAGGTTAGAAAGTCATAAATGACCATTAGGAATAACCAAAATTACAAAAAAGTCATTAATGAAATGAGCTTCAAAAAGTTGTCAGGGGTCCTATCAAGAAGTCACACAGACCGTAGGTCCTTGTGAGACAACACTTAGAAAAATTCACACTGGCCAAGTTCTGAAATGGTGATTCCATACTTGGAAAATTTTCAGGACAACTGCCTTACGGGCTACCACACGACCCCTGTGGTGCTACATGACCCGTGTAGGGGTTTGTGTGACATATTGTGGCTTTCAAGCCAAAGGCTCCTCTCACGAGTCACCCATAAGGACCCAAAATTCTGTACGACCTCAATGAAGCATGAAAATTTGGTTTCAAAAAAGTTTTGGACCAAGGTTACACTTCAAGGGAGCTATCACGGTCTGTGTGAGGTCACACAACCCGTGTGGAGCCTCCACAAAGTGTCCCTTGGCCCATGGAGGATGTTTGGCCCTTAAACGTGGTATTATAAACTAAGGAACACCACACTTGGACCCCTTACGGTCTGTGTGACACTTCACAGACCGTGTGGTGGGTCGTGTGATAGACTTGGCTTGAAATTCCAAAGCTTTGGGACAATGTATGGTTACACGGCCAAGTTCACGATCCACGTGGATTGGAACGGCCAGTGAGACCATCCGTAGAACTTTCAGAGTGAAACTTTTCTAAGTATAGAATCATCGTCTTGTAACTTGGTCGTGGAATTTTTCCAAGGAGAGGGGTACGAGTAGTGTCACAGCTCATGTGACACTACGCATTCCGTGTAACTCCCGTGAAGGTGACTTCGTTGAGAAATTATAAGTATAGGATCTTCATGCTCATGCTATGTTCACTTTCAAGACTTTAATTCAAGCTTATTAATGTTGTTTAATGCTATCATGGGTCTCCTACATCAATTCAAGTTCAAAGGAATTCCATTGGCTATGTTTTTCACAAGTACCGATAGAATGTTCAACTTTAAATGATCATATTTCTTAGCAAAAAAGAAACTGGGTGACCCACGACCTATATAATTGAAGCTTTTTGAATTATCTTTCCAACGCATCTTGTCTCACTTCATTCCAAGTTCGGAGCAAGAAGTTGTGCATTTTTTGGTAAAATCGATCTGGTTAGACGGAGGCGTTCACGGACCATGAAGAGCTTCACGAACCGTGAAGCCAACCGTGTCCAGTGTAGTTAAAATTTAAAAGGGCCTTTCATTGAGGTATTTTTGATATTGTAACTCATCCCCAAGTCTTTTAAGTCCTTTTTAACCCCCCCTTTTATATCCCTAAACTTCTCTTACACTATTTCTAAACCCTCAGTCAAGACAAACACTTAGTTTCTAGAACTAGACTCAAAACTTTTCTCCAAGTCTCATCTTCAAGATTCAAGCCAGGATTCAATTGGGGTTTCAAATTCAAGCTAAATTCTTCTCAAATTTATCTTCCTAATCAAGGTGTGTGAGATTGATTCTTGGTCCCTTTCAACCAAGAAGACCCAAAAATCTTTTAAATTGATTTCATGAATTTTAGTTTACTTTAATTGTAGATTTTCATTATTTAATTTTTTTAAATCCAATTGATGTATGGGTTTAATCTGCCTACAATTTTAAATTACTTTGAATACTGTTATGATGATTTACATTGAGTTATGAAGTTATGAACATGCATGTCCCCTTTAGAGTTGATTTATGCATGGGTGACTTATATTATGATTTAGATGTTGGCTTAATTATGGATTTATTTAATTTCGTCTTATGATGTTGATTTTACTTAAATCTATATTACCCATGTTACCCTCACGTCATGCATTGCATTGCATTCATGAGCATTGTTATATGGAAATTATGAAGTGGGTAAAGCCCAATTATGTTTTATGAAATGATTATGATATGATTTTTGTAAGGCATTAGTAATGACAAGGATGTGATCATATACATGTCTTATGATTTTGTCTCTTTGAATATTTTGGGTGTTTGCACCACTCTGTATATGCGAATGAGTTATTCCTTGCATGAGCATTATGATTATGATTTGTGATTAGGCATTTGAGCCTGAATGTGCATTGAACGGTTTGAAGTTAGTTTTGTATCTCTTGAAAGCACGTATATGTATAAGTATTCAAGTGGGATGTTATTGACTTAGCACCGACAGATTGAGTCCGTCAGGACTATCCCCAAGGGTCCTCTCCCTTTCCTTGAACTATGTGCCAACATAGGAATGTTAGCCATTACCGAAAAGACCGAGTCGTAAGGAATGGTTATTCATTTATTATGTTTATGATATGATATGATAAAGAAAAATCCTTCTGAAAAGCGGGTCGTAAGGAAGGTGACCATCCACTGAAAAAAGCGTGGTCATAAGGTATGATGTATATTACCTTTGGCAAGTAATCTTCTCCCTACCGATGGAAGGTCCCAATCGGCCTAATTCATGTAATAGCTCGCATGAGTTTTATTTGTCAGTTATAGTCTATCCCCACTGTATATGAGCATTGTTGCATTTCACGCATCATAAATTTCATGGAATCTTGTATATTTCTCCATTGGATATATGATTCTTTCTATTTTATGTGCCCTTGTCATCTAATATTGAAATGGAGGTTTGGTAAGTCATATGTTTTGCATGCCCGCATACTTAGTACATTCAAACGTACTAACACATACTCTATGCCGACATGATTTTACCATGTAGGGAACGTGTGTTATGGCCATCCACCATTTGATGGGTGGCTCAAATTTAGTGTTGATTATGTGGTGAGTTTTATCTTCCAAGGACAAGCCACCTTCCTTCTACCTATGTTGTTATCAGTTTATCTTCTTAATTGAGGGTGAGCCCGGGACATGTCTTGGCCGCCGTCCTATCCTATGACTAGAGACATTGTTGGAAATCTTATAGACTTTCATAGATTCTATATAGTATGTGTTGTATTTGAAGCTTATGATTTCGTTATCTATTGGATATGGTTATCATGGATTGATCATGGGAATTATGATATGTATGTATGTTTGATGTGGAAATGTGAAAGATCCTAAGCCCCGTTTTTCCCCCACAGAGTGAGTCATACTTACCCGCTCCTTAGTTCTTATGTGTTATGTGCTATGTGAATTCATGTAAACCCTTTTCCCTTCGATATCCCCATAGTTTGAGTCCTATTGTCCCAGCCCTTAGAATTATGTATTTACCATTTGAATGCGCTTCAGAATCGATGATGTGGATCTGGATACTTAGAGGCCTGTTTAGGGATTCTCGGGTTCCCATTCATCGTGTCACATCTAGGCCCTAGATCCGAGTCATGACAAAAGATGATATCAGAGAACTAGGGGTCCCCGCAGTCCAACATGCCACGTCAGGTAGAGTCATATTCATGGTTGTAAAGCGCGCCATATCCATGGGTAGGAGGCTACAAGGCATTTTAGGAAATGTTTCACTTTTCATGTTTCTAATCATGCCATGGTGTGTGTGTTAAGATTAATTATCTTCATCCCTCCCTATCGAATAGGGAGAGTTACCTTTAGCTCATCATGCAATCCAGAGGAGGAAGATCTTTTAGCGATCTTATAGATGAGGTCCATAAGGGAGTTGTGGAAGGATGTGCATTGTTTGACATGCTTGCTTCTTTGGGTATTCGAAGTTTTCTTGGGTTGGCTATTTATAATGGAAAGTTTGTTGAAGGTTTCTCATCTATTGCATCTTTGTTGATCATGTTGACTAGAAAGAAGGCCAAGTTGTATGGTCGGATTAGCGTGAGGTGAGTTCTCTAGCCTTGAAATGTCGGCTTATATCAACTTCGGTTTGGCATTACCGGATGGCTTAAATAGGTTAGTGGTGTATAGTGATTCTTCTCGGTTTGAATTGTGGTTGTTGATGTTAAGGCTAAGCAAGATCTAGATCTTTCATTGGTTGGATTGAAGAGGTTGATCGCCAAAATAATGAGATAGAGGCTTCCTTTTAAGGGGGAGATGGTGCGTTTCGGTATCAAAGTCAGTTATGTGTTCCGGATGTGGGTGATCTTAGGGTGGGCCCATAACTCTCATTATTTGATTAACCCGGAATTTACTAAGATGTGTTGGGATTTGAAGTAGGTGTATTGTTGGCATGGTATGAAGAAGGATAGAGCCAAGTTCGTACCTGAGTGCTCGAGTTGTCAACAAGTGAAGGTAGAGCACTAAAGGCCCGGTGGTGTGGCTCAAGACATTGAGATCTCTACTTGGAAGTGGTTTGAGTTAAGATGAAACGACTTCTATAGGCGTAAATTATTTGTTGGAGGCTACAAAAGAGTGAAATTGATTAAGGAATGGTTGAAGATGGTTTGATGTCATCAAAAGTCTTATTTGGATGTTAGAAAGAGGGACCTTGAGCTTCGTCTTTGTAATTGTGTGTATGTAAAGGTATCACTTATGAAGGGTGTGGTGCAGTTTTGGAAAAAGGGAAAGCAACATCCCCTGTATGTAGGTCCTTATGGGATTCTTGAAGTGGATTGGGAATGTAGCTTATAGGTTGGATTTGCCTCTGAAATTGAGCCCTAGTCACTCGGTTTTGCATATATCTATGTTGAGGAAGTTTTTTATAATACTAGTGCTATTTTGTTTTTAGAAGGTGTTGAGGTTGAGGAGAACTTGTCTTTTGGAGGAAGCTCCGGTTGAGATTTTTGATAAGACAAGTGAAGCAGCTTTGTAACAAGGATGTGGCTTTGGTTAACGTACTTTGGAGAAATCAACATGTGGAAAGTTCTATGTAGGGAGTGGAATCAAGTATGATGCAATGATACTTTTATCCTTTCCAATCTACTCAAGCCTATGATATTAGGGTCTTCCTATTCTCAGTGGTCCTTGTTCTTTCACTCTTGAGTTTCATGACATGACATGCATATATGTGCACGAAAATGATTTTTATGATGTTTTGAATGATTTGAATACATTTTAATATGGGTTTTGAAGGCTTTATGATTTTCAAATGATGAGCTACACATGGTACCTTATGTTTGGATGTTTCATGTTCTAAATCAAGCCTTTCAAGCCTCGTTCCACCACATTCGAGGACGAATGTTCCCAAGGAAGAGATGATGTAAGGACCAAGAATTTTGTACGACCTCAATGAAGCATGAAAATTTGATTTCGGAAAAGTTTTGGACCAAGATGACACTTCATAGGAGCCATTACGGTCCATGTGAAGTGACACAGCCCGTGTGGAGCCTTCACGAAGTGGCCCTTGGCCCATGGAGGATGTTTGGCCCTTAAACGTGGTGTTTTAAACTAAGGCACACCACACTTGGACCCCTCACGGTCCATGTGAAACTTCACGGACCTTGTGGTGGGCCATGTGATGGACATGGCTTGAAACTACACAACTTTTGGGACCAAGTATGGTTACACAGCCAAGTTCACGGCCCGTGTGGGGTGGCCCAACCTATGAGGTCATCCGTAAAGCTTCCGAAGTGAAATTTTCTTAAGTATGGAATCACCATCATGTAACTTGATCGTGGAATGTCTCTAAGAAGAGGGATACGGGCAGTGTCACGGCCCATGTGTCACTACATAGTCCGTGTAACCTTCCGTGCAGGTGACTTCATTAAAAAATTCTAAATATGGGATCTTCATGCTCAAGCTAAGTTCCTCTCAAGCCTTCAATTCAAGCTAATTTTTTTTAAGGCCATCATGGGTCTCCTACATCAAGACAAGTTCAAAGGAATTCCATTGGCTATGTTTTTCACAAGTACAGATAGGGTCAACTTAAAATGATCATATCTCTTATCACAAACATAACTGGGTGGCGTACAACTTATCTAATTGAAGCTTTTTGAATTATCTTTACAACGCTTCTGGTCTCACCTCATTCTGAGTTCAGAGCAAGACGTTATGATCTTTTCGTAGAATCTGTCTGGGCTAGATCGGAGGCCTTCACGGACGGTGAAGCCAACCGTGTCAAGTGCAGTTAAAAATTTAAAGGGGCGTTTTGTTGAGGTAACTTTTTTGAACCATACCCAAGGCTTTTAAGACCTTTTTAACCCCCCCCCCCCTTTATATTCCTACACTAATTTTAAACCCTCATTTAAGACAAACACTTAGTTTCTAGAACTAGACTCTCAAAAATTTTCTCCAAGTCTCATCTTCAAGATTCAAGCTAGGATTCAATTGGAGTTTCAAATTCAAGCTAAATTCTTCTCAAATTTATCTTCCTAATAAAGGTTTGTTGGATTGATTCTTGGTCCTTTTGAATCAAGAAGACCCAAAAATCTTTTCAATTTATTTCATGAATTTTAGTTTACTTTAAATGTGGGTTTTCATTATTTGATTTTTTTAAATCCAATGATGTATGGGTTGTACTTTACCTATGATTTTAAATTACTTTGAAAACTATTACGATGATTTACATTGAGTTATGACGTTATTAACATGCATGACCCTTTTAAAGTTGATTTATGCATGGGTGACTCATATTATGATTTAGATGTTGACTTAATTACGGATTTATTTAATTTCATCCTTTGATGTTGATTTTAATTGACTCTATGTTACTCATGCTACCCTCACATCATGCATTGCATTTCATTCATGAGCATTGGTATATCAAAATTATGAAGTTGGTTAAGCCCAATTATGTTTTATGAAACGATTATGATATTGTCACGCCCTAAGCCCCATTAAGGCGGACTGGCACCCGTTGCCGACAAGGCTCGGGAGAACCAACATATAACTATGCACCTGCTATGGACATTTAAGAGGTTTCCGTATTCAACATGTTGTTAAAAGGAAGTAAACAACACTAACAAACCAAAAGTAAATGCATGAGACTAGGCCGTTGGAGCCACGATGTCTATAATACACTATTTGACCACACTTTAATTTACATTGTCTATAAAGCCTCTAGGTAAGGAACAATATCCATATGGGTTGGGACAGGCCCCGCCTCCTGACCAACTATACAATACAAAATATAAACTCTAGACACACAAACTCCGAAGCAACCTGGAGCTCAGTAACAGCAGCTGGAAGTCCTATACCTTTACCGGGGAGATCTAGTAACTCCTGTACCTGCAGCATCAAATGCAAGTCCCCCGTAAGGGACGTCAGTACAAGCTAATGTACTGAATATGTAAGGCAGGAAATACTGTATATGAAATAAGAACTCAGATGAAATCACATTCTGGTGTGTAAGGATAAAAAGACCACCTTTAGTCATATTGTGGAATCATGTACTTTATGTCTTTTTTATTACTGTATCTTTCTTTACTATATAATCTGTGCACAATATATCATGTAATGACCAGCTGATCAATGGTAAATAAGTAATGGGTTTGACCCATGCTAGGCTTTCCTTTCACCCCTAGGATACCCCCAGTAATATGGGATCGACCCTGGCTAGGTGATTCTTCCACCGCTTAGGTTACCACTCATTCATAAGCAATTGTAAGTTATCTTTTATTTACTTTGAGATGGTTCTTTTGGTGGTCATAACCTTTAGAACTGTAGGAATATAGACATGTGACATATGAACAACCATACTAGATAATACCATAATGAAAAGAGAGATACACAACTAATGAAACGTATCGGAGATAAAACAACACATGGACTTTGTTTGGTAACAAGGAGCTCATGTATTGGTATCCAAGTACGTATGCAGGTTTGACCATGGCTATCTATGGGAACATATGAACATGGTAAAGAGTGGAGACACGGTTAGCAGCTATGTCGGAGTTTGTATGCGCCTTTATGTGCTAAGGAAGAACTGAGATTTCATGCCAAGTAATAGGAAATCAAGTTTCCTTACATACCTCGCTGTACTATGTCGTTATTACCTCGGAGTAGTATCCTTTTCCTCCAAACACTTATCTACAACATATTAGGTGATAAAACTAGTGTTAGCAGCTAATAAACACATCTTGGTAATCCAATTTCACCCAAAAATAATATCCGGGCAGCAAGCTCGGAAATTAGCAACCAAAGAGTATTCTTTCAACATTTTCGCTCTTAATCATATTTTCTAATACAGATTCCCATATAAATGTCATATCCAGCTATTTTTAGTCCCATAACAGCATTACAACAACTCATACAGTACAGCATACAACAACTCTACACAACACGCAAGTAGACAACGCAACATTGTGTCCTTCCGCTACATTTCGACGTCAACCATTCCAAATCCGTTTCAACCTCAACCAAACTGTCCTCAACATATTTACACACAATTACAGTCCTAAAACAGTCCAAAAACAGTCCCTAAGTAGATGGAAAACGTGAGACAACAATTCCCAATATTCAGTCCACGAATTCTTACTAAAAGCGGAATTAAGACATCATTCAAGAACTTATTTTTGCGGAAGATAAAAGGTCCAGCAGCCTTCTTACATCATTACGGACCCAAGACTTGTTAAAAACATACATATTACTTCATAATTCAGCCAAACAACAAGATAAAAGTCTCTTAATTAACAAGAAAAGTGAACCACAATCTTTGGAACACATGTTGTCCCAAAATTCCTGCACAATACAACCAACATACTCTTCATGTTTTTCATGGAGAAATTACACCAAACCATAGGTATTTTTACTTACCTTAGCCCTCAAGGATTAGGTTCTCTTCAAGAACCCTAGAGGTGTGCCTTTTCTGCTTTAGAAAATGAAGAGAGAGCAAGAAGCAACTTAGAGAGAAATCTGAATTTTTGGCTTGAGAAAATGACTAAAAGTTGTTGTTTTTTGCTCCATTTTATAGGCCACTTTTGGCCGACTTTCTTTTGGGTTTTAAACCTTATTTTATTAAGGTTATGGGGCAGCAACTTGGCCTTTTCACTTGGTCTTTATTGGGCTTCAAATGGGATGGGCTTTGTTGCAAACATTTATCCCTTAAGCCCACTTAGTTTGGGCCCTAGTTGTGAATTGGATTGTGATTGTAATTTGGCCCTTTTCCTATTCATCTTGGGCTGAAAATGTTGTCCCTTTTTTGATGCTAAACCATGGGCCCAAATGACATCCTTAACTCGAGGTTTATTCTTTATCGGAATTGAACAAATTCGGTGTTGGGCCTTGTTTCCGTTTACCTAGCCTATTTAAGCTAAGCACGTAGGTGACTCACCTACTAGCTTCCTAAGTCCCACAAGCACCTCAATTATTTCTCTTCATTTAAGGTCACACTCTTCTTAACTTGACTTAAAATTATATACGCTTGGTCATCTTAAGCATTAGACGTACATATAGCCCTTTAATCTAAAATTCACGCACTTTTAAGAATGTGTGTGGATTTGACCCCGCCATATCATGTTTCATCTGCATTGGACTAGTACATGTAAGATGTGGGGTGTTACATCCTCCCCCCCTTAAGAACATTCGTCCCCGAATGTAAGCATAATTGAATAGGTTAAACAAGTTCGAACTTTCATGTAAACAGAGTTTTGAAAACATAATAAGAATTCATATTCACGTACCTACTAACCCCTCAACTCTGTATCTTGGACTTCCTCTTTAGCCTCAAATAAATAAGGGTATTTAGACCTCATTGCTTCCTCAGCCTCCCACGTTATCTCTTCTACCTGCTGGTTCCTCCAAAGCACTTTTACTGAAGGTATTTCTTTATTCCTTAGCTTTCTAATTTGTCAATCTAGGATAGCAATAGATACCTCTTCATAGGTAGGACCTTTCATAACCTGCGTATCCTCAATAGGAGTAATACGAGATGGGTCACCTATGCATTTTCGAAGCATTGAGACATGAAAAACTGGATGAACCATTGAAAGCTCCTGGGGTAGCTCTAATTCATATGCAACCTGTCCAAATCTTTTAATAATCTTATATGGCCCTATGTAACGTGGGCTTTGTTTCCCTTTCTTACCAAATCTCATAACACCTTTCATTGGGGACACCTTTAAGAACACCCAATCTCCTACTGAGAATTCTAGTCCTCTTCTTCTAGCATCTGCATATGATTTGTGACGACTTTGGGCTGTTTCTAGCCGTTGTCGTATTACCTTGACTTTTTCCATGGCTTGTTGGACTAGATCCGGACCAAGCAAGGTGGTTTCACCCACTTCAAACCATCCTATTGGTGATCTACATTTCCTTCCATATAGAGCTTCATACGGTGCCATCTTGATGCTTGAATGGTAGCTATTATTATAGGAAAATTCAATAAGTGGCAAATAGTCCACCCAACTACCTTTGAAGTCCAATGCAAAAGCCCGCAAGATATCTTCAAGTGTTTGAATGGTGCGTTCTGCTTGACCATCTGTCTGCGGGTGGAAAGCTGTACTTAAATTCACTTGTGTCCCTGAGCTCCTTTTGAAGGATTTCCAAAACTTTGCGGTGAATCGAGCTACCCGATCAGATATAATGGAGATTGGGACCCCATGTAGCCTAACTATCTCCTTGAGGTATAGCTTTGTATACTCTTTAGCCGTATAGTCACTCTTAACTGGCAAGAAGTGTGCTGACTATGTAAGTCTATCAACTATCACCCATATGGAGTCAAACTTCTGAAATGAGCGAGGCAACCCAGTAACAAAATCCATATTAATCATATCCCACTTCCAGGTTGGAAGATCTATACATTGCATATAACCTCCCGGATTTTGGTGCTCTACCTTAATTTGTTGGCAATTCAGACATTGAGCCACAAATTCTGCAAGGTCCTTTTTCATGCCTTCCCACTAAAACATTCCCTTCAGGTCATGGTACATCTTAGTTGATCCTGGATGGATAGAATATCTTGAATGATGGGCTTCCATTATTATCCTCCTCCTTAGTCCATTTATGTTAGGAACGCACAATCTATTTTGGCAGTAAAGTACTCCATTTTGGGTGAGTTCAAAGCCCTTCATTGTGCCTTGACTCACCTTCTCCTTAAGTCGCTGTAGAATAGGATCTTTGAACTATTTTTCCCTTACCTCTGTTACCAATGAAGACTCCGCAGCATTATGCACAATAACCCCTTCCATTGGAGTTTCAATCAGGCGAACCCCCAAATTGGCTAGTTGATGTAGATCCTTAGCGACTCCTTGACTTACCACGGTCTGATCATCAATATTCACCATTGCCTTATGGCTCAAAGCATCGGCTACCACATTTGCTTTCCCTGGATGGTATAGTATATCAACATCGTAATCCTTTATTATCTCCAGCCACCTCCGCTGCCTTAAATTTAGGTCTTTCTGTTTAAATATGTACTGTAGGCTCTTATGGTCAGTATATATGTCAACATGAACTCCATACAGATAATGGCGCCATATTTTCAAGGCAAACACAACAGCTGCTAGTTCAAGGTCATGTGTTGGGTAGTTTTTCTCATGTGGCCGCAATTGTCTCGAGGCATAAGCAATTACCCTACCATGTTGTGTCAGTACACACCCTAAGCCAACCCCCGAAGCACTAATATAGGTGCAGAAGTTAGCCTGCTTTTCAACTCTTGAAAGCTCCTTTCACATGTATCGTTCTATTGAAATTTGGTCTCCTTATGTGTCAACTTTGTTAGAGGTGCAGAAAAAGAAGAAAAACCTTCAACAAATCTTCTGTAATAACCTGCCAACCCTAGGAAGCTCCGAACTTCTGTGGGTGTTGTTGGCCTTGGCCAATCTTTCACCACCTCTATCTTTTGTGAATCAACCCTTATTCCTTCATCGGATACAATATGACCTAAGAATGCCACGGATTTCAACCAAAATTCACATTTGGAAAACTTGGCATACAATTGCCGATCACAAAGAACTTGTAATACCTGTCATAAGTGATTTGCATGGTCCTCTTCTGATCTTGAATGCGCCAAAATGTCATCTATAAATACTATCACAAAGACATCCAAGAATGGCTTGAATACCCCGTTCATTAAGTCCATAAAACCTGCTGGTGCATTTGTCAGCCCAAATGACATAACAAGAAATTCAAAGTGACCGTAGAGTGTCCTAAAGGTTGTCTTGGGTATATCTTTCTCCCTCACCCTTGCTTGGTGATAACTTGACCTCAAATCAATTTTTGAAAAGCATTTGGCACCCTGTAACTAATCAAATAAATCATCAATCCTGGGGAAGGGGTATTTGTTTTTTATTGTCACCCTATTCAATTGCCGGTAATCAATACACATTTTCAAGGTGCCATCCTTTTTACATACAAATAACATTGGTGCACCCCAAGGGGACATACTAGGTCTTATAAAACCCTTCTCTAGCAAATCTTTTAATTGCTCCTTTAATTCACGTAGTTCTGTCGGGGCCATTATATATGGAGGGATAGAATTAGGTTGAGTGCCTAGAAGTAAGTCAATACCAAAATCTATTTCTCGTTCTGGAGGTAAACTTGGAAGCTCTTCAAGAAACACATCAACAAATTCATTCACTACGGGAACAGATTGAAGAGTTGGTGATTCAGCCTCCATATCCCTTACTCTAACTAGATGACATATATACCCCTTTGACATCATCTTTCTTGCCTTAAAATAAAAAATAAACTTACCCTTTGGCGCCCCAACGTTACCTTCCCATTCAAGGACTGCCTCATTTGAAAAGTGGAAATACACTCTTAGTTCGGCAATCCACAGTAGCATAGCAAGAAGCTAACAAATTCATACTCATTATAACATCAAATTCCACCATATCTAACTCAACAAGGTCCGGCAATGTGTCACGGTCACAAACAGTTACGACACAGTCATAATAGACCCTTCTAGCTAGAATAGATTCACCGATTGGTATAGACACTTCAAATGGCTCATTCAATAATTTAGGTGTTCTTTTAAGCTTCCCAGCCACTAGTGGAGTGATATATGATAATGTAGGACCAGGGTCAATTAATTCATACACATTATGTGAAAAGATGGACAATGTACCTGTGACCACATCAGGTGACGCTTCCAACTTTTGCCGACTCCCCAGAGCATAAGTGCGATTCTGCGCTCCGCTAGAGCTAGTTGCTCCTCTACCACCTCTACCACGACTTGTAGGTGTTTTTTGACCCCTACCTAATGGAGGGACTGACGATGATGATGCAACAGCTGACCCAGCAGGTTGTGCTATATCACCCATACGTCTTTTTAGGCAATCTCTCATCATATGCCCTAGTACACCACACCAATAACAAGCATCTGTCCCCACACGACATGTACCTAAATGACTCCTCCCACATTGTTTGCAGGACTGCCTAGGAGGAATCTGGCTGCTGGCCGAATATCCTGTAGTCTGTGCACCTTGTCCCTCACTTCTTTGATTAAACTGATTACCACTAAGCACTTGAAGTTGCGGTGGAGCACTGACTGCAGAATAGGAGGATGATGGTCTAGGTGGTTTACTTGGAAATCAGGGTCTAAAGTCACCTTGGGATGATACAAACTGCCCTGTAGATCTAGCCCTCTTGGACTGCCCGCTTTCTAGCTCTTGTGTCCTTCTCCTTTGCCTCTGATCCTCTAGTTTCTGTGCAAATGCTTGCATCCTTGCTATATCCATTTCTTTATTCAATGAAGCAATCGTACAGTCTCTTACCAGAGATGTATCCAACCTATCCACATATCGATGAACTCTATCTGCCATAGTAGCTACTACATTAGGAAATACTTGGCCAAGGAGTTAAACTGGAGGCTATACTCTCTCACGCTCATACCCCCTTGGTGGAGAATCAAAAACTGATCTGCACGGGCCTCTCGGATCTCCAATGGCAAGTAGTGGTCAAGAAAGGCCTCTTTGAACTCCTTCCAAGTAGTTGAAGGCGACCTATACCCTTAGATTGCTTCCAAGCTTCATACCACAATATAGCCACACCCTTCAATCTATATGTTGCTAGCTCCACAGCTTCTGTACCACTTACATGCATAACATCCAAAGTGCGTTGGATCTGGTCGATAAAGTCTTGTGGATCTTCATTAGGATCTGACCCGGTGAAAGATAGAGGGTCGAAATTAAGGAAGTCGCGTATCCTCGTGCTTCCTTCCCTATCCACACCACTGGCACCTATAACTGGGCCTTCTTTTCTTTCACTTTGGCTAGCAACTATGCGGGTCAATAATTGGACCGCATTTCTCAGATCCTGCACAGTAGCATCGGCAGGTGGTTCTGGGGGAGTTTCACCACTGCCTGGTTCGTCAGGAGCTGGAGGAGTTGTAGATATTTGGGACAGAGACTCATCTTGGGCCTCATCTCGTCGTCTCACCCGACTGGGTATACCAACTACCACTTCCACCTCCTTCCCTTGGCCTTTGCTTTTCCTTCTTTCAGGCATACTTAATGTACAAAACGATTTAGAGGTTAGAAATAATCAACCTACAACACTTGGCTCTATGGCACGATCTAAAGAATGAAAAGAAAGTGACAACTCCTAAATGCCACGTAGCCTCTTGCTTATAAATGTGGTGCATAACACATCCATAAACAAGACTCTACTTAGACACGGCTTTGTAGACTCTCTAGGATGACCCGCTCTGATACCACTTCTGTCACGCCCTAAGCCCCATTAAGGTGGACTGGCACTCGTTGCCGACAAGGCTCGAGTGAACCAACATATAACTATGCACCTGCTATGGACATTTAAGAGGTTTCCATATTAAACATGCTGTTAAAAGGAAGTAAACTGCATTAACAAACCAAAAGTAAATGCATGAGACTAGGCCGTTGGAGCCACAATGTCTATAATACACTATTTGACCACACTTTAATTTACATTGTCTACAAAGCCTCTAGGTAAGGAACAATATCCATATGGGTCGGGACAGGCCCCGCCTCCTGATAAACTATACAATACAAAATATAAACTCTAGACACATAAGCTCCGAAGCAACCTGGAGCTCAGTAACAGCAGCTGAAAGTCCTGTACTTTTACTGGGGAGATCTAGTAACTCATGTACCTGCAGCATGAAATGCAGGTCCCCCATAAGGGACGTCAATACGAGATAATGTGCTGAATATGTAAGGCAGGAAATACTATTTATGAAATAAGAACTCAGATGAAATCACATGCTGGTGTGTAAGGATAAGAAGACCACCTTTAGTCATACTGTGGAATCATGTACTTTATTTCTTTTTTATTACTGTATCTTTCTTTAATGTATAATATCTGCAAATTATATCATGTAAATGACCAGCTGATTAGTGGTAAATCAGTAATGGGTTTGACCCATGCTAGGCTTTCCTTTAACCCCTGGGATATCCCCCGTAATATGGGATCGACCCTTGCTAGGTGATTCTTCCACCCCTTGGGTTACCACCCATTCATAAGCAACTGTAAGTTATCTTTTATTTTCTTTGGGATGGTTCTTTTGGTGGTCATAACCTTTAGAACTGTAGGAATATAGACATGTGACATATTAACAACCATACCAGATAATACCACAATGAAAAGAGAGATACACAACTAATGAACCGTATCGGAGATTAAACAACACATGGACTTTGTTTGGTAACAAGGAGCTCATGTATATTTGGTATCCAAGTACGTATGCAGGTTTGACCATGGCTATCTATGGGAACATACGAACATGGTAAAGAGTGGAGACACGGTTAGCAGCTATGTCGGAGTTTGTATGCGCCTTTATGTGCTAAGGAAGAACTTAGATTTCATGCCAAGTAATAGGAAATCAAGTTGCCTTACATACCTCGCTGTACTATGTCGTTATTACCTCAGAGTAGTATCCTTTTCCTCCAAACACTTATCTACAACATATTAGGTGATAAAACTAGTGTTATCAGCTAATAAACACATCTTTATAATCCAATTTCGCCCAAAAATAATATCCGGGCAGCAAGCTCGGAATTAGCAACCAAAGAGTATTCTTTCAACATTTTCGCTCTTAATCATATTTTCTAATACACATTCCCATATAAATGTCATATCCAGCTGTTTTTAGTCCCGTAACAGCATTACAAAAACTCATACAGTACATCATACAACAACTCTACACAACACGCAAGTAACAATGCAACGTTGCATCCTTCCGCTACATTTCGACGTCAAGCATTCCAAATCCATTTCAACCTCAACCTAACTGTCCTCAACATATTTACACACAATTACAGTCGTAAAACAGTCCAAAAACAGTCCCTAAGTAGATGGAAAACATGAGACAACAATTCCCAATATTCAGTCCACGAATTCTTACTAAAAGCGGAATTAAGATATCATTCAAGAACTTATTTTTGCTGAAGATAAAAGTTGTCCAGCAGCCTTCTTACATCATTATGGACCCAAGACTTGTTAAAAACATACATATTACTTCATAATTCAGCCGACCAATAAGATAAAAGTCTCTTAATTAACAAGAAAAGTGAACCACAATCTTTGGAACACATGTTGTCCCAAAATTCCTGCACAATACAACCAACATACTCTTCATGTTTTTCATGGAAAAATTACACCACACCATAGGTATTTTTACTTACCTTAGCCCTCAAGGATTAGGTTCTCTTCATGAACCCTAGAGGTGTGCCTTGGCTGCTTTAGAAAATGAAGAGAGAGGAAGAAGAAAGATAGAGAGAAATCTGAACTTTTGGCTTGAGAAAATGACTTAAAGTTGCTGGTTTTTGCTCCCTTTTATAGGCCACTTTTGGCCGACTTTCTTTTGGGTTTTAAGCCTTATTTTATTAAGGTTATGGGGTAGCAACTTGGACTTTTCACTTGGGCCTTATTGGGCTTCAAATGGGATGCGCTTTGTTGCAAACATTTCTCCCTTAAGCCCACTTAGTTTGGGCCCTAGTTGTGAATTGGGTTGTGATTGTAATTTGGCCCTTTTCCTATTCATCTTGGGCTGAAAATGTTGTCCCTTTTTTGATGCTAAACCATAGGCCCAAATGACATACTTAACTCGGGGTTTATTCTTTATCGGACTTGAACAAATTTGGTGTTGGGCCTTGTCTCCGTTTACCTAGCCTATTTAAGTTAAGCAAGTAGGTGACTCACCTACTAGCTTCCTAAGTCCCACAAGCACCTCAATTATTTCACGTCATTTAAGGTCACACTCTCCTTAACTTGACTTAAAAATTATATACGCTTGGTCATTTTAAGCATTAGACGTACATATATCCCTTTAATCTAAAATTCACACACTTTTAAAAATGTGTGCGGATTTGACCCCGCCATATCATGTTTCATCTGCGTTAGACTAGTACATGTAAGATGTGGGATGATACAGATATGATTTTGGTAAGGCAGTGAATATGACAATAATGTGACCAGATACATGTCTTATGATTATGGCTCTTTGAGCATTTTGGGTGCTTGCACCATTCCATATATGTGAATGAGATATTCCTTGCATGAATATTATGATTATGATTTTTGATTTGGCATTGAGCCTAAACGTGCATTGAACTGTTTAAAGTGAGTGTTGTATCTCTTGAAAGCACGTATATGTATAAGTATTCAAGTTGGATGTTGTTGACTTAGCACCGATGGATTGGGGGCATCAGGGCTATCCCTAAGAGTCCTCTCCCTTTCCTTGAACTATGTGCCAGCATAGAAACATTGGCCATTTACCGAAAAGAGCGGGTCGTAAGGAATAGTTGTTCATTTATTATGTTTATGATATGATATGATAAATCCTTTCGAAACGCGGGTCGTAAGGAAGGTGACCATCCACTGAAAATCATGGCCATAAGGTGTGATATAGATTACCTTTGGCAAGTAATCCTCTCTTTATCTGTGGGAGGTCCCAATCGGTCTAATTCATGTAATAACTCACATGAATTTGATTTGCCGGTTATGGTCCATCCCCACTATATATGAGCATTGTTACGTTTCATGCATCATGAACTTCATGGAATCTTGTGTGTTTCTCCATTGGATATATGATTCTTTCTATATTATGTGCCCTTGTCATCTAACATTGAATTGCAGGTTTGGTAAGTGATATATTTTGCATGCCTACATGGTTTTACCATGTAGGGAACGTGTATTACGACCATCCACCGTTTGAAAGATAGCTCAAATTTAGAGTTTTGATATTGTGGTGAGTTTTATCTTCCAAGGACAAGCCACCTTCCTTTTACCTATGTTGTTATCGATTTATCTTCTTAATTGAGGGTGAGCCAGGGACATGTCTTGGCTCCCGTCCCATCCTATGACTAGAGATATTGTTGGAAATCTTGTAGACTTTCGTAGATTCTATATGTTATGTGTTGTATTTGAAGCTTATCATTTAATTATCTATTGTTTATGGCTATCATGGATTGATCGTGGGAATTATAATTTGTATGTACCTTTGATGTGAAAATGTAAAAAATCCTAAGCCCCATATTACCCCTACAGAGTGAGTTACACATACCCGCTCCTTAGTCTTATGTGCTATGTGCTATTTGAATCCATATAAACCCCTTCCCCTTCGATATCCCCAAAGTGTGAGTCCTATTTTGGATACTTTGAGGCTAGTTTGGGGACTCTCAAATTTCTATTCGTCATGTCACTTCTAGGCCCTGGATCCGGATCGTGACACCACCATACTGCCAGTGAGGTGCATACGAGTCGTGAAGGGCTCACTGAGGGATACCTTAGTCTTGAACACCACCTTGAGTCCAAGCACTCTACAAAAGGCCAAGGGCCACCTTAAGACTTCTTCACACGGTGTGTGGACTGCTCCTCGACCCGTGGAGGTGATCTTTTGGTGTCACTTTGGTCATAAACCTTTTGCAACAAAATTTCCATGCACCATTAAGGCCTTACAAAGTCCGGGTCATTACATAATCTACCCCTTGGGAACATTAGTCCTCGAATGTGTTAAAACAAGGCTTGAAAGGCTAGACTTGAACATGAATCATTTCAAAAAAAAGACACAATGCATAATTCATTACAAGAAAACCATAAAGCCATTAAAACTTATTTCTGAACATCCTTTAAATCATTTTCATGCACATATATGCATGTCATGTCATGAAACATCAGAGTGAAAGAATTAGAACTATTTAGAATAGGAAGAACCTAGCACCTTAGGCTTGAATAGATTGGAAAAGATAGGGATACCGCTTAATTGTGTCCAAATCTGCCTCCCATGTAGCACTCTCCACATGTTGATTTCTCCAAAGCATTGTAACCAAAGGCACATACTTGTTGTGAAGCCACTTTACTTGTTGTCTGCCCTATAACTGAAAAAGGAGCACGACGAAAAGCCAACCTTTTTTTATTCATTTGACGCATATCAAAGATCTCAAACAGAACATCCTAATAAGACAAGTTTTCCTCAACTTCAACACCTTCCAAAGGCGCAATTGAACTAGGATCACCAATCAACTTCCTCAACATCGACACATGGAAAATCGGGTGGATAGAACTCAAATCCTCAGGCAAATCCAATCTATAGGCCACATTCCCAATCCGCTCTACAATCTCATAAGGACCTACATACTAGGGACTTAACTTGTCCTTTTTACCAAAATGCACTACACCCTTAATAGGAGAAATCTTTACATACAACCAATCATCGATATGGAATTCAAGGTCCCTCTTTTTAACATCCGAATAAGACTTTTGGCGACTTTGAGCCGTCTTCAACCTCTCGCTAATCAAACTTTTTTCATGGACTCCAACGCTAATTTAGGCCAATCAATGTCATTTCATCTAACTCAAACCATCCCACCGGGGAACTACATCTTCTCCCATATAAAGCTTCAATGGTGCCATTCCGATGCTAGTATTAAAACTATTCTTGTAGGCAAACTCAATAAGTGGTAGATCATCTTCTCAATTTCCTTTGAATTCTAACACAAGCCCTCAACATTTCCTCCAAGGTTTGAATTTTCCTTTCGGCTTGTCTAATGGATTGAGGATGAAATGCAATACTTAACTTCACCTTAGTGCCAAGCCCTTTTGAAACAATTTCCAAAAGTGAAGTAAATTGGGCACCACTATCCGATATAATAAATGTAGGCACGCCATCTAGTCTAACCAACTCCCAACTATATAACTCGGCATTTTCCTCAACATTGAAAGTAGTCTCAGCCAATAAGAAGTTAGCTAATTTGGTCATTCTTTCAACAATTAACCATATGGAGTCAAATTGCTTTTGGGGACAGGGAAACCCAATCACAAAGTCCATATTCGATATTCTCTCATTTCCAAGTAGGAATTTCAATGTCTTGGGCCAAACAACCGGGCCTTTGATATTCCAACTTCACCTATTGGCAATTAGAGCGTTCAGATACAAATCTAGGTATGTCCTTTTTAATACCATGCAACCACTACATTTCCCCTGAATCCTGATACATCTATGTGGATCCCAGAATGCATAGAATAAAGAGAATTATGGGCCTCACCCATAATCACCTCCCTAAGACCGTCAACATCCAAAACACACAATCGATCTTGGTACCAGATTACACCATCTCCCTCTTGGGAGAAAACCTCTATCTTCTTTTCAGAAACCAACCTCCTCAACATAACCAATGAAGGGACTAAGTCTTTCTTTGCCTTGACATCAACACCCACAGAAGATTCAGCCCCATTCTGAACATGAACGAAACTATCATTAGAATCACTCAACCCAATTTCCCTAATCTTGTCAAACAGTGCAGTTCCTTCACCAACTCTATTTTGACCTCATCTATTAGATCAGATCCAATATCTTCCTTGCCTGGATTGCAGTATGGGCCCAAAGTAACTCTCCATATTCGTTAGGGAGGCATTGATAAGAAACTTGAAAAAATGAAACATTTCCTAAAACGCATTGTAGCCTCCTATCCATAGATGTGGTGTGCTTCACACCCATGACTAAGACTCTACATAACAGGGCATGTTGGACTCTGAGGACTATTCATATACCTAGTTCTCTGATATCATACTCTTCACGACCCAGACCTAGGGTCTAGGAGTGACATGGGGAATGGGAACTCGAGAGTTCCCAACCAAGACTCAAAGTATCCACATTCACATCATTGGTTTGGAAGCATATAATAAAATAGTAAACATATAGTTTTGAGAGACGAGAAACTATGCCTTACACTAAGGGGTCATCATCGGGATAGGGATTAGCATGATCCACATAGCACATAAGAACTAAGGTACGGGTAAGTATGACTTATGCTTTGGGGATAGAATGGGACTTAAGACTTTCTAATTTCATCATAAGAAAATCATCAAAGCATCAATATTCATTAGATATTCATAACCATAACCATCAAATAGCAAGACATGGCACAAATCCGCACAAGAGTCTACATATTGTCCAACAATGCCTCTAAGTCATAGAATAGGACGGAGGCCAAGACATGTCTTAGGCTCACCTTCAAAGAAAATAAAACATAAGCGAAAGAAAAATAATAAGTGGATGGAGGGTGTCTTGCGCTTGGAAGAAAGGACTCATCACAAAAACTTTCACAATCCAAGCTAACCATGAAGAGATGGATGAGAATAGACTCTGATCTCTACATGGTTAGATCATGTAGGCCAAGAGTATGTGTTAGTACATTTAAATGTACTAAGTACGCGGGCATGCAATGCATGTGAGCTCATTAAACCTGCATTCGTTCACGACCCAAACCTAGGATCTAGGAGTTACATGGCGAATAGGAACCCCTAAAGTCCCCAAACAAGCCTCATGGTATCCATTCACACATTATCGGTTCAGAAGCGCATATAAAATAGTAAACACATAGTTTTAAGGGACGGGAAAGTGGGAATTATGCTATGGGGATATCATAAGGATAGAGATTAACATGGATTCACACAGCACATAGCACATAAGGACTATGAGGCAGGAAAGTGTGACTCACTCAATGGGGGCAAAGCGGGAATTATGCTCTTTCACATCATAACATAAATCCATATCATAATACTCTTAATCAATGCATAATAACCATATCCAATAGGTAGGAAAGATCATAAACTCTGAATACAACACATAGCATATATCCATACAAGAGTCTACAAGATGTCCAACAATGTCTCTAGTCATAGAATAGGACAGGGGCCAAGACATCTCCTCGGCTCACCCTCGAATTAAAAGTAACATAAAGAAAGCAACATAAGGTCAATGGATAGTGTCTTTGTAATGACTCATTAAGTCGTTTTGAGCACTAGAACTATTTTATTTCTTAAAAGACCCTTTTCGAAAAATTATCAATAGTAATTTTGGATTATTTGTGTGACTATAATTATTCTAGTGGACTAATAATTTTAAATAATCAATTTATGGGGTGATAAATGAACTAATTCAATAATTTATTTTTACCCTAAGTCATGTGACCTATATATTAGAATAAGTCAGTGGGATGTAACAAAAGAAAAGAAATAGGAATAGAGGAGGAAGTTACATCGGCATCTGCATAAGGTGAGTTTTAAACCTCAGTTCTTCAAATACAAAGTAAATTGATAGGTATATGAATAAAATTACGCATTGTTCTTGAAAGAAAGTAGGCATTACATTGTGGGTGGAAGAAGTGGGGTCATTAAATTGACATTGTTGTATGTTTGGATGTTACTAGTTAGTGGGTCTTTGTTGGTATAATGTTAAAGTAGTACAGAAATAGAGAGAAAGTGAAATCAAGACAATTCAATTTGGAATTGTTCTTGCTATTACACGTTACAGTCTTAGGATGAGTATGTTATTGGTCATTTAAAGCTTATTTACTAGATAATAGTGACATGATGATTAGTGAGAAGGGAGATGTAATTAGAAAGTCCTTAAATTTGTAGCCATTCCATCTTCACAAAAGAAAATATATATTTGTTTGAAAGAACCATAGTACGGTAAGCTATGGATTGTGTATTTGATCGGGTTTTGAATTTCTTTCATATGATTCAATTTTTGAGAGTTGAGATAAAAGTATAGCAATATAGACGTCTACAAATCAGTTTATTTTACCAATATTGTATATTTGATAGATTGGGAACATTCTGATGTTTACAAAAGGAAAAGACAAAATCTTAAGGATTCGTGGTGTTGGGAAATTGAGGTATGTTAAGACTCTTAGACTTCGTTGAAGGATATTTTTTTCTAATTTAAGACAAAAATAAATGAAATAGAGAATAGGTAAGGGTGAAAATGGGAGTCCTCGCATCAATGGTGTGACGGGCATTGGTGTGAGCACCGGTGTTCTAAGCGGGAAAGTTTATTATTATAGGATGATGGATTTCAATTCAAGAATACCAAAGCACATAGGCATTTGCGGATGTAGTATAACTTAGTTTCTTTGTGTGGTTGTGCTTCTTTATTGAACTCATATATTTGTGATAGCTAAGGTGATTATAAGATTGTGCCAATAGTTGTTGTATTGTAATATATCACCACCGCATATATTATTGACGTTATATTTTGCATATGTATTGATATGAGATTGAGTGTATGTTGAGATCACCAATATAATCTAAGTTGGGCACATAGAGATCGTCTAAGTTGGGCACATGGAGATCGTCCGTGCTGGAGATGGATATTTTTTATAGTGCGTTGAGATCGTCCACACGGGAACGTAGAAACCATTTGTGTCGGTATATTGACCTCGCGCATCCCCCATGGGTCACAAACCCTCGACATATTCCCGAGAGGTATTGTGTATATATGATTTAGAGAGGACTGAGCCTTTGAGGTATATTATTTCATATGGTTTTGTTGCATCTTATTATACTCTTCATTCTTGTTGATTGTGCTTTATTAATGTTGGACATCATATAATATTTGATCGTCCCTATTAATAATACTTGATTGTTAAGTCTAGAACATATTTAAAAAATTAAAGAATGATATTTTTATAAATACTCCTGTCACTACTTCTTCGTTGTTGGTCAATGAGACATGCTGGGTACACGTGGTTTCGTGCTCATACTACACTTGTTGCGTCTTTTATGCAGATTCAATTCTGAGCATGAGTGCTTCTTGTGGAGTTATTTGAGTTCAAGCTTGGACTTATCCTGGAGTTTTGGTGAGCTGCTCGGCTATTCCTCAGTCCACACCTCTCTTCATCTCATTAATTATTCTGTTTCTTGTATTCAGATAGGATATTTCTTATGTTTAGACTTGACATCTTAATTTTAGACTTGCATCACTATTTTAGAAGCTCTTGTACTTACGACACCAAGTCTTAGATGGTATTTTAGCTTTCCTCATTTCATATTTATAAGGGACTTAATGTTGAGGATATTCATTTGTTACCTATCTGCCACTCTACTTATTACGTTGGATTACTAGCTCATTGGGTTGTCTTACCTATCAGTTAGGAGTATAGGTGTCATCATGACTCATGTTACAGGGTCATGAATAATTTGGTATCAGAGCTCTAGGTTCATTAATCTCATAGGTAGAGGGGCAATGTCTAGTAGAGTCTTGCAGATCAATATGATGACATCGAGGCTATAGGACATCCAGGAAACTTCTATTCTTACATTCTGTGTCGTGCAAATTTGACTCTATTGAAATTCTAATCTTATTGTCTCATTCTCTCACAGATGGTGAGGACTCATGCATCTACGAGTGGTGATCAGGAGCTTATTCCTGCACCTGCTTTCGGTGTTACTATACGAGGTAGAGGCAGGGGGTGAGGATGAGGTTGAGGAAGAGGCGGCGCTGCAACACATGGTGGGAGGACAGACACCAAAAGCCACCCAGGGCCATGCTGGGGTAGTACTTCCAGATACAGATGTGATTCACAAGGATGTGGAGGCTCATGTTGGGGAATATGGACCCTCTCAGGCACCACCTGGTTTTATTGCCACTCCAGTGCTTCAAGATAGTTTGGTTCATATACTAGGACTCTTAGAAGGGATGGGTCAAGCGGGAACAGTGTCGGTTCCTTCTGATGGTTCACAGACTCGTATTAGAGGTCAGATTCCAGATCAAATGGTTGCCCCAGGTTCTCAAACACCAGGTACTCAGCCAGCTGCTGCTGCAGCTCCTTGTTTTGACCGTATAGCATTGTCGGGCATTACATCACATTTGCCTGATAGACCTTCTATGACCGTGGATGAGCAGACGATGTTTGGAAGGTTCAAGATTATGAATCCTCCAACTTACACAGGTTACTTAAGGTGAGGAAGCATACAAGTTTATAGTCAGTTGTCATAAGAATTTACACAATCTTGGGTTAATGGAGTCTCACGGAGTTGACTACATGACGTTTCACATGATTGGCCCTGCCAAGTAGTGGTGGAGAGATTATATTAGTAGCAGGCTAGCTAGATCACCTTCACTTTCATGGAGTCAGTTTACTCAGGTATTTTAAGATAAGTTTGTTCCACGCAGTGAGAGAGAGCATAAAAGGGTCGAGTTTGAGAGTTTGCAGCAAAATGGTATGTCAATGCAGAATATGAGGTTAATTTTCATGCCTTGGCTAGGCTGGCTTCGATTATACTTCCTACTAAGGCTGAGAGAGTTAGAAGGTTTGTCAAAGGATTGATCTTTCTGATTTGCATGGGAATTTCTCAAGTTGCTGCTTCTGGTGCTACGTTTCAAAAAGTGGTAGATGCTGCAAAGGAGTTAGAGATGATTTAACGTGAGGGATTTAAGCAGTGTGAGGGTAAGAGGGCTTGTCATTCGAGTGATTATGGTAGTGCTCCACCTAGGAGTCGAGGTTAATTAGGAAGAGGTCACCGCTCTTAGTCTGGCAGAGCTATTCATGTTGTTATGCCAGCATCTGGAGCTTATCATATTAGGCCTAACACCTCTAGCTAGGCGCATACTTCTTAAGGTTTATCTTCTAGATCTTCAGGTCGTGGAGGGTATACTGGTCATTCAGGTTCCCATCATCATCCTATTCCTCGTAGGAGCTATTTTAAGTGTGGTGATATGGGATATTTTGTGAGAGATTGCCCCAGGATTGTCCGTGGTGGTTCACATTAGGATCCTCATGCTTTTACTTCTAAAATTCGACTGCGGGAGGTGAACAGAGTGGCAGAGGTAGTTTTCATCCAAGTAGATGTGATATTCATTCTAGTCGAGGTGGTGGTCGTGGAGATCCCCAACCTGCGGGTGGTCATGCCCAGTTTTATGCTTTTCCAGGTAGGCCAGAGGTAGAGACTTCAGATGTTTTTATCACAGATATTATTCTAGTTTGTCATCAATCAGCTACTGTATTATTTGACCCAGGCTCTACTACTCTTATGTGTCCATATATTTTGCTTTGAGTTTGGATATGCTATGTGAGTCTCTTGATTCTCTTGTATATGTTTCTACTTCTGTTGGGGATTCGGTAGTGGTAGATCGGCTGTACTGATTGTGTGTAGCTACTTTGATGGGTTATAACACTCAAGTGGACTTGAAGTTGTTAAATATGGTAGACTTTGATATTATTCTTGGGATGGATTAGTTGTCTCCTTACCATGCTATTTTGCATTGTCATGCCAAGACTATTACATTAGCTATGCCTGGGATTCCTACTATCGAGTGGAGAGGTTCTCTTAGTTATGCTCCAAAAAAAGTGATGTCATTTGTTAGGGCTCATCAATTGGTGGAGAGAGGATGTTTGGCTTACTTGGCATATATTTGAGATACCAGCATAGACTCTTATGCTTGAGTCAATTCCAGTAGTAAGTGAGTTTCCAGAGGTCTTTCCTACATGCTTACCAGGTATTCCACTTGATCGTGACGTTGATTTTTGTATTGATCTAGAACCAAGTACTTAGCCTAATTCTATTCTACCTTATCATATGGCAACAGTCGAATTGAAAGAGTTGAAAGAGCAGTTGCAGGATCTATTGAGCAAGGGATTCATTAGGCCAAGTGTATCTACTTGGGGTGCCCCAGTCTTGTTTGTGAAGAAAAAGGATGGATCGATGCGTATGTGTATTAACTACTGACAGTTGAACAAGGTGACAATTAAAAATAAGTACCCTATACCTCGTATTGAAGATTTATTTGATCAGCTTCAGGGTGCTTCTATTTTTTCCAAGATTGATTGAAGATTAGGGCGGAGGATATTCCTAAGACAGCCTTCCAAACACGTTATAGCCATTATGAGTTTCTGGTGATGTTTTTTGGGTTGACTAACACCCCAGCAACATTTATGGACTTGATGAATAGGATGTTTAGACCGTACTTGGATTCTTTTGTTATTGTCTTCATAGACGATATATTGATATATTCCCGCAGTAAAGAGGAGCACGAACATCATTTGAGGATTGTACTTGGAAGTTTGAAAGAGAAGAAGCTCTATGCAAAATTTTCAAATTGTGAATTTTGGCTTAGCTCAATGACATTCTTAGGATATGTGGTGTCCAAAGAGGGTATTATGGTGGATCCTAAGAAGATTGAGGCAGTTCGAGATTGGGCCAGACCTGCTTCAGTCACTGAGATTCGGAGTTTCCTAGGCCTTGCAGGTTATTATCAATGATTTGTTGAGGGGTTCTCATCCATCGCGTCTCCCTTGACTAGATTGACCCAGAAGGGTGTAGCTTTCCAGTGGTCTGATGAGTGTGATGTATGTTTTCAAAAGCTTAAGACCTTATTGACTACTACCCTGATATTGGCTCTACCCATTGAGGGAGAGAATTTTATTGTGTATTGTGATGCTTCTCGGATTGATCTTTGTTGTGTATTGATGTAGAAGGGGAAGGTGATAGCTTATGCATCAAGGCAGTTGAAGGTTCACGAGAAACGCTACCCTACTCATGACTTGGAGTTGGCCACTGTAGTGTTCGCATTGAAGATTTGGAGGCATTATCTTTATGGTGTGCATTGTGAGGTGCTCACAGATCATCGTAGTCTCCAGTATATATTCAACCTGAAGGATCTCAGTTTGAGATAAAGGAGATGGCTAGAACTACTCAAGGACTATGATATGACTATCTTTTATCATCCAGGTAAGGCAAATGTGGTAGCAGATGCCTTGAGTCGAAAAACAATAAGTATGGGTAGTCTGGCCTTATTACAAGTTAGAGAGCGTCCTTTGGCTATGGATGTTCAGTCCCTAGCCAATAGCTTTGTGAGGTTTGATATTTCAGAATCTGGTAAGGTTTTGGCTTACATGGAGGCAAGATCATCCTTATTGGAGCAAATTCATGCTCAACAATTTGATGATGGTAATTTATGTAATATTCGAGAAAAGGTGTTAAAAGGTGAAGCCAAGGAGGCAATTCTGGATAGTGAGGGAGTTTTTAGGATAAAAGGTCGTAGTTGTGTTCCTCGCACTGGTGATTTGACTAGATTGATTATGAAGAGGCTCATAGTTCGAGGTATTCTATTTATCCAGGGGCTACTAAGATGTATCGTAACTTGAAGCAACATTATTAGTGGTGTCATATGAAGAGAGACATAGCTGATTTTGTGTCTCGGTGTTTTAAATGTCAGCAAGTGAAGTACGAACACCAGAAGCCTGGAGGGGTGACTCAAAGGATGCCCATACCTGAGTGGAAATGGCAACTTATCGCTATGGACTTTGTGGTGGGGTTGCCATGAACCTTGGGTAAGTTTGATGCCATATGAGTCATTGTGGATCGATTGACTAAGTCTGCACACTTTATACCAATTCAAACTAGTTACAATTCAGAAAAGCTAGCTAAGATCGACATTAGAGAGGCATTTCGCTTGCATGGGGTTCCTATTTCTATTTTTTTAGATCGTGGGACACAATTTACATCTCACTTTTGGCGGTCTATGCAGAAGAAGTTTGGTTATTTGAGTGGATCTTAGTACAGCATTTTACCGTCAGACTGATAGTCAGTCTGAGCGTACTATTTAGGTTTTTGAGGATATGTTGCGAGCTTGTCTCATTGACTTTGGTGGTCATTGGGCTCTATTCTTATCTTTAGCGGAGTTTGCATACAATAATGGTTACCATTCGAGTATTGAGATGGCACCATTCGAGGCGTTGTATGGTAGGAGGTGTCGATCTCCTGTTAGTTGGTTTGATGCATTCGAGGTTAGGCCGTGGGATACAGACTTGATGAGAGAGTCCTTCGACAAGGTCAAACTGATTCAAGATAGGCTCCTTATGGGTCAGAGTAGACAAAAGATTTATGCAGATAAAAAGGTTCGCGATTTGGAGTTCATGGTTGGAGAGAGGGTTCTGTTGAAGGTTTTACCCGTAAAAGGTATGATGAGATTTGGAAAGAAGGGTAAGTTGAGCCCAAGGTATATTGGACCTTTTGAGATCGTTGAGCATATTGGTGAGGCTACTTATCAGTTGGCTTTGCCACCTGCATTATATGGTGTTCATTTCGTATTTCATATCTCGATGCTTAAAAAGTATCATGGGGATGGTGCTCATGTGATCCAATGGGACTCGGTGTTACTTGACAAGAATCGAACTTTTGAGGAGGAGCCAATTACTATCTTGGATAGACAAATTCAAAAGTTAAGGTCAAAAGAGATTGCTTCGGTGAAGGTTCAATGAAAGCATCATCCAGTTGAGGAAGCCACTTAGGAGACCGAGTTGGATATGCAGAGGAGATACCTGCAACTTTTTGAGAATTCAGGTGTGTTCTATTCTTTTAACGTTCGAGGACGAATGTTTGTTCAAGTAGTAGATGATGTAACGACTCGTTAAGTCATTTTGAGCACTAGAACTATTTTGCTTCTTAAAGGATCTTTTCAAAAAAATTTCAATAGTAATTTTTTATTATTTGTGGACTATAATTATTCTAGTGGACTATAATTTTAAATAATCAATTTATGGGGTGATAAATGAACTAATTCAACAATTTATTTTTACCCTAAATCACTTGACCTGTTTATTAGAATAAGACAATGGGATGTAACAAAAGAAAAGAAAAAGGAATAGAGAAGGCAGTTTCGTTGGCATCTACATAAGGTGAGTTTTAAACCTTAGTTCTTCAAATACAAAATAAATTGATAGGTACATGAATAAAATTATGCATTGTTCTTGAAAGAATGGGTGGAAGAAGTGGGGTCATTAAATTGACATTGTTGTGTGTTTGGATGTTACTAGTTAGTGGGTCTTTTTTGGAACAAGTTAAAGTAGTACATAATTGGAGAGAAAGTGAAATCAAGACAATTCAATTAGGAATTGTTCTTGCTATTACACGTTATAGTCTTACGTGAGTATGTTATTGGTCATTTATAGGTTATCTACTGGATAATAACGACATGATGATTAGTGAGAAGGGAGATATAATTAGAAGGTCCTTAAATTAGTAGCCAATCCATCTTCTCAAAAGAAAATATACATTTGTTTGAAAGAAACATAGTGCGGTAAGTTATGAATTGTGTATTTGATCGAGTTTTGAATTTCTTTCATATGATTCATTTTTTGGAGGCTGAGATAAAAGTATAGCAATATAGATGTCTACAAATCGGTTTATTTTACCAATGTTATATATTTGATAGATTGGGAACATTATGACGTTTTACGAAAGGAAATGACAAAATCTTAAGGATTCATGTTGTTCGGCAATTGAGGTATGTTAAGACTCTTAGACTTCGTTGAAGGACATTTTTTTCTAATTTAAGACAAAAATAAATGAAATAGAGAATGGGTAAAGGTGAAAATGGGAGGTCTCGCACCAATGGTGTGACGGGCATTGGTGCAAGCACCGGTGTTCTAAGTGGGAATGTTTATTATTATAGGATGATGGATTTTAATTCAAGAATATCAAAGAACATAGGTATTAGCGGATGTAGTATAACTTAGTTTCTTTGTATGGTTGTGTTTCTTTATTGAACCCAAATATTTGTGATAGATAAGGTGATTATAGGATTGTGCCAATAATTGTTGTATTGTGATATATCTCCACCCCCTATATTATTGACGTTATACTGTTATTTGTATTGATATGAGATTGAGTGTGTGTTGAGATTACCGATATTATCTAAGTTGGGCACGTGGAAATCGTCCGTGCTGGAGATGGTTGATTTTTGATAGTGCATTGAGAGCGTCCGTATAGACACGTAGAGACCATCCCTGTTGGTATATGGACCTTGCGAGTCCCTTATGGGTCATAAACCCTCGACATATTCCCGAGAGGTGTTGTGTATATACGATTTAGAGAGGACTGGGCCTTTGATACTTGGAAAGCTTTGTGAACTTGAGGGCATAATTCCTCACACTCATACCACCTCATTTAAGGTTGATAAATTCTGTTATCTTAGACTCCCTAAGTTCAAGAGGGAAGAAATGATCTAGAAAGGCAAACTTGAACTCCTCCCAGTTAACTCCATCACCACAAACCCTCTCTATCAACTATTAGGTGTACCACACTTGAGCCACATCCTTCAACTGGTAAGCAGCTAATGCAGCCTTCTCCTCAAAAGTGACCCTTATAACATTCAACACCTTAGAGAGTTCATCAATAATTTCTTGAGCATCCTCATCAGCCTTTGACCCATAGAATTCCGGAGAATTCGTCCAAGTAAAATCTCTCACTCTAGCAGCCGAAATGGGACCACGAGGAGGAATATTAGCATGTCTAGTCTTGGTGGTCACCACTTGGGCAAGCATAGCAATAGTAGTACGGAATTCACCATTAGTGAACGGCTCTTCCATAGGCCTTTGAGGAACTTAGTCCTCATTAACTGGGGCCTGTCTTGGTAGGGGAGCTCTTCATGGAGGCATCTTTTGTAACGTAACAAGGACATCATCAAGATTAAGAAACCTTAATATACAGTCTAAAGCACGACATAAGACATGAAGAAGTGAGACAATTCCTAGAACGCCATCATAGCCTCCCACTCATAGGAATGGTGCACTTCACACCTATGAATAGGACTCTACTAGACGCGTCATGATAGACTTAGAGGATCATTTATAAATCTAGTGCTTTGATACCAAGCTTGTAATGACCCGAACCTAGGGTCTAGGAGTAACATGGTGTATGGGAACCTGAGATTCCCAAAATAAACTTCAAAGCATCTATTCACCCATCATCAGTTCTGCAACACATATGAAATAGTAAACACATAGTTCTAATGGATAAGAAAGTAGGACTCAAGCTATGGGGATATCATAAGGATAGGGATTAACACGGACTCACATAACATTTAGCTCATAAGGACTAAGAGGTGGGTAAGTATGACTCACTCCGTGGGGGTAAAGTTGAACTTAGGATCTTTCACATCATAACGTAAATCCATATCACAATAGTCATAATCAATCCATAATAGCCATATCCAATAGGTAGGAAAAATCATAATCTCTGAATATAACACATAAGCATATATCCATACAAGAGTCTACAAAATGTCCAACAATGCCTCTAGTCATAGAATAAGACGGGGGCCAAGACATGTCCCGAGCTCACCCCAACATAAAAATAGCATAAATAAAGCAACATAAGGTAGATGTATAGTAGGTTGTCCTTGAGAGATAGGACTAACCACAACAACCTCTCAAACAAGGAACTAGTCATCAAACGGTGGATGAATATAGTCTTCGGTCCCTACATGATTAGATCATGTAGGCAAAAGAATGTGTTAGTATGTTTGAATGTACAAAGTATGTAGGCATGCAATGCATACGACTTATCAAAACTGCATTCAATGTAAGATGACAAGGGCACATAATAGAGAAAGAGATATGCATAACAAAGAAGAGTAATATATGATAGGCCATGAAATACATGATGCATGAAATGTCATAATGCTCAAATATAATGGGGATGTCACCTTAACCGATATCGCAAACATATGCAAGCTATTACATGAATTTTCTTGATGTAGACCTCTCATTGTGTGAGAGAATATTACTTGCCAAAGGTAATTTACATGACACCTTACAACCCGTTCATTTCAGTGTGATGGCCACCTTCCTTACGACCTGGTCATTTCAGAAAGATTTCCATATCACATCATATCAAATGTGTAACCATCCCTTACAACCTGGTCATTTCAGCAATGGATACCATATACCTATGGCTGCACATAGTTCAATAAAATGGAGAGGACCCTTGGGGATAGCCTTGACTCCCCCAATCCATTTGGTGCTAAGTTATCATCCCACAAGAATACTTATACATATACATGCTTTCAAAAGAGTCACAAGTCATTTCAAATCATTTCAATGCACATTTGGGCTTGGAAGCCAAACATTCTTTATAATCATTCATACTTACGCTAAAAGCCAAATCATAATTCAATCCATACTTTTCATACATAGGAATTGCTCATTCACTTATAAAAATATGGTGAAAGCACCCAATATGCTCAAAGAGCCAATAACAATAGGCATTTATGTGATCACATTCATTTTATAACCATATATGTGAGCATAACTCATCGAATCATTTTCATAAAGACCATATGTGAGCTTAACTCACCGATAATTTTCATCAAATCCAATGCTTATGAATGCATATGTCATGAATGATATGAGAATAGAAATGGGCAATGGAGATTCAATTTTAAATTAACAAAACCATATGAAATTCAAGTAAATCCATAGGTAAAATCCACATTCAAATCACAATTTAGATTACTCATGCTTAAATTACAACTTTAAAGGTACATTGCATAAGCAAATCTTCATAATATAAATGCATTTCAACATATTAGGGCTTAAATCAGTTTAAAATCAACCATAAAACATAGGTCATATCTCAATTAAATCAAATAAATAATAATCTTAAAACCCCGTAATTAAAGTTAGCTCAATTTCATAAAATTAAGTGTAAAAGAGTTTATGTCTTCTTGGTTGAAAAGGACCATGAATCAACTCCACATACTTAACCTCACCAAGAAGAAAGAAGAAGAATTTGATGAAGCATAGAGCCCTTCCTTGATTCCCAAGCTAAGCCTTCACTAGAGTCTTTGGGAGGAGTTCTTAAGAGAGAGCTTGAATATAGTTCTATGTGTTTGAATGAATTTGAATGAGAGAAGAAGAGTACAGATCATTTGAATGTCTTAAGATAGCATAGAAAGTTTCAAAATACCCTTAGGAGTAGCCATAATTACGAGAACGGTATTAATGAAACAGAATAAGAATGGTTGCCAGGGGTCCCGTATGGAAGGCATACTGTCTGTACCAAGTCATACGGACCATGTGCCCCCTCCATGATCCAACACTTATAAAAATTTCCACGGACGAAGATCTGAGACGGTAATTCCAAACTTATTCCACTGACGATGATCTAAGAAGGTAATTCCAAACTTAGAAAATTTGCAAGACCATACCCATACGGAGCACCTCACGGCCCGTGTAGAGGTCACACGAACTATGTGGCCTCTCGTGATGCCTCACTTAGGAAAATACTCCGTTGACAAAGTTCCGAGACAGTGATACCATAATTAGAAAATTTTCACTCCAACGCCCATATGAAAGGCTTCATGGCTCGTGAAGAGGTAAATGGTCCGTGGGAGGTTCATTTAGTCCAAGCCTTAGCCAGAATAAGGTTTTCAAGGCCAAGGCCACTTCACACAAGCCTCTACACAGTCCATAAAGTACCGCATAGACCATGTGGAATTCATGTGGTGTGTGCCATGGTCTTGAACTCCAAGTTAAGGCTAACACTTAATACACAAGACCAAGGGTCACTTCAAGGCCCTGTCACACGGTCTGTGGTAAGCCACACGGCCCGTGGAGGTGTCCATAAAGTGTCACCTTGGTCAAAAACTTTCTAGAATGAAAATCAAAGCACCATAAAGGTAATACCAAGTCCAGGTCCTTACACCTTCAATGTTAGATGACAAGGGCGCATATATAGAAAGAAGTATATAAGCAAAGAAGAGATATATATCAATACACCAATAAATCCATGATGTATGCAATGCTGTAATACATAGAGGGGATGGGACCATAACCGACATCTCAAACTTATCCGAGCTATTACATGACTTTGCCCGATGAAAGCCTCCCATCGGGTGAGAGTAGACTACTTGCCAAAATCTACACCATACCTTACGACCCATCATTTCAATATAACGGCCACCTTTCTTACAACCCGGTCATTTCAGAAGGATTTTCATATTATATCATAATTGTAACCATACCTTACGACCTGTTCATTTAGGTAATGGTTACTATAAACATATACCTATGTTGTCACATAGTTCAAGAGAAAGGAAGAGGACCTTTGGGGACAATCCTCACGCCTCCAATCCTATTTTGTGCTAGGTCATCATCCCACAGGAATACATATATACATATATGTGCTTCCAAAAGAGACGTAAGTCCTTACAAATCATTTCAATGCATACTTAGTCTCAAAAGCCAAACATTCTTTATAATTATGCACACTTGGTCTCAAAAGACAAATCATACTTCACTTTATACTTCCATGCATAGGAATCGGTCATTCATATATATCATATTATTGTAAATATCCAGAGTTGCTCAAAGAGCCATATCATAGACATTTATGTGATCACATTCTTGTCATAACCATATTTCATCAAAATCATATTCATAAACATAATTTGGCTTAACCCACTTCATAATCTTTGTAAAAATAAATGCTCATGTACGCATATTTCATGAATGATATGAGAATAGCATGGACAATAGAGATCCAAACTTGAATCAACAGTATAGTATGAAATTCAAGTAAATTCACATTCAAATCACAATTTAGATTACCTATGCTTAAATCAAACTTTAAAGGAGACATGCATATTTAAATCTTCATAGTATCAATGCAATTCATCTTATTAGGTCTTAAATCACTTTAAAAATATCAATTAAACATAGCCTATATCTCAATTAAATCAAATGAATAATAATTTAAAAGACTCGTATTTTATGTAAGCTCAGTTTCGTAAAATCGAGAGTAAAAGGGTTTGGGGTCTTCATGGTGGAAAAAGACCATGAATCAATCCCACATACCATGATTAGGAAGATCAATTGGAGAAGAATTTAGCTTGAAATAGAAACCCCAATTGAATCTTAAGTTGAATCCTTTGAATGAGTGACTTGGAGAGAAAGTATTGAGAGTATTGGAATGAACTAAGTGTAAAGTTTGAATAAGCTCGAATTAGTATAGAAGATGTTTAGGAATGTAAAGGGCGGTATGAAGGTCCTAAAAAGCCTTGTGGATGGGCCGAAATATCAAACATGCCTCAATAAAATGAGCCTTAGAATTTTATCCAGAACTTACCATGAGTGGCTTCATGGGATGTGAAGCTTTGCATGATTCATGGAAGCATAGTGTTCCAGCCTAGTCAGGTTCCACAAAAATGGGTATACCTTCTTACGTCGAACATAGAATTGGGTGAAACCAGATTCTATGGAAAGATAGTTCAAAGATCTTAATTTTTGTGGGTCGTAGGCCACCCAGTTCTTTTTTTTGCAAAGAGATATGGCCATTTAAAGTTGACTCTCCAATTGGTTCATGTGAAAAGCTTAGCAAATGGAATTCTTTTCGACTTGGTTTGATGAAGGAGACCCACAATGACCCTAAACCATTTAAATAATCTTAGATTGAAGGATTGAACGTGAATTTAGCTGGAGCTTGAAGGTTCCATGGGAAACCTCCAATTATAGCTTGAAAAGAGGATTCAGAAAGCATTTGAGCGAGTGAATGAGTAGCTAAGTGTTAGTATAAGAATGAATAGTAATGAAGGAGTACAAACTGATTTAGGGATTTAGTTTAGGTTAGAAAATCATAAACGACCCTTAGGAATAACCAATATTGCAAGAAAGTCACTAATGAAACGAGCTTCAAAACGTTGTCAGGGGTCTCGTCAAGAAGGCACACGGGTCCTGTGAAGTTACACGGGATATATAGGTTCCCCTGAGTTAACACTTAGAAAAATTCACACTGGCCAAGTTTCGAGATGGTGATTCCATTCTAGAAAATTTTCAGGCCAACAATCTAACAGGCCACCTCACGACCTCTGTGGTGCTACACAACTCGTGTAGGGGTTCATATGTGAAGTGCCTTAGTCAAAAATATGGATTTCAAGACAAAGTCTCCTCTCACAAGCCACCACACGGCCAGTGAGGTGACACACGAGCCGTAAACGGCTCAATGAGGGATGCCTTAGTCTTGAACTCCACCTTGAACCCAAGCACTTTACGCACAAGGTGAAGGGCCACCTCAAGACTCCTCCACATGGCTCATGGACTACTCCATGGCCCGTAAAGGTGATCTTGTGGTGTCACCTTGATAAAAATGCTTTTCGGAACCAAATTTTCATGCACCATTAAGGACTTACAAAGTCTATGTCCTTACAATAAGTAGCATTATAAGTGATCGGGCTGAAGTTGACTCTCACTCCTTGGATCATGGTAGCCATCTCCAGTCCAAAGTTATTCTCCAAGGCATTGGCATGATACTCGGCTACTATGGTGTGGTTGGCCTTGCTAGGTTCATCAAAAAACCATAGCTAACCTGAAGTCTGAAGCCACCCAAAGAATTCTAGCATCTTTTCCTCCACTCTATGTAAGAAAATCCCTCTCTCTCTCTCTGTAATCATAGTCTGGCCAAAGTATTCATCATACTCTTGGGCATATTGGGTTGATAGGAATCTTCTCTAATCAAAATAGGCACCTTCACACACTTCTGGAAGAATCTCGCTATCATAGAGTGGATGTCCGGGTTCCATTTATCTCTAATTGGACTTACAATCAAATACAACATGAGAAAAACACCTTATAGACATTTTAAATGATGTGTTAAAAAGCATTTGGACCGGGGAAGTCCATTGGAAACAATAAGGATCAAACAGTGAAGCATTGTTATTTTTTAACAGCGACCAACTATTCTCTGTGTTCGCAACCACACAGGCCTTATCATGGATTTCAAGTCACTCTAGCTTCCACATTCGTAGAGAGCAAAGATCTTCCACAACTCTCACATTCATGGCATAGTGCCCGTGTTCACGGAAAGCAATAGTCACCAGCATCAAAATTCAAAGGAGCATTTCTTCGAACACATGGAGGGCATACATTTACATCATTATTTTAACAAAGTACCAACCCCCAATATATCCCCAACAGCTTACAATCAATACCCGAACATCACTTAATAATTTAGAACCAAGATTTGTTTCAATTTTATCATTTACGCAAAAGAATCGACTCCTAGAAATGAGATACCATAGTGACAAAACTTTCATGCCAAGAACACAAAAATGGAGAAAGAGAGCAAGACTATAACAATGTAACAACATAATAGAAAGAATTTATAACTTTGGCATTTACCACTGTCAAGCCATTTTCATGGATGCACGATGAAGAAGAATGGAGAAGGATTAGGGTGAACATACCTTTGAGTGAAGAACCAAAAAGGTTGAAGAAGGAAGCACTTGAGCTTTTCTTGAAGATTTATGAGATAAAAAATTCTTGAAGAATGATTTACCATGCACTGTGTTTAACTCATGTCCATACTCTTCTTTTTCTGAAAATGCAATACAAATTCACCAATGACTTGTCTTTTTACTTAACTGCACCCTTCAGTACTCCGCCTTTATGGACATTTAGGCGTGATCATGCCCTATCGCCTTTTACACACACTCCGCGTTCGTGGACATGAGATTGCCTTCTCGAAGCTTTGTTGGGTGCTAAAAATTGGGCCAGTTTTTGCAACTTTAGGTGGTCCCAGGCCTAGTTAGGCGCCCCGCCTTCAGTGATAGGCAATGCCTAGGCCCCAAAGTGCAGTTAAAATGGCCTAGATTCATCCTTTTACGATTTTTTGTTTGTTTTTCCACTCAAATCCTCAACTTCAATCAACTTGACACTTCCAAACCTATGCAAATCCACTACCAAAGATTCAAAAATTGTAAGCACTAGGTAAAAATCAAAAATTAAAATTAAGAAGCTTCTCTAAAAAATTTAAAATGCAAGAATTTATTCAAGAAAATAAAATATGAACAAAATTTTATTCACCATCCTTTTGTGTTTTCACTTTGAGGCAATGAATCGTCTCCCTAATTTCAAGATGATCTTCCATTTGAGCTAGTGGGATAATGATGAGAGACCATCACTATTTTCCAGTGGTCTCTCCACTTTGAGGATTTGAATTGTCTATCCAACTTGACATCAAATTTCCTTTTAGGTTCTTTGGGTAGACAAGAGAGTGTCAAAAGGCCTTTTTCAAATTGACCTTCACACTTGTGACCTCCAAGTAAGCGATAATCCTAACTTCAAATGAACTAAAGTTGTCATCTAAGATTTTCAGAGTTTTTTCTTGAAACTTTAGTATCATTTCCTTGATCTTGGCCTCTTGGATGATTATTGGCCTTGATGACATGCATTGGACAAATATTTCTTCCACATCACGCACCACTCCTTCTTCTTGAGACTATAATTCATGGTTGATCACCATTGAGTCGGGAGCCTTAATTTCTCTGTTGCTTAGTTCCAAGTCGACCTCCAAAATATCAACTTCCCATTCTAAATGGTCCAACTCAAAACCTCTAGCAACAAGCAAGCATTTGAGTTCATCCCTCATGTTGCGCAATTTGTGTCTTTGAGCCACTTATTTGGCAAGTATTTTTGATGTGCTGTCAAAATATAGCACTTTTGATACCTAAAACTTGAAATTTTGTGTGTTCTCAATGCGATTTTAGTCTATTTGATGTGTTTTTATGTTTGCTTTGTAAGATTTCAGGATTGGCACTATTTTTGGGAAAAGTGTATAGAAGTTGCTGAAAGTGAAGGTCCACGAGACCCTTTACTGGCCGTAGAGTATTCTACGAGTCATAAAAAGGGTTTCATGTACAATTCCAGTGAAGATTGTGTTTATAATGTTGAGTCTATGAACACGCAGATGAGTCGTAGATGACTTTATGAGTCGTAGACTTGGTATCGTACCTGAGGATCAGCAGGTGGGGACTTGCTAAACTTTCACCAGACGAAACCCCCTATGGGGCCGCAGTATCTTATATGGGCCATAGAGGGATGTCATAGAAGGCAGTTCTAGAACTAAAGCAATAGTTCACGAAAGCTTGATCACAAGCCGTAAATTGTTATACAGCCATAGAGTACCTCGTAGAGCCTGCCGACCCTGTTATCCTAATTTGTTTTGGTGTTATATTTCAAACACTATAAATAGGTTTTTAAGGTTATTTTCATAGAGAATGAAGAGGGAATGAAGAGGGAATAGTAAAGGAACATTAGAGAGTTCTAAAAACACTTGTAAAACTTCATTTCATCTTCTAATTTCAATCTTGTGATTCTTATTGAAGAGTTTGAATTTCTTGTGCTTAATTCTCTTGTGTAAGTGCTCAATTATGTTATTCAAATTCATAAGTCTTGCATTTATACTCATCATGAGTACCTAAATCAACAACTAGGGTTGTGAGAACTATGAAGAACTAACAAGGTAAAACCGAATTATTGGTAATTCTTGAAAAGTGCGTATGCATGTATTAATTAATTCTCTTCATATTGAATGATTTCTAATGATAGCCAACATTAGAATCCGCCTAGTGTTACTGACTAGACCAAGGTAGTAATGAATTGGAAAAGAGATTAATTAACAAGATTCGATTGATGTTTCTCATCTAACTGGGCCAAAGGGAGGTTGTATTGGGAATTGATAAAATTAGAGGTTCATAAAGAAATTAAGTCTATATACCACGTTCAAATTACTGGCATTATTATTACTGATCAATAAAATTCGAAAAAATCCACATCTGTAAAATAAAGAAAGGGGAAATTTGTTCATGGTAAAAAATTCAATAGATAAGGTTAAGTAATGTCATGCTGCAGAGATGAATCAAATCACGTAGTGAATTTCGCCTCTCACTTGGGCCAAAGGGTTTGGTGATCTTAACTTACCATTCTGCATGTTACACATACGAAAAAGAATTCGATTATCTCGTAATACTGAGTTAAGGAATCATAGGGAACACAATACCCTAGTTCCTCTTTATACTGGTTTAACACTTGTCTTAGCTTAGAATTACATTCAATAGTTATTATAAAAACCCCTTTTTGGGGAGATAAGTTGGTCAATCAACTCAATCAACCAGAATTGCAATTGAATTCTTCGAAGTCTACCATATTCCCTGTGGGATTCGACCCTAACCTTAGTTAAGTTATATATCTTGACAACAATAACTTTAGCCTCAAGAAGGAGGTAACTTGAGTGATACCAAGATTCTGGCGCCATTGTCGGGGAATACGGTTAGAAAATTTGTCTAATTCAAGCAATTTGGGAATTAATCCTTATTTCCTTCATTTTATGTTTTCTACTGTTTTTGTTTTCTTTTAGGGTATAGGGGTAGTATATGACCCACACACGAAGTCAAGGCATACCCTTGACGCTGTTTGACCTAGAGGTCCAAAGAAGACTGAGAAGAATGGCCCAAGATAATTCAAACATTGCGGCAAATACAGCTCTGAACCAAAATGAGAATGACAATGCAAATAATGACAACTCACCTCCTCTTGAGGACATTGCTCCACATCCACATGACTTTAATGCCGAAGCTTATCAGTGGAACCAATATCGACTGAACTATGACTATGGAGGTTACTAGAGCCATTGTTTTACTACCACTATTAGCTAACACAAAGTTCATGGTTTCGCATAGGTTGCTTTACCATCAAAGGATCCAGGTAGTCATCTAAATAACATTGTATTTGTTTGGAATAGTGTGATGGGAACACAAAATCTATCTATGGATGTTGTGGGACTTCGCGTTTTCCACTATCTATAATAGGCAATGCAGCGCTATGACTATTCGAGCTCCCACAGAGTTCGATCACCAGTTGGGTTGAGTTACAGAAGGCCTTTTTGGGTAAGTACTTCTCGAGATCGAAGAATCTCAAGTTGAAAGATTAAATCAACAACTTTGGGTAACTTCCTGGTGACTCGATCATCCTTACATGGGAGCGGTTCATAAAGTGCTTTTGGTAGAGATCTTCTATTGTGCCATGGACAAGAATAGTCAAGTCTGTGTTGATACCATTATAGGGGGCATGTTCATAGATCAACCATTTGTAAGGATCGCTGAGAAGATGGAAATGGTGGTCAAGACAAATCGTGCATGGGGGTAAAGAGACAGATTATCTATCTAAAGTTCATGTGTTGTCAATACTGGTTCGGATCAAGCTAAAATAAACAAGGAGATAATGCAAGAGCTTTCTCGGGCCCATATAGGTATGGAGGCAATGATGAAGCAGAATCAGAAATGAGTTAATGCAGTTGTTCATCAGCCTCTGTGAGCACCCATATATGATGATCCCTACTATTAGGAGGACACTTGCTTCATTACTGATCAGACGAGGGACTTCCGGACCAATGCCCAAGGGTCAACTCAGGAATATTGGCACCAAGGTGAAGGAAACTAAGGTCGTAATTATAATAGAGATGGAGCTTTTAGAGACAATTGTGAAGGTTACTATGACAGGAAATAGGGCCTAGACATAGATACAGACTGGGGCCGTAGAGATGGCTACAGAAATGGTCCTTATCTGCCACCACAAAACTGCGATATTGGTGCTAGTAGTTCTAGAGTTGAGGAGATGTTTGACGGCCTGTTGAAGAAAACTGTGACATAGGATGAGGCTCTGAGGTGGATGCATAAATCAGAAAAATTAAGTCTCATTTTGTTACTATCAAACAGCTTGAGCAATAGTTTGGTCAAGTGTAAACTCAACTCAACCAGCATCAGAGATGTACACTGTCTAGCAACATAGTTCAAAACCCAAATAATAAAGGGAAGTGCATGGCGGTCACTACTCGTGGTGGCAAGAGTACTATTGATCCTCAGTAGATGAGGATGATGTTCGAGAGGAGACAGTTTAGGTTAAAGATGTGGATACTGAAGATGATCGTGGCAAGGATAGGGTGGGTGATGCTGCAGAGGTGCCACAGAAGCTAAAGCCCATTCCTAGGCCTCCTACTCCCTTCCCTATGGAAATTAAAAAAAGGAGGAGGGGAAGTTCAAGCACGTTATTTCCATATTGATAAAACTCTCCATCAACATTCTCTCATTGAGGTATTGAGGTGTTGGAGAAGATGCCAAGGTATGAAAAGCTCATGAAGGACCTGGTTACAAAGAAGCGCACTGTGAGTTAGGAGCTCTCCCAAGAGCTTCAACATTGCAGTACAATTGCTACGATGTACTTGGTGCAAAAGTAAGAAGCTCTCGGAACTTTTACCATACGCTGCACTATTAGAGGTGCGGAGTCTGCAAGGGTATTGTGTGATCTTGGTGCCAGCATAAATCTAATGCCCCTTTCTATCTTCAAGAAGCTAGGAAAGGGAGCCCCTACTCCGATGAGCATGCGGTTGTTGATGGCTGACCGCACAGTGAAGAAGCCTATGGGGATACTTTATGATGTGCTTGTTAAAGTTGAGAAATTCATATTCCCTATAGACTTTATGAATTTAGATTGAGAAGTCGACTTCAAAGTCCCAATCATCTTGGTAAGGCCAATCCTAACCATTGATCAAGCACTAGTTGATATGGAAGTTGGCCAACTTAGCTTTAGATTGCATGACGAAGAAGTTGTCTTCAATATATGTCAGTCAATGAAGAGGCCAGATGATCTAAAGAAGGAAGTTTGGACACTTGGTGAAGTCTGAGTAACCAAATTATCCAAGTCATGCCATGACAATAAATCAGGAGTTTGGGAGGCAACCCAAGGTACACACTGGCGCTTAGGCGCCCAGGTATGTTTCTTTTGACCCCAATACTTTATTTAGAATTTTTTATGTGCATTGAGGATAATGCACCACTTTTTCAATGGGGTGTGGGTAGTTATAAGCCTTAGTGAAGTCTGAGTAGCCTTGGCCTATAACTATCGCAAATTTTGGATCCTAGGGAGTTTCATTTCTGTGTTGTTTTTCCCCATAGATATTTACTTTCTGTTGAACCGTCATGTTTAGGATGTGTAAGAAGTATTGGTAACATATATTTGTGGCATATATGTGTTTTTGTGCTTTTCTGTGAAATATGATACCCACCAAAATTTTAGATTAGTTAGTCTAGATAGCAACCATGTATGTTTAATTGTGTTGACAATTGTTATGATAAGTGAGGATAATAGTGAGATGAAAAATATGAACTGAGAGTCTATGTTGATAGTGTAATCAGTGTCATGTTAGGGTGAGCTTAATTTGCTAAATTTATGTATTGTGTCATGATTCAGAACTTGCCTTGTTACTCTGACTTAGATTGTAGGTTAGTTGGTTAGGAAAGGATCTGGGGTCGTTGTTCATAATAGTCCACTTAGCCTAAATAACCAACCAAATATGTGAAATATCCCTCGATCCTAATGTTTGAGCTGACATGTACCTTTTCCTCGTAAAATCCTAAGTGACCTAGCCTTATTAGATGCAAAACCCTGAAATTGGCCCTAGTCCTTCCTTGAACATTATGTACCTTCATTGAGCAAAACGCCTAAGTTGAGCGTGGCTACCAAAAGTGGCGTTGGTTCCTAGGTTGGATATCGTGCACCTCAACTTAAGTCAAAAGCCTAAGTTGAGTATGGCTGGTGTAAGGGTAAACACAAAATGAAGGGAGAAAGTTATTGGTACATAGAAAAGGAGAAAAAGAATGTGTACTGGGTGCAAGAAAAATGAGTGATGCTTTAGCAAGGATTTAAAAAGAAAAATGTTGTGAAATACAAGGCAAAAAGCTGAAAAATGATGATAAAGCACCCAACAAAGCTTGAAATGGGAGAAAGGGAGAATAAGATGAAAAGTAACATTGTTTGTAGGGCAAAAGGGTAGAAAAGTGCAGTGTCAAGGAGGGCCTTTAGTCACTATGTTCCCAAAACATCATACAAAGCCCCCTGAGCCTACGTTATAAGCCAATAAATTCCTAAAGTGATCCCAATCCAAGTAGTTAAGAGTTATAGTCATGACCATAGGGGCAAGCATATGGTATTGAGCATGACATACGAATATCTTTTGTGAGAGTGAGTGATTATGTATAGACCCAAGATTATACATGAAAACTTCATTATGAGTGAGATATGAGACTTCTTTCTGTGAGGACACTTGCATTGCATTGCATTGTTAACATTAGACTAATTTAGTGATTGTGGCTTGTTTATAATTACCTCGCATGTCATAGATGCATTGTCATATGCATTAGTCTGTGTTGATTTGCTGGATAGCTATCTGATTGTGTTTTGAAAGTGGTGTGGGTATCTGTGCTTAAGTTTGATGTGATGTATGCTATTAGATTGAGGCTTATGTGTTACTGTGTTGCTTACGTAGATTGAGTCTATTGCTTGAGGACAAAAAACAATTTTAAGTTGACGGTATTGATGTGATGTCAAAATATAGCACTGTTGATGATTATAACTTGGAATTTTGTGTGTTCTCAATGCGATGTTAGTCGGTTTGATTTGATTTTATGTTTGTCTTGCAGGATTTCAAGGTAGGCACTATTTTGGCAAAGTGTGTAGAAGTTGCTAAAAGTGAAGGTCCACATGACCCTTTACGAGCCATAGAGTATTCTACGAGTTGTAAAAAGGGTTTTGTGTGCAAGTGAAGGGTATATTTTAGAAATTGAGTCTACAAACATGCAGACGAGCTATAGAAGGCTTTACTAGTCATAGACTTGGTATTGTACCTTGAGGATCAGAAGGTGGGGACTTTCTAAAATTTCATCAGATGAAACCCCCTATGGCTGTAGAATCTTATATGAGCCATAGAGTGGTGTCATAATATATAGTTCTGAAATTGAAGCAACTGTCAGGCCCAAAGTCCCATTAAGGCAGACTGGCGCCCGTTGCCGACAAGGCCCGGGAGAACCAACACATAACTATGCACTTGCTATGAACAATATAAGAGGTTTCCATATTCAATGTGCTTTCCAAAAAACAAACAGTATTGACAAGCCAAAAGGAAACGCATAAGACTAGGTCGTTGGAGCCACGATGTCTAAAGTACGATACTTGACCACACTTTACTTTACATAGTCTACAAAAGCCTCTAGGTAAGGAACAATATCTATATGCGTTAGGAAAGGCCTCGCCTCATGACTAATTATACAATAAAAAATATAAGCTATAGACAAGCAAAGCCCCGAAGCAACCTAGAGCTCAGGAACAGCAGCTGGAAGTCTTGTACTCCTACTGGGGAGATCTAGTAGCTCCTGTACCTGCAGCATGAAATGCAGGTCCCACGTAAGGGATGTCGGTATGAGATAATGTACTGAATATGTAAGGTCGGAAGTACTGTATATGAAATAAGAACTCAAATAAAATCACACACTGGTGTTTAAGGAAAAAAGACCACCTTTAGCCATATTGTTTAATCATGTACTTTATGTCCTTTTTTTACTTTACCTTTCTTTACTGTATAATTTGTGCACAATATATCATGTAAATGACCAGCTGATCATCGGTAAATCAATATTGGGATCGAACCATGGTAGGCTTTCCTTTCACCCCGGGGATACCCCCCGTAATATGGGATCGACCCATGCTAGGTGATTCTTCCACCCCTGGGATACCACCCATTAATAAGCAACTCTGAGTTATCTCTTATTTACTTTTGAGATGATTCTTTTGGTGGTCGTAACATTTAGAGCTGTAGGAATATAGACATGACATGTGACATATAAACAACTATACAAGATAATACACAATGAAAAGAGATTTACACAAATAATGAAACGTGTAAGAGATTAAACAACACATGGACTCTACTTGGTAAAAAAAGAACTCATGTATCTTTGGTATCCAAGTATGTATGCAGGTTTGACAATGGCTATGTATGGGAATATATGAACACGTTAAAGAGTGCAAGCACAGTTATTAGTTATGTCGGAGTTGGTAAGTGCCTTTATGTACCAAGGAAGAACCTCGATTTCATGCCAAGTAATAGGAAATCAAGTAGCCTTACATACCTCATTGTACTATGTCGTTATTACCTCAGAGTAGTACCCTTTTACTCCAAATACTTATCTACAATATAGTAGGTGGTAAAACTAGGATTAGCAGCTAATAAACATATCTTGGCAGTCCAATCTCACAAAAACAAACAGAGGGCAGCAAGCTTTTAACTATCAATCCACGAGTATTCTTTCAACTTTTCCACCTCTAATCATACTTTTGTTTAGCACACATTGTCATATACATGTTACATACATCCTGTTTTAGTCACATAAAAGGCCTACAACAGCTCATCAAGTACAACATACAACAACTCTACACAACACGCAAGTAGGCAATGTAACATTATGTCCTTTCGCTACATTTCGGCGTCAACCATTCCAAATCTGTCTCAAACTCAACCAAACTGTTCTCATCTTATTTACATATAAATACAGTCTTAAAACATTCCAGAACCAGTCCCAAGGTAGATGGAAAATGTGAGACAACAATCGCCAATCATCCGCCCACAAGTTCCTACTAAGAGCACCATTAAGATAGCATACAAGAACTCATTTTTGCGGAAGATAAAAATGGTGCAGCAGCCTTCTCTCATCACTACAGAATCAATCCTTGTTAAAAATATAAACCTTACTTCATAATTCAGCTAACCAACAAGAGAAAAGCCTCTTAATAAACAAGAAAAGTGTACAACAATCTTTGGAACACATGTTGTCCAAAATTCCTGCACAAGTACAATCAACATACTCTTCATGTTTTTCATGGAAAAATTATACTAAACCATAAGTATTTTTACTTACTATAGCCCTCAAGGATTAGGTTCTATTCAAGAACCCTAAAGGTGTGCCTTGGCAGCTTTACAAAGTGAAGAGAGAGCAAGGAGAAACTTTAAAAGAAATATGATTTTTGGTTGTGTATGATTGACTTAAATTTGCTGATTTTTAATCACTTTTAAAGGGACACTTTTGGTCGAATTTCTTTTGAATTTCAAGACTTATTTTATTAAGGTGGTGATGCAGCAACTTGGCCCTTTCACTTGGACCTTATTGGGCTTCAATTGGATGGGCTTTGCTGCAAATATTTCTCTTTTACTTTCACTTAGTTTGAGCCCTATTTGTGAATTGGGTTGTGAATGTAATTTGTCCCTTTTCCTAACCATTTTGGGCTGAAAATATTGTCCATTTATGATGCTAAACCATGAACCCAAATTACACCCTTAACTCAGGGTTTATTCTTTATTGGACTTGAACAACTTCAGTGTTGAGCCTTGTCTCCGTCTACCTAGCCTATTTAAGCTAAGCACATAGGTGACTCACCTGCTAGCTTCCTAAGTCCCAGAAGCACTTCACTTCTTTCACATCATTTAAGGCCATGACCTCCTTAATTTGACTTAAAACTTATATACACTCTGTCATCTTGAGCGTTAGACGTACACATAGCGCTTTAATCTGAAATTCGAACACTCTTTTAAAAATGTGTGCTGATTTGACCTCGCCATATCATGTTTCATATGCATAGGACTAGTACATGTAAGATGTGGGGTGTTACAGCAACAATTCATGGAAGCCTGATCACGAGCCGTAAACTGTTATACGGCTCATAGAGCACCTCGTAGAGCCTGCAGACCCAGTTGTCCTAATTCATTTTGGTTTTATATTTTAAACACTATGAATAGATTTTGTTGGTTATTTTCTATGGAGGACGAAGAGGGAACTGTAGAGGAGCATTAGAGAGTTTGAGAAACACTCGTAAAACTTTATTTCATCTTCTAATTTTCAATCTTGTGATTCACATTGAAGAGTTTGGATTTCTTGTGCTTAATTCTCTTGTATAAGTGCTCAATTATGTTATTCAAATTCATAAGTCTTGCATTTACACTAGTCATGAGTACCTAAATCCACAACTAGGGTTGTGGGAACCATGAAGAACTAATAAGGTAAAACCATATAATTAGTAATTCTTGAAAAGTTTGCATGTATGTATTAATTAATTCTCTTTGTACTGAATGCTTTCTAATGGTGGCCAACATTAGAATTTGCCTAATGTTACTGATTGGACCAACGTAGTAATGAATAGGAAAAGAGATTAATTAACTGGATTTGATTGATGTTTTTCATCTAATCAACCGAAATGGGCCAAGGGGAGGTTGTACTAGGACAATAGGTAAGGGTTAGTAATGTCACGTTATAGGGATGGACCAGATCATGTATTGAAATTTTCCTCTCACCTGGGCCAAAGGTTTTGGTGAACTTAACTTACCATTTTGTATGCTACACATTGGAAAAGAATTTGATTATCTGGTAATACTGAGTTAGGAAATCATGGGGAACAAATACCCTATTTCCTCTTCATACTGGTTTAACACTTGTCTTAGCTTGGAATTAATTTCAATAGTCATTATAAAAACCCACCTTTTGGGGAGATAAGTTGGTTAATCAACCTGAACTGCAATGTAATTCTTCCATACCATATCATATTCCCTATGGGGTTGGACCCTAACCTTGGTTAGGTTCTATATCTTGACAACGACCACTTTAGCCTTAAAAAGGAGGTGTAGCTTGGGCGACATTAGTCTTACACTTAAGTGAATGAGCCCATCTTGACTCACAACACTCTTTTCCCTATTCATATCCTCAACATCACTTTGCTCAGCACAAAGTGCTATGCTCTGAAGGAGATAGAAAAAGGTATTACATTAATCAAGCAAGTGTTCATTAGCCATAAAATAAAAGTAAAAACACAAAAAAACCAAAAGAAATACTCACAAATCAAATCAAAAGAGTAAACTAAGAGTCCTAAATCAACTCAATATGCCTATTATTCCCACGATGCCATTTTTTATTATCTCTCAACCTGGATACTCAAAGAAAAAGTGACAGTCATCATCAGTACATAACCCAACTTTAGAGGTCGGAGTTGAATCCCACAGGGAACAATGTGTCCTTGATTGAATCCGCTAAAGAACTATGAGGTACTAGTTTCGATTCAACAAGAAAATACCAAACAATTTTTTATTAAATGGCTAGAAACTACTCCTAATAAGAAAATGGGGTAAGGATTGATCAAGCAAGAAAGCTCAATCCATCAATCACACTTAGAACCGAATTAACTCTATGGGTAGGCTAGGTTGCTTGTACCCACACCTCGAATTATGACAATGTGGTGTTTCGTAAGAGCCTATTACTCACGCGAGCCACTCAAAGACATGCTTGTCTTGAGAACCTCAAAGCAAAACTCCCAAGACCTTAGCCTTTTAGTCTTTTTTGAGGACCTCAACACATAAACCTATGACTATCATGCAAACCCTCCACTTCAACTATTCAAATTACTGCAATAATTGAAGATCTAAGCTAGATTCAAGTTTATGGCCTCAAATCATAAGTTAAATATGAAGTAGGCATAAACCCATAAATCAATTGAACTAAATCAAAGCAATTTGAGAGAAACCCACTTGATTTAGCAAGTAATCATTAACTAAGCATGAAAGCAAGAGAAATAATCAAGAGCCATAAACAAATTAACATCCAAGATCAATTAAATCTATGAACTATGCATTCAAGAACAAGGAAAGAAAGAGTGAGTGAAAGATAAATACAAGTGAAGTTCACACTCTTCAATCCACTCTAGAATTTGTAGAAAACTTCCTCCAAAATCTTGACCCTAAACTATGTACACTAGGTGTGCTTTCTCTCTTCAAAGTTGTATGAAGGAATTATTTTCGAATGCATCGTCACCAAAATATAAAGAAAAAGGGTTGGGAGTGAGTGTATATGTGATTTGGGATTCAAATGGTGAAATTCCTCAATTTTCTTGATGTTGGTCACCGAAGTGCTCCACGTTCACAGATCTTTGACCGCGTTTGCGGAGGTCAGCACTTCATGAACCTTTGTGTTCGTGCCTAAAGATTATGCGATCATGGAGTGTATGTTTTGCTTCTCCACCTATATGCCTATATATGATGCGTTCATGCTCCTTCATGATCCACTGCTCAGCGTTCACAGGCTTAAAAGCCACGTTCATGGAGAGTAATGTTTCCAGGTACACTTCAGTGCACAGTCAGTTTCTTTTTGCTCCAAGTTAGCCCTAGCTTCACTTCTTCCCAGTAGATCTAATTCTAATCCATATGTACCTATAACATACACCATTCAAAAGAATAATTAGCCTCAAAGTATAAGATTAACAAAACAAAATCGCAAGGAAAGTGTAAGAAATGAGTGTAACTTAATGAGTGTAACTTATACACTCATCAATAAGTCAAAGGGAAAATTCACCTCAAAGTGGGGTGGATAATATGTAGTACAAAAAGCATATTCAAATGGTGCTTACAAGCTTGTTGATATAGATAGCATAAGGATTGGTCTCATAAATGCAAAATTTCACAAGAGGTACTACCCTTGAAGCGAGATGAATCTTCTTAATGTACGGGCATAAACTGCATATTACTCTCGGCCTACTATAGTATAAATTATCTACAACACCACCACCACCAACAACAACAACAACATACCCAGTGGAATCCCATAAGTGGGGTCTGGGGAGGGTATAATATAAGTAGACCTTACCACTACCTCATAGAAGTAGAGAGCATGTTTCCTGGGAACCCTCGTCTCAACAACCCATAAGCGAAATAAACTAGATATGACAAAAATGAAAGGAAAAGAAAGGAATAAAGTAGATGTGACAAAAACTAGCACATAATATTATGTAAATACTATAAATTTAGCACATATAATACAGAGAAAAACAACACCCTACAATACCCCATCACTAGACATCAACCTAACCCTGCTAATCTAGTAACCTTCTACTCTAATTCGCGACCTCTACTCCTTTTTACCTAAGGTCATGTCCTCGGTGAATCAAGTTTTGCATATCCTGTCTAATCACCTCTCCCCAATACTTCTTTGGTCTACCTCTACTTCTCCTAGTGACTCCTAAATCCGATCTCTCGCACTTCCTTACAGGAGCATTGGTATCTCTTTTAAGCACATGTCCAAATCATCGTAGTCTCGCTTCCCTCATCTTATCAGCCACCGGGGGCACCTCTAGCTTCTCTCTAATGGTCTCATTATTAATCTTATCCCTCCTTGTGTTCCCACACATCTATCTCAACACCCTCATCTCTATGACATCATCTTCTAGACATGTGCATTTTTTATTGGCCAACACTCCACCGCATACAGCAAAGATGGTCTAACCACTATTCTGTAAAACTTACCTTTGAGTTTAGGTGGTATCTTCTTGTCACACAATACTCCAGAGGCAAGCCTCCACCTAGACCATGCTGCCCCAATATGATGTGTGACAATATCGTCGATATCGATGCTACTCTGGATAATAGACCCCAGATACTTAATGTTTTCCCTCTTAGGGATAGGTTGAGTGGCATGCCTCACGTCAATGTCTGCTACATCCCTTAAAATACTGAATTTGGACTCCAAGTATTCTGTTTTGGTCCTGCTCAGTTTGAATCCTTTGGACTCCAAGGCATGTCTCCATGCCTCCGGCCTTTCATTAACTTTAGTCCGAGTCTCATCAATCAATACTATGTCATCTGCAAATAGCACACACCATGGAACCTCCACCTGGATAGATCGTGTTAACTCATCCATCACTAGGGCAAACAAGAAATGGCTCAACACAGATCCTTGATAAAGTCCCATCTCAACAAGAAAATATTATGAGTCTCCTCCCACCGTTCTAACCCGAGTTTTGGCTCCGTTGTACATGTCCTTAATCACCCTGATATATGCCATGGGACACCTTTCACCTCTAGGCACCTCAATAGGACATTCCTTGGCACTTTGTCATAGGCCTTCTCGAGATCAATGAACACCATATGAAGATCCTTCTTTCTTTCCCTATATTTCTCCACTAATCTCCGAATAAGGTGGGTTGCTTCAATAGTCGACCTCCCCAGCATGAATCCAAACTGATTCTCAAAAATAGACACTACCCTTCTCAGCCTCATCTCCAGCACTCTCTCCCAGACCTTCATAGTGTGACTTAACAACTTGATACCCCTGTAATTGTTACAATTTTGAATATCCCCTTTATTCTTGTACAATGGAACCATTATACTCCTCCTCCAATCATAAGGCATCTTGGCGGTCCTCATAATAGCATTGAACAGTCTAGTCAACCACTTTATGTCATCCTTGACCATGTTCTTTCAAAAATCTACCGGAATCTCACCGGGTCCGACCGCGCTCCCTCTCTTCATCCTACTAATAGCCCTTCTAACCTCCTCAACTCTTAACTGCCTACAATAAATGAAATCCCAATGACTTTTGGAGTGTGTCAACTTCCCCAGCTCAATGATTCTCTCTTTTTTCATTTAAGAGTTTATGAAAGTAAGCTTTCCACCTTAGTTTAATGGATGTCTCAACCACCAACACCACCCCTCCTCATCCTTGATGCACTTCACTTGAAATTGTCTACAACACCCCCACCAAAAAAACTCACTCTTTTAGAACTACGTTGTGACTTGATCTGCTTTACTGAGGTATGTAGGCGCTTAGAATCATGTTTTGCATTAAGTTACATGAATTTCAAAAAACCACATGTCCGTTCTTGATCTGTAACGAACTGACTTAGGGACCTAGTCCTCATAGGCGAATGAGATATCCGGAGGCACCTCACCTTAACCATCTATGAATCTCAAGTATTCATAGGCATTAAATAAAAAATAGTGCAGAAAATCATAAGGGAAGGGGACTATGGATCACCTTAAGCAATGAAGCAACATTAAAAAGTAGAGAATTTGGAAAACATCATTTGTCCATAAGCATACCACTAATACATATGAATGGAACTAGTAAGATCGTGTTCCATCAAATGAAAAGAACATCCATAATAGACAATATAGAAAGTAAAAGCCTCAGAAGGGCCATAAATAAATGGTCTGAAAAAAGAAATACATAAAGAAGTGGAAAATAGGTTCAGTTGCGAACTAAGGGCCCACCAAAACAATAAGCTAGTCTCGAACACCAATTACTAGCCATGAGCTGGTGAAAGAGTATATGTCCCTACATGGTTAAATCATGCAAGCAAATATGCATTAGTACAATGGAATGTACTAAGTATGTGAGATGCAATGTATGGATTAAATTATAATGCCATCATAATTAAACATAACATATAAGTAAATATAAGATTAAAGAGTCAGCTTAAACATGCGCAAGGAATATGGCTAAGATCAATATGAGACAATGCATAAGAAAACACATAAAGTAAAGACATGTCATGAGATCATATAAACTTGTGGGAATAGGCCATAACCAACAGTAGGACTGTGTGAGCTGCTACATAGAATCCAATGAACTCCTTCCATTGGGAAAAGGGGAATCTACTTGCCAAGAAAAAAATCCAAAGCTTAGTAACTTTGCAGTTGCATCTTTCATAACTTTTGGGACAACGTGGATCCACTGGCCTAGCTTATAAGGATCCTATGGTGGCAATAGTTAGGTAATGAGTGTATAATTTATACTTATTTCTTACTCTTTATCTTATGATTTTGTATTGTTAATCCTATAATTTGAGGCTAATTATTCTTTGAATGGTGTATGATACAGGTACATATGGTTTAGATTTGGCTTAGCTGGAAAAAATGGAAGTTGAAGCTAAATTGGAGCAACAAAGAGATGAAATTGTGCGAAATAGTACCTGGCAACATTACTATCCGCGAATGCGGCCTTCACGCCTTCAAACACAGAGTAGTGGATCTGGAGAGGGTGCGAACGCGCTCTGCACTGGCGCGTAGGTAGAGCCAAAGGTGATCATTTTCTGTGATCATAAAATTCTTAGGTGCGAATGCGGAAGAGTTAGAATCATTTGACCATCACAAATGCGATCAACGATCCGCGAACACAGAGCACTTCAGTGACTAGCATCAGGGGTGATCTGTAAATGCACCATTTTAACCCCAATTTTGATATATATGCACTCCCTCCCAATAGAAGAGAGAAGATTGAACAGACAAGAACATTCCTACATCTTGAAGAAAGAAAACACAGATTAGTATAGATTTTAGGTTAGCGTGAGGATCTAGAGCAAGTTCTCTATAAATTCTCGACTGGATTGAAGAGTGTGAGATTATTTGTATTTATCTTTCACTCACTCATTTTTTCCTTGTCCTTGAATGCTAATTTGTAGATTTAATTGAGCTTGGATTCTAATTTGTTTATGGGTCTTGATTATTTCTCTTGCTTTCATGCTTATTGATGATTTTCTTGCAAAATCAAGTGGGTTCCTCCAAAATTGCTTTGATTTGATTAAATTGATTTATGGGTTCAGGTCTACCTTCATGTATAACTTTAGATTTGAGGTCTTAGGAGTTTTGCTATGAGGTTCTCAAGCCAAGCATGTCTTTGAGTGTCTTGCATGAGAGGCCATAGTGGTCTCTTGTGAAACATCACCTCATCATAGTTGAGGGGTGATTATCTAGCAACCTAGCATACCCATAGAGTTAATTTGATGCTAAGTGTGAAGGGTCTATTGAGTTTTGGTTGATTCCCATACCCCATATCCTTGCTTCCTTGCTTGATAAATTCTTATCCCGATTGTCTCTTAGGAGTAGTTGTTAGCTTAGCCTCCCCCCCTATTTAGTTAAACTTCTTGTCTTATATTCGCTTGTCAAATCAAACACTAGTAGCTATTCATCCTCACTCTATGCAATGACCGACATATTGTTCCCTGTGGGATTCAACCCCAACCTCTAAAGTTGGGTTATTATGCTGATGACAACTGCCCCTGCTTTCTTTAAATAGTCGGGTTGAATGACAATCAAGCATCGTTGCTAGGGAAAATAGGCATATTGAATTGATTTAGGACTTGTAGTTTACTCTTTTTTATTTGATTAGTGAGTACTTTTTTTGGTTTTCTTTGTTTTTTCCTTTTTTTATATGGCTAATTGTGATGAAAACTTGCTTGATGAATCTAAGCCTTTTTCTATCTCCTTCAAAGTGTTGCACTTCGTGGTGAGAAAAATGGTGTTGAGGATGTGAATGGGAACGAGAGTGTTGTGAGTCAAGATCGGCTCACGGACTTGAGTCTAAGACTTTCCAAAGAAGTGGCTCAAAGACACCAATTGCTCAACATGAGGGATGATCTCAAGAGCTTGCTTGTTGTTAGAGGGTATGAGTTAGACTGTTTGGAATGGAAAGTTGTTTTGGAGGTCGACTTGAAACTAAGCAATGGAGCAAGTGAGGCTCCCGACTCAATAGTGATCAACGAAGAATTGGAGTCTCAAGAAGGAGTGGCACTTATTGTAGAATAGATATGGAGACAATGCATTTCATCAAGGCCATGTCACTTTCAATTTTCATGGTGTATGTAATGTTTCGTCAATATTTTGGATTTTTCATTTGTCTTTTGGTAATATACATGCTTATAAATATCGTAAGTTTCTGAACAGTTGATGTGATTAAGGGTCTACTAAGGCTACTTATATTAGATGTGAAATAGAGTTTGATTTATATAGGGCCAACATATGCATACTCAGTAAAGATGCAACTTTACTCTGCAGCTTCACCATCACATGTTCATGAACTTCTTCCATGGAAAATGCTAGATTTTATTCTATTTGCACCTCTTTTTTTATGTTCCAATCATAATCTGTTGGATATTTCATTTTCTTTAGTGGTATGTGCTAAATTTAATATTTTCTTCAGAGTAGTTTATTGTTGGATTCTATGAGTGCATGCTGATTGTAGATATAAATTTCTATTGTAAACATTCTAATTGAATTCCCCACCCACCACTTCCACCGAAAGAACAAATTTAACCAAGCAAAAACAGAAAGTCCAAATTTATCAAATAACAAAAACATGTTAGTTCTTTGCCCATCAATACATATTGTAGAGGCTAGGTGTCATGCCTACAGTTTATAATTTAAAGTTTTCTTACTCCTCATTCAAGAAACATTCTATAATATGTTGTGTCTCTAAATTTTATGCCAGGGATATCTTTTTCTTCGTTTATCTATAAACATATCAAGGTCGTGGATTAGGACTGAAGAGTTGATTAGGACTGAAGAGTTGTAGATAGTCGAGTATTAATGCACCTTTTGTGGGAGAAGGAGGAGCCGCCTCCGCTCCACTTCTCAGTTCAGTAGTATTATTTAGTAGTCGCATGTTCTCTTATTCTTTTGAATGTATATTACCATCATTTACGTCTTTGCTTCATCTCTTATTCTTTTATGGTGTATGCTATTTGTAGATGACATAGTATTGATTGATGAGACTCAGAATAAAGTTAATAATAGGTCGGAGGCATGGAGACACGCCTTGGAGTCCAAAGGATCAATAAAGTAGGAACAAAACAGAATACTTGGAGTGCAAATTCAGTGTTGCGAGGGATGAAGAAGACATTGATGTGAGGATTGCAACTCAACCTATCTCACAGAGGGAAAACTCTAAGTATCTGGGTTCCATCATCCAGAGTAGTGTTGATATCGATGATTATGTCACACATAGTATTGGGGCAGCATGATCTAGATGGAGGCTTGCCTCTGGAGTATTATGTGACAAGAAGATACCACCTAAACTCAAAGGTAAGTTTTATAAAATAGTGGTTATACCATCTCTGTTGTATGGGGTGGAGTGTTGGCCAGTAACAAAAATGCACATGTTCAGAAGATGCATGTCGCAGAGATGAGGATGCTGAGATAGATGTGTGGGTACACAAGGAGGGATAAGATTAGGAATGAGACTATTCAGGAGAAGCTAGAGGTGGCCCCGGTGGCTGATAAAATGAGGGAAGCGAGACTGCAATGGTTTGGACATGTGTAGAGAAGAGGTACCAATGCTCTTGTAAGGAGGTGAGAGAGGTTGGATTGAGGAGTTAATAGAAGAAGTAGATGTGGACCGAAGAAGTATTGGGGAGAGGTGATTAGACAGGATATGACGAAACTTGATCTCACCGAGGAGATGACCTTAGATAGGAAGGAGTGGAGGTCGCGAATTAGAGTAGAAGGTTAATAGGCTAGTAAGGTTAGGTTGATGTCTAGCCATAGGATATTATAGGGTAGTAGGTGTTGTCAAGTCTGTATATCATGTGTTGTCTTTATTTGTATTATATGTGTTAATTTATCGTATTTACATAATATTATGTGCTTGTCAGTAGTCGCTCTTCCTATCCCTTTTTTTCCTTCCCTTTTTGTCATGTCTAGTTTATTCTGCTTATGGGTTGTGAGATGAGGGTTCCCAGGAAATATCTTCTCTATTTCTATGAGGTAGTGGTAAGGTCTGCATACATTCTACCCTCCCCAAACCCCACTTGTGGGATTCCACTGGGTATATTGTTGTTGTATTTTTTTCATGTGTCGACAATTTTTAAGTACAAATTTGCTACAAATTGGCGTCATAATGTTGGTTTCCTCCATCGACTTTAAAACTATGTAATTCTTTATTGCTGCATCAGCAATGGTAGTTTTTTCATCTTCGGAGTTTCTATCACGTATTTGACATTTCAAGTAGAGGATAGTTCTGGATTAATGTAAATGGACTTGCATTAGTGTTAAAAGATATATTTGATTTCTTTTCCTTGTGTTTGTGTAATTGTGAATAAAGTGAAAGAATATAAATAACTTTTAACTTGTCATTCACGTTCCTTAATAGAAGGCAATTTTGTATTGGGCCTGTGCCATGTCTACTAGTTCATTAATAAGTCTATTGTGTATTTACTGAACAGATGCTTACACTTGTTTATACATGTTTCATAGGTTTTATAAATCATTTTGGAAAATTGTACATACTCTCTCCGTCCTATTTTATGTGACACTCTTTGACTTGGCACGGTATTTAATAAAATAGGAAGACTTTTAAAATTTGTGGTCTAAAATCATTTTGTGCGATTGAGAATTATTTCATTTAGGGTAGAAAGAGAATTTTAAGGTTAAATTATTTCCAATTAAGAGTAAGGTGACATTCTTTTTGTGACGGATCAAAAAGGAAAGGGTGACACATGAAATGGGATAAAGGGAGTATTAATTATGACATTAAACATGGCTAATGATTTATCCACCTATAAAAAAGATTTTCATTCACTCTTGTAAGTCACACTTAGAGGCATTTAAATAATATAACCTCTACATTCTACACTCTATAATTTTTTGTTTTATATTGCTTATATTTTATAACACCAATAAGCAGTTGTTATTAGTGGTGGTATTGCTCTCATAGATTCTTGTCTTGTGAGTTTGGATCTTATCTATAACTTTTTTTATACTTCTATTAGAGGTTAATTGGTAGAGTGTATTAAGAAAAATAATACATGCATTATCTTAGTGGATTACTAGTATCTTGTTTGGTACTCTTTTTCAACCTATGTATAACCAGTGATTGCACTCTATTGTCTATTAAGCAGTGCATTACTAATATTAGGGATTTCTAGGTGTTAGTAATGCATGCATTAGTATGATCAAAGATCCAATTGCCCCTCAAAACCTTTTTTTACATATTTTCCACCATAAATGTGTAAGGTATCTTTGTAAATAATATTTCTATGTAATGCATGTTATTTTTAATACATCAAACCAAACAATGCATAGAAATATTGTATAGAAAAAAGTACACAAATTAGACATATGAAGCAAAATTTTTTGCACAAATTAGACCTCCTCTAACTTAATTAGCCAAATTGGACCATAGCCCAAAATATTTACATTATGGACCATTCCATTATTTGTTGAGTAGTCCATATATGCACGTAGCCCATTAATTAGCTGCGGTCCAATTCACCCTCTTTTACACTTGGTTAAATCCATGCGGGTATTAGAAGTGCTCCAATCCAGAGGTCTTTTTTTCCGTGAGTTTTTTCTCATTTTGTTTTACGGTTTCTTCCCTAAAATACCAGATATTTGGGAAATTCAATTAACTCCTATTGACACGCTTCATGAAATAACCTCCGTTAGTGAGTATATGCATTTCTTTACCTCTTCTTACATTTTTTTAAAAGTATTTTGGCATATATGCTGTTAGGATTATAAATTTTTAAGTTTTATTTTACATCTCTGCTGCAATAATTCATATTTTTTTATTAATTTTGTTCTATGGGTCGTAAATGCATTGCTAACCGTTGGTGGGGGCATGACACATTTACTAATTATTGTATATTAATAATGTAATTGAAGTTAAAGAAGGGTCCGTTCCTTCAGATATGTGGCTTCCTTTGAGTTTTCATTTGATTGAGGATGAGTCAAAGTCTTTCGATGTTACTAATGCGAATCCGAAAGATGGAGAAAATGTTGAGGGTGAACGTGAGAATGCCTCTGATGTTGGGGTAGGGTTAGATAAGGGTGATCGTAAAGGGAAACGAAAAGTTGGTGAAATTGGAGGCAAATCCTCTGAAAATGATGAAATCCATACTAGAAAAAGAAATGCTACAGTTGATACTGCTAATCCTATGGATGAATTGGTCCCCCATCATTATAGTGGAGCCCAAAGTGTTGATCCTACGGCTAAGAGGCATTTTGTTGAAAAAAGGAATTTGCATGTAAGTTTTGTTTCAATTATTGTGTTTTTTATTATTCTTTGTTTAGATTCTGTAATTACATGAAATATGTGTATAAAGCATGTTGAAAACCTTAATGATACTTGGGGAATTTACATATACTCTGAGAGTATCACTGAATAGTGAGTATTTTGGAAACATTGAAATTTTGATGATACCATCAGATTATATGATTATACTATGTTGGTAACCTTTAGGATTTTTATGCCTACTTAATTTGTTTGTACATATATGTATATGTGAAACCTTAATGATGTTACCATAGTATATACTTAATATAATAATATTACTATAGCTTATGGATATATTCTCATGGTATCATTAAGGATGTTTATATTGTAATAAAGCTTTTATATAGACAATGTAATTTGAATGTAAGTTTTTGTTTCAATTATGTGTGCTTTTTATTATTCTTTGTTTGGATTCTCTAGTTGCATGAAATATGTATCTGAAGCATGTTAAAAACCTTAATGATACTTAGGGACTTTACATATACTCTGAGAGTATTGCTGGATAGTGAGTGTTTTGTGAATATTGAAATTTCAATGATACCATCATATTAATTGAGTATACTGTATTGGTATCCTTAAGGATGTTTATGCCTACGTATATATGTATATGTGAAACCTTAATGATGTTAACATGTATATGAAGCATGTTAAAAACCTTAATGATACTTAGGGAGTTTACATATTATCTGAGAGTATCACTGAATAGTGAGTATTTTGTGAACATTAAAATTGTAATTATACCATCATACTATATGAGTACACTGTGTTGGTATACTTAAAATTTTCTATGCCTAATTAATTTGTTTGTACATATATGTATATAAGAGACCTATATAATAGTATCACTATAGCATATAAGTATAGTCTCATGGTATTATTAAGGATTTTTATGCTCTAATTAAGCATTTATATAGACAGTGTAATTTGAATGTAAGTTGTAGTTTCAATTATGTGTTTTTTTAATTATTCTTTGTTTTGGATTCTATGATTGCATGAAGTATGTTAAAAACGTTAATGATACTTAGGGAGTTTACATATACTCTAAGAATATTATTGGATACTGAATATTTTGTGAATATTGAAATATTAATGATACCATCAGAGTATATGAGTATACTGTCTTGACATTGTTAAGGGTTTATTTTATGTATAATTAATTTATTTGTCCATATATGTATATGACAAACCTTTAATGATGTTAATACAACATATACTTAATATAACAGTATCACTATAGCATATGGATATACTCTCATGGTATCATTAAGTATTTTTTTTATGCTCTAATTAAATGTTTATACAAAACGTATAATAGTGTAGTTTGAATGTAAGTTTTTGTTTGTTGCATGAAGCATGTATAGTGAAGCATGTTAAAAACATTAATGATACTTAGGGAGTTTACATATATTGTGAGAGTATCACTGGATAGTGAATATTTTATGAGTATATTGTGTCGGTATCCTTAGGGATTTTTATGCTTAATTAATTTATTTGTCCATATACGTATATGAGAAACCTCAATGATATTAACATACAATATACTTAATATAACAGTATCATCATAGCATATGGACATACTCTTATAGTAATATTAAGGATTTTTGTAAGACCCTACCTATGAGGAGTTCGAAAAATGCAAAAAAATAAGCTTCAAAAATTTTTGGAACTGTCAGCTTCTACGAGGGAGTTTTATGGGCCGTAAATTGTTGTACGACCCATAAGTTGGTTCGTGGAACTTGGGGAAGACTTGGTAAAATTGGAATCTTTTAAGAATTCAGTCTACGACTCATCAAACGACCCTTAAAATATTTTACGAGCCATAGATCATGTCATGGAATGTAAATCAGAGAAGGGTCTATGAAAGTTTGAAAAGCTATTAGACGAAACTCCTATCTACGGCCCGTAAAATGGACCACGGGCCATAAGCAGGATCTCGTGGTCCTATTTGATGAATTTTTATAAGGGGAAGTTCCAACCTTTTCTATTCCCTTAACAACCTCATCTAGTCCCTTCATGACCCCTCATACAATCTCAAGCCCCTCTCATCAAGTCAAGTGCAAACGATTCCAATCTCCTAAGTTCTAACATGAGTTCATATATGTGTCTACTTTAAATGATCATATCTCTTAACACACAATGAATTAGATGATTGACGACCAACTAAATGAAATCTATTTGAATTATCTTACTAAGGAAACTCGTTTTACCTCATTCGGAGTTCAGACCGAAAAGTTATACCTATTTTAGTGAAGCACTTTTAGGCTGCCAACTCTTACGATCACTCTACGGGCAATGGATTTACTTACGGCCCGTAAATAGGCTTTTATGGAAACTTTTCGGCCAGTTTCAAAATGGGGTTTTTGGTCCTTTCCTCACACCTTAAGGCCAATGCAACATCGTTTTGACCTTCAAGAGAGTCCTTATCAGCCCTCATAACCCTGGTCTCTCTCATTCCTCTCATTCTAAAAATACCCTAAGTCCCAAATTCTCTCAAAATAATCCCAAGTCTTCAAGCTTTATAGAAGAAGGAAACAAGCTAGGGTTTTGGTTTCTTCACCTCCAAATTGGATTTCTCTTTATCAAGTTGATAAGGTATGTGGGCTTCATTCGTGGGGATCCTTCCACCCATGAAGCCAATCCTTCTCTCTTTATCAAATTTTATGACTTTAAGGTTGAATACTTTATGGGTAATTCTTATTATGTATTGTACACATGAATTTTATTAGAATTCTTCAAGCAATGATTTTATTATGCTTAAATACCACTGTTTTTTGAAATTGTGATGGATTTTATGATATTAAAGTCATGTACTCTAAGATGCTATGAAAAGCTATGAAAGAACTTGTGGATTTTAGTTGGATTTCACGATACCCAAGATGAGGGTTTTACTACAATGATGGTGGGTAGATTTGAATGACTTTAAAATGAGTTGATTTTACTCCTCTCATGTTCTATATTCTTGAAATGCGTAATTTCAAGATTATGTATATATTACCACTATGTTTTGACTAAAGTATTTGACTAGATCCTATGTTGGCGAATGCCATGTGAATTATAAGTATTGCATATATTGAAGGGATAATATACATGCTATGAGCTCATGAGAATGTTTTGGATGCTAAAAATAATGGATCCCTTTTCTTTGATATTATGATGTAATAGTCTGATGAGCTACTCTTATGAATTATGAAGCTTTGTATAATATGGATATGTATATAAATTGAGTATTCCTTGGGATTGTTGACCTAGCACCGAGAGGACCATGGTTGGTATCCATTGTCCCTTAACAATGTGGCACCATATGCATTTTGTAAGTCCTACCGAAAAGATTGTATTGTAAGGTAAGGACATCTCTTAACTCCTATAGAAAAGATTGTATTGTAAGGTAAGGACTTCTTATTTACCTACCGAAAAAGCCATTCCATACGGTAGGAATATTTGTACACTCTCAAAAAAGGTTATATCATAAGGTGAGTTGATGGCTTACCTTGGCAAAGTAGACCAATCCTTTATTCGGTGTAGAGTGAACACCGGGATTCCAAGTAGTAGCTTGCTTAGTCTTATTTGTCGGTTATGGTCCTTTCCAATCAATGTATGATATGTTTTGTGATATGGCAATCCTCAAGCATGTTTTTATTAAGGCATTGAGCATTTATTTCATATTGAGATTATATCCATTGATTATGCATATTGTCTAATTATGGATCATGTTATTTGTTGTATTTGCACCCCACATACTTAGTACCTTCCAAGTACTAAATCATACTTTTTGCCTACATGATCTCACCATGTAGGTACCAGAGCTCCTTTCTATCTTTCTCCTCCACGTGGCTAGTTAGTTTGGGTGAAGAATTGCTATTGGTGAGTCTTCCACTTTCGTGGACGCCAACCATTTACTATCATGCTTTTACTTAGACTTATCTACTTTTGAATACTATCTTGTGAGGGTGAGTCTGGGACATGTCTTAGCCCTCGTTCTATTCATGATTAAAGGTGTTGTTGGATGTTGGTATAACTATGTTCTATTGAGTTTGACTCGTTATGCTATGTAGTTATTGGAGGTTTCCCTTAGTCCCATTCCCTTATGTGCCTGTTGTATGATGATGGTGATGAGATTAAAGTCCCAAGTACCTAATTGCCCCCATAGCGTTAGTCATACTTACCCACCCCTTAGATTTATTTTCTATGTGATCCATGCTCATCCTTTTTCCCTACAACATCCCCATAGCGTCATTCCAAAGCCCTATTTACCCTCAGAAATTATGTGCTACATCTTTATTGCTCTTTATGCTTCTGTGAAATCAAGAATGTGCTATACATGCTTAAGAGGCTTGTTTGAGATCTCTTTTGGTTCCCATTTACCGTGTCATGTCTAGGCCCTTGGCTTGGGGCATGGCAAAGCCTGGTATCAGAGCACTAGGTTTAAAAATGGTCGTCGGAAATCCAACACACCGCGTCCAGTAGAGTTTTATTCATGGTTGTGAAGTGTGCCACAACTATGAATAGGAGGCTATGAGGCGTTCTAGGAAATAAATCACTTCTTCATGATCCATTTCGTGCGGTAGAGCTAAATCGTCTAAGGTTTATTTCTGTGTCATACTGATTACATTTAGAATATATCTCAAGCCCGTTAGAATGGTGGACAAGCAGGTAATCATTCCCCGCTTGATGATCAACTTCTCCACAATAACATATCTAACGCAGAGATTTGCAATACTCTATGGCTATTGGCCAAAGTTGTAATCGCTCAACTAAACCAACAGGCGAGTGCCCCTGGGATTGGAAATTATAATAGGAGGGAGAGGAAGGCTAAGAGGGCCCAAGTTGATGGTGCTTCCTCTTCTACTAGTCTACCGGCGCCCAAGCACAAAAAGTAAAGACTCCCTTTTGCCATTTGTCAAGGGTGTGGCAAGAAGCATCAAGAAAAGAGTTTGGCCGGCACTGAGGGTTGTTTCAAGTATGGCGATATTGGGCATAAGATGAGGGTCTACCTCATGGCCTCCGAGGAATGGAGAAGGAGGGATGAATTTGAGGGTACACTTGCATATGCTAAGCTGGATAGTAATGGTGCATCAAATCCTCCTAGGTTCCCAAAATGTGGAAGAAACCACGCCAACACATGTTTGAGAAAAAGGGGTGCATGCTTTTGGTATGGCAAGATAGGCCACAAGATCGTTGATTGTCCATATGCTTAAAGAAGGGTAAAGATGATTATCCTCTAGGATATGGTGCTCACAAAACTCACAAGGCACAAGGTGGTGCCAAGGGTGGTGGTGCTACTATTCCCAAATATCAAGGCAAGGGTGTTGATGGTCAAGCTTCTCCCACGTGCCACAAGTGTGGAAGGAACCATCTGGGAGATCGTTTGGCTGATCCAAGTGCTTGTTTTGGGTGTGACACAAAGGATCATAAGTTCAGACATTATCCATGGGCCACTAAGAATTATAAGGATGATCGTCACGATCTCAACCATACCCCTCTAAGGGTTCCTAGACTTAGTATGGTGCTTCACCTGGTATGTTATAGGTTTTATGATTATGATGTCTATGTTTATTTGGATCCGGGTGCCATTTTCTCTTTCATTATGCGAATTGTTGCTAGTAAGCTTCATGTGTGTCCCGAATTATTGTGTGAACCCTTTGAGTTGTCTACCCTTGTTGGTAAGTCAATTATCACTAGAAGAGTCTATAGGGGTTGTCCCATGTCTATATTGTATAGAGTCTTGCCTTGTGATTTTGTTGAGCTTGACCTGGTAGATTTTGATATCATTCTTGGGATGGATTGGTTACATGCATATCATGTTTTTGTCAATATGGTGCATGTATTCTGTTCCTTAGAGCTTGCCTTAGCACATTCAGGGATGAATGTTCCCAAGTGGGAGATATTGTACGATCTCACTTATGAGAAGTATGAAAATGTAAGAAAATAAGCTTTGGAAATTTTTGTAACTGTCAACTTTGACGAAGGGGTTTTACGAGCCATAAATCGTTGTATGGCCCGTAAGTTAGTTCGTGGAACATAGGGTAGACTTGGTGAAATTGGAATCTTTCAGGGATTCAATCTACGACTCATCAGATGGCCCATAAAATCTTTTACAAACCGTAGATCGTGTCATGGAATGTAAATGAGAAAAATGTCTCTAAAAGTCTAAAAATCTATCAAACAAAACCCCTATCTACGACCCGTAGAATGGACTACAACCCATAAACAGGGTCTCGGGGTCCTGTCCGGTGAATTTTTATAAGGGGTAGTTCCAACCTTTCCTATTCCCTTGATAGCCTCATCTAGCCCCTCCATGACCCCTCATGCAATCCCAAGCCCCTCTCTCATCAAGTCGAGTGCAAACGATTCCAATCACCTAAATTCTAGCATGAGTTTGTATATGTGTGTACTTTAAATGATCATATCTCTTAGCACACAATGAATTAGATGCTGGACGACAAACCAAATGAATTCTCTTTGAATTATCTTTCTAACACAACTAGTATAACCTCATTCAGAGTTCAGAATGAAAAGTTATGCCATTTTAGTGAAGCACTATCAGACTATTGGTATGTAAAATAGTTGAGTGAAATAGAAACAGGTAGAATAATATGGAAAGAACATCAACTCAAAATAATCGTCAAATATCATCAAATCATCAAATGTCTACCTATGCAAGAATAAAGAGTAGGTAAGTGACCTGTCAACATTTCAAATTCATCCATCATCTCAGACTCATCTCAGAGGAGCTCACCTCCTCTCATCTCATCTCAGAGTACTCAAGGTAGAAAATTAATGGGAGTTTTTCTTATCCGACAATAATCACTTATGAGCCGGTGAATCTACAAAATCTCGCTGATAATGCCACAATCATTCCAAACTTGCAAGGTAGGGAACGTTTGAAACCATATCGGCTTACCCAATATGAAGTTAGTACTCATCAGGTCCGCTATTGCTTCTAGGGATTGTTACTCACGTGGGAACCATAATATATGTGATCATTCTAAACCTCACCTACCTTTGGCAATGTAGTTTGATGAGTTTAATTCATACTAAGTCTCACTTTTTTGGTGCTCGATACTCCTCCCATGACTCAATCTCATAAAACCTCCATCTCAACCAATCTCATAGGGACGTGAACCCCGTCATTGATCGGTATCTGATAGGGACTCTAACCTTTTTATCAATCAAGCTTGTAGGGACTCTAACCTTTTTATCAATCAAGCTTGTAGGGACTCTAACCCTTTCATCAATCAATCTCATCAATGACTTAAGATTTAAAACAATCATTAGGAATCAATCGGACAGACACATAGATAGAGTTCATTTATAGAGACTCATAAAGCAATCAAATTCTACCAACTCATCATCATTCTCCCATCACAATCAACAATCTCAACTCAAGGCTCTAGATTCAATTTTCAAGTTCATTATGCATGCTTATCAAATTAGTCATGTAGGGTTATGCAAATTCTCATGAAAATGTTCAATTTAAGAAAACAAATAGTATGATGATCATCAACATAGAAAAACATGAAATTTCAAATGCAATCTTAAGAAAAACCATCAAGGGTTCATGCATGTAGTCTCTTGAACCATCACTCATCTATGACCATCTATGGGGCACATCAGAGAACAATCTCATGCTTTTAGTTTAGCCTTACATACCTGGGATGAAGCTATCAACCATTCACGTCAAGGATTTCTTCTCAAATCTCTCAAATTCAAGCTCTTCTCTTTTTTCCTCATGCCATAACCTTGTTAAAATATGGAATAGCACTTAGAATGGGGGGGGGGGGGGGGTTTAGACCCTTTTTACGTCAGAACGACCTTATTATATCATGTATAGAATTTAGGAGGGGTTGGGAATTGATCGGAATGCCCCTTGTAAAAATTAAAAATTTTCAACTCGGAAAAGACTTAGTCCGCGATGCGGACTGGTCATGTACTGTGCATTTTCATAAAATGTTTCTCGTTGAAATTTTTTGGAAAAACATATGTGTGACTCCGCTACAGAGGCACGACATGCATCGGTCCCACACCTTCACTGTTTTGCGCTTCGGATCGAAAAATTGTCTTTTGATCGGGTCGCTCTAAAAATCGACCGAGACCATTTTCCCACTCAATTTTTCGTGCTGATCACAAATCTGGCCTAGTATTTTTCATACAAGCATTGAAAGATGCGTTATGTACATACCCTCACTCTAGTGGTATTTTGATAATTTTATCGGGCGTTACATCATCTCCCTTTTGTGATCATTCGTCCTTAAATGATGAGTATAGGTGAATATCAAGGCACGAATAGACTCAAAACTTATCTCAATACTCAACCCAATCAATCAAACTCTTGACTCTTCCTCGACCTCTATCAATACTACTTTGACTTAAGAATAGAAAGTCACATCATGAATAGATAAATCAATTTAGTGAAGTGTAAGAAATATACCTTCAACACTCCCATCATTTGCCACGAATAGGTGCGGATATTTGGCCTTCATCTCTTCCTCAGCTTCCCATGTGGCTTCGTCAACGAATTGATTTCTCCATAGGACTTTGACTGAGGCTATCTCTTTGTTCCTCAACTTACAAATCTGACGATTAAGGATTTGAACTGGAACCTCTCCATAAGATACACTATCTTTCACCCGAACACTATCGTCAGGGATTACAAAGGCAGGATCTCCCAAGCATTTCTTCCACATCGACACATGGAATAATAGATGGACTCCATCTAGCTCGAAAGGCAACTTTAACTCATAAGCAACCTTCCCAATCCTCTTTACAATCTGATATGGTCTAACATAGCGTGGACTCAAGTTTCCCTTTTTCCTAAATCTTATGACACCCTTCATAGATGACACTTTCAAGTACACCCAATCATCTACCTCGAACTATATGTCTCTTCTTCTCACATCGGTATAAGATTTCTGGTGACTTTGGGCGGTATTCTATCTCTATCTAATGACCTTCACCTTCTCCATTGATTGGTGGAAAAGATCGGGCCCAATCAACTCTACTTCTCCTACCTCAAACTACCCAATGAGTGATCTACATCTCCTCCCATATAAGGCTTTGTAGGGAGCCATTTGAATGCTTGCATGATAACTATTGTTATATGCAAACTCAATCAACGGTAGGTGATCATCCCAATTCCCCTAGAAATCAAGAACACATGCTCTTAGCATATCCTCTAGTGTCTGGATTGTGCGCTCTGCCTGACCATCTGTTTGTGGATGAAAGGTTGTGCTCAGGTTCATCTTAGTACCCAATCCTTTCTGGAACGATCTCCAAAACTGGGAGGTAAATTGAGCTCCTCTACCCTAGATGATGGACAAGGGAACCCCATGCAACCTCACAATCTCCTAGATGTACAACTTGGCATACTCCTCCGCCGTGTTAGTTGTCTTAACTGCCAAGAAATGAGCCATTTAGTCATCTTATCCACAATTACCCATATTGAATCATGTTGTTTTTGAGACCTTGGTAAACGAGTAATGAAGTTCATATTAATCATCTCCCACTTCTATTCCAGAATTTCAAAGTTCTGAGCCAATCCACATGGCCTTTGATGCTCAACTTTTACTTGTTGGCAATTCAGGCACCTTGAAACGAACTCAACACTATCCCAATTCATTCCACTCCACTAATAGACTTCTCTCAGGTTATGGTACATCTTGGTAGAGCGAGGATGAATAGGATATCTGGTGTCATAGGCCTCATCCATGATCTTTCCCGAATACCATCAATATTTGAAATACAGTATCTATTCTGATATCTCAACACTCCATCTACCCCTTTGGAGAAAACCATCACTTTCTGTTTGTGGACAACCTCCTTCAATTGGAGTATGACAGGATCTTGGTCTTGCTTTTCATTCATCTCTGCCACTAAGGATGAAGCAGAACCATTCTGAACATTAACTCCTGCCTCATTATTCTCCTCAAGTTGAACTCCCAATCAAGCCAATCGATGCACTTCCTTGGCTAACTCCTCTCCTTCCCCCACATGGGTTGTGCTATCTATCGACAACCTACTAAGAGCATCAGCGACAATGTTAGCTTTACCTAGGTAGTAGAGAATGCTCATGTCATAACTCTTGAGCAACTCCAACCATGTCCTCTTTCCCAGGTTGAACTCTTTCTAACTGAAGATATACTGCAAGCTCTTGTGGTCAGTGAACACATCCACATGCACTCCATAAAATAGTGGTGCCAGATTTTAAGTGCAAACACCACTGCTTCTAACTTGAGATCATGGGTTGGATAGTTCCTCTATGAACCTTAATTGGTCTGGAACCACAGGCTATCACCTTCCCTCTATGCATTAGTACACATCCCAATCTAACCCTTGAAGTATCACAATAAATTACAAAGTCCTCTATCCCATCGGGTAAGGTAAGGATCGGTGCAATAGTCAACCTCGTCTTCAACTCTTGGAAACTCTTCTCACATTGATCGGACCACTGAAACTTGACCTTTTTCTGAGTCAATGTAGTCAATGGTGTAGATGGGGAAGAAAATCCATTAACAAATTTGCGGTAGTAGCCTGCCAACCCCAAGAAACTTCTCATGTCAGTCGGAGTGGTCGGTCTGGGCCAGCTCTTAACCACTTCAATCCTTTGGGAATCCACTAGAATACCATGGCTGGAAACAACATGGCCTAGGAAGGCCGCTGACTTAAGCTAGATTTCCCCACTTTGAGAATTTTGCATACAATTCATGGTCCTTAAGAGTTTGGAGGACAATTCTGAGATGATTAGCATGCTCCTCCTCACTTCTCGAATACACCAAATGTCATCGATGAACACAATCACAAACATATCAATATATTGTCTGAATACTCTATTCATCAAGTCCATAAAGGTTGCAGGTGCGTTCGTCAACCCAAAGGACATGACCAAGAACTCAAAATGGCCATATCTCATCCTAAAGGCTGTCTTTGGAATGTCACATTCACTCACTTTCAGCTGATGGTAGCCAGATCTAAGGTCTATCTTTGAGAAACTAGAGGCACCCTGAAGTTGGTCAAACAAATCATCTATCCTTGGGAGAGGATATTTATTCTTTATCGTGACCTTGTTTAGTTGCCTACAGTCAATACACATTCTGAGGGACCCATCTTTCTTTCACACAAATAAGACAGGAGCACCCCAAGGAGAAACACTTGGCCTAATGAAGACCTTCTCTAGCAAATCTTTCAATTGCTCTTTCAACTCAGCGAGGGCCATCATATAAGGTGAAGTCGAAATAGGCTGGGTATCAGGAGGAATGTCAATTCCAAAGTCAATCTCCCTATCAAGAGGGACTCTATGCAGATCATCAGGAAATACTTTCGGAAACTCATTAACAATCAGGACTAACTCAAGAGTTGGGGTTGGATTTCACTCGCACGAGGTAATAGATACAACCTTTGTAAATCAACCTTCTAGCTCTATGATATGAGATAAACTTTCCTCTAGGTGCAACAGAATCACCCTTCCACTCTAGAACCGGTTCATTAGGAAATTGGAACTTAACGGTTCAGGATTTACAATCAACGAGGGCATAACAGGCGCGAAGCCAATCCATACCAAGAATCAAATTAAAATTAACCATCTCCAACTCAACCAAATCAAAAAGAGAATCCCTATAGTGGATGGACACTACATAAGCTCTATAGATTCTCTCAGCTCGAATAGACTCACCCACTGGAGTAGAAATATCAAAGGGTTCAAGAAGACTTTCAGGGGTTCTATCAAATCTACTAGCCACATGAGGAGTTACAAATGATAATGTGGCACTCGGATCCATCGAAAAATAACAATTAAAAGTAAAAACTCGAATCATACCCGTCACAACATCTGGGGAGTTCTCCTGATCTTGGTGACTACCCATGGCATACTAACGGTTTCTTGCCCCGCTTGCGCTTGACGTAGTGCCCCTCTAGTTTCCTCTAACTGGTGGGGATGGTGTAGTAGATTGAGCCTAGTCAGCCCGCTTTGGACAATCTCTCTGGTAGTGACCCGCTTGGCCACATTTGTAGCACACATTAATCCCATCACGACATCTCCCAAGTGCATTTGGCCATACTTATCACATGGTGGCTTAACTTGCGAACCTTGAGCCATACTAGCTTGCGACTGAGGTCCGTGGTTTCCCATATTCTGAGATCTCTTATCATACCTGCCTCTAGGCACAAGCGCACTTGCAGCTAATGGTGCTGGGAACCGATTGCCATTACCTTTCCTTCCAACCTATGACTGGATATCTTAGCTTTCTTATGCTTGAACTCTTCCTTGTCATGCTCTCTCTCCACGTCAGCTTATTGCACAAATGTTATCAGTCTCCCAATGTCCATATCACTCACAAGCATTACTCCCCTCCTATCTCTCTTGGGTCCCCTATTCAACCCATCAACATACATCCCTATTCTTCTCCTCATATCAGCAACCATGAGCAGGACATAACGAGATAGTTACGTGAACTTCAACCTATGCTCTTGCACAGTCATAGAGCCCTTTTCAGATTTAGGAACTCTTTCACCTTAGCTTCCTTTCTCTCTCTTGGGAAGAAGCATCCTTAGAAGGCTTCCTCGAACATTGCCCAAGTCAAACATGGAGCATCATCCTTCTACTTTACTTCCATTGGTTGAACCATAGTCTAGCCACACCCTTGAGTTGGTAAGCAGCCAGTTCAACTCTGTTAACATCAGCCACATACATCACTTAGAACACCTTTTCAAGTTCCTCCACATAGTTCTCAAGATATTCAGTGGATGCAGACCCCGTGTACTCAGGCGGATTCATCCTAAAAAATTCTCAAACTCTAGAGGTGTCATGAGCATCTTTTCTACCCGCTCCTTGTCTTACGGCAGGTGCTACGACAACCTGGGCTAGAGCTTGTATAGCCCGGCGTAGCTCAGCATTGGAGACCTCATCTTATGGGGGCTTCCCAACAGGGAAAGCTCGGCCCACATACTCCTCATGTACTTGAGGATCAGGTGGGTTAGCATCTTGCCTGGCAAGACGTCCCTGTCCTCTGAAGACTCTTCTGGGAGGCATGATATCAATTTTGCACACATAGAGCACAAATTAGAAGAGAGTTTTCATAGAGCTTAACTCTGTCACACGAATAGGAATGAGAAGAAAAGTGTAACAATTCCTAATGTCCTATAGCCTCCTGCTTATGAAATGTGGTCGACAACACACCCATAAACAAGAATCTACTAGACATGGCTTCATAGACTCCCTAAGACACTTGAACTCTGTGCTCTGATACAAAGTTTGTCACGCCCCGGGAGGGTACCCTTGGCGTGGCTTGCACGTAGGGACTATTGCTAGTCAACAAGCGAACAACTTAGTCTCGTCACGTTCATTCAATCAAATAACTCTATTGAACAACAGAATTAAAAGTAAGTAAATGGGCACATCTCATCTAATGTCTCAAAATGACATAGATAATAATAAAGGTTAGTAGAAAGAACTAGCTCCCAATCTCAACATCAACGTTCAACCATCATTTATGAAGCCTCTATCACTAATCATGTGGTGCCAATGACAGACCCATGACTACCCAAATCAAAATAAAAGAAATAGTCCAATCTAATTCTAAAGAATGATGAAATAAAAGTAGTGGATCCTGTGAAATAGGGGAGGCTTACCAATTAGCTACGAACCTCAGCTCTTCAATGGAGCGCCTGTTGATGTACTCTAGTACCTGCCCTTGTATCATAAAATGATGCAATCCAAAAGGGACATCAGTACTCAGAATATACTGGTATGTAAAATAGCTGAGTGAAACAAAAACAGGTAGAAGAATATGGAAACAACATCAACTCAAAAAAATCGTCAAATATCATCACATCGTCAAATGTCTACCTATGCAAAAATAAAGAGTAGACAAGTAACCGGTCAATAACTCAAACTCATCTGTCATCTCAGACTCGTCTCAAAGGAGCTCACCTCCTCTCATCTCATCTCATCTCAGAGGTGCTCACCTCCTCTCATCTTATCTCAAAGTACTCAAGGTATGAAATTTATGGGAGTTTCTCTTATCCGAAAAAAATCACTTATGAGCCAGTGAATGTATAACAATCTCGCTAACGTTGCCACAACCATTCCAAACTTGCCAGGTCGGGGAACGATCGAAACCATATCAGCTCACCTAAGTTAGTACTCAACAAGTCCACTATTGCTTTTAAGGACTATTACTCACGAGGGAGCCATAATATATGTGATGGTTCTAAACCTCACCTACATTTGGCAACGTAGTATGATGAGTTCAAGTCGGACTAACTCTCACTCTTTCGGTGCTCGATACTCCTCCTTTAACTCAATGCTCATAAAACCTCCATCTCAACCAATCTTATAGGGACTTGAACCCATCATTGATCGATATCTGATAGGGACTCTAACCTTTTTATCAATCAAGCTCATAAGGACTCTAACCCTTTCATCAATCAATCTCATCAATGACTCAAGATTTAGAACAATCATTAGGAATCAATGAACAGATACATCAATAGAGTTCATTTATAGAGACTCGTAAAGCAATCAAATTCTACCAACTCATCATCATTCTCTCATCACAATCAACAATCTCAACTCAAGGCTCTAGACTCAATTTTCAAGTTCATTATGCATGCTTTTCAAATTAGTCATGTAGGCTTATGAAAATTCTCATGAAAATATTCAATTTAGGAAAACAAATAGTATGATGATCATCAACATAGAGTATGATGATCATCAACATAGAAAAACATGAAATTTCAAATACAATCTTAAGAAAAACCATCAACGGTCCATGCATATAGTCTCTTGAACCATCAACTCATCTATGACCATCTATGGGGAACATGAGAGAACACTATCGTGCTTTTAATTTAGCCTTACATACCTGGGATGAAGCTATCAACCATTCACGTCAAGGATTTCTTCTCAAATCTCTCAAACTCAAGCTCTTTTCTTCTTTCCTCAAGCCCAAGCCTTGTTAGAATATGGAATAAGACTTAGAATGGGGGTTTTAGATCCTTTTTACGTCAGAACGACCTTATTAGATCATGTATATAGTTTAGGAGGGGTTGGGAATTGACTGGAATGCCCCTCATAAAAACTAAAAATTTTTAGCTCGGAAAAGACTTAGTTCGCGATGCGGATTGATCGTGTACTGTGCATTTTCAAAAAATGTTTCTGAATGAGTTTTCTCAATCCTGTTGAATTTTTTTGGAGAAACATAAGTGTGACTCCGCTACAGAGGCACGACATGCCTCTGTTACACACTTTCACTATTTTGTGCTTCGGATCAAAAAATTATCTTTTGATGGGGTCGCTCTAAAAATCGCCCGAAACCATTTTTCCACTCAATTTTTCATGCTGATAAAAAATCTGGCCTCGTAGTTTTCATACGAGCATTGAAAGATGTGTTACGCGCATACCCTCACTCTTAAGGTATTTTGGTAATTTTATCGGGCATTACATCATCTCCCCCTTGTGATCATTCATCCTTGAATGATGAGTATAGGTGAATATCAAGGCACGAATAGACTCAAAACTCATCTCAATACTCAACTCAATCAATCAAACTCTTGACTCTTCCTCGACCTCAATCACTAATACTTAGATTTAAGAATAGAAAGTCACATCATCAATAGATAAATCAATATATTGAAGGGTAAGAAATATACCTTCAACACTCTCATTATTCGGCATGAATAGGTGCGGATATTTGGCCTTCATCTCTTCCTCAGCTTCCCATGTGGCTTCGTCTACGAATTGGTTTCTCCACAGGACTTTGACTGAGGCTATCTCTTTGTTCCTCAACTTACGAATCTAACAATTAAGGATTTGAAACGGAACCTCTTTGTAAGATACGCTATCTTTCACCCCAATGCTATCGATAGGGATCACAAAGGAAAGATATCCTAAGCATTTCTTCAACATCGACACATGGAATACCAGTTGGACTTCATATAGCTCGGAAGGCAACTCTAACTCATAAGAACCCTTCACTATCCTCTTTACAATTTGATATGGTCCAACATAGCGTGGACGCAACTTTCTCTTTTTCACAAATCTTATGACATCCTTCATAGGTGACACTTTCAAGTACACCCAATCATCTACCTCGAACTCTAAGTCTCATCTTCTCACATCGGTATAAGATTTCTGGTGGCTTTGGGTAGTCTTCTATCTCTCTCTAATGACCTTCAACTTCTCCATCAATTAGTGGACAAAATTGGGCCCAATCAACTCTACTTCTCCTACATCAAACTACCCAATCAGTGATCTATATCTCCTCTCATACAAGGCTTCGTAGGGAGCCATTTGAATGCTTGCATGATAACTATTATTATAAGCAAACTCAATCAACAGTAGGTGATCATCCCAATTCGCCTTGAAATCAAGAACACATCTCAACGTATCCTCTAGTGTCTGGATTGTGCTCTCTGCCTGACCATTTTTCTGTGGATGAAAGGTTGTGCTCAGGTTCATCTTAGTACCCAATCCTTTCTGGAACGATCTCCAAAACTAGGAGGTAAATTGAGCTCCTCTACCCCATATGATGGACAAGGGAACCCCATGCAACCTCACAATCTCCTGGATGTACAACTTGGCGTACTCCTACACCGTGTTAGTTGTCTTAACTGCCAAGAAGTGAGCTGATTTAGTCATCTTATCCACAATTACCCATATCGAATCATGTTGCAAGACCTTGGTAAGCTAGTAATGAAGTCCATATTAATCATCTCCCACATCCATTCCAGAATTTCAAAGTTCTAAGCTAATCCATATGGCCTTTGATGCTCAACTTTCCTAACAAAAATTTTGTATAGTAAGGTAAGAAAATCTCTTATCTCCTACCTAAAAGATTGTATTGTAAGGTAAGGACATCTTATTTTACCTACTGAAAAGGCCATGTAGTAGGGTAGGGATATTTGTAACACTCTCCAAAAAGGTTATATCGTAAGGTGAGCAGATGGTCTACCTTGGCAAAGTAAAGTACTCCTTTATTCGGTGTGGAGTGATCACCATAGTTCTAAGTAGTAGCTTGCTTGGTCTTATTTGTCGGTTATGGCCCTTTACCATCTACGTATGATATGTTTTGTGATTTGGCAATCCTTATGTATATTTTGACTAAGGCATTGAGCATTTATTTCAAATTGAGGTTATATCTATTGATTATTATTATGCATATTATCTAATTATGGTTTATGTTCTTTATTGCATTTGCACCCTATATACTTAGTACCTTCCAAGTACTAACACATACTTTTTGCCTACATGATCTCTCTATATAGGAGCCAGAGCTCCATTTTTTCTTGCTAGTCAGTTCGGGTGAAGAATTTCTACTGGTGAGTCCTCATTTTTGGGGAATATAACCATTTACTATCATGCTTTTACTTAGACTTATCTACTTTTGGATACTATCTTGTGAGGGTGAGCCCCGGAGATGTCTTGGTTGCTATTTTATTCATGATTAGAGGTGTTGTTGGATGTTGGTATGGCTATGTACTATTGAGCCTAACTCATTATGCTATGTAGTTATTGGAGGTATCCCTTAGCCCCCATTCCCTTATGTGCTTGTTGTATGATGATGGTGAGAAGATGAAAGTCCCAAGTACCTAATTGCCCCCATTGCATGAGTCATACTTACCCTTCCCTTAGATTTATTTGCTATAGGATCTATGCTCATCCTTTTTCCCCACGACATCCCCATAACATGAGTCCAAAGTCCTATTTACCCTTAGAAATTATGTCTTACATGGTTATTGCTCTATATGCTTATGCGAATTCAAGGATGTGTTTGCATGCTTGAGAGGCTTGTTTGGGGTCTCGGGTTCCCATTCTCCGTATCACATCCATACCCTTGGCTTGGGGCGGGACAATTTTTATGCTATAATTAAGCGTTAATATAGACATTGTAATAGTCTAATTTGAATATATGTTTTTATTTCAATTATGTATCTTTTTTATTCGTTGTAGGATTCTGTGGTTGGATATATGCAATGTGATTGTTATATTGTAAGTGATTACTGTTCATGAAACATGTTAATGATGCTTTGGAAGTTTATATGATTATACTGTATTGGTATCCTTAAGGGTTTTAATGCCTAATTAATCTGTTTGTCCATATATGTATATGAGAAACCTTAGTGATATTAAAATAGTATATGCTTAATATAATAGTATAACTATAACTTATGGATATGCTCTCACGTCATCATTAAGGACTTTTATGCTCTAATTAAGAGATTATATAGACAATTTTATAGTGGAACTTGGATATACTGTCATAGAATATACCTATTTTTGAAAAATTTGACAGTTCTATATTGAAAACCTTCTACAACTGAATATGTGATTGTATACAATAGTCAGTTAGCACAAGGTATCAGTAAGTGACTATTATGTTTTTTACTTTTTTTTATTTTTGATATTTTATTTATATACTTGCATTTTGCTGTGCAAGTTGGTGATTATTATGTTAAAATGGATATTGATTACAAACCAAAACCTGATTGCTCAACAAATTGTAATATAGTTCATGATATGTATGATAAGTTGTCGAGTGGCCAACTAGAACTGCTTTGACAAACCTGCTTTGGTAAATATCTGAATATGCCGCCTCTTCTATTTCAAAGAGGTGTTGTGTATAATTTATCAATGAGGAAAGTGCATTGTGACGTATTTTTTTGACAAATAGTGTATGTATTTATTTTGGATTGGTTGAGTTTGCAATTGTTCTTGATTAAAATGCAAAGGTAAGATGAACATCGCAGTATTATAAGATGGAAATAGATAGTTGAAGAGGTACTTTAAAGGGATAGCCACTGTCACATGGGCTGAGATGGATCATTATTTCAAAAATACAAAATTCAAAAAGGATGTTGATGCTATTAAAATGACAGTTCTGTATTTTGTAAACATGTTCCTCTTTTGTGCTTGGAAAAGTAAAATACTTGATATGTGTTATTTTGATCTAGTTGAGGGTGGAGGTTTCAATTCTTATTCATGGGGAGTTGATGTATTTCAATCAATATATATTTATTGTTCTAATAAGTTGAAGTTAAATTCAAAATTTCATAGGCATGGGGGATATTCGTTGGCATTACAGATTTGGTTTTATGAGTGTTAGTGAGGTATTCAATGGTCGGTTAGCTTTTCATAATGGTTCTCAAGTCCCTCATATATTAAATTGGACTATTAAGAGACAAGTAACTCATGAGAGTGTTTGCTTGCGGATATACAACTTATATACAAGTATTGTCTTTTTTTTTTTTTTGTAATTTTGCATTCTTTTTTAAAAATTTTTTTAATCTTACTTAAATTATATTTTGTTATGTTTATTTTTTAGGAGAAACATTTTCCCAAGTAATAATGAGAAGCTCATATTAGAGTTAGAAGATTTTGTGTTTGAAAGTTTTACTGTGGGTACACAGTCTCAACAATTCAGTGATGATTTTTTTTTGCACACAAGCTCAAAAGGAAGATATTGGTTAGAGTAGTGGTTATGGTGTTGTCCCCAGCAACGTTGAACTGAAGAATGAGATTAGTAATTTTTGAAAGCATGTTGATTTGAAATTTGACGAGGTTCTTGATGCCTTGAAATATCTCCGTAGTAAATTTAAGGTAATTTTTTTCTTACCAATAATCGTACTTTTGTGTTACCTTGTAAAGTTTTCGTATTACAAATGCAGATATACTTAAACACAATGAGTTCGACCAAATTTTGGGTGTCGTGATAGGCCATAATTCGTGAATTCAAGCCTTATTTGGCAAGAAACACAAGCTGCGCTTGCAAGAGAGAATGCTTTCTTGTTTGTTATATTACACCCCTAATGCATTTTCTAATGTATTTTAGATAATAGAAAATGATGAATCTACACACTTTGAGAAATAACATACAAATTTAGATAGAGATAGTTATGAGAATGTTCCAGATAGTGTCCCTATTATGTATGAAGTTGGCATGGGTGGTGAGAAAAGTGCTACAGGTAAGTCTATTGATAAGACTAGTAAGAATATTAATATAAATGATGGTGTGAGTTTGTGTTTATTTCTATATACGATTCTGATATTGCTGATATTACTCAACATTATTATAAAAGAAAAGAAGAAAGTGCCAAAGAATCTTTGACTAACACAAAAATTTATTTTGATCCTTTGTTGGATGATGATTTTTTTGTGAATTTAAGTGAGATAGATTTAGTAGCAATTACTCAAGCTGTTATTCCTCTAGGTACTAATGTTAATAAATCTGAAAATGATCAAGTTGGCGGGAATGGTGGTGTTGAACATCAAACTACTAGCATTACTGTTGAGGAAAACGAAAATGTGAAGCATGGTGAATCTGTAGAAGAAGTTGTTGCTGAGGGAGTTGAGCATTTTAGACATAGTTCTCCTATACATGATCCTTGACATAATGGAACAAATGTACCAAGTTTGGTGGATGATAGCGTTTAAGATGGTGTTGCTAGGGGTAACAATCCTGGAATTGATGTTCTTTGTGAGGACCTAGTTGGTACGATTGATGTGGTGGCACAAATGTAGTTGATGCACCTGTATAAGATGATGTGGCTAGTGAGGCTGATTCAGAACAAGCTGGTTCTGTTATTCCTGAAGGCACTTCAGTAATTGAGATAGATGATTTTAAAATACCTCAAGTTTATCGAAGGCAAAGGAATAAAAAGCCTAGTCAAGAACATCAGTCTCCTTTTGTTATTGGTTCTGACCTTAGCAAAGATGGTTTAATACCTCTTACGTTACGTCAGTTAAAAGCAAATCTCAATCGATGCCAAGTATTACTATCCTTGTAGAGTATAATCTTATGGTGGAGTTCTTGTCTTTTGCTGATAAAAATATGATCACAAAAATATATGTATTTTTTATTTAGCTATTATGTATTTTTAAATTTACAATGATTAATAAATATATGTTTTGCATGCTTTATTGTGTAGGCCAAGTGTGGCTATTTACTCTCATGATGATGACTACTTGAATCCTCCGTATTTATTTTGTATCATATAAAACATGGTTTCACACGTTGAACTATTTAGGAAAAGAAATTTCTTATTCTGTGTGTATTCTATAAAGCCTCTTTCATGATTTTGTTATTTTTAAATTAATTATTTAAGAGAAAATCTATGTTGTTGTTCATTGATATCATCATAGTACATATATAGGACACTTATACTGAAGTTGGTGTTATCAATCCCCAGAGCTTTTTTTTATTTTTACAGTAATCTTCATAGTGAAAATCACGCCCAGGAATGCTACTTATCAAATACCACATATTGCTTCTGTTGCATTTGAGGTAGAATGTGTTTGAAACGCGATGATGATTTGGCATATAGTATAGTATATGTTCTTGCTACCAGTATAATATCTATTTACTGTTATGGTATCATAAATTAATATGGAATTTTTTGTGCTTGTTGTGCTTTACGTATACATTATTTTTTGTTTGTTCCTTTTAAATGTAGCACATTGATGTGATTTTCTACTATCTGAGGAAGAAGGTGAAGTATGGAAATGTGCCAAAACGAGTGGTAATAGCTAATAATTTCTTTAGTAATTGCATTTTGAAGTTATACAAAAATTTAAGAGTGGAGGAAATGAGTCTAATTAATTTTGAAGGCATGTGACATACTTGAATATATGTATGAGTATTGACTGTTCCGCAATACTGTGTGGACTGAGATTGACCGTGTTCTTTTCCTATATACTTGGGGAGCAGAAAGTGACGTTGAATTTTGTGTGTTTTATCATTTCATGATAAATGTTTCTATGTTTATGATTCTCTGCGTAACCCACAAAATAAGGTAGGTCTACAGCAGGCCATAGAATCGTTTATTATGTTGTTACCATTGATCTTGGTTGAAACTGATTTCTATAAGAAAAGAGATGATATTGATTTGGTGAATGATCTTCATAAGGTTTATCGGTTATGTGATGCATTTGACTTTGTATTGTTTCCAAATCTACCAACACAAAAAAATATGTATGTATCAATCTTTAATTATCTACTATAATCACTGTTTTTTATAAGCTAAACTATTTTTTATTTTTCTACAATGATTATGGTGTTTTTGTTGCATGCTTTAATGAGTATTTTAGGATGTTAAAATTTCTACCGATGACTTTGATGTGGATTTGCTACGATAGAGATATAATATTTTATTGTGGCATTATAGTTGGTAGAAGTAGCTGAATGACGAATGTAGTGATTCAAAAAATCCCGGATGGTGGGCGAAGCAAAATCGTGCTAAAAATCGCAAGATTTAAAAGTGTTCTGTGGGTTACATTTTATTTTAAATATATAGTATTTTTATGTAAAAGTACACTAACAACTATCTATATAAAAGTACACTAACAGCTACAAAAAGTACACTAACAACTCTTTATATCGATATGAATTTTATGATTTATTTTTTGAGTATTAAAACTATGAAGGGTTACTATTGTATATTTTGGTAACGATATGTGTTGTCGTTATGTTTGAAATTTTTTAATTTTATATTACGTGTTATTGTTTATGTTTTATTCTAGTAGAAGAGTTTATCTATATATTGTATGAAGATATATGTATATTATGGTAGTATCAAAGAGAAACAACTATAGTGGTTTTTCCTTGATGATACCATCAAAGTATACATATCCTTTGAAAGTATCAATTAATAATTGATAGCTTTATGTAGTGCCTGTCTTGTTTTTATCTCCTTGATAACATTAGAGTTTATATATACTCTGATCATATCAAATAATAATAAATTAGTTTCGTACTAAATATATACTATGAAGGCATCAAGTAATAGTTGATAGGTTTTTCTTGTGCCTGATTTGTTTCTTTTTATCTTAATACCATAAGAGTTTATATATATCTAATGTCTCCTAGTACTAGATTCAAAATGTCTATAAGAAGTTCCTGTCATGTGGCTTTGATTGTAGGTCAAACAGGTTGAAAATGGATCTTGAAAACGCACTTCATTGAAATGAAATCCTACTTGTAATGACCTGGTTGGTCATTTTAGGCTTTATCTGTGAAAATTACTATTTTACCCTTTCATAAGTTGTTTTGGGCCTACTTTGAACTAGATGAATGGTTAGAACTAAAATCCTAAGTTTTAATAGCTAAAATAATGAGTTTTGATACTTTTAAAAGTTTAAGTTGTTGAAAAAGTGAATTTTTGTGTCATTCTAAGTTTCAGAGGTCGGATCAGGGATTTATTGATTCCATTAGCTCCACAATTTCGAAACTAAACTATAGGAAGTTGCATAACTGAATTTGGAGTTAAAATGAGGTTTTTAGGCCCAAAATTCTACTCTTAGTCATTACCAAGACCAAATTTGACATTGGTCAACGTTCGGAGTTCAGAAGCTCAGATCAAAATTTTGACAGTTTCAATAGTTTCGAATAGTGAAAGAAACGCTAAAAATGGTTGGAGTTTCTTAGGGCAGTTTTGGTATATTGAATTCTAAACTAGTTTTATTGACTTGAATTGGTAAATGTGATGAGAAGGCCTTAAAATTAATTTTTGTTGATTCCGTTGAGTCTGGATTGTTGTTTCTGGTATGGATACATATAAAGTTTTTGAAATTCTGATTACGGATTAGTTCCAAATACCTATTCCGAGTTTGGTTGAATTTGTAAGCTTGATGGTGCAGCTTTCTGCTGCAGGGATACTCTCTTCTCTGCATTCATGGACTAGCCTACACAGTCTTGGGGACTTTACACTCCATGATAGCGGGATGGGCTCCGCATTTTCGAAGCACTTTTCATACGTAAACAGTTTTAAACTCGAAAAACACCATTTTAATTTATTTTTGAACTTCTAAGTTTTTTGGGGCAATTTTTAAGAAAGGTTTACGAATATTTGTGTTGGGTAAGTATTTCTAACACTAAACTAATTATTTTTCATGAGTTTTATCTTGATTTTATCGTTGATTTCGTGAAATTAATGACCCAAAATAAGGGGTTTTGGACTATATTTTCCAAACATTAACCATTGATTTCTCATTCAATTTAAGCTTTGATTTTAATGAAATTTTTGCCCATAAACTCTATTTTTTTAGTAGAACGTGATTCCAAAATTAATTTTCCAGATTTGAGACTTTCAAATTTTAGTCCATATTTTGACCATTTTGCCTCTAAGCCTAAAATATGCTAATATGGGCATCAAAATATACCTCTTGATGCATAGTATCCAGTTTTGATAATGGTCGATCCATCTGTAGACCATTTGGAGGCTTAAGTTGATTGAAAGCTTGTCCAATGCGATTTCAACATAGAGGTAGGTTTGGTTAACCTTTTTGGGACTGGATTTGAGTTATTGATCTTTTCATGTGATAATTGTGTGATTTAAATGGATAATTGTGCAATTGAGTTGTTGTGTAGAAATGATGATGGGAAATGATTCGGGTTGAGCCAAATTATGGTATTATCTTGATCCTATTGATGAACTGAGTTGAATAATGATGAATTGATAAGGACATGAGATAGAATGTGATCAAATGAGCCTTGTGAGATCAATCGAGATGAGTAAAGTCTGGTATTATTGATATACTTGTATTGTTGGGATGAGTAAGGTCTGGTATTATTGATATACTTGTATTGTTGGGTCGAGATAGGTTCGATATCATTGTTATAATTGTATATTAGTAAGGTCTGGCATCATAGTCATACTTGCATATTTGGGATAGGTTAGGTCCATAATATTGAAATTCTTGCATACTTAGGACGAGATAGGTCCACTATGGTTAAGATTCTTGATTATTGTTATAATTAGGATGATCTAAAATATAATGATGGTTTGGGCATTAGCTGCAACACTTAATATTATTCCTTGGGTGCATATGATCTATATGAGCTACATGCCTTAGCATCCCTGTTGTGGTGCTATTTACATGTCTACATGCATAATTGGGTTGCACTATTGATTTATATCTATTGTGTGGTAGCTTGTAACATCCCTTGACCTGGGTAAGAGGCAAGGGCATCATGAATTCACGTTGGAACCACCCTCTTGACCCGGGTAGAAGTCAAGGGTAAGATTTATACTTCTCATATCTTGACCACGAGCAGGTGGCAAGGACTTGGCATCATATTATTACTTGATCAGGTGTAGGTCGCAAGATTGTGGCATACTAATATTACTTTACCACAGGCAGGTGGCAAGGTTGTAACACCCTTGGTATTTGGCATGATTAGTTGTGAATTATGCTTCTTATTGTGGTTATATGATATCATGGGTCCTTAAGGACATTTTAGCTCATTACTATGGTATATGTATTATCATTTTGTGCTAACATTATGGATACAGGTATAGGTTTCTTCATTATTACATACTTGTTCGATTTGTCTTACCTAGTCGGTTGAACTCACTGGGTACATTTTCATGTACTCACCCCTACTTTATTTCCCCTTGTAGATCATGCACATGGTACAGGGCGGGATAGTTGATCATTCCATCGGAGCGCTATTGTTACCATCCATATCTCGGCGAAAAGGCTAAGACTTTGCGTCGCCATGGATCTTTGGATCCTCTTTTTATTTCTTTTCTCTCAGACTATTTATGAGACGGTTGTGTTCACCTTTCGTACTTTTTTAGATGCTCTTCTACTCTTATGAATTTGTTTATGCTTTATTTATCTTTCTTTTGTTGAGATATATTTTGGGTCGTGACAAGTTTGGTATCAGAGATCCACCTTGAGGGCAGATTCGATCGGCTTCTACAGAGCCTATGTATGTGCCAAAGGGGCCTATGGATCTTATTTCACCGCCCTCAACCCCAGAGACTACACCCTCGGTTCAGGAGTTACTAATAAGGTTATTGGCTAGATAGGAGGGAGCTCTTCTAACTCCATCTACTGTTGAGACATCGGTTTCTACCACACCGATTGGTCCTTCTAGTGCTCCACTGGAGCCAGCTATGATTCATATTGGTCTTTCTTCAGCTCTAGCAGACCCTCTTGTGACTATTATCACTCCACTTCAGGCATCTAAACCGAGTTCAGGTACTCAATTTCATAATTTAGTTGTCGCTCCATCCATTGCACCTCCTTTTCTTATGGTGCCACCATCTTCTACCAGTCTAGCCATGTCTACAATGGAGCAGGAGAGTTTTGAGAGGTTTTTGCGGTTGGCTCCACTGCGGTTTGATGGCACTCCTAACGATGGAGCTTATGATTTTCTGTCAAAGTGCCAAGACTGGTTATGTAACCGGGATATTCTTGAGCAGCATGGGGTTCCCTACACTTCATATAAGTTCACCAGCATTGCCAAGAAGTGGTGGAGGTCAGTGGTAGCTCGTCGACCTATTGGATCACCAGCTAACACCTAGGGATAATTTGCTGAGATATTTTTAGAGAGATTCATGCCCTACAGCCTCTAAGACAGCCGTCAAGATGAGGTTGATAGGCTACAATAGGGATCTATGTTTGTTTCTAACTACGAGGCTAGATTTCATGCCTTATAGAGATATGCCTTGTCTAGCATTCCTACTGAGTTCAAAAGGATTTGATATTTTGTCAAGGGCTTGCCAGGGTATCTGCAGGAGGCTACAGCTTCCTTGGTGTTAGTTGGAGGTTTCTAGAGTGTTGTTGATCACGCTCGAATGATAGAGCATATCAGGCAGGATAAACATGGTGGCGGGAAGAGGTTCCATCAACATAGACAGTTTAGTGGGCACCTGTCATGGGATCGAGAGATTCATAGGTAGAACCATTAAGGTTGGGCAGTTCAAGTAGCTTCCAGCATCTGATAGTGTTGATAAATCCAGATCTACTCAGATGGGTAGTGCACCCAAGTGTGGTGGTTCTTCGGCAAAGTCATCTTAGGGGCGGGACCCCAAGGCTTGTTATGTTTGTGATGGGGTTGGGCACTTCGCCAATCATACATCAGGTATTTCCTACTCAGGCTTCATGATCTCAAGCAGCAACTAAAGACACCTCTCAAGGCATAAGGGGTGGTGCTAGAGGAGGTTGCGGGTACAGGGAGAAGTGGTCCCGTGGAGGCCCACAAGCTAGTGGTGGTCATAGAGTTTGCTATGTTGTTTCTGATAAGGCCAAGGTAGAGGCTTCTGATGTAGTTATCTCAGGTATGGCTCCAGTATGCCATCGTTTAGCTTCAATTTTATTTGATCCAGGCTCTACTTGTTCATATCTATCAACATATTTTGCCTCTGATATTTATATAATGTGTGAGCCGCTTGCCAAGCCTATTTGTGTTTCTACCCCTATAGGTGAATCTTTAGTGGTGAATCAGGTTTATTGGGGTTGTGTTGTGACTTTTATAGGGAGAGATAGTGTTGCCGATGTGATATTGTTAGACATGGTAGATTTTGATGTGATATTGCATATGGACTGGTTGTCACCTTATTATGTTATTCTTGACTATCATACAAATTAATTCCTATCCTAAGGGTGTTATTTCCTATATGTATGCCTATCGATTGATAAGGAAGGGGTGTTTGGCATATTCGTCCGAGTGTATCTCCCTTGATCGAGTGGCTCTGCTAAATTGAATAAGTTGAAGAAACAGTTGGAAGATATGTTAAAGAAACACTTTATTCGTCCGAGTGTATCTCCCTTGGGTGCTCTTGTATTATTTGTGAAGAAAAAATATGGCACTATGCATATGTGTATTGACTATCGTCAGCTTAACAAAGTGACCATCAAGAACAAATATCCCTTGCCTCGCATTGATGATCTCTTTGACCAGTTGCAGGGTGCCTCGGTGTTTTTCAAGATTGACTTGAGGTTCGATTACCATCAGTTCAGAGTTTGGGAGTCTAATATATCGAAGATAATGTTTTGGACCTATTATGGGCATTATGAGTTCGTGATTATGTCATTTGGGTTTACTAATGATCCAGCTGCTTTTATGGAGTTGATGAACTAAGTGTTCAGGCCCTATTTAGACATCTTTGTTATGTGTTCATAGATGATATCTTGGTTTATTCAAAGAGTGAGGTAGATCATGTTCAGCACTTGGGGACTATACTTCAGAGATTAAGGGAAGAGAAGTTGTATGCTAAGTTCTCAAAGTGTGACTTTTGGCTTGACTCTGTTGCATTTCATGGCTATGTTTGTGTCAAAAAAGGGTATTATGGTCGATCAAACAAAGGTACCAGTTGTTCATGAGTGGGTTAGGCCTACTTCGGTGACTGAGATTCAGCATTTCCTTGGTTTAGCAGGGTATTATCAATGTTTTTTTCAGGGTTTCTCACCTATAGTAGACCCGTCAACCAGGTTGACTCAAAAGGTTGTAGCATTCCAATGGTCGGATTATTGTGAGTTGAGCTTTCTAAAACTCAAAGATTTGTTTACTTCAGCAGCTATTCTTGCTTTACCCGATGAGGGAGTTCTATTTGTGGTATATTGTGATGCTTCAGGTATGGGTTTGGGTGGTTTATTGATGCAAAAGGGGAAAGTGATAGCCTATGCTTCTAGACAGCTAAAGGTGCATGAGAAGGACTACCCTACCCATAACTTAGAGTTGGCTGCAATTGTGTTTGTGTTAAAATTGTGGCAATATTATATTTTCGGGTGCATTGTGAGATCTTTACCAATCACCGGAGTCTCAAATACATCTTTACTCAATCTAATCTGAACATGAGATAGCGTAAGTGGTTGGAGTTGCTTAAGTACTATGATATCTCTATTTTATCACCCCGGGAAGGCCAACGTGGTGGCAGATGCTGTGAGCCAGAAGTCTCCTAGTATGGGGAGTTTGACATTCTTGAGGGTTAAGGAGAGGCCCTTAGCTCTAAAGGTTCAGCCACTTCCTAGGCAGATAGTTTGTTTGGATAGTTCTCCTCCTTGGAGTATTTTGGCACTTATTGAGGCTAGATCTTCTTTGCTAGATCCGATATGTGCTCACCAGTTTAAGGACCCCATATTATGCATGATTCTTGATAAATTGTTGAGAGGTGAAGCCAAGGTGGCTATTATTGATGTTGATGGAGTATTGAGGGTTAATGGTGGAGTTTGTGTGCCTAAAGTTGGGGATTGGGTGAGATTAATATTAGCGGAGGCCCATTGTGCTAGATATTCCATCCATCTAGGTGTGGCTAAGATGTATCAAGATCTGAAACAACATTATTGGTGGTTTAGCATGAGGAGAGACATAGTTGAGCTTGTGGCCAAGTGTTTGAATTGCCAATAGATGAAGTATAAGCATCAAAAGCCTGATGGATTGATGCAAAGGATGCTCATTCCCGAGTGAAAGTGGGAGAGAGTGATTATAGATTTTGTCACAAGTTTGCCCATGGCGTTGGGCAAGTTTGATTTCGTTTGGGTTCTAGTTGATCGATTGACCAAGTCAGCACACTTCATACTGGTGAAGACTAGCTACAGTGCGGAGCACTTGGCTTGATTGTAATCTGGAACATTGTCAGATTGCATGGTGTGCCAGTATCTATAGTATCATATAGAGGGTTTCTGTATACTTCTCACTTTTGGCGGGCTCTACAGTGTGGTTTGGGTACTAGAGTGTATTTGAATTCAGCATTTCACCCTCAGACTGATGTTCAGTCAGAGTGCACCATTCAGGTGTTAGAGGACATGCTTAGGGCCTGTGTTATTGATTTTGGGGCCTGATCGAACCAGCACTTACCATTGGCGGAGTTTGCATATAATAATAGTTACCATTCTAGTATCCAGATGGCACCATTTGAGGCTTTGTGTGGCCGGAGATGTAAATCACCCATTGGATGGTTTGATTCAGGTTTGGCTGAGGTATTTGGTGTTGATTTTCTTTAGATGCCATGGTATGAGTTCGACTGATTCAAAGTAGACTTCTGACACCCCAGAGTCGCTGGAAGAAGTTATGCTGATAAGAGGGTCGGGCCACATGAGTTCTCAGTTGGTGATAGTGTTTGGCTAAAGGTTTCACCCATGAAGGGTTTGATGAGATTCGAGAAGAGGGGAAAGCTTAGTCCTAGATTCATTAGCCCTTTAGAGATTTTGAGGAGAGTTGGTGAGGTAGCCTATGAGTTGGCTCTACCACTAAGACTATCTTTTGATCATCCTATTTTTCATGTTTCTATGCTCCACTTGTATATTCCAGACGAGTACCAAGTGATTTCTTATGACTCTGTTGAATTGGCTCCAGATTTGTCCTAAAGAGAAGCCTTTATCCATATTGGACAGGCAAGTCCGGAGATTAAGATCCAAAGATATACCTGCGGGTTAGATATCCCATCCTATTTGAGGCTTTAGGTACTCCTCTTTTCCTTATGTTTGAGGACAAACATTCTTTTTAGTGGTGAATGATGTAATGACCTGGCTGGTCATTTTAGGCTTTATCCATGAAAATTATTGTTTTACCCTTTCGTAAGTTTCTTTGTGCCTACTTTGAACTAGTTGAATGGTTAAAATTAAAATCCTGAGTTTTAAAAGCTGAAAATATGAGTTTTGGTCCTTTTGAAAGCTTAAGTTGTTGAAAAAGTGAATTTTTGTGTCATTCAGAGTTTCGAGGTTGAATCGGAGATCTATCAATTCCACTAGCTCCACAATGTCGAAACTGAACTACAAGAAATTGCAGAACTGAATTTGGAGTTAAAATGATGTTTTTAGGCCTAAAGTTGTGATCTTAGTCATTTTTGGGACCAAAGTTTGACTTAGGTCAATATTAGGAATTCGGAAGCTCGGATTAAAATTCTAACAGTTCCAATAGTTTCGAATGAAGAAACTAACACTAAAAATGATCTCGTCATAATTTTTGGAGTTTTCGAGGGTAGTTTTGGTAATTTTGAGTTCTAAACTAGTTTTATACACTTGAATCCGTAAATGTGGCGAGAAGGCCATAAAACTGATAATTCCATTGAGTCCGGATCGCTATTTCTGGTATGGATACGTATAAAGTTTGTGAAATTCTAATTTCAGATTCTTTCTGAATACCTATTCCGAGTTTGGTTCAATTTGTGAGTTTGCTTCTTCGCGTTCGTGGAGGTCTTAGGGATTTTACACTTCGTGATCGTGGGATGGGCTCCGCATTTGCAAAGCACTTTTCATGCTTGGACAGTTTTAAACTCGGGAAACATCATTTATAATTCATTTTTGAACTTCTAAGATTTTTGGGGGAATTTTGAAGAAAGATTTTTAAAGATTTGAGTTGGATAAATGTTTCTAACACTAAACTAATCATTTTTCATGAGTTTTATTTGGATTTTATGATTGATTTCATGAAATTAATCACCCAAAATTGGGGGGTTTGGGGCTATGTTTTCCAAACTTTAACCATTGATTCCTCATTTAATTTAAGCTTGATTTTAATGGGATTTTCGCCCATGAACTCTATTTTTTGAGTAGAACATAATTTCGAAATCAATTTCCAGATTTAAGACTTTCAAATTTAGCCCTAATTTTGACAATTTTGCCCCTAACCATAAAATATGCCAATATGGTTATCAAAATGCACCTCTTGATGCATAGTATCCATTTTTGATAGTGGTTGATCGATTCGTGGATCATTTGGAGGCTTGAGTTGATTAAAAGCTTGTCTGAGCATAGTTTCGGCACCGAGGTAGGTTTGGCTAACTTTTTTGGGACTGGATTTGAGTTATTGATCTTGTCTTGGTAATTATTGTGAGATTTAAATGAATAATTGTGTAATTGAATTGTTGTGTTGAAATGATGATGGAAAATGATTCCGATTGAGCCAAATTGTGATATAATCTTGATCCTATTGATGAACTGAGTTGAATTATGATGAATTGATGAGGACTTGAGATAGAATATGACTAAATGAGCCTTGTGAGACCAATTAGGACGAGTAAGGTCCGGTATTACTGATATACTTGTATTGTTGGGATGAGTACAGTCCAGTATTATTGATATACTTGTGTTGTTAGGTCAAGATAGGTCTGGTATCATGTTATAATTGTATATTTGGGACGGGTTAGGTCCATAGTATGAAATTATAGTATACTTGGGACGCATTACGTCCGATATGGTTGATATTATGATCTAAAATATGATGATGGTTTGGGTGTTAGCTGTACCACTTGATATTACTCCTTGGGTGCATATGATCTGTATGAGTAACATGCCTTAGTATCCCTATTGTGGTGCTATTTACATGTCTACATGCATAATTGGGTCGCACTGTTGATTTATATCTATTGTGTGTGGCTTATAACATCCCTTGACCCAGGTAAGTGGCAAGGGCATCATGAATTCACATCGGAACCACCCCCTTGACACAGGCTGAAAGCAAGAGTGAGATTCATACTTCTCATATCCTGACCACGAGCAAATGGCAAGGACTTGGCATCATATTATTACTTGACCAAGTGTAGGTCGCAAGATTGTGGCATACTAATATTACTTTACCACGGGCAGGTGGCAAGGCTGGAACACCCTTGGTATTTGGCATGATTAGTTGTGAATGATGATTTTTATTGTGGTTATATGATATCATGGGTCCTTGAGGACATTTTAGCTCATTACTATGGTATATGTATCATCATTTTCTGCTAACGTTTTCGATGCAAGCATAGGATTCTTCGTTATTACATACTTGTTCGATTTCTCTTACCCAGTCGATTGAACCTACTGGGCACATTTTGGTGTGCGCACCCTTACTTTGTTTCCCCCTATAAATCATGAACGGGGTACAGGGCAGGGTAGTTGATCATTCCATCCGAGCGTTATTATTACCATCCAGATCTCAGCAGCGAGGCTCAGACTTCGAGTCGTCATGGATCTTTGGATCCTCCTTTTATTTCTTTTCTCTCAGACTATGTATCAGATATTTATGAGACATTTTTCTTTACCTTCTGTACTGTTTTAGATGCTCTTGTACTCATGACTCCAGGTTTTTGGAGATTTCTTATATCTTATGAGTTTGTTTTCGCTTTATTTATCTTTCTTTAGTTGTGACCTATTTTGGGTCGTGACACTTCTAGAGGTGAGGGAAGAAGACTAATGCTCCAGGTTAGATGTGCTTTTTCAAGGAGCTAATTAGAGTCAATTGCACCATAGCAGCCACATTCTATGTTGATGCCTTGGAGACCAAGTGTGGAGAGGAAATTCGGGCTAGAGTGTTGAGTGATCATTTTAGGGATTCCTTCGTCTCCTCTTTTACTTTATAGCCATACTGTGAGGTCACAGTACCACTGTAGTTGGGGATTCTCCTATGATTTGATTAGATTTTATTGTTTATTTTTATTATGGTACGCTCTAGTCGGGCTTGTTGATATTGTGTTTGGGTGTAGCTATCTTGGTAGATTTGGTAGCTTCTTATTTTTGTTTTTGATGGTGTGTACAATTGAGGTTCCTTATGATGGATTAAGGGACGACATTCTTAAGCACAAATCTTTGATGGGTGTGTGAGTTCGTGTAGAATATGGTCTTTGGTGAAGTCTGTGTAGCCATTGACTCTTGTTGGATCTATACATTGGGACTGTGACTTGTTTGGTGCTAACATATTTAGTCAAGTGTTATGGATTGTGAAAAAGGAACACCCCTCCTATTTTTGAAAGTTAATGTTTCTGATATGATTTTGAGACAATACATTGACTCATTTTATGACTCTTACGTGCTAGATGGATATATTTCGAAAAATGAGTCCCTTGTGGTTGACTTATGAGGGAGATTGATCCTTTTCGTCTTGATTTGCATGTCATTTATGTTGTCAGTTTTTGTTTTGTTCCTTGTGTGCACTTATGTCACCTGGAACTTGCCTTGTTGGTCTTGAAATGTTGGCCTTGATAGACTTTGGTTGGAAAAATGATCTTAGGCATTCATTGATTTGAATTTAGCCCACTTAGCCTAAATAGCCACACAATTATATTAATTTTATCCCTAGTGACCCTTTTGAGCCTAAACCCCTTCTATTGGCAACCCAAATTACAAGCCTTAGACCTTTTTGAAAAGATATCCCGCTTTTGAACCCTTGTCCCTCTTTGAACTTGATATGTTTGTGACAATAGAAGCTTTAAGCATAAGTTGAGGGTGATGTAGGAAGAGAAAGGAAGGGTGTTTGCCACTTGGCTTGTCAAAAGAAAAAGAAAAAGAAAGATGAATGGAGAAAAGAAAAGAAAAGAAAAAAGTGCTTTCAAAATGAAAAGAAAATGAAGAAAAGTGTTTAAATGAAAAGAATCCTCCAAAATATTGAAAATTGGTTGCAAGTGGGGCACTTAAACGAAAAAAGAAAGGTTAAATGCATATTGGTATGATATATGAAAAGAAAAGTAGAAAAGTTAGAAAAGATGAATGTCGTGTGTGGAGCTTAACGAGGGTTAGTCACTAGTGTCCAAATTGTATGCTATCCTTCCCCTAAGCCTGCATTACAAGCCTAGAAAGCCCTTTGAGATTTCCAACCAAATGAAATTGAGCCAATGTTGATTGAAAATAGAGGCAAGCCTATGGTGTGACATTGGTGTGCACAAAATGTTCTTTTAAGAGTGTGAATGTTTGAGTCTTTTCCCTAGTTCATTGTATAAACTTGTGTGTTTTAGGGACTTTCTTTTCGTGTGTAAGGACATGCAAGTTGACATAGGTTGGTGAAGTTGATGCTCTTCAAGGTTTGAGACAAGTGGAACTTGTTTGATTGACTAGAAGTTTGACTCATTCCTTGAGAAGTAGTTATAAGGACCTGAACTTTGTTAGGCCTTAATGGTGCATGGAATTCGGTCTCAGAAATTTTTTGACCAAGGTGACACCTCATGGGCACCTCCACAGGCCGTGTGACTCACCATAGGTCATGTGGAGGAGCCTTGAGATAGCCCTTGGCCTTGTGTGTAGAGTGTTGGACTTAAGTTGAGTTTAAGACCAAGTCTTGCACCACATGAACCCCACACGGCTCGTGTGAGGCTTCACTAGCCGTGTGGTGGCTTGTGTGAGTAGCTTTTTCCTTGAAAACCATATTTTGGCCAAGGCATTTAACACATGAACCTCATACGGTCTGTGTGACCCTTCATAGGTCGTATGCCCTCCCATGTGGGTGTTGGTGTGAATATCTTCTAAGTATGGAATCACTGTCTCAGAACTTTGTCAGTAAAGATTTTAGGTAAGTGAAGTCCCACGGAAGGCCACATGGTCCGTGTGACCCCTACACTATCCGTGTGACCCTTATACGAGACCCTTGACAACTTTTTGACACCCATTTTATTAATGGCATTCTTGTAATTTTGGCTATTCTTGTTTATGACTTTCTAACCTATTCTAAGCCTCTTAAAAGACCTATACTCTTCTATTCTCATTCAAATTCAATTCAACACTTAGAACTATTCAAACTCTCTCATAAGAACTCCTCTCAAATGAACTAGTGAAGGCTTAGCTTGGAGCTTAAGGAAGGGTCTTCTTCTTCATCAAATTCTTCTTTTTTCTTCTTGGTTAGCTAAGGTATGTGGGATTGATTCATGGTCCCTTTCAACCATGAAGACCCCAAAGTCTTTTACACTTGATTTTATGAAATTGAACTTACTTTAATTATGGGTTTTTAAGATTATCATTTATCTGATTTAATTGAGATATGATCTATGTTTTATTGTTGATTTTAAGGTGATTTAAGCCCTAATATGTTGAATTTCATGAATATTATGAAGACTCAGATATGCAATGTCCCTTTAAAGTTTGATCTAAGCATGGGTAATCTAAATTATGATTTAAATGTTGTTTTGCTTGTGGGTTTACTTGAATTTCATATTGTGTTATGAATTTAAGTTTGAATCTCCATTGCCCATGCTATTCTCATATCATTCATGGCATATGCATACATGAGCATTAGATTTTGACGAAATTATTCGGTGGGTTAAATTCATATATGATTTTGATGAAAATTATTCGGTGGGTTAAAGCCACATATGGTTATGACAAGAATGTGATCACATAAATGTCTATGATATGGCTCTTTGAGCATTTTGAGTGTTTGCACCATCTTGATATATGTGAATGAGCTATTCCTATGCATGAAAAGTATGATTCGAAGTATGATTTGGCTTTTGAGCCCAAGTATGAATGATTATGAAGTTGTTTCGCGTTTGAGCCCAAGTATGCATTGAAATGATTTGAAATGACTTGTACCTCTTTTAAAAGAATGTATATGTATATGCATTCTCTTGGGATGATGAATTAGCACCAATAAGATTGGAGGCGTTAGGGCTATCTCCAAGGGTCCTCTTCCTCTCTCTTGAACTACGTGCCAGCATAGGTATTTGATATGGTAAACCTCATCGAAATTGGAGGCTTGTAAGGTGCGGTTACAACTTTGATATGATATGATATGAAAATCCTATTTGAAATGGAAGGATCGTAAGAAAGGATACTTCTCTAAAATGGGAGGCCCGTAAGGAGAAATATGGTTTATCTTTAGCAAGTAGACCACCTCTTATTCGGTGTGGGGATAACATCGAAATTCCAAGTAATAACTTTCTTGGTCTTATATGTCAGTTGAGGTCTCATCCCCTCTATATTGAAGTATTATGCATTGCATGCATCATAAATTTCATGGCATATTAATATATTATACTCCTTTGCCAATATACTTCTTTCTATATTATGTGCCTTTTTCATATAACATTGAATGCAGGTTTAAGAAGTTAATATGCATTGCATGCTCGCATACTTAGTACAATCAAACGTACTAACGCGTACTCTTTGCTTACATGATCTAACCATGTAGGGACCGGAGACTATATTCATCCACCTTTTTCCAGCTAGTTCGGATATGTGAAATTTGTTGTCGTGAGTCTTATCTTCCAAGGAAAAGCCATTATCCATCTACCTTATGTTGCTTACACATATGTTACATTTACTTTGAGGGTGTTCCCGAAACATGTCTTGGCCCTCAACCTATTCTATGACTTAGAGGCATTATTGGACAATATGTAAACTCTTGTACATGTTATGTGTTGTTATTTGGGGATTCTGGTTATGGCTATCTATTGGATATGGTTGTTATGATATTGGTTCGGATATGATATGCATTCATGTTATGATGTGGAAATATGGAAGATCCTAAGTCCAATTTTGCCCCCATAGAGTGAGTCATACTTATCCATCCCCTAGTTTCTATGTGTTATGTGCTATGTGTTTCCATGCAAATCCCTATCCCTATGATATCCCCCATAGCGTGATTCACACTTTCTCATCCCTTAGAACTATGTGTTTACTATTCCATTATGCGCTTCCAAATTGATGATGTGAATTTGGATACTTTGAGGCTTGTTTGAGGACTCTCGGGTTCCTATTCGCCATGTCACTCCTAGACTCTAGGTACGGGTTGTGACACTAGTGTTATTGTTGGATCATCTATGTAAGTTTATTTTGAATTGAAAAATGTACTTTTGAAATGTGACGGAGTCACCTGATAGGCATCCACATACTTATGTTAATTGTTGGTACCAACAATTATCATGGTCATGATTTAGTTGTTTAAATTGAATTGGGATTGTTGTGTTTAAATTGTTAGCCTCTTGAGTTTGATTTTTTTTTGCTTGAGGACAAGTAAATTCCTAAGTTTGGGATGTTGATGAGTGTAGAATTTGCACTCATTTCTTACTCTTTTTCTTATGATTTTGTGTTGTTAATCCTATAATTTGAGGCTAATTATTCTTTAAATGGTGTATGCTACAGGTATATATGGTTTGGATTTGGCTTTGCTGGAAAAAAATTGAAGTTGAAGGTTAATTGGAGTAAAGAAGAGTTGATATTGTGCAAATTGGTACCTGACAACATTACTCTCTGCGAACGCGACCTTCAGGCCCTCGAACACGGAGCAGTGGATCTGGAGAGGGTGCGAATATGCTCAGCATTAGCACGTAGAAAGAGCCAAAGGCGAGCATTGTTCGTGATCGCAAAATGCTTAGGAACAAATGTGAAAGAGTTGGAATCAGTTGACATCACGAACACGGTCAAAGATCCACGAATGTGGAGCACTTTGGCGACCAGCGTCAGGCAGCTCCCAATAGAAGAGAGAAAATCGAACAAAGAAGAACATTCATACAGTATTTAAGAGGGAAAACATACCTTAGTATAGATTTTACATTAGGGTGAGGATTTAGAGAAAGTTCTCTACAAATTCTTTAGATTTAAAAGTGTGAGCTTATTTGTATTTATCTTTCACTCGGTCTTTCTTTCCTTGTCCTTGAATGCTAAATAGATTTAATTGAGCTTGGATTCTAATTTGTTTATGTGTCTTGATTATTTCTCTTGCTTTCATGCTTAGTTGATGATTTTCTAGCAAAATCAAGTGGATTCCTCCCAAATTGCTTTGACTTGATTAAATTGATTAAGGGGTTCATGTCTACCTTCATGTATAACTTTATATTTGAGGTCATGAACTTGAATCTAGCTTAGATCTTCAATTATTTCTTTAGCGAGAGTAGTTGAAGTGGAGGATTGCATGATGTTATGGGTTTATGTGTTAAGGTCCTCAAAAGGGACTCAACAGCTAAGGTCTTGGGAGTTTTACTTTGAGGTGCTCAAGAAACGCTTGTCTTTGTGGCTCGCGTGAGAGGCCATAGTGGTCTCTTACAAAACATCATCTCGTCTTAGTTGAGGAGTGACTATAAGCAACCCAGCCTACCCATGGGGTTAATTTGATACTAAGTGTGATGGATCGATTGAGTTTTGGTTGATCCTCATACCTTATATCCTTAATTCCTTACTTGATAAATCCTTACCCCAATTGTCTCTTAGGAGTAGTTGCTATCTTAGCCTCCCCCCATTTAGTTAGAATACTTGTCCGGTATTCGCTTGTCGAATCAAAAACTAGTTGCTATTTGTCCTTGCTCTACTCAATCGCCGACACATTTTTCCCGGTGCGGTTCCACCCCGACCTCTAAAGTTGGGTTATTATGCTGATGATGATCGCCCCTGTTTCTTTTGAGTAACTGGGTTGAGCAATGATCATTAGGGACATCGAGATTTAGTTTCAAGGGATCAAGCCTCAACTAACGTGATGAGTCTCAATCTCTAGTCCTCTCAGTGCTAAGTCATCCACAGAATCTTTTAAAACATACTCTTAGAATCAAAAGTAGCAATCATAGGAGTAGCTCGAATTTAAAGATCTTTCTTAAAAATATTTTAGGGCAATAATCATCATATATATAGCTTTACTAAACTTTACTTTGAAGCTCTTTATAAATTCCCTAATTATAGTTATAATTCATAGGAAACTTTCATTGGAAATAGGGGGGGTTAATTGTTATATGGAACAATCATAAATCACGTAAGTCTTAAGAAATTTCTCTAAAAATGAACATCGAAATCACCCAATCTTAATCGTATCAAAACCCATCATAGAATCAACATCATACTTCAAACGTATACATATTTTCACTTAGCAAAGTAATCTTTGAAATTTATGAATTCATATAGTAACTTAAGAATCATGAAATTATCATAAGCATGCATTAGAATTGAGAAACTAAAAGAAATGGTAAAATGCATAATAGAGGACTTTATGGGTGAAAGGAAACTCATAAATCAACTCGCATACCTAAGGAGCTAGAGAGAAATAGAATTGAAGCCTTGGGACCTCTTTTGCCTTAAAGAAATTGAGATTCTAGAATGATGGAAATTGGGGCTTGAAGGTCACTATAGGTTCCATTTCCGTTCCCAAAATGACATGGTTTTGAAATAAAATTGATTGAAATGACTGAATTGCCCCTTATTGAAAACTGTCGGAAGCCATCTATGAGACCCCGACTACGAGCCGTAAGTCCCTTTGCCTGATGGCACACTTAAGAATCCTGAAATCTGATTGTTGCTGAATTGAAAACCACGACAAATAGGATGGGTCATATCCCTTTCTACGGGCCATCTGATAACTTGTAAGTCACCATTATGAAAACTCCAAATTCCCTTCATATCTGGGGTCCTACTCAAGAACCTATTCACGTGCCTTAAGATATACTATGAGTTGTAACTTGGTCCATAGGTTACCTCACACTTGAAAACTTTTCCCCTTCCTAAAGTTCTATGTTTAAGAACCGACCCTACGAGCCGTAGAACAACTTACGGGCCATAAACAGACCTATAAACCAGGTTCTCAGATATTTTTCAGGCCAACTTTTCTACAGCCAAGGCTCTTAAACTAGGGGTTGTTACATGATCACTCACATGAGTGTAAAAACTATAAGTACCTTTTATCAAACTTAGGCTTATATCAAATGGCAGTGACTCGATGGGGGCAAACCCCTATGAAATGTGAGCTTTCGCAATAGCAAGTCAGAGCCTTCAAATCAGGAAGTATTCAAATCCTCCAAACTTGCATGTTGTGATCTCAAATCAAGCATGTAGGCAAATCAAAGTCTTCAAATTTTTCAAGTTTGTAAGTTGAAGTCCTCAAGTGGAAGTTCTAGATTCCCCGTTCCTTTAAATTAAAAGTCATCAAGTCTGAAAGCAAATCTTCAAGTCTTGAAGTTTTTTTAAAACTCATTTTATATGAAGAATTAATACTCGCAATGTTTGCAAGTGGAGCTTATGTTATTTTCATTCTTATTGCCCTATTATGGGTTGAGTTTGGATTATTAAAACTTGCGATCGAAGGAAATTCAAGTGGGATAATGCAATAAAAAAGGCCGTAAAAATACATGATATAAGACGAGATTAAAAAAAGGAAAAATTTTATTATCATAAATCATCTAAAACATCATCTAACTTTATAGAAAATAAAATAAACAAAAGAAGATAAAAGAAAAAAAAATTAATTTAAGTGTATTGTAGTTAATCAGTACTTGATGCAAAGCCTCTAGACGTTTCTTCTTTTGTCCTAGACCATTGGACAAATCTGTGTCAAAGCATGCATTGAATTCCTCGACTTTAAGTGCAATGGCTTGCTTGGCTCCTTTAACTTCATCCTTGGCAGTTGATAAAAGGATTTCCAAAACTTGTGCCTTTTTGCATGATTCTTTTATCTTCTTCTTCATATTACCCAAAGACTGATGAAGGGAGGAGATCACTCTAACCTTCTCATACTCCTCAAGCATGACATTTGAAAGGTGTTCTCCTGCTACTAGGAACAACTCCTTTTTTGCGGCTTCTACATCCATATCATGGAGAGTTGATCGTGCTTGGTCATATAAGGTAGCAAACTTAAAGAAGGAGTTTAATAGCTTTATCAAAGGAGAGATATCCACATCTTGGCATTTCATCTCCTTGATAATTAATTGAATCTCATCTTTAAGAGAGGAAGCAGAATCCACATCACATCTAGAAAGTTTCTCCTAAATAATCGTCCAAAGAGAAGAAATAAAATTCTTTTAGAGATCCAGGATAACTCTCTTTCCATCAAATACGGACACGGCAGCCGTTGGATGGTTGCAGACATTAGACTTCGAAGTGTCTTTAACCTCGTCACAAGAGATAGAAGTTGGCCTTTTGTTTGCCTGCATTAAAAAAGAAAAGTATAAATAATTGAAAAAGGGTGCTAAGATATACACGATAGGGGAAGTCTAAATTATACCTCTTTAATAGGGGTTGTTATAGTCCTTGAAGGGTTGTTTTTCTCATCATGCAATTGAACCACAAGCGTAGTAGCATCTCCTAAATCATCTGGGCATACTCGTGTTCTCCTCCAACAACGATCTCTACTACTACTCTCACTCTCATATAGAAGAGACCTTTTAGGAACTGAAACAGCTTGAGTAGATGTATTTTCTTTCAATGTCATTGAAGGAAGTTGAGATTTCCCTTTTTTATGTCATTAGGACAACTTGCCATCCAAAGAAGGAGGTAGACCAACATTGGGGACTTTGGTTATATGTACTTCGTCAAACCCTAAAAGTGTATAATAGGAGTTGGTCCAACTACATTCACTAGACTCTACAAATGATCACTATGAAAATTTCCATAAGTCTTCTTCCACCAAGCCTGATAGTTAGATCCAAAAGAAATTCCTGTATTAGGTGTGAGTGCGGGGAAAGTCGCTCAGGATGTAGATCCACTCATAGTGCAAATTCATCAAAGACATGATTCCTTTGTCTAAAGAAGCATGGTGAATATCACGCTTCATGATACCAGGGTTATTTTGATAAAATCCAAAATTGACAACTAAAGTGATGTGGACTATATGGCTCAATGATAAATGAATTTTAACATCTAAGGGAAGATAGTTGAAGCGACTACTCATGAAATAGCTCGACTACGACTCAAGTTCATTGTCATTATCCACATAAAAATGAGGGTATGTCTTGTCCAACATGGTAGATGTCCAAGCCATATTCTCTCCACCATGGATGTATTTCGTCACGTCATTTTTGTCGAAATACCTTGAACCTCCCTCTCCAAAGTATACCACCATAGTAGGAACAAATGGCGATTAGAAAAAGCAAAATGAGTCTTGAAATAATGAGGGAGCCATCCATAAACATAATGGATAGGAAAACAGGCGGTAATTTGATCAAGTTGTGAGGCAGTTGAGATCTTACTCAAACCATTATAGATACTGGCTAACACTGGAATTATGAGGCTAAATTTTCTCCCACTCATCATCAAACTTTCCATCTTGAATGTCCCAGGACTAACGAAGTCACCTTCCTTATTAGGAAGAACGAAAGCGCATAACCAACAAGATAAGAAGGCCGCTAGATATGTCTCGTCTCTTTTACCAAGTCTCACCCCAAGTTTAGGAAATATCTTTTCTTCGACACGGGATCTTTTTTTTTTGCATCGGGCAAGGCTCCACTATAATTATGCATCAATTCAAGATGAGCAGACTTCTTTTCCTGCATAGGCAAAGTAGGCCCATACCTTAGAGGTTTCTTAGATTAGAATTTTATTCATTTGCTAAAAGATACCTTTTGGTCAACATCTCGCAGGTGATGAAAGGCTGCAAATAGGTGTTTCACAAGTTTGAATATACTTGATATTCTTTTCATCGAACCCCATAAGCTCTTTAGCCTCAGGTGCCATCATAAAGAGAACCCAAAAGTAGCAAGCCTCCAAGAATGTGTAAATCCCATAAAGAAATAGATAACTATCCAACGGATGTAAGAAGTGTGTTTGTTCAGGGACACCAAGCTTCACAGAATGCTTGTAAAATATCTTAATTATGATTATAAGTGAAAGGTGATGCATAAAAAGGTCATAAATTTGTGTCATACCCAATATTTCTTGACTCCTACCGAGAACATCTTCAGTCCACTCCCAATATCTTGGGATATGACAATACTCTCCCTCAACTATCATGGCGTTTCCCCAACGAATATCACCTTGAATTTGGCAACAATCTAAGCTTGGAAGAGGAGTTGCAATATTAGCATGATGATGATCTGGTGCTTGGAGGGACCATAATTTATGTAGCTTATTGGAACCATTGGTTTGCAGCGAAGTCCAATTTGTCATACAAAATGAATTTTTCAAAGAAGACAATGGGCTTGTATGTCGGCCAACTAGTGGAGTTTGAGTCAAGAATCTAGTTTGCTCCACCCCTTCTTGAGTTTCTACTACAAGATGCTTAATTTTGGTGGAAGGAGAGATGTATTGTCAGAAAATCACCATCTTTTCAAACTGGAAGGAATAAAAGAAGTCATTAGTGACAAACTAAGGCATAAAATGGCAAGAAAATACATAAATATAATCTTGTCAAGAAAATCTCTTTGTCATTCTTAGGGGGGGAATGCATATCCATTCCTTTCACCATAAGAGTGTCTCCAAATTGTCCTTCTTAGGGTGGCAATGTGTATCCATTCCTTCTCACCATAAGGATGTCTTTAAATTGTCCTTCTTAGGGTGGTAATGTGTATCCTTTCCTTTTCACCATAAGGATCTCTTCAAATTGTCTTTCTTAGGGTGGGAATGCGTATCCATTCCTTCTCGCCATAAGGATCTCTTCAAATTATCTTTCTTAGGGCGGGAATGTGTATCCATTCTTTTTCACTATAAGAATTTCTTCAAATCACCTTTCTTAAGGCAAGCAGGGATGTGTATCCATCCTTTTACACCTCAAGATTAAATTTTGATGTTATGATAATGTGAAACCCCGTGTTCCTCGTCTTCCATATATATATAGGGTGGTGTGTCATATAAGACATATATGACTTTGGATAGAATCTAAGGATATTAGGGCTACCAATAAGTGGTAATATCAAAGACCTAAAGTTTTAAGCAAAAGGAATACTCTAAATACGCGTTCGGGATTAAAGAAATGACCATAGTGACACCTCACCCTTTTCAAAAGGCTTAAATTAGGTTTCACTTTTCGGATAGGACTAAAGTTATAATTTGCTGATAATGGATTTTTTTAAGTTATTTTAATAGCAAAAAGGTCATACATTGAGTTTTGGAATCAAGAAAGTAGCAAGATAAAGGTTGGCCAAAGTTATTGCAAGTTTCTTTAAGAAATCCTTCTTAAATTTAGGTCAAATGTAACAGGACATATCTCCCAAAATACAAGGAGTTAGAAGGTCCATGACCTATCAAATTGAAGGTCTATGAGTCTAGTTCCCAACGCATCTAACCACGCATCAACCTTAGAATAACAAGTTATGATAGTTTTATCGAGACTGCCCAAGCAGGAAATCAGGTCATGGGTTGGGTCGGGTTGACCCACCTTAATGTCCGCTAATTTGAGCTTTTTAAAGCTCAAATCAGTGCCATTTCGTCCCTAAACAATTTATAAGCTAAAGGAAAAGTTTCTTCAAGGTACCAAAGGGATTTAAGCAAGTTTTTCGTATTTTTACCGTTAATATTTGCCTGTGTGCCTAGAAACGTGTGCCTTACGCTTTGCATTTGTTTTCCCCGTGTATTAGCTATGTTTGGGGCTGTTTTGGGGCAGTAAAAAAGTGGTGTTCTTGCTGGTACTGTTGGTTTTCAGCTGAAGTCTTTAGATAATAATTTTGGGGCTCCTTTACGGTCATTTTGATGAAGTTTTACGGGCATTTCCTCGCGTAAATGCTCTTTGTAGAATCTGGTCATTAATGCTAAATTTTTGACTGTTTATAGGTGTCTTAAAGCTGCGTATATATAGTCATTGCGAAGCTTAGGATGTAAGGAACAACTTTCGTGAAGAAACTTTTGGCAATTTGACGTTCATTGGAGAGGTATGTTAAGGCTAAGCTCCGTGCCTCCATTTAGCATGAAATTCGAGAAGTTTCCCAAAACGTCAAATGTGATATCTTACTATTTTGTTGCTAGAAAGACTTCTGTTAAAGGCACTGGAATTGCTGCTGAGTTATTTTCATAACAGTATTAGGTTGAAATTCCATTCATTCGCTTAAACTGAACATTCAATATCTATATATCATTTTGTCGATTTTCACGGCTACTTATTCATATGTTCGAGGTGTTTCACTTCTGGTATAGTTCCATTAAAGTAAATGTAGAATGCAAAGAAAATGTAGTATTCATAATTAGTCTTTCTTCTACACAAAAATATAGTTGAAGCATTTAACAAGAAAAGCGTTGGTTTCCAATATTCTCCGGTCAAATGCTCTTATTTAAACTACTAAGGCACTTAATTCTGTTTAAATACTTTCCTTTGCTAAATGACATGGGACCAAGTATAAGCATTACGAAAAGCACCTTTATGAACATTTTTAAAATTAAGGCTTAACTCTAAATGTTGGGTTAAGTTCCCAAACTTTTGAAAAAGACATAAGATCCCACGAGTCATATGTATATGCTATGACAACGATTATGATGTTATGAGAATAAGTATACCAATGAGTCAAGATTGGATAATGACAATGATTATGATGTTATGAGAATAAGTGTACCAATGAGCCAAGATTGGCTAAGTTCTTGCTATGGCCTACTATGTGCATTTAATATTCATATCATACATTGCACGCTATGCATGGACTTCGAGCTATAATCGAAGGTATGGGGCCTATTTGCCCAAATGATTACATATATATGTGGGGGGGGGGGGGGGGGGTACAGATGGCCACAGGTTGGCAGATATGATGTCGATTGGCTACCGGAAAGGACCACCATTGCTAGCATTTGGTTGGGTATGTCATGCATTTACATCTATATATATGTATTCACGACATGTGATACTCGAGCACACCATGCATATTTGATCACTAGGAGGTTTCTTGTTGGCCCTTAAGGCTACTTGAGTTTTGGTTATAGGTGGTATTTGTACTAACCTTTTTACTATAGTTATCTATGATTTTACTTTCTGCCTTACATACCAGTACATATTTATTCGTACTGACGCCCCTTTTCCTGGGGACGCTGCATTTTATTTCGTGCGTGCGGGTTCAGGTAGGGGTTCTGATTTACCCCTCCACTTAGAGCCCCGTTCAGCTATAAGTTGGTAAGCTCCACCTCTTCCTGGCGCTTTCACAGGATGCTTACTTTTTGTTGTACAGTTGGTATAGTCGGGGCCCTATCCTGGCAGTGTTAGTGATTCTCTTAGAGGCTATTGTGGACATGTTATTGTGGGTTGGTCCTTTTGTGCCTTTCAGTCTCTAGTCATAAGATTGGCATGTATATATAGTGTGTGCCTGTACCTCTATTGTGGAAGCCTTGTCAGCTTGCTAGTACTTTATCATTTTGGTTTACTTATCTTGATGTACATGATTTGCTGTTGACCAGGTCATTCCTTAAACATTCCCGGCTTAGTTTTTTTTCTAAACATTATGCTACCCAGTTTTCTTATGGTCCCTGGTTTAGTTAACTAGTATGTTTAGTGGCTTACTCATCTAATAACGGTATCCGGTGCCAGTTGCGTCTCCCCTCTCTTTGGGGCGTGACAAACATGGTATCAGAGCAGGTCGTGTCCAAGGGAATCCATAATGCCATGTCAAGTAGAGCCTTGCTTATAGGTGTGTTGTGCACCACACTTATAATCGGGAGGCTATGAGGCATTTAGCATTGGTTACCTTTCTTTCTCTTAATAGATCGTGCTTTAGAGCAAAGTTATAGGGACATATGAAATCTTAATCATGCTTTGTGGTTTGTTTCATTTGTCAGGCTGTCTATATTCAGGAGATGGCACAACGTGGGGTAGATATGGATCCGAGAGAAGGTACTAGTGTTCTTTACCGGGTCAGGCAGATACACTCCTGTTGAGGCACGCAGAGAGCCTCCAGTATTCATAGTACCATATTCACTAGCACCTGTTGAGGGCCAAGGAGGTCCAGTACCCCCAATCCAACTAGAGACAGGGGAGCAGGGTATGAGAGAGGTTGTTCAGCTACTGACTAGGATGGTTTCTATTCATGAGAGACAACTACATGCGAGAGGAGACATCAGAAGGGATCAGACAGAAAGCTCAAAGGTACGAGAGTTTCTTCACTTGGCCCCTCAAGTATTCACAGGGTCCAGTCCCACTGAGGATCCACAGGACTTTATAGACCATATGTATAGAGTATTGAGGCTAATGCATGTCTCTGTCACCGAGGCAGTGGAGTTGGCTTCTTTTTGACTATGTTATGTTGCCATCTTGTGGTACGAAGCATGGGAGAGGTCAAGAAGGCTTGATGCTCCGCCAGCAAAGTTGGAGGACTTCTCTGAGGCATTTTTAGCCCATTACTTACCACGGGAGGTGCGGGAGGCTCATCTTGACCAGTTTATCAGTTTGAGGCAGGGGGATATGAGTGTAAGGGAGTATAGCCTTAGATTTAATTCTTTGGCTAGGTATGCACTAGATATTGTATGTACCATGAGTGCCAGAGTTCATCATTATGTGGATAGTTTGGGGGATCATTTGATCAGAGACTGCAGGATAGCCTCTTTACAGGATGGTGTAGATATTTCCCGTATTCAGGCTTTTGCTCAAACTACAGAGGATCTTTCTCGTCAGATTCGGGATACTCGTAGAGTTAGGGAGAAAAATAAGAGGGCTCGTATTATGGGGTCTTATAGGGATCCATGGGGTGAATTTAGGCCTCCTTTTCACTGATATCCACCTCCAACAGTGGGTAGTTCCCGGTCACAGATACAGGGCCAGCGATTTGATCATTATATTTAATCAGGTCTGGGGCAGAGTTCACGCCAGCCTGAGAGCCGTCGACAGGAACACTTTGCACCAATGAGACAGCCTACTCCTTCATGTGCAAAATGTAATAAGCTTCATAGTGGGTAGTGTAGAAAGGATTCAAGTGCATGTTACCATTGTGGGCAGACAGGACATTATATTAGCTAGTGCCCGAGGTTAGGTAGAAGTACAACAACTCACCCTTCAAGATCCACTGCAGCCTCTTCATCCCCAGTATGTGCTCCCCGACCAGATCCACATCCTACTCAGGGTCATGGTAGAGGAGAGGTAGAGGAGACAATTCAGGTTCTACTAATGGACAAAATTGCCTTTATGCACTCACAGGCTGACAGGATTTAAAGGCATCTCCAGATATGATCACAGGCATATTGATGGTACATTCTCATGTTGTTTATACACTGATAGATCATGGCTTTACATTTTAATATATTACTCCATTCATTGCTGGTAAGCTTGATATAAGACCTAAATTATTGCCGGGTTCAGTTAGGGTATCTACGCCAATTGGAGACTCAATTATAGATAGTCATGGCTATCGATGTTGTACAGTGTTAATTAATGAGCGTCCAACCTCTGCTGATTTAATTGAATTGTTTGTACTAGATTTTGATGTTGTTATGGGTATGGATTGGTTGGCAGCTTGTTATGCTAATATTGACTGTCAAGGAAAGCTAGTCCACTTCCATTTTCCAGGTGAGCCGATCATTGAATGGAAAGGTAATGTTGCCTTGCCCAAGGGCAAGCTTATTTCATACCTTAGGGCTCAGAAGTTGATCGCTAAAGGTTGTATATACCATTTAATTCATACTAGGGATATTGATAAGAGTCGATGACCCTTCAGTCAGTCCCTATTGTGAATGAATTCCCGATGGTGTTCCCGATGGTATTCCCTGATGAGCTTTCATGGATTCCCCCCAAAAGGGAAATTGATTTTGCTATAGATTTGCTCCTGAACACGCCGCCTATATCTATTCCTCCCTATAGAATGGCTCCTGCAAAGCTAAAGGAATTGAAGGAACAACTGGAGGACTTACTTGATAAAGGCTTTATTAGGCCAAGTACATCTCCATGGGGTTCTCCAATGCTCTTTGTTCGAAAGAAAAATGGCTCCTTACGGATGTGTATTGATTATAGATAGCTAAATAAAGTCACTATCAAGAATAAGTATCCTCTTCCGCAGATTGATGACTTATTCGACCAGTTGCAGGGTGCCAAATGCTTTTCAAAGATTGACTTGAGATTTGGGTACCACCAGTTGCGAGTCAGGGATGTTGATATTCCAAAGATAGCATTTAGGACGAGGTATGGACATCTTGAGTTCCTTGTCATGTCTTTTGGGCTTACAAAATGCCCCAGCAGCTTTTATGGACCTGGTGAATCGAGTTTTTAAATTATTCTTGGATGAATTTGTGATCATGTTTATTGATGACATCTTGATATATTCACGGTCAGAAGCTGAGCATGCAGATCACCTACGAACTATATTACAGACTCTCTAGGACAATAGGTTATATGATAAATTCTCTAGATGTGAGTTTTTGTTAACTTCTGTAGCTTTTCTTGGCCGTGTTATTATAGGTGATGATGGCCAGAAGATTGAAGCAGTAATGGCCTGGCCAAGACTATTGAATCCGATTGAGGTCCGTAGCTTTTAGGCTTGGCAGGATATTACAGGAGGTTTGTTGAGGGATTTTCTTCTATCTCAGCACCACTAACGAGATTGACACATAAAGTAGCTAAGTTTCAATGGACTGAATCATGTGAGCCGAGTTTTCAAGAGTTTAAGAAAAGGCTTACCATCGCACCTATCTTGGCTCTTCCGAATGGAACCGAAGTCTATGTTGTATATTGTGATGCCTCGAGAATTGGCCTAGGCTGTGTTCTTACGCAGCATGGTAGAGTTATTTCAGAGCTTCCAGATAGTTGCGAAAGCATGAACAAAATTATCCTACCCATGATCTTGAGCTCGCTGCAGTTGTATTTGCCCTAAAGATTTGGCGACATTATCTATACAGAGTTCATGTTGATATTTTTACCGACCACCAGACCCTTCAATATTTATATAAGCAGAAAGAGTTGAACCTAAGACAAAGGAGGTGGCTAGAATTACTAAAAGATTATGATGTTGACATTTTGTACTATCCCGGTAAAGCTAACGTTGTTGCTGATGCACTTAGCTGAAAGTCCATGGGAAGTCTAAGCCATGTTGAAGCTGATAAGGTTGAAATGACAAAAGACTTATTCCAGCTAGCTAGTTTGCAGGTGTGATTGGTAGATACAGAGGATGAAGGTGTAATTGTTCAAAATACAGTAGAATCTTCCATTATTAATGAAGTAAAAGAGTGATAGCGCGAGGATCCTAAGCTTAGGACACTGAGGGAGAGCATTTCACAACAACATCATCCTTCATTTGAGTTGACTGGAGAAGGAGTCCTTAGGTACCAAGGTCGCTTATGTGTGCCAATTATCGGATGACTCCATACCAGGATTCTTTCTGAGGCCCGTTATTCTAGATATTCAACCCATCCTATAGCAACAAAAATGCATCGGGACCTTCGACAAATCTATTGGTGGAATGGCATGAAAAAGGATATTGCAGAGATGGTAGCCCAATGTCCCAACTGTCAGCAAGTTAAAGCAGAACATCAGAGACCTGGAGGCCTAACTCAGTATATTGTGCTTCCGCTATGGAAATGGGACATGATAAATATGGAATTCATCACTGGTTTGCCTCGTACTCCATGCAGGTATGATTTTATTTGGGTAATTATTGATAAGTTGACAAAATCTATTCATTTCTTGCCAGTAAGAACAACATATTCACCGGAGGATTATGCTAAGCTTTACATCCAAGAGATTGTTCGCCTTCATGGAGTTCCATTATCTATTATATCTGATCGAGGGGCTCAATTTACCACACATTTTTTGAAGTCTTTTCAGAAGGGTCTGGGCACTCAGGTGAATCTCAGCACCGCTTTTCATCCACAAACTGATGGGCAAGCAATGCGTACTATCCAGACTGTCGAGGATATGTTACGTGCCTGTGTGCTGGACTTTAAAGGAAGCTGGGATGATCATCTACCTCTTATTGAGTTTGCTTATAATAATAGCTTCCAAGCTAGTATTCAAATGACGCCTTATGAAGCACTATACGTGCGAAGATGTAGGTCGCCGGTCGGTTGGTTTGAGGTTGGGGAGGCAAAATTGCTAGACCCTAATATAGTTCAACAAGCGATGGACAAAGTGAGACTTATTAGAGACCGATTGCAAAAAATCCAGAGTCGGCAAAAGTCTTCTACAGATGTTCGACGATGAGACTTAGAATTTGATGCAGAAGATTGGGTTTTCTTGAAGGTATCACCTATGAAGGGAATTATGCATTTTGGAAAGATAGGAAAGCTCACTCCTATATATGTTGGACCGTATAAGATTATTCAAAAGATTGGCAAGGTTGCTTACGAGCTTGATTTGCCTTCAGAATTGGGGGTAGTCTACCGGTGTTTCATGTATTGATGTTGCGGAAGTGCATTTGAGATCCTTCACGTAGTACTCACATCGAAGATATCAACATTGGTGAATACATGTCTTATGATGAGGTGCCAGTGGCTATTTTAGATCGACAAGTGAGAAAGCTTCGGAATAAAGAAATGGCCTCCGTGAAAGTATTGTGGCGGAACAATAATATTGAGGAAATAACTTAGGAAGAAGAGGAAATGATGAAGAAGCACCCCCAGCTATTTACAAATTAAGGTGAGTCATATTTTAAAAGTTGGCAGTCATCTCTCTACAGTAACTTAAATTTTAAATGAGTTGGGAGCATACTTTATATGGGTCGTCACGAAATAGCTAAACAAAGCTTATAATTAGAATTTTTTTTTCAAAGTTGATTTTTGGATTGGAGGAATAAAATGTATATCCTCAAAAGTCACATTTCAAGAGTTAGTAGTGCAACCAAGACGCTGTCTAGATACATTCACGGAAGAATGTTCTTAAGGGGGGGAACTGTGAAACCCCGTGTTCCTCGTCTTCCAAATATATATAGGGTGACGTGTCATATAAGACATATATGGCTTTGGATAGAACCTAAGGATAATAATGCTCCAAATAAGTGGTAATATCAAGGACCTAAAGTTTTAAGCCAAAGGAATACCCTAAATACACATTCGGCATTAAAGAAATGACCCCAGTGGCACCTTGCCCTTTTCGAAAGGTTTAAATTAAGTTTCACTTTTCGGATGGGACTAAAAGTTTATAATTTGCTAATAATGGATTTTTTAAAGTTATTTTAATAGCAAAAAGGTCATACATTAAGTTTTGGAATCAAAAAAGTTGCAAGATAAAGGTTGAGCAAAGTTACCATAATTTTCTTTAAGAAATCCTTCTTAAATTTGAGTCAAATGTAACAGACCATACCTCCCAAAATATAAGGAGTTAGAAGGTCCATGACCTATCAAATTGAATATCTATGATTCTATTTCGCAAATCACAGAACCACACATCAAACCGGCCTCAGAATAACAAGTTATGACAGTTTTATCGAGACTGCCCAAGCAAGAAACTAGGTCATGGGTCGGGTCAGGTCGACCCACCTTAATGTCAGCTAATTTGAGCTTTTTAAAGCTCAAATCAGTGCCATTTCGTCCCTAATCAGTTTATAACCTGAAGAAAAAGTTTCTCACCGTTAATATTTGTCTGTATGCCTAGAAATGTGTGCCTTACTCTTTACAATTATTTTCCCCTCATATTAGCTATGTTTGGGGCTGTAAAAAAGTGGTGTTCGTGATGGTATTGTTGGTTTGCAGCTGGTGTGTTCAGGTAATAATTTTGGGGCTCTTTTACGGTCATTTTTACAAAGTTTTACGGACATTTCCTCATGTAAATGCTCCTTGCCGAATCTGGTCATTAATGCTAAATTTTTTACTGTTTATAGGTGTTTTTAAGTTGCGTATATATAGTCTTTGCGAAGCTTAGGATAAGGAAAAACTTTCGTGAAGAAACTTTTGGCAATTGGACGTTTGTTGGAGAGGTATGTTAAGGCTAAGCTCCGTCCCTCCTTTTAGCACGAAATCCGAGAAGTTTCCCAAAATGTCAAATGTGATATCTTACTATTCTTTTGCTAGAAAGACCTTCTGTGAAAGGCATTGGGATTGCAGCTAAGCAATTTTCATGACAGTATTAGGTTGAAATTCCATTTGTTCGCTTAAACTAGACATCAATATCTATATATCATTTTGTTGGTTTTCTCGACTACCTATTCATATGTTCGAGGTGTTCCACTTCTTGGTATAGTGCCATTAAAATAAATATAGAATGCAAAGAAAATGTAGTATTCATAATCATTCCTTCTTCCACACAAAACTATATTTGAAGCATTTAACAAGTAACTCATTGGTTTCCAATATTGTCCAATCAAACGCTACTATTTAAACTACTAAGGCACTTAATTCTGTTTAAATATTTTCCTTTGCTAAATGACATGGGACCAAGTATAAGCATTATGCAAAGCACCTTTATGAACATTTTCAAAGTTAAGGCTTCACTCTAAATGTTGGGTTAAGTTCCCAAACTTGTTAAAACGACATAAAATTCCATGAGTCATGTGTATATGCTATGACAACGATTATGATGTTATGAGAATAAGTATACCAATGACCCAAGACTGGCTAAATGACAATGATTATGATCTTATGAGAATAAGTGTACCAATGAGCCAAGATTGGCTAAGTTCTTGCTATGGCCTACTATGTGCATTTAATATTCATATCATACATTGCACGTTATGCGTGGACTTCGAGCTATAATCGAAAGTATGGGGCCTATTTGCCCAAATGATTATATATATATATATATATATGTATGTGGTAGAGATTGCCACAGGTTCGCAGATATGATGTCGGTTAGCTACCGAAAAGGACCACCATTGCTAGCATTTGGTTGGGTATGTCATGCATTTGCATCTATATATATGTATTCATGACATGCGATACTCGAGCATACCATGCATATTTGATCACTAGGAGGTTTCTTGTTGGCCCTTAAGGCTACTTGAGTTTTGGTTACAGGTGGTATTTTTATTAACCTTTTTACTAGGGTTATCTATGATTTTACTTCCTGCCTTACATACCTATACATGTTTATTTGTACTGACATCCCTTTGCCTGGGGACACTGCATTTTATTTCGTGCGTGCAGGTTCAGGTCGGGGTTCTGATTTACCCCTCCACTAGGAGCCCCGTTCAGTTGTGAGTTGGTAAGTTCCATCTCTTCCTGGAGCTTTCACACGATGCTTACTTTTTGTTGTACAGTTGGGTATAGTCGGGGCCCTGTCCCGGCAGTGTTAGTGATTCTCTTAGAGGCTATTATGGACACGTTATTGTGGGTTGGTCCTTTTGTGCCTTTTAGTCTCCAGCCAAAAGATTGGCATGTATATATAGTGTGTGTTTGTACCTCTGTTGTGGCAGCCTTGTCGGCTAGCTAGTACTTTATCGTTTTGATTTACTTATCTTGATGCACATAATTAGCTGTTGACCAGGTCATAACCTAAACGGTCCTGGCTTAGTTTTTTTTTAAACATTATGCTGACCGATTTTCGTCTAGTCCCTAGTTAGTTAACTAGCATCTTTAGTGGTTTACCCAGCCAATAACGGTATCGAGTGCCAGTCGTGCTTCCCCTCTCTTTGGGGCGTGACAGATAAAGTCCTCCATTGTACGGTATCCACAAGATGTTGCTTGTCTTGACCTAAGAAAAGTACAAGGAAGAAAATAAATGAAGATTACACACAAAAAGAAGAAAAAAGAAGGTTACCTCGATATGAAGATCGTCGCACTAACCGACAAGATGAAAATACTGTAACTTCCAAGTGGTCGAGATAATTTATGATCAAGAATGATAAGTTTTGCATCTATTAATAGAGTTCACCACAATTAATGTTCAACACATATTGGGAGTCCACAAATTGAGTTCTAATAAAATTCAAAAAATATTATTGATCAATTGTGCTAGGATTTTTCCTAATTCTACTGCTATCATAATTAAAATAAAGGTGACAATATTCTTTTCACCACTATTCTTCCCGTAATTAGATTCACTGTGTTTTGAGGTTGAAGTAAGTTTTTATTATATTAATTCTCTGAGTGAATAATATTTTTTAAAAAAAAAGGAAGCCTGAGGCGATAGGGGTTCTTGACAAAGATTCCCAAAAGGAGAAACTGGAATCCTAAAATAAGTAAAATTTGTTGAACTTGGATAGGGATCCTAATTCTCTTTGGTGAATTATAACAAATGTGAAGCGGCAAAACAATTTCCGGCATATTTACTTCAAGTCAAACAAGGAAAAAGGTCGAAGTAGTAGGAGGGGTATGGCTATTAGATGGCTAGCTGACAAAAGTATCATTTGTTTCACCAATTTCACGAGACAAACTTGCAAACTATGCATGTATTTACAAGATTCAAAGTAAAAAAATAATTGTCCTCATAAAATTTATTAATCCTTTTAAAATAAATAAATAATGTTTCAATTAAGTATCAAACTAATACTTCAAACCTAGTCTTTAAAAGATAAAATATCTTGACAAGACTTGAAGTATGGGGCATTTGTAATCATATAAAATGTATATTTTATAAAATAATTTAAATATATTAAATTCAAAATATATTAGTCCAAATACATATTTTTACATAATTGATATATTTTATTATTGTAATTTCGTTTTTTAATGTTACTTATAATTTATGGCATAATTATTCATTTAATAACCTTTTTTATTTAATAGGGTAGAGACCACCCTTTTGTCTGAAGCAAAAGAAAACTTCTCTTTGAAGTTATTCTCTCCTTATTCTCAAAAGAAAGTCATTCTCTCCTTCTTCTCGAACCAACGAAAATCATACGTCCTAAACAAAGTATTTTCAGTGAAAGTATTGTCTCTGGTTGCCAAAAGTTTTGTTTACTTCTTCTTCGACTAGTGTTTTTCTCTCTAGTGATGTATCTTTTCAAATTTTGTGATTTTTTAAACTATTTTCTATTTCTATAGTTATTTATGATTCATATGAGTATTTTCTTCTCTGATTTCAGTTGTTCATGATTCTAGTGTTTTCTTCACCGATTCAGTTAAACTTATGGATGGAGATGAATGCAACAAAAAATTTGAAAAAAAAAGAGTTTGATGATTATTTTTGTGTTTGGGCGAATTGCGTGATGATTTATTTTTGGTTAGTTGGAGCTATTAGCAATATGATGATGGTTTGGTGGTGTGATGCACTAGGCAAGAAGAGATGAAATTTTGAAAAATTGTATTACAGTTGTATTAAAATTGTATTAAATATGAACAATATTTGTAATACAATTTTAATTTAATATTATCCATTTTTTATGAATTCGATTACTGTTTTTCTAACAAATATAATATTTTTCTTACAGTATAACTTAAGTTAAATAGGATTGGAATATTGAAATTCATACATAATACTTATGACACGTTTGTTTTAAAAAAAAAATTAGTTATGTATTCTCCACGTATATTGAAACACATCTATAATATGTATAATATGTTGAATTTAAAATGTATTATAATCATGTTATATTTTTCTCTTATTAATGGTACTAAAATATATTATTGTATTTAAAATATATTCCCCACATGCATTAAAACATGCATATATTATGTTTAATATATTAAATTCAAAATATATTATCATTGTCGTTTATGTTTATTTTTTATTAATAATGTCAAAAAATATTATACTCGAATTTCAGCCATTCAATAACTATTTAAATTAGTTTATATGTTAATATATAAAAAATTTATAAGTTATTATATATGTATTCGTATAATACAAATTTAACACAAATGATTTTGTGACGGAGGTTGGGATCATTGAAAATTTATTAGGAGAGATAAAAAATTGTAAAAAAATGATGAAAGTGGTGTTGTTGAAAATTTATTAGGAGAGAGAAAGTTGTAAAAATTGATAGAAGAAAGAGAAATATTATAAAAATTAATGGAAGACAAAAAAAATTGATGAAAGAAAGAAAAATATTGTAGAAATTAGTGGAAGAGAGAAAAATGAAGAAGTGAGTCTATCAAGTAACCTGATGCTAATTCGTAGAAAGAGAAATGTTGGCTATTTCAGATAAAAAAAATATATAGTTACTTTGGATAAGAATAAAACTTGTACTAAAATTCATAATTAATGTAATATAATATATTATTTAAGTAAATAGGTCTTAATATAATTGGACTAATTAATTAAGTCCAATAAAATATGATTTAATTAAGAGTTCAAATTCATTTATGTGGAGTACAAAAAAAAATGATTCACTTTATTAAGCCTAATATCCTCTTATTCTAAAGGCCCACTTGATGCCACATGTCAGATAGTGTGGCATGCCAAGTCAAACAAAGAAGTCAATAGAATCGTGTCATGTGTTAAAATGACATGACATTCCTATTCCAATCAAAGGCCAATAAAAATATGTGACATGTACAAGTAGTGTGTTCCAACCAATCAAATGTCGACATGTCGCTTGAAAGGAAACCTATTTCTATCACTTTTTTTGCACCATGTCACTTAAATCTAATTAACCAGAAGTAGGTCCGATTTCGTCATAACTCCTCTATTCTACAATTATATATAGGAGCTCTCATCATTCGTAACTCCTTTATGATTTTGTCATTTTCATTTATGATCTTCAACTGAAGTTTTTCACTTCAAAAATCGACAAACATTCATTAGTCCACATAAAACGAAAAATTGACAGATGAATATTAACTTTTTGTAAAAAGATAATAGTTTCTGTTTTATATTTTCTCAACATTTTTGCATAAAAAATAACCAGAAAAATGCACCAATTTTTTTTTAAAATCATTAATAACCCAACAAATGTCGGCAATTTGAGCCTTTTTCTTAAATAATGTTATTACCAACTAATACGAGTACTTCTACACGTACTGAAAATAGTCTCTTTGTTTTTTTTTTCATATTTGTTCTAAATTAAAAAAAATCAAAAATAGATATTTGAATCATACTCGGATAACCTGGATGACATGAAAAAAAAAAAAAGCATTGGCGCCCATTAATTGAATGTTTCTTACCCTTCTATGTTTATCAACGCACACTGAATAATTACACCAAACAATATTTTTTTATGTTTAAAAGGTACGTAAAAAATAAGGTTGAACTATTAAAATGGAACAAGGTTGAGATCCATTTGCAAATCATGTAACTTGGCCATTGCTATATTTCAACTTAATAAATTCAATAACATTATAACTATTATTTACAATACTTTTGGACAAGCTGCAATTGAAAAAATTATTCATGATCAAGAATCAGAGATCATTAAAAGATGGCAATGTACTCTTTTGTATAAGTTGTCAAAAAAGAAAAAAATTATTTGACAAATACGAATGTTAGGTTTTGCACCCCTACGGATTTGCCTAATCGTTGGAACAGGTTAACCGACGTGTTTCAATGATGCAGAAATAAACTGGACGCAGCAGTTTTACGTGGAAAACCCCCTGCTCAAGAAGGGTGAAAAACCACGACCTGTACTCTACAGGATTTAACTTCAACTTCACTACTTCAAAAGAGCCTTCAACAACAATTACAACCTCAGTTAGATCTTTAACTAGTTAACCCTAAGATCCAACAATTCAAACTTCAACTCAACTTCCCTAGCCTATTTGCTATACATAAACCTCCCAAGGATTATGTTCCTAGTTTATAAGTACTAAGAGATTACAGTGTTCAACTATCAAGAGCGAAAGAAAAAAACTATGCTGTAGAAAGAAACTTGTTAGCTCTAACGATTCTTCTTGTTGTAATTTCTACAGCGCCTCTGTTTTTTTTTCTTTTTTTTCTTCATCTGCTAATCTCTCTTTTTTTCTCTCTGAATCTCTCTTTTTTCTGCGTCCTTCTTTCTTTTTTTTTCTGCGCGCTTCTTGCTTCTGTGAATTCTCTCAAGTTTTATAGCTGCAGATAAGTCGTTCTCCAACTTCTTTTCGAATTCCTTTTCCTAATCAGTCTTCCCTTTTTTCATGCTTCTTGAAATAATATTTCCTTCTTTGGAATCTTCTTCTTCTAGGAGTTCAACTTGGAATAATATTCCTTGTTATCCTCCTTATTTCATGCTTCTCCCCTTTTTTCATGCTTCTTGAAAAATATTTCCTTCTTTGGAACCTTCTTCTTCTAGGAGTTCAACTTGGAATAATATTCCTTGTTATCCTCCTTATTTCCAGCACCAATTATTCCATTTTTATTGTGTGATGCGTGTGCAGTTTTGCCACGAAAACAGTACGCTGAAAGAACCGGGTAGTCCAACCTGTTTCATTATCTTTTGTCAGCCATCAAAACTTTACTGCTCCAACAACGAAGAAATTAATCGATACATCGCCTAATAATTGCTAACCTGCTAACCCCAACCAACCGAATCTTATCGATTAGCTAGTAAATTAGTATATTTAAAAATCGAAAATTGACAAACTAAACAGTTATAAAAGATAGATATTAATCCATGCTAGACTACATTTCAGGTTATGCATGGATGGATGAGATGTTTAATTATTGATCATGTCTCATCTTTATGCCATACGATTACGCATGTGATTAAATTGGGAGACCCGTAGGTATACTTACTCTTTCACTCTCTCCTCCACTTCTCACCCATTGCTGCTTAGTCCATTTACATGCACTTCTCTTGCTCATCCCAAGCACCCTGGTACACCTCTCTTCTGCTATCCATAAACTTCTTCATCTCCACAAACTCTCAGCTTTCTATTTTTCTCCCTTTCTGGATCTATTCAAATTAGCATAACCGATAGTTGGGTAAAGTTTAAGTTATGAGAGAAAAAAACAAAGAACGGGGTTGTCAAATGGGCTTTTGGAAGAACTGAAAATATGAATGTGAACAAGGAAATCTTGTCCAAGGACATTGAGCGCAAAATTGCAGTAAAGGTTCCCAGGTTACGAAAAACAGCACACGGTTTGAATTAGAAAGAGAAGCTCGAATCTACAGTTGTTGACTATGTAGAAGTAGATATCTAGTGAATAATTGTAGCTAGTACAGCATAAAAACAATTAAAATAAAAAAAGTTTCAAATTTACAGCTCCAAATACCAGCATATACTATTGACCGCCATTTTCCACTCTTTCTTCTGTATTTCCAGTAAAGAATATATCGCAGAATAAAGAACAATAAAACACAACAACCCATCCTGGAAGAATAGGGATAATGGAATATGGTGAATATTGACTAGTTGATATAACTGGCTTAATCATGCTACCTCAGAGATATACCTCATCCAGAACTTCATCCCCAAGCTTCCCGAGCAGAAGGCAGTCATTGCTATGCACTTACTTTCAACGTTGAGAGCTTTCTGCAGAATCGTCCAAGTTAGAGAGCTACCACATACACATGTGCTACAACCCATAAGACCTTGACTGGAAGAAATTATTCAGAGAACCATTCTTCCTTTTTTTTCATAAAGAAAATCTTTCAGAGAATCTTAACCTTTATTCTTATAATTTTGGAAACAAATTTGAGTGACCAGTAGCACTTTCATCATATCATATAAATATATGCATTGGCATCAATGCACCCATATCATAGAGGGAAAGTTCAAAGATAGCTGCAAGAGTCCACCCTGGAACTGTGGTGTGATCCACCCCATCCCTCCCAACCTTCTGAACTAACATACTAACACACAGAGCTGAGTTATTCACTGTATAGATTCTATCTTACAGTACTTGTTTTACAAACTGAAAGTTCCCGCCCATTTGAAAGTGCAACAATACATACTCACATTACATAGTTCACACAGCTATTTCTTGTGTTTGATTCAAACATGTCAAAGTTGCTGACTTATGCTCTCAACTCTCAATATATGTTATTTGAGGGTGAGACAAATAAGTCACTGGTAAAGTATTCATTTTTAAACATATCAGAAGTAGGACTCACCAATCTATATCTTGTCAAAATCATCATCGAAAGCATCATCCCCATCATCTGAAAAACAAATCAGATAGTCAAAATAAAGCAACTTGATCATTCAGAATTTCTGGTAAGTCTACTTTAGCTTCCCTAACCACATAGTTAGATTCATCAACAGCAACAAGAAAAGCAAATCTAAGAATGAACAACATATTCAATCTTGAAAAGCAAAAGAATGAATATGAAATATAAAAATGATTATAATGAAACTCATACAAGTTAGAGAAGCCTGTCAGCCAGTTTAAGCAAACATATAACTAGAACATGATTGAATTGGCAAATTGGACTAAAATACTTCAACCATCTCAGTCCTTCTACAGCACAGAAATTAAGACCAATTTTTGGTGGTTATCAGTGTGGACATTATAAGCTTCTGCAAAGAAAAATGGAGCTGTATCGCGTAATTACTAATGCTATGAGAACATCTAAAATAGTTTATAGTAGTGAACATTATTTGGTGAAAAGAAGCAATACTTGAAAGGAAAGATGTAAAGAAACATTACAATGAGGAGATATTCAAGTTCTATGTTGTTGATTGGGTTTTCTGACATTGTCTTGCAGATCTCTGTGCATAATGTATGCTTACATTTAAGTTATGGCTCTTGATTGGGTTCTCTGAAATTGTCTTGCAGATGTTTGTGCATCATGACATGTCTGCATATGATACTATTTATCCTAAATACTATTTGAAGACCATAACTTAAATGATTATAAGCAGAAATGGTAATTATGGATTCAAGACAACTAGAGATGACTGCATGAAAATATTTTCTTTCTAAAATTATTTTCTTTATTCACGACGGAAACAGATTACAGTTACAAGGTTGAGTGGAGTGGACACACATATTGTATGCAAACAAAAATTTAACAATAAACAGATGAACAATTAAAACAGTTATTACTATTATCTTACTTATGAGAACATTATCATTATTCCACTGGAAAGGTAATGTATATAATTACCACAATTATATTGCACTCAAAACAATTTCCTTTTGTGTGTGTGTGAAGTGAAGAAGCACCCAAAACAGTTTTTGTCAATCCAATAATTCCTTGTACTCCTGTTTCAATTTGTATATCTTAGTTTAACTGGGCATGGAGTTTAGGTAAAACAAGAAATTTTTAATATTTTAAATTAAAGATGTGTACAATGTAAATGCCCTTTAATCTTATGGCATCGAATATGTCATGTGGGATACTGGAATTAATGTGTTTGCAAATTAGGAAAGTGACATTCTTTACGAAATAGACTAAAACGGAAAGTAAGACGAACAAATTGAAACAGAGGGAATACTAAAAAGGGAGAACGACACCTAGCTAATATACTACAAAGGACTGAGCTGGTCTATTCAGTCAAACCTTCTGATTTGTTTCCTTTTGATTTCCGTTTTGTTAGAAAAGTGACACATGCAAAGAGTAGGGAAAGAAAGATTGACTACAAAACTATATCTTTCCTGAATTACGAAACAAGGAAAGCATAATCCACTGTTGAAAAATATGTTGTAGTGTAAATAAATAGATTACCTGGCCCATCATCGCTGTCTTCTCCAAGGAGAAAAACATCCAAATCCTGGTCTGACGATGAGGCTGCCTTCTTATTTTTCTGGGCTGTTGCCTCAGCTACTGGTTTAGAAATTGTTCCAGCTAATGAAACCTCCTTTTCACTCCCAACTTGTGCCTTTTCACCAGATTTTATTTCAGCCTCTTCCATGTATTTCTTTTCATACCTGATTCAGATGTGACTTAAATTAGTGAAGCACTTCCTACTAACATGGGCTAAATCTAAGAAAGCATATTTGTGTGTAGGAGAAGATTGAGGTTTGTTGCACCCAAGCGTGTGTTTTAGTGTTCAATGAAGTAGGTTTGAGAACCATGAGGTCAAAAGTTCAGATCCAGATTGAGGAAAAAACACTACGGGCCTGTTTGGAAAGCCACCTTGGTAATTGGATTTGGTGTAATTGAGTGTAATTTCACTGTCTGACTCGTTTGGTTGGACAGGTAAATTGGGTGTAATTGGCAGGTTGTAATTACACTCTCCAATTCACAGGGGAAGGCTGTGAACTGCAAGTAATAACAACAACATACCCAATGGAATCCTACAAGTGGAATCTGGGGAGGGTAGAATGTATGCAGACCTTACCACTACCTCATAGAGGTAGAGAGGCTATTTCCTGGGAACCGTTATCACAAAAACCTATAAGCAGAATATACTAGATATGGCGAAAAAAGAAAGGAAGAGATAGTAAACAGAAAGAGCGACTAATAACAAAAGCACATAATAGTATGCAAATACGAGACAATTAACATATATAAGACCAATAATGACAACACCGGATAAAAAGACGCGACAAATCCTATTACCCTACTATACCCCACGGCCAGACATCAATCTAATCCTACTAATCTATTAGTCTGCTACTCTAATTCGCGACCTCCACTCCTTCCTATCTAAGGTCATGTCCTCGGTGAGATCAAGTTTCATCATATCTTTTTTAGTCACCTCCCCTCAATACTTCTTTGATCTACCTCTACCCCTCTGTGTAACTCCTAAATCCAACCTTTTACACCTCCTAACAGGAGCATCGGTACTCCTCTTTACGTGTCCAAACCATCCCAGTCTCACTTCCCTCATCTTGTCAGCCACAGGGCCCACCTCGAGCTTCTCTCAAATGGTCTCATTCCTAATCTTATCACTCCTGGTATGCCTACACATCCATCTCAACATCTTCATCTCTGCGACTTGCATCTTCTGATCATGTGAGTTTTTTATTGGCCAACATTCCACCCCATACAATAAAGATGGTCTAACCACCACCCTGTAAAACATACCTTTGAGTTTAGGTGGTATTTTCTTATCACACAATACTCTAGAGACAAGCCTCGATTTCGTCCATGCTGCCCCAATACGATGTATGACATCATCATCGATATCGCCACTACTCTAGATGATGGACCCAAGATACTTAATGTTTTCTCTTCTAGGAATAGGTTGAGTGGCAAGCCTCACATCAGTGACTGCTTCATCCCTCGCAACACTAAATTTGCAGTCCAAGTATTCTGTTTTGGTCCTGCTCAGTTTGAACCCTTTGGATTCCAAAGCGTGTCTCAAAACTCTCCAATCTATCATTAACTTTAGCCCGAGTCTCATCAATCAGTATTATGTCAAATAGCATACACCATGGAACCTCCTCTTGAATAGACTATGTCAGCTCATCCATCACCAAGACGAACAGAAAAGGGCTAAACACAAATCCTTGATGAAGTCTCATCTCAGCAGGTAATTACATGGTGTGATTACAAGATGATAACTTTTTAATTTCTTTATTTATTTCTTTTTTATTTTTTGTTTTTAATTTATTTTTTTATTTTTATAATTTTAAATTCTTTTTATTTCTATCATTTTAATATATCTTAAAAATATATTTTATTTTATAATATTTATCTTTTATTTCATTCTCATTCTCAACCTTTACTTTATGTGATCCCATGCAATTTTTCACATTTTTTTTTATTTATTTGTTCTATATTAAGTTTTTTTCATTAGCATGATTTTATTAGTATTCTAACTTTTAAATTAAAGTTAAATTCATTTGAATAAGTTATGAACTTATGTTTTTCTTTCAATCATATTTATGTACATTATGCTAAAATTTGTGTTATTGTTGTTGTATGCTGAAATTTGACATAAGAGTATTATGTAAAAAAAATTATTTTGAATTTAGAACTTATGTTGTATTTTTAATTGTTTGTGTTGGTAGTATATGACTTGATATTTTACATTACTAGTCAGTCATTTTCTTAGTTAGACTTTATAGATTATCTTTTTGTCAAATATTTTTATAATCTTGCTATGACATTAAATTTATAATGTTTATATTTTTATCAAACATTGTATTTCATATATTCATATAAAACTTGTATTTTTAATTTTTGTGATTAATTGAATCCCACAAGGGGTTTGGAGAGGGTAAAATATACGCAGACCTTACCACTACCTCATAGAAATAGAGAGGTTGTTTCCGGAAAACCCTCGTCTCAAAAGTCAAGCCCCATAAGCAAAAGATACTATATATGAAAAAAAAAAGGAAAAGAAAGGAGAAAAGGAAAACGACTAGTACTGAAAAGCAAATGATAGTATGTATATATAATAAAGTAACAAATACAAGACAGATAATAACACCACAGGATATAAAAACACGACTAATCCTACAAACCTACTATACCACACGATTAGACATCAACCTACCTCTACTAGCCTATTATCCTTCTACCCTAATACGCGACCTCCACTTCTTTCTATCTTAGGTCATGTCCTCGATGAGATGAAGTTCCATCATATCTTGTCTAATCACCTCCTCCCCATACTTCTTCGGTCCACCTCGACCCCTCCGTGTAACCCCTAAATCCAACCTCTCGCACCTCCTAACAGGAGCATCAATACTTCTCCTCTGCACATGTCCAAACCATTGCAGTCTCGCTTCCCTCATTTTGTCAGCCATACGGGCCAAACGGTCTCATTCCTAATCTTATCATTCCTGGTATATCCACACGTCCATCTCATCATCCTCATCTACGTGACCTGCATCTTCTGAACATGTGAATTTTTGATAGGTCAGCACTCCACCCCATATAACAAAGACGATCTAATCACCATTCTGTAAAACTTATCTTTAAGTTTAGGTGGTATCTTCTTATCACACAATACTCCAGAGGCAAGCCTCCATTTCATCCCTGTTGTGCCCCAATAGATGTGTGACATCATCATCGATATCGCCACTACTCTGGATGATGGACCCAAGATATTTAAAATTCTCTCTCTTGAGAATAGATTGAGTGGAAAGCTTCACTCAATCTATTTAATGTTTTAATATATTTAATTAAAATATACTAGTTTGAAAACATAAATTGAATTTTTTACAATACTCCATCCATCTTTACTAGTCCCTTATTGACTTGATACAGGAATTAAGAAGTAATAAATAATAAGGGTAATTTACCAAATTACCGTTTAGATATAATAAATAGAATGTCTTTAAAAATATAATAGAAAAATGATTATAATTAATGATAAGAATAAATTAGCAACTAGGCAGAGGTGACGTTCGTTAAAATGCTCCCGGGCACACTCCCCAATGTAAACTCCTAAGGGCCATTCTGGTCAGTAGGAGGTCTTTTCTCCGGTGTACCTCAGACGAAATTAGGGCTTTTCTTTCTTTACTCCTTTGTTACTATTTTTTTTTTCAAAATCATGAACAACATTTTATATTTTAGACTTGGAACCAAATCATACGATATATCAGAAGTCAAAAACATGCAAGAGCACTGGTTCGAGTGGGTGGAGAGGGCTAGGCGTCATATGTGGAGGATGATCTTGAGCAGGGATAGCATGGCCTGGCTATGCAGAAGACTAGGCGAGGCCTCCAACATTAAGGGCAACGTGTTTAAGACCTGGAAATGCAAGGACATATCTACATACATCTATTGCTCTTTAAAGTTCAATAAATTCGGTAGATTTGTTTCAATCATTACAGTTAAGGGACTGGACCGTTCATCGATTACTCTGCCGGAAAATAGCTTTAATGAGGGGTGGGGGGATATCGCGCTGAAAATAGAAAAACTTATCCTAATGAAGATAGGATCCAGCTTCGGTGGAGTTGGTGGACAGGCAAATCCGAAGCTCGGGGGGGAAAAAGTTATAAAGAGGCTTTGCAAAAGAGCAAATGGGAGATCACACAAAAGGAGTCCACTCTTGGGGAGATTGTGGTCCAGAATAGAGACGAAGGAACCCTGAACAGATGCTTGGTGGGGAGTTTTCCTAAGGCGGATGAAATACCCTCCCGCAATGATATCAAGAGGTGGGCTGCCCAAACATGGAGAGGCATACAGGACGTAAACATCTATGATATGAATGGGACACAATTTCTGTTTGAATTCCGTTCAAGAAAAGAGGCGGAGCATGTCATTTCGGGTACATGGAAAAGAAGGAACCATTATCTACGTCTGGAATGGTGGTCACCTAGCGCAGGGACTGTGGAAGCTGATTTCAAATTTAGTTGGTTCTGGATACGAGTCTTAGGCCTCCCCCTACATCTTTGGTCGGATAAAGTGATGAAACACATCGGGGATCAATGTGGGGGGTGGCTGGAGACAGAAGAGGAAACTACTTTGAAAAATCACCTCCGATGGGCTCGAATCAGGGTCAAGGGGCCAAGGGAGAAGATTCTGGCGGAGTTGGAGGTGGATGATGGAGAAACCCTCTTTCCGCTTCCGGTGTGGTGCGAAGCTCCGGCGAAAATCAAACGAAAAGAGAGGGAAGAGCGTGCATGTCGAGATGTCAGGAGGGGGCTGGAAGGGGAAAATCCTCTGCATAGCGTGAGGGATACGAATGAGAAAGATGAGAGGAAATGGAAAGGGAAGGAAAGCTGGTGCACAAAAGGAAAAGCAAAAGGCACTTTTAAAACAGTGGATAAGGGTAAGCACGTGCCCCCCTTTTATTTAGGTGGGGAAGGACACGTGGCTGCGCATGGGGACAGCTCAAACCCGGAATTATTTAATGGAGCCAGGCCCAACTTTTTGGGCCCAAGCTAAAAAAGGCCCGCTTTCACTGAGCCCTTTGTGGAATCCATCTCGTACGCATCAGGCCCTCCTAGGCCCACAGCAACTTCAACTCTTAGCAAAGAATTGCTATGTGTAGCCCAGGAATTTCCGTCAGCCTCCTCAAAAGAAATCAGAGACATGCAGCAGACGGGAGGGCCCCCAGAGCTAACATGGGACGGCGCGACACCTCCCGGCGACGAGAGAAGCTTTAGTCTAGAGATGGAGCATTCTTTAACTGCTCAAGAAACCCTAGACAACCAATTGGTTGTGGTGGATGAACCCATACCTCTAAACAATGAAGGCGCCTTCTCGGAGGAGGAAATGGATGACAAGGCGTCGCTGTGGGTGCAAGCGAATGTTCTTAAACTCAGCAAATTATTTGGTGCGGCCTTCGAAGGTTGTGACAAGACCGCTTTTGATCTCTTTTTGAAAATTGATCAAAGGAGGGAGCGAGGCAAACTCATTAGGGGGAAACATAAGGAAGATTATTCTCCCATTGTGATTCCTAAGGAAGTGAGAAATTTGGCTTTCAATGTGAATTTCAAAGAAGGTGAGCCGAGAAGAAGGGGGAGAGCAACTTCGGCTAGTCATCAATGATAAAAGTCGTATCTTGGAATGTAAGGGGGGTGAGCAGTGTGAATAAAAGGAGGATAATCAGAAGCCTCTTACAACAATGGGATGCAGATGTCTACGTGCTGGTGGAAACAAAATTGGCACGGAATGACGAAACTTTGATCAAACAATTGTGGTTCAACAGATGGATGGGGGAAATACACCTTGAGGCTGTAGGGAGCAGTGGGGGCATTGTGGTGCTATGGGATAGGAGAAAATGGAAGGGGGAGGTAGTGAGGACTGCTTCACAAGCTATAACTTGTAGATTTGAAGGATTAAGCACAAACCTTGACTGGCACCTTAGTGCTATCTATGCAGATTGTAGCAAAATCAGCAGAAGAGAGTTATGGAGAGATTTAATCAACCTGAAGGGCAGATGTACAGGCCCGTGGCTATTATGTGGGGACTTTAATGTGACAAGATATCCGTCGGAAAGATTTAATGGTCAAAGATTTACAGGAGCAATGTCTGAATTCACAGACTGGATCAACGAAATGGAGTTAGTTGACCCCCCACTTAGGGATGGACAATACACATGGAGAAGGGGTGAGCAACACTTGACAGCCTCCAGACTGGACAGATTTCTCTATTCCCATCACTGGGATGAGCTCTTTTCCCAAATTAAACAGGACGTACTGCCAAGAATGGTGTCTGATCATAATCCATTGATGCTGACATGCAGTGAGCTAAACTGGAAGAAGACATTTCAAATTCGAGCAATGGTGGATGCAGGTTGAAGGATTCAAAGAGAAGGTGCAAGAATTGTGGGGTTCCTTCCCAGTTAATGGAACTCCATCATACAAACTAACAGCCAAACTGAAGCTTTTGAAAGGAAAGCTAATTCAATGGGGCAAGGAAAACAGTCAACTGGAAACTGAAGAAGGAGGAGATGCTCTCACAGATTGCTGCCTTGGATCAGTTGCAAGAACAGAGAGCTTTGACTGAGGATGAGCTATTTCAGAAGATACAATTAGGTAGGGAGTTTGAGGAAGTTTCCAAGAATGAGGAGAGAGCCTGGAGACAAAGATCAAGAATTCAATGGCTCAAACAAGGTGACAAGAACACGAGATTTTTTCATAGAGTGGCCACAGCCCATAAAAGATGGAACACAATCGAGAAATTGGTTGTTGATGGCAGGGAGGTGACAGACAATGGTGAAATTAAATCTGAGATTACAAATTTTTACCTGAAGCTGTACAACGAGTCAGAACATTGGAGGCCTGGTCTCATTTTGCAAGACACTGCCCGGGTTAGTCCAGAGGAGGGGGATTGGTTACAAAGGCATTTCGAGGAAGAAGAGGTACTGGAAGCAGTCAAGTTGTGTGCCAGTGATAAGGCTCCTGGTCCTGACGGTTTCCCAATGAGTTTTTACCAATCTTTCTGGGTGATGTTAAAGTCGGATATCATGGATACCATTAAGCATTTTCATGAACATCAGAATTTTGAAAAAAGTCTCAATGCCACTTTTGTGGCTCTTATCCCCAAGAAGACAGATGCAATTGAACTCAAGGACTTTAGGCCTATAAGCTTGATAGGTGGGGTGTACAAGATAATTGCAAAGCTATTAGCTGAAAGGTTGAAGAAAGTGATCAACAAATTGATCAATAAGCACCAGATGGCATTCTTAAAGGGTAGACAGATCATAGATGCTGCTCTCATCGCTAATGAATGTGTAGATTCCAGAATCAGAGGGGATGAGCCAGGAATTATGTGTAAGCTAGACATCGAGAAGGCTTATGACCATGTCAACTGGGCTTACTTGCTTAACATCTTAAGACAACTGGGATTCGGGGAGAGGTGGTTAAGATGGATGGAGACTTGTATTAAAACTGTCAGGTTCTCCATTCTTACAAATGGAGAACCTGTTGGTTTTTTTCCATCTGAGAGAGGACTCAGACAAGGAGACCCCTTGTCACCTTTCCTGTTCATTTTGGCTATGGAAGGCATGGACAGTATGATGAGGGTGGCCATCCAAAAGTCATGGCTGAAAGGGTTTAGGATTGGTAAACCACCGGGGGCAGTGTCACAGATTAGCCACCTATTATATGCTGATGACACCATTATTTTCTGTGAGGCAAAAGAAGAGGAAATCCAATTTGTTAGAATGTTACTGATTGTATTTGAAGCAGTCTCTGGTCTGAGGATCAATTGGGGGAAGAGTAGTATCTTTCCTATCAAGGAGGTTACACAGATTCAGACTTTGGCAAACATTTTGGGGTGCAACATTGATAAACTACAACTACTTATCTTGGTATGCCACTTGGAAGAGCCTACAGAGACACAGTGATCTGGGATAGTGTGATCGAAAAAACTGAGAAGAGATTGGCAAGATGGAAGGCTCAATATCTTTCCCTAGGAGGCAGAAGCATTCTTATAAACTCTGTGTTAGATTCTCTACCTACATATACCATGTCTCTATTCCCTATGCCAACTAGGGTGGAGACAAGACTAGACAAGTTGAGAAGAGAATTTCTTTGGTCTGGAAACAAGGAAGGAAAAGGGATACACCTGATAAAGTGGCAAACAGTGCTCTTGAGTAGGGACTCAGGAGGACTAGGGATCAAAAACTTGGGGTTACAAAACAAATGTTTATTGTCAAAATGGTTGTGGAGATATGGTAAAGAGGACCAAGCACTATGGAAGGAGGTCATCTGTAACAAATATGGCCAGAACAGTCCATGGGTTTCCAACAGGGCAAACAACACATATGGAGTAGCAATATGGAGAACTATCAGGAATCTTTGGAGCTTTATGCATCAGTGTACCAGAGACAAAGTGGGGTGTGGGGATAGGATTCTATTTTGGAAGGATCATTGGATTGGTCAGGAGTCTTTGGAGACTGCCTTTGCAGATCTGTATGTTATCAGCTCAACCCCAAATACACTGGTGAAGGAGACCTGGACTGATCAAGGCTGGAACTTGAATTTCAGAAGGCCCCTAAATGATTGGGAGATAGGGAGAGCAGCTGAGTTGGTGAAAATTTTGGAGGATTTCAAGGGCACAAGTCAGTTGGCTGATAAAATGGTTTGGAAGCATAACCAGACTGTCAATATCTCAGTTAATGGTATGTATAAGGAAAAAGTGAAGAAATTACCTGGTGCACTGGATGGACCCTGGAAAAAGTTATGGAAGATCAAAGCACCAACTAAGATAAGATGCTTCACATGGTTGGTGGTTAGAAGGGCTTGCCTAACACATGAGAAACTTCAGAGAAGAGGTTTCCAGATAGTCTCTAGGTGTTTTCTTTGCAATGAGGCAATGGAGACCAACAATCACCTTTTCTTACACTGCAGCTTCACCTCACAGATTTGGGCTATTTTCCTTGGAAGGACAGGCACTAGCTGGACAATGCCGGAGCACACTGTTGACTTACTTAAATGTTGGGGTAGGAGAGGGGCAAACAAGTCTCAAAAGACATGGTGGAACATGATCCCTCCATGTATATGGTGGACTGTGTGGAATGAAAGGAACAACAGATGCATGGAAAACTCTATAGAACCTCTACAAAAGATCAAATGGCTGTGCATGAAGACTTTCTATTTTTGGTGTACAGAAGATGGGAAAGGGGAGGACAGTCAGATATTAGAATTTTTGTCTCTTTTGTGAAATTGGAAACAACAGGTGTTAACATTATCCTGTTGGGTTAGTAATGTATATATTTTTAAGGTTGCCAGCATCCCAATTTGCTGAAGAATACAACTTTACTTTTTATCAAAAAAAAAAAAAAATTAGCAACTAAGTGTAAAATTATCTCTTGATTTCTTAAACTGGACAAGTATTGTTGGTCAACCTAAAATAGTATGGTGGACAAGTAAAGATAGACGGAGGGAGTATTAGTTAAGAACATAAGTTTACAAATTAATATATTTTCAAACGATAACATATCTCTTAAATATCTAATTTAATATTATTTATAAATAATCTTATTTGTCTAATATAAATTTTAATTTTAGATAATTAACTTTAATTTTTTAAAATTTAATATAACCTTTTAATTATACTTGTGGAACCAGCACATTTGTAATTATAGTGTAATTACATTGTGGCAAACAAACAGGACAAAGTAATTACTAGGTTGTGTAATTACTAGGATAGTAATTACTACCCTGATAATTACACAAATTTCAATTACCAAGTGACTTTCCAAACATACCCTAGGTGATTTCTTCCAAGCATTGGTGGGCAAAGCGATGCAGTACTTGTGCCAGTGTTCCTTTATCAGCGCAAAGCCTTTGTTATATCAGCGCAGCATTAAATCCTTTACTGTTCTGGGCATATACCACTTAACAACAAACATAATGAGGAAAACTGCCACAGCTGTGAAGCCATGGGCGGTTAATGAAATAGCTGGTTGAAAGGATTTTGTCCTAGCCTCACATAAATGTCATCTATTGCATAACATGATCCCCCTATTCTGAAGGATTATCTGGTGAGAACAACCTCATGCACCACAGTCCAACAAATTCATGAATTATTTTTAGAAAGAGAATTTGTTATTCCATTTTAACTAATCTTACACTAGCCTTTCTTTAGGGTTTTTGGTCAAGGTTGTCTAACCTTATGAGAGATCTTCAACTTTTTCGTTACGATTGAATGATTATCTCCTTTTGGATTTTGGGACTTCATTAGAGAAAGTGCAGAAGGATCACCTGAATGCTCTGGATTGAGTTTTTTAACATATCTTTGCTTGTGTGGTTTAAGCTCAAGGTAATGATTTTTCAAGAAACACATTCCTACATGTCCTAAATGAACCAATAGAATGTGTAGAATGTAATAATATCTATGGCTTCTGGAGGTGTAAAACCAGATACATTTTGCAGAGATACACCCCTTCAGATTTACCAAGGGACTGACCTCATTTGAACTTAGACGTCTTAAACTTAATCAGTCACATCTTAGTCATTAGATACAGATCTTAACCATTAAGGGTTTTTTTTAAATTTATTTATTTATTCATTTATGTTACAACCACTTAATGGGTCTTACTATTTAAGATTGACATAAATATGTCTATTTAAAAAACAATTCAAAGATGATAGTTCACCAATTCCAATCCATTCACCGCTACCACAATGCCCATCATTATCAAACTACCATTGCTGCCACCCACCATTATTAATTACCACTACCGTTGTCCATCACTACCACTAGCCACAAGTTAGAATCATCACCACTAACCACCATTACCACAACAACCACTGATTATTACTGACAATTACCACCATTGGTCACCATTTACATTGCCAACCACCATTAGCTATTGCTATCATCCAACTATCAACCGCCAGCACTAACTACTACCTACCACCATTGTCACTACCTACTACCCACAACACCATCCTCAATATACACTCATCATCACCACAACCAGCCATCGTATAATTTAAAAAAAAAAAAATTGATTGATATAGTATATGATTAATTTCATATTTTATTAAAATTATATATTTATCAAATTTTAATAAAGAAAATTTCACATATTCAAATGTTAGAAAAAATAAACAATAAATTGTTTAGCATTCAAATCTTAACACAACATCTTAATATTTAGATGTGCATATACAGATTTAGAGATCCCCCACTTGTGGGATTCCACTAGGTATGTTGTTGTATACAGATTCGAACATCTAAATCTTAATGCACATCTTAATATTAGAATATGCATTAACTTACAGACATCTCAACTAAGGCCAAGAAGCTTTATTTTCACATTAACATCCTTAGCATTTACGTGCTCCCTTCTTATACATAAAATAAGGAAAATGAAAAAAAGTAAAACTGGTTAAAAAAACAATTCAGGTAAGGCCCTAGTTTAGTGTCAGACGAAATGAGAATGACACTAATCTGTAATCATCAAACGGTTAGCCATTTAGCCTAGTACATTAAACTCTATTCAAATGAACTGTCAAAATCTTCATCCCTTAGTCCTGACTAAATTAAGTCAGCTCTTTTATACTGAAACGTTTACCCAATTATAAAGCCAAAATGATTCTGCATAACATCACAACATACTCCAGAAATACAGACAGAAGTAAGACAGTTTGTGTAAGAGATCACTACGTGACATGAAATGAAAGATCTCTAGTGAGGTACTTACGGGGCCACATGACTGTTAACTAAAATAAAGTAGATTCTCCAAAACTTCCTCTCCCTCATTATGCGTGGGCATAACTCATATCTTAGCTTTGAAATTTCCTGCAAACACACCACAGTAATGCTCTTACTAACAATGACAACTTTTGAAACAGCACACTTTTGTTTTTGTTTATCAGACAAAAATTCCACATTATGAACAGTTTTTCCCTTTCCATAGACCTCAAAATCAAAAAAGATATGGTTCAGCAGCAAAATTCAAAATAGCCAATTATAAAGTTCAACTTTTCACTGTACGCATCAGCTGAAAGATAAAAGCACTCAACAAAATTGTGATGTACCATGAACCGACAAAAGAAGCTGAAGGAGACTAATGGACTTCTAAACTCAGAACACCAAATAAAGCAACAAAACTCGAGACCCTTGAGTTTTACAGTTGATTAAGCACAAGCGCATAAGACTGATTTCTTAAATAATAACTCTGAGCGGGCAACTCTGTGAGTTCCCCAAGGAACAACCAGTATCTTAATATTGAATTCTTTTTTATTGACAAAGGTAAAGTTGATATCTTAATATTGAATTCACCAATATGTTCTGACCTCTATGTTATGAAATGAGACAGATGAGTGAGAAATGAATAGTAGATCAATATAGCTGACTCCAAAGCTAGTTTGGAACTGAGATGTAGTCTATTTGATTGATCGACTCTGTGAAGATGTAACAACAAAAATCATACCCCTTGTTTAATAAGGAACAACCGAAGTCATACCTTGACAGATGAAAGAACAAATTTTGCGTGTTTCTCCTGAAATTCTGTAAGATCCTGCCGAACATTTGAGACTGTAGGAATATTAGAGATCACTGAATCATCTGCACACCAAAGACATACTTCAGTTAAGCTAGTTTCTTTTGGGTATAGGCGACTGAAAAAGGAGATAAACAAGGGAAAGTGTGATTAAGCATAAGAAGCATTAGGAACTGTAAGGTAAATCAATTTACTTTTGATAAATAATGGAAAGAATAATGTGAGCTTGCTCACATAGCCGGTCCTCTTTCTGTTTCCTTTTCTTGTCCTTGCCTTTTTTTTTCATATCTAGTTTATTCTGCTTATGGGTTTTTGAGATGAGGGTTCCCAAGAAACAGCCTCTCTACATCTATGAGTTAGTGGTAAGGTCTGTGTACATTCTACCCTCCCTAGACCTCATTTGTGGGATTCCACTGGGTATATTGTTGTTGTTGTTGTTGTTGTTGCTACTGCTGCTCACATAGCCAGTCCCGAGCCTAGACTAAGGAGGACGACTATGGTAGGTTGACAGTTGCATAAAACATATATATTTCTGATAAATCCTCATAATAGCTTATTCAGTTGGAATTAAATGGGTCCAAATGGAGTGTTCGGGTATTAAGGATCTATATAGCTGACTCCAACTACTTGGGGATGGAGGCATAATATTAGTAGTTGTTGATAAATGAGGAAATCACAATTTGTAACAAGGTTGCTGGCTGCTGCCAACAATTACAGATGGCCCTTTTCCTGCTCTATAAACTATTGCAAGAGATGGGAATCTCAAAATGATCTCCTGATGAATAAAAGGAGTAACAATGGTCCCATTTTACCAGAATAAGGGTGATATTCAAAACTGTAACAATTACAGGGGTATCAAGTTGTTAAGTCACACTATGAAGATCTGGGAGAGAGTGGTGGAGATGAGGGTGAGAAAAGTAGTGTCTATCTCAGCGAATCAATTCGGATTCATGCCGGGACGGTCGACTACTAAAGCAATTCATCTTATTCGGAGATTAGTGGAAAATATAGGGAAAGAAAAAAGGACCTTCATATGGTGTTCATTGATCTCGAGAAGGCCTATGATAAGGTTCCGAGGGATGTCCTATGGAGGTGTCTAGAAGCAAAAGGTGTCCCAATGGCATATATTAGGGTGATAAAAGATATGTACGACGGAGCCAAAACTCGGGTAAGAACGGTCGAAGGAGACTCAGAGTATTTTCCCGTTAAGATGGGACTTCATCAAGGATCTGCATTGAGCCTTTTTTGTTTGCCCTGGTGATGGATGAGGTGACGCGGTCTATCCCGGAGGAGGTCCCTTGGTGTATGTTTTTTGCAGATGACATAGTACTGATTGATGAGACCTGGGCTAAAGTTAATGATAGATGGGAGGTTTGGAGACACACTTTGGAATCCAAAGGGTTCAAATTGAGTAGAACCAAAAGAAGATACGTGTAGTGCAATTTCAGTGTTGCAAGCGATGAAGCAGACACTAATGTGAGGCTTGCCACTCAATCTATCCCCAAGAGAGATAACTTTAAGAATCTTGGGTCCATCATCTAGAGTAATGGTGATATCGACGATGATGTCATACACCATGTTGGGCAGTATGGACGAAATGGAGGCTTGCCTCAGGAGTATGATGTGATAAAAAGATACCACCTAAGCTTAAAGGAAAGTTTTACGAAATGGTGGTTAGAGTGTTAGACCATCTTTGTTATATGGGGTGGAGTGTTGGCCTACTAAAATTCACATGAGGATGTTGAAATGATGTGTAGACATACCAGGAGTGATAGGATTAGGAATGAGATCATCCGGGAGAAGCTAGAGGTAGCTCATGTGGCTGACAAGATGAGGAAAGCGAGACTGTGTTGGTTTGGACATATGCAGAGAAGGAGTATCGATGCTCCTGTTAGGAGGTGCGAGAGGTTAGATTTAGAGAATACATGGAGGGGTAGAAGTAGGCCGAAGAAGTATTGGGGCGAAGCGATCAGACAAGATATGACGAAACTTCACCTCGCCGAGGACATAGCCTTAGATTGGAAAGAGTGGAAGTTCCGTACTAGAATAGACGGCTAATAAGTTAGTAGGGGTAGGTCGATATATGACTTAGTGAGTAGGATAGTAGGACTAGTGATGTTTGTACCTCGTATGTTGCCATTATATTTGTTTACTTTTAGCGTATTTGCATTGCCTTCATATTTTGTGTTGTCATTTTTCATTTTGTTATGTTAAATTTATCGTATTTACATATTTCCTGTCCTTTCCTTTTTCTATATTTAGTTTATTCTGCTTTTGGATTTTTGAGACGAAGGTTCCCAGGAAACAGCCTCTCTACCTCTATGAGGTAGTGGTAAGGTATGCGTATATTCTACCCTCTCCAGACCCCAATTGTAGAATTCCACTGGGTATGTTGTTGTTGTTGTCATTGTTGTTTGTAAATTGGTCTTTACTTACATAGAAATTGGTCTTTGCAATCAGAATTCAGGAATGAAAGAGGAAATACTTCATTCTATATACAACTTTTCTTTAGCTAACTGCTAACGCTTCATGATTTTATCTGACCACCATACATAACAAACTTTGCAGCTCCTATAAGAAGTGTAGCCAACAGTCTCCATACCCATGCTTTGGAATTGGTATGTTCCATTTGCAAATTTTGCAGGCTGCTTTATCCAAAAACAATCACAATGACATTTATATATCTCATCACTTCCAAGAAGGATGATGCTGATTAAGTATAGTGCCCGACTGAACCATTTCAATGTTAAGAAATTATATAAATGGTATGATAACTGTTGAATCTATAGAATAGAAGCACCGTTAGGATTTTCTGCTGGTAAGAACATGCAATTGGTTGTCACGACTAGTAGCTAGACCGGGTGAAATGAAACAAGGTTGTATATCTATTGTAGATCTAATTTGTGCGGCTAGGTTATAGATGAACCACTCTAACGGATTTCAAGGTTAATGCTATTTTACTGCCACCTTTAAAAATTATTGATGCCACTCTCACATGGTTCAAATGTTAATCCAAAAATCAAATTATAAGTTTCACCTCATGCTAGAGAGGAATATTAATAAAATGATTTCCTGAAGACTTCGCTTGGCTCTATACATCGTGTCATCATTATGCATGTGTTAAATTATACATGCAGTAATGAAATGAATACAATGAACATAACGGATGTAGGGGCTATTCAAAAGAAAAGCTACACTAGCAGTAAGCTTAAATAAATGATGACTACCAAATGTGGAGGTTACTCCTAAACAATTTGAACATGTTCTTGTCAGTACAAACTCCTGTAGAGCTAAACAATAAACCTAGTTTCTCTAGAGCTTCTAGTAGTGTCTTCTTTGTACTTCCATATAAAACATTTTATGTCCACAGTTATAGTTCCCTAAATACCGAAATCTAAAATAAAAGAATTTCTTCCCATTTCCTGCTATCAGAAAAATTAGATTGAAATTGTGACATAGCTAAATGTAATATCCTCAATTTAGTGAATTTGTCATTTCACATTCAGCACAGAGAACTCACTGATCCAGCGAGGCAATGAACTCCGAAATTGAAATATACCTTCAAGTGGAAAATCCTGAAATGTATTAATGGTAATCCCCTTAACGAATTCTCTCAAGTCATTGGTAACTCCAAATTTCTCGAGATCGGCCGGCGTAGGGAGCATTTGAGGAGGAAGCGAGGAGTCGACAATGTGAGAAAGCGCAGCAGAAGGAATCTGAAACTTGATCTGTTCAGCGCGTTTGAGAGCATCGACTTTGATCTGATCGGCACGTTTGGAAGCTTCAGTAACAATAACATCGGCCCGTTTGGAAGCTTCGACGGCAATTTCTTTGGATCTCTTGGATGCCTCGGCAGCGAATTCTTTGGATCTTTTGGATGCTTCTAAAACGACGTCGGAGAGCTTGGAGGAACCGATGGTTAGGTCCTGTGAACGATTAGCGGCTTCTTTAGTGAATTCTTGCGTTCGCTTTGCTGCTTCTTCCGCGAAACTCCGAGCTTTTTGCCAGAAATCCATTGAGCCTTTTTGGACTTTTGAGTAAACGATTGGACAAGTGAAAAAATGGAGAGTTTTGATTTTACTGATCACGACTCAACACGAGGAAGACAAGAAACAAATGACGAGACTGAAGAAATTACTATTTTACTTTTCTATGTAAAATATATATCTATATCTATAGAATGAACTCCCTAACAGCTTGTTTGTTTCATTAATTATATGGTATGGCATGGTTTTGTTTCATGGTTCTGTAACCATGAAAACCCCCACTTTTTTAAACCACCAATTTGGTGGTATCCCATGGTTCTCTTATTTTTTTTCCAATTATACCCTTATTTAAATTTAAATAATTATAATTTATCCTTTATTCTTTATTAAACTTTAAGTTAATATATGTATTATTTTTTTATTACTTTCTCCGTATCAATTTTTGAAACTACTTTTCCACCTTCCATCTTTTCTTTCACGTTTTAGTGTATTTTTTGAGCTTCTTTTATTTATAAGTTCTTACTTTTTTATTTTCTTATATTGTATAAAATGGAGATTTATTAGCTTATATGTTTCTCCACTCGATTCTATGTATTTATTTTTTTTAAAAAGTTATAAAAAAAAGCTATTGATAAATTTTATATTTATAATAATTAAGGATATATTTGTAAATTTAAAAGTTACAATACAGTACCATACAGTCAAATCAAACAACAAATTGTTATTAAACAATAGCAACCCGTACAGTCTATCCAAACATTGTATGGTAGGGTACTGTACGATACCATACCATACCATACAGTACCATACATTATGAAACCATGGCAAACCACCATCCAAACAAGCTGTAAGAGTCGGTTGGTACAAAAATTAGTGTTGAGATTATTTTTTATTTCGTATTTGGTTTATTATTTTTTATTTAATTTTGTGTTTAATTTAAAATTTATAAAAAAATTTCCTTCCGTTTATGTCTTTGAACTATTATGAGATTTTCTATTTCATATAATTAGATCAAAATAGATTATTTTTTGTGACTTCTAACTAGTTAGGAGAATAATAATTTTGTCATTATGTTTGTTATTTTCTCATTTGAATTATTTGAGAATAAATAATTGTAATATTAAGAAATTCATCACTAATAAAATGTCAATCTTTAATTTAATAAAGATAGACCATCTATTATTAAATTAAAATAGAAAAGATGGTAAACAATTGTAAAATAGACAATCTATATTTACACAAAAAAAAACATTGGAAGTTGTACTTTTAATATAGTGTTTATATCTTACAAGGTCACTCAACTTTGAGTTTATATTTAACATCATTGGACTTTGTTTTTTATCAATAAAATCACTCAACTAAATTAGTTATAAAAAAAATTGACATGGCAAAATATTTTTTGTCTATTATGTAAATATGAAACCACAACTAAATAAAATTTAAAAATTTGATATGGTAAAGTTATTTATTTTTATATTATGAAAATATGAACCCACAAATAAATAAATTTTGTAAAATAATTTATTTAAGTAAATTTACTAGTACAAAACTACAAATATAAAATATAAAATCAAGAATATAAAAAAAAGTATAAAAGAATTTGAGTGACATTTTTGTCTTTATATATAATCCATGGTATTAAATCCAAGAGATTAGCTAATACCAGCAAATGAGAGGTATAAGTTAATATCATGTATGTGATATTGACTAATACGTGGATTAGTTAATAAATGGGTCCAATTTCTATTAACCATAGTATTAACTGATACCATTCCCCTAATCCCTCCTATCAAACGGCTCCTAAGTTTTGATATATATATATATATATATACTAAATTATGCAATTATCCCTCACTTAAAAAAACCTAACTTATAAGTAACCCCCTCCCCCCCCCCCCCACATACACACTAAATTAATCAGACGTTACTTTCTGCTACAGCTACGACAAGTTCCGCCTTTTCCCAACCGATGCAACTTTTGGAAATTCCCTATATATATATGAATCAAATGCAGATCGTTGCCTTTACGCGGTTGCTCGCTCATAGGCACAACAAAAGCATGAGTTCGTTGAGTCTTCTTATGATGATCCTCATATGGTGGAGCTGCCGCCACCACCAAGTGTGGGCATCTGTAGTGTGTGTTTCAAGGCAAAGGTCAATTCTACTATGTGGCCCTTCTCGCCATTTTTGTGCCTGTACACCATGCGCTGCTACTGTCACTACTTCCCTTATTTGTCAAACTCCCAACTCTATTGTTAATATAAATGAGTTAGAAATTATTAGTATAAAGAGAAAATCAAAGTCCTTTCGCCAGCTGACATTTGCAGGGAAGCAGAGGAGAGAGCGAGAGAGAAATCAACAAATTATGAAGTACAATCCAAGATTATCCTCCTCACGCCGGAAGAGCAAGAAGGCTCATTTCACGGTGCCAGATATTGATGAGCGCACCCTTGTCATCCGAGTTACGTGCAAATTACAATGTAAGATCTATGTCGGTGAGGAAAGATAACGAGGTTCAAGTTGTTTTTGGGACTTACAAGGGCCGTGATGGAAAAACCGTCCAAGTATACCATAAAAAATGGGTGATCCACATTGAATGTATAACCCAAGAGAAGGTCAGTGGACCTACTGTAAATGTTGGTACTCACCCTTCGAAGGTGGTTTGTTACAAAGCTAGGGCTTGACAAAGATAAGAAATCATTACTTGACCACAAGGTTAAGGGACGCGATGTTGCTAATAAGGACAAGAGCAGTAAGTGCACTATTGATGATATCATGCAGGACAGTCGATTGATTTTTTCACTCATTCTGTCTGGTATTGCTATTTTAGCCTAAAGAGAATTCACATCAGTACGTTTCAGTTGATTTTTTCACTCATTCTGTCTGGTATTCTTATTTTAGCCAAAAGAGAATTTATATCAGTACGTTTCCATTAAATAGTTGTCACGCCCCAGAAGGGTACCCTTGGCGTGCCAATACTCAGAGACTATTGCTAGTCCCCAAGCAAACCACTTAGCCTCATCACATCATTCAATTAAATAAAATCTACTGAACAGCGAAAAATATAAGTAATGGACACATCTCATCTAAAGTCTCAAAATAATATATAAAATAATGAAGGCTAGTATAAAGAACTAGCTCACAATCTCAACATCAACGTTCAACAATCGTCTATGAAGCCTCTATCACTAATCACGTGGTGCCAATAACAAATCTATGGATACCCAAATCAAAATATAAGAATAGTCAAATCTAACTCTAAAGCATGATGAAATAAAAGTAGTGGATCCTCTGGAGTAGGGGAGGCTCACCAATCAGCTGCGAATCTCAAATCTTCAACGGAGTGCCTGTTGATGATCTCTAGTACCTGCCCCTGCATCATAAAATGATGCAATCCAGAGTGGATATCAGCACTTGGAATGTACTGGTATGTGAAATAGCTGAGTGAAGCAGAAACCGATAGAATAATATGGAAATGACCGGCTCAAACTAAACATTAAATCATATCAAACAGTCAAATGTCTATCTATGCAAGAATAAAGAATAGACAAGTGACCCATTAATAACTCAAAACTCATCAATCATCTCAAACTCATCTCAAAGGAGCTCACTCCCTCTCGTTTAATCTAGACTCGGAGTACTCAAGGTAGGAAATTTATGGGAGTTTCTCTTATTTGACAACAATCACTTATAAGCCAGTGATTGTACAACAATCACGTTGATGTTGCCACAGTTGTTCCAAACTTTCCAGGTAGGGAATGAATCGAAACCATATCAGCTTACCTAATATGGAGTCAGTCGTCAATAAGTTTGCTATTGTTTCAAGGACTTCTAATCAAGAGGGAACCACAATATATGTGATGGTTCTAAGCCTCACCTACGTTTGGCAACGTAGTTAATGAGTTCGAGTGGGACTCACTCTTACCCATTTCAGTGCTTAATACTCCTCCCGTGATTTAATGCTCATAAAACCATCAATCCAATCAAACCAATCAACTAATAGGGACATTGGCCCTATCATCAATCAATGTCTCATAGGAGTATTAGCCCTTTCATCAATCAATATCTCATAGGGACTTTAGCCCTCTCATTAATCAACATCTCATAGGGACTTTAGCCCTCTCATCAATCAATCTCAATAGAAGACTCAAGATTTAGAACAATCATTAGGAAACAATCGAATGGACACATCGGTAGAGTTCATTTGTAGAGACTCATAAGGCAATCAAATTTTGTCAACTCATCATCATTCTCTCATTACAATCAACAGTCTCAACTCAAGGCTCTAGACTCAATTCTCAAGTTCATTATTCATGCTTTTCAAATAATCATGTAGTTATGCAAATTGTGATGAAAATGTTTAATTCAAGAAAACAAATAGTATGATGATCATCAACATAGGAAAACATGTAATTTCAAATATAATTTTAAGAAAAACCATCAAAGATCATGCATGTAAACTCTCCAAATCATCAACTCATCTATGACCTCTATGGGGCACATGAGAGAACAATCACATGCTTTTAGTTTAGCCTTACATACCTGAAAAGTTGATATTACAATCAAAATTTGATGAAGACTAGCCTTCTTGAAGAAAATCCTCGATCTCGGTAGTTCTTTTAGAGTGGAAGAACTTGGAAAGACATTGTCTGGAGGGCTTATCTTTGATTCTTGAATTCTTGGCTTAGAATCTTTAGAGTTCTTGATGAAGAACCCTAATTCTTGAGAAAGAAGAATCAAGGAATCCTTTCTTGGAATTCTTGAATTCGTTTTCTTGAAATCCTAGGTTATGACTTAAGACTCTATTAGAGATTCATGAATAGATGAAGAAATTTGGGTTGGGTAGATTGAAATTTATGAAGAATAGCTTACCTTGATGATGAATCTTGAAAGTTATCCCTAACTTGATGATTTTCTTGATGATTCTTGAGCGTTTATGTTTAGGAGTGAAAGAGAGGGGTTTAATCATGAAAACTCACGTTTATGCATTTTCGAATCTTAAATAAACCCCCAAAGGTTTTAGGATAAAGACACCCTCAAAATAAAATAAAAGGACGTCATTTAGCTTATCCAAAAAGGGTTTGTGATAGATCAGCGAAATGGAGTTGTCGCGGATCTTCAGAAAGCTATGTAGGTCTTCAGTAAAATGGTCATAATTTTCTTCTCCGAAATTTGATTAAGGCAAAATAAGATGTGTTCAAAAGCTAATTCAAAGATATTTAATTTGATATACTACGGGTCACCTAACCCATTATACTTTAGGAGATACGGTCATTTGAAGTTGACCCTTCTATTAACTCATATGAAAACTTAATCGGTAGAAATTCTTTGGACTTAACTTGATGTAAAAGATCCTTTATGACTCTAAATCGCTTCTAATATACTTTAAATACTTAGGAATTGATCCTAATATGTATATACAACCTAAAAGTCATTGGTCCATATAACTTTTATAAAATCTTACATTAGAACTACGACCTTTTATCATCTCCAATTGTATTCCACACTAAGAAATTGTCTTTAACATCTATGCTTAATTAAAAATCATCAATTAAAATCCTATATCATAAAAAGGATGACTCAGTTTTAGCTTAGAAAAATTTGGGGTGTTATAATAGTGATTCGTGGAGACATTGAATTTTGTTGAAGTTTAATTTGTTTTGCTTAAATCAGTGATGATGATACTTTAGGAAAAAAGATTAAGAGAAAAACAGAGTAGTCTTAGTTTTTGTTCTTTCAATTTGTCTATGTAATATTGTACTTATGTTGCTACTACTAAGTATTGGAGGTTTGAGGACTCTATTAGTCATATATATGTTGGTTCAGAGTTAAGGTAACTCCCAATACACTCTTGGCTATACAACATAAACAACAATTAGAATTTGTTTCTCTTTCAGTCTTTCATAGAGGCTCTATGGATATTAGTATGGTCCCTTTGGATATTAGTACGAGCGCTGATTCAACATTCATGAATGAGACTTGTACTTTTGCTAAGGCCAAAGATAGCCAAGTACTTTTGTTTTGATTATCTTGATTTGATTTATCAATAGAAAATAGAAATCCTTGAAGCTGAAATAATACAAGTAATTAATTTAAAATCGTCTATCTTAGAGAGAAGAGAAGATAAGAAAATTTGTGTAAGAGCAATATATAATTATTGTATATACTGGGTATTGGTTGGGAATAGTATGTCATTGGTTCACTTAATGAAAATTAAAGGCATTAGATACCGGTCATGCGCTCTTCCATATGGGGCTTTTTTATACGTGTTGGGACAATGTGGAGAGTCATCAAAGCATTTTATTTTTCGTGGGACTTGGCTACATTTGATGATTAGACCTTTCCTACATAGAGTTACAATATTCTAACATGCTTGAGGTTTATGGGTCTCTATCAAGAGGAAGCGACGTTGTGGATTTGAAGGGCTACTTTAACACGACTTAGGATTTAAAATTCTTTAATGGTCAAACATATCTACACTCATTTTGTTAAATAGGTCAAGTAGGGTGGTGTAGCGCCTGAAAGTACATGCCTCTGGTCTATGACTCCTGGCTCCCAGTAGAGTAGTTTACATAAGTAATATGAAGAATGGAGAATGTACCCCAGGTTTGCTCTGATTCCTTCATTTTTATGTAATGGACTTCTCCAACATTTTTGCTCACAGTAGTGCTCCAAAAATTCCCTAGATTTCCTGCAATATGAGATTGAGTGCCTTATATCTTAGTTTTTCTCACCAAGTCCTGGTCCTTGTTGGATCAGAAGACTCAGCTCCCTCAAGTGAGGGCTTTCCAGTGGAGGAATTTCGGTGGAGCCACTCCTTTTTACATTAAGAAAAAAGTGTCCTTTTGGTGGAGTCAGTTGCATAAATAAATATGAAGCAGCCGAATCATGTCCTCATGTCCTTATTTAGCTGAGGGGTCAAGCAAAGCACTTGGTGTGGAGCTATAATATGTGCCATGAAGGCATGCAAAGTTAGCAGGCAGAGGACCAAAATTTCAAAAAGAGATCCTTTTCTCCCCTTAAAACTTCATGTCCAATAATTGGGTACCCTATCTCAAGTCTAAAAAGAGTTCATTAAAATTCTTTCATTTTTAAATATATAATCAGTCATCATATGTAAGTTGTAACCATTAAAGTTATAATTTGCTCACCCCCAACTTTCTTTTTTTCAATACTCTTGGGATTTCCAAGAGTCCAAATCATCATCTTCATTGGCATTCACAGTGCCTTCTTCTTCTTCCACTTCTTTCTCACCTTCTTCAACCACAAGTTTGGGCTGAATACCTTCAATAATCTTTCTGCTACGGATCATGATAGCCAAGCACTGCTGGTTCTCAAAGAGGTTCAGGCTTAGCACTTGCATATCTCCTTATTACTGTGATTTGCATTTGACCATCCACAATCACAATTGTTTTTGGATTTACACTGGATTTTCAAGTCTCTTTGAGCCTGACTAATCCCGGGGTGACACAGGCCCTCGGCAAAGGAGTTTCCCGCATGTGCACCATGGTTAATTCAGATTTTATCCAGTCCAATGGCCCTCAGAAATTATTTGCACCCAGTGGATTTTCTTACTTGAGACCTTGAAAGGGAGCAAACCTCAAGGCTCAAGTCAATTGCCACCAGACCAACCCCTGGGGGCTTTCAAGATTTTGCTTAACAAAAAATAATATACCATGTCAGAATTTAAGTATGATTGTAAGAATGGGTAGCACGAAAGCATACATTGCAATTGTGATTGTGACTTCGTGCTAACCATTCTTACAATCATACTTAAATTCTGACATGGTATATGATTTTCTCTTAAGCAAATTCTTTAATTGTGTTTTGTTGATTTGCTTTTTATTTGGCATGTCTCTTAACTGTTGTAACCAACCAACCTCAAGAAAATTGAACTTCACCAGGTTTCCCTACAAGCTTCCAACATTGAAGATCTGAGTGAAGTCATTTGGATAGCACTACCAGTCATGTCTAAAATATGGTTTGATGCTATGCATACATTTCATGAGAAGTTTAATATTGTATATAGTCTTAAACGAGTTTAAAATAAATCAAAGAATGCGGGTAAATGATATTCTTTATGGAACTCATAAATATAATATATTCAAATTATGTTAAGCCATAAACTTGTCAGTAAAGCGATTGTGCTAAAACCAACGGACTCGAGGGGTGCCTAACACCTACCCCTCGGTCAATAGAATTCCTTACCCGATCTTTATTTTCGCAGACCAAAAAGTAAATAGTCATTTCTTTTTTATTAGGGATTAAATAAGGTGACTTGAAATAATTAAACTCAATTCCAAGTGGGGACTCTGAATAAATAAAAAAATCCCTTTTCAAAATGTCACTTCATCAGAATTTTTTTTTCAAAAATCACCCGTTCTTCTTAAAAAGTGAAACAGATGATGGAAAAAAATAAGGGTGTGACAGTAGGGGTGGACATAAGTCAACAAAAAAAATACCAAATAGCTTCGAGTTATACTATATCAAATTTTGATTACCACACCGAACATTCAAAGTTTGGTATTTAATACTCTTTAGTTCAATTCATGTGGCACAATTGGTATTTGGTATATTTACATAGTTTTAGAATGTATAAATTTTATTTTAAAATTATCAATGGTATGTAAATCTACGTATTTTTAAATTATCTTCATATAAAAGTAATCTATGCCATTACAATATTCAACGTCTGAATTGTATTCTTGTCAATATCATTTTGATTCATACTTCTTTTACAATACTCTTAGCCGTATTAATCTTTATGATTTATATTGTTTCACAAAAATTAATACTTTATTCTTTCATTATAAACTACTTAATCAAATATTGTTTTGTAAAATTGAAATTATTGTACAAAGACACGTATTACTTAACTCGATAATCACGTGCAGCGCATGTGTCAAAAAATTAATTACCTTAAAAGCATGAACTTCCTAATTTTTAATAATAAATTACAAAAATATCCTTATGAAAAAGCTTATTTACCTTATTTTGTTCAAAGAAACATTTTATCATCCATAAGCTATGTGCCACTTCAAAAGAAGAAAAAAATTAACATTTTTCCCAAGTTCAATTAATTGCTTCGAAATGCCACCGTTTCAAAATTAACAGGTTTCTTAATTTTTTTAGTCAAAAATGGTGTGATATATTTTTTTTCATGTCATGAAATTTCAATCCACTCATTTTCTTTGAGTCTTTGACAATTTTGTAAGGACCCAGATTTTTCAAATGGCATTGTCAAAGTGTCCTGAAATTTTCCCAGGTGAACTGCCAGGCACCCCTCCACGGAGGATTCTACATGGCCCGTGTGGTGCCACACGGACCGTGTGGCCTCCCGTGAGGAGGCCCCAGGCCCAAGTGGACCCGTGTAGCTATCAGCATGACACTAAATTCTGTGAGTTTTTCCTCGGCAGATTTTAAGTGTAGATTTTAAGTGTTGGGTCACAACCACTGTTCACGGTCCGTGTGACGCTACACGGATCGTGTAACAAGCCGTGTGAACCAGACGGACCAAATTTAGGTTCGTTTCATTAATGGCATTATGTAATTTCGATTTGTTTAATTAAGAATTATGACTTTTTACCTATCCTAAACCCCTAATTCAGCTATTATCCCTCCCCTCCTACTTCATTCTCCTAAATCACTTTTACACTCTCAAGGTCACCTCCCTATTCCCCTCAATTCTCCCCTCTTAAGAATCAAGCTAGGGTTCCAATTGAAGTCTATTTCAAGCCAACCTCTGCTCCTCAATCAAGGTATGTGGGATTGATTCTTGGTCCCTTTCAACCAAGAAGACCCAAAATTCCTTTCAATCCATTTCATAAATTTTAGTCACTTTAAATATGAAATTTCATGATTTTATTTCATTAAATCTAATTGTATTTTACCTATTATTTCCAATTCATTTTGACTACCACTATGATGATTTACATTGGGTTATGAAACTATGAATATGCATATCCCCTTTAAAATTGATTTACGCATGAGTGACTATTACTATGATTTAGATGTTGATTTAAAGTATGGATTTATTCAATTTAATATTATGATGTTGATTTTAACTTGAATCTATGTTACCCATGCTATCCTCACATCATGCATTGCATTACATTCATGAGCATTAATATATGGAAATTATGAAGTGGGTTAAGCCCAAATATGTTTTATGAAATGATTATGATGTGATTTTGGTAAGACATTGGTTACGACAAGAAGGTGATCACCGATATGTCTATAATTCATGCTCATTGAGCAAAATGGGTGTTTTCACCGTCACATATATACAAATGAGCTATTCCCTATATGAGCATCTACAAGTATGAACTATGATTTGGCATTTGAGCCTAAATGTGCATTGAATGGTTTGAACTATATATTGCATTTCCGAAAGCACGTATATGTATAAGTATTCAAGTGGGATGTTAATGACTTAGCACTGATGGACTGGGAGTGTTAGGGCTATCCCCAAGGGCCCTCTCCCTTTCCTTGAACTATGTGCCAACATAGGAATGTTCACCATTACCAAAATGATCGAGTCGTAAGGAATGATTGTACGTAAATAACCTGATACAATATGATACAAGCAACAAATCCTTCCGAAATGGTGAGTCCTAAAGGAAGCCCTACCGGTGGGAGGTCTCAGTCAGTCTAATTCATGTAATAGCTCGCATGACTTTAATATGTCGGTTATAGTCCATCCCTATTATATATATGAGCATTACTACATTTCATGCATCACGACTTTCCTGACATCTTGTATATATATCTGCCTATTGAATATATAATTCTTCTATAGTATGTGCTTTGTTACCTAACATTGAAATGCAGGTTTGGTAAGTCATATGTATTGCATTCCCGCATACTTAGTACATTCAAACGTACTAACACATACTCTATGCTTACATGATTTTACCATGTAGGGGTCGAGTACTTTGAATACCAACCGGAGATCGAATAGTCAATTCTCAAGGTTTGTTGTGGTGAGTCCCGTCTTCTGGGAATGAGCCACTACTTATCATTATGCCATATTTTATCGTTCTTACCTATTGAGGGTGAGTCCGAAACTTGTCCTTGCCCCCGCTCTTGACTAGAGGCATAGTTAGATACTGTATAGCTCTTTTGAGATTTGTTTTTGTCTTGATTGATGCTTTGTCTATGTATTGTGCGAATGACTTATGAGAAATCTCCTATGGCTACCACACACACACACACACACATATATATATATATGTTTATATGTTTAGATGCTATCCCTGAACCGATAATATGGATATTGATATCTGAGGCTTGTTTGAAGGCTCTCGGGTCCCCATTCGCCATGTCACATCTAGGCCCTAACCCCGGGTCGTGAAAAATTTAATCTTTGCTTTTTCAAAAAGAGGTTAGAAGAATAAATTCTGATGCATTTAGTTTAATCTAAGTCAACAAATCACTAGCATAAGATTGTGAATTTTTTTTATTATATTGACAATTGTAATCCAAATTATTGTAGCCGTCAAGGGATTGTGCACGAAGTGACCATATATATCCATTAAAACAAAATAATTTGAGGACAAATAGGTATGGTTATTATAATTAAAAAAAATAAATTTGACACCGGAGGTGGTTCTCACATGGCAAAAGCCTTTCCATGGATACCATTATAATTTTTTTTATAGAAATAATTTTAGGCATTTCATGTTTGTTATATATCCTATTTTATTCTGGAAGATTATTCATTATCCTACTTCCATATGAGGCAATAACTTTTGACTTGTATGATGATACACACATCATCAGACCAATGACTTAAATTTTTTTTTTAAATTTTCGTATGAACACTTGTCACGCCCCGAGAGGGTACCCTAGACGTGGCCTGCACATAGACTATTGCTAGTCCTTAAGTGAACTACTTGGCCTCATCGCATTCATTCACTCAACATTCATAGCAATTCAACGGAAGACAAAAGATAACAAAAGGTGGACAATCCAAGTCTCAATGAAATATGTAAAATAAAACAGGCTAGTTTGAAAGAAGCTGGCTCAACAGAATCTCAACTTAACAACTCGACTCTAGTCTATGAAACCTCTATCACTATCAAGTGGTACCAATGACAGACCCATGGCTACATCAAAATAAAATATAGCTAAATCAAGTCTAACTCCAGAAAAATAGATGAAAATAAAATAATGATCCTCCGAAGTAAAGGAGGCTCACCAACTCTGCTGACTGTGATAGATCCTCAATGATACGCCTGTTGACGATCTCTATTACTTGCATTTGCATCATGAAATAATGTATTCCAAATGGACGTCAGTACGTGGAATATACGAGTATGTAAAAGGGCTGAATGAAACAGATGTAGGCAGAAAAATATAGAACAACATCAACTTAGAAGATACTCAATCAGAATGTCAAATGTCTATCTAAAGCAAGAATAACGAGTAGAGAAATGACTCATCAATACCAATCAAAACTCACCCAATCAACTCAACTCAGAATACTATTAGTGTGGGACCTATTTAGGAGTTTCTCTTATCCGACAAAAATCACTTATAAGCCAGTGATTGTACAACAATCGCGCTGATGTTGTCACGACCATTCCATACCTGCCAGGTAAAATATAACTCGAATCCATAATGCATCCGGTCTCTAAAGTCTGCTATTATTTCAGGGACTTTAACTCAAGCAGGAACCTCTTATGTGATGGTTCAATCCTTACCTACGCTTGGCGATGTTGTTAATGAGTGTGAGTGAGACTCACTCTTACTCATTTCGGTGCTCGATACTTTTCCTAAGACTCAATGCTCATAAGACTCTTCAGCTCAACAACTTATCTTAATTAGTCTCATAGAGGCTTTCATCATCTCATTAACTCAACTCAGTTGGGCCTTTTGGCCTAACATTTGAATCATCTCATCAACTCAGTTCTCATTTAATAACTCAAGGACTCGGATCAATCATAAAAAGGAAGTCGATTAGATAAATCTCTAGAATTCAATTAGGAATATTCATGGGACCATCAACTCTAATAACTCCTCATTATGCTCACATCACAATCACAATCAACATGCTCAAGTCAAGGCTCTAGACTCAACTCCTAAGTTCATTCATGCATTCTTTCACAAATAACATATTGGGTTTTTGAAGTAACTCATGTAAAAGCATGCATTCAGTAAAACAAGTTTATGATGATCATCAAAACATGAAAATACTTGTAATATATATATATATATATATATATATAATTTGCAAGAAAATGTTCAAGAAACATGTATGAGGACTCAAGATATTCACAACTTTTCTATTACCATTAATGGGGGCAAATGGAAAAATAATTTCATGTTTTAATTAGCTTTACATACCTGGGATAAGTGTAGATAATCTACTTGGCATGAATTCGGCTTGAATTCCTCGAATCCTCGCTCTTCTCTTTAGCCCTAACTCTTTTGTTAGAATGTTCAGAAAGGCTTAAGAATGTGTTAAAAACCCTTTTATATCTAAAATGACCTATTTTGATCATATTATAGGTTTGGGAGGGGTTGGAAAAGGTCTGGAATGCCCCTCGCAAAAAACTGAAAAATTTGCACTTTGGGGAACCATGTCTACGACGCGCACTTGGGCATTTTTGGGGTTTTTTCATTGAAAATTCTCAGATCGAGTTTTATAATCCCATAGAAAATATTGGGATCACATCTAAGTGTATGTCCGTGGTAGGTCCGCGTCGCATACCCATTTCGCACTCTTACTGGAAATCATTTTGTATCGAAAAATTATCTTTTAATTCGATTGCTCTAAAAATCAACCAAAACCATTATCCTACTTAATTTTCATGTTGATCACCTTTCCGGCCTTGAATTTGCCATCGGTGTTTGGGAAGACGCGTTATGCGCATATCTCTCCTCTAGGGGTATTTTGGTAAGTTTACTGGGTGTTACATTATCTTCCCTTGGGATCATCCATCCTCGAATGATGAGTAAAGGTAGACATCAAGGCACAAATGCAATCAAGAATATTCTCAATACTCACTCACTCAATCAATCAAACTCTCGACTCCTCATCAATCTCAAATAATCTCTACTCAAACTCAGGAATAAATACATCAACTCAGGAATATACAAATCAAATTATGTCAAGGGTAAAGATATTACCTTCAACATTCTGATCACCAGACACGAATGGGACATTAGAACTCAATCAATTCAAATCATTTAGACATCTCGACAATCAGCCATTCGAACTCAAGAAGGAAGTCATCAACTCTAATCGAGAATGGGACCATCGTGACATATAAGACTGTGTGGATAACTCTTAAACTCAGCTCCCCATCTCAAATATGCTCCCTTTCATAGCATTTTACTCCATCAATTTAAGCTTATATGCCCTATTCAAATCTACGTCTAACCACATCCTCTAGTTTCACTTAATATTTAACTCTAAGTCCTAATGTGCTAGTCATAAGATGATCATACTTATACCGATCTAACCCCTCAAAATCTATGTTTTATATCTCCACAGTAACCTTTACTTAAAGAGCACCGCTCGTTCTTATCACTCTAAGACACTCAGATAATGGCAACCACACATTCAAGCCTATCACTCTAACCACTTAATGGCCTCTTTAAGGTCAACCTCACTTGAGATTCTTCAAGCCTAGCATCACACATCTACTTTATCAATCGCATGGATTTTATCATGAGAGACACTTATATTCTCTTATCTACCTATCACACGCTTCAAGATTTCTCTAACTCTTTTTCCACATCTACAACCTTAAAAGGAAACGGTATCACATCATTATCATAATCAGTAACACTCAGCCTCTCCCATCAACTATCACTCCTCTACTATCATCAAATTTCTATCACGACTACATAGTAGGATCACTGAAAGGGCTTGGAACGAAAGATCATTAGCATGATTTGATTGAAAAATCTTATCTGAGGATATTCATAATGAAGTACAATCTCCCTCGTCTATCAAGACTCATTCTGAGTTCATAGAACTATATGTAGTGTAAAACTCAGGTCACCTCTCATTCAACATAAGACTAGAACTCTTACATCCATAAGGTAAGATCAAAATTGTTTAACAAGTTATTGCCTTTCATCCTCGAAACTCAACATGAACAAAAATAAAAAAGTGATACATGGGACTAGGCCATGGGTATGACAATCATACACTAGACGGGAATAGAGTATCACCTCACTGAAGAATAAGGAACATATAATATAGCAAAAAATTAATATCTCATCTTGATCACTCAATCGCTATCAAGAACTTGAGATCTAATCTGGTTCGTCACCTCATCATCTCCCCCTTAGCTCAAAGGTCATTACTTTAAGTTAGCGAATCAATTCCTTTTACTAGGCTATGAGATACGACGGTCAGGGAATCACTATCCACAAGAACATCTTAAACTCTTTTGTTATGCTATGGTCGCATATATATAATAGCCACTAAAACTCTTTTCAAAGATACCATTCTTAGCTTCCTCATGTCTCCATGGAAATCTTTCTATATTTGCTACTCTTATTAGTGTACATAACCACTTTCCATAACTCTTACAACCTAACCTCTTCTTTTGCGTGCTAACGCGCAACTTTTGTGCTCCCATAAAATCTGTATAAGACAGTCTATAATGGAAAACTCATCATTATCTATCCATAAGCCCTGCTCTATTTATTTACTAGGGATGACAAAGAATGGATACATTAGACTACTCTATGTTGAGAACTCAAATATGCTACCTAGATTCTTATAACAGTCATATCTTAGAGCTTCACACATCTTTACCCAATCATGGATACACATCTCAAGCCTCTTCTTATATGTTGAGATATCCTCGTTTCACTAGTCTTACCTAAGGGGCACTTGTGCCCTGTCCATATCATCAGTTTCCTTACAAATCAACATCTTCATCTCGAATATCCACTATGGAAAGCCTCTTAGAGCAAATCTCCAACTAAGACTATTACTCTCACGATGTTATCTCCTCTTTAACACTACCCCTCAAAATTCAAGCTCATGGTCTACTACTAACATATGCATCTATCACACACCTCTCTAATATCACACCAACTTACAACTACTAGGTAAAATTTGAGAACATAGGCTCACTAAAATTTCATAGCAAGTATTCAATCAACACATCCCCTCCTCACAACTTAGTATCACTCACCTATTTATAATACCTCCTTATCTGACTAAGCTCATAACTCGATGAATCTCATGGACTCTCACTTAAGAGTCATAAGCCGAATTTGGATCTATCGCATTGAAAACACTCTGTTCCCTTAATAAACATCTATATTTCACCCTCAATAGTATGAATACTATAACACATCAACATAAACCTCTGTCTAGTTTTGAGATAACTCTAACACATTCTAACAACTCTTTCTCTATACCTCATCATGAAAATCAAAAGGTACTTACTACTCTTTCGTCAAAACTAATGGCAATCGACTCATCACCTCATTACGTACCTAAAAAACAATAACTCTTGCTAAAAGCCTCAATCAACTATTACTCTCACTATCTCTTCCTTTCCTTTTTTCAGATTTTCTCAGAAGCATGATCACAATTCTATAAATGCGCAACACATGAATTAAAAGAGAGCTTTCATAGAGTTTAATTTTGTCACACGAATTGCAATATGAAAGAAGTGCAACCATTCCTAATGTCTTATAGCCTCCTGCTTATAAAATGTGGTGCATAAAAGAAACTTTACTAGACAGAACTTCATAGACTCCCTAGGACACTTGAAATCTATACTCTGATACCAAGTTTGTCACGCCCCAGGAGGGTACCATAGACGTTGTCGATACCCAGAGACTACACCTGGTCCCCAAGAGAACCACTTGACCTCATCGCATTCATTCTGTCAACATTCATAGCAATTCAGCGAAAGACTAAAGATAACAAAAGATGGATAATCCAAGTCTCAATGAAATATGTAAATAAAAAAGGCTAGTCTGAAAGAAGCTAGCTCAACAGAATCTCAACTCAACAACTCGACTCTAGTCTATGAAACCTCTATCATTATCAATTGGTGCCAATGACAGACATATGGCTACCTCAAAATGAAATAAAGCTAAATCAAGTCTAACTCTAGAAAGCTAGATGAAAATAAAATAATGATCCTGTGAAGTAAAGGAGGCTCACCAACTCTGCTGATTGTGATAGATCCGCAATGATGCACCTGTTGATGATCTCTAGTACTTGCCTCTGCATCATGAAATAATGTAGTCCAAATGGATGCCAGTACATGGAATGTACGAGTACGTAAAAGGGCTAGATGAAATAGATGTAGGTAGAATAATATAGAACAACATCAACTCAGAAGGTACTCAATCAGAATGTTAAATGTCGTTCTAAAGGAAGAATAAAGAGTAGATAAATAACTCATCAATACCAATCCAAACTCATCCAATCAACTCAACTCAGAATACTATCAGTGTAGGACCTATTTGGGAGTTTCTCTATTCGACAACAATCACTTATGAGACAATGATTGTACAATAATCTTGTTAATGTTGCCACAACCATTCCATACTTGCAGGTAAAGAACAACTCGAACCCATAATGGATCCGGCTCTAAAGTTCACTATTATTTTAGGGACTTTACCTTAAGAGGGAACCTCTGATGTGATGGTTCAGTCCTCACCTACGCTTGGCAACTTAGTTAATGAGTGCGAGCGGGACTCACTCGTACTCATTTCGGTGCTCGATACTTCTCCCAAGACTCAATGCTCATAAGTCTCTTCAGCTCAACAACTTATCTCATTCAGTATCATAGAGATTCTCATCATCTCATTAACTCAACTCAATTGGGCCTTTTGACCTAATATCTCAATCATCTCGTCAACTCAATTCTCATTTAATAACTCAAGGACTCATATCGATCATAAAAAAAAGTTGATTTGATAAATCTCTAGAACTCAAT